>OY755061.1:13912540-16312540 GCA_963576755.1 Noctua janthina
GTAAGGAGACATGAGAGGTGTAGCATAAGTGGGAGATCGTTTGCGCGATCGTCGTTGAAAAACCACTACTTTCATTGTTTTATTACTAACTCGGTAGGGCGGAAACAGCACGCGGTCGATCATATCGGCCTGCGTGCCAGTTTTTGAGATTCAAGCGTAAAACGTGCTGGCGACATTAACTTGTACATACAGCTCTTACGTGATCCGGTTCGAGGACACTGCCAGGCGGGGAGTTTGACTGGGGCGGTACACCTGTCAAATAATAACGCAGGTGTCCTAAGGCCAGCTCAGCGAGATCAGAAATCTCGCGTAGAGTAAAAGGGCAAAAGCTGGCTTGATCCACATATTCAGTACGTATGGGGACTGCGAAAGCACGGCCTATCGATTTTTTTGTATAAAGAGTTTTTAGCAAGAAGTGTCAGAAAAGTTACCACAGGGATAACTGGTTTGTGGCAGCCGAGCGTTCCTAGCGACGTTGCATTTTGATCCTTCGATGTCGGCTCTTCCTATCATTGTGAAGCAAAAATTACAAAGCGTTGGATTGTTCACCCACTAACAGGGAACGTGAGCTGGGTTTAGACCGTCGTGAGACAGGTCAGTTTTACCCTACTGATGGCGTGTCGTTGCGATAGTAATACCGTTAAATTCCACAATAACAATGGTGTCGGACATTTGGTTTGCACTCGGTCGAACGGCCGGTGGTGCGAAGCTATCATCCGCGGGAGAATCCCTGAACGCATCTAAGGGAGAAACCCATCTAGCCAAATCCGGCAAGGATATGCTTTTTGTGGAGCCCCGAGAGTCGAGAGGCTCCAAACAATGTGACTATGCTAGTCGCGCTTCACCACGTGAGGTGCGACGTCGAAGCCCATTTGGTCCGCGGAGATCGATGCTGTCCGTTTAATGCGTGCATCACGGCTCCGAAGGTCCGAATTTAGCTCAGTTCGATGTCGGGGCTCGGAACAGTCTGTAGACGACTTCCGTTCCTGGCGGGGTGTTGTGAGCGGTAGAGTAGCACGTAGTGCTATGATCCGTTGAGACTCAGCCCTCTGCTCGGTGATTCGTTTTACTATAATTTAATACACGAACTAATTAATTGCTGGGTAGTAAATCAATATTATCATTACAACACCCGGTTGAAAAGTTGAAGTATAGGACTTGTCAAAGTTTACTATTAAATTTTACTTTTTTTTTTATTTACTTTAGCATTACTTGCGAAGAAAGAGATTAAAAAGACTAATATTTGAATGTCTTTGCTTGCAAAGATTTCTATAATCTATTCTCTTAAGCAATAAAAATACAGAAGTCGTATAAAGAAAAGTAATGCTTGATTTTGCCAAGTTCTCTAAGGTCTACCTCAAATTCTGAATGCAGAAACCAATTGTTAAATAAACATTCACGAAGCTGCCTACCATTATGCGACAAATTATTATCTAGGACGACGTAACCTAAGTCATTCTATGAGCTGACAAATTCTCTCTTTCCTACAAACTATGGCGGTCAATATATTTCCAAAATATAATTTTAAGATTAACGTTGCTATAAACCACTGATGACTGCGTCCACTGACCGGAAAATAATTATTTATTCACTTATTTACCTTAACTAAAACTGTTGACAGCCGCAAATAATTTGACGGTTATAAAATATGATGAGACTAATAAACTTTTTGTTTTATTTATTTTTCCGAATTTGTGCCTGCTTGTTGCCAATAAGCTCACCTGCAAACGCTCTTATGTCCCATGTAATAGGGGTATTCATGGGACTTAAGAGCGGTTACGACTTACGACATTTCATACAAAGTTTCAAGTCCTTTTTTTTCGAAATGACTGAACCTATTTTAATGTAACTTCATACGCATAAGCAGAATTCATAGGTCTAAAAAATTATCAGAAAACATTTTCGAAAAATAGTGTTACAGCTAAATTAGACTGATTTTAGAAGTTCCATAGAAACAGAAAAGTTTAAATTATCTTTTTTTGTAAAAGACATTTTGTATGAAATGCCTAAGTCGTAAACGCTCTTAAACAAGACTGGCGAAAAGTAATAGGAGCCTAACCCTTCGGGAATTACATCTGTTATATATCTGTACTAATATTATAAAGAGATAAAATTTGTTTGCATGTAGGGAGTAATCTCGGAACTTATGATACAATTCAGAGAATTCTTTCACTGGCAGAAAGCTACATTATTCGTGGGTGCTGTAGGCTTTATTTCTATCATGCATATTAGCCGAGCTATCACAATTTATGCGGACGAATTCGTGGGCGAAGTGCTAGTGTTTAATATTTCTTTTAATTTTCCAGTGACCGCTACAAAGTGTTCCTGGATCTGTTCAATCTGTCAACATTCCTGCTGCCTCGCTCCCTAATCCCGCCATTGGATGATGGCATGAAGAGAAGCCTTAACCTGACGTGGGGGGACACACTCAAGGAGAATGGGGAGACGGCTCAGAACGGAGACAGCGACCAAAATCGGAAGAATGGTATCGACGCGTCGTTATAGGGTTCATTGACCGTTTAGTTTTAAATTTAGTGTTAAGTGAGTTTTGTTTTTAACGTCACTGGTGGCAGTAGCTGTCAAGAAAAACGATTTAATATTTAAAAAAAAACTTGATACAGTCCTTTTAGAATTATTTTCTTTAACCACAGCAGCCTACCAATTACCCTATTAACACGCTTTTATTAACTTCACCTGCTACTATGTAAAATAATCTTAGAAATTAAATTTGAGCCACTTTCCGGTTTTCGATTGAGCTGAAATTTTGCATACATATTCAGTTTTGATGACAATGCATGTGACGTCGTTCTAAATCCAATATGGTGAACTCCCAAAGATGGCGGATTAGATATTTTTATGATATGATTATCAAATGAAAGGGTTTGCTGAGAAGAATATGACGAATAAAATGACGTCACGTTAAAGCGTAGTTTTTTAACTATAATATTATTTTAAAGTCACTTTAATGTTGAAATTTGACTTGAGTGTTGCCAATTATGAAGAAAATAACTGAAAAGGACTATAAATACTGATATGACTTTTTAAAGGAAGATAAATAAGTACCTATCTCGAATCCAATATTCATCATCATCATCAGCCGAAAGACGTCCACTGCTGGACATAGGCCTCCCCCAAATGTCGCCACATTAACCGGTCCCATGCGACTCGCATCCAGCTCTAATATTCATACATTTTGATAAATAATAACTGCCACGTTGGTCTAGTGATCGCAAGCGCGGCTGCTGAGCGTGAGGTCCTGGGTTCGATTTCTGGGTCGGGAAAATTGTTATTGGGTTGTCCATCAGAAATTTCTCAGTAGCAGCCACGGAGTCTAGATTTGTGCTCGGTTGATGGTAATAGGCTCAACCCCTTTTACATGGGACTTAAACATAACTGGCGAAAAGTGGGTGTATTTGTTAGGTACACCTCTGCCTAACCATTCGGGGATTACAAGGCATGATGTTATGTAATAAGGAGCTAAATAATCTACTTATTTAAATACGAATATAATATTCACCTTGTCATGTGTTTCAGACCACAAAAAATCCATTTGTAGAGAAAACTTAAAACCTGGTGTGAAAGATCTGCCTTTTTATTGATTTCTTTTTTATAAAATATTTTATATTTATGGTGGATTTTGTAAAATACGCCTTCTCAATACAGCTAATGCATTCAGTTTAAATAGTAATTAAGGTTTTTTTATTTAGCCATGACGTTATATAAAACGTTTTAAAACGAAATGTCAATTAGGTATTAAGTTGTACGATAAATTTTGTCAATGTCTAATTCATAACTTTGTGTTATAATTTTAAGAAAATAAAACAATGTTGATAATATATCATGTTAGTAGTTATATTCCAAAAGGTATATAAAGTCCAATAAATAATTTAATTTCATTATATCAGTACCTACTTATGTAAGTATACAGCGTGTAACAGAAATGGTATAGTCATATGAAGGGATATGCTGCAGACCATCAAGCTGAACATCTTCCTCCATGGGTCTAATATCGTAAATACGAAAAAATAATCAGCTGTCCCATACAAAATTTCAATACCTACTCGACCCAAATGTAGGGGACAGCTGATATTTTTTTTATTGGAAGTTGTTCAGTTTGATGGTCTGCAGCATATCCTTTCATATGACTATACCCTTTCTGTTACACCCTGTATAAAATATCGCATCAAAAAAGATTCATAAAGAGCGATGAGAGAGCTATGATCGATAATGTGTTAAGGTGTACAAGTAAATAAATAAATAAGTTTCTCCACCTTAGAACATTACCGCCAGAGCCTATCAATTAATAACTTGCCACAACTGGCAGATCTTAGCATTTTATAGGTGTTGTAACTTCGCCATATTTTTAATTCTTCAAGTAAGGGAGTTGCCATACTTATAGACATGAAATCGGCTAGAGTAGATCATGTAGCATTAAGTTCGTGGAGTCGCGTCGTCTGAATCGAAGCAAACGATGTATTTTTCGCTTTTATTACATATACAACGTTTTTTCACTCCGCGTCTAGCCGATTCCACGTCGACAACTGCGGTCCCCCCTCACCATTCTTCTTTCTAAGCCGACATCACAGAAGGTGCATCAACAACTTTGTCAGGATTGTACACCCCAAACTTATACAACACACGGTGAACATACTCCTCTCCAGGCACCAAGATCGAAGTTGGGAAGTTGGTATGATGTACAGCATCTGGGTAAGTCTGTGTTTCCAGACAGAAGGCGCCGTGGCGACGGTACCCAACCCCGTTCTTGCCCACCAGGGCTGGTTCGGTAGGGGATGGTAGGAAGTTAGCAGTGTAGAACTGAACTCCTGGTTGATCAGTGTGAACTTCGAGGTAGCGGCCTGAAGGTGGATGGGTTACGGTGGCCGCAAGGGTAAGGACCTGAAAACAGAAATTGAGGTTATTTCTTAAGATAACTTTAAGATTATACTAGCGAGCTTCTGTTCTCGGTGAACGCTTCTAGACAGCCTAAGTCGGCTGCCGACATTATATTGCTCAAGCAATCATAAAAGGCGCGGTAATTTATAATTCCTTTCGTTCTGGATAACAGCGGAAACACTGGGATTCTGTTGTCAAGATAATACAGTTCAATACAACGGATTTCTCTTCTTCTTTATCGTGTGGTTAGGTTAGGTTAGGTTAACCTGGTGTCAGAGTTTTTATGCCACCCATGGGCCTCTGACCTGGCTTCACATGCCGTCGAGAAATATCTCTCAGGCATGCTGGTTTCCTCACGAAGGAACAACTCCTTCACCGAAGCAAGTGATAACTGTACAATACGCTCATGAATTAGAAAAATCAGAGGTAGGTACGTGCCTTGGGTTCGAACTTGAGACCTATGACTTGGTTGTCCGACGATCACACCACTAGGCTATCACTGCTTTACAGGATCGCGAGATGGCACTTAGCATTTTGAATTGGGAAGGTCTGAAATTCTAAATTCAAATCCTCACCTGTTTCCCAAGAGTCTCAATGCAGTAATTGTCATCAAAAAGATTAGCTCCAGCTGACATCGCGTCGCCTAACTTTTTCTGGACTGTGAAGTCGAATGGACTGTTCTGAACGGCGGAGAATCCACCTGTTGGTATCGAGTTGGAGTCAGTCTTGGTGATTCTGGAAAGGAACAGCATAATATGAATTACGTTTTTATGTTTGTCAGACACAGCCTCGTTTATCTAGTTATCGCAAGCTGTACTGCAGAGCATAAGATTTTGGGTTCGATTCCGAACTCAGGCAGAGTGTGACTGATTGATTTTATCAGGAATGTATCACTTGCAGCCTATGGATATATGGATACATGCCCGATAGATGGCAAAAGGCTCGTCCCCATTACATAGGACTTAAATATAACTTGGTGGCTGCGTGGGTGTATGACCAGATGGTCCAGATATATGAACGTGGACGAGGCGAAGGGGGTATATATACGTAATATTATGCTAATATATATTTTATCACTCACTTATCAGCATTGATGACCACATAGTGTTTGTACAGTTCCTCTGCTCCCCCATCATGTCCCGCCAAGTTAAAATAAGAGTGGTTGGTAAGATTAACCACGGTTTTCTTAGTGGTGGATGCCTTGAAATCAACCAGGAGTTTGCTGTCGTCAGTCACTTCATATACTACAGTGGTGACCAGGTCTCCAGGGTAGCCTTCCTCCATGTCATTGGATAGGTAGCTGAAGACGACCTTGGAGCCTACTATTGTGTGGTCCCATACAACCTGGAAGATGAATAAGTGTTTTTCGTTACTTTTTGAGGCATACGCTCTGCAGTTGTTATTATGTTAGTGACTCTATAACTTTCGTTTTGCTGTTTTGTCAATCAATTATTTTAATAAACAAAAAAAACTGCGTCTTTGGTCTCGCGGTCGCAACCGCTGAGCGTGGGGTCCATGGTTCAATTTCCGAGTCGTGGAAAAAGTGTTATTGGGTTTTTCCATTAGGAATTCCCCAGTAGTAGCCCGGAGTTTGGAAGTTGGCGGTATGATACCCCCGTGCCTCAGAAAGCATGTTAAGCCGTTGGTCCTGCGCCTGATCTCTCTCCTTGTCGGTTTGCCGTTCTGTCGGACTTGACTTTGAGTGTGAGGACAGAGAGAGTGCACCTGTGCCTGCGCACACGCTTGTGCACTATAATATCTCCCGCGTCGCTGGCTAATCTTGGCCGCCGTGACCAAAAATGTCAGGAGGACTTACTAGACTACTACAGACGTATAGATTTCCAACTTGAGTAGTGGCCCCGAGTTCGATCCCCAGGTCAAGAAATGTTATTGAGTTATTTATTACGAAATTCTCTGTAGTAGCCTGGAGTTTGGATTTTTGTGTCCGGCTCATAGGCTCGTAAACTCGGGACGTAAACTTACGTAACTGGTGCAATATGGGTATTTACCATACACCACGACCTCCACGATTTGACTGCCTCGTTGGTCTAGTTGTCGCAAGCGCGACTGCTGAACAAGAGGTCCTGGGTTCGGTTCCCGGGTCGGGCAGTGTCATTGCGTTTTTCAATCCGTAATTTCTCAGACGCAGCCACGGAGTCTGGATCTATGCCCGGTTGATGGCAATAGGAATGCCCCCTAATACAAGAAACTTACTTACTGTACTGTACTATTGGGTACACCTCTGCCTATCCCTTCGGGGATTACAGGCGTGATGTTATGTTATGTTAAATACCTTAAAGCATTGCCAAACCCTTCAGAGGTTAGGCACTGGTGTTATCATCTTAGATACCTTATCAAACCCAACAATCCCCCCATGCAGGTGATCCTTGCCAATATTCTTGGCAACGTTATAAGTCTGGCCATCGATTTCGAAGGTGGCATTGCCAATGCGGTTGGCACACCTTCCGACGGTGGCTCCAAGGTATGGAGTGTTCCTGGTCACGTAACCATCCAAGTCATCGAAGCCGAGGACTAGGTCTTCCTTGACTCCTAGTCTGTCTGGGATCTGAAATTTTGTGAAAATGATTTTAAACTTGAGTTTGTAAGACGGTCAGCAACAAAAGTAGATTTGTGTGTTCACTTAATCACATCATAAATAAATAATTTTACTCACTTAGTTTCAAGTATTATTTTACTGACAATGTATGGGATGTTTTAATTATGATAATAATATAACTAAAATTGATCTCAATGATTACAAACAAAAATGTACTATAATTATTATAAAACAATAGAATACAAATTATATTAAAATTGAATTTTAATATAATTTGTATTCTATTGTTTTCTATTTTTTTAAATTGCTGTGCCCTAAGTTCCGTATGGTGTCGGACGTAAAGAATAGCACAGTACTGCGATCGCCAACCCGCCTGCCAAGCGTGGCGATTATGGCACAACCCCCCCTAATGACGACCGCAACACAGAAATGGTCCCTAGTACCCGGTAGCCCGTCTACCCTCGACTATGGTAGCGGTCGAGGCTACGGCGTGGCAAGGGGTGCGAAGAATCTCCGGAAGGGATCAGGCTGCCTATACCGACGAATTGACCTGGCAACATACAACAAGCGTACACTCCGGACCGACGAGAAGATCTTCTCGTCCAACTTACCGCAGTGTCTCAAGACGAAAGTCTATGACCAGTGTGTGTTGCCAGTGATTACATACGGGACCGAAACGTGGTCGCTCACAATGGGCCTCATCAGAAGGCTTAAAGTCCCTCAAAGGGCAATGAAGAGGGCTATGCTCGGAGTTTCCTTGCGTGATCAAATCAGAAATGAGGACATCCGCAAGAGAACCAAGGTTACCGACGTAGCCCGAAGAATAGCCAAACTTAAGTGGCAGTGGGCAGGGCACATTGCTCGCAGAACTGATGGCCGATGGGGCCGAAAAGTTCTGGAGTGGCGACCGCGAACCGGAAGACGTTGCGTTGGAAGGCCTCCCACTAGGTGGACCGATGACCTCATGAAGGTTGCAGGGATCCGCTGGATGCGAGTCGCACGGGACCGGTCAATGTGACGACACTTGGGGAAAGCTTTTGTCCAGCAGTAGACGTCTTTCGGCTGAAATGATGGCGATGATGATGATGATGTGCCCTAACAGGGTCCATTATATTATTCTTAGCTGACAGCTGTGAGCCTTTTTGTAACTCCTTTTTAACATTGTGCAACGGAAAAATGAATATTAATATTCCCGACCACATTTTGATCGCTCGCTGTGGCGCGGTAGATGCTCATCAGTTTGCCTTAGTCAAAAACGAATTTTTGACATAAGTTTGACATAAGCTACCGAAAGTTAATGTCAATTCTGTTTAAACTGGCCATATTTAACAGGTACCTTAAACTAGTAAAAATATGGCCACTTGTCTAGGCCATCTGAAATCGAAGTGACGGTTACTTTTATTCTGATGGGTAATTACGACACAGATGCACCGCCTCACCTTAATAGCCTGAATGATAGCCCCGTAAGATATCACAGATATCTCCGCTCCGCCAGTGGTCCTCCATGTGAACTTCTTCACCTTCTTCTCCTTGTACACTCCGAAGTCTTCTTGTACCAGCGACACCATTTCTGCAATTCTGACATACAAAAATAATCATCAGCTAGACTTTAGAATTCCTTTTAAGGACAGCCAATTGATGGAGACAAGGAATGATTTTTTTCTTCCTTTTTCGTGTAGTTAGTGCGTAACCTGGTGTCAGTATTTTTATGCCGCCCATGGGCTTCTGACTTGGCTTTACATGCCGTCGAGAAATATCTCTTAGGCATGCTGGTTTGGTTTCCTCGCTATATTTTCCTTCACTAAAGCAAGTGATAAATACACAATACGCACATGAGGTGCGTGTTTTGGGTTCGAACTCCAGACATATGACATGGCAGTTCGACGGTCACACCACTAGGCTATCACTGCTAATAAACTCTAATGAGGACTCATTGATAAGTACGGTCACTCCTTAAGCCTCATTATTTTCAACACAAATCCATATAGCTGATGCTTTACCGAACCTTTTTTATCCGTCCCTAAAACGACCACCCCGTACTGATTATTCTAATCAGTAACATCCAACTAAGACGAAAGTATGACACTGCGCAGTGGCGCAGGAGCATGAAAAAGGCCTATTCAGCACTAAGTAAATTTGAAGAGGTAAACTGAGACTAGATAGACATTATGAACATTCCACAGCTGGACAAGGCTTTTAAAGCAACAAGGTGCAAAGTGTCTCATCCCCCATTTAAAATGCAGGACACTCTAGACAGGTGCTGTGTCTTTGTGCTCAAAACCCTGTCAGACTAAATGGTAAAGCTTAAGGCGCGAATTATACAGAAACGGTGTAAGGAGGTGAAGGCGCGGCGCAGGCGCAGGCGCAGCACAGACGTGGAATTTATAACGAAACGAAAGTACGGCGTGACTGCGCCGCGCCGCTTGAGTGTAATTCACGAGACGTCGCCTACGTATATTTTGTATGAAAGCGTTTGCCTGCGCTGCGCCGTGCCTTCACCTTACGCCGTTTCTGTATAAATCGCGCCTAAGTAGTAAACCAATGGCCTGATCAAAAATAGTTAAGACTGAGCCAACCGGCTAAAGCTAAACACATTTGCTAAATACATAACTGTAGGTACCTACTCACGTTTTATTCGGCTTTTCGCTGTTTCGACGATAGCGTTTGGAGCTACTGAGTCGGGTAACGAGACAGTTACCCATTGCAAGACAAATTGTGTTAACTTACGAACGAATGCGTTATTCTCTTGAGGAGTGTTATCTGATACTTACCATGAGTTTATTATCAGAGATAATTTATTAGTAACTATGCAAGAATTTTAAGTATCTAATTTGAAACTGTATCGTTGATCTTGCTAAAATGGTCGCTAAACTACTGCCGCGTAAGGCTTTGTTTTATGCCCACGTCGCGCGTCGGGCAAAATGTTATTGGGTGTTTCCATCAGGAATTTTGAAGTAATAGCTCGGTCAGTGGGTCGTGATCTTAGGAGACCCCTCCACCCTGACACCTCTGACTACCCCTTTGGGGATTATAGGCGTGTGGCGTGATGCAATTTGAAGTAACTATCTACTACAATACACTGTTTAATGTTTATACTCATAAATAGGTACCCAAGTTTTCTGCAGAAATACAGAATATTCTTCGCACAAAACCATATGGAACGATTAACTGTTTAATTTTGGATTTCTAAGCCATGATTATGACAACAACAACGAGTAGTTTCAAGGAGCATTCGGCTTTACCTTAAACTCTGCACACCCCATTTTTAAAACATATAACGTTATGTAAATTTGTCACATAGATAAAATGATGACTCATTATGAAAATGAAGACGGTTAGCTATTTAAACAGACATCACTACTTCACAAATAAAGACTTGTCAATGTAACACTGAAAACGCTTATCAAACCAACAATTAAAGAGTACAGTTATTTACAATTAACCACTTCATTCTCCAACTCAAGACTTATCGGTCGCAAAATAACAAAACATAATAAATTATATATACCTACAACTTATCGTGTATTTATCATTCACAATTACCACATAAAGTAGTCAGATAGCAAACACATAAAATAATAAACAGTAACATACCAAAAGATAAGAGTTAGATACGTCTGTTTTCCTCGGCGGTCGGTCCCCAACTGAAGTGAAGTTCGGAATTTGAATTTATAGTGTTGCGAAGTTCGTGCGGTTGAACTGGAGTGTGGGATAGGTCGAACAACCGCAACTCAAGGTTCATTGGTGTACTTGGTAGCAAAAGGAGCATAATAATAATATATCGTTCATTTTAGTGTGTTCCTAAACGATAGTGGAGTCTTTCGATACATCAAACTTGTTCCAAAACTTTGCCGTTTGCATATAAAATAATCTAACGTGGATTCGCCTGTTTTCCCGAAGTGCTAGGTAGAGTACTTTTAGTACAATACTTCACAAATTGTAATTTAGTCCCATGTAGGTAAATCGCACATCCAGACTCCGTGGCTACTGCTGAGAAATTCCCGACAGAAAAACCCAATATCACTTTGGCCGACCAGAGAATCACCTAGGACCTCATGCACAGAAGGAGTGCTGATATACAGGGTGGTTGGGACACCGACGCAAAAACGCTTACTAGTATTCAACAAAATAATAATATACGAACGGAAAAAAAAATACCGATAGAAAAATTTCCATGTAGGGATATAATTTTTTTGGGTGTTTAAAAATACAATAAAACTTTATTATTCTATAAAAAGTAAGTAAAAAGAATTATAAGGAAAAAATGAAGCCACGTCGGTACCTACATAAAAATTGTTTACCTAAACTGTAGAATTATCCAAGAATTAAATACAACACTATACAAATGTCTCATTATGTTACCACTGGCAGAATATTATATTACGAGTTTTTCTAAGGACACAATAAAAAGACAAGATAATTATTATAATATTTATTTAACGACAATACCTACTACATAAATGCACAAGTAATTTACATCCCAGCTGTATGTTTAATATAGGTGCATGTGGTGTTAGCCTATAATCAATTGTTGCACTTAAAAATGAAGCAATAAATATTTTTTTTGTTAATATTGTGCAAACAATGCCTGGTTAACCAAATAAATATAAAAGAATAAACTATAGTAGATACTCAAAGTCAAGTCAAAGTCAAAGTTTTTATTTGTTAAACATAGGTGTAACAGATGTAAGTAAATATAAAGAGATCGCTATGTTTTGCCGACAACGGCGTACAAATATTAAAATTATACGATAAATTATTCTTAAAAACTATGCTAACTTAATATTATGAGCCGAATTTGTTTTTTAAACATACAAAATTATGAAAAAAGGATAAAAAAAGGGACATTTCCTATTACAAAAATAAAATTTTCTTAATCACTATCAAATATCTATTTTGTTTCTTAAAATACTTGTTTGTATTGATACCAGCTATTGATTAATACAAGTTGTATGCGTGGCTGATATTTTGAAAATAAAATGAAATAGCGAAAGTTTGGCTGGCCATACTTCATACAAAAATATACAATTTAAAAATAAGTAAGTAATAAAGTATTAACAATTCCAGAAGGTAATGCAATATTCATAGGAAATTACATACAAATCAAATAACTTTATTATTTCAGAGGTACATTACATATATTCATAAAATATTTAGATCGAAAACTATAAATAGAGAAGTAATCTAACCATTTTTGTTCAATTAAGAAAAGAGATGGCTTTAGTCGTCCCGTATTTCTTTTCTCGCAAAGTCGTTGGGGTTTATTTTATTCATAAACGCTGGATAAAGTTGAGAGACATTTAAAAGTAAAAAATGTATGCTAAAACAGTGTATATACTTGAAACAGCGTTAATGTATAAAGGTGAGCCCAATTATTATGTCACTTTACATGTTATATTGTTTTTTTTTTTACATATTTGGTTTGTAAAATGTTACTTAATCTCAGGATTCTTAATTATCAAGAAAATTATTTTCTTTGATAATTATCACGATAATTATCCGATAATGATCATGATAATTATCAGATGTTTTTAGGGTAATTATCAGATAATTATCCACGCTGATTCATAAATTGATGTCTTTATTTTTAAATTTTTACTTTCAAAATTATAATTTCCTTTCTAAAATATGATGTAAAGACATTTATAATTATTACTAATTGTTTTATTATTTAGTTTAAACACAAACGTACCAAATGTTCTGCTTGTTGATTAATTAAACAAAATATTCATGACCGATTTCTTCAAGTTGACTTTTAACACGTTTTCGTGGAAGCGAAAAACAGCATTGCAAGATACACTCTAAGTTTATTTATTACAGTTTAATGATTTTTGTTATTATCAAGATACTTATCTTTGATAATTATATT
Organism: Noctua janthina; assembly: GCA_963576755.1. Taxonomy (NCBI): domain Eukaryota; kingdom Metazoa; phylum Arthropoda; class Insecta; order Lepidoptera; family Noctuidae; genus Noctua; species Noctua janthina. Next base: position 13,925,860 of record OY755061.1, read on the forward strand.
TATCAAAGATAAAATTATAATTTTAGTGAAACTGACAAGTTTTGAACGCGTTTTAAATGTATTGATCGCCTTCAGTTTCATAGGTGAAATCCGCTCTTATTAAAATATGTATATTAGTTTTATGTTTTTTTTTTATTATCAAAATAATTAGCAAGGTATAATTATCAAGATAATTATCAACGATAACTATCACTTCAAACCCTGCTTAATTTGGACGCATCACGTCCATAGCAGTGATCTGTTCAGCAATTCCACATACGTCTTGAACTAGAACACCGGCGGCATCATAGTGCTTCATAGCAATCTTCACGTATCCGTTATCCCCCCAGTCTTCACCGAAGGAATTCTTGACGATATAATATGGTATGGGTGTGTCCTTATCGGGGCGTCCATACCCTTCGTAGCCAACGATCTGGACCACATGGTTGGATATGCCTCGGCTGCGGAAGAGAGAAGGTTTTAATCATCTTTTGACAGTCAAAATCTACAAAGTCAAGAAAAAATTGCATATACCAAATAGTAGGGTAGTATTAAAAAAAGATCTAAACCAAAACCTAACTACGGCGGACACGGCAACTTAAAGTGTATTTAACAAGATATCAATGTATTATTTTGTGGTTTTTGTATAAACGGAGTCATACGTTTTTACCTACTAAATAATTCAGTGACTTCGGTTATACGAAAACCGAAAAAAATTATACCTAACCGCGACTACTTTCTTGCTGACAAGAGTTTTGTCAAGTTTAAAATAATAATTCTCACGTTTAGGATAATATTGAACAGCTTAATCGTCTTGACATGTTTTATCATTTATTATGGTTTTTTTATGTTCACAAGACGACATCATACTAATAATTATTATGAAGAGGTAAGTTCGCAAGTATCGATGGGGTTATCTTCTAATCAGATTTTGTAAATTCTTTCACTAAAGTGAAGCGCGAGCGAAGAGGAGCCGCAGCCGCGAGTAAAAGCGAGTCATTTATACATTTACGGCGAAATACACCGATAAATAAAACTAGAACATAATTTAAAACCGCGATCTAAAGCTGTCAAAGGCTCAATATTCCATAACAATTTAGACACCAAACCAATTTTTTTGAGTTCCAGAGCTGTCAGTTTTTGTTTTTTTTTAAACGTTACCCCTCACTAGGAGTTCCTGTATCGTGGGTACATTTACAAACATTTAAACTCGCATGCACAAACAGCCAGACCTGGAACAACGATCTGTAGACAATACAAATATTTGTTCTGTGCGGGGATCGAACCCGCGTCACACAGCGCAGCAGTCAATCGCTCAGCCACTGCGCCAACCGTACTGTCATTTGCTGATCGCGATCAGTTTAACTAGCGAAATTCACCCATATTAATAGACTAGTTGAGCCCCACGGTTTCACCCGCGATTCTGACTTGATTTTTTTTTGCTCGGCTCCTGTTAGTCGTAGCGTGGTGTTATATAGCCTATAGCCTTCCTCGATAAATGGACCATCCAACACTAAAAGATTTTTTTATTCGAACCAGTAGTTCCTGAGATTAGCGCGTTCAACCAAACAAACAAACTCTTCAGCTTTATAATATTAGTATAGATATGGGCTTTCGGTACGATATTTCTAGGTACAGACTGGCCAGCACATCAAGCTACCCGAAACTGTCCATTTTTCCCAATCAACCTTGAACTTAATGCTTTAGCGATAAAGTTAAAAATCTATTAAAGAAATTTTTCAGATTGTAATAGCTTGATGTGCTGGCGTCTTTACTTCGTTACAAAAATACCTAAGAATTTTAATTACCTAAGGTTGACTGTTAAATTAATCGATGCGGTTTGTAAAGGATGTTGTGGTAGATATCCCAAAATAAAATCCTATCAGTTATGTTAAGACTGGCAACTCTGATAATAGATACCGTGAAACAGGGTGATTAGAAACGCAGGGGTAAAAGAGACAAAACTTTATAAAAAAAATCTGCAAAAAAAAACCAAGTTCCAAAAAAACACAAAAAAGTCTAAAATAACTTTACTACGGTGACTTTGTTTGTTTCATTTACTTTTTTGCCACCGAATTCCGAAAGTCAAGTTTTTTTTTAAATAGGTTTTTTTTTACAGAAAGTTTTTTTTTTGCCCTTTTTATTTGCAGTCTACAACACTAATTCTTGTCAACATAGACCAAGAAGAAAAAAAAACAAACTAATGAACCGATTGTGATGAAATTTCTATGGAAATATATTAAAATATTAATAAAAAATAATAATACAGCCGAATTGAGAACCTCCTCCTTTTTGAAGAAAGTCGGTTAAAAAAGGCTTTTAATGTTGAATTAAATGTTAGGTTGCCAAAAAGGTTTCTAAATAACATAACATAACATGTATCACTTACGTGCAAGCCCTTGTAATAACGCCTCCGATGTAGTTTCTCCAGTTCGAAGAGTCAACAGCCGCGATGATAGGACCGTGTGTTGCTATCACTTCCACCATTTTATCTTCGTTAACTGTACTGAAAGGTTACAAGCGGAAATATTAAAGACTAGTGTCTGCTCGCGACTTCGTCCGCTTAGAAGTCAACTACAATGGAACAACACGTCCGTCGTCCATAATTATGGCACTAATGGACTAATGTTCTCCCCGTCATTACGATCATCTTTTTGTTCTAGACCATACCTGGGAACGTTCTAGTTATGGAGATATTGAGGGTCAAAGTTCCATTTTTTTTTTTTAATACAGGTTTACATTTTTTTAATTTTACTTTAAATACCTCCATGACCTCCATACTATTCAATGCATCCATCAGCACAATGTTTTGAGTGCGTTACTTTGGGTCCATCCAAAAAACGTGATTTTTCACCCCAGAAATAGAAAACGTTTCCCACAAATAATTTTTGCGTAGAGTTATTTAGTTTGATGTAGGTACAGAAAGCTAGGTTGACGGCTTGGTGAAGAGTCCGTTTAAACCTTGTATAGTCCAGCGAAGTGCTTTTGGCGCACGGATGGCATTGTCAGAAAGGCGCTGTACGTCAACATTCGTGAAATAGTCTGTGGAACATTACATAACATCACGCCTGTAATCTCCGAAGGATTAGGCAGAGGTGTACCCACATTTCGCCAGTTATGTTTAAGTCCCATGTAATAGGAGACGAGCCTATTGCCATCAACCGGCCTCAAATCCAGACTCCGTGGCTGCTACTGAGAAATTCCTCATGGAAAAATCCACAACAAATCGACCACATCGCTGTCAACAGAAAAAGTGCTTAGAAGGTTGGCAGCATTGCCACGTTGGATGGCAATGCTGCCAACCTTCTAAGCACTTTTTTTTTTTTGCCCAAAAAAAGGCCAGCTCTCTGGGGGCCTAAAATCGCCCCATCAGCAGAGATAATAATATAATTCACACACATACATATGATTCACATTGATTTACATATGTCGGTGACTCTGTTTGTTTCAGTAGTATATAGTTATTTTAAACGTTTTTGGTGTTTTTTGGAAGTCGGTTTTTTTTTGCAGAAAGTTTTTTTTTATTTTACCCTTTGTAGTTGTAGAAGGTATACCACACAAATTCTTGTCATAAATTAATTTTCACATTGTAATTAGAAATTATTAAGGGATCACCATGTCATCAACATAGCCCAAGAAGAAAAAAATACGTATTAAAAGAAAAAAAACCAAACTACAGAACCGATTTTGATGAAGTTGCGGTAGGACCAATCGGGAAGTATATACTTTCACATGAAAAAAGAATTTTTCAAATCGGTTCATAAATGACGCAGTTATGAGGTAACAAACAAAAAAAAAAACGAATTTAAAACCTCTTCCTTTTTTTGAAGTCGTTTAAAAAGAAATAAGTCTCACCAGTTATGTTGAAATGTCTTGATACTCAATCCACTATAACCTGTATTTGGTAGCTTACAGGTTTTGTCCATGGACAGTGTCAAGGGGTACTCCTCTTCGGTAACGAATTGTAGTTTATTGAGACAAGCAAATTTCATCGCGATGGTGACACTTCCTTTATAACAACCGTTGTTGTCCACTGAACAGTCTAGAAGTTCCTGAGAAAAGGAAAACAATGGGTTTTAAGAGAAAAGAACCGGCCAAGTGCGAGTCAGACTCTCGCATGAAGGGTTCCGTACCATCGTGGTAGGGGAGCCCCCTTTAATTTATTTTTTATTATTTGTTGTTCTGGCGGCAACAGAAATACACATTCTGTTAAAATTTCAACTGTCTAGCTATTACTGATCATGAGATACAGCCCGCTGACAGGACGGATAGCGGAGGCTTAGTAATAAGGTCGCGTTGGTTACCCTTCGGGTACAGAACTCTAAAAAAATAGTAATAAAAATATTGTTTATTTCAATAATAATGGGCATTTCGATACATATTAATGGAGGTCACCTTTTAAACAATGAATTGCTTGTATTAGGAGATTAGTATAATTGTCGCATCCTGCCGCATTGCGCGCTAGGCGCTTTCGCTAGTAGGTAGCCAATTGTCAAATCTTTGGGCTCTATGCGATACGCCAGCCTGTCAGTGCGTACGGAGCCTTCGGTGCTTCTGGCCGAAATGACTATCAAAAGATGGCAAAGATGTATGAGACTCCTCCTTTTTAGAAGTCGGTTAAAAATTCAAAAGCGATTTTCTCCTACAGTGTTAATTAACGTTTTACGTTTTCACGAACATAGAATTTTGGAAGCCATACTATTATGAAATAGGTCTTATCTTCAGGAAGAAACTGTTATAGCACTTTTGTGTAGTAGTGTGTACTTTCCATTGCTCGTGACTGTACCTCTATGCTTCTACTTCTATAATCATTTAACTCTATGGCAGACATGGACTCCAGGACTCCGACGATGCTGAAGGCCCAGCATCCGTCACAACGCTTCTGATCCAAGACTGGCTTTACGACACCTTCCGATCGCCTGAAACACAGATGTTATATATTCCTAGTTTTAAACAGTCTGCTAGTCTTTTGTTCTACACTTCTATAGTCCTCATGTGGAAAAAACACGAATACGGGGTGGAAGGGACACCGACGCGAAAACGTTTACCACGAGTTCAGTACATCATTTGGAAAATTTCTATGTGACTGACATAGAAATTTTTCATCGGTAATTTTTTTTAAATGAGCTGTTCCATACATTTTGACCGTGTAGGTGTTGGACTTTTGTAGGTTTAAGTAGTGATAATATAGCTGTTTTGACATGGAAAGAAAAATTCTAGTGCGAGCAGGGTTTGATCCTGCGACCTTCCGATTCAGTACACCGGATGTCTTAACCAATTAGACCATCGCACCCTGCTCACAGCTCTCGAAATTTTCGTTCCATTAATAACGTCTTACGGTGACGTTAGCGCCATCTATTTAAGAAAGTATCGAACTAACTTAAACCAACACGTTGACATTGCAGCCAAATCAATGTTGTATAGAAGTCGCCATACCAAACTAATTTTTAATATTTTTATACGCAAACCCTGCGTAGGGAACTATAGCTGTTTTGACATGGAAAGAAAAATTCTAGTGCGAGCAGGGTTTTAATATAACTTAAAAAAAGGTTAAATTTTGGTCTTCATGCTTCAAATAATGTCCTTGATTGATGACACCCGCAGCGCAGTCGATCTTCACAACAGTATGTTCTATTTTGAATTTTATTGATTCGCGATTAAAGGCCACAGTAAAAGGAAAAAAATCGTAAACAATTGAAATTTAAACTTACAATTAAAAAATACATAATGGGCAACGAGATGAAACGAAAAAGTGATATTTTCATTTCGAAATATCTTAATTATGCGGGAGTTTTAAAAATATGTAAGTATATCAATCTACTCCTGGTAATGTGTTCTCAACATTAAACAATATTTTGAACGCTCTAAATGAACTCTTTTTTCTGTACAAATTAATGTATGGATCTCGCAATGATTCTTTTACTTTGCAACAAGTCATCGACATTGACGAAGAAGAAAAAATACGTATTATATAAGATTACTTATAAACTACCCAAAAAAAAAACCTAAACTACCCGTAAAATTTATATGGGCCTCGAAAGCTTCCTACACCAAATAAAAAAAAAGAATCACGAAAAATGGACCAGTAATCACAGAGAAATCGAAAAAAAGATGCTGGTGGAATACATAATTTCCTCCTTTTTTTGAATTCGGGTAAAAACCAGTTCCTTTCAAATTTATAATGTAAGAAGGTACCTAGTTAGTTAAGTATTAAAAGTACAATTAGGTATGAGTGTCCATTAGTAGATAGCTATGAAGTAATGCTTATAAATGATTAATAACTTACCAATCCAAGGACCTTGGTATGTTTTTCTCATATTTTTTGTTGATGCTTAATTCGTACTGTGTCTCCGTCTGCATTATTGTACAGTTCAACATTGTATCTTTGCACGGAGCTAAGGCATTGGGTCTTAACAACATACGATCTGCGAATTCCTCTTTAGACATATCAGAGTACTTTGTCAAACCAAATACTGTGTTGTTTTCTAGCTTATTTAATCTGGCTATGTCCTTTAGAGATGCCTGAAATTAGTAAATTATAAAGGGTTTAAAAAGGTACATGTTCTTTCCGTCATTGCGATCATTTTTTGTCCTGGACCACACATGTGAACTTTCTAGTTACGAAGATATTGGTGGTCAAAGTTCCAATATTTTCACTTTAAAAATTAATACAAGATTTTTATATTCTAACTTTAGGTACTTCAAATACCTCCAATGCCCCCGTACCAATCCACTGATAGAAAACGGATCCTTCACGAAGCAATCTGGTACATCAAACGAAGTAACTCTACACAAAAATTATTACTAGGAAACGACTTTATTTTGGGGTGAAAAATCACGGTAGGAGTCAATGTAACGCACACAAAACATTGTGTTGATGGGTGCATTGAATAGCACAGGGGTCATGGAACTATTTATAGTAAAGTTATAACATTAGGAACCTGTTTTTCTTTATAGCTTCTAAAAACGTTGGACCTCTGACTTCCAATATCTCCGCAGAAGGCTCCAAGGTATAGTCCAGAAAAAAAAATCGCAATGACGGGGAGAACAATTAGTGCCTTTCGGCTTCATTAAGGGTCTTTTTAACACCCCTAATTAAATCACTATCATCATCATCATCATTTCAGCCGAAAGACGTCCACTGCTGGACATAGGCCTCCGCCAAGTGTCGCCACATTAACTGGTCCCGTGCGACTTGCATCCAGCAGATCCCTGCAACCTTCACCAGGTCATCGGTCCACCTCGTGGGAGGCCTGCCAACGCAGCGTCTTCCGGTTCGCGGTCGCCACTCCAGAAATTTTCGGCCCCATCGGCCGTCCGTTCTGCGGCAATGTGCCCTGCCCACTGCCACTTAAGTTTAGCTACTCTTCGGGCTAAGTCGGTAACCTTGGTTCTCTTGCGGATGTCCTCATTTCTGATTTGATCACGCAAGGAAACTCCGAGCATAGCCCTCTCCGTTGCCCTTTGGGTGATTTTAAGCCTTCTGACGAGGACCATTGTGAGCGACCACGTTTCGGTCCCGTATGTAATAACTGGCAACACCCAAAAAAAAATCACTAGAGCAAAAGTATTTTATGAATCTTACCTGAAAGTTCTCGAACCTTCTCAAATATTCTTCATAGTTGTATGTTTTATTAAAATCCCTCAAGTAACTGTCGAATTGTAACTTAGCCAAGTTTGTTACTTCATTTTTTTTGACCGTATTCGTCAAATTAATGTTCTTCATATAAATCAAATATTTTCTGGAAAATTCCCAGCACGCAAATAATTGAATGATCATGACTAGGATGAATATTAAAATTACTACGGTTTTCTGACGCATTTTAAATATTCCTGTTCTTACTTCTAGACTGTGTGTCCCGTTTACTTGGGGTCGGCCTTTCGTCTCCTTTTCTTCCATTATCATTATAAATGTTTAAAAAAAAACTAGGAATCAGACGTGATTTACACTGGTGAAAAGGTCACAGACTACTATTAATATTTTTCCTGTTGAACGGTTTTACGTATTATACTGTGGTTATAAATGCGGTAAATACATGGTTACCTACTAATTTCCATGTTTCCTTATGTTCCCAATGTTTTAGGTTATTTACTTAGCAATTCAGTATAGTATTATATCATTATAATAATATTATTTATTTATTTATTTAAACTTCATGTACAATAGTGATACATAGGCGGACTTAATGCCACAAGGCATTCTCTACCAGTCAACCTTTGGGTTAAATAAGAAAACATTGTGATAGGGTACAAAATAAATATATTAAAATAACAATAAAAGAAAAAATCAGTAAAAGTCTAATATCAGTATTATTAATAATGACCAACTAAACTTTGTTGTTAGTTTTTCTCCATGTTTGTGTTTGTATGTCTTTTTACTTTGATTATTTTATTTGTATGGATGTAGCAAGTAAATATAATCTATATATATAAAAATGGATCCCTATTTCCCTTGGTCACGGTACCACGCATGAACGGCTGGACCGATTTAGCTAATTCTTTTTTTGTTCTGTTTGTTACTGTCAGGAGAAGGTTCTTAGGTAGGTAGTAGGTAGGTAGTAAGTAGGTAGGTAGTAGGAAAAGGTGCATTGCAACGCAAGCCGGGAACAGCTAGTTTAATAGATAGTGTTTTCTTGAAACACGGAGCAATATGGGAATCATGCGCAAGCCCAGTAAGTTACTACTGGGCTTGCGCATGATAGACTTGTACAGACGCCAGCACATCAAGCTACCCGAAACTGTCAACTTTTCCCAATCAACCTTGAACCTAATGCTTTAGTGATAAAGTTGAAAATCTATTAAAGAAATTTGACAGATTGTAGTAGCTTGATGTTCAAGAATCAATAGATTGGTTGGTTGTTACATGGATGTGTTGAAGTATCAAGTTTTGTAATAAAAAACTTATTTTTTTTTATAAAACAGCCTTTTAATTATTACTATATAATATAGATATTTCATTAAGACACTTTGTCCAAAGGGCTCCACAGTATTATGTAACATGAACAAAAATGGGCTCGCCCCCTATTACATGGGACTAAAACACACCTCTGCCAAACCCTTCGGGAACTACCACAGGCGTGATGTTATGTTATGTTAACAAAAAGTTTTGGCAGAATAAACTATTATGAAATGGCACTAGCTTAAAAAAAAAATTGCTAAAAAATCATTTAAATGCTGACGCATTGCCAAAAACATTATTATTAAAACTGCTCTAAAGAAATTATTATTTCTATCAAAGTACACTGTTGAGGAAACCTGAATTTAAAAATAATCAAAATCTGACATCACCAACCCGCCTTGTGCAGACGTGGTGATGAAGGCTCGTGCCTTCTCTGTATGGAGAGGCCTTTGCCCAGCAGTGGGACAATAATAGGCTGATATTATTATACCTTTATTACCATTCATACATATTTTTTAATATTTCTTAAAAAAACATTTAAAAATATAAAAAAATAGTGGTCCGCCGGTGTCGGGATCAGGGTCCAAACTACCGGTGGTAAGGGCTCCAGAGACAGGAACCCCCTCATAAAGCGAGCGGTATCGAGGAGTACTGCCTTCTGAATCAAGCCCTTGGTCCTACCGCTTAAGAAGAACCTCGAAAGATATTCGTCGAGACTCTTTACCGTAAGGCCATTGGCCGTTACGACAATCGGAATTCTTACTATTACTTTACATTGTTTTTAGAAATGAGATACAGATCTAAATGCTTGTTACTTATAATTATTTGCTTTTGTACTTTATAATTTGTAACGCTAAGAATGACATTATTATTTTGTATTGTATTGTGTCACTTTGTAAAAACATAATCATGAACCCATCACCTTATATTTTTCTAAGCGACATTGCTATATCACTGGCTCATTGTATATTGTATGACTACATATAATTGGACCCTCTTTAGGTAAACGTTATGCTTATCCACTTCAGGTTTATTTTTAGACACGAAAAGACAGTTCCACACCAAGGTACAAAGGACACCGACGCACAAACGGTTACCACATATTACTGAATACATTCTGAACCCACAGATAAATTTTTCACCAGTAATTTTAAAAAAGTCAGCCGTTCCATACATTTTGATCCGTGTAGAATGGGGGGCGTTCAAGTATTACGTAACGCAATTTGGGGGACCGGGGGGGTCTTGTAAAACGTTACTATGCGTTACAGGGGCGGGAGGGGGTATTCAAGAACGTGTTACGTAACATTATTATTTTTTTATTTTAACAATAAAACTACGGAATTATAATCGCCCAAGTTCGGCAACCTTTTTCGTTTATGCCTTACGGGGAATTCTTCGATTGTATTGTAAACGTAGCAGAAGCTAACAGCGGCGCGTGAGTGGATTAAAGCCATAATAAAAGTATTTTAGCGACTATCCGGTACTTTGCGCACCATAATTGTGACTTTATGGTCACTTTGGATGTTTGGATGTAACGTTTTTGGAGGGGGGAGAGGTGTACAGAAAAACGTTAATGCGCGTTACATGGGGGGGAGGGAAGGTCAAAAATCTTCATAAATTGCGTTACGTAATTATTGTACTTTTGCAGGAAATAGCAGATTTTTTTTTAATTATCCTTGAACATGTGGTATCGTTCAGAATTATACACTGAATAGGTACGTAGTAAGTGTTTGTGCGTCGGTATCCGACGCACAAACACTTACTACGTACCTTTCACCCTGTATACTGTTTCAGATGCGGCCTAGCATGAGACTTCTTTTTCAAATAACCAATACCTCTGGACGGAATTTGACCATAACTTCGGTTGCCCGTATCAGACCCAGCCTGCTTTGTCTTAGTCCGTTCGACCCCTCATACTCGAGCTACGAAAACCACCCGTCCTGCTACGACAATAAGGCGCTACCAAAATTTCATTGTTACTAAGATGGACGTTCCGAAATTTTACTGGAACACACTGCTCCAGTAAAATTTTGAGTCACGACTGAAAGTCATGTTTTTTTTCTTATTAATTGAGTATTTTGTATTGCTATTTAGCAATTATTATTAATATTTTGTTCAAGTATTCGTACTTATACTAAATTGCACGTACGTCGTTAGTAACAAAACCAGTATTAGCTGGCCCTATATTCTTTTGAAACTGCACTACGCTAGGCCAAGTTAACGTCAAAGTCTTACTTCTGACGGGCAGCATTATAGCATATTGTACTACAGAGTCCACTACCGGTCGACCACTTTTCAAGCTTATCACTTAGAGCATAAGGGTGACAAGTGGCCGGCCATGAGTCACAGTAATCTAAAGTTTATTTAAAACAACAATATGGCTTATTCAGTAATATTTCTAAGGCACATGAGTTTCAATAATTTTAGGAAAACCTAAATATTCGAGTATTTTTTTATCAATGGGAAGGCAACTACAAAACTTATGGCGATAGCATGGCTAGCTCCAAGCAGGGACCGAAAAGGTTACCGGTCTTGGGGTTTTAAACGGGTTATTTTTTGGGTTAAATGCAAAACCTTAACCCTAAAAGTTAAACCGTATTATAGGGTTAATTAGGCATAATAACCAGTTCACGCACAGGGTTAATTATTGTTGCTTTAAAATATACAAGAAAACGACGGAGTTAACCCGCGTGCTCGGTGCTTTGTCTCTTTCAGTCTGGTTAATTAGCAATATTTAAATGGTTAACCCATGAATTATAAGTGTATTGGTTGAAAATTTGTTAATGCCATTTCGTATTTAAAAATAGCTTGATCATGATCAGATTGGGATCTAGCTATAGTGACGCCATCTACAATGAGCTTTGACAGGCCTTCCCCATTGAGGTATTTATTATTCTTAAGATCTAGTTTAGCTGCTACTTACGTAAAAAACTTTTACAATTAAAAACATTATTAAAATACATATTTACTAGTATTGACTATTTGTATTTGTATTTAACAGTTATATAAAATCTCGAAATACGTGTAAAAATAATGAAGAGTAACTAAATATAATATTTTGATTCAAATGAGGTTGCTTAGAGATAAACAAATAAAATTGCGTATACATACAAAAATAACAAAACATAAAATACAAAAAAATAATGTAACATATAAGTACGTAAACTAAATTAAAACTAATTAGAATGTCCAAAGCTGCAGACCTTTTGGAGCCTACACACCAAAGCCCGGAGTCAGGGACCGAAGAGGTTACCCGAATAGGGGTTTTAATCGGGTTATTTTTTAGGGTTAGGGGACCCTAAAGGTTAATTAGTCTATAATAACCGGATCACGCAGAGTTCATTTTTGTACATACAAAATATGCAAAACAAAGTGACGGACTTAGTCCGCGCTTGGTGCTTTGTCTCTTTCATTCTAGTTTATCAGTAATGTTTAAATGTTTAACCCGTATATTATAAGGGTTAACCCGTATAACGATTAATAAAACATGGGTTAATGGACTAACCGGTTAACCTTTTAACCCGATTATAAAGTCCCTGCGCCGTGAATGTGGGCAACTTTCATTTGCGTTCAGTTCACATGCCGCTTTGGTGTATAGTCCCCATTATAGGTAGACTTCCTCGTATTTGCAATAGAACGACAACAGTGTCAAGACAAGAGGCCATCACTTGTCTTGGCACTGTTGTCAAAGCGTTTTGTATTTCTACAAACGACTTTCAACATTGATATAAGCTCTTCTTGGGCTATGACAATCAAATCATTTTTGAATTTTCATCATCATTATTGCTGATGGAATCACTTTGTCTGTGCCCTGACGCATTGGCATTTCCCGTTAAACAACAATCAATTCTATAATGGTGTTAATTAAGTTTATTTCTGAATAACTACCACTGAAAAGCAACACAATACCCTTTGCTACGTCTTGTAAGAGCGCACCGAGCTTTAAGCGCGCAGCAACACAAGCTCCCCGTCCGACAGCCGAAGCAGGACTAAAGCAGATAGGGAAGCGTGGCGGCTCTGGTTAGAATTGGCGGAACGCACGCTAATTTAGGTATTTCCTTCATATTATTCAAACAAATACACATTTCGAAAATGTAAAATGTATGCGTTATAAAAAACATGTAGTTTTGTTATTATTCAAAATCTGATGATCTTCCGTGAACTATTTACGCCAATTATTTTGGATTTACCTACCGGTAAAACGGGGTGAATAGGACCGCAGGGGTGAATAGAGACAAATTTTGAAAGGGATTTTAACGTTGAATTAATTTGATTATGTTATCAAAAAGTACTCTGTTTTATTTACTTAGTTATACTTAATTATTTAGAGACCTTGCTAGCAACATAACGTATTAATTCAACGTTAAAATCCCTTTCAAAATTTGTCTCTATTCACCCCGTTTTACGGTATCGTTTCCTCGGTGCGCTCTTAATCACAGTTTCGGTTTTCTGATTACCCGTAACGACTGTCAAAGATCCACGAATGACAGCCGGCAGCGACTGTTTAATGTGGTCCATTGAAATGCAACTTGTATAAAAAATAAAGTATTATATAATTATTTGTACATTACCCTGTTACAACAGTTTGGCTCATATAAAATGTGTATCAAAAACTTAAAATAACTCATCACGATTGCAAAGGCAAGATATAGGTACATAGGTACAGACACCAGCTCATGGAAGCTTGATTCAATCAACCTTGAATCTCATGCTGTAGCGATAAAGTTGAAAATCTATTAAAGAAATTTGATAGATTGTAGTAACTTGAGGAGCTCGTGGCTAAGTAATAACAGCCGCTCGGATCGATATTTAGGTTAAGCCGCGCTTGCCTAGGTTGGTCTGTGGATGGGTGACCACCCATTACATACCGAGTTTCCTCCGTGCCTCGGAAAGCACGTTAAGCCGTTGGTCCCGGGTGTCATTTGTAGATCTTTGACAGTCGTTATAGGTAGTCAGTGGCCCAAAAAGTCTGACAACCAGTCTTACCAAGGGGTATCGTATTACCCAGTACTAACTGGGTTGTGGAGGTCAGATAGGCAGTCGCTCCATGTAAAATACTGGTATTCAGCTGCATCCGGTTAGACTGGAAGCCGACCCCAACATAGTTGGGAAAAGGCTAGGCAGATGATGATAGATTGTAGTAACTTGATGTGCTGGCGCCTGTACAGGATTAATCCTTCTGATTTTTCAAATTCCTTAATCTTTTATTTCTGTACAAAATCTGTACAGTTTTAAGGCATTTATGTCAAAACTAAAGTATTTTTTGTAAACAATTTTAGATTTGAACGGGAGGTGTTTAAAACGAAAATTGTTTTCAAAAATACTTTGACATCATGTTATTAGGCGATCAATTTAATCATCAGAGTTTTCATAAATCACAACTCTGACCAAGTTATCAAATCATACACCCAATAACAGTTACACAAAGTAAAAATATTAATAAAAAAAACACCAATCAATACTTTACCAAAAATAGGCTTGCAAAAAAAAAAAAAAAAAACAATGTATCAGGGTGAAGGCTGTCCCTTACATCCTGTATAATGGGAACACCATTAAACAATAATGGCACAATTTCATCATTAAGAACTCAATCACTCATTTAATAAAAACATTACCCTCTTTTTAACGTCCATCGCAGTCGGGTAAGAAGTCCCATAACCCCCACTTCTCACTACTTGACGTCAACACTGGCAACTTCGTTTGCCAACCCACATATATTAGTGCCAATTGCCAGGTTGAGATAGCCGTCGTTGCCAAAGTCTTTGCCCCAAGAGTTCTTCGCTATGTAGAATGGCACATCAGCTGTTAGGTCGTAGCCGACTAGTTCTACTGCGTGGTTTAGTTCCATTGGGGAGCCACTAGAAGAAGAGAAATAAAGAGTTACACAGTTATAAAAATGAGGGGTTCGTTAAAAGTATCAAATACCTGAGTAGTATCGATCCGCCGTGCTTGCCTAGGTAGCAGTAGCGAAGGGTCAATTTTTGTAAGAGGTAAGCCGGAGTAAATATCTTTAATGTGATTATATTAATTGTCTATTCAGTATTCTTACTGACTACCTACTACTTGGGGGAGGCCTATGTCCAGCAGTGTACGTCTTTCGGCTGAAATGATGATGTTGATGATGATGATGAATACTGACTGTGCTAATTTCAAAGGGAAGCCGATAGGTATCGAATTGTATAGAAACTTCGCCACTGCTAGGTTGGTCTGTGGATGGGTGGTGATGGCCCATTACATACCGAGTTTCCTCCGTGCCTCGATAAGCACGTTAAGCCGTTATGCCCGGCAGTCATTTGTAGATCTTTGACAGTCGTTATAGGTATTCAGAGGCCCAAAAAGTCTGACAACCGGACTTTCCAAGAGGTATCGTATCACCCAGTACTAACTGGGTTGTGGAGGTCAGATAGGCAGTCGCTCCATGTAAAATACTGGTATTCAGCTGCATCCAGTTAGACTGGAAGCCGACCCCAACTTAGTTGGGAAAAGGCTAGGCAGATTTTTTGGGTATTAATTTGTGTGATATTCTAGTAATGTTCACACTCTATTACGTTCCAGGTTCCTTTAGTATTTTAACAGGAGTTTATGGCATAAACAAATGTCACTTTTTTTTCTGCAATATGTTATTATATTGAATGCCTCGTTGGTTTAGTGGTCGCAAGCGCGACTGAGCATGAGGTCCTGGGTTCGATTCTCGAGTCGTACAAAATGTTATTGGAGTTTTCCATCAGGAATTTCTCAGTAGCAGTCACGGAGTCTGGATTTGTGCCCGGTTGATGGCAACGAGCTCGCCCCCTATTACGTGGGACTAAAACATAACTGACGAAATTTGTGTAATTAGGTACACCTCTACCTAATCCTTCGGGGATTACAGGCGTGATGTTATGTTATTACAATTCGGGACGCAACTTGTTGCTGATACAAACAATATGGTTTTCAAAACAAGAAATCATCATCATCAACTTTAACCCTGAGTCATCATCATTCTCTTGCTCTTATCCCAATTCATTTGTGGTCGGCGCAGCATGTCTTCTTCTTCCATACTTCTCTATTACTCGTCATCTAAGCAGTCACCTCCTTTCTTGCCATATCATTCTTTACACATTTCTTCCATCGTTTTTTGGTCTTCCGCTACTCTTATAGCCATCTAAGTTCACGAGAAGCTATAAATTTGTAAACACACATTCAGGGGTTCGCGACCTTAGAAAACTAACTGATTAGAAAAAACAAAATCAACAATAACAAACAATATACTTAACCTAATCCGCGAAAATAGCACAAATTTCCTTCAACAAATGTTTACGTTCCATGAGTCAGACGCTTTCCAGTACCACAAAAAATTAGACGACAGCGCTTTATATCGCTGAAATATAACCCGACCAAGTGAAATTGCTCGATAGTTTCGTATTACACGTATGTCACTTTAAGTTGATTTAATTTGGGATTATTTGTTGTTGATTGAATTGTCGCTACGTAACTTAGTAGAACTTCTTTATTTACAAAAGGGTAGTATTTAAACGAGCGAAAATAAATTCAAATTAAAGGTGTCAAAAATATTGAAAATGGTGTAGACCATTTTCAATATTTTTGACAACTTTAAATAGTAAGTGAGCGACAAACAGTGGGCGAATACAAATGTTTAAAACAGCGACTTGAAAATACAAATTTGAGTTACTAGTTGTTCAATACGATCAGTGTGATAATTCAAGGACTCTGAAAATACCTAAAACAAGGTCATTAACCACTAGATTGTAGATAAGGCGTAGTCAACGTAGCTCCGTTGCGCGGGGCTCCTATTCCTGTTTGCAGGGTTTAAAGTAACCTAACACGAACGGGATTCCGGAGTCTTAGTACGCTCGCTCACTAGACCCCGCCATCCCCTTCGAACCTAACCGATCCGAGTCGGGGTGCCACAAGTCTCTCTCAGCCTTCGCTCGCTCTTGCTTCCTATATTCTCCTTGCCGCAATGACATATGAATGGATAAATAGTTACTTACTTGATAAAATAGTCGCCTATTCAGTATATTGGTAGCCAATTAAATTTAAATAATTTCCCTTTACAAAATTTATAGCTTCTCGTGACGGGGACTTTCATATTCATATTCAACATTTTCCACAATTTTAACACCGAGTACGGGTCATGAATGTAAGCAATGTTGCCATCTCACCCGCAGTGAAACTGAATGATTCCTCCAAGATAGTTTTGCCAAGTGAGCGCGTTGACTGCCACTGTGACCGGTCCATGCGTCGCCAGTGCCGACAGGATCTTGTCTTCAGCCCCCACGAATCTGGAAAATATTTTTTTTTATTTGTTATTGGTACATGACGGAGAAACAGGCAGCACACATGGTGGTGAGAGGTCCAGACCACTTATGGACGACTCAAATACAGGAGACTACGAAACCTAACCAAGACTACTTATTGCAACCCTATAACAATAAAGAAAGAGTTCATATTTGCTTATCACAGCATCTGTTTCTGGTTTCACTGTAATATTAAACAGCTTTCTACTATATGCAACTAATAATAAAGCTGAAACTCACAAGTAAAACTCTTCACTTTAACTCCAGTGCTATTCTTCTCCGCCCTACAAGCACCATCAGTGAGAGGGAGATGGTATTGTGTCTCTTTCTCCACAACCGAATTATTCAACTTACAACTTTGTCAGGATTGAAATACAGCTCAAAATTTTTTATCACAGCATCAGTCCGTGATTTCACTATAATATCAAACTATGTTTAACTTAATCACCTAGCAATAAAGTTCAAACTTACTCATCACAAGTAAAAGACTTCACTTTGACTCCCGTACTGTTCTTCTTAGCCTTACAAGCACCATCGGTGAGACGGAGAGGGTATTCCGTCTCTTTCTCGATCACCGCGTCGGTCATCGTCAGCCAATCGAGGAGCAGACAGATGTCGCCGCCTGCGCACCCGCTGTTGCCTAGACCGGCGCAGTCTATGGCTTCCTGAAAGTATTTAGAAATTATATGTTACATTTTACAAACATACAAAAAGTGAACGCCTTTTTTTAATTGGCATAGACAAAACAACAGAACGCCAGCTACTACGATCCTTACACACTACTTGCGTCTCTTCGTCCATACATCTGGTCATGCGCATGTAATATTTTATGCAAAAATACTTTTAACCGCCTTCAAAAACAAGAGGAGGTTCGCAACTCGTTTGTATTTTATTTTTGTTTGTTACCTCATAACTCCGTCATTTATGAACCGATTTGAAAAAATATTTTTTTTTTATGGGAAAGGATATACTTCCCGATTAGGCCCATAGAAATTTCATCAAAATCGGATCAGTAGTTTGGTTTTTTTTCTTCTTGGCCCTATATTGTCATGAAGGTCCTTAATGACTTCTAGTTACAATGTAAAATTGATTCATGACTAGAATTTGTGTGGTATACCTTCTACAACTACAAAGGGTAGATCAATTCGGGTTGTACTCTGTTTGTAATAATATAATTCAATCATGATTCGATAGAAAAAATAACAAAATAACGTTCTTATGATAATAGATGGCGCCGCGTGGCGCCATCTATTATCATAAGAACGTTATTTTTGTTTTCCTCGGGAACAGTACTTGTTTTCGGGATGAAAGGTACCTTATGTCCGTTTCTGTACACCTGAGAACGTATATGCAAAATTTCAGGATGATCGGTTCAGTGGTTTAGGCGTGAAAAGGTAACAAACAAACTTACTTTTTGCATTTATAATATTAGTTAGGATGTCCCAGGAAAAAACAGATTAAAAAAAAAACAACAAATACATCATGTTATTAAAATAAAAAACCAAAATCAATAAGTAAATAGGTAAATCGTCAATCCATTTCGATGTATTTTAAGATTGAAACAGCAACCAAATACATCACATTTTTCAGGCCATGCATCAGTGAATTTATGCATGATAGACGGCAGACGAAACGGCACAGGAGATGTCGATTTACAAGCTATAACAGGATAATAAGCTATTTCCGGGTCAAAATTTGGCAACAATCACTGGCCAATCTCTAAAGATTTCGGTTAGGTGCTGCCTACTGTGGTATATGGTAATGCAATCGTCTAGTGTCTAGCGGGTTTGTCAAAATAATTATAGACCGACCGCTTTAATGAGTCCTCGCGAAGGTATCAATTTTTGAAACTAAATGATATGTTAAAATTTATCTGTAGTAATTGTAATCATTCAACATTTATTTTATTAGACAATGACTATGATAATTGCCGCAGAACTTTTAATAAGCAAATTGCATGCAAGTTAATATATAGGGAAATACTCCATTTGAGATATACAATTACCTACTCAAATTACAGGAAAAATGTGCTCAATAATAAGAAAAAAACATTAAAATACAATCACAATCACGAGACGCATGCATACAAACAGATTGTAATTTTGACGGCAAGGAGAAATTAGACAAAATACCCCGATTATTAATAGATTCTTCTACTTCTACACAGATTAATAATTCCCCTAGTTTTGGCGATATCGTTTGTTTTCGAGACTAAAGTAGAATCACGAAACCGCAAAAATGTTACAGACCCCTTGCTTTCAGAGACGATCTGTTTAAAATTATTTCACCAAAACGTATGTGGTATTAATAATAAAAAACTTGAGCTTGAATCTTATTTTGAAACTTTTTGTAAAAACTTGGACTATGTTTGTATAACAGAACATTTTTTGAATGATAAATCTATTAATTTATTTCAATTATGCAATTATAACTTAGTATCCTATAACACAAGGACAAACAAAAAAAGAGGTGGTAGTCTTATTTTAGCGTATATGAATAGAGAATGTGAAAATATTGATGCAATACAGAAGTTATATAGATCAGAAAGTTTTGAGGTTTGTGGTGTAAAGGATCTTGAGACAGGATTAAATATTTGTTGTTGTTACAGAAGTCCAAATGACAAAAATTTTGACAGTTTCATAAGGAGCCTAGAAAAATTGTTAGAACATTTTATTGACAGGAAGTGCGTTATATGTGGCGATTTTAATGTTGACATACTTGCGGAAAGTAAAAAATCTTTAGAGTTTATAAGTATATTAACGTCGTACAATTTTAGACACCTTATAAATACTCCAACTTTTATTCGAAACAAATCATACTCTTGCATTGATAATGTATTGACTAATCTTTCCGACGATGATATAGAGCAGTGTTTGGTAGATCATAATGGTTTAGCAGATGGCCATGGCGGCCTTCTTTGTAATATAATTCTTGATAAGATTGATAAAAAGACAAATGAATCTGAACATACTATATTGATTAATAAAAGAACATTCAACACAAGAAATAATGCTGCATTTAAAAAGTGCTTTCAAAATACTAATGATAATATCGTAGGCATCAATACATTTCTCAATTATTTTAATAAAACATTTCGAGCGTGTTACCCAAAGAAAACCAGTAAAGTAAAACTGAGGAACAATAATCAAATAAAGTGGATCACCAAGGGAATTAAGGTGTCTAGCAAAATGAAAAGAATATTATGTTCGGGCACCACCATTAATACTAGTGTTTATAATTATAAAATGAATTACGTAAGAATCTATAGAAGAGTTTTAAAGCACGCACGAAAGTTAGCCATATCATGTCATCTCAACAAAGCCAAAAATATATTAAAGGAGACATGGAAAATTGTAAATGATCAGACAAAGAGAAAGCAAAACAAAGTTCGAAGAAAACTTGTTCTAAACATTGACAACAAGGTGGTTACAGATCCGCAAGAAATAGCAGATACTTTTGTTGATATATTTGTGTATAAATCATCACTTTCAAAAACAGAAGAAGAAAGAGCGATGTCCTTCCTAAGAAACTCAACATTGAGAGTAGAAAGTGAGATAACATTCAATATGACGACACCACAGGAAATAACAAAAATTGTACGAAAGATGACAAACAAAGCGTCTTGTGGACACGATGACGTGCCAATATTGGTGATCAAAGATAATATAGACATATTAGCGTATCCCCTATCTGAGTTCATTAATAAATGTATTGAAAAGTCTGTTTTTCCTGAACAACTTAAATTGGCCAAGGTGGTTCCGCTACATAAAAAGGGTACAAGAACGGATCCCAAAAACTACCGGCCAATATCCTTATTACCAATTTTATCAAAAATTTTTGAGAAAATATTGAAAACTAGATTAGTGACCCACTTACATTTAAATAGAATAATTAACTTTAGACAATTTGGATACCAAAAGGGGATAGGCACCTCAGATGCGATAGATAATCTTGTAAATGACATTATTAGTAAATTGAATAATAAAATGAAGGTAGCTGGCTTATTTATTGATTTAAGTTCTGCGTTTGATACAGTTGATCATGAGCTACTTCTGGCTAAACTAGAGCATTATGGCATTAGAGGAAAAGCGTTACAACTTTTGACATCTTATTTAAAAAACCGTAGAATGTACGTAGAAATAAAAGACATTAACTCAAACAATTGTGACGTAAAGTGTGTGAATGAAGTAATTTATAAGTCTAAAATGACCAACATAAGCCGCGGTGTGCCTCAAGGCTCAATCTTAGGACCAATATTATATTTAATTTTTACAAATGATTTACTAAATTTTATGAATAATACCCAACCCGACGCAGGACTTATAATGTTTGCAGATGATACGAACGCCATAATCGGGTCGTCAAATTTAAATGAGTTGACAGAAAATGTAAATAAGTGTTTAAAGAATCTTTCTGTTTGGTTTACAGCAAATAATTTAATAATAAACCCAAATAAAACCAATGTTATGTTGTTTAAAACAACGTCACGTAACAAAGATAGCATAGATGTCAAGCTCAAAAAGGAAAATATTGGACTGGTGAACGAAGTAAAATTTTTAGGAGTTTTTATAGATTCCCTATTAAATTGGAAAAAAGAGCTCACCGCCATTGATTCCTCAATATCTTCAGCTTGTTACGCGCTAAGAAGCCTCAGGGACGATATTGATTTAAAGCAGCTAAAATCTGTATATTATGCATTAGTAGAATCCAGATTACGATACAGCATTATGTTTTGGGGGAGCAGTTACGGGTATAATTGCCAAAGAGCATTCATACTGCAGAAACGTGCGTTAAGAACGATTGTCAGAATCCCACAACAAGAGTCATGTAAAGAATATTTTAAAAAATTAGCTATTTTGACGGTACCAAGTTTATACGTTTTAGTAATACTCAGCCACTTTGCGAAATACATACACGAGCATGAATCACAAGAAGAACGTGAACTTAGAGAGAAAACTAGAAGAAACGTTATAAAAAATAAAATTGCACCGAAACTTAATATTACTAAACATTGCTCTAAATACCAAGCAGTAGAATTATTTAATAAGTTGCCTACTGATCTGCGATCACTGATTTACAAAGGTACTCTATTCAAAGCCAAACTCAAAGCGTTCCTGTTGAATAAATGTTTATATTCTTTAACTGAATTGGTGACAAATGATGGTGAATAGTTTTTATATTTAGTAATTTACCTTTTGACATTAAATATTTATTCAAGACATTATTCGATTTTTTTTACATTTTAGAGAATAGATTTATAAGTATTTGACATAATAATATTTACATTAAATTATATAATTACTATTTACATTCTATTGACACAATACTTATCATTTATGTTATTTTAGATTTTAAATTGAGTAGACTTTACTGTTTTTTCATATTCATAATTTGTTGTTATAACTATAAAATATTAATTAATGTACAAACCAATTCAAACACAATGCGAATTGTTATATGAATAAATAAATAATAATAAAAAAAAAATAATAATAAATGGCATATTCTGTAGGTAGGCCACGTATTGGTTCAATTAGTATCGCAATACCTACGTGGATTATGGTTATTTTAAAGCAAATAACCTGTGGAATATTGTTAGGACTTTGTGACCGCTTAATGTGCCTTTGATGGGGCAACGCGGAGGACTCATTAAAGCGGTCGGTCTGTAGTAGCTTTTTGGTCTTGGTAGGCTACAAAAGTTGAAAGGGAATCGACTGTCTTGGTATGGGCATGTGATGAGGAGGGACGAATATAAACGTTGATGGATGGAGAGGGAGAGAAAGACCAAAGAAGCGATGGATGGACTGTGTGAGGAATAATATGAAAGTTAAAGGAGTAAATGATATCGTGACGGTTGACAGAGGAGATTGGAAGAAAATAACGTGTTGCGCCGACCACAAGTAACATGGGGCAAGGGAAGGAAGATGATGTAGGCTACAATTCATCATCGTTTGCCTTGCCATTTCCCAACTATGCTGGGCTCGGCTTTCAGTCTAACCGGATACAGCTAAATAGTATTTTACATGGAGCGACTGCATATCCGACTTCAGCAACCCAGTAACACGGTATACTAAAATTATTATTTTAAGATTTTATTTTCCTACTGTAGAGCAAATTCCTCCACTTCTCTCTATCCAGGGCGTGGGACCAGTCATTAACAAACGGGTCCTGCTCATGGTCTATTATATTATAACTTACCTGCACACTGAGTTTCTCAAGCTTGCCAGTTTTGATGGCAGCCATAGCTTCGATGGTGCCAACGGTGCTGAAAGCCCAGCAAGCTCCACACAGACCCTGGTCTTGTACTGGACCTATCACTCCTTGTGTTCTCCTGGAATATTTTAAACACCATGTCATAAATTGATAAAAAACTAAGGAAATGATGGATGGCCATGGACTGTATGAAAGAGGGTGACATCTTTCTAGCCATATTGAAATGACAACTAGAAGAAAACATTTACAAACTTCGAGAAGTATGGAAGAAGAAGACATGCTGCGCCGACTAAATACATTGGGTTAAGAGCGTTTATACAGAAAGTGAGCAACGTCGCAAATAACTGTCAAATATTTCGCTGTTTTGATTAATTAATTTGGCAATATTACTGTATGGAAATAAGAAATATATCTAACTAGTGAACTAAAATATTGATTATGAAATGGTAAATATTTGACAGCTATTTGCGACGTTGCCAGCTTTTTGGATGGACGCTCTTAAGGCTGAAGCGCCAGGGAAGCTCGCGAAATTCAAATTCAATTCGTACTTTGCAATTTGCAAGTCAGTGTCAGGTTGTATGTTGATTAAAATATGATTCGCGATCGTAACAAATGATGGTTTAATGAGTTATAATCATTAGAATCACCAATACAGCCCTCTAAGCTCGTTTAATCCTATTGAAAGACTTTTACATGAAATAGTCATGCCTCCTTTCATCTCCATTTTGAAGTCGGTTAAAAAGAGAAAACAAACTTACACTTCTACTTGAGTAATAAATGAATATCGCCCATTGTTCGTTTTCAATGTTGGTATTTTTGTCTAATTACAATAAATAATACTTAATCATTATTTTGTACAATGAAGTGCATTAACATAATAAAAGAACCACCAGTCGTGATTACATAATATTATCTAAGGAATGTATCTACCTAAAATATAAGACCACCGATTTGACAGAAACTGGTTCTATAATGGGCCACAGTGTGGGCGATGGACTTGTAATAACATCATTAGAAAATACTAGTTTGTACAAGCCTTTATGGAGTAAACCTTTTCTATTTTCTTAATAAGTTAACTGGTGCGTCTGGTGCAGCACCTACTTTTTTTAATTAGGTATGTGATTAGTAAATTAATTAGAGAGGTTTTAAAAAAAAAAAACTTTTAAATATTTTAGGCTTATAGCCCGTGTAGGGGTTTTTGATCACGCCTACTCTTCACTACATAGAATATGACAAAGTCGCATCCCGCTGTCTGTCTGTCCGGATTTTGATGCGGTTTTTTTAATAGATAGAGTGATTCAAGAGGAAGGTTTATATGTAAATGTACATCTACATTGCACCCCTGCGAAGTGGGGCGGGTCGCTAGTGATGATATGAGACTGCTGATGAGAATATAGGCAGAAAGATCATCATCTGCCTAGCCTTTTCCCAACTATATTGGGGTCGGCTTCCAGTCTAACCGGATGCAGCTGAATACCAGTATTTTACATGGAGCGACTGCCTATCTGACCTCCACAACCCAGTTAGTACTGGGTAATACGATACGCCTTGGTAAGACTGGTTGTCAGACTTTTTGGGTCACTGACTGCCTAACTACTGTCAAAGATCTACAAATGACAGCCGGGACCAACGGCTTAACGTGCTTTCCGAGGCACGGAGGAAACTCGGTATGTAATGGGCGGTCACCCATCCACAGACCAACCTAGGCAAGCACGGCTTAACCTAAAGATCGACCCGAGCGGCTGTTATTATTTAGCCACGAGCTCCTCATCGCGAAAACAAAATGATAAACGACGCAACTTCTGCGTTAAGTATTTAATTGATACTTATTGATAGAAATGATAAAGTGCAGTTACTATATAGGGTCTAACTATTCATACACGAAATATTTTCAGGGAATCATCTAACGGCTATAACAATGCCATTTCAAGGGATTTTTTTTTATCTGAGTATATTTTTTTATAAAAAATAAATAATTTAAAATTACTTAACCCACAAAATAAATACTGCCTCCTTATTTTTAAGCATCCATTACGCTAGTTTACTACGTCGTATTTACCTACTGTCATTGTTAGAATATGGGAGTAAAGGTTTTACGCAAAAAGTTTTAAAAGAAATTTAGAATTATAATAATTTTGTAAAAAAAAAAAAACACTCAGATAAATTATTTTTTCGTTGCTTTGGCGACTTTATGACTTATAGAAGTTACTCTTAAAATATTTTGTGTATGAAAAGATAGACTTTATATAAATACCATAAGAAAAGTGCTGACGCGCGCCGCGACGCTAATTATGTATATAAAACAAAATTAAACCTGTACAGTTGTCTGTACATGCTGCCGGGGGCGCAAAAGAAGGTATTAATACATTACAAAAATTAACTACGTAAATTGAACTCTTTAACTTCCACATATAGGAATATCAAACTTAATTGACTGCAAGGTAAGGGTTGATGTACTCTCGGTGATCTTCCGTGGGGTAGGCTGCGGATTAGTGATAGTCTGAAGTCCTGCTAGTTTCAATCTGGACTCCAACATCGGCTGCTGTCTGCGTCTTCGTCGGATCCACATGACGACTAAGATAAAGCCCGTTAGGATCCCTCCGCCCACCAGCAAGTAGAGCACGCTGTATTGATGCACGTCGTGGACACTGATTGTTTGTGTCGACTGTTGCTTAAGGTCGTCTATTTCAGTTCTCAACTGATTCCACATAGTGTGATGATCCTCTGGAACAAAGGGCCCAACAGAAGGGATGCTTGTGTTGACTATTTCATTGACTACAGACATCTGTGGAAGCTGCATCTCTGCTGCATCTCTTCTGTATAGTAGTCAACGTGATTGGTGAAATTCATATGAGAGTAAAAAAGGATGATTATGCCATTGCCTGATAAAGTCTTTATTTCCGTGCTACGACTGCTTAATATGCCTATAGTGCATTGCTGACAACATTGATACAGCCAGTCGTTCGGGCGTCGTAACTTGACCCACTTATTTTCAGACTTATTCGTCAACTGGCGAGTGCACGCGAGTTGGCACCTTCCGATTTTACCTATTTTTTTGTCGTCAAATCGCTTGACCTTGAAAATCTGACGTTAAATGCGTGAGATGTACAGTCGGCTACAAAAACTTCTTATAAAATGTATAATATAGGTATCCACCTTAAATGTGTAAGAAATTCTAAACGACTTGACTTTCAAATAAAACACGGAGGTAACATGAGAAAGTCAAGTAACATTCTGGCAACGCTGGATAGCTTGCTTGGGTATCATGCGTCGTCGGCCGCATCCTCCTCGCCGTATCCCGAAGTCTAAGTAGATAGTCGTAACTTAACCGAATCAGCCAGCGCAAACAATAGCTAGTTATTTATAGTGATTGGTTTCAATTCGTTTTTATCTGACTGTACTTTATAATGTTATTGTTTATAATGTGCGAGCGAGTTTCACAGTCGCCAGTTGACGAAAAACTCTATTTTCGCACCTTGATTGTTTGTATACACAGGTCGGTGTTATTATATCATTAATTTTAACATTACAAATGGATTGTTTTTCTCGAATTTCATAGATTGGCTTATCAATGGAATATAATATCTTCTCTGGGCTTGCGTGAAGGCACTGTTGTAGGTCGTTTTCTGTGAAAAATAAAACCACGTCCTTTCTCAAATTAAATGCCAAATATGGGTAAGTCGATTAAACTTGATAGTTTTGTCCTGATTCTTCTCTTTGTAGGGGAATAATTTTATCCAGTTCATATTTTTCTGTAGTAACCAGAGGAATCTTAATTTATGTGGGAGCTCGTGGCTAAATAATAACAGCCGCTCGGATCGATCTTTAGGTTAAGCCGAGCTTGCCTAGGTATGTCTGTGAATGAATGACCACCCATTACATAACGAGTTTCCGCCGTGCCTCGGAAAGCACGTTCAGCCGTTGGTCCCGGCTGTCATTTGTAGATCTTTGACAGTCGTTACAGGTAGTCAGTGGCCCAAAAAGTCTGACAACCAGTCTTACCAAGGGGTATCGTATTACCCAGTACTGGGTTGTGGAGGTCAGATAGGCAGTCGCTCCATGTAAAATACTGGTATTCAGCTGCATCCGGTTAGAATGGAAGCCGACCCCAACATAGTTGGGAAAAGGCTAGGCAGATGATGAACCAGAGGAATCTTGATTTCCATTATATGATAGTCGTTATATAACGTCTATACTTGAGCGAACACCCGCAGTAATTTATATAAAGAATTCTGATACTTGATTTGACTAGTGGCACATTGAGATCAGTACCTCCCTCGTAATTATGTTTATCTGTGTTTCCAACTCTTCAGGCGGCAGCAGGTGAGTGTCTATGCGCCCATGATAGATATCCGTGATCACATCGATAAAGCCTTGCTGCATACGACGTAAGGTTGACAGAACGGCGTATGCTGATAGTGCAGATGACGTTAAATAGAGGCCTTGCGTTGTGTCCCATTGCACGTTGTTTACTTCCTTTAACAACGCCTTCATAGAAGTAGATTGTTGATTCATTATGGCCTCGTTTCTTCTATTAATGCTGTATTCCGATTCAATTATTAGTTTGATATTTGATAAGGCTCTATAAATTATTTTAATTCAGTGATATTTGCTAATTATCTCGTTTATACTGCTCTGCAAACTTGTCGTCTAAAATCCCAAACAAGTAACTGGCCAGGTTCCCAACCCTATTTACTAGTCCTCTCTTGTATCGTTTGTTAGGGTTTCGCAGTAAAGAATTATAATGTTGCAGTTCGTTCAACTCATGTTGCAGTTGTAATATGATAGCTCCGTACGGCATTCCTGATAGTTGTAGCTCACACAGTTGATTTAAATGTCGAAAATATGTTTCCAAGTCAGTGAATCCAGACCAATATGTAGACATGTTGTAGTAGACTATTAACTTCCATTCGTCCTTGATGTGTTGGAGTTCTGTTACCTTGTCGAAAAGCATATTCCTTTGACTGTCCAGTGACGTGATCATCATCATTCTCTTGCCCTTATCCCAATTCATTTGGGGTCGGCGCAGCATGTCTTCTTCTTCCATACTTCTCTATTACTCGTCATCTCATCAGACACCTCCTTTCGTGCCACATCATTCTTCACACAGTCCATCCATTGTTTCTTTGGTCTTCCTCTACTCTTACCCATCCACAAATACATTCAAAACTTTCCTCACGATATTTTCCTCATTCCTCCGCATCACATGCCCATACCACGACAACCGATTACCACACAACTTTTCAGTTACCGGCGCTACTTTCAGACTTCCTCTTATGTACTCATTTCTCATCTTATCCATTCGCGTAACACCACACATCCCCCTTAGAATTGTCATCTCAGCCACATGCAAATGCCTTTCATTCATCTCTTTTGTGGCCCAACATTGATATATACAAGACAGCCGGTCTAACCATGTCCAGTGACGTGATATTGTGTGATATATTTGATTGCAGTATGCTCAGTGATATTATCATCATTAACAGAAGGGTTAATAAGTGCTGATGTTAATAATGTTTTCACACTGAATTTTGACTGATTGCGATGTCCGTGGGATGATCCTTGAGTCCCATTCACAGAGGGTGTTCGCGTGGTACTATTTTCTTGAACTGGCAAAGGAATAAGTTTGTTGACCGGACGTTTGAAAATAAAGGGTGTAAAGAGACCCTTAACATATCCGAGAGGCACTTGTTCTCCCCGTCTTCGCGATCATTTTTTTGTTCTAGACCATACCTGGGAACCTTCTAGTTACGGAGATATTGGGGGTCAAAGTTCCAACTTTTTCACAAGTTTTTTTTTTTTAGATAGGTACATGTTTAAATGTGAGATTTTTACTTTACACACCTCCATGACCCCCGTACTATTCAATCCATCCATCAGCACAATGCTTTGAGTGCTTTCCATCGAGTCCTACCGTAAAACGAAATTTTTTACCCCAAAATAAAAGTGTCTAGGTTCGATGTAATGTAGACTATTTGACATTTGTTGAGAAGAAATGTTTCTATTCCCTCAAAGTAGCAGAGAAAAAATTGTCGTCATGCTTGACGTTATAACTTTTGTTGACTGAATAACAGAAATTTTTCTTTTCTACATTTTTAAAGCCATTTTCTTTAACGCCATGCTTACGACGATAGAAATATTTCTACAATCTGTCATTTTGTCGATTCTTCCGTCGAAAAACTCGTTTTCACGGTGGTCATACTACGCGTGCAGATATATATAAAGTCAAAAACTAAAATCCAACTACGAAAAAAACGGCAAGCAAAACTCTATAAACAAAACATTGGTGTACTTTTTTTTCGTTTTCTTATAACCGGAGCTTCATTACTAAATATGTCATAAATAATCCATCATATACAGATACATACGACTCCGGTCTATCACAGCACATACAGACCATGACCAGACGAAATTAATCAGACAGAATACACTTGAATCAGACAGCCAGGTGATTAGCGGAACTGACTATTATTTATAGTGGTGTATTGAAGGTCAGGTATTATGCCCTCGAAGTTACGTTGACCCACAAAATATGCCATAACCAGCGGTAACCCTGCACTACAGTGGCGAAGGTTCTATACGACTCGATTCCTATCGGCTTCCCTTTGAAAAATGGCACAGTCAGTATAGATTCCTGACTGTCAAACAAACCTACATTTGAAAACTATTTTAACAATAACTAACATTTACTTAGAAACTTATTAGGTTGTTAGGCAAAACATTATGTTGTAGCAGTGGCGAAGGTTCCATAGAACTCGATTCCTACCGGTTTCCCTTTGAAAAATGGCACAGTCAGTATTCTATAGAAAAATAATACAATCACATTAAATATATTTACTCCGGCTTGCCTTTACAGAAATTAACCCTTCGCTACTGCTGCACTATCCAATAAAATTATCAATAAAATCTGTAGCTGATCATAGAATATACTCTGCTAAGAAACCGGTTGCCAAAAGCATTAACTAGTTTGTGACTAACCTTCGTTACCAAGCCGATTGACTAATAATATCATATAAAAAATAATGTTATATTTTGAATCTTTGTTTATCTCGGAGGAGCTCGTTTTTAAATAATATCAGCCGCTCCAGCCGATCTTTAGGTTATTAAGATAACCTGGAGATCGACTGGGTTGTGGAGGTCAGATAGGCAGTAGCTCCATGTAAAATACTGGTATTAGGCTAAATCCGGCAAGACCTTCCAGTCTTGCCGGATTCAGTTCTTTTCTTTTATTCATTCTTTTTAAAAAACGTTGCCCCACACTAGGAATTTCTCCTGTATCGTGGGTGCGTTTATAAACATTTAAATTCACATACACAAACAGCCAGACCCGGAACAACCTGTAGGTCATTCAAATATTTGTTGCGTGAGGGAATCGTACTCGCGACACGAAGCGCAGCAGTCAAACGCTCAGCCACTGCGCCAACCGTGCCGTCAGTTGAATACCAGCTGACCTTAACTGTGTTAGGAAAAGGCTACGCAGATGATGATGTTTCGAATAATAAATCAAATAAGCATGGTGATAAACAACTGCCAGTGCTAGTCGAATTCGCACACGAAGGGTTCCGTTGTCGAGTAAAAACAAAGCATCTTTTATGTGGGATCTTTAATTTTTAACTTTATTCTTTGTTATTATATTAGCCATAGTAATACAATATACTCTGAGAAATTCAGGTGTTTATGTTAAAAGACAAAATTTCGAGATAGACCGGGGCGAAGGTGTCGTGATGATCTTGTTTGGGGGGCGACCATGGTCAGATATTGCACAGGATAGAGAGGTTTGGAGAAAGGGGCGGCTTTTGCCCAGCAGTGGACACCCAATTCGCAACCAAAATAAAATGTTCAAAATATACACTCCTGTTACAAACTGACTGACAGACAGCGGGTCCTTAGTAGTGGGGTTCTCTTGGCGGGTAACCATACTGCAGAATTGTGGAGCGTTAAATAAATAAATTCTACTTAAAAGTAATCTAAAATGACAAAAGATCATCTCCATTGATATCAATAATGTATCTAACCTCTTTAGAAAGGCCAACTGAAATATCTGAATAAAAAGGTCAAAATATGACGCAAAGACAGGTAAGATTCACTAAGACCCGCCCCGGCTTCGCACGGGTAGAGTAGAGCAAGGCAGGTCGACTTTTTCCGGCACTTCAAACAATTATCGTCATATTCCAACAAATTTACACAAAATGTTGACAAATTATGTACCTAAACCTTCCTCATAAATCACTCTATCTATTGATGAAAACCGCATGAAAATCCGTTTAGTAGTTTTTGAGTTTATCGCGAACAGACAGACGCGACGGAGGACTTTGTTTTATAACATGTAGTGATAACAGAAAATTAATTATAAATCATTTTATTATTCAATGTCGCACTTCCGCTGACGTTAGTACATTTTTATGTTTTACCTAAAAATAGATTATTGGTCTGAATAAGTGAGCCAAACACGCAGTCATCCTAGGTCAGCTGCTTTTATCTACGTCACCCACCGTGTTAGCTTACCTAAGTATGGAAACATATGTCTGTTTTAATCGCCTTGAAATCTACATATAGTATACGTATAATAACACAACATCACGCCTGTAATCCCCGAAGGTTTAGGCAGAGGTGTAGATAATAGTACACGCGCAATTCGCCAGCTATGTTTAAGTCCCATGTAATAGGGGCGAGCCTATTGCCATTAACCGGGCACAAATCCAAACTCTGTGGCTGTCTACTGAGAAATTCATCATGGAGACACCTAATAACACTTTGCTCGACCCAGGAATTGAACCCAGAACCTCATGCTCAGTCACGCTTGCGACTACTAGACCAACGAAGCAGTGCGTATAATAATGCCTACATAAAAACGCACTGTTGTATTTACAAAGTTCGGCTCGAGTTGAAATTCCAGTTGTCATAATACTAACGCATTTCGCATTTCTGTAGATGTCACTTTGTGTTCGTGTAAATCGGTAAAAATAGTAAAATAAAGACGTATGTGCTAAGGAATTGACGGCATTCAAACGAATTAGTTAAAGTCTAAAATAGGTTACAACGTTATGATAACTGCTCGTAAGTCGGGGTCTCCACCAATGGGCCACCGCTGCTCTATCTATGTCGTGGGTTCGAACCCAGCCAGGCGCATTACTCTGTGTAAGTTATTTCATCACCACTGCTCTCAAAACGGTGAAGGAAAACATCGTGAGGAAACCGGCAAGTCCTAGAACCAAAAAATTCAAAGACATGTGACATCTACCAACCCGCACTGGGCCCGCGTGGTGGATTATAGCCCATTCCCTCTCATAAAGAGGAGGCCTGGGTCCCAGCAGTGGGAACATTAATAGGCTGATTATGCTTTATATGCTTATGTTATGATAACAGGTTTTCTAATTGAGGACTAGTTTTAAAGAATTTCTATTTTAAGCACAGTCTAAGCGTAATTTACTATTACATGAAAACAAGGCTTATAGGTCACCTTAATAAAGTTCAAAGTAAAAATACAAATTCCTAGCATTCTTTATCCCAGCCACAAAATGCTGATTTATTACGACCTAGGCAATGTAAAAAGTCCCATTGGAGTATTGGTGCAGTAGCAAACAATGCATAAGTTCTTGGGTTCGATTCCCATCTTCGGGTTATGGAGTAAAGATTATTCGAAAGTTGTGGAACAAAACGGTAAAGGAAAACATCGTGAGAAAACCGACATGTCCTAGAACCAAAAATTCACGTGGTGGATTATAGCCCATTCCCTCTCATAGAGAGGTGCCCTATGTCCCAGCAGTGGGAAAATTATAGCCTGCAAATGCATATGCTTATGTGGATCAAAGTGTTGTGGATTCTGGTGTCTGGATTTGCCGCCTTTGGGAGTGGGACTTAGGCTGCCATCAGATGTACTGCATCGCAGTCGTACAGTCGACTGCGCGCGGTTGCTGCGATGCAGTCCGTCTTATGGCAGCCTTACATAACTTGCAAAATGTTGCTTTAGCAGTGCAGGGTTTGTTACAAATGGAGCTAAAAAAATATATTTAGGTTTCCAAGCATGAACTTTGGTCACTTAAAAACTCTGCAAAAAGCAGGGTAATGAAATTTTATCTCGTACCTACTTATAGTATTCGATTATGCATGTGCAGTTTATTGACACACTGCACTCAAGGGTAAATAATGAGATAAATAATATTAGTTATGACTTAGTCACTATTTTATTAAGTTTTAATCAACCGCACCTATTCTATTTCTACCCTAAAATAATTACAGTAATCACGCAATTAACGTAACTACCTAATTAAATTACTATACGTTCATAATGGCATTCGCTTTTACTAATACCCACAACATCCATTGCTACATATTTTAAGGTACTGAAGTATAGCCGCGAAGAGAGCAGAAAGATGCCGCGAAGAGAGCAGAAAAATGCCGCGAAGAGAGCAGGAAGGTGCCGCGAAGAGAGTAAAAAGATGCAGAGAAGCATAATAAAAACTGTGAAGGACATCGTGTTAGCATTTTGGCGTAGAGGTGGTTTAAAACGTGAGAGAATATCTGACCCAGTCGTGGCTCCCTTGGCCTGAGATATACCTCCGCAATATCTGGCAATTTTGTTTTACCCGACTACGGCCGGCGAAGCCAAAAGGGTTATGATTTTAGCAGTTTATGTATGTTTGTATTTACGTTTGTTCTTCCGTAGCGCCTAAACTATACATCCGTTTTTGATGAATAAGGTGGCAATCGATTCGTTATTATGGTCCGCATAACATAGGCTACACTTTAACCGACTTTAACAATAGGAGAAGTCGATTTTACCTTGTAAACCCCGATTTTAATTAGAGCGTGATTTTTCAGTAGTCAAATTCCTGTTTACCTTGTCTATTGATTCCTTTACTTACACTTAATGCATTTGCAAAAGAAGACAAATAACTGAACCGACTTACCAATCAACCTGCAAAGGCATTGCAGCCCTCTTCTTCCTGATAATAATATAAATATTATCGTGGGGTTCATTTGCACAGTTCGCATCTTTGCCTCCGTCATCATTCCTTGCTGCCCTATTAGTCCGGTTTCTCCTCCTACTATAAGTATCTACAGGCTTCGGAAGCTTTTCATCAGCAAGGTGGAGCTCCTTAAACTCAGTTTTGGACATGTCTGATAGCTTTGTAAGACCATATTTGGCTTTGCAATGGTCTGGTCCTCTTGATCCAGCATTGAGCTCATCTATTTCTCGTACTGATGCCTGTGAAAGAGGTGTTTATTTGGTTAATAAGCATTTGTGCTAAAATTATAAAAATCTGGATTTCAATTCAATTGGAAATATTATATTTTGTTGTTCACAGGGTATAGTAAAGTGTTGTTTAGCACATTTTTTCATCAAATAATTTTCTTCTTAGACCAATTATTGTAAAAAAAAAACATTCAACCCTTGCTTAGTTTAAATTAGATATCTTACTCTATGAGGTTTGATTCCCAAATCAGGTAACATGTTATTGGGCATTTCCATCTTTAAACTCCAGACCGGATGGGTTCTGGATATGGGCCCGGTTGATGGGAATAGGGTAGCTTCCTATATCATAGGACTTAAACATATAGGCAAATACAAGTTACACATCTGCCTAATCTTTCAGGGAAACAGGTGTGGTGATATGTTTTGTTGAATATTATTGATATTTTATTCAAATTTAGTTTTCGTAGAGGCTGTAATAAGTAATCAAGAGAACTGTTCACTCTGATAGGGAATTACACAGAAAAA
Source organism: Noctua janthina (assembly GCA_963576755.1). Classification (NCBI taxonomy): domain Eukaryota; kingdom Metazoa; phylum Arthropoda; class Insecta; order Lepidoptera; family Noctuidae; genus Noctua; species Noctua janthina. The sequence continues at coordinate 13,960,973 of OY755061.1, forward strand.
AAATATTGATGAAAAGTGCAATGTTAAATTTTTAGGTATAAATCTTTTACAGTGATTCACTTGCCCTTGTTATGAATTGAGATAAAATATATGCAGCAGTCTTTCGATACAGTAATAAACAAACAAGATAAAGATAAATAACTTGTAAGATGGAAACAGAAAAGTTTTATAGAGCAATGCAAACTTTTCACAAAACTTCCCATTGCATCACTGTTCAACATAATAAAGCTTTATTTTTAAAACAAAACTTATTTGAAAAAGGAACTCACCACGAAATGTTGAAATCTTGCCGCATATTCATCGGGATTTGGGTAACTTTTATTGAACTTTGCAATGTAATCATCGAATATTGGCTTCAATTCTTCCACAGATTTTTCCCGAGTAAGTGTTAAAGGTATAGCGACAAATAGTAAACAGAATAACGCAAAACCGAGCACCCAATTCCACCATTTAGTCATTTTAACGAAATAAAGTTATTGTAAACAAAACATCAACCACTCGACAACACAAATCTCGGCTAACTAATTTTTGACAGAATGACAGCAACTGTCGGTGTTGCCAAGCAGAGTTTTATTTACTTTCACAGTTTTATTATTATGTTGCTAACAACAGCATAAAATCAGAAAAAAATCGTTTATTAGTTCAGAAAAGTTTTGTTAATTCATTTTTATATCCAAACTTGAGTGTTCACTGCGAAAAGTTCTGCTTTGGAGTTCGGCGAAGATATTCTTGCATTCTTCAAAACTTCAACAGCTACAAAACATGTATTTCTCACGATTTCTTTAAAGGAGTAGGTTTTTTGTCTTAATTATACATATATTGTTTGTTTTTTCTTATCAATCATCGACAGCGTATGGACCAGTAATAAAACAAATCATTCCAGATAATACATATTAAAATCCTTTATTCATGATAATTACATTTAATTAAATCTTAAATCCATCGACCAGTCATAATTACTATATCTTCATACCGTCGAAAATAACAATACACCATTTATGCTCAATCCGCGCTCCAACACCAGTTGTCTTACGATGAAATACATCAGTATACTTCTTCAGAACCTCGTGTACTGCCGATTGGGTGACATTAGGGCTCAAAGACTTGACATAGGACACTAGATAGTCTAGCGTAGCGCCTAGTGGATGTACCATGAGGAAAGCAGACAGTAGACTGATGAGTTTGGCTTCAGAAGCCTTGACTTCGACTCCTGAGTATGTGGCGTCGCCGGGAAGTGGGGGTGGTGGCTGTGGTTTCGCGTTCATATCCATGGGGAGGTTAGGCATCGGTGGTGGAGGTAGTGGTGGGTAGACCTGTATATTAAAGTTTTTTTTGTTAAGTTTATTAAATGAAAACATTCGAAAGGATTCAAAGACAGAAATAATCAAATTAGAGAAACGAAAACTCGATTACATTTTAGCCCGTACTGTCCAGCTGTCCAAAAGCCGCCTTTATTCTTTTTACAGCTGCTTTTTGCCAATTTCTAAGACATTAAAGTCGCCTTCTCCCTCGTTTTTTACGCCGCGTACGTGCTCTCTGCGGCAGACACGTCAAGCCTAGTTCTATAAGCTGGGCCTCCTTTTTCACACAAGTCTAATAACAAATGTGAAACCTTTGTGACTGTTGATAGAATTTGAATACCTGTTTGTTATGCTGCAACGCCTGCTCAGCAATGTAGTGCGCCTTGAACTTCTCGAATTTTCTCTCAGCCTCATCTTTGGCCAAGTGAGCCTCATTCTTGTAACCTTCCAACTCGTACTGCAGGTTCTCGTTTTCAGTCTGCAAAATATTGAAAATAAGTGTTATTTTCTGTTAAAAATGTATCATGCTGCTAAATTGTTTTATAAAATCGCGTAGAGGAAAACTACTGGATTGAAGGATTACTAAACAGTATTTTCTACTTATTGACAATAACAAAGACTGATATTAAAATTTATGAACGAGACTTTATGGACGTTACGAAAATGGCGCAGAACTGTGTGTGTTTGCACTGTTTCATATAAATCAAGCATTCTCCAGGTAATACTAAAAATTAACTGTAATTAAATTAATTGAAAGGTACTTACTCTGAGCTGCTCATATTTCTCCAAAGACACTGAAGGCTTGCCTGCCGTCTTTTCTATTTCTTCTTCATCAAATATAGCATTGAACTCATCCCTGATGTTGTCTAATTCCTGTAAAATTCGAACGATTAACACCTTTTAACTAATTACACTGGTTTTTCTAAGCAAAGAGGTTAATATCGCCGTTGTTACCAACGAGTTTCATAAGCTAGTTTCCATCTGTGGTACAGCTATGTGTGCTGATACGGCTGCTGCTGCTGACGTTGAATGCTGCATCTCCGTCAAAAAAAAAATAAAGATTTCGCAATCTGTCAAAGTATTGCTATCTAAGAAATATTCTTTGAACGTCAGAAGTTGTGGTTGGAAAAGAAGAAGTGAGGATTTCATGTTATGGACCAATGGCGACGAGGCACGTAGCTGGCAGGAAGGAGGAAGTCAGGGCCCGATGTATCGCTCAGCAATTATTATGGTGGAAGAGAAGGCTCGCAGATCGAAGAGAAGAATCGTAGACCGACGAGAAGACTCGTGGATGATCGAACGAGTCTCCAAAGATTCTGGCGAATTGGCTTCCCATAACACGAACTCATCACTTATTGCAATACTTCGACGATTGGAAATGAATACTTTACCAGAATATGAAGATGGCGTGGATGCTTCATCTTCTGAGATGCTCACGGAACACTTGAACTGCTATCTCAGCAATACTTGGTAGGTTCTATCAGATACATATCGTGACGTAATATTTACTTTGGTTCTACTACTATCACCAATTACTTGTTGAATCATTACCAATGGAAATACTCTCCGGGGCTTTTGAAACAGTTCGCTGCGATGCAATGCGGTGTTACCAATTTAAAGTTGTAAACGTTGCGTTGTAGTACTGCGTCTACGTAGATGACGTGTTGATTAATCAGAAAAGCACTTACCTTACTAGAACGACTCAATAAAAATCGTGTGGAATTACGTTTTCAAAAGGTAAATTGATTACCTTATTTTGAAATCCTAGTTTTTTTATTGCTTTATTGAAAATCGTACTGAGGCTATTGCATATTAAAGCCGTACTGGGCTGCAGCTCATTGTAAAATGCGTTGCCTTACAGCGCGATGGACAAAAATTTACGATAGCCTTGAAAGCAGTATTACTGTGAAAATACGTTGTTTGAAACTGGCGTCAATATTTTCAAAGTAAGACCTGTATGAATCATTACGTACCTCAGTCATTTTGAGCCACATCTCGATGTTCCGCCGCTGCTGCTTCGAGAAATGGTCAGAGACCCGCTGAACTTTGGCCGCCGTGAGAATTTTCGCTACCTGCTCGACTGCCGTTGACAAATGTTTTATGTTAAAAATAACATTGACATTTTATATTTTGAAAAACATATTAAATAAATAGAAAATCTGGCAAAAATCATCTTACGCTGAACAACTAAAGTTGCAAAACTGTTTCCAGAATGTATATTTAGAAAATATCTTGGGATTCGGTCGTAGTCAACTGTCAAACAAAATATAAAATGTCATAGAAATGAAATCAGCTAAATAAATGATTAAACAGTTTGATTTTTTTTCTCTGTCTCTCGTTCTTTTAGTTCACATGAATTCATTCATCATAACACGCACACAATAAAGCGTGATGAGTAGTCCTTATTTGTCTCTTTGTCTGCACTGCTTAATCGTATATTTTAGGTAATACGGGGCTAGATTGAGTTAAGTTTGAAGTAGGCACAGATTAACGAAAAGCACACCGGCTAGGCAGCAGATGAAAAATGAAGCGCTTAGTAGGCGCTTCATTGTAACATTGATCTTACCAGACGGACACTTTAACTTGGTACATTCTTCGAGGTGGGCCGATAAGGTCGAAGATCGCGGGAATATGCTAGATGTGAGAATTACAGGACCGGTCGATGCGGCGACGCTTGGGATCTCTAAATCCAGCGGTAGACATCTTCGGCTGAATGATGGCTCTTTTCTTTCTCTTCTTCGATTTTTAAACGTTCACTCTCCCGCACGACTATTTTCACCTATTTGGATTATACTCACCTTTTATGGGGTAGTACTATCAACATAACTATTTATGTCGCCAAGTAACGTTGCTTGTTCAAGTTTTCAGGGTGTCGGTGTAATAATGTAGATTTGCGATTGTCAGTACAAACTCTTAAATTAACATAGAAGTTTTAATTTAAAAATGTACATGTTATGCGGTATGGTGCTGGAATCACATTCAGTCCTTTCAGCATCCTAATAAGGGAAGTTCCACCAGCTAAGTTAAGAAAAAAATACAACCTACGCAAATGTACCCTCCAAACCAGTAGATCTTGGGTCAAACCATGTCAAAGAACTCCGACCCCCTGAAGGTAGACCGACGATTGAGTGAAGGTTGCATCTGCTGGATGTGGATAGCCTAGAAACGGTTGTTATCACTATTTTTGCGCCAGCCCTATGATCAGCACTGTCTTTTGGCTGAGATGATAATGATGTCGAAGAGAAGTGAGGCTGTCTGTTGCACCCTGTTCGTGAAGTTTCAGGCCATTTCCTTGCAGCTGTTGTAAAATAAGATTGGTACTACTAACTAAACTACCTACACTCTTCCGTATTCTCTTCGGTATACTCTTCAGTAGAACTCTGATGCTTCCCCTTCCCGAAGAATCACAAGTGCATGCTGGTTGTTAGGAAATATTTTGCTCTAACGCCTTTAGCACGCCGACTCTGGTGCAGCAGCGAAATGATAGAACTTAATGTATCGCCTCAATGTACTAAAAGCGTTAAGCTATTCAAACTATTTAGCCACAATCTTTATAAACTCTTTCGGTAGTCTCCAAGTATTGACATCACTAATCCTCTTGGTCTCCTTTCTTTTTCCAACTGTTCTCTTAACTCTGTTACTCCAGAATTTTCAAACAACACTTAGGCCTAAGATCGTTTACACTCTGCGTCTGATCCGAATCTGAGCAAATACGCATGCCACTTACTAGAGATTGAGTGCTCCCTCAGCCCCACCGCTGTCGCCGCCCATACCACTGTCGCAGTGATTCGTATTTTTTCTCGAAATTGGACCGAACGCAGCTTGATAACAATCTAAGAAGTTTACTCAAGACTTTTCAAGTGACGAGTTAGCGCATAAGTCTAATCAAGGAATTGAAATTAAATTGCGTTTGAGAATTCTGGTGGGACCGTAACATTACCTCCCAATTTTGAGATCACTGGATGTCTTAGTTGTCAGCACACCACAAGATGACCACAACACTAGATGTAGGTATACTGAAATTATGGTTGATAGGGATGCAAAGAAAACCCCAAATAAATTGGAATAAAGGCAGGAACTTGATAGTCTTCGATTCAGCTCAGCTGCTCAGATATCCAGGGTTGGGTTCAGCAACGCTACCCCTAAAAATACTTTATACCTTTTGCTGAGTCTGGTCAGGGGTTGGGCGACTAGGCATTTTATACCGAAAGGCCTCCGTATTGCAGGGAGTATGATAAGCGGCTGGTCCAAAATGTCATTAGAAGATCAGCAACCCGGCAGTCTGACAACCAGTCTTACCAAGATTATTCTGTTACCCAGTAACTGAGTTGTTGAGGTCAGCTGCATCGGCTTACACTGGAAGCCGATCTCAACATAGTTGGGACACGGCTAGGCAGTTGATGACTAAAAATACTTCAGTCTACTTACATTGCAAGATGATATGTCCGAATCTGTCTCTGATGGTGGTCCTCAAAGACTGCTATTCATCATCGATCTGCATCTTCTCGTTGAACAGTCTTCGAAGCTGGTTGTTGGTAGCTTGGATTAATGCGTAGAATGTGCCGGAGTTCTTCTTGTTGCATTCGCCGCGTTCAAGCCAAGCAGCCAGGGTCTGGACGGAAGGTTTCAACTTAGTTAGGAGAAAAGTTCTTTAATGGCCGTCAATATATTCTGTTTCGAGGTACTACGATTGGTGCCATTTGGGCCCATAATCATGGCATGCCACTAAGGACATGCCCAATTGAACTGGGTTCATTTAAAACTAGCAGGATGAAGCGCGTAATCGCGAGAAATGGAAATATTTTTTTGATTGGAAGCCTTTGGACAAAAAAGACGAATAGTATGTATGGTAGAAAATTCTTTTGGGAGTAGACACCAAACCACAGAGCAAGCTGCCGGCGCGTGAACTCTGTGCTCTGAGGGCCGAATTGAGAAAACCTCCAAAAATCACCGGCCGCCATGGCTCACATACAATCGCGCACTTCAAAGACTAAGTGCGGATACCAATCCCGTTAACATGGAACCACCTGGAAATTAGTTTACACAAGTGAGAGAACTCACCGGTGCCGCTTCAGCAAATTCATGGTCACTCTTGATCTTCTCCCCGACAATCACAAGTGTGGCTGCACTGTACTGCTCGATGCGAGGTGGCGTAGGAGTACGCTTGCGCCTGTTCTTCTCAAACTCGTTTTGGTCTTCACGGTTCTGTTTGAAGGTGCATGATTAGCCTATAATATTCGTATTGGTCAACAGGCCTCCGCTTTATGAGGGGGAGGCAATGTTCTTTGTTTGAAAATGTGAGGTTATAAAAATTGCGGTAGTAAGCATGGCTTAACTTTGCTGGGTTACCTGTCTCTTTCTTGCTTCATGTCTTTTGTTAACATACACACAGGTATTTACTTTTCAGCTGTTGAAAGTTAAACTGCACAGCTCTAACATTAGCTTCGATTAAATCTTGAATGGTGCAAGTGGTTGTGCAGGAAGAAAAAAAAAATGTTAAGATAGATTATGTCCAATCTTCTTCAATGATAATTAACTTGTGCTTAATAGAAGAAAATGATCCGATACATAAATGCAAAAGGCTTCAGTCACCAGAATTAGTCTTTATAAACCATTGCCCCTCACTAGTTATTTCTCCTGTATTGTGGGTGCGTTTACAAACATTTAAACTCACATACACAAACAGTCAGACCCAGAAATACATGAACTTATAATGTAAGTATTATTTACGACTTACCAAAGAATAATCTATGATAAGAGTTGTTGCCTCACTTTCCATTTGGTCATGAAACTTGATGCGACTACCGGACACAAAGAATGATTGCTCCACACTATCCTGCTTCTCATACCGCACATGACAAACCCCTTGTTTGTGTATCTTCACTTCATCAATAGCACCGAAACGTTGGAAAATCTCTTTAATATTATCTTCACTGATTCCATTTGGCAGACCTCCGACGAAGATGGTACGGCATCCGGGAGGCTTTTCCCTCCGTTGTGGTGTTGTCGTACCCGGAAGGGCCGGTAGGATTACACCGTTGCTAAAGTATATGTGCTGGTTGGGTATATGCATTTGTTGATTTAACATCATCATGTTATTGGGGAGCATGTTCATGCCAGGCATAATATGCTGCATGGTTGAATTGTCCATCTGTTGGTTTAGCATAGGATTTTGCATGTTTGACATTTCCACCTGTTGGTTCATCATAGGGTTTTGCATGTTCGGCATAATATTGCCATATTGCATCATATTATGTTGGCCTGAAAAGAGAATTTTGTGTGAATCTTGTGATTTTTTCTGCTTCTATGTGTTGTGTATATTTTCAAATATAAACATCATACAACAATAAAATGCTGCAATGCTGTGCCCGACAGGGTCTATAATTGTTTCTTCTTCATTTGTATTTTACCACCGGTATATGTACATTTTGGATTGCAATAAATAATTTGAATTTGAAAAAAAAAAAAGTGTCACCTAAGGGTCCATTGTAAGATGATAAATAATATTTTTGTGCTGCTGGTGTAACCAGTTAGATATAAGCTACTCTGATAAGAAACACCGAAACAAACTCACAATTTCTCTTAATGTCCTGAAATTGGCTTAGTTCAACCTTGTAGGGATCACGCAGCTTTACAAGCTTTGACTGTCTAACTCTTCTGACTGCCAGTTATTGTGTAACTCAACTCAGAAGTTAAGGGTAAAAATGGCATAGTGCGTATTTATCTTACCTGGCATCATCATATTATGATTGTGGGGCTGCATGTGGTCTTGTTGTGGCATGGCTCTTCCATGATTGTCCCACTTAGACTGCCTCTCACGGTGATCGCTGCGGTTCCGATCCCCTCGGTTGTTCCTGTCTTTGTTGTTGTAGTCACGGTTGCGGGACCTAGAGCGGCGTCGTCCTCCTCTCTCTAAAACAGTAGTAGTGTTTGATGCTACATACATGTAGTGAACAACAAGATTTTCGAGGCGTTTGGGGTTGAAACTCTGGGGTTGTGGGGTCCGAGTGCTCATAACCTGTTTAAGGAAATTTCGAAACGCCTAGTTGACGCTTCCCGTGACTCAAGGGCTGGCTTTTACTTTGGCCAGAGGCTAAGTGTTGCCAAACAATGTGGCAACGCTGCCAGTCTCTTGGGCACATTACCAGCTGACAGCGTTGAGGAGTTTTTTTTTTAAGTTTGTTGTTAGTTTATTTATTTTAATGTAAAGTTGATACTTGACAAATATTTGTGTGAGCACCACAACAGTACCACAACTAAAAAGGGTAAAATAAAACATTTTTTGCAAAAAAAAAAATAAGCATCTTACAAGATAATGATTATTTTGTTTCTTTGCAAAGTATTTATATTCTTTATTGTCATAGGACTTAGTTGTATGTACACAAACAAGCAACTCCGAAATGGGTCAGAGGGTCATCTGAGGGATGTCCCTTCGATGACCCTCTCTGAAAAGCTTGATAGTTTTTGCATCTACCAAATCAGGCTTACAGCGAAAAAAACTAAATTATGGATAATTAACTTCAAGGCTGTACGCACAACGGCCAAGCAAGCTATTCAAAACCAGTTTATGCGGATCTCTCATTGTATAGGAAATCTATACAAAGCAAATCCAAGTTATACTGGAAATGTACAACTTCATGTGCCGCCATGTGTACAATCTCAATATATAAATAAAATCAATAACTACCTCGTTCACGCTCTCTGTCGCGACGATCATTTCTGTCTCTACTCTGTCGTTTTTCTTGCATTTGTTCTTGCCCATTGCCTTTTTCTTGGGTTTGGTCTTGCAGATTTTCCGGTAAAGTTTCAACCTGGGCACTCACGTTTTCAGGAATTACAGGTCCTATAAACTGGGTTGTGAGCTGTGGAGGGTTCACATGATGCGTTACCATTGGTTGCATTGGCATTTGATTAATTTCTGGCATTAAATTGCTAGCCACCATCAATGTCTGCATTAAAGGTGGTGCCATTGATCCCGGAGGCATCATGTTCGGTATCATATTCGGATGCATCATATTTTGCATTGCAAATTGCTCGTTTGCCCACGAATTCATAACGCGTAACAAAAACACCTCCTTGACAAACACGATGGCTGTCACTATCACTACCTTCTCAGGAATTACTATTCTCAAAAAGAGTTGCGTGTTATACAGAATAAGTAAGAAGCAAACTGTTGCATAAATATCAGAAAAAAGAAGTCTGTTTTCTGTTTCTGTTCTATAACAAAAAAAAAAGCACACTTCCGTATTGTTATACTATAATACTCTTTGACACTTGTCACTTTGACAGCACTGAGCACAGCCACAGAGCATCAACTTTATTTATAATCGGTGGAGCATATCTTTTAATTCATACTTCTCTATTAGTCGTCATCTCATGAGTTCCTTTCTAGTCATATCATCATTCACACAGTCCGTCGATTGTTTCTTTGGTCTTCCATCGCCTTTTCATATTTATCCACATTGAAACTCAAAACTTTACTCGTGACATTTTCCTCATTCCCCATTATTTTGCAAATAAAACACTTTGTGCTGTAGTGTGTACTCAGAATAGAAAGGCCAGGCGCACTCCGCAGCTTAGGTATGAACTTGTTTGTGGCATTTAATTCTCAGTTGTAGGTAACTGAGAATTATATGCTACAAATAAGTTACAACTTGTTTGTAGCCTTTATTTCTCGGAAAAGATGTATCATTTGTTTTGCTATGCGCAATTTGGTTAGTTTAAAGTTAATAGGTAGGTAATAGTCAGAGAAATAATAATAACCAACAAATTACGTTGCATTTGTAAGTTGTTTAGAGTAAGTAGCATTGGTAAGGTATATGTAGATAGGTAGGTGTGGGAGGGGGGGCATTAGGTGGGTGTAGAAGAAAGGCCATAAAATTGCAGTTAGTAACTTTAAAATTACAATAACATTAAAAAAATATATATATTTATTGCTAAAAAAGTCCAAGTTCCGAAGGTTTCCGAGATTCAGGCTGTAGTGATAATAAAGCTTATACAACGTGTAACAGAATAAACGCAATTCCTGAAAGTAGTTGGTTCAGAATCGGCTTCTGAATCGATTTCCGTCATAAAAATAGGTGTTAAATTTTGACGGAAAAATCTTTTAAATAACTTAAATTAGAAACACAGTATCATGACAAATTAATACAATCCTTAATTCGAGAAAATTGAAACCTTAACTTTGAGCAATAAAGGCCACTAAAACGCACGACATTATTTGTAGTTCGCTCATAGCTCGTAATACACACACGTAAATAATATCAATGCATTTTACATTAAAAGTAGTGTGCGTTAAATAAAGTGGTAATTTTAAAGGAATTCCAACTTTATCTCCAATGAGTAAGGCTTATTTGAATAAACGACTTAACTTAGTTGGTGATCCCTACAAAAATAAAATTATTTAATTTGAAGAAATTTAGAACTTATTGCAAAGAGATAAAGCATTTGTCGGCAACCTCTTTGACGGTTATGCGAAATGCCGACACACACGCCGCCGAATACCACGATACCTAACATTAAGCCAGTCATCCGCCGGTAGTGATCTAGAGTAGTTGAATTTACTTCTGTGACTTTTGTGTTTCCGCGCGCGATGGCTTTCCGGTATACCAGCATACAATACACGGAGATGGTGAGGACACTGGCTCGCTGTCTTGATAATGGTTTAATGACCGTTTTGGCTGCAGTGTGAGCGCCAGGACGATGCTGGCTGCAACTCAGCGACTGAGGTACTCTGGGACGTTCCTTTCTAATACGGCTTTGGACAGAGGGACGAATGTGCGGACTACTCGTCTGCAAGAGCGTATTCTCGACCATTTCGACGAACATCCAGAGGACAGCTCGAGAGAAGCAGCACTCCAGTTCGACTGCAGTCACATGTACGTGTGGTGAACGTTGCGTGCTGATGGTGAACACTCATTTCATCTTCGACGGTGTCAAGACGGTGCTTACAAAATTGAAATACAATTTAAGAAAGCGTGCAAATAAGTGCATAGAACAAGGCGGTGGTCATTTTGAAACTTTAATGAAAGTGGATCGCAGAAATAGTGCAAATTAATAACCTAAGTGTAAAGTGTAAATAGTCCAGTTCTGTAAGTACCTACTTCTTCCTATCAATACGATTGTATTCTTATCACTGTAAATATTATGATTCAAATCTTTTAAACACGCGGCTCTTTGAATATTTTTGTAGAACAAATAATAAACTGTACCTAAACACGACTTATCAGGGGGTATATGATATCGCGAAAGTTACGCATCTGAGATACATTTTTTACCCGCGTGTGCCGCACGGAGTCCGGGCGCTTCGCCCTTCGTTAGTTTCGTAGTTCAGGTAAAAAGTCGCTGTTATAAATGCATCCCCGTTACTAAGCCTAAAGTGTTAGATTCGTGTTGATAATTTCACTTACTAGAAAATTATCAATCATTACACGGTAAACTCAATGAAGTATCAAAAGTTAGTTATTCATAATATCAGCCTGTGACAGTTTAGGTACGTAAAATTCGTTCATTGAACAAAAGCACATCTAATGCCTACAGCTATGGTCAGCTGGCGGGCGCTAGAGTTTGCGTGTCTCGTCGGCCGCTAACATTGCATGAGTGTGTGTGCAGGGATGTTGATGTACATACGTTTTGCGTTTAGTAAGGATAACTGTTTTATAAAAAAAGACTAGGTTTGGTTTAAATTTATTTAATTACGGATGTTGTTTTAGACTTATAATTTAATATTCTAATTGGGGTGTCTGAGGTATTGCGCTTAAACTGTTACACGTTGTATGATGTATTTTATGACACGGAAAGTTATTATTGGAGACTGCTTAAGAATAATGAATAAAATATAAAAAACGGTCCAGCTCCTTACAAAAAAATATCAAATCGCAGATAACTTGTTAAATAATAGCTTTATCAAAAAAAGTTCCACTACTTATAATATTGCTATCAAGTAAAGGAATAAGATGGCATCTTTTTTTTTTTTTTCAAAGTTAGGTACTTGATTTTTGAGCGACGCTAAAAAGTCTATGGAGCTTCATTTTCAGCCCACCGTGCGCCGCCGCATACCTGAAGCTAAGCGTAGTACATATAAAAGTACTCTGTGGCGTAGCACCTGTCGTAATGACGATGCTTGACAGCTCGAGGTAGTCCTATTTTAAGCAGTGGAACAAGTGAAAGTCTTTTGGTTGAATTTGTGCAGTGCTCCGTTTTCCAGGGGCATGGTGTGAGTAAGGGTTTACCTAAAATGGTCATCATTAGTGTTTTTTTTTTTAATCTTAAATAGCAATGTTTCAAAGCCAAATTTGCTTATCGATCGTGTCAATAATTCTATAGCGTTCTCATTCTCAATCTGTCAAAACGGGAAAATAAATACCACGGGATAATTTTTGTTTTGCTTGTGTTATCGCACGGAAGTGTATAGTCTGAAGTACTTAATGCAAACACAAACAAATTAATTGATTTCACGATGTGGTAAGTGATTGTAACAAAAGAAATAACACACAGTTTACTACTACAATGTTTTAAATTATTGGTTTGTAATATTAATACACATTTTTTATACATTTAGCTCCGAACCAGTGCCGAAGGATTTCGAAAAGACCACGGAGGTTTTGCCTTTTTCCAAATATGGATTATCATCGGTGGAAGAGTTTCGGAAAGCTGAAGAAGAAATTCATGTTCAGGAATGGTTGAAGCAAGCTGGTCTCACCAGTGAAGAAATAAAGCTATACCAAGAAAATGAAGCAGGCCTTCTGGACCAACGCAAGAAAATCGAATCTGGGATATTAAAAGATAAATTGGAAGAAATATACAACAAAATCAGCAGCATGCACAACATAAGTAAAAGGTAAAGTTCTTTCATATTTTAAAGCGTCGCTAAATTCGTCATTGTGTGAATTTATTACGAATTCTTCCATTTTAAATTCGATGATATTCTTCGAAAGTTTATACAATTCATAGCAACAGATTTAGAAAAGAATAATTATTTCAGCTATACTACACATCATGATGAGCAGCCAAGTACATCTTCTGCACCAACGCCTGAAAATCTCATTGAGAGGCTGCAGCAGAAACCCATCACCTTCTACCCTGAGGGTCATCCGATGAATGAGCTTAAAGAACTAGAAGAGAATCTATTCGGGAACATTAAATCAGATATGATACCTCTGACAAAAAGACGTAAGCTGCTCCGCCGTTTACAAAAGAAAAAGGACAGGTTACTGCAAGACAACCCATTTAACATCGCCACTATACCTACTACATCAAGAGTGGATCGACCTGGAAGCCTCTGGGATATGCGGGAGATGCCCCGACTGATTCCTCACACAATCACAAGTCGAGATCAAGAAGAGGCAATGGGTCCACATTTAGGAACAATGTACACGGTCAGAGATAACAAGATTGTGAGGTTGGAACCGGTCATGCCTCAACAGCAGGAGGATAATAGGGCTGTGGATAATATGGTGCCGATCAACGAACCTGAGCCACAGCTTTTGGAGGGAACTAAGATGTGTGTGGATGATATTAAGAAGATAGACCGATTCAAGGATTATCAGCCTGGAATACCTTCAAAGGTATGTTTGAAACAAAATTGATTGTTTTTAATAACTTTATTGTTTATAGTGTTTTGAAATATGATACAATTTTCTTATATTCTATTTTATCTAGGTACTTAGTACTCAAGTTATATTCACAGTAGTTATATGGGCAAAAGGTATGATCTTGAATTCCAGTCTAATCGGATGCAGCTGAATATCAGTATTTTACATGGAGCAACTGCCTATCTAACACATATGGGCAAAAGTGTTCTAAGAAAAAATTACCAAGTGGTGTGAGCACTACGTATTAACTCCTAGCTTCGCCCGTTTGTTACCATAATAAAAAGTAGCCTATGTCCATCTGGAATAACATACCTTTCAAATGGGTATAGTATTTTTCTAACATATGATGTGGTTCTGGAGATTACCCTCCACAAACACACATACTCACAATATTCGCACTCTCTTTTTATAATATTAGTAACAATTCCATCTTTTAATTTCAGGTTCTTTATCTGAAGAACATAGCTCCTGGAGTCAGTCAGGAACAGCTGTTGGTGCTCTTCAACCAATTCGTGCTGGCCAATGGTGGGCCAGTGGATCTACGGCTGTTGACTGGCCGTATGAGGGGGCAAGCCTTTGTGGAATTCCGAAGTGAGTTCATTCTCTTGTTTTCTGTTGTGTTAAATAATTGTGTGATTTACTATTCTACTTATTATCTTTGCTATTGCGAAGCTTGTTGGTTTTGCTTGCTGTGTGCAAAGGTTTTATGCAGAAAATGTAATTTCCAGATTTCAGTATTAGATACCTACATATTTAATGACCTAGTTGTTATATAATTAAAAATTTTAATTGATTCATCTCCATGCACTGGAATCAACTAATGAAAACCAAGAGTAGTTGTAGTTTACTAAATTGCTTGGGGCAAAATTATTTTAGGAAAAGTGAGTGCAGTAATATAAAAACACAGATAGAAATAGATATACCTACATAACGCAAGTATCACAATCCATATGAAAACCTTATTTTGACTACCTACTATAAGCACATATCATAAGCACTGTTTAGATATATATATTTACATATACACACTTCCACTGCTCGCTTTTCACCGCGACGCAAAATACACATATCGTCATGCTGAAGTTGTATCATCCTAACAAATTTTTCAGAGCATCCTAGTTTTATTAACAGAGCCCACAGAGCTTCATGGGCAGCACTGTCGAATGCCTTTCCAAGATCGATAAAGCAGAGGTATAGGGGTCGACCTTGTTTTTTGCTTTTCCCTTGAAACTGGGGAACAGAGAATATAGGTTCACATCAGATGTTTAGACCGTTTTAGAAACACAAACGTCTTAAGGCAAGCCAAGGTCCTTGGCATAGAGTCCTATTTGAAGAGACGTCAGCTATGATGGTGTGGGCATGTCTCTAGAATCACGAGGAGAGACTGGTGAAGCGCATCTTCTATTCTGAACTCCAGAAAGAAAAACGCAACGTGGTGGTCAGATTTTACCTATCAAGGATGTTCAGAATAGATACTTCAAAAGATGCGAAATTGACCCCTTAGTGTGGGAAAAGCAGGCACGAAATCGGCCCGAGTGGACACGCCGTGTGCATCGGCAGGTCAACGCCTTTGAATAGAGAAGTTACATTTAAAGCTTGATCACCTTAAAGCTAGGCTACAATGTTGTCAATGGTGTTCTGTCATGTCCGCTTTGTGCTCGGAATTTTTCGGCCAAAGTTGGATATGCTAGCCACTTGAGAGCACATCAAAGCTCTCGACAACCTTCCCAGAAAGCCATCGAATGCAGACGCTGTGGCCGAAATCGGCTAGATGACATCATCATCATCATACTATACAAAATAGACCACGTTTTTGTCCTTTAAATGTCTAGAATTAAGAGCGGCCAACCCGTCATACTTTTCATACAAACGCTCGTACGTGATTATGCCGTTGTAACACATCTATCTTTGATTTTTTTAAAGTGATAGGTATCTTGTGCACTATATCTAGGTTTCTATCAAAGCAAAAAGTAAAAATTTGGAGAAACAAATTCAGTATAAGCCTCCAAAAATCTGCTATTTTGCACATATTTACCTAAACTTTGGCCGTTCATAATGTACTCATAAATTGAAAAAGTAAAGAAAACATTGTAATAGAAACCTTGCACATGTAATGGAGATTTTAAATGACTAATATTTATTTCACAAACTTGTAAGCCTTATTCAAAAACACGTATTTCTTGGAACAAGTTTATGAAATTTTCAAACACTATTTTTCGTTTAATATTGTCGCGTTAGGCGGTAAGAGATGCGCGGGAGTCGATTCGTGCGGGGTCGGGGCCTCTGAGACGGGGGAGTTGAAAAAACATCGCCGCTGTGGCTGTGGATGAAACAACAAGCTTTTCGACCATGCTCGCGTTGACGATAGACGGACCGGGAAGGGCCCTCTTAAGAACTTGAGTTATAACGTTGTTGTTTTAAACAAATTAGCTTGCTGTGACAGTAGCCACGTTAAGCATACAATGTTTAAGCCCCGGCACGCGAAGTAGATGCTCTTGCGTTATCTAGGTATATCTATACCTGTGTCTAAAACCTTAAACCTTTTACATTTATAACGTGATCAAATGTGTAGCCTGAAATAACTTGCGAATATGAGTTGTTTTTCAATAAACGCACATAGTAGAAGGTCATCTCATTGTCATCTGCCTGGGCCTTTTGCCAAAAATTTAGGTACATGGAGCTACTGCCTATCAGGCCTTTACAAATCAGTGACTGGGTCACACTAAACTCCTCGGAACACTTTTGAGTTTCTGACTAACGGACTCAACAACTGTCAAAGACCTATGAAAGACAGCCGAGGGCCAACAGCTTAACGCATCTATGATGGTAATACAAGGTGTAAACGGACTCTTAGCGAAGCCGAAAAGCATTTGTTCTCCTAGTCTTGAGATCAGTTTTTTTTTGTTCTGGACCACACCCGGGAACATTCTAGTTATTAATATTGGGGATGAAAGTTCCAACTTTTTCACAAGTTTTTTTTTTATTACTAGTTTTTCATGTTATAACTTTACTTTAAATACCTCCACGACCCCAGTACTATTCAATGCATCCGTGCACATTACATTGAGGCCCACCGTAAAACGAGATTTTTCACCCCAAAAAAGTTTCCCAGCAATATAATTTTTGCGTCGAGTTACTTAGTTTGATGTACAGAATGCTCGGTTGACGGCTTCGTGAAGGGTCCGTTTACACCTTGTATACATCTGCTGTGCATCTATCAAAAAACAGTAATACTTAGGTAATTCATGCGATTTCTTTCTCCAACAGGTGAAGAGCTGGCTATCCAGGCACTGGAGGAAATCAACGGCACCATTTTGACCGGGAGGCCGGTGATTGCTGTGTTCGGCAGGAACACTAACAGGATCGATGATGATGATGACAGATAAATTGGTTTCTTTAAGGCCGGCGCTCACTGCCGGCACGGTACGGCGTGTCATGGCAAAGGATTTTATTACTAATCAAGTTATTTTGAATCTTATTTCAATGATTTAGAATTCATATTACTTTATTTCGATGCCGCGAAATGACGCGGCATGACGTGTCATGCCGTTTCATTCTACGGGTTGCCGCGGTGCGCCATTGCATCCCGCGAGACGTATGGGTCACTTTACATCGAGGAATTATGATTGCTAAGCTAAATGAAATAAGATTCAAACTTCGAACTTCAAACTTCGAATCCGCGCGGAGCAAAACTGATTGATGCCAGAGTGGCTGGGCTTTCAGTAGGATGCCATGGAACGCCGCGGGATGCCGCAGCACAACCTGCTGTGCCATGCCGTGCCACGTCAGTGAGCGCCGGCCCTTATTCAGACACAACACATACTGTTGCATATTTTTTAATCTGACACACAACAGATTTAGTACAGTCAGCAACTAACGCTGTTAACATGTCAGTTTTAAAGTAATTAAATAATAAACAGTTTATACTTTGTTAAAAAAAGGAAGAGATGTGCGTAATATCGTATCGTATCGTATCGTATATGATACGATGATTTACGAATGAATCATTATTTTTGTGTCAGTCTAGATATATTGTAAAAGTTGTGTTGCTGACTGTACATGAGAGATTGGACATGGATTTTATGGAAATCTATGTTCCTTTCCTGTCAAAAATGATCGAGCATCTGACAATATCAAAATCGCCAGTAGTACTCGCAACCGATGTGCGTGTATGACAAAGTATTTGAACGTGATAATAGCAAATCAAACTGATTGATTTTATAATACCTAGGGTAGGGAGTATGCTCGCTATATTTCTGCCTACCTCCATCGGAAAAAAGGCGTTAATTTATGTATGTCTGATAATGTGATGTAATGCCGATTGGTAAGATATAATCAAATGTATGGACATGAATGTATTTTAATGATTAACGCATGATTGATGTTGGAAAACTAATTATACTAGGTAAACAGACATTTGATAAGATGCATTCTGCTGTTGTAAGCTAATGGAGCACTTCTGCGGAAATTATGTAATGAAAAATTTGCTTTCATAAACATCTAAAAAGGCAAATTTTTCCCTTTTCTCAATAAACGTGTTTTATGTTTAGTTTTAGGTTTAGGTTTAGTTTTAGGGTTAGTCTACAATAAAAGACCACATTATGATGAAATCCTAACAATAATAAACACATCACCCTCAGTCGGGTCAAAACATCACACTTTGGACAACAATGGATGTGTTTTGTGTTTACTCGCTTTCTCACTGTTAGTAAAAATATAAGGGCATCTGCGTTTGCCTGGGGCCTAAAATGGCCGCTTTAGCAGAATCATAATAGGATAATAATATCATCATCATTCATCATTTCAGCCGAAAGATGTCCACTGCTGGATATAGGCCTCCCCCAAGTATCGCCACATTGACCGGTCCCGTGCGACTCGCATCCAGCGGATCCCTGCAACCTTCACCAGGTTATCGGTCCACCTAGTGGGAGGCCTTCCAACGCAACGTCTTCCGGTTCGTGGTCGCCACTCCAGAACTTTTCGGCCCCATCGGCCATCCGTTCTGCGAGCAATGTGCCCTGCCCACTGTCACTTAACCTTGGTTCTC
Source organism: Noctua janthina (assembly GCA_963576755.1). NCBI lineage: Eukaryota > Metazoa > Arthropoda > Insecta > Lepidoptera > Noctuidae > Noctua > Noctua janthina. The sequence continues at coordinate 13,979,914 of OY755061.1, forward strand.
TTGCGGATGTCTTCATTTCTGATTTGACCACGCAAGGAAACTCCGAGCAAAGCCTTCTCCATTGCCCTTTGGGTGACTTTAAGCCTTCTGATGAGGTCCATTGTGAGCGACCACGTTTCAGTCCCGTATGTAATCACTGGCAACACACACTGGTCATAGACTTTCGTCTTGAGACACTGCGGTAAGTTGGACGAGAAGATACCACGCAACTTCCCGAACGCTGCCCAGCCGAGTCGGATTCGTCGATTGTTAGACCTACCTAAGTGGACCGTTTGGCTCAGGTAGACATAATCGTCTACAACTTCGAGTGTAGAGTCTCCTCGATCTTGATAGGAGTGGGTCTTACATGGGCATTCAACATGACTTTGTTTTTGTCCATGTTCGTTTTAGGACCCATTCTTTCGGAAGCTCTACTGAGGTCATCGAGCATTGTACTGAGGTCCTCCATGGTTTCAGCCATGACCACTATATCGTCGGCGAACCGAAGGTGAGAGATGTACTCGCCATTGACGTTGATGCCTAGCCCTCTCCAGTCCAGAACCTTGAAGACATCCTCCAGTGCAGCGGTGAACAGTTTCGGAGATCCCTGTCTCACACCTCGCTGCAGGAATAATATGAATCACGTTAAACTTCTTAAAACTGCCACAGACATAGTTAATATTATAAATTAACACTTTTTAAAGTGGCCATTTTAGGCCCCCAGGATTAAACTTGATCTAATAATTTTCAAGGCTGGAACACATGATACACTAATTCAACTTCAGAATCAGCTTTTGATAGTGGCTTTTGTGCAAGAGTCACCACAATTTTAATTAGCCAGTATCATGTACGATAGACATACCAAGCTTGAGTAGTTTTTTTCTTAGTGATTTTAAAACTCGAGTGTTATTGTGTGGATGACATCAGCATTAATAATTAAAGTAGACGACCCTTAAATAATCGACTTTCTTTATGGTTTTCTAAATTTTGTGTTTTGAATAATTACTTTATAGTAGCGTCATGACGACGTCTGTAATAATTTGTGTGCATTTATCGTGTCTATTTTTAGTGTACCATTTGATAAATACCAGTCAAATGGAATTATTCTGCGGAGTTTCGCTGGGTAATTTATTGATTACTTATACCAAGGTTGCTCAAACTTATGGCTCCACGTACCCCCATGAAAGTTTCCAGATGACAGCGAACCCGCAAGATAAAAAATAGTAATAAATAGTGTGTTTAAGAAAATAAAGTCTTTTATTTCATTAAAACGTAACAAATACAGAGCTTAATATTAACGTGATGAGTGGGCTTGCTTCTTGTCGCAAATTGAATCAATTTTTGGAATAATTTTAAACAATTGTAGCCTTAATTCTGACTCAGCATCGAATCGATTTCTGGATTTCATTTTTATAATTATTAGGTGTGAAAACCCACTCTCACATAAGTATGTTGCAAAGGGTAAAAGGAAATTCACCGCTTTGCGTGAGAGTTCGGCATAATTCTTCCTGTCTAGCTGCCCAAAAATCAAGCAGACATCTTTTTTAAATCAGGTCGAAGAGTTTCATAATCAGACATTTCTAGTAGAGTAGTAGTGACTCCTGTTGCTTAATACTCAAACTAGAATTTACTCTCTCGGTCATGACCATAAATAGGTATCGAATCCAGTCATCTTCAGCATTATCAATATCTGGAAAATACTTCACTAGTTCATCGGAGAGCTGAGAGAGATAAAGAACAATTTCAGCCCTTATTTCGGCATTCACGAGTAAGGCGTCATTCAGACACCCACAGAGTACTTTGCCAGGCAGCCACCATTACGAAAATCTTGTCGTGAACCCCCTAACGTCGAATGGCGTACCCCCAGGGGTACGCGTACCCCACTTTGAGAAACCCTGGCATATATTATAAGTCACTATTTAGAATGATCATATTCGATTACTAAACCGAGTAGTATGGCTATGGTGCAGACAAAGCCATTGGAAAGTATATTATTGCGTAGCATAGCCAGTATCTATTGATACCCCTGCTAAGTGATAAATTAATTTAGTAGCAAGCGTTATGTATATAATTCTATACCTATGCTCTAAAATACATATATGTTTATTATAATACATAATGTATAAGTGATGTGGGATTATACTGGTTGTGACCCTTAACGAACCCGACAACCAAGCATTCTGAACATCAAACCAAGTAACACTACAAAAATTAATGCGCCTTTTTTTTTGGTGTGAAAAATCACATGTTATGGTAGAAGTCAATGTAAAAACATTGTGCTAATGGATGCATTGAAAATTACAGGGCTGATGAAGGTATTGAAAGTAAAGTTATAACATTAAAAAAACCTATGAAAAAGTTGGAGCTTTCAATATCTCTGTAACTACAAGGTTCTTAGGTATAGTCCAAAACTCGGCTTCGTTGAGAGTCTTTTTACACCCATTATTTAACGCTATACACTAGTTGTACGTTTTTTCTATAAGGTGTAAATGAAATCATTAAAAATTTCATAATAAACGATTGTTGTACTCTTCATTTTGATTTTTTTTACTATGGGTTCAACCCTGAAATTCGGCAAATTTTGTTGGGGAATCGGAGCATAAATTTATGGAGCAGCAGTTCTTTTGTCAGGGTTGGAGTCATTAATAAAGGTTTTCTATTACACCTTCTATTGCACTGTATACATGAAATTCATCATTGGCGTAAGTCATATATTTTAGCTAACTGATTTATATCCTTACATAATATGAAATGTGACTGATTCTCCTTTAGTGCGCATAATTATCCATCAGTTCTTCATGTGCTGCCGTCACTACATAAAAGCGGCAGAATAGTCGACATATGCTCAGGGGCTGCAGTCTCGACATACATAGCGACAAAAATCGGTCGTTAAGTCATAACGATGTCAAATTTATTATATATTTAACGACCGATTTTTGTCGCTATCTATGTCGAGACTGCAGCCCCAGTTGTCAAAGATAAAAAAGTAGGTTCGGTATTCGGCTGGAAAGCAGGTCTTGTCCGCGGTTTTCTCAAAAACTACTCAACTGATATTTGTCAAGTTACAAACATACTTATGGAGAGATAGACAAGCACAGATAACATGCATTTTATATTATGTAAAGAAAGGATGTAATGATAAGTGTTTTTATACGAATTTTGCTGCATCTGTATTAGTTTAATGTAAAACTTATAGGCGTTCTAATGTATTATTTCTCTTTCATCGTATTATATGATACTCTATTAGGCTCTTTAGCGGCTACGGTCACAGAAAATGTCTGGATACGATCAATGGCGTTTATTCCCATTTGCCCCCTTCGAGCTTGCCACCGGGTGGTGGCTGGCACTAACTAGTGGCGTTTACCACCCCGGTAAATGGCGCTTATTTAGTGTTCATAACTATAGTAAGGTGGTCGATTCTCATTACGTACTGGACATTATCAATTAGATTTAGATGTTAATTAAAATCATGGCAAATATATGGAACTATTATTTTATTTTATTAAATAATTATTCAAACTATTTACATGGCTAGAAAAAATATTGAAACAGTACGTTAAACTTGTCTGTTTCTTTAATGTAAAAAAGGTGTAGAATATCTTCATAAAATGGAATAATCAACAAGAACTTAACCAACTACAGAATAATCAGAAAAAAAAACATTATTTTCAGTTACTTTCTCAGTTTTAATAACTATGATTTTTCATTAAAATAATCGACTACAGTAGTTTTTATGTATAAAAACTCTAGTATTTCTGTAGTTGGTTAAGTTCTTGTTGATTATTCCATTTTGTAAATATTTTTTACTTTAAAGAAATAGACAAGTTTCAATTATTGTTTTATTATTTTTCCTTCATGACCCTGATTGCCGCGAGTCTTGGAGATTTTGAGCAGATTTTCTTTTTGACTATCAGTTATTACCAGAGACCGGAATGGGTAGAATTTACTTGTCTATACTTCAGGGAAGTAAGTAACACGTGGATCCTCCTAATTTAACAGCTTTATTTCGGAACTTAAAAATCATTCCGGGATTTTAAAAATAGACTAACTCTATTCCGATCTCTGTTACTCGTTATCAATGGCGTGCCTAAGAGCCAACAATACGGCATGCTCATAAGGTCAAGCCAAGCTTTTATACTTGTGTGAAAGAACGCCACTATCGTCATTGTTAAATCAAATCGTTTATTGCTATATCCATAATGTACACTTACAGGTGGTAAATAAAAAAAATATAAACAATTATGGACCCTGTCGGCCACAGCAATTTTTTAAATAAATAGAGAGAGGAAGAGCGCTTTATTACTACGCTTTATATTGTCATACAACGAATACGAATAATAAAATAATACTTACTTGGATCTTACTATTCTTTAGTTCCCGGGCGTACGATACCCCCGTATTTTCCTAGAAGTATTATTTTATGGATTGGTCCAAACAAATTAATTAGTCAAGGGTGGGTTGTATCCAAACAAAAAAGCTGCGGGCGGCTTACTGTCAAAGCCGTAGTCGCAACAATAAAGGGTGTAAATAGACCCTTAACGAAGCCGAAAGGCACTTGTTTTCGCCGTCTTTGGGATATTTTTTTTTGTTCTAGACCATACCTGGGAACCTTCTAGTTACGGAGATATTGTGGGTCAAAGTTGCAAATTTTTAACAAGTTTTTTTAATACATGTTTTTAATATAAGATTTTTACTTTATTCACCACCACGACCCCCGGACTATTGAATCCATCCATCACTAGAATGCTTTGAGTGCGTTCCATCGAGTCCTACCGTTAAACGTGATTTTTCACCCCAACAAAAAAGTCGTTTCCCAGCAATATTTTTTGCTTAAAGTTGCTTAGTTTGATGTACATAATGCTTATTTGATGGCTTCGTGAAGGGTCTGTTTACATCCTGTATGTTTTTAGCTTTAGATGTACGTACTTGTAGTCATACAATACCAAGTATTAGTGTATTGAATTTATGTAATAAAAAAAAGTAGTTTGAAATAAAACACTGAAATGTTGTAGTTTATGTTTAGTGACAAACCAGGCACTTATTTAATATATTTCTTGACAAATTACGTTACATTTAAGACTATAACCATTAATCTGATATTTAATGAAAATAAAATCTTATTACATGTCTAGAAGTGTGTTTTATTTATCCTATAAACTTTACAGACTAAGCAATATTTCACCACAACCTCCTAATTAGAAGCCAGGACCACCGAATAAGTAGCACGGAATAAATCCAGGACTTTTATAAATCTATGTACAGACACAAGCATTTAGTTGTTGCTTGAAACCCCCTGTGACAATCATTGTAATTTTAACTTTATGTCATGTTAAATACCTTGGTTTATACCTTGACAGACGCCTCACTTGGAACAAACATATGTTCACGACGGAAGCAACTTGGACTGAAACCAAGAAAGTTCTACAGGTTAACTGGCCGAAATTCACAATTACGCCTGGAAAATAAAATCCTTTTATACAAAGGCATAATCAAGCATCCAGCTATGGGACACAACATCACACTCTAACATAGAGATCATACAGCGCTTTCAGAACAAGCTTCTGAAAACAATCACAAACACCCCATGGTTTGTTTCAAATGAAGCTCAACATCATGATCTGAAAATACTTCAAGTCAAAGTAGAAATGAATAACTACACTAAGTCATACAAAAAAAGAATAACTTCTCACTCAAACATCTTGTCAAACCATGTCATGGATAAAAAAGGAATCCGCAAGCTAAAACACTAAATTCCATAAGATTTTATCGGACTATCTTAGCATTATGCTTTTTAGGGGTGTTACTACACCAATCGATCAATGGTAGAAACGACGACAATCGATCAATTGGTGTAGTAGAAACTGTCGATCGACGTCTAACGCCTTATTCATTCTACCATCGATCGATGGCCTGGATCGAGGATTGATCGATTGGTGTGGTAACACCCTAAGTAAGAGATTGTGTCATAGGACGCATACCAAGCAAGCCATAGAAATTACTTATTGTCCTAAAGAATAGTGACAGATTGTACGCGAACCAAAAAAAAAAAAACTTTACATCAATGTCTTATGTTTTGCAACGACTTTATTTACATGCTTCTTGTATATAAAACTTGATGCTTTCCATGCTAAAATCTTGGGTTTCTTAACTACTAATTGATACAAACTATGATGAATGAATGTATTGGAAAACTTACAATATGAATGAATTGGGTATATAGACATAGCTGTACTTGTGTCGATATTGATCTGGTATATCTGTCCTGCAACTTACTTATTTTCTAATAAAAATACCAATATCTTATACTTATTTACATTCGAGTACACAAAATGCAGACTGCCTTTATTTTAAAGTTTTGCTAAACTTTTGAGCTAAAGAAGTTTAGTAAAAAAGCAGGCAATAATATTTACCCAAATCCTACCTAGAATCCACTGTAAGATTACAATGATTTTCAGAATTTTTGACACTATCTCAAAAGATGGCAATTTTTTGTCTATGTGAATAAGTAACAATACAAAATGATGAAACATTTAAAAATCCCCAATGGGAAAATTATACCACAGCGTCACCTAGGATTCAATCCTAGGGCACATATTCAGCAGTCACACTTGCCAAAACCACTTGACCAAAGAGATAAATAACCACATCACGGAGACACCTCGGCAGCTGGTGGATGACATATAGAAACTTGAATGGTGGTCCGTGAAAGAAGTTGTGCACTTAACTTAGTAATGCCTTCTCTAAGCTTCCGTGGTCTATGGTTATCTCACAATTATTTATTCTTATACACATTAACTTTATAAGCAGTCACTTTCCTGCACATTCACTTGTCACTTTTATAAGAGTCCATATTATGAAGAGCTATCAGTCCTGTATAGCTAGTAGCGGTACTTTCATACAAGCTTAAAAGCTTGGCTTTTACTTATAACATACTACTCTTCATCATTTTGAAGGTTTCTTCTGAACAGCCTGCTTGTCTTACAGGCTTGCTGTGATGTAGACCCTTAGCACTCCACTGTCTACATCTCGTATCTCTCTCACAATGGTCTAAATTTAAAATGTCATAATATGGGGGCCTTTGTTCAATATCCAATCCAGCGTACGTTGCGTTACCGCAGCGTTCACTGGGCACTGGCGTCCTTGTTAGAGGACTTGCGCCGTCGTTTGACGACGCGTTTTGGTGTCGATCATTCATTCTCTTTCTTTGGTTGTGGCTCTTCCTCTGAAATAGGAGAAAAATATGTAAATTTTTTATCATGCAGTCGAAAATTTATTTTTAGTAGTACTAAAGGTCTTTATGAAAGGGCTCGTCTGGGATAGTATTATTACTGTACCTATTTCTGCCGGTAAGAAGCGTTGCTGCGATACGCTTCAGGGGGTATTACGGTTTCGGTATAATTACGGGCATGAGAGACATTTCAGTTTTATTTCTGCAGTGCGTACGTTATTCTAAAAGCGAAGTATAGCACTTAGCTTGGGGTGGTTCGACTTCCGATAATATAAAAAATATAGAAGAGGAATTTGACAATTGCATGGCCGTGTCCTAACTAAAGTAATCGACACGTTCATTTTGTACGGCGACCCGAACGCGGCGCCGCGTTGACTAAGGATGCCTTCTGCTAGGTCAAACAAATAAGTGACATAAGAACGCGACAATGGAGTATTCGAGTGAGTGTTGGGTTTGGTCACGGAGTAAGTTGCTTCCTAAGATCTTTGTAAAGTAAGTACGGTACATTTCTACAGTTTCCCAGATACATCTTACTACTGCTGCAGTGCTGCTGTAACACGGCACAAGACAAAATGTGTCATATGAACAGCCAGCTACAGTACATTTGTGTCCACTCACGTTTCCCGTCATGCTGCAGGTGCGGCTGCGGCTGGTGGTGGTGCAGCGCGTGGTGCGGCGCGTGCGCGTAGTGCTCGGGGGCCGGGCCCGCGCCCGCGTAGTACGCCGCGTGCTGGTACGCCGCCGCGCCCGGGAACGCGCCCGCGTACCCGCCGTAGTAGCGCCCGCCGTATGCGCCGCCGTACGCACCTGGATGGTTACATTATTGATTTTATAAGACTGTTAAAGAAAATGAAAAGTAGACAACATTGGAACATTATTTGAATACAAGTTAATACAGGATATTGACCAAGTTATGGAATCATCAGGAGTTACTATGCTAAAACCAGCAAAATATTACGTGTTAACATTAAGTTCAAACTTGAGCCAACCTCTTGAAGGATATCCTATGAAGGTGTGAAACGTGAATAAACGGGTTGTTTAAACGAAAGAGCTAGACAGCGAGAGAGCTATATTATTTACCTGGAGGTGGCGGAGGCCCAGCGTGTGGAGGTCCCGGGTGAGCCGGCGCGTTAGGGTTCGGTGGCATCATCATAGCTGGATAGGAAACAAAGAAATGATGTTTTAGACTTATTCTGTAGATTTAGCCGCTATTCCAGATTTGGAATAGAATAGAATATTTATTTGCGCAAAACATGGTAAAAAGAAAAAGAAAAAAAAAAGTGAAAAAGTTTGTTTGTATAGCATCGTCTGCCACTAAAAGCGAGGATCATTTTCGTACGAAAAGCAGAATTTACTTACTAAAGTGATGCAAAAGTGCAATGTGTGTATCTTGCCCTTACCTTTGTGACAGACACTTTCTAAAATTCAATCTGCCACTGCCATATTATAAATATGCCTGATTACGATACCAGTGGCGTTTGAAAAAATTATAGGCTGAAGTTTACTATTTTATTATGACAGTATTATGTCCAACGGCATATAGAGCGCTTTCATTCAAGCCATTTGTGATCTTAACTATTCCTACATAAGCGATATACATATTTTCAGAAGAATAAAAGTAAATAATTTACGGTGATGCGGCGGCGAAGTGATGTGCGGCGGGTGCGCGGGCGGCTGTGCGGGCGGAGCGCCCGGGACTGCGCCCTCCTTCACTTCAGTCTTGGGTGCCGGTGGCTTCTCTTCTTTAATATTAGTACCTTGAAAAAAAAAATATTAAACAAGAATTTCAAGATCTAACAAACAATCATCATCATCTTCCAGCCCTTGTCTCATGTTACTTGGGGTCGGCGCAACACGTTTATTTCTTCCATTCTCCCCTGTCAACCGTCACACTATCATTTACTACTTTTTCTTTCATATCATTCTTAACACAATCCATCCATCTTCACCGTGGTCTTCCTCTCCGGCTACATCCATCATCATCTGCCTAGCCTTTTCCCAACTGGGTGGGGTCAGCTTCCAGTCTAACCGGATGCAGCTGAATACCAGTATTTTACATGGAGCGACTGCCTATCTGACCTCCACAACCCAGTTAGTACTGGGTAATACGATACCCCTTGGTAAGACTGGTTGTCAGACTTTTTGGGCCACTGACTACCTAATGACTGTCAAAGATCTACAAATGACACCCGGGACCAACGGCTTAACGTGCTGTAATGGGTGGTCACCCATCCATAGACCAACCTAGGCAAGCACGGCTTAACCTAAAGATCGATCCGAGCGGCTGTTATTATTTAGCCACGAGCTCCTCCGGCTATATCCATAAACATATATATTCATCACCCTTTTAGTCACTTGCGATCTGTCCCTCCTCGTCACAAGTCCATACCAAGACAGATTCCCTTTCAATTTGTCTGTAACTGGCGCAGTGGTTGATGAAAGATCTTCCCTCCCTCCAATAAAAATAAACATATCAAACATACCCTCATTCTCTGGCCCATTACTAGCCGGCTCCTCAGGCTCCATCTTCTTAACCTCGGGCTCCGTCTTCAGCTCAGTGGTGACGCCTTCTGTCTTCACTTCAGTAGTGGACACCTTGTCCACTTGTGTGGGCAGGTTGGGCCCGTTGGTTTCCGCCTTCATTTGAGTCTGGTCCTGGTCCATTGGCTGTAGAGGGTGATGTGAAACGATGTTAAATGATTAGTTTAAGTATAGGACTTGGTATTATGATACTGTAAAGGAAATCGTCGCTAAAATGGCAATTATATTCTTGTATGTTGTCATGAATATTTGCTACCTTTAAACACAGACAAATAGTGCCTAAATAATAATAATATTTTATGTCTGTAAACTAGATTGCGATGGTGAGCCCGTGGAGTTTGTACATAGAAACGGGTAGTCTCTCTTTGTCCGGCAAACGAATTGTATGCCACCACTGCTGTTTTTTCTTTTAGGATAATATTGTCATCAGATACAAATCGGTACTTCTATTTTAGTTACAAAATATTCGACGCAGAAATTATCTTTCACCACGAAATGTCATTCCACAGACGAATATTTTGTATCCTACCAGACCATATTCTGGTCATTCTAAGATCTTGAATCGTTGTGAAGTGACGTCTATAAGTTAGTATACTACAAGTGTAGCGTGTTAGGTCACCTCCTCTTTCTTGTCGACGTTGAGCGGCTGTGTGTTGGAGGTGATGCCGCGCCGCATCTGCTCCTGCGCTCTGTCCACCATGCGCGTGAATGTTTCTTCGTCTACAGCTGGTTTGCAGTGCTGGAATAACATACAAATCAATAAACAAACATGCTCTCTTGCCGTGAAAATAACAGAAAAAAAACTATAGTTATATATGATCATTCCTTTTTTATCTACTGCTTTTCATTTTATCTCCTAAATAATTAGAGGTCCATATTTTTTAGAAAATCCTCTAAAATTGACTTGTGTTTTAATAAAACACAAGTCAATTTTAGAGGAATATTCTGCCCAATTTGGCAGTAGCGACGTAATATAAATACGTAAGAAATCGTGTACTTTCTTCAGTCTTTCCGATCCAGCCTATCCCTTGCTGTTCTCTCCCAGCGACGCCCTAAGCCGAGGCTCGTACTCCACAGGGGGTGTCCTTAGCGTGTAGTCGCTTAGTTTGTAATTTTTTTGCCTCTGGCTGGAGACCTTACACTCCAGGCACCTACAGGATAGTCCCGATAAGCAGAAGACAACCTCCTAGGTTGACCTGCAAGATGCCATTCACAAAATATAAAAAAGTACCTTCTTCAGTTCCTCCTGGAAAGCTTCGCTGCTCTCAATAAACTTGCGCTTCTTAGCTTCGAACTTTTCTTCAATCTGCTGCAGCTCGTCTTCCAGCTTCTTCTGATGCATTGTCAGGGACTGCACTTGTTTCTTTAAGATCTGTAAATGCAAAGCGATAATAAACGAACTAAGTCATCATCTGTCTAGCCTTTTCCCACCTATGTTGGGGTCGGCTTGCAATCTAACCGGCTGCAGCTGAATACCAGTATTTTACATAGAGCAATTGCCTTTCTGAACTGCACAACCCACTTAGCACTAGGTAATACGATACCCGTTGGTAAGACTGGTTCAGTCCCCAGTTGGTAGATGTCAAATGAGTGCCCGATTTTTTTAGATCTAGGTCATGCCGGTTTCCTCACGATGATTTCCACCATCGCTTTAAGAGCACTTGGTGAAAGTAAATCTATAGATATATTTGACGATTGATGTTCCTTTCCTACCTGCATCCTGGCCGTAGTGACGACAGAACGGACATCCGGCACGACGGTGTCAGAGAATATCTCGTTGATAAGGCGATGGTTGCGCAGGTATCTAGCGTAGGCTACATGCTTCACAGATAGTCCTTCGTCTTGATCTGAAAATGGGTAATAAATCAAGTGTTTAAAGAGCACTTATGACATGGCACCATATTTCTGATCACTACATCTCTAGATAAACGTCTCCATAAGCATTATAAACAGGCATTATCATGCCTGAAGACCAGTGGTCGCGGAGACAGCCCTAAAAAACGTTGTCGTGACGATTTGGCATCTTTCTTGTCGGATTTCGGGCAGAGTTGAAGAAAAATAACATAGCCGCCCGGGCAGACTGCCCGCTAACTTATCGCACCCGATCTGTTCTAGTTATTAAGTACTAACATAGGCTAAGTTATATTGTTAATATAACTGAGCCAGTGGACCTCTTTGTAGGCATCATAATCATCTGGCTAGCCTTTTCCCAACTATGTTGGGGTCGGCTTCCAGTCTAACCGGATGCAGCTGAATACCAGTATTTTACATGGAGCGACTGCCTATCTGACCTCCACAACCCAGTTAGTACTGGGTAACACGATACCCCTTGGTAAGACTGGTTGTCAGACTTTTTGGGCCACTGACTACCTAACGACTGTCACAGATCTACAAATGACAGCCGGGACCAATGGCTTAACGTGCTTTCCGAGGCACGGAGGAAACTCGGTATGTAATGGGTGGTCACCCATCCACAGACCAACCTAGGTAAGCACGGCTTAACCTATTGATCGACCCGAGCGGCTGTTATTATTTAGCCACGAGCTCCTCCCAGTGGACCTCTTTGTAGTCTGACAAATAAATAAAATAATAAAAAAAAGGACGGGAAAAATATCAGGGATACCTTTGCTTAGAAGTGGGATAACAAAGGTTAAAGAAAAGAACACCTTGTCTATATTCCTTGAAGGGGAAGAATGAGGTACATACTCATCCCGGCAGTTTCCAAATGCGTTTTTTTAATAGGGGGTGAGTCTATTACCAGTAATTAGGCACAACTGCATTGATAGAGTAAGGATAAGAGATTTACTTAATGAAGATCCTTATTCTATCAATGCATTATGCCCAGATTTATTGTTTTTATTATTGCTAGTTTACTAAGCACAGGTTTAGCTTACCTTCTTCATCCTCAGCGGGTTGTATATCAATTCTTCTGTCCTGTTGCTGTTGTTCCTTCTGTGTTCCTTTCTTGCTGGAGCTCTCTTCTTCAAGATTACCTACTGCTGACACAAACTTTGTGTTAGGGACTGAGTCATATGTGCAGACACACGTCAAAGAGCCAAAACGTCGTAATGCTAAAATGTGTCAATGTAAAATCGAATTTTGATAAAATTTGGATAATTATGGTGTTTTATATCAAATCTAGACAAAAAATAACGATGGAATGTTCTTGCTGGAGAGTGATAATTAAGTACTAGATTTGAATGATCAGATCAGTAAAGTTTTGAAAGTACATTCTAATTGGCGTTGCGACATCTTACGGCTTTTATGTGTGTCAACCTTATATGAGCAAGAAAATAAAAAGCGACATTGATGCGTGAAAAATGCGTTTCAGAAGTTCATAATTAATGTTTTTGACATGGAAAGAAAAATTCGAGTGCGAGCAGGGTTTGAACCTGCGACCTTCCGATTCAGTACACCGGATGTCTTAACCAACTAGACCATCGCACCCCGCTCACAGTTTCTCGAAATTTTCGTTCCATTAACAACGTCTTACGGTGACGTTAGCGCCATCTATTTAAGAAAGTATCGAACTAACTTAAACCAACATGGTGCGATGGTCTAGTTGGTTAAGACATCCGGTGTACTGAATCGGAAGGTCGCAGGTTCAAACCCTGCTCGCACTCGAATTTTTCTTTCCATGTCAAAAACAGCTATGTTCCCTACGCAGGGTTTGCGTATAAAATATTAAAAATTCATAATTAATGTTTTATAACAATGCAATTTTATGTGACCAAGAGAGTCTTATTTGAAGCTTTACACAAGACATAAAAAGCACATTTGTTTTTCAATATTTAATTTATTTGAATGCAACATGAAATTAATTACAGACATCAATAAGCAAGTTAGACTTAATTATTATCTATTTACACAGAAATAGCTGGAAAATGATAAAACGACGTTAAAAATTGCCAACGTGGCAACACAGATCAAAGGAAAATAGTTGCCAGCTACAAAACTACACAGACAACATGCATCCTCACTTAAGGTGAATTTCACCAATGAAATTAATCGCGATCAGCTCATCTAAACCAAGTTCTAGAGCTGTCAGTAACATAATTCCGTAACGGTGATATCATTGAACGTAGTTTAGACATGCTGATCGCTTCTAATGGTGAAATTAGCCCTTATTCCCTTACCTACAGCTTTATTTTTCGCCGCTATATAGGCTAAGTACGCGGGCGAGTTGTGGTAGGCCTTCAGACTCTTTTCGTACTCCAGCTGATGTCAGATGAGTCCCGTGCGTGCAATATATGAGGTGGCGTGCATGTGAAGGACAAAATAGCGTTACTTCAAGTGCGGGTTAGTCACGTTGTGGAGGTGGGAGTGGGTGGACGTGTTTACCGAATGTGCGGGGAGTCGCGAGATTTCTAAGACTTTCTACGGTATGGTAGTATTAAATTTTGCCAGAAACCAGTTTATTGCTTGTTTTCAGTAGCACTAGACAATACCTAAATATATAAAAGTTTAAGTCAAGCTGTATTTTCAATGCTCGACTCAGCGCAGATGCTTGATATTCCGACAGCACAATAATGTTTAGGCATTCATTTGTGTGTTGCCTAGTGTTACCGAAAACGGACATCAGTGTTTTTCGACACGTAAATAGGAGAAAGAATGTTCACAATATTATTCTACATGAATATAACTTTCTGACTGCCACTAACAATAAGACAGTGCAAGTCAGCATCATTAGAGAATCGAGCATGAATCATAGTCCACAAATACATAATATTTGTATGCATATGAGGCCTAATTGATTAATTTCTGTAAAGGCTAGACAGATAATTACCAGTTTTTACGACAGGTCCACACACTTCCAAAGTCCGTAACAAAATAAACTATTAACACAATCTCCCACCGGGAAAGGGAACGGACCACAGTTCTTTTAGCAATGGACATAATGGCTGTACCCAAGTGCGGTAATATACAGTGGCTACAATGGTACCTAGCAGTGGGACATGATGGCTGATGTATTCACACAATGGTACCCAATGTTCATGTGTGATGCTTTTGCTGGTTTTGTGACTTACTGGGGATCTTTATATATTGTATTTTTGAAGGGTTTAATTTAGTGAAATTATTTAAACTACAACTGACTGTTTTTATAGTCAATTGCACATCAGTGGTAATAATTTGACACTAACAGCGCCTTAATGGCGTATCAGTAAGGGTGGTTGTTGTAGTGAAACTGTTACCGCAGAAGTGTGGTTGATTGTACTTCTTAGTATCTAAATTAAATTTATTTAATGTGCAATTCCATATTTTTTTACTAGACCTTACAATTTCATTTTCATAATTTAATCATTATTTGAAGAACAACCAATAGACACGTTTTTAACAATTCTTTTTAAAGTAAGATGCAGTTAGAAAAAATATCTAATAAATATTTTTAAAGTGTTTACCCTCCACACTTTAAAAATATTTATTAGATATTTTTTCACAGTCTATTTTTTTTTTAATTGTGTATCTTTTGTCAAAAACCTCATTTGTCGGATACCAGTTTTAAAACATGGGAAATTAGTTACAAATAATAATAAATACTAATAAACACAAAACAGCAAGAGCTAAACCTAAAACCCTGTGTTAAAATCAAGCACTGTAGTGATGGTGTGGATTATGCACAAATTTATACCCTATGAGTAGGGCATAGGGTTCATTATTGTACCTCTGGTCTTGTGAGCCAGCCACTGTATATAGGCAGGCGACGATTGGTAAGCTTTCAACATTTCTGTGTACTGCGCCTGGATGAAAGAGGTTTGTCAAGTTTTGTGACCCTTGTTGCCTTTGGGTCAATGTTTATTTGGGAGTTGTGGCCCATAAATTGATGACATTATCAAAATATCATTTGTATTTTTTCTTTCATGAATTTTTCTAATTGAATAATATGCATCAATGAGGACATGATCTTACTTTTTTATTCCAATCATTGAAAGTAATAAAAATTGACTACTTTAGAAAGTTAGTCAATTTTTATTAGTATTTTTCAGTGCTTTCACAGCATTCTGATTTTATGACAAACTTTTGTTCAAATTAATTTTAAAATACTGTTTATAAACAGTTTTCTTAGATTACAATTAGCCTGGAAAATGCTATACATCGTAAGTAGGAATTAATACTAATAAAGAGATAGAAAGAAAGATATCCATACCTTCTCAGCCTCATACTCATCAACATATCCAGCCTTTTCCGTCTCAGGCAGGTCCCTCCACATGCCCCCAATAATTCTGCCGATCTCCCATAGCTTTAAGTCTGGGTGGGCTGCCTTTACAGTGTCCCAAACTCGGCGAGAGTATCTCATGTACGGCATAAGAGGCTTTTCTGGCGGCTTCGGGGGCTTTGGCAGGCCCGCGCCCTAGAATATATGGAGTGGGTTAGTTTTTTGTACTGGTTGTAATGACTATATTGCTGCAAACGAAAGGTTGAACACAGAGGTTTAAAATGGAAGAAACGCACAAGATTCTACACATTTTACAGTAGATATGAGTTACTAATACTACAGTACAACAAACCAGTTTTCAATTACAAACATCTACCAATAAATCACACAAAATATTACCCAATATACTCGACTCACCGCGCCGGCGCCCTTGCCGATCTTCTGCGGCTGAAATCCAGGATGAGAATGTACCGTGGATACAAATGGACTGGTCTTATCGTCCTTAGCTGCCGTGGCAGTGGCGCCCACAGCGGCCCCGGCGGCGCGCCGCGCGGCCTCTGCACCGAAACGCTGTTGCTGGGGAGTGTGCGGCCAGCCGCTGTACCCCCCCGGGTGGCCCAGCGAGGGACCACCTTGGTATTGCGGGTGGTGGTACTGGTATTGGTTATGGTGCGGCGGCGGTGCATTCATACCGCCTTCAAGCCAAGCAGCGGGGCGGCAATACAATGAAAGAAAAAAACAAAAAGCATAAGGGAATGGGACAGGACAGGGCGGGGCAAACAAAAGATAATCAAATGCAACAACATCTAAATAATATCAAATCATAATGTTAAGTGGAAGTTATTAGTGTGAGCGAGCAGTACTAGCGTAGTATTTAGTAGGCTTAATTA
This sequence comes from Noctua janthina, assembly GCA_963576755.1. Taxonomy (NCBI): domain Eukaryota; kingdom Metazoa; phylum Arthropoda; class Insecta; order Lepidoptera; family Noctuidae; genus Noctua; species Noctua janthina. Next base: position 13,996,706 of record OY755061.1, read on the forward strand.
GCGTAAAGAATCAAGAACAAGAATCAAAGAACAGACTGGTGTGAAACAATGACTTGTGATGTGAAAACGAGAAAAATTTTGGTGCAATTACAATTTTAAATCCCCACAGAGTACCTATTTCCAAAACAGATGAGGGTGTGAGAACAATTTTGATAAATAAAAGTAAATCAGATTGTAGCATTACCTTTCATCATACCGAAACTCATGGGGGGCCCCGCAATCATGTAGTCTGTTTCAACATAACAAAACATGAAACAAAACCAACATAAGAGTAAAATGTAGTCTAATGCGTAAAGAACAAATTAAGAGAAAATAAAAAGTATGTTACTAATGCATATACTTTGAAATAAACAAGCATAGAATTGGAGTCATGCTGCCGAGGGTAATAACAGCAGTTAGGTACCAGCAATACCAATAACGGTTCTCAGCCCTGCTAAGCTTGCAAAGGCATCGAAATCAGGTATACATGTTATACGTTAGTATCTAACAACATTCTAGAAACAATTATAATCAAACATTCAAACAGTTTCAAGTGCTGTAAGTCTGTTCGGCCAAACTGTTATCTATGCTTTGCTATTTTTTTTTTCATTCTAGGTTTAAAAATGTGTGCATGGAATACAAACGCGGATTGCTCTGGGGGCTGGGCATCGACATCGATGTATTTTGTTTGTAACTGTTTGGTGCAGCCATGGCACGGGGTCAATCTGAAACGGATACAGTAATATCTAGATGATGTGTGACCACCAACTAAGCTTAATAAATTTGATGTTGAGATTTTCATTTATGTGTATTTATTATGCAGCAGCATATAAACTTTGAAGATTGTAACTTTTTCAGAATGATGAACTGAGAACAAAGTTTTGCCACATGATTAAAGAAAGTCAACCCAATTATGTACTCATTAGTTGTAAGTTGTAAACTGAAACTAGCTTCACTCAAAGTTTATTTTGAACATGGAAAACAGTAAAAGATGAATTAACAATTCAGAAATGTTTCGACAACTTATTAGAAATGACGACGACTACCGGTCAGTTTGGAATCGAGAATATCTGTTATTTGTAGCTTAGTGGTTAATATTAAAATACTGCCACATGTCTTACCTGCTGCTACCTATACTTCAACGAGTTTATTAGCTCCAATAACCTGAAATCAGTAAAATAATTCTATTTAACCAAAACAGAGACAAGCGTCACTTTCCAGTTAGCAAGACGCCATGTTTACGTCAGCCATTTTATTTCCACTGACACTATTTTGACATTTCGTTTTGCATTTTAGTCGATTATGTACGATACAGCAAAAACAGCTATTTCTAGGCCAGACTATAGTTACGGTAGCGCGGCAACAAGATTTTATGTCACGAAGAATCCAAAGCGTCGCATCGTTTGATTTTATATTATGTGCATTCACTTTAGTGGTTTTGCTGTTATCGTTTATAGAAAAGCTAGATGTCCAGCTGACTCGGTCAGAATTCAAAATATCCCAGTCCAAAATCTATTTTGACATCGTTTTGCCACGTTAGGCTGCGTATTTAGACAATTTATTCTGTAGTCTCTTAGAAAACGTAAAACAGATGAATAAAACGTTACATTCTAATATGTTTCGGGCTGACGAACTTGTGATAGTGGACTCGAACTTCAGACGTAATATTCGACTAAATAATAACTTTGGCAGTGTTGCTACTGTTAATAATTTCAGTGAGTGTTCAGAGAAACGCGCGAATTAGAAAAAAAAGGTACGCAGGACGGCCTATCAAGCTTCACAAAACTAGTTTATGCGGATCTCTCATTGTATAGGAAATCTATAGATAGCGAGGCCAAGATATACTGGAAATTTACAGCTTCATGTGCCGCCGTGTGTACGTTTCTTCATGTTATTCCAAAATAAAGTTTAGCAAATACAATAAACCTTTGACTTAATACAAAATATCTACACGTAAAATAAGGTCAGCCTGTAAATACTGTCCACGAAGCACACGTTCGGGAGTCGAGAACTTCTAGTCATCTTCTAGTTCTAGCTAGGTAGGTATAATGAGGTAAGTGCGACATATTAATTCAAATTTCAAAGCAATTACAGTACAATCTGAACCTATTTGTCAACACTCGTCCCAAAAATACGGAAGTTGGCACGTGGATAATAATCTACAATTCACCGTCCGCAGCCAAATAAACCAGCTGACCGAGCTGTGCCACTTACCTACCAGCAAATGTCGATCTATAATTTGATTTTGCATGACCGGGTGACATTTGGCGGCTGGCGCATTTAATTTGTATTGTAAGGCCTTGTGTATAGGGACGTTGAGCAAAGTGCAGCGCGTAATATTGACTGTTTACAAGCAATACTTTTGACCACGCGCAACGAGCTCACCGTAAATGCGGAGCCCAAACGCAGGATTTCTTTTTACACGAGTAAAACGATAGGAAAGAGTACTGGCATGAAAGGGGAGTTATTCTTCCTCTTCTCACGTAACGCGCGTCACTAACTTGAGGCATATCAGAATAACTTATGCTATGCTAAATTTGGCAGTCAGCAGGGGTAGCAGGACTGAGTGCTCAGTGAGATAATGTTTGCTGAACGTAGGTACATTTCAAGGCTATAGTTAAAATCAAATCAAAGACACTCCGCATTAAGTCATGCTCACACGCTCAGTACGTAAGTTTGTGATGCTCTTGCTCAAGGTAGGTACAAGGTTATAATATTTTGTTGAGTAACCATGCTCTGCAGCCTATCTTATTAATTTTACCAACCTGCCTACCAAATTCTAACTTCCAAATCCTTGTAAACTACGCTTTATAATAGTGGCGGACGTGATAAACGGGTCCTTGGATGGTGTGCAATTAAAGTTACACAATTATTATTATTTTTTATTGATTGATTTATTATTGAAATTAAAAGTGAAGCTATATTATTGCAATTTGTATGTATATTTGTTAATTTTTGTGCAATAAAGAATAAGAATCACTTTCGTTTCATGGCTAATATACAAATGTAGGTAATTAAGTCATTGCTTCTTCTTACGTCTGGTTGCCAAGGTATTTATTCCACATAGTTAATAGAAAACATACCTGTAGAAAATAGTTTATTATTCAGGTAGGTATTTCAGTAAGAAGAACATAGGTAAACATTAGAGAATGGCTTAAAATATTACCTACAGGTCGTTTACAAAGTGTTGTTTTCCAGTGAATAGACAGTGCCTTTTAGACAGGTAGTCAGCAGTAGCGAAGGGTTAATTTTTGTAAGAGGTAAGCCGGAGTATCTTTAATGTGATTATATTATTTGTCTATAGACATTACTAAAGTACACTATACTGACTGTGCCATTTCTCAAAGGGAATCCGGTAGGAATCGGATTGTATATAACCTTCGCCACTGGTAGTCAGTATAGTCTGAACCTACCTTTTTTAATTCTTTTTAGGGTGGGAAATCATCAAATGACCCCTCCTGCTCTGGGCGGAGTGAAAGGGAGTGTCCGACTTGTACTGAGTAAAACCCATCCATGTTCCTTCTTTGCCGTTTGTGTTCCAGGGCCGCGGTATCCCATTCGAACAGTCCCGCATCCTCAGATAGTCTGTACCTTGAGGCCCGAGTTCATAAGGCACTTTTAATTTCTCCCGGGGTACCTACTCCGCCAGGGTTGCCTTAGACTTCCACGAGAACCAGTAATAAATGATATCAATAAGGTCAAAGCATTTTCGAAGTCCTTGGCCTGGTTCCCATAACCAAATGGTTTAGATTGGGCACAACACCTGCTGCTTTTCACATTACCCCAATGTTTTGATTTGTCACTACATATAACGAAGGTTACATACTGTAGGAAAGTTACGACGTAGGTACGACGTTTCAAGAACTTAATTCGTGTGAGTTTTATTTCTTCTAGATCATTATCATCATTAGCCTAGCCTTTTCCCCAACTAATCGGATGCAGCTGAATAACAGTATTTTATTTTTTCTAGATCATCATCTTCCTGCCCTGGTCCCATTCTACTTGGGGTCGGCGCAACTCGTTTTCTTCTTCCATTCTCCCCTGTCAGACGTCACGGCATCATTTACTCTTTTCTCTTTCATATCAGTCTTCACACAATCCATCCATCTTTTCTTTAGCTTTCCTCTCCCTGTTTATCCATCAACATTCATGTCCATCACTCTTTTAGTCACATGTGTTTTATCTATTAATTTTTCTAGATACTACCTACCCAGCTCATTACCATACCAGACCATTGCCATTTCCCGCCTATTTAGGCCATCACCAAAACCTTTTTGAACACATAACCCCTTTTGTTTTTCATGCGTTGGACCTATCGTGGATTTGACCTATTATTTTATCCAGTACATATTCGCCTACTCTTATCAGCGTGAAATAGCAGTATATTGCTATAACGAAGCCTTGAAGGTGAGTTTCGGAAGTCATTAAGCGCCTGATAGTTATCAAGCAGCCACTTGTTGTAACTAGGCTAAACATAAAAGTGGTTTTCATTGCGCGCCACTTACAAAGAAGTAGTACATCACGCAGAGTAGATACTTATTTATAGGTTTAAATATGCGCCATGCATGCGATACCAACAGTGCTTTCCGACCTATTTGTAAACTATCACAATGGTGTCTAAAAATAACTTCTTCAATTCCACTACGCTGCTGTAGGTATTAATGGAACCAGAAAAATAAGTATCATCGTCCCTGATAAAATCAAAAGTAAAGTTCTTTCACTAAATTTTTTTCATCACTGTACTCTTAACCCGCTTGTAAAATGAAACCTGCAGAACCAGATTTTTTTTATAAAGATAAAAAAAAACATGATTCGTCAACAAAGCATTCTCACCAGAATACTCGGTGGTTACAATTCGCATGTTTTTTGTGTTTATTCATCAAATGTGGCAGAATTTGATATTTCCGTGTGATGCTGGGTATGCAGTGTCATTACTCCCAGGTCCCTTTCGACCTCCACTGAGTTTAAATACCGTGCAGACTGTTTTGTTACAACAAATAGCTTTTATTTTCATATACATACTTTGGTTGGAACCTTTCATGGATTCATGTATGAGAATTGAGAAGTGTGTAGTCTCAAATTCCTTCCACCAGCCTGGTGGCGAAGTACTAATAAAGGTAGAATCTGGAGAACCTAGGCTTCATCATCAATTTTCCACTTTAATTTTGATTTGAACAATTTACTGCCACCTGCCTCTGACAGAGAGGTGGTCTACGTCTCATTGGAAAAGTTATAGGCTGCATTATGCTTGTTTTGTTACTGACATCTAAGCCCTGCAACTGAAACCTGCAGCGCTGTGCCATCATATGCATGGAATCAATTTAACCTAACCTACCGAACTTCATAATAATTCGCACCATATTATAATCGCGGCAATCTTTAAAAAAATTACAATGATTTTAAATAATTCATGACACCGGTGTCCGGATATGATTCACAATGTTAATCCCACACAAGCCTGAACATTATAAAAAAAGTATAAATATAGTACCATTACAATATATCCTGTATCATCATAGATATCAAATCTCAAACAAGATAAAAAATAATAAAAACGTAAACCAGCCTAATGTGCACGCTGCTGTCGCGTGCCTAAAAAACCGCGTCCGTGACCGTCAGATTGTGGCCATTCATAAATTGTAGATAAAGGTTGACACCGGATAACGGAATATTTTTGCAGAAAACGCGTGTAACGTTCTTACAACAAAGTAAAATGATATAATTAAAATCGATTGAAAAAAAATCACTTTTACGTTTAGACAGCATCATCCGCCTAGCCTTTTCCAACTATGTTGGAGTGGAGTTCCAGTACAACCAGATGCAGCTGAATACCAGTATTTTACATGGCTCGACTGCCTATGTCACCTTCACACACAACCCATTGCCGTTCTTGGAAGACAAGATACGTACCTAGTGAGTTGTCAGACTTCGGCTTTCTGGCTACCCGTCAGGACCGTCAAAGATCTTTCAATCACAACTGGGACCAACGGCTTTACTCGGTTCCAGGGATTTGAAAGGTTCTCGATGTGTTGCCTATATAAACCTTACCTTATATAGTGTGAAAAGTGGTCGAAAGTTAGTGAGCGCGGTAGTACATAATGGACCCATCCACGTAGCCCATAAAAGCGCATCATTCCAAAAGAATCCAGTATTGTCAAATGTGTCGATATATTTAAATAAAGGTGCTTTTGCCGTACCCGGTAGGTACCTTGCCATGAACAGTCAGCCCCACTTTACACCTTGCCGACTGGAGAACCTGTTTCTACAGCAACTTCATGACAATACTATAGACAACACTATTCACCCAGAATATAAAAACAATAAAATTGTCCATTCATCATTTTGAAAATGGAACAATACTAATCACAAGTGAGAAAGCGTTCAATCATTATAATTCTGACAGGTCAAATGAATGCATTGCTTACGTCAGTAATTGGAAAACCCAAAATTGATATCTGAATATCATTTAATTCAATCTTTTTTATCATCTTTACGTGTATGATTCAGAAGAAAGTTTGTGACTACCTATCTTGTGAAGATAAGGGGCTCTTTACAGCTGGCACATACAAGAAAATATTACATTACAGTTGGATAAAAAAAAACATGTCAGATAATGAGATAATGTAAGACCGGAAACGATATGGTCGGATTTTGTCAAAGATGATATGGATATTTGACTTAGTAAGGGTCTTAATATTGAGATGACGGTAAAAAAGATGCACGGAAGATGACATGCTGTTCCGACATCAAATAATTTGGGATTTGGGCGGACCAGATGATGAATAGGCGGACATTGCATTAGAGATATAAGTACCTTTATCATAATTGTGTAATTCGAATTTCTTTTTTGAGTCGTTGGCTCCTTAGGGTTAACCCTTGATCACTTAGAATGGATGTTTTTCTTTATAATTAGGTACATGCATTAGGAAGGTACTTTGACTCAACAACTTATCTTTGAGCCCAGCTGGTTATCGAATGACAATATTGCAAATGTTTAAAACGGATTCATGAATAAAACAAACCACAATCGTTTAAAATCACCTCCAGCTATAAAGATTTGTCAAGGCCGTGAAAGGGAGATAAAATAATACTTACCTATAGGTAAATAAATAGGTACAGACGCCACCATATCAAGCTACTACAATCTGTCAAATTTAATAGATTTTAACTTTATCGCGAAAGCCTTAGGTTCAAGGTTAATTGGGAAAAGTTGACAGTTTCGGGTTTTAGCTTGATTTGCTGTCGTCTGTATATGTCAGTTGGATCGTAAAACAGATAGTTGACTCTTTTACGATAGGTCAAAGTCGTTCTAGAACACGAAATATATAGTAGTTTTCCAAAAGGAAGGTGAACAAGAATACTATTAACAATTTTAAGATCTAGAAATGATATTGTTGACTATTTCTGCTAATACTGGTTGCTAGCTGGAATGCATTACCTTCTAGAGATGCACAGATGAGCTATTTCAGGAAAAATAGCTTGGTCTTACATGTTCGGTTCACCTGGATAGAGTTCCAATATGACGCATATGAAAGAGCAGCATACCAAAGCTCTCGACAACCACCCTAGGAGGCCATCGAATGCAGTCGCTGTCACCCAAATCGGCTAGCTAGATGATATCATCATTACGCGTTATCCTAAATATCATAATAAAGTATGACTGGAGACTGCATCATAAGTTCATGATGCTTGTTTACCAAAGACTCCTCATTTATTTCGTAAAACCAATGACTAAAGTCATTAATGATTTCAACCTTGTTTTTGTTACCGAATCGATGAAAACGTTGAACTATCCTGTTTGAGCCAGTTGTTACTTCATATGTTCGCTTATAGGATGCTAATGGTGCTAAGTTATAGTTATTTTAATGGCCATTAATGGTTACTACTTATGTGTCAATGAAGTTTGTTAATTAGCGTTTGAATGTGACTACCAATGTGTCGTGGTCGTTCGCAGTTCGAGCAGTGTTATTGGGTTCCGTCAGAAATTTCTCAGTACCAGCCGCGGAGTCTGGATTGGTGCACGGTTGATGGCAATAGGCTCGGCCCCTATTACAAATCGTTTTTATTTTAATTTTATATGTATAAGTATGTAATTTATGGTGGAAACCATAACTCTAAAGTTTAGCTATTGGTCCTGATCCCTATTGTCATCCAAAGATCTTTGACAGCGATAACGGGCAGTTAAAAGCCCGAAAGTCTGACAACTAGTCTTACCAGTAAGTGGTGGAGGTCACTCGAGCAGAGGTTTCATAAATACCAGGGGGTATTCAGCTGCATCTGGATACAGACTGGAAGCTGACCTCAAATTAGACGTGAAAAGCCTAGCCAGGTATCACCATCATCAGATGGTGATGGAAAACAGTTCTATAAAGTATAAAACTCATTAGGCTTTGTTGCCCCTTATTTTATTTTCATGACTTTGAAATCAAATAAGTTTTCCAAGAATCCGTTTCAATAGCCATGAAAAGTTACCTTTTCTTAAAATATTTCCTAAAAATGTTTGTGAAATGTATTGTTTCTGGAATTTGCATAATAAACCATTCACTGTTATTGGTTCTATGTTTAGATTCAAAATGTAGAATAAGGCCATTTCCAAATAATGATGCCAATTGTATAAAAATAAAAACTTATGGCTAAAACTATACTGAAAACAAATTTGATTTAAATGGTAATCAAGATGACACTGGCTGGAGACATTCTCAATGCTGAAATAATAACTAGAAATGTTTAATTGTTTTTTTTTTATGACTTTTTATTTAAATTCCGAAACAATTCTATCTTGGTTGTCATAATCGGACTATGTCGAGAAAAAGTAAATTGGAGTAAACTTCAGTAAGGAGAACGTGATGGAACAAAAACATTGTTATTGTAGCAGTACCTAGGTTGAAAAATAAACTAAAGACGAGTCATTGTCCTTTCAAGTGTTCAATGATACATTTTCATTAGATTCGGTAACCGATCTTTCGTTACCAGTGGTAGATAAATTAAATAGTTGGCTGCTCTTTTGACAGCTATAGTATGTAGGTAGATACCTCGAGTTCATTCACAAGTCTCAGTGATACAGGTGCGTTGTAAACAATACTGAACAAAACCTATTCAATATCAAACTATAATCTAGTTATGCAATCAAGATATCGAGTAGTAATAGACAGAAGCAGGTCAGTAATATAGTTACATACTCAAGTACCACGTAACGCGTAATATCACAATTTACGCACATTAATCTGTATTCACACTAGTTCATTTGGCATGTTCTATTATTTACGACGCTCTATCGACAGCCCCATTAATGCATGCGCCAAACTTGTTTCGTCTAAAAATAAAGTTCGTAGCTATCACTTGCACCGCTCTCAGTCATAAAGTCGCTTTCGCGGTGAACGCCCGTGTTTTACGTTACGTATCAATATCAAAGTATCATACAAATAAATAAAATGTTAGTGAAACTCACATTTCCGACCTTAACGTCTGATTACCCAGACGTCGACATGCTGAGGTGCAAAGAGGTCAATAATTTTGCCACCGAGTGCATTTTGCCGCGTCGACCTAAAAGAAGTCTCGCGCCATTGCCAGAGGACAAAGAATGCAGCAACACCGAGCTGAAAAAGACTTGCAAGATGGTACACAGGAGACGAAAACACCGTAAGCAGTGCCTCAAGTTGCCAGCGTTGCCTGAATATGATGAGTGTTGAAGATTTGTTTTGAATTTGGAAGGATTTCCAAATTTACTGCCTTTACCTGCCACGTGCAGTGTTGCCGCCAACATGGCACTTATAAATTACCAAATGCATAGAATAAGTACAAGATATTAAGTTTATTTACTAAGTACATTCGTCAGTTCGTATCTTTGATGGCTGATGATGATGATGATGATAATGATGATGGCTGCTGTTGAAAGATGTCGGATATGCTTGTCGTCAAGCTGGTGAGAGCAGCTGTACCGTTCGAAAGCGATGGAAGTGATTTGTGATTAATTTAGTTAAACTAGTCACACAATAGATACAGATAGAATTGTTATCTAATTAAGTACTATTAGGTGAGTAATGTTCTATTAATTTGATAAACATGACGATTATTTAATTAAAATAATGTGTTTTTGCTGTCGTTTGGTGGTAATTAGTGTTACAAGGATTAAGTACATACTTTCTAATTAATGTTTAACTGTAACTCTATATTTCTGTTGTAATAATATGTATTGTATCAATGTATCTAGATCTGATTGTAAGCTACATTTATACTGTTTCATGACCGAACTATAACATTTTAAACTTTGGTATAATATGCTGTATGATAATGGTACCTGCGCCAAAAAAAAAATTGATTAACAAAATGGCGGTTTTTCCCGCCTTTACCTAGTGTGCACCATTTTTATTTTGTGCAACAAAATTGTGTCATTGTGGAAATGTACTGGTAATGTAATTCTGGTTTTACCAAATGTTATCTATGATTAATGTTTGTTGTTGTCACATGGCCATGCCACGTCGATATATTTGAAGGTAATCTGCCTACGTAGATAAATAATGCAGTTACGTATGTAATTATAGGAAACATTCAGATACGATTGGTATTATGTAAGATGCAACTTAAGCTTTTATTTGACTTGAAATGTTTTAGTAATTTTTCACTTTGGTACATTGTTTAAAGCCAATATTTAATTATCCTATGTATTAGGTGCCTTACATAGAATGAATAGAGTACTACTGTATGTAATTCACGGAAAGGTACACTTGGGTACTTCTCATGTGAAAAATAAACGCACAATTGAAAATGTAAGTAGATTTTTTGTATCATTAAACATAAATTCACAGAACCCTTGGGGTCAGTAGATTTGGTGATATTTTGTGACATATCCAATTTTATCCATAATAAACTACGTTTCGATATTTCATGTTTATTACGTTTCGATATTTAGTATTATAATACCTACTTTACTACATTTTGTTATGTAAGTAATGGAACTTTTTTCAATCTTGTTTAAGTGTAAACAAAGTCAGATAGCTAATCATTGTTTGTTTACTTAGTAATTGATAAATTAAAACCATAGACCTTATAGTTTGTGGAAAGTCTTCTAAAACTATTTTAAGATTTTTGTAACCTAGGTACTTGATATTTGATAACGTGCATGATTATTTTGTTAATTATGGCAGTTACTTTGGTAGCTTTTATTTGTAAAGAACTTTAAACATTTTTACTGTAAATTAACTATGTAAAAGTATTTGGTAGTTATGTTCGGTAGATTTTTATATATATTTACGTGCGTATTTATTTAAACGTAGATATCAGTTAGTTATTTCAATCTGTGATAATTATTTAAATAAATGTCGTAATTATATGTTATTTTATAAGTTCTCTTTTTCATTAAAAGTAATTAAACTTAAATTTTGTCAATTTTATTTTCGCAGCCCTATTATCCTTTAAAAAATCTATGGCGAATCTGACACTCCAGTATTTATCTTTACACAAATAAAAACCTAACCTAACCTAATCCAACCTGTGTGGTATGTCGAGTGTTGTTGAAAAAACAAACTATAGACAAGTTTACTTTTTACAAACACAGAGCAGCGACCACGTATCATTCCCACCCTGTCAAACATTGTTTATAAAATGAGGAGGTAAAATTGTTTCACTAAATAATTAATTTTGAGATGCGATTTATTGCTGCACATAAATATTGAGCCATAAACAATGATAATAACATTATTATATTATAATAACACGAGAGTATGAGTTGTTTACATCCGATGCAACATCCAAAGTTATCGTGGCATCAACATGATTGATTCCTTTTCCTTTGCTATTGACCGTTAATTTATTCGAACGCATTTTATAACTGGCCAGTTTGACCATGTGAACTTTTGGCCTCGATATTTAAGTTCTCGTATTTTTTTAAATTTACTTTTGTTGTAGGAAGTTATGTAATGTCTAAACAAGTCTTTATGTGGGTTGATTTTATAATCGGTTATTACCGGTACTTTAATTACTGACAGGTAAAAAATATGCCTGGTAAAAATAGTATAAAATCACACCTGTACTTCTAATGGGGCAAGCTTTTTTTTTTTTTTTTTTGGATGGGAAATCATCAAATAACCCCCCCCACTCTGGGCGGAGCGGAAGGGAGTGTCAGACTTGTACTGACTAAAACCCATCCATGTTCCTTCTTTGCCCTTTGTGTTCCAGGGCCACGGTGTCTCTTTCGAACAGTCCCGCAGCTCTGGCAGGCATCGGCCCATGCGGACCCCTACTCGGTTGCTGACATCTCTTTGAGGCGCGCGTGGAACACAAACGCGCCGTCGACACGGCCTGTCGTCATAAGACGGCCGGACGGCGAGCTAGCCCATAACTCGCCGTCCACAGGCCCGCGCCTACGGTGGCCGGGAGCCACCACGTGACCCCCGACGCCCAGGGCGTCTCCCGCGGCGGCTGGGACGTGAGGTTCTTTCCCTCTCACGTCCTGCCACCTCCTTCACTAGCATGACTGCTTCACAGAAGGTGGTGACGGCTTCCCATTCCCTCTCGCTCCGGACCATGGCTTGAACCAGGGCCGGACGCGAGAGATCGCCGCCGCCAATCGCCGCTACAAGGACACGGCGGTGCTCCGCCCAAGCGGGGCAGACCTCTACGGTGTGCTCCACCGTGTCCTCCGGACGATCCTCGCAGTGGAAACACCCGGGCGTTTCCTCCCGCCCGATTTGGTGCAAGAACCTCCCGAAACAACCGTGTCCGGTGAGGATCTGCGTCAGGCGGTAGGTGAGGGCGCCGTGGCGCCTCTCTAGCCACTCCTCAAAGAGGGGACTTATCGCCACTATGGTAGCGTGCCCTGCACGGGGTTGCAACAGTCGCTCTCTCCATGTCGCCATGATATCACGCCGGAGGTCTGTCCGCTGAGCGGCAATTTGCCGCGGCAGCGGAGTTTCCCCCCGACGTAGTGCCTCCGCGCGCCATTCATGCAGGCGCGCGAGGACTATCGCCTCCAGATCCCATGGCGGCAATCCGGCAAGGAGGCTAGCCGCCTCGCCGGAGATCGTGCGGTACCCCCGGATTAGCCTTATGGCTATCACCTTTTGGGGAGTGTTCAGGTAGTGGGCGGCTTGCCGCCTTAAAGAACGCGCCCACACCGGGGCCCCGTAAAGGGCCATGGACCGCACGACCCCCGCGTATAGCCTCCGGCAGGAGGCGTTTGGACCCCTCAGGTTGGGCAAGAGCCGCTTGAAGGCAGCCCCTGTCCGTTCCAGTTTGGGAGCCAAACGTCGGAAGTGCTCCACGAAGTTCCACCGGCTGTCGAGGACGAGTCCTAGGTACTTCAACGTCGACCCGACGCCGATGGAAACCCCTCCTGCCGTCAGTAGGGATCCCGACGGTGGCGCATTCCGAGGCCCATGAAAACACATGGCCTCGGACTAATGGGGCAAGCTGGATGAAATTATGTGTAGTATACAGATGCCACTACATCAAGCTACTACAATCTGTCAAATTTCTTTAATAGATTTCCTACTTTATCGCTAAAGCATTAGGTTCAAGGTTGATTGGGATAATTTGACAGTTTCGGGTAGCTTGATGTGCTCCGTCTGTAGCTACACCCACATTATAGCAGACATTTTTTATCTCCATCAACAGGTCTTGTCATCAACCGGGCACAACTCCAGATTTCAATGCTGCTACTGAGAAATTCCGTATGAAAAAACGCATTAGCATTTTACCCGAATTGAGAACCAGGACTCTACGCTACTTGTCTACTAACAATGACTCACTATTTTTAACAATTGATATGGAATTGTAAACAAATTTACCAATAGGTACTCACATTGGTTTGCATGACCGACATAGCCGTTTCGGTCAATGACTATCGATGTCAACACGCGTGTCCATGTGTCCAAATAGTGCATTGAACTGTAAAATATAGGCAATACTAGTTAGAGCCCGCGGTTTCATTAGAGTGGAGGTCTGAAGTTATCTGTTCTCCAGGGAACGTACTGCTGGGATAAAAAGTAGCATATATCCTAATTCAGGTTATGGCCTATCTGTATGCCAGATTTCATCTAAATTCGTACAGCCGTTAAGGCCTACGAGGATTGACAAGTAAATAAACAAACTCAGTTTACCATCGATATAATAGTACTTACAATGGTATTGTAACTGTAAGTATTGCTTCGTTGGTCGAGTGGTAGCAATCGCGAATGCTGAGCATGAGGTTCTGGGTTCGATTCCCAGGTTGGGCAAAATAGGCTCGCCCCCTATTACATGGCGCTTAAACATAACTGGCGAAATGTGGGTGTACCTACTATTAGCCTAAACCTCAGCCTAAACCTTTGGGGATTACAGGCGTGATGTTATGTTATGTTACAACCACAGATATAGATAGACTTATATCTGTGGTTACAACAGTATAGTAATATCAATATATTACCATGAATGACTATGACATACATAGTCAATAGGTAGTTTGTTTAAGTAGGTAATGGTAGAAAACAAAAGATCTAATCCAATCAATAGGAAGCCTTGAAACCGTTTCTTACTTATAAGTAGAAGACATATACATAAAGTACATAGACTGTATTATATACCTTTTAGTTTCAAGATTTATCAGTCTCTCCTGGTTTTTTCAACGTAATATCTGTTTTTGAAAATATGGCTTTTGAACCAGTACATAAAGTTCAGTTTGTACTATAAATTTAAACACTTTTAAGACGTTTTTAATAGTTCTAGGTCATTCTGAAATCGATTTAATTTACACTTGCATGAAGTTGTCGTTTGTTTAACTGGAAATATCATTGAATCTATATATTCGTGTGTCCCTCATCCTATGCGATAGTAATGAGTCTATTTACCATGTATGAAGATCTTGGTTTGCTCATCTTAGGTTTAGTCATTACAGTTTTTTTAAACGTTACCACACACTACGAATTTCTCCTGTATCGTGGGTGTTAATAAATATTTAAATTCACATACACAAACAACCAGACTGCAGAATTGCAGATTGGACTGCAAAAGTCATAATTCTCAGTGTACCTAAGGCTTCATACATTATTATGTCTACATATTTTATGACTATACTGTAATAGGAAATCGTTATTATTCTAGAATCACACCTGCGCAAAAGCAACACATTCGAAGAATTTCATGACAACTTTTATTCAATGATTTGACTAAAAGAAAATTGTGTCTCTACTCTATCAGCTGTGTGTTTATGTGCTGTGTGTGTAGCTGTGTGTGTGTGTACTGTGTGTGCTGTGTGTATATTTGTTTTTGAGGTATAAATTAAATTTCATAGTTAAATTTTCATTACAGTATTTATTTCTAGTTTTTTTTTAGTATTTTCATTCAAAAAGAACGCAAGAAGGGAGGTATCTGATGAAATAACGAATAATAAAGAAGTGTGGGAAAAGAAGACATGCTGCGCCGACCCCAAATATATTGGGATAGGAGGAATTTAGCAGGAGAATGATGATATTAGCATTTTCATTTAATCTTCTTTCAGCTTTTCCGACGTTACAACCGATTTGTAAAGCAATGCAAATAAATGGAATTTTACTTTTATTACAACGTCCGCAGCACGTAGAAATAATAATAAGTACCTACCTAAAATACTGTGAAACTATTTAAGTAAGTAATAGTTTCCATGAATGGAAAATAGTTAACCATCACGTCACGTGAAGGTATACCCACCTTTGTAATTAGCGACCCTGACCGAATTCTTTACCGTAGTTTAGGCCAAGGGCTTAGGGCTAGGCAGTGTGTAGTTGATGAACTAATAGGTAGCTCGTGACTGTCAATAGAGCCATGCATAACTTAGAATACGCACTTACCTTTATGTATAGTAAAGTTAAACAGGCGGGTAATAACGAAATAGGTATTATGTAGTCAAAATCAAACAAAAAACAACAGTGTTATTCATCAGGAATTTTTCAGTAGCATCCACGGAGTCTGGATTTGTGCCAGTTTGATGGCAATAGGGTCGCCCCCTATTACATGGCACTTAAACATAACTGGCGAACCGTAGGTGTACTGTTAGGTTCACCTCTGCCTAACCCTTCGGGGATTACAAGGCGTGATGTTATGATGATGAAGTTAATTAGTTTATCGGTATTAGATTCTAATGATAACATTATAATCAACAATTCAAATGTAGTTGTCGATAACAAGCTGATAAGACGCAAGGTGCGGTTTTAACCTATGCAGCGTCAGGATTTCACCTCATAATTTGTAGCAGTGATATCTAGACCCTTGAACTACACCTGCTGCAAGGAGAAAACCGTTCGAGACATGCATACTTAATTTAATCAGATAAACAGGTAACCGAACAAGAATTTTTGATGATTACTTTCTCATTCCGAATCCAGGGAGAGAAAAAAAACAAGGTAGTCTATGATAGTTTTCCTCAACAACATAATCATTTGGGAATATAACATTACATTTTCATTTCATATGAAAACAAACAAGTAATTATGTAGTAACGATAATTCTCATTTGGGTATTCAAACGAGAATTAAGCGTAAACGCCCACTCGTTATTCGTTTCGGGGAAAATGGAATCGTGGCGTCATGCCATAAAATAGAGCGCTTTCCCGCGTAATTTTGTTTAGTTTATCTGTGGTGCTGGTTCAGCGAATATGGTGGGTGTACCTATTTAGCTAATTGAACTTGAACTTTATGGTCAATAGGGAAGTATATATATATATATATATATATATGACATTTTACAGCCGGTTTAGGATCTAGAAGGTTACTAAAAGGTTTTTCTGACGTCAAAATCAATTGATGATTAAAGTTGACCTGCTTTTACTAGCCGTCAACTATCTGTAACCTGCAAGTTTTCTTAAGAAAAACTAATTTTCCAACTAATTTTCCAACCAAATTTTGTCAGATAACGATCAAGACTCACGCTTTACAATCGTGCCCACAATCACATTAATTTCATGTCAGTAATTGTTAAAATCCTTTCTTAGAATTAACTGGTGACGCAAACAACTATTTATTGCAATGTTGTCTTGCAGAAAATTCTCCGTTGTTACTGCTAAGACGTAACAACAATGAATAAAACTTGGCGCCATTTTTGATAAGCCCACAGGTTATCGGCGGGAAAACGACTTTATCTGAACATCCATCTTGATTTGTACAAAGTGTGAGTTTTTAAGATTTGACTTGTGATGTGGAATTTCCTTTCAAAATAAATAAATAGGATTATATGTCAATGTGTCATACAAAATAAATAGTTTAGATAATTTTAAATACACCATCATTAATTTATGAATGACGTCGTTAGGTATAATTTGGGCAGTTATCAAAGTGAATAGCAACTAAAATGAACAGTCCATGTTCATTTTTGTTGTAGGATGTACATATGTTGCTAATTCCATGGAAACTTGATGTGAAGCAGAAAAATGTTTTTTTTTTTCAGGCATGAAGATGAGAAAGACGATCTTCAGGTAATTTTATGTAAGTACCTAGCTAGTAAGTAAGAGAGGTTTTATGTTTACGTATTTAAGTGATATTGTGTAACCTAATATTGTGAAAATATTCGTATGCCTCTTTTAGCGGCGGATATGTCTAGTAGAAGATGGCGGGACGAGCTGGACAAGACCAGCGACCAGTGGTCCACATTGGCCGTGGGTCGAAACAACTGGAAGTCATGGGGAGAGGCCTTTGCCCAGCAGTGGGATGACGCAGGCTAACAGTATCAGAATGTCTTGAATCATACTATTGTATTGTTAAATGCATTTATTGTAGGTACCTACGAAGTAATGTCCTTGTCTTTGAGATTGCGAAGAACTGAGAAGTTTAAAATTCCGCGGCAATTTATACCTTAAAAATAAAATTACTAAAAGACTCTTTCGAAATTCGAACAGCGACGAAGTGCGAATACGAGATACAATGTCAATTTAAATAAAAACAAGTGAATTCGTTTTCGAAATTCAGTGCGGTTTCTGCAGTGAATTTCAAAACGAATTTTAACAAATCTCCCTAAGCACGCCAGTCGCGAGTGATTATGAAGTCATATTATATCTATTCCGTATAATATTATCTATATCTAATCGCAATCATTATAATATGTGTCTAATAATATTACATGAATAGTCATATCAACAGCTAATCTATTATAAGGTAACTACATTTTCCTTGAATCACCTCGATAACTTCGAAGTGTTTTTCTAACTAAGCAAGCAAAAAGTACAGGGTTTTTTACCTATACCTACTTACTTAGAGGTAAGTTAAGTTCTGAGAAAACAGTTCTACAAATATTAGTGTTCAATTGTATTGAGTCACTGTTAAGTTGCAGAAAGGTAAATATTTTGCAGATATTGACGTTATGCACGATTCTGTTGAAAGGGTTAACCGATTAGATACGAGTTATAGTTATTTTTAGTGTTATGGGGAAACGTGGAATAACTTTAGGTAAGACTTATGGAAATAGTTGGACTCAATTTTCAGTCATACGTTCTGAAAGTACACCCTTCTGTTAAAATTCTAGTAGGTAACTTTTATTCACGTTATAACATGGTTAATAGGAGGTTCCCAGGTAAGGCCTAAAACAAAAAAAATCCCACTGAAACCCACTGCTGTGTATAAACCTCGTTTTCTTTCTGCCATCATTCCCGTTTCTGTGCGGCTCTCATTCAGGTGTTTCAACAATTTTTTTTTTTTAGTAGCTTTTACTGTCCCACTACTGGGAAAAGGCATCCCCAATTCCTTCCATGTGTTTTTTTTTTTGCCTTTCATAAAACAATATTTACGATATCAACTTAAGATTTCTTTTTAAACGTGGTGTAGCAATGTAAATAAAAATGTTCCTAGTCCACGCAATATTTGAACTCTACGAGAGTTCAAATATTGCGCGGACTAGGAACTTTTCAGACAAAAAAACTTGCAATACTAAAATTACGCCATTATTATGAGTAATCTACAAAAACGATATTTATTATGTATGTTATTAGATAAAAAAAAGCCGCTTATTGTAATTAAATTGATAGATTTTAATGATTTATAGAACGTTGACATAATCAGCTGTTTTTGTAGTATGAGTAAATAAATATGAATAAATTATGACATATGAGTACGAGTTATGGCGAGTATGATTAAAAGACATACTGCGCCGACCCCAAATAAGTTGGGACAATGGTGGGAGAATGATGATGCTTGCGAGTGTGATTAAGTAGCATTCGAATGAAGTTTGGCCCTAAAATACACAACATTAGTTTTAGTATATGCGAAACCTGAAACACGTGTCTAGTATTCTTATGTAAAAAGTCTATATACAAAATTTCAAAACTATATCATTAAAAATCACAAAGTTATAAGCTTGTTCTGTTACCTGGCTGTCCGCACAAAAACGTGGTCACCAGGCGGCGCACCCACGCGCTCGCCTCCAGCGTCCTCTTGATAATAATCATTTGGCAGTAGGTACCTAAACGATTGCGATAGTGTCGCTCGGTATCCACCTAGCCTTTTTTAAATATTTTTGGGACAAAATATAACATGGTTTAAAAATTATTGGAATTGATTTAGTTACTTATTCTGAACAAACTATATTCAGGTTTCGCATATACTCACTAAAAATAATGTTGTATAAGTATCAACGCTAATCTGAGGTTTAAGGAAATCCTGAAAGGATTCTTTCTTCATACCGTAGTCTATAAGTACTTATTATTATAAAAAGGCAAAACCTTAGGGGGTAATCTTCGGAACTACTGATCCGATTCCGATAACTCTTTCTTTAACGGGAAGCTACATTATCCCCGAGTGTCATAGGCTACATTTAAAACCTCCCCGTGGGTTAATTCCCGTACATAACGGAAGCGAAGCCGCGAGCATAAGCTAGCCTTATCTAAATGGACGTCGGAAAACTACACTTTTGGGTTTAGTTGACTGTGATAGGTTTATTCGATCTATGTAATGACTTTTATGCCATTCTCTCCATGGTCCCCTGTTTTTGTCCATTCTGCTATAGACAGTGTATGTATCTTTCAGCGTCTTCCGCATAAAGATTAGACATTGAAGCGTCAATATCGTGAAATAAGGGTTGAGTAGATTGTTTGGAGTGACTTGTATTATCAGCTGGATATCGATCCACTGTAAGTAATTGGAAAGTTAAAAAACAATGCTACAATTAAAAATCTATAGGAAACTTGACACTGAAATTAAATGATTTTTTGTTTAGGTGTGAGGATTTTTTAAGATGTAATAACACGGACTCTCTTGTTGGTCGAGTGGGCGTAAGCGCGACTGCTAAGCATGAGGTCCTGGGTTCTGTTCCCAGGTCGGGCAAAGTGTTGTTAGGTTTTTCCATCAGGAATTTCTCAGTAGCAGTCACGAGTTTGGATTTGTGTCTCGTTGATGACAATAGGCTCGCCCCCTATTACATGGGACTGGAAATTTAACTGGCGAAATGTGGGTGTTTCTATTAGGTACTCTGCCTAACCGTTCGAGGATTACACGTGAAGTGATAACACGTATTTTTTATAAAACCGAAATGGCGCCGACATTCATTACTTGCAGATTCGTGGCTAAGAATCAAGTTGTACTCGAAAATCGATACCAACGTCTCTACTCAGAGATTTGCCAGATCCGCAATACGCATGTGCAACAAAATAACAAGCCGCTTACACCTTGGAAACAAGCAGAAAATGGTATCGAGTGTCGCGATACCGATTGTAATCGATACTCGACATCGTTTGCCACAACAGCCCGTTGTTCACATAACAAAGACTCGATTCGCTACAGTACACAGGATCCGATGTTGTTTGTTGTTGAATCGATTCGATCGAAACGTTTTTTTCCACATCGATTCTTATTACTAACTCTTTTCTAACGAGGATGGTTTGTAGTCAAGCAAAGAAAGAAATAAAGAAAATAACTAGTTATGTGTTTGCATGAGAAATTACAAGTACACCAACACGAAAAGAACCAACTGGAGATAAATGCGTTACTGTCACTTAGCTTGCGTCATCCCTCTGTTGGGCAAAGGCCTCTCCGTATGACTTCCAGTTCTTTCGATGAAGACCTAATGTGGATCACTGGCCGTTGCTTGTGTCCAGTTCGTCCTGCCATCTTGTATGAGGTCTGCGGTGCCTCTGGCTGAGTCACGGCTCTTGGTACTGTAGCACAGACCTTAACCTTTGTGGTCATTTAGGAATTAACTCTGGCAAGTTGTAAAGAAAAAGGAAATCCTTACTTAATATTATAAATGCGAAAGTAAGTTTGTTTGTTACCTTTTCACGCCTAAATCACTGAACCGATCATTCAGAAATTTTTCATATACGTTGTCAGGTGTACAGAAACGGACATAGGGTACCTTTTATCCCGAAAAAAGTACCTACCGTTCCCGAGGAAAACAACAATAACGTTCTTATGATAATAGATGGCACCACTTATCCTTCGAATCATGACTGAATTATATTATTACAAGCAGAGTACAACCCGAAGTGATTGTCAAATTCTAAATTAACGCAAGCGAACCCGCGGGTGAAAGCCAGTAAACTATCAGGTTCAAAATTAGAATAAGAAATGAGAGACAGCCAGGCGTCGAAAGTGTGACATGGAAAATATGATTTCTTTTGAATAATTATTTGAATCGTCTAAAAGCCTTTTAATTAATACACTCAACATACTCTCAAACAACATACATAGGTACCTGTATACTTTTTTTGTTAAATGTAATGGCGTAACTATTTTAAATCTACATATATATTTATAAAATGGTAAACTGACTGACTGACTGACTGACTGGGTGATATATCAACACACAGCCTAAACCGCTGGTCCTAGAGACATGAAACTTGGAGGGTGTGTTCTTTGTGAAGAGTAAGTATCCACTAAGAAAGGATTTTTGGGAATTCCACCCTTAAAAGGGTAAAATAGGGGATGGAAGTTTATATGAAAGTCCGTCAGTTTTGAAGTTAGGATCTTCAAATTTTGTGTTTAGGCTGACGATTGAAAATTAATTTATACGTGTCTCAGCGTTTTTGATAATTCTATCCCCGAAGACCACATACACGCTAGTAAATAAATAAACAAACATCTGGGCGATCCCTACAATACACAGCCTGTTACCGGCAATGTGGCCGCGTAATCCCAGCAGTGGGGACGTAATCGTCTGGTTATGCACTGTGTAGACAAAGGTCGTTTTGCTTTCTTATCGATATTTTTATTTGTTACGGTTTATTAACAAAGGTAAAAAAAAAAAAACGAAAAAGAAAAAAAAAAAAAAAAAAACGGTCGGTCGGGAAAATTGAAGAACAATGGAGTCGTTTTGTATGGCAAATAAATAGACCATGGCGAAATTACAGTTCTCATGACGATTGGGTTAGTTACCTAGTGACTTTAGCACAAGAATAATTAATAACATAACATCACGCCTGTAATCCCCGAAGGGTTAGGCAGAGTTGTACCTAATAGTACCCCCACATTTCGCCAGTTATGTTTAAGTCCGTAATAGGGGGCGAGCCTATTGTCAACAACCGGGCACAAATCGAAACTCCATGTCTGCTACTGAGAAATTCTTAATGGAAAAACCCAATAAAAATTTGCTCGACCCGGAATTCGACCCAGAACCTCATGTTCAGCAGTCACACTTGCGACCACTAGACCAACGAAGTATAGTTCTGTTCAAACTTAATGGCGGCTCGGAAGTTAGCCGAGAGTGACGGTCTGCGCAGGAATAACGGCTCAAACTTTATGTCGGCTCAGAATATCTAATGTAAAGCTGCGCAGACCACAATTTTAGGTATCAGCGGGGTGCAGACGAATGCGCAGACCGTCACTCGCAGCTAACTTCCGAGCCGCCATAAAGTTTGAACAGAACTATAGTAAACAATAAATTGATATTACACTTACATAAAATGAAGAAATCTCGGTACATCATAAAAACCGTGAGAAGCGGGGTCTGTTCTGCTCGCGTAGCATGACCACCGTACACCCGGATTTTGTCGACGGAAAAATCGACAAAATTACAGATAACATGTGGTTGATCTGTCATTTTGTCGATTCTTCCGTCGACAAAACGCGTTTCTACGGTGGTCATGCTACGAGTGCTGGTCTCTAGTAATTCATAAATAAAAGCCTCCATCATTTTGTTGACGGAAGAATCGACAAAATTACAGATAACCTTTGGTTGATCTGTCATTTTGTCGATTCTTCCGTCGACAAAACGCGTTTCTACGGTGGTCATGCTACGAGTGCTGGTCTCTAGTAATTCATAAATAAAAGCCTCCATCATGTAGCCGTACGATAGACCTACGGTCCTACGTCTAGACTGAAATAGGGATACATATTTAATGTCTACGAGAAAGGACGGGTCAATAACCTCGCCTTTCTAGGAATTGCCGAGCTCGGTTTATTATTCAGCTAGAGGCCGGTACCTATAAAGTTTTGGGGTTTCCCGGATTACATAAGGTGCTTTAGTATATTATGTAATGTCTTCCTTCCGGGTTTTAGCTGACTTCATGAAGATTACGATCGGAATCGCTTATGTCTAGTGAAAATTGCGAATTTTTGTTAATCTTTCAGCTAAAACTACTTCAACGGATTTGGATGAAAGGACAATGGCGAAATCTTAGCTGAATTTATTTTGAGCGTCTAAAAGTGACTTATATACGAAGGCGGTTCCATTATTTTTCTACGTTTTTTCAAAGTATCACATTAACTAGTTAGGGCCGGATAAAAAAAATATTTTAAATGAAAAGTTAATTGATTTTTTCATTGACGTCGAGTGTTGCCATTTTATATTTATTATGCCTAGTGACAGTAAGCTCAGCATTATTGTGTTTTATTCAGTTTTAATTTGTTATTGTAATTAAACTGAGTAAATTAAGTAACAATACTGTTTATTTCTAAATGGAAGTGTTCCTTGAAGGGAGGTAAAAATACTATACTGTAAAAATAAATGAATTACTTTCAATTAATGACTGGTAAAAAGACTAATATCCCAAAAAAAAAAAAAAAAATAAGTTGCATTTGACAATTGTTGATGTGCCGCCGTGTGTACATGATACGTATACCTATAGTAAGGCGTGCCAAAGAGTATTTATAACCACTGGGATTACCTACCTTTTAAAAGACATTGCATGCTGTAATAACTGGGTAAGGAAAATAGAAATACTAATGCAATGTTGCCCTTTTACTTCCTCGAATTGGAATTACCATAGACATAAACTACAAAAGTTCATCACTGAATTTCTATTGTTCTCGGCCTTTTCGAACAAAAATTCTTGCACAAACTAGTTCAGAAGTTGACGGCGAGTTAAACAAGATATTTTTCATTTAAAGACGCCAGTATTTTATCTCAGCTAAATTAATGTATGGGTGGCTGCCATTGTCCTTTGGCACACAGATGTTTTAAAACAGGGATTAACAGTATAACAATATATTTTTTTTAGTAGTCCAATCCCGTACTGTTTTTTACCGAACTCCACGCGGGACAAGCTGCGGGCATAAGCTAGTAAGTCATAATGAACAGGATGTAATTAGTAATGGGGGCGAGAAAACTCATTGGAACTTTAGAAATAAAAAATACCAGGTTTTATTATTTATTTATTTACCACCAAATTATAGCCACATTACAGACCAAGTCCAATACGATGCTACAACATATAATAAAACAATATAAACAGTAAAATTACGTTAAAAAAAACCTATCCTTTATATCCTGTTACAGAAAAACAAACTAATTGTCGGACTAAATATAGCCGTCCTTTACAAGCCCTTTGGGGCAGTGGAGCAGCTGTCGTTATCGAACAATGCTCATATTACTGAGAATTGTTTTTCTACAATTATCAGTATTTTGATAACACGTTGGTACTGAAGCAATCGCTAAGGGGAAATTAATAAAAACACGTTAAACCATTGCTTCCGGCTGCTATACGAAGTAAAGTAGGTTTACAATGAAATATTCTAGCCATTAGAATAGAATAGAAGACATTTATTTCAGACGTAGTCCATATACTGTTAGTAACACAAAAAACCTTATAAAGCTATTGTTAGTACATACTAAAATAAACCCATAGAAAAAAGTGGCACCGCACAGGAGCGCCAGTTTATGCCAAGCCCTGGACTCGAGCACCCTCAGTGTGTAGTCGCATTCAGTGCCGCCACATCGGCGAGTCCCAGCGGCCCACGAACACCATTAATGGTTGGCTGTTTGATGGGCCGAAGACTTTATAATATGGCTGGGTGATGCTGGTTGCAGAAGGCGGAGAACAGGGTGTTGAGGCACAGCTTGGGAGAGGCCTATATCAAAAGTGGACTGCGATTTGGTGTTATTGTTATTAGTATAGCTGTGGATCGCATGTGACTAAAAGAGTGATTAATATAAATGTTGATGGATGGACAGGGATCGGAAGACCATAAAAACGATGGATGGATTGTGTGCTAAATGATATGAAAGATAAAGTAAGTCATAACGTGACGTTTGACAAAGGAGAATGGAAGAAAAAATGGAAGGTGTTGTGCCGACCCCAAGTTACATGAGACAAGGGCAGAAAGATGGTCCGGTATAGCTGCATCACTCGTGGTGACAACTTCCCACTTCTTATACGGTGGGTTGGGTGATGGATAGGGTATTTTTGCCACTTAAGGAAAGCCAGAGTCTTGATAATTGACTATGTCCTTCTTAGGTTATATAAATAATTCTAAATCGAAGTAAATCACTCAAGGCTTCGGCGTTTCTTGTTAATAGGTAAATCTATCAGTAGCGAAGGGTCAATTTTTGTAAGAGGTAAGCCTGAGTAGATATCTTTAATGTGATTTTATTATTTGTCTATAAAATACAGACAGTGCCAGTTTTCAAAGGGAAGCCAGTAGGAATCGAGTTATATGGTACCTTCGCCACTGATACCTATTCCATCTTGTCAATATTTAAGTAAGTATTAAATAACAGGTTAAGTGTTTAACAAAACAGTAATTAGTTAGTGAAAGTTAGGTAAACCATGTTCAATAGACAACCATAAATTATCCGGTTTTCTTTATATACTCTGTGGGAAAACTAGCAGCCTGTTACGAGAGAATAGACAATCTTTAGGCTTTTTCTTTCACCACGGAAAGTACTTCACGGATCTTATATAAATCTTAGATCTTTTGTGTAACTTAAGTGTTTTTTTGGGATTCCTTTCATCTGTGTTTTTCTATGGTCTTTCTTTTCTAAAAATGAGATTTTCTTAGAGCAAGGATTAATTGAAATGGTCGTAGGTTAGTGATTAATTGTAAGCGATTTTCAAAAAAGGTTTTCTGAACGAAAATAAGTTTTATCTTATGTAGTGCTTCGGCTGTAGGCAATAAAGTATAGTTTAGCCAAATACACTGATCTATCAAAATTTTTCTGTAGCTATAATCGTTTTTGCTTTATTCCTATTCCTACTAAGTATTCCAGCATGTGGCATACTGTTCTGTGATCAAAGATGAAACCTCTACTGCTACAGGATTCTTGCAGGGCCTTATCATCATCTGCCTAGCCTTTTCCCAACTATGTTCGAATCGCTTTCCAGTCTAACAAAAAGCAACTGAATACCAGTATTTTACATGGAGCAACTGGCTAGCTGACCTCCGCAACCCAGCTAGTACTGGGTAATACGATAGCCCTTGGTAAGACTGATCAGGTTTTCGGGTCACTGATTACCTAGGTAACGACTTTCAAAGATCAACGGATGACAGCCGAGACCAGCGGCTTATCGTGCTTTTCGAAGCACGGAGGAAACTCGGTATATAATGGGCTTTGCAGGGCCTCTTGTGTGCGAAAATGTGTCATAAGTTAGGTGACAGAAGGGCGCTATTCTAGGGGGCTTCTAAAAATATTTTTAGAAGTTGTCTTTTTATGGTGGCTTGAAATGCTTTTAGTGAGGATGACCAATGAACACCCTTCAATAGCTACCTCTTGATCTTGATCCGTTGTTATTTTCCTTCCAATTAAGCTTTTGCTATTGTTTATAAGTGCATCAACCGGTACTTATATAACTGTGCTCTACTTCAACTACAGTCGCGAATGCAAATAAATAACGATGAATCACGTATGTTAGTATTAGATCTATGATAGTACTGTCACAACAATAGTTATTAGTTTTATTAAATAAACTTACTATTAGGTACAGACACTTTAATAGAAGACATTTGTTAAGCACGTGTTAGTTACTTATTATATGGCTTGTTGTGAAGGAGATAGAAGTACCAATAAGTGATTTCATTATTACATCATGTATGTTAATGTGAAGTGTAGGTTTGAGTCATTTACAATTGTTCTATGATGGCACAGACGTCTCCAATATACATTTCAGTATTATGAAGTAGTCATGTCCATACCAGTTTAACCGATTACCACACTACTTTGCAGTCACTGGCGCCACTTTCAGACTTCCTCTTATGTACTCATTCTTTATTTTATCCCTTCGCGTTACACCACATATGGTTTTTTTTTTTTTTTTTTTCGGATGGGAAGTCATCAAATGACCCCCCACTCTGGGCGGAGCGGAAGGGAATGTCAGACTTGTACTGACTAAAACCCATCCATGTTCCTTCTTTGCCCTTTGTGTTCCAGGGCCACGGTATCTCTTTCGACCAGTCCGGCAGCCCTGGCAGGCATCGGCCCTTGCGGACCCCTACTTATTCGCTGACATCTCTTTGAGGCGCACGTGGAACACGAACGCGCCGTCGACACGGCCTGTCGTCATAAGACGGCCGGACGGCGAGCTAGCCCATAACTCGCCGTCCACAGGCCCGCGACACCACATATGCTGACATGGTCCTTAGCATTCTCACCTCAGCCACATGCAATTGCCTTTCATTCATCATTTTTGTGGCCCAACATTCTGATCCATACAAGACAGCAGATCCTACCATGGTTTTATAAATCTTACCTCAAAAAAAACACCTCATTTTTCATTATAGAAGTTGTCAAGCTACATTAAATTTGCTCCATAGTAACAAATACTTATCAAAACTATTATAATGATTTATATATTTAGCACATTGTATTAAATATTAGTTTAATTAGTCACGGCACGGAGTGTTCATGGTTTTTGCCAATTATTTCATGATTTAAATGTACTGGTGGAAAGTTTTGGTGACTTTCATACGTTATGGCACTAATTAATTGGTTATCGCAAGTTATAGTGAATTTACTACTTAAACTAGGTAATTATAGCAGTGATAGCCTAGTGGTGTGACCGGCTGACTGCCAAGTCATAGGTCTCAAGTTCGAACCCAAGGCACGCACCTCTAACTTTTCGGATTTATGTGTGTATTATAAAGGGTGTGAATAGACCCTTAACATAAACGAAAGGCACTTGTTCTCCCCGTCACTGCGATCATTTTTTTGTTCTTGACCGTACCTGGGAACCTTCTAGTTACGGAGATATTGGGGGTCAAAGTTCCAACTTTTTCACAAGTTTTTTTTTAATACATGTTTTTAATGTAAAATTTTTACTTTACACACCTCCACGACCCCCGTACTATTCAATACATTCATCAGCACAATGCTATGAGTGCTTTCCATCGAGTCCTACCGTAAAAAGTGATTTTTCACCCCAAAAAAAAAAATTGATTCCCAGCAATAATTTTTGCGTAAAGTTACTTAGTTTGATGTACAGAATGCTTGGTTGACGGATATGTGAAGGGTCTGTTTAAACCCGGTATAATTGTCACTTGCTTCGGTGACGGAAAACATCTTGAAGAAACCCAGCATGCCTGAGAGATATTTCTCGACGGCATGTTAAAGCCAAGTCGGAGGCTCATGAGCCGCATAAAAACTTTGATACCAGGTTAGATAACCACGCGAAAAAGAAGAAGAGTGACCTTTATGTAACTTCGTCTTTTCCTATGGCGGAAATTACAGAATGTCACATGCCAGGGTCCTAAATTAATTGAAATTCATAAGAGAGAATAGTTCAGAGAGTGTATTGTAATTAGCATCTTGTTTATTATCGTTTGCACGTTAAGCCGTTGGTCCCGGGTGTCATTTGTAGATCTTTGACAGTCGTTAGGTAGTCAGTGGCCCGAAAAGTCTGACAACCAGTCTTTCCAAGGGGTATCGTATTACCCAGTATTAACTGGGTTGTGGAGGTCAGATAGGCAGTCGCTCCACGTAAAATACTGGTATTCAGCTGCATCCGGTTAGACTGGAAGCCGACCCCAACATAGTTGGGAAAAGGCTAGGCAGATGATGTTTATTATCGTTTGCATGCTATTTTAATATCGAAATGTGCACTACATAATATTATTTTACTATCTGTTGTACCACATTTCCTGCAAATAAATAATTTTGACTTTGAGTTTCATAATTTATTGAATTCATTAAAACAGTAAAATATTGGATAGCTATTAGCGACCTTGTGAACTTTTGAACTTCTTCTGCAGAGAAGACTTGATGATTTCAGGCACCAGTGTCCACCTTTCTTCTGTTCATAATTTACAATCTCTCTTATTTTTACAGGAAGCTGGATATCGAAGGATAGTCGTGAGCATCATAATATTATGACAAACATATTATCTAGTTTAAACAAACAGATAAATAAATCCCACAAAACCTCCTGCAAATACACGTTATCATTCGTCACAAGGGGTTTATTTGTCATTCATTTGACACACTCTATCAAGTACGTCATGCCATGGGATCCCCCTGTAAACCTTTACAATGGTAAATATTTACAGCTGAATCTGTTCCATAAAAGTTTATCTTTATGTTTTGATAGGATAAGCAGACGACATAGTTATGATTCGTTGCGTCAGCATTTACTACCTAGGTATTAAAGCAGGGACGTAAAATTATATTTATTTTTGTAATTAGATTTGAACAAAAACGAGGAGCTCGTGGCTACATAATAACGTGGCTGTCGTTTGAGCGTCGTTACAGGTAGCTATAGCTGGTGGCCCGAAAGTCTGACAAAGGTGTATCGTGTTACCCAGTACTAACTGGGTTGTAGAGGTTAGATAGGCAGTCACTCCATGTAAAATACTGGTATTCAGCTGCATCCCGTTAGACTGGAAGCCGACCCTAACATAGTTGGGAAAAGGTCAGGCTTATGATGACGATTAGATTTGAGAAAACACTTTTACATGTCACTGCGCACAGCTGCGCACACCGAGAAGAAATAAAGAAAGTAAGAAAACAAAATTTGCGGTCACAGTCACGTATGAAGTCCATTATCTAAAACTGAACGCGTGAAGACCATGTAGATTAGCGTTAGTTTCTTCTATTGTGTGTAGTTATGCCATAGCTAAAGAGATATACTCAAGATTTAGTACTTAAACAGATTAGTCTGTTTAGTATTTTGACGAGGGAAAAGCCCTTGTCATAATAAATTTAAGATTACTGGATAATCTCTTAGCACCACTGTCACTTACCATTACTTCAAATTATAGTACCTACATTTTGATATACCTAAGTGGCGAAACTTTGTTATTGCATTCGAGGCGGAATTAACACCCGAGCTGCAGGCGAGGGTGTTATGATTATTTAAAACAAATATTTACTTTTATGAACAAATTAACATTTATTTGTGTTCTAAATACAAAAATATTTGATTTTTTTTGTTTTTCTTATTAGGCTGTTTAGCGGCATTATACCTTTGCTTCTTCTTCAACCTGGCGAAAGAAAAGCTCGGAAAAACTAAGCAAATTAAATCATAGTTTACTAATAATTCCCGACAAAAATACGTTTCTGTTCTAATATTTTATTTTTTCGAAAGTGTATAAGTTCTCCTTAGCGTTTCGATGGCAAAAATTTTAAATATGTTTGGCCCAAAACTCAGCTACGCGTACGCGCACTGATGCAGTAAATAAATCAGTAAGAGCGCAGGAGATGGGACATGCGGGGCAATATGGAAGGTGGGCTATTGTTTGTGGGGAGACGCCGCATAGGCACTTGAGGTCTGAGCCGTCCATGAAACCCCATCTGCAGAGATTGTCTTTGCTCCGGCCGACTTGGGTTCGAAGTCTGTTTAGAGATTTTCAAGTCGACCACGGCAACTCGTGTCCAGGTGGAAGGTTTTCTGATGGATCGTTGATGTTGTCAGGGGGTTTAAACCAGGGCACGCCACCATAGTGGCGATAAGTCCCCTCTTTGAGGAGTGGCTAGAGAGGCGCCACGGCGCCCTCACGGTAGGTGAGGGCGCCGTGGCGCCTGACGCAGGTCCTCACCGGACACGGTTGTTTCGGGAGGTTCCTGCACCGAATCGGGCGGGAGGAAACGCCCGGGTGTTTCCACTGCGAGGATCGTCCGGAGGACACGGTGCAGCACACCGTGGAGGTCTGCCCCGCTTGGGCGGAGCACCGCCGTGTCCTCGTAGCGGCGATTGGCGGCGGCGATCTCTCGCGTCCGGCCTTGGTTCAAGCCATGGTCCGGAGCGAGAGGGAATGGGAAACCGTCACCTCCTTCTGCGAAGCAGTCATGCTAGTGAAGGAGGTGGTGGGACGTGAGAGGGAAAGAACCTCACGTCCCAGTCGCTGCGGGAGACGCCCTGGGCGTCGGGGGTCACGTGGTGGCTAACGGCCACCGTAGGCGCGGGCCTGTGGACGGCGAGTTATGGGCCAGCTCGCCGTCCGGCCGTCTTATGACGACAGGCCGTGTCGACGGCGCGTTCGTGTTCCACGTGCGCCTCAAAGAGATGTCAGCAAATAAGTAGGGGTCCGCAAGGGCCGATGCCTGCCAGGGCTGCGGGACTGTTCGAAAGAGATACCGTGGCCCTGGAACACAAAGGGCAAAGAAGAAACTTGGATGGGTTTTAGTCAGTACAAGTCTGACACTCCCTTCCGCTCCGCCCAGAGTGGGGGGTCATTTGATGATTTCCCATCCGAAAAAAAAAGGGGGTTTAAACCGCTCCCGCCAGAGATTGCATCTTGCTGTGGAGGCATTGAAATTGATGAAGAAGAAGAAGAAGGAGAGGGGAGGGGAAGAAGGAGAGGTTTGTTGAATTGTATTGAAAAACGTCGTTTGATACGCGTGGGGATTTGTTACAGCAGTTCTCAGCTCCATAACACCCTCGCCTGCAGCTCGGGTGTTAATTCCGTCTCGAATGCAATAACAAACATTTCACACTTATATTAAAACGTACACACAGTCAACACACAGTGATATGAAATTCTTTCTCCTTCCAAATATTCTACTCTTGGTTACCAACATCTATATTAACAAAACACACTGTAGCTTAAAACTTAAGTGAGCAAACAAAGAAAGCTTTCCTCAATATAATTACTCGGGAGACATTATCCACAGTCTAACTACACTAACTGCGTCATCACACTTGGTATAATTTTGGCTCTTCAGCTATTTATAGCCACTATTGTCTCAAAGCTCATCTGTTTGTAAACACAGCTGCTAAACGTATCTAAAGGAACCAAGACCTTTGGGCGTAATTATCATGTTTTCCTGGTTTTGTAGACGTTTCCTGTAACAAGATAATCGTAATAATAGGGAATTATCTACAATTGCGTATAACCATTAGCCAAAGCCTAAGATTTAATTCTTAAGATGCATATCTATACAATTATCGTATACTATTAAATGAGGAACATTTGCATAATATTTGTAATGAATTTCTCGAAAACGGCTCTAACGATTTCGATGAAAGTTGCAATATAGGGTTAACAGGGGCGAAAAATCGATCTACCTAACCTAGATGTAAGATCTGGGAAAATTCGTTTACTCAATTTAATCGAGCAGAGCAGATAATGTGTCATCATCACACATGTTTAATGATACTGTATTTCACTGTATGTAATAAAATTGTTAATAAACTAATATTGCCATTATATCAAATAAAGAATCGAATCAACCGCTGGATGCGAGACGCACGGGACCGGTCAATGTGGCGACACTTGGGGGAGGAATATGTCCAGCAGTGGACGTCTTTCGGCTGAAATGATGATGATGATGATGAAATAAAGAATTACTTATCTATCTCTCTGTAGCACTAGCACCACATAAACCCTTAATAAAAAAAATACTTGAATTTATACAAATCGTTTGTGCGTCGGTGTCCTTTTCACCCTAATAATCCATAATAATAGATAGGCATAATTATAGACATTATAAAAATCCCAGTACGGTAGTCAATTAAAAGTTTTGTCTACAAGAGATCATCATTCATTCTCATGCCCTTATCCCAATTCATTTGGGGTCGGCGCAGCATGTCTTCTTCTTCCATACTTCTCTATTACTCGTCATCTCGCCAGACACCTCCTTTCTTGCCATATCATCCTTTACACAGTCCATCCATAGTTTCTTTGGTCTTCCTCTACTCATATACCCATCCACATTCATACTCAAAACTTTCCTCACGACATTTTCCTCATTCCTCCTCATAAGATACCACGACAAACGATTACCACGCAACTTTATACAAAAAAGCAATGTATATATTCTACTTATAGCTTCATATTAATATGACCTGTTGCATGCCTTTACCTGCTTTAGTGTAGACATAACAATCTTTTGTTGTTGTAATAAATCCTCACTTTTTATGAAACTCGTGAAATATTATGAGCTGCTTTGATAGGTGTGTGTTATGAAAATTGACTTGCATAGCAGGGTTCACTTTTAAAATACTATTTACATAATGTTGTCTTCACTTCATTAGAAGCTACAGTTTAGAATTTTTTAATATTTTAATATCATTTAGAAGTCCACACTCAAGGTTTGCCAAAAGGCGATGGAGCGTAGCGTAGTGGCTAAAGCTCAGCGACCGAAGTCGCAATACCACAATACGCTCAAAAACTAAAATCACTGATGTGGGCAATAAGACTGTTGGGTTGAAGAAGGATTGGGCGAGCCATGTAGAATGCATCAGGACCGATGGGCCAGAGTCGTCACGCAGTGGGTGCCAGAAGACGGGCGTCGTTGCTTGGGGAGCCCTAGAAAACGCTGGCGTGACGACTTAGAAGAGCTCGTGACAGATTGGCCGGATAAAACCGCAAGGAGAGAAGAGTGGAAGGCTATGGGGGAGTCCTTTGCCCAGCAGTGGGACAATATAGGCTAAGGAAAAATTATAGAAGTTTTACTTTTGTCTTTGAGAAAGTGCCATTGACTACTCAAGTCTGATTTATGACGTTGTCTACCTAGATTTTTGTGAGACTTTTAGACTGAAATCTTATCCCAGCAAAGCTTAATAGCATCAAATCCAAAGAGTATTAGTTTTATAAACAAGAATGCATTAAATACTCAAAGCTTCTAAACATTTTCGCAGACACACTATCTCGATGTTATTGCACGAAGCGCCCCCACGTCTGAGTTTTACATTACAAATCTGTTTCTATTTGTTTTCCTATGTAGTTTGCCATCTAGGTAAATGGCTGACGCATTAAACATTGGTCAATTTCAAAGGAACTTTAAAAAAAAAACACGTCTTCGTTCTTACCACAGACGATTAAATTATACGGTTCACTAATTCCCTGGAATTGGGAGCATGGAATAACCTACAGGGAATATAATCTTTGGTTATTTTTGTTTATTCGTAAACTACGTTTTTCATCAGTTATGTCTGGATCTTGACCTAATGTTTTCACAAAACCGCAGTCGAAGAAAACTAAAACCGCCAATTTTCAGTTTTAGATTAGGTCCTCGGACCTTTTTAAAAGTTGCACCGCGAGATCAAGTCTTTCCAATTCTACATCATCATCATCTGCCTAGCCTATTCCCAACTATGTTGGGGTCGGCTTCCAGTATAACCGGATGCAGCTGAATAACTGTATTTTACTTGTAGCGACTGCCTATCACAACTCAGTTAGTACTAAGTAATACGATATCCCTTGGTAAGACTGGTTGTCAGACTTTCGGGCTACTGACTACCTAAAACGACTGTCCGTGATTTCCGAGGCACGGAGGAAACTCGGTATGTAATGGGTGGTCACCTATCCATCCACGGACCAACTTAGGCAAGCGCGGCTTAATCTGTAGACAGACCCGAGCGGTAATATTCCAATTCTACATATAAATGTCTAATTAGGACCACGAATCTTACATATGGCTCGTGCTAAACGTAGATCTATCCAAAACCTATAAAATCCAAATACTCTGAAAACTGCCTCGTTGGTGTAGTGGTCACAACCGCGACTGCTGAGCATGAGGTCCTGGATTCGATTCCCGGGTCGGGCAAAGTGTTATTGGGTATTTCATCATCATCATCATCATTATTTCAGCCGAAAGACGTCCACTGCTGGACATAGGCCTCCCCCAAGTGTCGCCACATTGGCCGGTCCGGTACGTCTCGCATCCAGCGGATCCCCGCAACCATTACCAGGTCATCGGTCCACCTAGTGGGAGGCCTTCTAACGCAACGTCTTCCAGTTCGCGGGGTTTGGGTATTTACATCAGGAATTTCTCAGTAGCAGCCACGGAGTCTGAATTTGCGCCCTGTTGATGGTAATCGGCTCGCCGTATTACGTGGGACTTAAACATAACTGGCTAATTGTGGGTGTACTATTAGGTACACCTCTTCCTAACCCTTCGGGGATTACAGGGATGATGAAAACTTCTTCATAGTTGAGTTCCAGTTCAAACAACCTATTATCAAATTAAATCATTTTCATATCTATCTATGAGAGCAGCGGTGGCCCAGTGGTGGAGACTCCGACTTACGAGCACTAAGTCGTGGGTTCGAACCCAGCCAGGCGCATTACTTTGTGTAAGTTATTTCATCACAACTGCTCTCAGAAACGGTGAAGGAAAACATCGTGAGGAAACCGGCATGTCCTAGATCCAAAAATTCGAAGACATGTGACATCTACGAACCCGCACTGAGCCCGCGTGGTGAATTATAGCCCATTTCCTTTTAGAGAGGAGGCCTGCGTCCCAGCAGTGGCAACATTAATAGGCTGATAGTTAGTTAGTTAATTAATATCTATCCATCAGCTGAGTGCGACGAGCTTAACCTTACTAGCTTTTTCGTATGGTTGCTTCTTTGTAAAATCATTCTCGTGTTTTTGATTGCGTGTGGGAAATCTTCATGAATGTCCTTTGCCCTGGATTGCACGGAGGGCCTTTTCTGACTCTTACTCACAAAACCACACGTTCTTTAACTATCTAGGATCGGGGTGCTGGAGCATTTGAGCAATTCGCAACACACCCAGGCCAATATGATACCCTAGTACCAACAAACAATCTCTTTTATATAAAATTTACTGTACAATATACTATTCTAGCATCCTCAGAAACAATGATCTCATAAAATAACATTTAACACTAACACCTTCTAACAAAATTACCGTTTGACGTAAACATAAACAAATCATAGTTAGCTTTCCCAAAATCACGAACACTCAGCCCCAATGCGTGTTTAGCATATTTTCTAGGAAACCCGCCTGCGTAAGTAGATTTTCATGTTCAACCTGTTGGCAATAATCCATATTATAATTTTGTGAAAGATATTCGGAAATGGTTCACAGAATTTTCCTGATTCTCCTTAACAACTCACCCGTGTCTTGGGGTTTTCCCAAAGTGGATATGGATTCTGATAATAAACTAGTTTTTCTCGCGGGTTTACCCGTGTGGATGCCGATGTTGAATTTTTCCACGGTACCGTACTACCGGAATAAATTATCCTATGTAGGACATAGAATATCTTGTCCCGGCTGTGCAGCCATGGGTCACCTATATGCTAAAGGGCTTTCAATTATTTGGCTTGCCCAAAATAGCGGCCAAGCATTAAGGAGGTATTAATCAATAGCTGACATCTATACAAACAAGTTTTGTACGGGACCAAATCTTCGCTTCGTCACGTTTCCGAGATATATAAGCCATCAAAGTCGCTATTTTGAAAATAAAATAAAATGGCGGAATTTAGGCAGGCCACGCTTCATTCAAAAATCTTCCAACCCCTTTCATCGAAATCCATTTCACCTGTTAAGTGTGAGTGTGATAAGGTAACAGAACATCACGCCTGCAAGCCCCGAAAAGTGACGTATAATTATTGTACTTAACTTACTTAAAAGTTAAATTTATTTTTCTATTTATAATATTAGTATGCACTATCAAGCCAGGAGGTGAGTTTGGGGTGTGTCATCGAGGTTCGTCGCCCAAACAGATCAATGTACTTGCCCGAGACGGAGCGTTGAGCCTCTCTGAAGGACATTGCGTCTGAAGGTTAATGGCCATAAAAGGTGAAGGGCCTAAATTCCAGGTATGGCCCAAAAGTAGCGGGCCATGTTTGCGAAATGCGGGAAAAGATTGCCCTTGGCTTTTTGCGCCCAGCCTACGGTACGGTACGGTAGTTGGGAGAACACTAGACCCATCGTTGACGCTGGCGCTGCGCGCTGGTGTTCTTAGTCACTATAGGAAATTAGTGTTTCCCCAGGTCGATGATTCGATTAGAATTTTACCAAACCGAAAAGGGAATACCTTACCGCTACAGCGTAAAAGGTGCGCTTCCCTGGTGTGCAGGGTGTGGGGCAGCACCAACAGTAGCCTACGCATCATTGCAAGTCGCATGGACTGTGCTTATGTGCAATTACTCATGGGTTGTCGCAGCAGTGATCCAGCTTTATTTGTTGTGTTGTTTGTTTATATCAGTGCTTACTAACATAGTCGTTATGGGTGATCAGTGTGACCATCCATTACATACCGAGTTTCCACCGAGCCTCGGAAAGCACGTTAAGCTTTTGGTCCCGGCTCTTGTTTCTAGATCTTTGATAGTCGTTACATGTAGTCAGTGGCCCTGAAAGTCTGACAACCTGTCTTACCAAGAGGTATCGTATTACCTAGTACTAACTGGGTTGTAGAGGGCAGATAGGCAGTCGCTCCATGTAAAATACTGGTATTCAGCTGCATCCGGTTAGACTGGAAGCCGACCCTAACATAGTTGGGAAAATTCTAGGCAGATCATGACTAACATAGTCGTAAGTTTAACTAACAGTTTTCGAATAACGAGAAATTCTATTCTTATTCTATTCTATAGCGTCAAGTAGGGACAAGAGCGTCCTTGTGTGGGCCTCAAGGCGAATAGCTTTTTTGGAATAGAATCCTCTGCTGTTGCCTCCCAGACGGCCACGTCGACTAGGCTAATTAGGCTATATTATGTAAAAAGGTTTGCAATTAGAATCAAAATGTTTATTCAAACACTGTTTTAAGCTTTCACGGTTTATAAGACTAAGAAAGAGGGTAGATAGATTTGTCTGCAACTAATAATTTATTTACCATCCACCCGAATTCTCCAGTCATCCCGCAATCATGGCGCTTCTAACAGCGCAGCGTCGAAATATCGGGAGCTCAGAATAATTAATAATCACGTAAGTGATAGTGTTCGTTTAATATGTTTATTTTCAGTGAATTTAATTGTAGAATCGATGACATTACAAAAGAAACCATAATATCTGTTAGCAACGTAGATATTTCAACAATACCTAGAAAAGTTTATTTCAGTTTTCCCATCATAGGGATTACAACACTTTCTAGAATTCTAGATCACTTCGAAAGCTTCGATAGTGGGTGTACGTGCGCATACGCACACGAAATCACTCAGTAGAAATGTAACTCTCTGTAGTGTAAATATTTGTATTTCAACTTGGCTTCCTCGATGGTGAAGTGCGTCTGTTGAGCATAAGTCCAGTAATTTCAATCTCTAGGTCGAAAATAGTGCTATTGGGTGATTTCTATTATTCTCAGCAAAAATACTAGGAAGTGGCAAAGTGCGGGCGTTTTAAGTGACTGTCAAATGTTATACATTGAACATACCCTTAGCTGTAATCTGGAATTTCCCTTGTTATCGAAATTTTATAAAAAAAAACACAGGTCGCGTAGCCACACCATAAGATAAAACTATCTTTCTGTCAAGACACAAGAGAGTCAACGACGAATTTCAGTAGGTTGCTAGACAAAATAATCTAGCTGGTCTAATTCTTGTAAACTTTTTAAATGTCTTTTATTAGTATTATAACTAATACCGGTCAGTGTGGCTGGCGACACTTGGAGGAGGCCTATGTCCAGCAGTGGACGTGTTTCGGCTGAAATGATGATGATGATGTTGATAAATAATAGTATTATGACTTGTTAGCTTAGATGTAAATTCTATAATGCATGCTGTGGCCTCCTTTGAGTAAAGGAGTTCACCTACATGATACTTTTCTCATCCATAATTTATTTCTCATGATCTGTGTACATCCTTTGTTTGAGATCCTAATTTAATCAATTAATTTAATACAAATGTATTATTGGCTACATAAACGAAATGTATGTGAATCACCTTCAGTATATATTCATCATCACCTCACTCCTTGGAATGAGACAGATCAGCTGTCAAAACATGGCCAAATTCTAAATTTGTTTTTTTAGTACCTGAATTAGTAGTGATGTTGTTATACGTCATTTGATTAGATGGCCTTATGTGCGAGATTACACCAGCTCTGTGTGGATTGTGTAAATAAGGTGTGCATGCCAAGTTTGGAATAATCCTGGGAGTCGGTACTCGATGGATATATTATACCATACGAATATAGTACTTTGTTCTGCTTTGAGGTCATATACCATACCACAGCATCATGATGAGAAATCTAAAAATTAAAATCTCTATAATGAATCGTTATTGATTGTTATAGTGCGAACGCTTTAATGAGTCCTCCGCGTTGCCCCATCAAAGGCACATTAAGCGTCCACAAAGTCCTAACAATATCCCACAGGCTATTTGTTTTAAAATAACCATAATCCACGTAGGTATTACGATTCTAATTGGACCAATACGTGATCAACCTTAAGAATATTCCATTTGGATTGATAGTTTCGCAAGGACTCGATCTATAAACATTCTTTGACCCCTAATATCTCCGTAACTAGAAGGTTCCAGGTAAGGCCTAGAATAAAAAAAAAATCGCAATAACGGGGAGAACAAGTGCCTTCCGGCTTCATTAAGGGTATTTTTAAATCCATTTTATTAGTTCTGTCGACCTACTTTTCAGAAGCTGACCCAGTAAAATAAAGAGATTGGCATCATATCCTTTAGGCTTATACTGTCAATTCCAGTGACCAGAGATAAGGCCACTATAACACCAAGAAAAATTGGTCGTAAGTTTTTCACAAGCACGAGAAAATCCACGAGAATAACACTGTATTTTTAACTCAGACCCTGACATCATTAGAGGGTGTGAACCTCCACGTGTGTGTACCGTTCAAATAAATATTTGAGGAAACGTGCAATACGATCAAAAGTTAAACTTTGTACGCAAATATTATTATACATTAGTCCATATATGTAAGTATCCGGCGGCAAATGTAAATACTACGAACGAATCTGTCTGATTCGCACGTACGCCAGACTTTCGTACGAAAAACGTTGTTATTTCGCGACCACTAATTCAACATTTTTGGACTTTATTTAGACGGATGTGGGTGGGCTTTTTGTTTTTTTTGGTTTCTAAAATCACAGTACTGCTAACAATCTATTAGAGACTCTTGCGCACTTGTATTGCTAACTGCTGTTTGTTCGTGGAGATGATGCCATCTAACCGATTTCAGCGACTGCATTCGATGGCTTTTAGGGTGGTTGTCGAGAGCTTTGATGTGCTGCTCTTTCATGTGCTTTCAAGGGGCTATTAATCTAGGTTAACTTGTACTTACTGGGTTGTAGAGGTCAGATAGGCAGTCGCTCCATGTGAAATATTGGTTACCACCCATTACATACCGAGTTTCCTCCGAGCCTCGGCTCGTTAAACAGTAGGTCCCAGTTGTCATTAATAGATCTTTGACAGTCGTTACAGGAGGAGCTCGTGGCTAAATAATATCAGCCGCTCGGATCGATCTTTAGGTTAAGCCGTGCTTGCTTAGGTTGGTCTGTCGATGGGTGACCACCCATTACATACCGAGTTTCCTCCGTGCCTCGGAAAGCACGTTAAGCCGTTGGTCCCGGGTGTCATTTGTAGATCTTTGACAGTCGTTAGGTAGTCAGTGGCCCAAAAAGTCTGACAACCAGTCTTACCAAGGGGTATCGTATTACCCAGTACTAACTGGGTTGTGGAGGTCAGATAGGCAGTCGCTCCATGTAAAATAGTGGTATTAGACATTAGTAGACTGGAAGCCGACCCCAATATAGTTGGGAAAAGGCTAGGCAGATGATGACAGTCGTTACAGGTAGTCAGTGGCCCGAAAGTCTGACGACCAGTCTTATTACCCAGTACCGTATTACCCAGTACTCACTGGGTTGTGGAGGTCAAATAGGCGGTCGCTCCGTGTAAAATACTGGTATCAGCTGTATCCGGTTAGACTAGAAGCCGACCCTAACATAGTTGGGAAAATCTAAGCAGCTGATGATGATTTAATTGCCTAACTGCAAAACAGTTTTTCGTCCAATAGGTACATATAGTTCAGAATCGATTGTAGTTCTTTCATGCTTAATACTTTCGAGAAAACTTTGTGGAATTCAAATTCCGGCAAGGAACTAATGGATTGGTAAAAGAACTAGTTATATTTTGCATATGGACAACTTTAGCCACTCTACTTTCAATTCACTTACCTTCTCAGTTAATTTATTTATAGTTCTTGAAGATTACCGGTTGCGCCCTTTGCTTTCCATAACGATTAACTAGTTTTCTTCAAAGAGCACCATTCATTGGTGCAGAAGCTGAGCTCTATGCGATGATAGATTTTAGTCTACTTAACACAATATAACATCACGCCTGTAATCCCCGAAGGGTTAGGCAGAGGGTTACCTAATAGTACGGTACATTTCGCCAGTTATGTTTTAAGATCCATGTAAGAAGCGGTGAGCCTTTTGCCCTTAACTGAGGAATTCCTGTTGAAAAAATCCTATAAAACTGCTCGGCCCGGGTATCGGACCCAGGACCGGTTGCGACCAGTAGACCATCAAGGCAGAACTTCTTAGAATTATATCGTAGAGTTCTGATTTCAAAACCCATTTTCAAACAAAATAAAGTCGACCATCGATATGAAAAAACAATCAACAGAAATTTAATCATTTCGTAACCTAGTTTTATATAGTAAAAAACATTGTTATGAACTAGTAACTTTGTTTTATAGATTTTAGAACAATACTTTATATCAAAATAAATCTAGTTTGTGCACTTAAAGAAAATGTTAGAAAGTAAAATTGATCAACCCAATTGATCAATATGTCAGATATGTCAGGATTTATTCCGTTAGGCTCGTACATCATGTGGGCAGACGATGGGTTTCGTGCTATGAAAACACACTGCGATACACTGTTACTAGCAAAACTAACGAATTACTTGAGATTACAACTTAACACAATAACACGGGGCACAATGAATCTAGCACAGTTCCAAGACGTTTCAACTCCGCCGCGATCAGACATTGAACGTCGGCTTCGCCTCGAGCTGAACATCAGGGCTCTGTAGAAACACGCTGTGGTATGGGTAGACTGGTAATTAGGTAGGTCGCGTCATGTCATCATTGCCCACTGGCGCGTTTGCCGATCCATTTTATGTCCTTACTAACAACCGGATCCGACAAATAGAAGAACTGCTTCAACATAAATCTGCAAACGAAAAAACAAACATTCAGTTGTGTTTTTTTTCTAATTCGCTGTTCCTATTACTTTGGACTTTGAACAATGTTTTGATAACTTTGTAAATGTAAAATGGATTGTGTTTAGTAAACTCGACCTAGTGTTGATCTAATTTTAGCGGTAGCTAAAACAATTTGCTTGAATTGATGCTGGGAACGTGGTGAGGTTTATTTTTGATTCTAACTGGTGTTTGAGTTACTGTGCTCGGAGGAAAGACATATTGAGTCTTTGTGATTGCGAGTTAGAGACCTTCATTATAATTCAGCGAAAAGATTTTAGTGGAAGAAAAGGAATACAGGGTGTAACGGACATCGACGTGCTGTTTCCATGAGGAGAGGAGCTCGTGTATTAATAATAACAGCCGCTAAGATCAATCTTCAGGTTAAGCCGCGCGCAGATCAACCTAGTGATCTGTGGATGGGTGAACACCCATTACATACCGAGTTTCCTGCGTGTCTCAGAAAGCAATTTAAAATATTCATACATGCGGAATCGATTTGGCAATCCAAGCACTTGGTTTAGTAAACAGATTAGCGGCGCGTGCGCCTGCTTTGTTTTCACAGAGACGCATGGCGCCAATGCTCACGTGACTAATTATATCTGTGTCTAGTTGGTATATTTGAGTTTCTGAGTGTTTAGGTGTTAGTGCGAATTTTCTATTTATTTTGTAATAGAAACTGATTTAATGATTGTTAGGTATGTATAACTGTATGTGTGTTGAATGTGCCAACATTATTTAGTACTGGTACCTTCAGCAGGTTTTCAATTGTTTTCCGGACTTATTGTTATAGGTTTTTAATATTACGAGTATTACTGTTGGTAACGCCGTCTAATTATTGTGGTTATCATAAATAATTATCCTCATTGGTTCCTACATTTGACGTTAGTGCTGACACTAACGTCAAATGTAGGAGAGATCAGATGATCAGATGATCGTCAGATGATCGTCTGTTCTGAAACAGACGATCATCTTCTACCCCCTACCACAAAATGCACGTCAGCCAGACCATATTTAATGCACGCCACGAGTGGCCGCGCTGTGCTGCATCTGCGCCGAGTACGTGTTGAATTGCTGCCGCGTCGGTCAAATTCGGCTTAATTTCCAACATAAACTGTAATAAAACGAAGATGATGAACCGCCCGCGGGTGTGATCGAGAGATTTAGTGCCGTGAAAACTCCTGTGATCAAGTTGTGTGCAGGAAGACGCCAACAGCCGCCATTTTGGATCAAAGTAAGGCGTGCATCCCTCAAAATTCACGTATTCGATCGCCCGTTCATCATCTCATTCTTTCTAGGCGATAAACCGCCATACTTTGTTTAACCATACC
Organism: Noctua janthina; assembly: GCA_963576755.1. Lineage (NCBI taxonomy): Eukaryota > Metazoa > Arthropoda > Insecta > Lepidoptera > Noctuidae > Noctua > Noctua janthina. The sequence goes on from OY755061.1 coordinate 14,040,447, forward strand.
ACTTAAATTCAATCATTTTTCAAAATCGCCTTTTAATTTGGTTGCTTTCCGAACCTGGCAGATATTTAAGGGCCTAGAACGAGCGCGTGGTGTAAACGTGTTTCACAAACAATATTTTCATAATATTTTAAGAATTTATCCATACATAATTATGTATGGCCATGGATGATACTGATTGCGCCTAAAATGCTATAGGGTAATTATATTATCGATTCTCAAATCGGCGTATTTACGTTACCTCTGGTTTTACTATCATTTATAGATTCCGGTCAAAGGTACAAAAGTTTGACAGTTTTCCGTTTTGAAAAAAAAAAGTATTATACTGAGAACTGGTTTCACCTTGAAAACACTTAGCGAAACGTCAGCTATGCATAACGTTAGCAGTTAGTATCAGGAATATAACGTTACCTTCCGACACCTAATACACAAGGCCACAGGGCATTATTTAGTATAATTTCCGTTTTATAACAGTTTAATCTGTATTACTCATATGACCACAGACAAATATATCGCTCTAGTTATCACACTCGACGTTAATCCATCATCATCTGCCTAGACTTTTCCCAACTATGCTAGGGTCGGCTTCCAGTCTAACCGGATGAAACTGAATACCAGTATTTTACATGGAGCGACTGCCTATCTGACCTCGATAACCCAGTTATACGATACCCCTTGGTAAGACTGGTTGTCAGACTTTTTGGTCCACTGACTACCTGTAAGGACTGTCTAATATCTACAAATGACACCCGGGACCAACGGCTTAGCGTGCTTTCCGAGGCACGGGGGAAACTCGGTATGTAATGGGTGGTCACCCATCCACAGATCAACCTAGGCAAGCACGGCTTAACCTAAAGATTGATCCGAGCGGCTGTTATTATTTAGCTACGAGCTCCTCCACTCTTTGCTGTTCATAAATCTTAAATTATACCTTTGAACAGATAAATCTCTCATGAGTGAAGCAGGAGTTATTCTGCCAAAAGTCCTGGACTAACTACTAACAAGAAAATAGAACTCAAAAGTCTTTTGTGAAAAATTGCACCAATGCATTTTGGGGTTCTTTAATTAAGGTTGAAAGTCGCTTGTCCATGTTACTGTAATTTCAACCATAATGAAGGTTCAATTCAGCTGCATCTGGTTAAACTGGAAGCCGACCCCAACATAGTTAGGAAAAGCCTAGGCTGATGATGATGAGTTAAGTTTCAATTAGCCTGAAATTGTTGTTAAAAGTGGTGAAACAGCTAAGAAATAGACTAGTTCTTATTTATTGAAGGTGAGCATGACCTTTACACTTCAAACCTAACCTTGACGTATTATATTATCTGTGTCTTGACTGAAACATACCGTAAGCTGGGAGATAAATCAGTTTTCAGCTTACTCGTAGATCATAAAGTTCATGAATTATTAATATTTGAGCTAGATTTGTTAATATGATGAAGATGTTTGTTGAGTTATACTTCTACACTGCTAAACGTACTTATACTGCTAAAGTAAGCTTTATTTATAGAAGTTTCATACCAAAAGACATAAAACACTTTTGACCAGTTTAAGTCGATTTCACATCGGTCACTCTCTCGTTATTATTGGAGGAGGTCGTTGCGAAATAATGACAGCCGCTCTGATCTATCTTCAGATTAAGCCGCGCTTGCCTACGTTGGTCTGTGGAGGAGTGACCACCCATTACATACCGAGCTTTCTCCGTGCCTCGGAAAGCACGTTAAGCCGTTGGCCCCGGAACAGTCGTTACAGGTAGTGACTGTAGTCAGTGTCCCGAAAGTCTGACAACCAGTGTCAAGGAGTATCGTATTACCCAGTACTAACTGGGTTGTGGAGGTCAGATAAGTAGTCGCTTCATTGAAAATACTGGTATCAGCTGCATCCAGTTAGACTGGAAGCTGACCCCAGCTTAGTTGGGAAGAGGCTAGGCAGATGATGTATCAGTCTGTATTTTCCCATTGCTGGGCAAAGACGTCGATACTCTCCTTTTATTTTTGTCTGCATAGGAATATTTGGGATCAATCTTTATCGAAGGAGTTCAGCTTATCCTACGATTTTCATCTGGGCCTGCCGTGACATCTCTTGCCATTGAAAAGACGCCTACTAGGTCGTGCTTTTAGTCCACCGGTTGTGTGTTTCTGTGATATTTTTATATTATGTTATAGTTGAGATAGGGGCCTGCTGGCCTCGTACAGGACCAATTTATTTTGATGTATGTCTTTACTTTTTTATTTTATCTCTTTTTGTTCAATTGTTTTGTCCTGTGCGTGTCTAATAAATACTTCTTTCTTACAGCAGCCTCTTTGATTTTATAGCGTATCTATTTGATTTGCTTTGAGAATTATTTATGGCTTTATGTAGATTCAAATTTTCATAAAATGCTCAATTGCATGAAACAAGAAAACCTATAAAACCCATTTTACGTTGCATTGTTAACGTACAGTTTAACACAAACGACGTCAGATGACGTCAAAACAGAAAACTAGCGTTAAAAAACATATCAAAACCAGTTTTCTTATAATACACCTATAAATATAATACGTAAGCGATAAAAACAATATTATAATAGGATTTGTTTGGATAAGCTATCAATTACCTACGTCTTTTGAAATCAAGCGTGAGATGACGCGAATGTCGTTATGCTTAAATTATGACGTTTTACGTCACGGCTGATGCTCAAGTTAGGGTAGGTACGTTCACACAGCATTGTGTATTAAGTATATTTCAATTGGTTTGATACTGCACATTATAATATAATTAAAGTTAAGTCGGAGAGTTATGTAATCGGTAGGCAGGTGTTATCATCGCTAATCACCCCAAATAAATAAAAATACTTAGGTAATTAAAAATATTACTAAAAGCACCTGTTAGTTACTAAGTGTAAAAAATCGAATGGAAAAATAAAATGTAAATATTTTTTCTTTCTTTCTTAATGTTTTGTCATTTGGTGGTAAGTCTTTGCTTTTAATTTAGGTAACATAAACTCAGTCAGCATTGCTTGAATCAATTTTTAAAAAGTTTTGTGGTTTCCTGTCTTTTAAGGAAAAATCTTAAGAATAAATAAAATATTTTTGGGTGTAAACAAGGATGCTGACCTTCGGAATTTAGTTTACTGTTTAGAAAAATTAGGCTATTTAGAATGTGGCGAATAAATGCTAAACAGGTTAAACATGCTAAGAATTCGTGTCTACCTGTTTTTAAGAATACGTGTAGTTCAATAGGTAATGCAAGGTTATTTAATTTCTCAAAAATAACAGCATAACGAAATAATAATAATTACGGCTTTTTTATAACTTCATGGTAGACCCCTGTAGGTATGATGTTATGCTATGTTTGTTTATTGTTAACCTTGCTTTAGAACAAAATAAACTTTTTACTGAATCAGGTTCTATGTACCTACAGAGTTTAACAAGCTCGTAGTAAAAAACAAACGTTATTTTTTCCGTGTTATTCTCAAAAACCCTTTTAATTGATACACATATCATGGGGGTGCATAAAAAAATAACTAGTCCGCCATCTTTGGGAGTCCGCCATATTGGATTTGAATGATGTTACTAAGCTAACCATGCATTGTCATCCAGTCTAAACGTGTTACATGCAAAATTTCAGTTGGGGATAACTGTTCTAAAATTCAGTTGCAAGATTGAACCTAAACAAACAACTAACAAACATAGCAAGTTAAATAAAAACTTGTAAAAAAGAAAGATAACTCCCCTGTTTTCCCGATAGACAGGGCAGGCTGTATAGGTACTTACCTCTAAAGCAACTTGGAACCAGGGTTGACAGAAGAAGAAAGGCAATTATCAGAATTCTTTAAATAGACTCCGGACCCAGGTTGGTTGTAGCAAGGAAAACCTGCTCAGGTGGACATTCGTTAATGACTCTGCCCTGGATTGCAAATGTGGTGCTGTTCCACAAACAATTGGACACTTAATATCGTTTCCTGCGTGTCCTGTAGTTTGTTCACTACAGGAACTGATGGACGCTACCGAAAGTGTCAAAGTAGCAGCTCAGTTCTGGGCTGACACAATTTGAATTGCCATCGACACGCTAAGAAGAAGATCGGAATTTGATCTGGTTTACATACCCCTCCTTGAATTCCTAACAAGGTTCGCCTCCAAAAATCAATGTTAACATGATTAGAGGCAGCACATGACCATACTAATGATCCTCGCATTCGGCCGATGACACACAAATATTTCGTGACTGAGTCACTTCAAACGAGTGCTAACTGACTGGCGGCCCACAAAATGTTCAGGATACATCAATCCTCATTGTACAGACTAGTTCATTCTTCAATTAATTTAGAGGCGAGAGAATCCCCTCTGAGTCAACCTGGACTGGTAGTCACTGGTTTAGTATGGATTGATTAAGGAACTCTAAATAAAAAATACTTGTGTTAATTCCAACACAGTTTTTGAGGAGCTTGTGGTTAAATAATGACAGCCGCACGGGTCGATGTTCAAGGTTAAGCCGCGCTTGTCTAGGTTGGTCCTTGGATGGGTGACCACCCATTACATACCGAGTTTCCTCTTTGCTTCGTTAAGCTGTTGGTCCCGGTTGTCGTTTGTAGATCTTTGACAGCCGTTACAGGTAGTCAGTGGCCCGAAAGTCTGACAGACAGTCTTATCAAGGGGTACCTTATTACCCTGTACTAGCTGGGTTATGGGGGTCAGATAGGTAGTCGCTCCATGTAAAATACTGGTATTCAGCTGAATTCGTTAAGACTAGAAGCCGAAAGGCTAGGCAGATGATGATTCAAACACATTTGTACTCTTTAATCAGGATCATATAGCAACAAAAGAGGCGATAGCTGAGATGACGAGTAATAGAGAACTATAGAAGAATAAAGAAGAACAAGAATAAGTAATATAGAAGTATGAAACACGAAGAAGAAGAATGAAGATATACTTTTTAACCTTTTAATGGTAATGATATTGTATTGCCATGTTCGCTTTTGTGCTTGGAGTTTCTTGGAAAAGATGGATATGCCAGCCACATGAGAGCACACCTGAGCTTCTCAATCACTCCAAAAAGTTGTAGCATTCGCTATGGCTTGATAATTCGTGGAGTTCCCATATCAAGTTGCATTTCTCATATCATCTGGTTGCATGTTGCATGGTGACTCATAACTTCTGCACGGGCATATTTTTGCAGTACTGCATTCTACATCCAAGCCTGTATCGAGTTTTTTCGGAAGCATGTACTAATGTACTTGCATGTTCTAAACACATTCAGTCTGATTGGGTTTTTTTTTTGTTTATTGGATAAGCTCGCCACACTATTCCCAAACCACTGCAACTCCTGAAAGTTAGAATCAACAGTAGCGACCACCATAAAAGCACCGAGACAACGAAGCTTGACGAAGTCCCAAAAAAACAATTTAACTGTCTTGGATCCCGCAAAGAAGTCAATCAGAAAATAATAGCGGAGGAGTGCGACAAATTCAATTTCCTCCATATCAGTAGGAGATAGAACAAAACAAAGCCAATGACCCCGATGTTTACAACTGGGATGAGCCCAGTTGCCTAGCAACACGGAACTAGGCAACTGGCACTACTGGCACTGAATCACAAAATTCTAACCCAGGGAGGGCTCTGAGGATTCTTGGAATTCATACCGGTCATTTTCAACAATCATCTTAATTAATACAGAAAAAATCCCAACAAAATCACCCCACACCAGTACCCACTAGTTCACATAAATGCTCCGCTGATGGCTCCAATGACGGCATGACATCGTCATCAACTGATTAATTCGCCATCATTAGAACCAATTGAGTCATTCCATGGTCGCGAATTAATTTCATGGGCTATAGTAATCGTAATTACAGCCGTTCGTGTCGGTTTGTGGATGGGTGACCATTCCTTACATATAGAGTTCTCTTCGTCTCTCGGAAAGGACGTTAAGCCGTGGGTCCCGGCTGGTTATTTGTAAATCTTAGACATTCGTTACAGGGAGCAGAGTGCTCCGAAAGTCTGATAACCAGTCTTACCAAGGAGTTTCGTGTTGCGCAATAACTGGGTTGAAGAGGTCAGATAGGCAGTCGCTCCACTTAAAATACTAGTAGTCCGCTACATCAGGTTAGACTGGATATATGAATGAAAAAGGCTAGGCAGATGATGAGGTAGGTTTGGCGGTCGTGAATTGTTTCATGGTTTGATCATTATGGCTGTCCGTATTGGCGGGACTGTAGTAAGGGTCTTCGCCCACAGCGACTTTTTATAGCCATAGATGTGTGCCCTCACCTAGTGTGAGCGAGACAATGCTATTCAAATCTCATTGTCAACGAAATAGAAATGAGGATATTTTTTGTCGCGGTATGGCGAATCTATGATTTAAATCTATGTTTGTAGCGACCGCATTCGCGTGTTCAGTAAACGCGCTTTAATCGCAGTTGCAACTTGCGACAAAATCGGTGCAAACACGCGTCAGCGTCTCTGCTGTATGTAAACACGCTCTTGTTGTTCACGCTCGGTTTGATCTTCCAAGTATAGCGTTCAAACGTTCGATGCGGAATCGCTACTGAAGCACGACACCATCGCGATATTATAGGGATAGCAATACAGAATGGTTCCGCAGGCGAAGGTATATTGACAGCCGACGATTTCGCCGTTTCGCGTTTGCATCACTGCAAAAAGTCGCGGTGGACGAGGGTCCTAAGGTAGTCGGAAATTCATTTAGATTTCAGTTTGTGTGAGAATTTTGAGTGAATCATTGGTGATGTGTCCGGTTCTGTGTATTGCGACAGGTTGTGTGGCCTACATTAGTTGGGATTTTGGAAAAAATGTGTCAGTAATTTCTGGGACAAGATGCATTTAAGCAAGTCTTTTTCAGAGGACATAATTGTCACTTAGAGGAAAACCAGACACTATTTTTAATGGTATTGGTGGACTTGGTAAATAAACAAACGGTCCACCTGGTAGCTATAATAATATCTGCAATATTAACGAGGCATTTTAGCAGGCCTGTTAGTGTGTTGTCACGCATACCCTTCAAAAAATCAAAAAGTTCTCTATGTAGTGTAGCGGCATTACAAAAAGTACTACAGCGCCATCTATGCCACAAATTAAGCACTAACATCAAAATTCCTAAATCTCGCAGTTAAAGATATCCGCGACTTAAAACTATACAGAAAAACCCCGACAATTGTCGTGCAGTAGCCCACCAGACACAACACCCGTTTAGTCGGAGGATCCTTCCTTTTTATTTAGGATGAAGAACTATACACCCAGTTCTTCATTCCCTAAAGCTGCAAAAGTCTTGTAACTAAAGCAAGAGAACGACGACATTTAATTTGATTTAAGAATTTTAGACAGTTTCAGTAGTAAACAACAGTGTAAATATTAAAAGCGTAGATGACTGCTCACGTGTTTTTCCATGTGATTTGGCACGCGTGTGGTGCTGGTACCTACTGTGATGAATTGATAATGACTGTGACTGTCTGTTGCCATGCCTACGCATTATCTTTTGTTTGGCCGAGAAGAGGAAAGTTTTATTTTTGTTAACAAAAATGGGTCAGTTCGCAGATATTTTTATCAAGTTGCTGCTATAGCAACAGAGCTGTTTGTTCTGGTGAGGAAATGCTCATGAATTCTCGCTATCTGGGGAAAACGAATGGTTAAATCAGGCTGTTACTGATTAAAAACCCAAGGTGTTCCGTCTAAAATCAAGAGTCGGGAGTACGGGATTTATTCGCACAAATATTCCACCATTCCTTGATGCTAATTAACTACAGCAAAACCTCTTGAGGATGGCTAGACCTTTTAAACCTTCATTGGAATCGCAAATTAAAAAATATGGGTAAAATGGTGCTGGTGGTGAAGGCAAGAGAGCACGAGGCCGGTCGCCAACACGATGGTCCGACCAAGTTAAAGACGCGGTGATAGCAACTTTGGACCCGAGTCGGAGGCAGATTGTCCGTTTAAGGGGGCCCAGTGACCACGATCCTCAGTAATGGGGGACCGATTGAAGAATAAGATATGACGCTAAGTGTCCAAGATTGTCCCTTAACTTGTTCATTTCTCGTTGTCTTTTTATTGCACAACATCTTAGATGTGATTCGGTTATGTTGTGCATGTATTTTTAATCAAACACTGTTTTAAGTTTTTACGGTTTACAACTGAACTTATACAGTCATTTACGGGATATCTTCCGTGATTGTTCATTAAAGATTGTTCGTTGCAAGCGCCATGATCGCGGATTGACTCAGTTAGTACCACCAACTATTGACAATGTTAGAGCCTTTTAGCGAGGGTTCTTAAATCTTCAATAGTTAAAGAGATGCTGTTATATCATACCGTTGAGATAATAACATGTGACGCGTATACCTACGTAAGTACATATTATTTACAAATATATAAAGATATTAAACTAAAAGACAAATAACAAACAGAACTCATTGTTGCCATGTCTACACAAAGTTTATCAAGTTTCTGCTGTTTATTAGTAATAATAACATTAACTATGAACATATAACATTATCGTTTGTTACTGGTTAATGATCCGGATTGGCTCTAAAGGTCGTCCAGATTGGGTTCATGTTTTATTTGGTTAGCGATTACGGGTTTCTGCGACGCTAGAACACAATCATGTGGTTAGTTTTAAGATATCTGTGATGGTTTTTATTTACAACAGCCAGACTGAAGTGGGAGTGGGCACCCGGAGAGATGGGCAAAGATCGTCACACACTGGACGCCTGAGGAAGGACAGCGCTGTCGAGGTCGACCACGGCGAAGGTGACTGGACGCTGATCATGTTTCGGGGCTAACATGGCCAGAGATCGAGCAGGACAGAGAGGTATGGAAGGAGAAAATGGAAGCCTTTGGCTATCAGTGGGACACGATGAAGGCTAGTAAAAAAAAGTTTTTATATATTTATAAAAGACTGGGCTGGCCCTTACTTCGCACGGTTTGAAAGCTTGATAAAACATCGAGATTTATTATTAGGGTCAATTCACACCGAAGTGGCAGCGGTCGACAGCGGAATTACACTGTCAAGCCATTTTATGCTTTATCTCCATTAGCAAAAGCATATTAGTATCGTTTGAAATACTCAGGATGGCCGCGCGGCTGCTGGCGGCGCCGTGAGACGTCAGTCTTTCAAACGATCCCATGCATATTTAATGGAGATAAAGCATAAAATGGCTTGACAGTAATGACAGTGAGACTCCGCTGCCGACCGCTGCCACTTCGGTGTGAATTGACCCTTAGTGTGTAAGTTTAATAACAATGTATTATGCACATAAACATTACGGAGAACACTGTATCAAAATGCTTTACTAAGTTAAGAAGCAGAACAACCTGGCTCTCCAGACAGACACGAGAAGATACAAGTAACTATTGTTCTTCCATCAGACTTACCGGACTACTTTTGCACATGAAAATTCAGTTCTCTGGTACTCAAGAACCTCGGAATTTATAGCCCTCAGTTTTCTTACTTATGATACGATTTTTAATCATTAGGTAGTTTAGTAATTGCTTGAAGTTAGAACTTTCAAAAGTTTGAATTCTTAGCTTTGCTTCTGTGACGGTTCTTACAACGTTCAAATTCTTGTTACTTAACATAAAAACGGTTGCATAAGTAATTACTTTACCTTGACCATAGACTAGACACTAATATTACACTCTGTATGATAAGAAAAAAATCTAAAGCTTTCCACTTTTCAGGCATTTTCCGAGGGAGGAATGAGCAAATATAAAGTGTACATTTTAGTCTGACGGCACGGTTGGCTCAGTGGCTGAGTGATTGACTGCTGCGTTGCGTGTTGCAGATTCGATCCCCGCGCGGAACAAATATTTGTATGGCCTGCGGATAGTTGTTCCGGGTCTGGCTGTTTGTGAGTTTAAATGTTTGTAAACGTACCCACGATACAGGAAAAAATCCTAATGCGAGTAAAACTTAAAAAAAAAACGTTTTTTCGATTCTTGAAACTCTCTTGAAACAACCGTGAAAAAGTCTGTGGTAATAACGGTCCTAACGTTTTTATTGCGTCTCAATAGTTTTTTGACATTGGTTACAAAGTAATCGATCACGAAGATCTCATCAAGGTTTCTTTTTAGACTGAACAAATATGACGCATATTTACTTAGTATCATGAGAAGACCGTCTGCCTTTCATGGTAATTTTAAGATCAAATAATAAACGTACATATGTACCTATGTATATTTGTCTAGAGAGAACATTACCTAAGTGCATGCGTCTTCTGCATGGGTATTTAATTTATAGACACGACCTAAGATATCGTGTTCGTAGAAACTGGTCACAAGCTAGATATTAGTAGTCATAGTAATTATTATAAGGTTTCTCGTATTTTGGACTATTCGTATGTATTATAAAAGGTGTAAATAGACCCTTGACATAACCGGAAGGCACTTGTTCTCCCTGTCTTTGTGATCATTTTTTTGTTCTAGACCATACCTGGGAACCTTCTAGTTACGGAGATATTAGGGGTCAAAGTTCCAACTTTTTTTTTAAATACGTGTTTTTAATGTAAGATTTTTACTTTACACACCTCCACGACCTCCGTACTATTCAATCCATCCATCAGCACAATGCTTTGAGTGCTTTCCATCGAGTCCTACCGTAAAACGTGATTTTTCACCCAAAAAAAAAAAGTCGATTCCCAGCAATAATTTTGGCGTAAAGTGTACAGAATGCTCGGTTGACGGCTATGTGAAGGGTCTGTTTACACCCTGTATATTAGTTTATTTTATTTTGCTGTATATATGTGTATTATGTATGTATGTACCTATTTATGTATATCAATTTATGTTAACAAAATGGACTTTTTCTTATTTTTTTTTGTACTCTATCACAATGCTGTCCTATTTGATCCAGAGGCTGACTGGTATACAATGTCTTGTGGCATTAAGTCCGTCTATGTACCACTCTCGTACTTGAAGTTTAAATAAATAAATAAACTTGAAACAAGAAGCAAGCACACAAGCACGAAACTTTTAAGTTGGAAGGCCTCTCCAACAAGGCGGACCGATTAAACTGGGTCCATTCCGCATTGTAGGTACTGTAGGTTTAATTCAGTATCATTTTGAGATCATAAAACAGTTCCATACTGTTTTTAAACGTATTTATTTTTTCTCTTAATTTATTTTGGGGTTTTTATCTAAACAGATATGTCACATTAAGTCTTATTATCGGGCCTGTGGACGGCGAGTTATGGGCTAGCTCGCCGTCCGGACGTCTTATGACGACAGGCCGTGTCGACGGCGCGTTCGTGTTCCACGCGCGCCTCAAAGAGATGTCAGCAACCGAGTAGGGGTCCGCATGGGCTGATGCCTGCCAGGGCTGTGGGACTGTTCGAAAGAGATACCTCGGCCCTGGAACACAAAGGGCAAAGAAGGAACATGGATGGGTTTAGTCAGTACAAGTCTGACACTCCCTTCCGCTCCGCCCAGAGTGGGGGGGGGGGGGTCATTTGATGATTTCCCATCCGAAAAAAAAAAAGAAACATTATTAACACTTAAACTATACTAACTAGTTAAAGAATTATATAAAACAGTTGGGGTAAAGATAGAAGTCACTGATGAAGGACTGTTATAAAATGACAACTCTTTGCCACCTTCTGAAGTTGGTTGGGATAAAATTGATTGTATTAATCCTACGTTAAGCCTATTTAAGTCTAATTCTCTCAAAAGTGACTCCCTCTCGCGTCTGTTGCGGACACAATTCATCAGCAGATGCTGCACGTCCTCAATCTGTTTACATTCTCTGTTTTTGACCGTGTGAACATTGGGTTATTGACGTGTGATCCTAAATGTCTTCCGCGAAATATTGCAAAAGGCAGTTCCGGATTCGCTGAGCTGTGGAAGACCGCGGGATTCTGCTGGATGAGAGGCATAGGTCTGGGCTGTGTCAAAAGTAATAATTGGTTTGGGTTGCATGTTGCAATATAATTATCGCACTAGCCCCCGCAAAAATATATACATATATATTTTTGCGGGGGAGCGGTGTTTCATACTAATTTAAGTGAAATAAAAAAAAAGTTGTTGCAAAACAATATATACAACATGTAACGTAATTAACGCACACCCTCAGACACCCCAATTAGTATATTATGTTATAATCGTAATACATACACTGAATTTTTAGTTAAACATATGTGAGCATTGATTATTGATTGATTTAGTTATACTAATTCCGGAAGAATGTTGTGGTCACAGTACAAATCCACGAACGCAGACAGTCGCACACGTAGGTATGAGGGCCTTGTTAGCCTAGTAGGTATTCGCTCGCGTTCGAAACGAGTTAACGAGTTTTTACTGTAATTTACGTAGTTTTAATTATTTTTGGGAAAAAAAAAATACCTATAATAAAAATTATAGAAATCGATTCAGTAAACGATTCTGAACAAACTAATTTCAGGATGTGCGTTAATTATGTTACATGTTGTATATATTGTTTAAGAAGATAGATTTCTGAAAAGTAACGTCTAACTTATCATATTTAATTGTCATGGATTCCGCAAAGTTACGCCTGATTTTATAACTTCTAAGCAAGAAGTAGTCGTAAAAGATACCAATAAATCTTGAACTCGCTCGAGAAGGGTCACGATTCAATGACCATAACACTCAAGTTGTTAGTATGACTTGCACGAGTGCAATACTAACCTAATTCTTCAATTGAATAATATAATTTGCATGGGAAACATACTAATAGGTAGGCACGAGGACTAGAGAGATTCTTGAAGCTTACTTTTTCCTGGTTGGAGAGAATGGTCTCCTTCTCGTACCAATAACCAGCTCTGACCAACCAGTTAACCTGGAGTATGTAGCTACCTGGATAACTCGTTCAAATCATGAAAGGAACAGGTGGCGATGAACTATTGTAAGCTACTGTAAGTCTTTTTTTTCTGATGGCTGTCCTTCCGGTGTGACATCTCTTCGAGGCCCGCGTGGTACACCAACGCGCCGACAAGCTACTGCAACTCTTGGAAGCTAATATCGTTAGTGGCTATATCACAGGAAAGGGCCAAGTCTGATTTGTGACAAGAAGTACTTACGTCATTTTCCAAAATGATAAACTGTTACAGAAAACCTAGCGAAATCAATAAAAATGAAGAAAACAGCAGAGGACCTATCCATTACAAATAAGAGCCAGAAAATACCTATCCCTTAGACTAACAGGAACGTTTGCAACTTTGGAAACTCCTAATTATAATCATCATCATTTCAGCCGAAAGATGTCCACTGTTGGACATGTTCTTCCCAAAGCTTCACCGAACTGATCCGGCGCTTATCGTATCTAGCGATCTTCATCAGCACCAGCAATACTCAATCATCATTATCTGCCTAACGTTTTCCCAAATATGTTGGGGTCGGCTTTCCAGTCTAACCGGATGCAGTTGAAGACCAGTATTTTACATAAAGCGACTGCCTATCTGACCAGTACCAGACGGGGTATTGTACGAAGCTCCACAACCCAGTTAGTACTGGGTTGTGGATCGTACAATACCCCGTGGTAAGAGTGGTTGTCAGACTTTCGGGCAACTGACTACTTAACGACAGTCAAAGATCACAATTGACCGACCGGCCAACGGTTTAACGTGCTTTCCGGGGCACGAAGGAAACTAGGTATGTAACGGGTGGTCACCCATCCACGTGCCAACCTAGGCAAGCGCGGCTTAACCTGACGGACCTGAGCGGCTGCTATTACTTAGCCACCAGCTCCTCAATAATACTCAACAATAATTAAATAAACTAGTTATGCTGGCGGCTTTGTCCGCGTGGAGTAGTTAGACGTTCTAGCGTGCTGAAATTTCCATATACAAGCTAAGTAAAATAACCTCACACGTGGTTCATTACAAAACCGTAAGAAAAACCACAATCACCGATAAAACATACTAGCTTAACAGCATATTCAAGGTGAAAATGACCAAATTATGAAAAGTATAAATATTATGGTGAAGAACATACGTGTCTCAATCACGTTTACGTTTTCACAAGATTTTATAAGCAAAACACCGTAATGTTATGGCATTTCTTTCGATAGTACAATGGGTATTGATAAACTTTGGTATTCTGCCAGCTGGCTTTAGTGATCACGACGGCTACAGCTGGCACAACTGCTAAGCATAAGGTTGGGGTCTGGTGACAAAACCTACTAACTTCCAAACCTCAGCGATTGATTGCTGCACTGCGTGTCGCGGGTTATTCGATTCCCGCTCAGAACAAATATTTGTATGGCCTACAGATAGTTTTTCCTGTGTAAATGTTTGTAAACGCACCCACGATATAGGAGAAATTCCTGTGCAACGTGTTTTTAAAACGAAAAGTTAATAGATAGAATTTCTAAAAAGCAGCCTGGATACGAGATTTGTGTCTGGTCATCATCATCTGCCTAGCCTTTTCCCAACTATATTGAGGTCGGCTTCCAGTCTAACCGGATGCAGCTGAATACCAGTATTTTACATGGAGAGACAGCCTGTCTGACCTCCACAACCCAGTTAGTACTGGGTAATACGATACCCCTTGGTAAGATTGGTTGTCAGACTTTTTGGGCCACTGACTACCTAACGACTGTCAAAGATCTACAAATGACAGCCGGGACCAACGGTTTAACGTGCTTTCCGAGGCACGGAGGAAACTCGGTATGTAATGGGCGGTCACCCATCCACAGACCAACCTAGGCAAGCACGGCTTAACCTAAAGATCGACCCGAGCGGCTGTTATTATTTAGCCACGAGCTCCTCTCGAGATTTGTGACTGGTCATGCCGCCTATTCAATGAAATTTAAAAATGAGTGGTGAATTACGGGTATATAGTACGTATACTCCTCTTCGTCTATTTACCGCTTTTGTTTGTGTTTAGTATTCGTTACTGGGTGGTCCTGCTATGAATAAGTTTATTTATCTCTTCTTGATTGAATTATGACTAAGAAATCTTGACAGGTGGACGCGACACTAACTGATAACAATATTGTTATGAATTCAAGGGACTCGATATCTTCGGCTGTGACTTCGAACCATGCCTTTAACTTAATACTTACACCGGGGTAGGTAGTGGCACCGAGCATTGTAAGTTAATTAATCTATCTATATTTATAAAATGGTAAACTGACTGACTGACTAATTGACTGGGTGATATATCAACACACAGCTCAAACCGCTGGTCCTAGAGACATGAAACTTGGAGGGTGTGTTCTTTGTGAAGAGTAAGTACCTATCCACTAAGAAAGGATTTTTGGGAATTCCACCCCTAAAGGGTGTTAAATAGGGGATGAAAGTTTGTGTGAAAGTCCGTCAGTTTTGAAGTTAGGATCTTCAAATTTTGTGGCTAAACTGACGATTATAAATTAATTTATACGTGTCTCAGCGTTTCTGATAAGTAAGTAATCGGATATTTTTCGACATCCACGCGGGCGAAGCCGGGCAAAAGCTAGTAATTAAGTAAAACAAAAGGTAAGAAGTAAGAAAAAAATATGAAATAATGATGAGAGTCAAGATGTCGGTGATCATCCTAGCCTTTTTTCGTCGATCGGCTTCCAGTCTAATGGGATGCAGCTGAATACCAGCATTGTATATGAAGCGACTGCCTATCTGACTTCTTCAACCGAGTTACTGGGTGAAATATAAAATAATTAAGTTTAGTTCTGTTTGGCGTAACTTAACTTACCTAATATTATCAATACTGCTGTTGTTTTCTTTTTTATTGTATTTTTAATCATTTCTTTTTTTTCATTGTTTAATTAGATATTTAGGCGCATAATATAGTTCATGTAGTGCTCTTCTTTAAGTAATGGGGCAGTTAGACTTAAGTTTGTAATGTTTTAATATGTTATATGAAATAGTGTACTCATAAATATACGGGGCGTAAATAGCCCCTAACATATCCGAAAGGCACTTGTTCTCCCTGTCTTTGCGATATTTTTTTTGTTCTAGACTATACCTGGGAACCTTCTAGTTAGTGAGATATTGGGGGTCAAAGTTCCAACTTTTTCACAAGTTTTTTTTTTTTAATTCATGTTTTTAATGTAAGATTTTTACTTTACACACCTCCACGACCCCCGTACTATTCAATCCATCCATCATCACAATGCTTTGAATGCTTTTCATCGAGTTCTACCGTAAAACGTGATTTTTCAACCCAAAAAAAAAAGTCGATTCCCAGCAATAATTTTTGCGTAAAATTACTTAGTTTGATGTACAGAAAGCTTGGTTGACGGCTATGTGAAGGGTCTGTTTACACCCTGTATAAACAATAGCTAAATAATGGAAAAACAATAGCTAATGGATTAATTTTACCCGTGCTTTTTTGTTCAAGTTCTCTTGCCAAGGAAATCAAGCACGATTGGGAGTAGAAACAATAACACCGGAACTTATTTATAATTAACTACCAACCTCAATCCACCAGGTAAGCACTCCATTGTATTATACTATTCATAATGTCATTCGTGAACGCTTGGCTGCGTATTAACAAACACTACTTTAGTAGCCTTCCACAGAGAAAGATGACATGTTTAAGACAATGTTTGCACTTCAGTTTTCTGAAGTGTGTCGCTACATATCACTTTTCTTAAACGGTGTCAAATTGTTAATTTGCTTTCGAAACGGAACCACTTGAATGTTGGTGCGGGTAAACTTTACTGAAGTGACGGTTTCAATTGATATAGCTGAACATGCTTTCTCACGTAATCTGTGTTCAGTACGGTGTTACAATTCTAGAGCATTAAACCATTTGCCGTTGCAATGTAACGTCCAATCAAAATCTTTGCCATATTTATTATGGATATCAACAAATCAAACTGACTAATCCATGCACGTAATACAAAATAACACAACACAACAACACACAACATCAACATCAACATCATCACCATCATCTACATCAACTTTAATTCATTCGTGGTACGAGTTCCAACTCACCATCTAGAGGACTTTTGGCCGAAAGGTGTCGTATACCGACGATTCCGAGGACGGTTACGCGACACCACGCAGCAAAACACGACGCCGTCAACGATTCGTGTCCAGTTATAGTTAAATAAGGTTTTTCATACGTATTAGTTTATTATAGTATAAGATTATTTTGTGTATTTTTATCTATGGGCCTCAGTTGTCTGACAATAAAATGATTGATTAATTGAATACTCCATTCGTATTAAGTCGGCTGTGATCAGTATATCAGATAGGATTTCCGGGTTCGTCATTCAACCAATGAGGAGGAGGAAGGAGTAAGGTTTCTAAATACGCACATGGCCACGGGTCATCGAGTCCTTGATTGCTATCGATCTGTCCTACATAGTACCGATTACGTTTTAATACGTGAGGTGTAAGCTACTCGAAGACATGTCAAGGACTACTTAATTTTGTATCGGTAATGGGTTTCACCTAGTTTCTTAGGGAAAACTGTTGCCCTTTGTTAATGAAGGGAATGTTATTTTGTTTTGTTTCCAACAATCAGATGGAGAATGAAATTGAGTCTCATACATCCATCAACCGCAATTCAATTTAAAAAGGAAACGATCAAGATTAGACGGCTTTTCAGGTTGTCTTTTATGATGTATGGTACTACTTAAAAAGACGGGATTAAGATTTTAAAGTATCAAGGTCACTAACATTCTCATCAACACTTCAGTTTATCCGTGATCTTGGTGCTTGCAACAGCGCCGAAATATCGGGAACTCAAAGAAATCAGTAAACAGTACATGGTAAATATCCCGTTTCTAGTGTTAGTAATAATAAGACGGGTTTACACTCAACTGGCAGGCACTCCACTGCACCTTCTAGGTACTGCATACAAATCTTTTACTTCGTGGACAGGAACGAGTTTAGACTCCAACTCATTGCTGGCACTGCACTGCTGACTGCACCTAGGTTGCTGCCTAGAAACCTTGTTACGTGGGAAAGAAAGAAAGAATGAAAGAAAAGGTATTTATTAGACTCACACAGGACAAAACAAAAAAAATGGTTGAATTAACAATAAAAAAAAAAATATATAAAAAAAAGTACTTAAACATAAGAAAAAGACAAAACAAATGAAATTGGTCCTGTACGAGGCCAAAAGGCCCCTATCTCAGCATGGTGCTGCAACATTTAAGAAAAAAGTCATACCGCTGGTGTTCGTGGACAGAAAGAACAGTTCATTGAAGGTCTGTTTTGCTAGGAAGTATTAAAGGATTTGCCATTCTTAAATAGCTTAACTATCAATAAGATGGCGCCAGATAAAGCCACGTCACATGGCCATGTACATCACTCGGCGATGTGGTGGGAATGTTCCATCTCTGACATTATCAACCTTATCTGATAACAGGCCTATAGATCATGCTATCGGATCCTAGATCTAAAATTGCCTATCTCCACGTGAGATGCCAAAACATATCCCACGCCTTCGTATGATGATAATGTTAAGTTCATTGGACTAGTGCAATTATCAAGAGTTTACCAGTGAGTAATAGCAGTTAGCTGACCCACCTTTGCATAAATGGTTGAGATTTTTTAGAAAACGAATCGATATAATTTTATAGCATAATCAGCCTATTAATGTTCCCACTACTGGGACGCAGGCCTCTTCTCTATGAGACGGAATGGGCTATAATCCACCACGCGGGCCCAGTGCGGGTTGGTACATGTCTTCAAATTTTTGGTTCTAGGACATGCCGGTTTCCTCACGATGTTTTTCTTTTTTTTTCGGATGGGAAATCATCAAATGACCCCCCCACTCTGGGCGGAGCGGAAGGGAGTGTCAGACTTGTACTGACTAAACCCATCCATGTTCCTTCTTTGCCCTTTGTGTTCCAGGGCCGAGGTATCTCTTTATAACAGTCCCGCAGTCCTGGCAGGCATCGGCCCATGCGGACCCCTACGTGGTTGCTGACATCTCTTTGAGGCGCGCGTGGAACACGAACGCGTCGTCGACACGGCCTGTCGTCATAAGACGGCCGGACGGCGAGCTAGCCCATAACTCGCCGTCCACAGGCCCGCGCCTACGGTGGCCGGGAGCCACCACGTGACCTCCGACGCCCAGGGCGTCTCCCGCGGCGGCTGGGACGTGAGGTTCTTTCCCTCTCACGTCCCGCCACCTCCTTCACTAGCATGACTGCTTCGCAGAAGGTGGTGACGGCTTCCCATTCCCTCTCGCTCCGGACAATGGCTTGAACCAGGGCCTGACGCGAGAGATCGCCGCCGCCAATCGCCGCTACGAGGACACGGCGGTGCTCCGCCCAAGCGGGGCAGACCTCTACAGTGTGCTCCACCGTGTCCTCCGGACGATCCTCGCAGTGGAAACACCCGGGCGTTTCCTCCCGCCCGATTCGATGCAGGAACCTCCCGAAACAACCGTGTCCGGTGAGGACCTGCGTCAGGCGGTAGGTGAGGGCGCCGTGGCGCGTCTCTAGCCACTCCTCAAAGAGGGGACTTATCGCCTCTATGGTGGCGTGCCCTGCACGGGGTTGCGACAGTCGCTCTCTCCATGTCGCCATGAGATCACGCCGGAGGTCTGTTCGCTGAGCGGCAATTTGCCGCGGCAGCGGAGTTTCCCCCCGACGTAGTGCCTCCGCGCGCCATTCGTGCAGGCACTCACTGTACATCTTGGGTTGGTAATGGCGCTACCAACTGTTGATATTTCAGATTCATTTTTTATTTACCTGAAATATGTTCTTTTACACATTTTATAACACATAGGTATGCACGAAGACCAATCAAGCTACACAGAACCAGTTTATGTGGATCTCTCATTGTATAGAACTGTATACAAAGCGAGGCTAAATTATACTGGAAATGTACAGCTTCATGTGCCGCCGTGTGTACACAATAGTTCATCATATTCCGCTCACTAAATTCGGCATGTAAATTTTGTGACAAAATAATTAAAATCCAAAAAAGACTAGACAATTATTTGATACAATGAACCGTCTTCTCGTAATTGCTCGTCGATCGAATCGAATCGATAGCTAAGTGATAAGAGAAAAAGATTGGATAAGTTCCAATCTTTTTCGCTTCTCTTATCATTTAGCTATCGATGCAGTTGCACGACCAATTCGTTACTCAGTATCCTGACAAGCAAAATGTAAAGATAGTAGTTAGACTTCTTGAAAATACCTATCAGTTCTCAAGGAGTCTAACTCTTCTCGTCTCTTTGTTTACTCGTAAAATTATGTCTAGTCTTTCTAGATAGGTATGAAGGCTCTTGCCCACTCTCATCGGGATCACACATGATATGTGAGATCATAACGATTATTGATGTTCCGATTAAACAAATCTTCGTTTGATTGAAATCTGTTATAATAATTATTCAGTTACAAAACTCATATTACAGATATCTTCAATTAAGCACTGATAACGTAATTTAACATTAAAATATAGCGGTAGTACTAAAGTGAGGAAGATTTAATTAGGTTTAGAAAACTGATCGTCGAACGCGGCACCATCCTTGACAACCGCTCATGTCAATTATAGCTGCCCGAAACCCCTGACGTTCCGCCAGAGAGAATACCAGCCAGCATCTCTCTCGTCTGTGTACTTTGCAATGTTAACCATAGAGGACGCCTTGCAGGGGCGCCGTCAGATATAGCTACCGAAAATGAGTGCGTTATAATGTAACAATTCGTAATTTTTAGATAGTTTATAATCTTGCGAGATATATGTATACTAAAAGTCAACGGTGATCACAGTTTTACGGAGACATATAAAGCAAAAACTCACGCCTCTTTCACGACATATACTCATGTAACTAACATCCCTAGAACACTACATTGCCACGTATACTAAACGCTAATTGTTTATCCAAAGATCAACCAAGTCAGGTCATACACATCAGTCTCCTAGCAATTTGTCACACAAACCTATGACTTTCGCACGATATTATCACATGCAACACGGGTGGCACAATCATATCAAATCAAAATTATATAAATAAAATGAATTCCCATCGATCAACGATGATAGTATTGAACTTATATCATAAAATATTACAGCGTGACTCCTTATTTTTCAGTCATATGACCGAGAATTGAAAGTCATAGTATTCATTGATGACGATGAAATCTAGTTCCATTTCGTCATGGACTCAATTGATTCTGTGGCATTATATGTGATCGTGTCTAGCACGTGTTAAGTAATAAATCAATATATGGAAATGAGTTAATGGGATGATGACACTTTGTCTACGCGCTCTAGGCTGGTCTTATGAATCTTTTCAACATGGTAATGTACCTAGCAAGGCGCGGTGATGGCAGGTGGGGTAAAGCTGTGACCGAGTGGCTTCCAAGGACTAAAGAGAAGTGTTACGTGTGTACGGGAATATCCTGGATGAGGCTGTCAGAAGAACGTGGAGTTTGGCACAAGCAAACAGAGGCATATATCCAGCAGCGGGTGAAGTCGGGCTGTGGATGATGATGATAAATGTACCTAGAAGAAACCAGGGGGTACCACCTCAATCGGCATTAACCTCATCATCTGCCAAGCCTTTTCTTATCTGTTTGAACGGCTGCAGATTATTACCTGTATTTTACTTGAAGCGACTGACCTCCGCAACCCAGTTATCAGGCAACAAGATACCATTTGGAAAGACTGGTTGTCAGACTTTCAGGTTTCTAACGTCCCGTAACAACTGTCAAAGATCTTCGATTGACTGCCGTGACCAACGAAGCAAGGATCGATACAAGATCTCTGTAGGTTGTGCATGATTATCGATCCATAGACCAATCTCGGCATTGAGGATCGACCTTGTTGCTGCTGTTATTATTTAACCAAAATACCCCAAACCAACCTGTAATACAAGGTGTAAACGGACCCTTCACGAAACGATTTTTTTTTTGTTGAGGTGAAAAATCAAGTTTTACGGTAGGACTAGATGTAACCCTTCAGAACATTGTGCTGATGGATGCGTTGAATAGTACGGGGGTCGTGGAGGTATTTAAAGTAAAGTTGTAACATTAAAAACTTGTATTTTTTTAAACTTCTGAAAAGTTGGAACTTTGACCCCCAATATCTCCGCAACTAGGAGGCTGCCCTGTACAGGACAAAAAAAATATTGCAATGATGGGAAGAATAAGTGCCTTATGGCTTCGTTAAGGGTATTTTTAAACCCATTATAGGTACCTACTATACTACTATGCTATGGATTTAAAATGCAATAGAACCATCTCAATCGTCACTGGCCTATACTTGGCCTGTTTGATAGAAACACACAAACTGCGCAGTAAGCCCTTTGTTTACTTGAGAGGTATCATAAACCCGTATCGGTGTTATTGCGACCACCACTAACTAGCACATAATGTTTTATGACACACACGCTCCTATTAACAGCAGAATTATGTTTCACGTGAAATTACTCGGTTGTTTACAAGTTTCGTTTTTATTTCAACTAGCTCTTGCCCGCGACCTCGCTCGCGTTAATTTAGAATTTGACAATCAATTCGGGTTGTACTCTGCTTGTAGTAATATGATTCGATCATGTTTCGAAAGACACGTGGCGCCATCTATTATCATAAGAACGTTATTGTTGTTTTCCTCGGGAACAGTACTCGTTTTCGGGAGGAAAGGTACCCTATGTCCGTTTCTGTATACCTGACAACGTAAATGCAAAATTTCAGGATGATCGGTTTAGTGGTTTAGGCGTGAAAAGGTAACAAACAAACAAACTTACTTTCGCATTTATAATAATAGTTACGATTACGATATGATGGAACAATGTTAGAAGTATTTGCTAATGTAAAAGCATTAGCAAATACTTCTAGCATTGTTCCATAGTTCCAACTTTGTATGACATCGTGAGGAGACCGGAATGTTCTAGAACCTTAAATTCGGAATAAGTGATATCCACACCAATTCGCTCTGGGCCTGCATTGTGAATTGTAGCTCATTCCGGTTCAAGGAGATGAGACCGATGTTACAGCAAGAAACCGTAGGCTCCTGGTGAAAGTGCGACTGCTTAGTATTATGAGGTCCTGGGTTCAATTCACGGGTCGGGCAAAGTGTTATTGGCGTTTATCCGTTAGGAATTTCTCTATAGCAGCCACGGAGTCTGGATTTGTGCCCGGTTGATGGCAATAAGCTCGCCTCCTCTTACATAGGACGTATAATATAACTGGCGAAATGTAGTTGTACTATGAGGCACGCCTCTGCCTAACTCTTCGGTGATTACAGGCATGATGTTATGTTATGTTATATTATGTTATCGTGAGGAGATTTCAGAATATGTGATATCCACCAATCCGCACTGGGCCTGCGTTGTGAAGAGGCCTATGTTATAGCAGTGAGAACCTAAGCTGATTTTATGCTCCTGGTAACAGTGCCCCAACCTTTAGCACTATTACATCAGCTTGTCCGAACCATTTTCTTATCCGAACAATTTTCGATTAATCAGTCTACTAGGCTTCCCTCATCTTATCTGAAGTCGTCAACAATACAGAGAGACTGTGTGTCAAGGTTTGAGAAGACATAACATAACATCACGCCTGTAATCCCTGAAGGCTTAGGCAGTACCTAATAGTACACACCCACATTTTGCCAGTTATGATTAAGTCCCATGTTATAGGGGGCGAGCCTATTGCCATCGACTGTGCTCAAACCCCGACTCCGTGGCTGCTACTGAGAAATTCCTGATAGAAAAGCCCAATAACACTTTGCCCGATCCGGGAATCGAACTCAGGTCCTCATGCTCAGCAGTCGCGCTTGCAACCTTTCGACCAACTAAACAGTCAACGAGGCAACGAGGCAGCAGAAGTTTGAAAAGAGTATCTATTCAATACTTCGCTAGTGTTTCCATATAGTTTTCATCATCATAATTTACATTTATGGTTTTGATGGTTCCATTTCAGAGCGCATAGACTAGAATAGAATAATGTCATAGATGACAGCATCTGCAAAAGCCACCTTCTCCGCAAATATCTATTACAGCATCACAGAGTCACCACAAGGATCCTCACCAGTTGAATGGTAACCTAGATCGTGCGTGTGCGCACATACAGCTGTTTACGTCATCGGGAAGAGGGCTTTACTCTCGGGGAGTAATGGGGGGTGTAGACTTGACGGATTTTGGAAACCGAGGTTTTTATTTTGAAGTTAAGGAGCAGGGTTTCTGAGGGTTTAAAGGTCAAGCTAAGAATCTACTGCCTGAAAAAGATCTCGAATTGTACCAGACTGATATGACATTTATGGTGATTGTACTATTGTTTGATTTAAGCGACAATGGAAAGGTAAGTGTCATCCATGTTTTGATTAATTTGTTGATTTCTATTTTTTTAATTAATAGCTAGAAATGGAGACAGGCAAATTATGTTGTGTTTTTACAGTTTTTGCCATAGGCGCCACCGATGAACATAAAACCGCTATATAGATTGTTTCTTCAACAAAACTCTCTATTCAAAACCCATCAAGTCGTATTCTGTGAAATAAACAATAAAGTGGTTTTACAACTGTAATTCAGTTTGTTTGGTAATAAATCGGTAATGGACGTCCATTTATCGTAAGTACTGGTTCATTTCAGAGAAATAGTAGATGGTTCTAGTGAGATTCTTTCGTTGGGATCGACTTTTCCTTATTGCTCGTGGTTTAAATCAGTTTGATGTATTTGTTTCTTTTCTCACTCTGTGAAAGATCTTGATTTGGTGGGATCGTTGGGTTTTATTGCCTTCTAAATGCGGGAGCCGGAATCGGTTCATGTAGGTTTACTGAATGAAATCTTTCTTTTAATTGCACACAGAATCTTGTGTGTATCAATATTCGTAGCAAGTTCATTTCACCATTTTAAGATTTCCACCCCACAAGTTTTCATCGATACATATACATACTTTACTATTCCAGGACTTTGGAATCTTTGGTTGGTTATAAACGACGTTTACTGATCCAGATTTTTTACTTAAGGATTTATTTGCTCCAAAAACTGTTCTTCTCCCATTGTAGGTTACATTTAGATTATCTGTATTTCTGTCTGTCCTTGTAATATTTGCCATATAGACCTTGAAATTTTATCGTTTTGGAACCAAATTAACATTAATTTTGTTCTTCTGTTCTTCTTCTTCGTCGATCCCTCAATGCTGAGGATCGCGATCACATGTGACGCATTCCCAATTTATGCGGTCTTCTGTAGTGTGAACCATTCGGTACATGCTGACTCCAACAGTCTTCTTTATTGCTTTTACTTGTCGCACTAGTGTTGTCATTATTAACTTCATAACATCCAAATTCAATATCATCATCATTCCTACCTTTATTCGTGAACCAATGTGGACGGTCCACAACACGTGAACCAATGTGGACGGTCCACAACACGTGAACCAATGTGGACGGTCCACAACACGTGAACCAATGTGGACGGTCCACAACACGTGAACCAATGTGGACGGTCCACAACACGTGAACCAATGTGGACGGTCCACAACACGTGAACCAATGTGGACGGTCCACAACACGTGAACCAATGTGGACGGTCCACAACACGTGAACCAATGTGGACGGTCCACAACACGTGAACCAATGTGGACGGTCCACAACACGTGAACCAATGTGGACGGTCCACAACACGTGAACCAATGTGGACGGTCCACAACACGTGAACCAATGTGGACGGTCCACAACACGTATACCAAAATACCCTTTACTCGCGTATCCTTGAACAACTACTGGTTCATTCGCCTCGGCTGCTCTATTCTCAATACTAACTAGATCACTGACGTAATGTATGTAATTCCTCATTTCTGATAGCTGACGGATTTTAGGAGGGGCTTGTATTTTTTTTAGCGAGGATTTTGGACAGATTGTTTAGTGATCCGCTTTTGTTTTGGCAATTTTGTCAAGTTGATTCGTAAGCTGTTTTATTGCAGCTTGTAAGTTCATGAATAATACTTAGTATATTGTTTCTTTTTATCTTCTTCTTTAGTTGAGATCTTCTACATAAATAAAATTGAAGTGTCTGTTTCTAATTTCAAAATAACAGCTTTTTACTGAATGCATATGAAATTATATACAGTACTTATAAAAAAAAAAAAAATATCTGTCTTTCTATTTGTTCCGTCTAATCTCCGATACAGCCGAACCGATTTTGATCCAAATTTTACTGGCAGATAGCTGCTGTTTGGAGTAACTTATGTTACTATTATTTTAGAACAAAGATTAGGGTTCCGTGCAAAAAAATTAAAACCCATGCAATGTTAATAAAATCCGATTCAAATAGGGAAGACATTTCATTTTTTTTTATTTCAAGCGGGTGTAGGTCGCGGGCTAGTCTTTAATAAAATCGAGACTATCGTTGCAATATCCAAAAGTAGTACATAAGCTTACGTAGTACTCGTAAAATCTCCAATACCGATTCGGTCGAAAAATCATGACTACGTTAAATTCTTGTAATCTATTAAACTTTAAATCTCAGAAATAGATTCTAAAACAAAAATAAAGAATCAATATCGATATAATTTTAGACCAAACATATAAAAAACTTTTCGAATATTCCAATAGTTTTGAACCATCAAACAGCTATACATTATTTTGTATACCATTCGTCATTTACAAAAAAAGCTCCAGTTCGTTTAAGATTTCTTGACAGGAGAACGTTTTCGCAGAATCAGTGTTTAAAGTTCGATAACCCGTCTTAGTACTTATCTTGTCGTAAATTTATTTATACTGAGGCCGATTTAAACTCTTACGATTTTAAGGTTCCGAAAACGGGATTTACGTCACGTAGTGAGGTTAGTAAACTGAAAATGTAGGCCGGCTGCGCATGCGCTGGTGCGATTGTGTTATAGGTAGATTAGATGGATTCAGGATGATTTTTTGAGTTAGACCCTGCCAAGTGGGTGTGACAGTCCAACTGGTTACAGATTGTTGTAAGTCAGAAAGATTTGGGTACCAGATTAAAAAAAAAAAAATATTTAGGTATCACTTACTTTCACATTGTCACATTAGTAGAAGTATTAGCATAGTCAGTATAATGTACCCGCTGCTGGGACACACGGCCTCCTCTTTATGAGAGGGAATGGGCACAGTGCGGGTTAGTAGATGTCACATGTCTTCGAATTTGTGGTTCTAGGATTGTTACATTATCAGTCGCAAAATGCAGAAATCTGTAAAAAGAAAACAGTTTTCAAAAAACTCTTCATCGTCATTCTCCTGCCCTTATGCCAATTTATTTGGGGTCGGCGCAGCATGTCTTCCTCTTCCACACTTCTCTATTACTCGTCATCTCAGCAGTCACCTCGTTTCTAGCTATACCATCCTTCACTCAGTTCAACCATCGTCTCTTTGGTCTTCCTCTACTCTTAAAGAAAACTAAAGAAGGTAATCTTTTACTTGGTTCGCCACAGTCAGAGAATATTACCCATCGAGAAACAGAATGACCTACTCCATTTTCTGGCTTTCTGGAAGTTTAATCTAACAACACTATCTTATCTAGTACTTCTTTCAATTCTATTCTATTCCTTAGGCCTATTTTCGAAGATACAAAGTAAAATATTAGGGGTAAGTGATATTTCCACACTTACATTTTTTTTATTTTTCTTGGAAAAGTCTGAACCGATTATGAATGATGCAATTGCAATAGCAAAAAGCTGCGTTGCACTGCGTATCTTCAATTCTCAAAACACAGTCTTTGACAAAAATATACCTACTTGAAGTAGTGAAATCGACTGCACATTGAAACAGGTGTTTTGACACACTAACCTATAAGGTAATATGCAACTACTGGTACGGAAATAAACTATAAAAGGTACGTCAATTAACAATTAATCCAATAAAAATGGATTTAGGAAAAAATATAACTATACTTCAAAGTTACAAACAGAACAAAATGTGAAAAAAAAAAACGGCAATTTCATAGTTAAAGACCTGTTACTACAAAGTTCTAAATCCGGATACTACGTCACAAGCTTAACCGGAGGCCAGTAAACTTAGAACCACATCGTAAACCAGGTTATCCGGTGGAACTAATGACGCGTTATTTGGTTTCAAGGAAGGGGGTATTTGGATGTGGATTACGACCTCTTTATGTCCGTGGTGAACCTAAGTTGGAAGAAAGAGAGATCGTGGGGATACCTGTTGTTCTTGAAAATGTAAGTCTATTTTTGTGGTAATGTATTCTGGTAGTAAGTTCTTATGTATTCTAGTAGTACCTACTACCTACGGATTTATTGCTGTATTGTGTATCAATCGATTGATTTGGGTAGCTTCTGAAAAATTTAAAAACCAATCCAATAACTTTATTTCGAACAAGAGTTCATATGGGTTAGTAGTGAGTACTAAAGAACTATGTTAGTACGACTTTTAGAAAAACAAAAGAAAAAACAAACATAAATAAAGGTAAAATCAGCCGTGCAATGTTGAATCGGATACGCGTAGATCGATACTTCAAACTTGACATGTATTATTTAACGACAAAATAAGAATTTTAGTCTTATTTACTCAGTGAAGCAACATAGAACATGCTGTTACAATGATAATATTGCAATTTATGAGAGTATTTTCACAAAAAGTGAGATAGCTACCGAGAATTACGTAAAATAAATCCTACAACAAAAAGCTTTCGAAGCGGGCACATCAGCGGGCCCTGCTATAATCCCACATAATTATATAACTGCCCA
Source organism: Noctua janthina (assembly GCA_963576755.1). NCBI lineage: Eukaryota > Metazoa > Arthropoda > Insecta > Lepidoptera > Noctuidae > Noctua > Noctua janthina. Next base: position 14,068,965 of record OY755061.1, read on the forward strand.
GTTAACCCCACTTCCTTCTGACGTCATAGCTGTATATATAGATCGCAAATCTGGGTTACCCGACAAACCGGGTTACAGCTTTGTTTTCATCCATTTTTGCGCGAAATGTTTTTATGTAACCCCCTTTTTATTCAGCGTAATAAAATCAATGTGGTGTTACATCACGGCCTGATGTAATATTTCAGGATTTTGTAATACTTGGGGCTTTTCGTTTTGTTTTGTGTGTTTTGTTGTGGAACAGATTTTTGGATGTTAAGACGTTTTTTTTTTTTGTAAAAGTAGCTAAGATAGGTAAGTAGCTAGGCTCGTGAATTATAGCAATAATCGAGCAGAGTATACACATGGCAATCGCCTTCTTCTTTTTTATCGTGTGGTTAGTTAGTAACCTGGTGTCAGAGTTTTTATGCCGCTCATGGGCCTCTGACTTGGCTTAACATGCCGTCAAGAAATATCTCTCAGGCATGCTGGTTTCCTCACGATGTTTTCCCTCACCGAAGCAAGAGGTGATTATACAATACGCACATGAATCCGAAAAATCAGAGGTGCGTGTCTTGGGTTCGAACTCGAGACCTATGATTTGGCAGTCCGACGGTCACACCACTAGGCTGTCACTGCTTAATCGCCTTCAAAACTTTTCATATTTACAACAAAGATTTAATATTTACAAACGACTTTCAAAGCGATTGACATTTAGGATGACCACTTTAAGTGTGTTGTTAAAGGTGGCATTGCTTCTCGAGAAAATTTGAATCGATATATCAAACTTGGTACATTTATTTAAGTTCTTTTTTTTTCAAAATTAACGGGTGCTTTTCCTGGCTAGGAATATTGCATAAGCATAAAGCATAATCAGTCTATAATATTCCCACTGCTGAGACACAGACCTCTCTATAAGACATGCCGTTTTCCTCACGATGTTTTCTTTCGCCGTTTAGAGAGCAGTGGTGATGAATTAAATTACACAAAGTATTGCGCCTGCCTGGGTTCGAACCCGCGACTTACTGGTCGTAAGTCGAGGCCGCCACCACTGGACCACCGCTGCTCTTAAGAATATTGATTTTTCAAGAATCCAATGATACAGTTTTAGTTTTTATCAAAATCGGGCTCGAGACTCCTTTGATTATTTTTCGCTATTCTATTTAGTTTGACACCTACTTGAAAAAAAACATCCTGTATATCTTCCTTTAAAATTCTTAAATAATAAAATTGTTAACAACAACCACGGTTGTGAAAGCGTGCCTTTCTACCCGAAATGATCAAATCCAAAAGGAAAGGTTATGAAAACGTTACGAAAACGTTATTTTAACGGTCTGCATGTTTGCATCATATTTCATCGTAGCGCCTAATCTACTGAGGATTTTTATGTTTCTAAACACTAAACTTGTAAAGGTTCACATTACAAATAAAATAGGGCAAGAGTTCATAGATAGACTTGTGGCAGGCGTTTGCCCAGCAGTGGGACAGCATGGCCTAGAGAAAAATAAAAGAGAGAAGGAACAAACATTTGCTGTCCTTGAAAAAATCGATTGTCCTAGTTTTAACTTCCAAATATTTGTGTGTTCCACTTTCATTTGTAACACTTTCGATAACACAAAACATCTGTAGCAACACATACACAATTGGACTTTAATTGTCGTATTTCGACATTTATACACCCGTAAATTCTTATATAATTGCATTTTAAAAGTGCAAGTTTAAAAAAAAAAAATATATTTTAGGTAACTAGCACAGCCCACGACTTTTTTGTCGTGTATTTTGTATTTTCCTTCATGTAATTTAATTAGATGCCTCTTGGGTTTTCATACAAACAATTTCTAATCCTGGGGTTAGAAATTGTTGTTAAATTCTCTCTCTCCACCCCACTCTCCGCGGAGCGGAAGGGAATGTCAGACTTGTACTGACTAAAACCCATCCATGTTCCTTCTTTGCCCTTTGTGTTCCAGGGCCACGGTATCTCTTTCGAACAGTTCCGCAGTTCCGCCCTGGCAGGCATCGGCCCATGCGGACCCCTGCTTGGTTGCTGACATCTCTTTGAGGAGCGCGTGGAACACGAACGCGCCGTCGACACGGCCTGTCGTCATAAGACGGCCGGACTTCGAGCTAGCCCATAATAAATAAAATAAAAATAAAAATGTTTATTTCAATTACAATGGGCGTTTAGATACATATTATTGGAGGTCACCTTTTAAGCAAGGAATTGCTTGTATTAGGAGACTCCGCACTTGCCCATAACTCGCCGTCCTCAGGCCCGCGCCTACGGTGGCCGGAAACCACCACGTGACCCCCGACGTCCAGGGCGTCTCCCGTGGCGGCTGGGACGTGAGGTTCTTTCCCTCTCACGTCCCGCCACCTCCTTCACTAGCATGACAGCTTCGCAGAAGGAGGTGACGGCTTCCCATTCCCTCTCGCTCCGGACCATGGCTTGAACCAGGGCCGGACGCGAGAGATTGCCGCTGCCTATCGCCGCTACACCTTGTATAACGATGTAAAATACACGGTATTTAGACAATACTGCACCCATGCTTTCATAGCAAAACATCGGTATTTTGGAGAGATTCCATTAATCCATTTCACTTGCCCCCCTGACCCAATCCCGTACGTCGATGAAAGTCAATCGATCAAAGTCAGCGCCAGATACGTCAGCTTTTACTATCGTTGTGTACGAAACGATAAACATGAGCTATCTTCCGGGTCATTTGTGGACTGTTTATTGTCAATACGATTGGAGCTGGTAATTAACTGTTAAGTGCAGATTTAGTGCAGACTAAAAAAAATACTTCTTCGCCCTAATCTAAACAACCTAAGAAAACGGCCGCTATTCGCATCGACAAAGTACAGGCGTAACGCCTTCTGCATACGTAGTGTTATAGCTTTCAACAGTTTACCTTCACACCTGGAAATCGATTTATTTTGCACCACCGCACACAAATTAGAAAGATCTTAAACAGGGAGTATTTTGGTGACAACTATAAATAGCTTTTGATTTTGATATTGCACGGCTAGACATACCTAATATTACTAGCTCGACATACCTAGTACATATGTCTACATTTTACATCTTTTTAATACTCTGTCGCTGTAACTGGTCAACGCAAATAACGCGTAATTAAGTAGATATCTACATGTGGAAGCTTGTAATTAGCAAATGTCCCTACTTATGCATGATACTTAAGATTGTAATTAGTCTGTAAGCTTTCTTTAAAATTAAATAAATAAATAAATAAGAATCTAGGGGGCTTGTGGCTAAATAATAACAGATGGTCCACGGGCCTCGGGAGGTATGTAAAGCGGTTGGTCGCGAACTGTCATTCGTAGAATTTTTACAGTTGAAACTGACAACCAGTCTTGCCAAGGAGTATCGTGTTGACCAGTAACCGGGTTTCGAATGTTAGCAGTAGCGAAGGGTCAATTTTGGTAAGAGGTAAGCCGGAGTACATATCTTTAATGTGATGATGTATATTATTTGTCTATAGAATACAGACTGTGCCATTTTTCAAAGGGAAGCCAGTAGGAATCGAGTTGTGTGGAACCTTCGCTACTGATAGTCAGTCGCTGTATGTAAAATGGTGGTATTCAGTTACGTCCAGTTACACTACAGACAGATGATGTCCAGGTAAGGTAGGACAGAATCCTCCTTAAAAATATAAATTGATTATGGACGAAGAGAAAGACAGAAAACTGGCCGTGTTTGTTTATAGGGTTCCGTACCCGAAGGGTAACCAACGGAACCCTATTACTAAGCTACCCCTGTCCGTCCGTCTGTCCGTCCGTGTGTCTGTCTATCAGCGGGCAGCGGCATGTATCTCATGATCCGTAATAGGTAGACTGTGGAAAGTTTCACAGAATGTGTATTTCTGTTGCTGCTCTAACAAATAATAAAAAATAAAAGGGGCTCCCCTACTACCGATGGTACGGAACCCTTCATGCGCGATTTCGACTCGCACTTGGTAGGTGGTTTTTTTTTTGGAAAACATTGATTTTTCTGGTTATTCACCACATTCTCAGTCAGACTTCTACCAACTTCGCAATAACCTCATAGATTACAAGTCACAACACCCAGAAACCCCCGATCTATAAATACCTTATCAAAACTTGTTCCACTTTTGATTTCAAACTAATTGGTAGTTTTATCTATTTCACTATTCGTATCTATCGCTATCATGTCTACGACGCAGTCCACCGATATCCAGATATTAATTCCGTCCCTGTTGAAGTCCACTTGAAACTGGTTCGGAGCAGTGATAAACTATCATAAAGTATGTAATTGTGTGATAGAAGTCGTTGACGATTTTTTTGTTATATAAATGCATGGGTAGTTGATGGAATATTGAAACAAATGTAGTCTAAACGAAATGAATGTATGCCTGTGACTGTCTTCGTTCAATGCGCAGTTACCGTAGCTGCCAGACGTATTTTGTGTTCTGAAACTTTTGATTGTAAGTTCAGTTTTGATCAATAAGTCTTTTTATTTTTCCATTGTTTATTGTATAGGATACAAATATTTGCTATACATTTACATTGTTAACAATACATTTTTCATGGTAATAGGCTTATCCCCAATCAAATGGAACTGAATATACTTAAATGTCGAAATCTGGGTGTACTGTACACATCTGCATACCCCCTCAAAGGTTCAGGTTTCATACAGGCGTGATGTTGTGTAAACAATAAACATCCAAGCGATTGCAGCAATCACGTAGATTTGCTGTCTATTATTGAAGAGTTCCGTTCCATATGTCCGAAGTCCATGATCAGATCATGACAATATTTCTATGAGATCAACTTGACAGTTTACTTTTTCAAACAAAAAAGATTTTACCAAATCGGTTCGGACGTCTTCGAGTAATCGGTGAAAATATATTAAAAAAAAGATTCCGATGAATTGAGAACCTCTCCTCCTTTTTTGAAGTCGTTTAAAAATGAAGTTCTGTTCCACGTTGATCGTCCTCAACTGAAGGGTCACGGCTGACTGTCGACTGGCTACTCAGTAATTCGGTTGTCAAAGCCTAGAGCGCGGGTACTTTAATTCTTGCGACATTTCTTCGTCTCCCTCTCGGAAAACGTGGTCTTAGTTACCATGTGTACAGTTTGGGAGGTAGATCAGCACGCGTAGCAAGACCACCGTAGAAAGGGGGTTTATCGACGGAAGAATCGACAATATGACAGGTCAACAAAAGAAATCTGTCATTTTGTCGATTCTTCCATTGACAAAACCCGTCTGGTCTGGATAAACGAACCATAGCCTCAGATCAGATTAAGCCAAAGAAACGCTGTTGAAGATAAATCTAAGAATAAAAGAGTTGTTTAGGAAGAAAGTCTGACAAGGACTTGGAAACTTGCAGTTATCGAAATTGATTAAAATCGTTCAACAACCTCAAGAAAATAAAGTAACCGACATAATGGTGCTCGCATATCCGCTTGCAGAATTATTGATTTTACAATTTTCCGACCTTATAATATTGATTTATGAAAGGTAAGTCGTTGCCAGATGGTATTTCTCACTGGCAAAAATGAAGAACTTGCATAAAACCTTTCCCTCTACTTAACCCTTATAGAGGATGACTTTTCAAAAATTATTCCTTAGTTTTTCTCCTTGCTAAATAAGGAAACTCTTCTGCAAAAGGTCATGCTTTTAGATCCACCGGTTATATTTTTGAATAGATTCTACGTCCCTTTTTAGAGAAAGACCAAAGAAACAATGGATTGACTGTGTGAAGGATGATATGGCAAGAAAGGAGGTTGATGTCTGATGAGATGACGAGTAATAGAGAAGTATGGAAGAAGAAGACATGCTGCGCCGACCACTAATAAATTGGGTAATGGCAAAAGAATGATAATTCTATGTCCCTTTTTAATTCTAATTTCAACACAAATACACCCAAAAAGTATCAAAACAGACATTATCAATAAACTTTCGCATGACGCAGACACGAGAGGCACGACTGCGGTCAACAGAGTTGTTTTCCAGTCGATCTGAAAGTGAAAGGGAAACGCAGTAAGATATTATTAGCTGTCTATCTATTGATAACCTTGTGGTCAAGCCGACGACGGCGACGTGGAACTGAACCACGTCATGGTAAATACGCAGTTGAATTCGTAGTTTTTTTTTTTTTTAAATGTGCGTTGGATAATTGAATTAGTGTCGGGTCCGCTTGGTATTATCCAACATTTTATTTTAGTTCTGGTTTCTTTCTTTTTATTTCCTGCATTGATTGAGGTTTGTGAATTTAAGCCTTCTTATGATTTGATGGTCAACAGTACAAGTTGTACAGTACAGTCGCCAGCACATCAAGTTACTACAAACTGTCAAATTTTCACATTCGATTTTGAACTTAACCTTCAACATTTTATGGCTTAAAATCATTTGGAGAAATTTGACGGTTTGTGGTAACTTGCTGTGCTTGCTGTGTTGCTGTGCTGGCGACTGTACAAAAGAGTAGGTCCTAAGTAGAAGAATCAGTAAGAAAGGACATATATGAACGATTAAAAAAGTTGAGAAAACGAAACACAAATACATTGTATAAACACACACATTACACACAACAACAACATTAACAAAACACAACGACATTTTATTTTTACTTTGTAGCTATTGTGTTGTGTGTGTTGTATTGTGTATTGTTGTGTTGTCGTTGTTGTGTGTTGTTTTGTTGTAGCAAAACGATACAATGCAACACACAAAACAACAACAACAAATTGTTGTTGTATTGTGTATTGCATTTGTTGTTGTTTGTATTGTGTTGTATTGTTGTTGTGTTTGTTGTTTTGTATTTTTTTGCTACATTAAAAGAATAAAAAGTTGTTAATTACTCAACTTTCAGCATCGTTTACGTATAATAAGCCCAAGATATTATGTGGAAAGTATAAGCAACTCGCTAAAATCTTCAAGACTGCGATTCTAAGAAGTTTGCCAAAGTTCATTGCTTCTTAGTTTACAATCTACTTGTACCTAAGTGTTGCAAGAAATTAAAATGGGTATCGTCTCCGATTCTCCTACGTTCAGAGGCGCGTAAAGACATGGTGACGAAGTATTACAGGCAGGGATAAACAACTTTAAACCACAAAAACAATCACTAGCTGAAATATCGGCAAGTGAGTTGGTTATCTTGGTAAATATGTCGGTCGGCCATTTAGGTCGGGCTCGTCTTGTTTCTATCGGAGTCGTTGACAGGTCTAATTAAGTTAAATGGAGAATTAAGGAAGTAAAATATGTGGAGGTATGTAAAGTAGAGATCATCATCTGCCTAGCCTTTTCCCAACTATGTTGGGGTTGACTTCCAGTCTAACCGGATGGAGCTGAATACCAGTATTTTACATGGAGCGGCAGCCTATCTGTATTATTCTATCTGACCTCTCTACACAGTTAGTATCGGATAATATCGCTTGGTAAGTCTGGTTATCAGGCTTTCGGGCTACCGACTGCCTAAGATCTACAAATGACAGCCGGGGCCAATGGCTTAACGTGCTTTCCGAGGCACGGAGGAAACTCGGTATGTTATGGGTGGTCACCTAACCACAGACCAACCTAGACAAGCGCGGATTAACCTGAAGTTCGATCCGAGTGGCTTTTTTATATAGCCACGAGCTCCTCATTTATATGAAGTAGATATAACAAAAACAAATACACATATGGATATATTGGATTTGCCGTCAATCATAAAGTTCGCGTCCTCTCTCTTTTGATTGCTATCCTCTCTCATAGCAGCTAATTTCCTTCCCATTCTCACCATGTTAACCCTAGGTTGGTAATCCCTGTCATAGTATGTGTAATTTACTAACGAACTACGTGATTCTAACACGTAGTTTTTTAGTAAAAATACCACAAATCAGCTGCGAAGAAAAATTTGTTGTCACGTGAATCTGAAAAAAACACACGCATTAGTGAGTTTTTGCTTTATTATAATGTGTTCCTGAATTATGTTTTACATTTTGTTTTATTTTAGTTTTAATGGAATCTTCAGAACTTCGCATACTGAGTGCTAGGGTAATATATTTTGACAGGTGGTACAATGTCAATTGATGTATGAAGTGGTCTGAAATTGATAGTGTTGATATTTTTGTCTTTGTAAGTATTGTGGTCGTGTGGTGCCAAACTGGATAGTGATCAAAAAAATTCATTACACTTCCTCCAAAACTGTTTCTTATCGCACTATGATTAGGTTCAACATGCAATGTATTTCTCACTAACTCCATAACAACCTCGCTTGCGGCTCGGGTGTGATTTTCGCCAAGACTGCAATAACAAAGTTTCCCCACTTATATCAAAATGTACTATTTTTAATATATTGTTTACTCACGGTTTTGTGATGTTTTGAAACTGGTTGGCGTCTCTGTAAGTAGAAGAGCGACTAACAAATTCACATTCTGTCATCAATAACAATAAGGAAAAATGCAAGAATGTATTGGATTGGATTATGCTGCCGAAAAGTTTATGTCAAACCTGTTGAGAGTTTTTTGTAAAACACGAAGCTTTTTAATAGGCATAACCACGTCTTGTCCAAGCCTTAAATGATATCTACAAACTATACAGGGTGGCAGGAATACCTACGCAAAAACGGTTACTACGTATTCAGTAGATCATTCTGAACCTAGAAATTTTTCGTCGGTTATTAGACAAAAAACAGCAGATGCAGTCAAAATGTATGGAACAGCTGTTTTTTTATAAATTACTGATGAAATTTCCTTTTTTCATAATAATGTACTGAATCGTGGTAACCGTCTTAGCGTCGGAGTCCCTTCCACCCTGTATAGTTCACTTATGTACATTTCTAAAGACTGTTGTATTTTACATGGAGCGACTGCCTATCTGACCTCCACAACCCAGTTAGTACTGGGTAATACGATATTTCTTGGTAAGACTGGTTGTCAGACTTTTCGGGCCACTGACTACCTAACGACTGTCAAAGATCTACAAATGACACCCGGGACCAACGGCTTAACGTGCTTTCCGAGGCACGGAGGAAACTAGGTACGTAACGGGCGGCCACCCATCCGCAGACCAACCTACGCAATCACGGCTTAACCTAAAGATCGACTCGAGCGGCTGTTATTATGTAGCCACGAGCTCCTCTATTTCTAAAGACTGTTACGACTTGATAATCATTAACAAAAGCTTACAAGCTATCCGATTTTGGACATAGATTTACCATAAACCAGCCAATGATAATGAAGGAAATGAATGATACTATTCAACAATTTGTCATTCAATCCCCGATTGGCAAACGAAGCACGATTCTACTTAGTTACTAATGTATGTTCATCCTTGTCATTAGGATATATGAGTTAGTGTAGGAAGAATGTTTAATATCTTGACACTATGTATATTTAAGTCGTTATGCGAGCCAATATCCGGTTGCAGTCTGTTAGGAATTGGACACAATGGGTAGGTATTTATTCCACCGAAATTATTCATCACTCTAATTTTTCGATGCACCGACCCGAAAATTAACTAAGTAGTCATATTAGACTACCTAAAAGGGGCGTCCATTACGCGAGGCAATTTTGACGATTTTTCGACCCCCCCTCGTCCCTTAGTGAGATGTCGTGAGATTTGACTGTACATCCTAATCTCACGTGAGATTTATCAAAATGTGTAGTTAAGTGGTAAATACGTTAATATGCGGTTGAGTTCTTTAAAAAACAAAATTTGCTTAATATTTTCATTGAATATTATTTATTATTAAATATTATTGTGTAGGATTTAACCACATTGGAGAAATATGTTTACTTAAACCTAGTTTTCACGCAATTTTACACTCTTTCTTGCGGGAAAAAAATTACGTGATATTTTCCAACACTCTCTCCTTCGTGAGATTCTAAACGCCTCACGTAATTAATGGACGCCTACAAAGAAAATATTTAAGTACCTATTTTCAGTCTTCATTCTTATTTATCGTGTGGTTAGTGTCTAACCTGGTGTCAGAGTTTATATGCCCCCCATGGGCCTCTGACTTGGCTTTACATGCCGTCGAGAAATATCTCTCAGGCGTAGTTGTGTAGATACCTAAGTGAATTTTCCGATGCTAAAATGTACTTTTCAGGTATTATTTGCTTTGTAGCTTTTAACCTGCTGTAAATATTTCAAAGTAAAGTGATTTTTAGAAACTCAGAAAAACAAAAAAAATGATATTCATATTAATTTTGTCCTTCCTTTGAAGGAGATGGCTAGATGAGCTGGACTCTTTCTCAAAGGAATGGCCTACAGTTGCACTAGATCGCGAAAAGTGGAAGGAGGGCAGGGAGGCCTTTGCCCAGCAGTGGGACAATATAGGCTTATAATAATAATATTGTCCCTTGGTTTGACAAAAGTAGGAAATACATCATTTTTAAGGTGCTGTGTGAGCTGCTGTGCGGTGATTTAAGCTCAACAAAGCTGAACGTTGTGTCCCAGCCCTTAGTTAAGGAAATGTTGTACAAATGTTCAAGAGAACGCGCTCAGAATAGTTTATCTTTTGTGTGTCCTCGGCTTATGATAATTGTTCGCTATATGGAGCGACATGCAGGAACGGACTTTAGTTGGTTAGAAAATTAAACGGTAAGTGCCTACCTACCTATTGAACAATTTTTGTAAATACATATTATGTATATTCTATCTAAGTAAGAAGACAAGACAACGGTGTTTCTTTTGTTCATACACGGAAATTCCTTGATGTATTTCGCCACCCCTTCCAATTTACCTAGTTTAAATTATAAATTACTTCTTTTACTTTTAATAAACTACGATTAGTTCCTCTCTAAACTATTTATTCATTCGTTTAAGAATTATACACATTTTATACAAAATACCAATAACTCCGCAACCAACGCCGTCTCTGCATTCAGACATGACAATAGTGTTCTAAATATGAAATACAGTGCAGGCCAAAAACATATCATCACAATAACATACTACAAAATTTTACTACGAGGAAATACAACTGGCGAAGTAACGAACATTGTGTGCAAGCTCTTCGAACATTTAACAAAACGGAAAAAAGAATTTAGGTATGGAAATAGTAAAGCATTTTTTTTTCGTTTTTTTTTAAGACGGAGTAAAAGCAATTTTACCAACACCAATAAATAAAAGAAAATCAAAGATAAAATTTAAAAAAAGGTGATTAGATTTAAAGTGAAAAAAATTATAAGGTTTCGCAGACGTTCAGCGTCTTTTGATAAATTGTTTTCTGAGAATCTAGGTAAATGCAATGTAATTTTTTTACTAGTCATTGTAAGAGATTTAAGTGTTCAAGACAAAAATAGTACCATTGAACTAAAATAATAAATGTAGCTGTATATAATAATTATCTAACTGAAACATTGATAATTTAATTTATCACGCCATTCAATGCTGTTTGTGACTCACCCTGTATTACGTATGCCTTTAATCATAACGGCAGGAAAATCCTATTTAGAGTATCACCTGACTAAAAAATAATTTAAATAAACCACAGATAGCATAAGAAACATTGTCATTACGAATTTATAATACTAACGATATCAATTATCTACATTTTATCGCTACGTGTCGACAAAACGATAAAACACAAGATTTCGCATTAAAACGTAAAGGATATGAGATAAAATTAATTCTTTATTTGTTTTAAAAACGTACGTAATACTTTTTTTTTACCAGAGATTAAAACTTTTTTCATTTGCGAAAAAGTTGGGAGTTCCGGGTGCGTTGTTTTGAAATGATGTTTTCCTTTTTTGAATATTTTTATTATTTTTCCATTGCTTTGTTGTCATTATTAATTTTAAACTCAAAGTAGAATTACTGCGTTCCATTTCGAAACATTGTAAATTGTTTTTGTTATTTTTTAAAATTAATTTTCTTGCTTGTTATACAGACTACATAGGGATACTACGTGTGATCTTATTTCTTTTTTGTGTGGTGAGTGCCTAACCAGGTTTTATGCCGCCTATGGGCCTCTGACATGCCGTCGACGTCGAGAGATATCTCTCAGGCATGCTGGTTTCCTCACGATGTTTTCCTCCACCGAAGCAAGTAATAATTATACAATACGCACATGAATCCCAAAAGTCAGAGGTGTTGGGTTCGAACTTGACACCTATGAATTGGCAGTCCGACGGCACACCACTAGGCAATCACTGCTTCTCTAGATGAAAATTGCGTTCGTCTGTTATTTTATTTTATTTTAATTATTGCAGTTACAGTTTTACATGAACTAAATAAAGTGAAAGGAAATTTCGCACCTTTTGTTTATGTAATTAAAGGTTGACGAGCCTAGTTGACTGTGTGTTTCATGAATAAACCCTTATTATTGGTATATTGACCTAAATTTGTAACTGAAATCAGTAACAATAAAGGTTTAGTAATTTTTGTTACCACACCAAAAACTACACAATGTCTTTCAAGTAATTTCAAGTAATTTCGTTGACAATTTTGTTCGATGCTCGACTCATAAATTATTATTTTTTATTCCTACTGTCCCACTGTTGGCCAAAGGCCTCCCTCCATTCTTTCCTCGGTCACGATTCTTTACTAGTTCTTATCAATTCTCCAGAAAGACACTCAGGTCATCCTACCATCATTTCCGTGGTCTACCGCGGTATCGCTGTTTCATGGCCCCAATTCCATGTTTTACGGGCCTACAGTTCAATATATAGATTTATCTAAAACGCAAAGACATAAAATAGTACATCAACATAATTCATAAATGTTGTAATTCCTGCCAGTGACAAAGCACCGCACCTTACTTAATTTCCAACAAACGCATTTAATATAAAAAACAAACATTCTACGAATTTAGCTACACCTCGGTCTCAAAGCATTTATTACCGTTAATTTCTCAGTAAAGAATGAACTAATGAATGAATTGTCGCACCCATCAATTAGTGAATGAATAATTTTCAGCTTTACTGCTTACATTGAAGCAGACAGGTCTGTTATGTTGCCTTGACCCAGTTAGATAAAGAATTTATTATTATATTGCGTAGAACGAATGTGGAAATGTATGGCGGTTTTAAAATTCTATGAGTTTTTTATTGTTTTTGGTAGAATTTGGGCACGTGCATTTTAGTATTCGGCTTTGTTTATGTTTCTACGTAGTTATGGCAGGGTTTTTTAGACCTTGGAGAATAACGTGGCCAGCTGCCCAGTTGCGTAGAACTTGAAATGTAGTATTAGCATAATTCTTACATAATTTCGGTCATGAATTTGTTTATTACATACCTAGGTACGGTTTCGCTATAATTGTGTGTTACTAAGGTGCTATTCTATCTTGATATCGATATCTACGCGGACCGTGATGCTGATCCAATTAGATTAGTATTAAAAATCTTAGTGATTTTCTTGCCGAAAGAGACCTTTTAAAGTAATTAATACACGATTGACTATATTCGTTTGAAGCGCACTACATAGACCTTCACATCCGAATTAGTCAGCCCTCTACCAACCTCGTAGACTAGCTAACAATTGTATAACGGTATGGGACTGGGCAGGTTATGGCTGTGGACCCGAATATCGCAAGACTGGAGCCCTGAGACAGTTAGACGAGATCGCGGCGGATCGGGGAGAAGATGGCGGGAAGTCTTGGATGGTTTCCTCGTCTATGGCAAGAAGAAGCATACCATCGAGATTGGTGTAGGGTATGGCGGCAGGCCTTTGCCCAGGAGAGGGACAGCTAACGCTATCCGAATATCGTAAAAAATTAGATCGATCCCCCGAAAAACCGACGTGCGGTCTTTTCATGCACCAAAAGTAAAATAAATAGCGATGCGACCATGCGACTAGTCACACGTAGGTCTCCTGCGGCCTTCTATACTATGGCAAAACAAATCTGGATCTAACTTGATTAGATACACGTAAACTATGATAGTTCTCATTACCCCTTGGTTCCGATTCCCCCGTGTATTTTATTGATTTAAGTGAAGAAAAAATTAATTGCATATTCCCTGTTATGATTGACCATACCAGGCCATTTGAAGTTATTCAAGGCAATGTAATGCACTTTGTGGAAGAGATGCGTGCAAATCTTATCCATTTGGTGTTTGTCGTCTTTAGCAGAGAACACGTAACATTGTAGGGAAAAAGATGCCGTGATAAAAAAACCCTAGAATAATACATTAGTTTTTGTAACTGTGTTGTGTACGTCAGATAGGCAGTCGCTCCATGTAAAATACTAGCATTCGACCCGACCCGCCGACCCTAACATAGTTGGGAAAAGGTTAGGCACATGTTGATGAAACTGAACTACAGTAGGTTTAGTTTGTTTGTAAGTACCAACCCTCTAACACATTAAGAGTAGTTGATGCTCCGAATGATGTTCTGAATGCGTGGTCTATATCACTTGCTTCGGTGAAGGGAAACATCGTGAGGAAACCAGCATGCCTAAAAGATATTTCTCGACGCATTTAAAGTCAAGTCAGGACACCAGGTTCGGCACTAACCTCAGGATAAAGGAATTACAAAGGGAAGTACAAAGGATTTTTCGTCAATACAACGAGTAACAGTCGTCTGTCCATTTCTGTTTCCAATCGATTGATTTTATTCATACAAAATCGTCATGTGTCATATCCCATTTTCCTACAACGCACTTGGCCAGACATCGTTAATGGAAGTAACCTCACACAATTACACTCCATTTCACCATATCGTTACATTTGGCGCGTCCACCAGACATCGCAGTTTATTTACCGGAAAGTTGTAAACACGGAGGCGTTTACCTTCAGCTCCGAGGGTTGGCAGACGGCCAGCTGCTTCGCAGAACTGTGTGATGACGGAGTGATTCGATTAGGGGTGGTAGTTACGAGAAAAACTGTGTAGATAGCAGATATTCATATAGTTTTTAATTTAAGTTCGGCTAAGAATCTTTCATTCCTCTTTGAAAGAGAAATGGAAAGGAGCATGATGGGTCTAAGGTTTAAAGGCAAAAGGAAAGCTACAACAATAAGAAACACCACATCAGTAGCAGATGTTAAAGTAAAAACACGAACCCTTAAATGGAAATGGACAGGTAATATGTATAATCTAAGGTTAGTTAAGTTATAATTTAAGTTTAGATGTAGAAAACAAATAAGTGTAATTGTATATATTTTTTTTAATTATTATATTGTGTATACAAAGGTCAGAGTAAATAAAGGCTATTTTTTGTGAGCTGATGTGGATGCATCGATCTTCTTGGCCCTTTGTCCACTGCAAGTAGATAAGAAGAAAGTGTTACTTCTTCTTTCTTAACGCGTTTCGTGGCATAAGTGTGGTTTTTATGTCGTCTAAAATGCAGGTGTTGGGACAATTTGGATTTTCCAGCAAATAGGTACGGCCCACTTGCTAGAATATCCAAGTTGATCCTGTCTGTCTGATCGGAAGCACCGCATTCACATAAGTATTCAAATAAGATGTTGACAGAACGTAACTTCGTAAGTAAATACATACTTAGCTCGAATCTACTCGGAACTTTTTAGTGGAAAACAAAAACACGAAAAACAGCTTGCATTTAAATTCCTAAAAAAACGCCGAAAAAGTACAGGAACACTTTTCCACTTCATCTACAATCGACAACCCTGAACCAACTCTTTCAATTTTTTTTGCCCTCTTTTTCTCTCATTCGCAACTGCGCCATATCTGAGAGAGACAGAAGATAAGACGAATTGGTTACTATGTAGTATTATAAATAGTGGAGAAGCGAGGGCGTGTCGCCTATATCGATGTAATGTCGTAGATTTGGCACGTCTCTGTGTTTCGTCACTGGTGTTATTGGAATGGGTATCGACAGTATCAGATTGTGTTTGTTGTACTTTTGATCGTTAAAGAAGATGCTGGAGATTTTCTAGTTATTATTAGTCTATGTGGTTCCGGGAGCTTATTGATAAATGTCATAAAAACTACTTAAGAAGGGCGAGCTTTAGGTTAAGCCGCGCTTGCCTAGGTTGGGCCGTGAATGGGTTTTGCATACCGAGTTTCCTTCGGGACGTCGGAAAGCACGTTAAGCTGTAGGTCCCGGCTGTAGAAGATCTTTGACAGTCGAAACAGGTAGTCAGTGGCCCGAAAGTCTGACAACCAGTCTTACCAAGGGGTATTGTATTACCCATTACCAACTGGGTTGTGGAGGTCAGATAGGAAGTTACTCCATGTAAATACTGGTATTTAGCTGCATCCAATGAGAATGTAAGCCGACCCCAACATAGTTGGAAAAAAGCTAGGCAGATGATGATTCGTGGTCGATCTATAAAATTACGTAGAAAACTCCACTCAAAGCCTCTCCTGGCATTTTTAATCACATAGTATGTTCAAGGTTTCTTGAGGATCCCGTGCGTCAAAGTTTAAAGTCTCCACTCAAAGCCTCTCCTGGTATTTTTAATCACATAGTATGTCCAAGATTTCTTGAGGATCCCGTGCGTCAGAAGATGTTTCTTTTTCATGACGTAGGTCCTAAAAGTCACCACGATGTCAGTAAATTACTGTCAGCATCCATCACGGCACAAAATATTTACTATTCACGTGCGCCGGAGCAAATTTTTTGCTGACTTTACGATCGTTCAAGGAAATCACAGTTTTTTCCTTATTTACAAAACATTGATGACCTCCCCTCACTTTTAAACGATGTTTCACCTAAACACTTCTTGTAAAAGATTTAAAACGTGCTATCAAAACGCTTTGAAAATAAACAAAAATACGTTGGTAATGGCTGCCAGCACGTGGTTAAAAGCTTTTTGCTTGATCTCGTGGCGAAAACGCGTGATTTTTCAATTATTACGTAACTGTTCTATGCACAGGTCATCGGAGGACGTAGTAGGATAACGGCTTCTCCAAACAGGAAAGCAATAAGTAAAGAAAAATGGTTAACAATAACACCCAAGCATGTGACGAAAAGAGTAACGAATACCCAATTATTTATTCCATCCCATATGTACATAGATAGTGTAATAAAGTAAAAGATCAATATGGACCCTGTCGGGCACAGCAACATTTGGAGGGAGAATATAAATATTGATGAACGGAGAGAGAGAGGAAGACCAAAAAAAAGATGGTTAGATTGTGTGAGGAATGATATGAAGAAAAGAGGAGTAAATGAGAACGTGGAGATTGACAGGGCAGAATAAAAGAAAAAGACGTGTTGCGCCGACCCCAAATAATGTATGCGCAAATTTATTGCTGGGAAACGACTTTTTTTAAGGTGAAAAATCACGTTTTACGGTAGAACTCAATGTAACGCACTCAAAACATTGTGCTGATGGATGGATTGATAGTACAGAGGTCGTGAAGGTATTTAAAGTAAAATTTTAACATTAAAAGGTATGGTCTAGAACAAAAAGAAAGAGTCGCAATGACGGTGAGAACGGTCACCGGTCGGTCGGTTTCGTTAAGGGTATTTTTACACCCATTCGTAGCAAAAAGGCTAGGTAGACGATGAAGACATGAATTACGTCATTTTGGACTAATATTAACTACCTTGTCTATTGTTTCTTTCGTTCCACATCGTACATCTACATTCTCGTAGATTTATCTCATAAAATTATTGTTTGCTATAACATTTCTTACGTTATGGATATTTCCGATTTATAAATAGACTGTTTTGTTTTCAAATTGTTATGAAGTTCCTCAAACTGTTATGTGTCTACACATAGATGCTGTGTGTACTACATAGCATTATGTTGTATCAACGTGTGATTATCTTCTCTGGCTAAATTCCGAGACAAATGTATATGTCGGATTTGTCAGGATACACTCCGTTAGGCTCGTACATCATGTGGGCAGAAGATGGGTTTCGTACTATTAAAACACACTAGGTACGATACACTGAAAAAATTGAAATTACAATTTAAAACAATAAGACGGGGCACAATGAATCCAGTACAGTTCCAGGACGTCACAACTCCACTGCGATCAGACGCTCAATGTCGTCCTAGCCTCGAGCTGTAAACATCAGGGCTCTGCAGAAGCCACGCTGTGGTGTGGGTAGACTTGTAAGTAGGTCGCGTGACGTCACCACCAGCGCACTTGCGATTCATTTTATGTCCGTACTAATGACCGGATCTGACATATAGATATCAAGCCGCCTGTCAATGTGATTCCCTGTCGCCTGTGCACTTGGAGTCACCAAGTAACAGTGACCTGGGTTCGCGTAGCTGAATTAGTCAGGTCAAATATTTTTGTCACTGATATAGTAAGAAGAAAAGAATGGGATTATAATCAATTTGTTGTCAATAAACATTGATCCATTGTCAACTACAAATAAAGTCTCTTATAACATTAAAATAAATAATAGCTAGGTCAAGTTGTTGTTTGTTGTAACATTCCTTTTTCAGTTACGCTTATAATGTTACGTCGATTCCGGCTCTTCGATTCCTGTAACGTCTTTCAAAGACAGATGACAATGACATAGGTACAGGAAAGGCGCCCTCTCAAAGCCATTCAATACATTTATATAACTTCGGACAAAGAAACATAGAATTCGCCAATACATCTACATTTCTTTAAAATCAAGGTCAGACTAGTCGGTTGCGATGATAAGACACCGACGAAAACATGAGAAGAGATAAAAGCAGGCGCCAAACCTGTTATTTAAAACATTGATAAATACATAGCAACACTATTTTATTGTTTTGGAACCATTTTTGTTAAGACGATAGGACTTAATAAAGTTGCAGACGATGACGTGGAAGGTGTTTGTTACTTTGATAATGTTTGCGGTCCAAATAAGTAACAAGATATTTGATATATAACAAATGCTATAAATGTATTTTAATGATAATTCCGTTATTTACAACCTACAAATCTATAATAGTAATAAAAATATATTCAAGTATCAAAAAAGTTACAGGGCGTCAAAAAATTCGTCCACATCGCTGGCAACAGGAAAAGTGCCCAGAAGGCTGGCAGCATTGCCACGTTGGATGGCAATGCTGATTTTTTGGCCAAAAACTAGGCCCTTTCTGGTGTCGTGAAGAGTCGACGAACCGCCTGGCAATTTCTCGAAATACTATTTTCATATACTGTATAATACCTCTTATTCAAAGGCTGAAAATCTTCCATACTCTGAAGTCAAACACATTAAATAATTCCATAATCAACACTAAAAACGGGATATTTACCATGTTTACTATTTGTTTTTTTATTTATCATGAACACGGATAAACTGAACAAAACAATGGTCAACATGGTAAATATTCCGTTTTTAGTGTTAATGATGGTGTTAGTGACCATGTCATTTTAAGAACTTGTACAGACGCCAGCACATTAAACTACCCGGAACTGTCAATTTTTCCCAATCAACCTTGAACCTAATGCTTTAGCGATAAAGTCAAAAATCTAGTAAAGAAATTTGACAGATTGTCTCAGCTTGATGTGCTGGCGTCTGTACATTAAATAATTTTCCAGACCAATATTGAAACAGAGGTATTTAATAACTACTTCTTCTGATGAAAGGAAAACAATACACTTTCGATTGAGGCTTTTTTTTTTTTTTTTTTTCCGGATGGGAAATCATCAAATGACCCCCCCCACTCTGGGCGGAGCGGAAGGGAGTGTCAGACTTGTACTGACTAAAACCCATCCATGTTCCTTCTTTGCCCTTTGTGTTCCAGGGCCACGGTATCTCTTTCGAACAGTCCCGCAGCCCTGGTAGGCATCGGCCCTTGCGGACCCCTACTTATTTGCTGACATCTCTTTGAGGCGCACGTGGAACACGAACGCGCCGTCGACACGGCCTGTCGTCATAAGACGGCCGGACGGCGAGCTAGCCCATAACTTGCCGTCCACAGGCCCGCGCCTACGGTGGCCGGGAGCCACCACGTGACCCCCGACGCCCAGGGCGTCTCCCGCGGCGGCTGGGACGTGAGGTTCTTTCCCTCTCACGTCCCGCCACCTCCTTCACTAGCATGACTGCTTCACAGAAGGTTCGATTGAGGCTGTATTATATAATGGAACGAATTCCTATATAGAAGTAAATCCAATTAACACCACACAATAAATCAACCTTCACAATAAACGAGAGGCGATCAAATAAATAATGACCATCAATAGCAAATTATTGAATCCTTTCTTACGTTGAATAGGACCCCTTTTTCATCATGAATTACGTCCATTATTGGTTTCTATTTGTTAGTATTGAACTGATATAATGGGGTTGTGTAAGTACTTTTAGTTATGTCATGTGTTCCCTTTTTGTTCAATGTTTTTTTTAGTTTAACTGTTGTGGTAATTCAATGGCATGGCACCTTGAAAGTTCTATAGTATTACAATGTTTTGCGTCATCAGTCATTATCATTCCCCTGCCCTTATCCCAATTCATTTAGGGTCGGCGCAGTATGTCTTCTTCTTCCATACTTCCTCCGTCATCAGAGTAAGCAGATATTAGCGATACCGATAATCTTCTACAGGATTCAACCAAGATTTTGATTCTTTCGACTTTCATTCATCTGTAGTTTGTAATATTCGCCGTTTCCCAGTTGTTACTTCATTAAGACCACAACATGTGTATTTGTGAATTAAACTTTGTAGTCTACATACAAGTTGGTCCTAACTTTTTCACCATCACCATTATTATAAATTATACAGCCTCTAGACTCAGACTCATCCTCGGTCACTCTATCCATATCATCTTTGAAACTGGTCTTATGCACTACTGCAACCGTGGAAAGCCGTACTTTCAACGTCTTATCCTTACATGCATCGGAAATATTGTTTACTGAATTTTAGAATCAGATGTTCTTAATTGCAGGTTATTGAGGTCGTTACTGATAGAAATGGAGAAGAAGAGTACACGTCTGTTATAACATTACTTAACGTCACGCCTTGTAATCTCCGAAGAGTTAGACAGAGGTGTATATATCAGTACACACACAGTTCGCCAGTTATGTTTGAGTCCCATGTAATAGAGAGCGAGCCTATTGCCATCAACCATGCACAAAGCCAGACTTCGTTGGCTGCTCCTGAGAAATTCCTTATGCAAAAACACAATTACAGTTTGCCCGACCCGGGAATCGAACCCAGGTCCTCATGCTTAGTAGTCGTGTTTGGGATCACTACACCAAAGAGGCAGACACATCTAAGACCTTTGCAATAGTAATCCACTAAACTGACTTCAAAACGTAAAAAAAACACGTGGAAAGACCTAGAATGATTCACCTGCTTAGCATTCTGTACACGTCAATGTCGACTGAGGAAAAGGGTCACGATAGTACTTAAAGATTAGCCAATAGATTTGTAATTTTCACTCAATGCAAACCATTGACCTTAATCTATTTACCTGCCATTGTTGATGGTGAATAAATGCATTTTTCTGCAACAACAGATGATTGCCCAAAGGCATCCATTCAACAATTCCACAGTAATATTGTTGTGAGACTTCAACTCTGTAGTAATCATAATGCTTGCTTTTTACATGACATTGGTCTCTCATCATAAACATTGTCTAACGGATGGGCTAACCGAGACCAACAACGCATGGGTCTTTAGGGTTATAACATCCTCTATGACAAATGTTCCAGGAATCCATTCGAAAACCATTTTTTTAAGCACTAGGTAATGTACAATAAGTGAATTTACCAGTGCATTCAATATCTCAGGTTTGTCTTTTCTTACATTCCAACGATATCTGTCGACAAAGTGACATTCATAATACAAGGTGTAAACGGATCCTTCACGAAGCCGTCAGCCAAGCGTTCTGTACATCAAATTCAGTAAATCTACGCAAAAACTATTGCTGAGAAACGACGTTTTTTGGGGTGAAACATCATGTTTTACGGAAAAGTCAATGAAACATGGTGCTGATGCATTGAATAGGATGGGGGTCATGGAAGTATTTAAAGTAAAGTAATAACATTAAAAACTTGGAACTTTGACCCCCAATATCTCCGTAACAAGAAGGTAGGTCTAAAAAAAAATATCGCATTGTCGGGGAGAACAAGTGCCTTTCGGCTTCGTTAAGGGTCTTCTTACACACCCACACCCATCATATAAGATTAGCCACCGAAGCCTTTTGTCAATTCTGTTGAAAGTAGTTATAGAAATACGAAACTCAATGGCGATATTCAGTTGACTAGACCTTCTATCCTTTATCCAGGCAGCGGAGTCCAGCTTGTTGCGTATTTTCTCAGACAGTACTTAATATTCTGACTACAAATCTATTAACAATTTTCATACGCAAATTGCAGAGCTGCGTAAATATTATGCAGTTGTGACCTCAATTTATAACTAAAAACAACACTAATAGACTATTTTCGCAATAGTATTTCCCGATAGACTAAATAATAACACGACTATTCGATCCGGACGCAAACAATGACTCAGATACCTACTTCATATTCAAAGTCATTTGGAACCCGCTGCTAAAATAGATAAGTGTTGAATATTGATTGTGTCCTGTTATGTAAGATAATGCATAATGAATGATACATAAGGCTACGGAAAGCAGAAGGCTAAAGACGTTAAAATCTCGGGAAATAAAAAACAACGTTTAGACGTGGGATGTATCGAATCGAAAAGAATGTCACTAAGGGAGGTCCTAAAACCAATAGTGGATGAATCTGGGCTGTAATGATGATGATGATGATGAAAGCAGGTTTTCTTGCACATGAGGCTAGGTTACATGGTCGTAGTTTCGTATTGAACGGCCTAATTTATACTTTACCGTCGTCAATCAATGTCGTCTTAAGTACCTTCCATACATTTTTGTTTTTACTATCATCGTTTATCTCGGAGGAGCTCGTGGCTAAGTAATAACAGCCGCCCGGATCGATCTTTAGGTTAAGCCTCGCTTGCCTAGGTTGGTCTGTGGATGGGTGACCACCCATTACATACCAAGTTTCCTCCGTGCCTCGGAAATCACGTTAAGCCGTTGGTTCCGGGTGTCATTTGTAGATCTTTGACAGTCGTTATAGGTAGTCAGTGGCCCAAAAATTCTGACAACCAGTCTTACCAAGGGATATCGTATTACCCAGTACTAACTGGGTTGTGGAGGTCAGATAGGCAGTCGCTCCATGTAAAATACTGGTATTCAGCTGCATCCGGTTAGACTGGAAACCGACCCCAACATAGTTGGGAAAAAGCTAGGCAGATGATGACTAACATCGTTTATCCTTACGGACATGGTATTGGAAACCAAAAACATTGATTGCGTTCAGTGCTCAATGAGTTCTTGATAGGGGATGGCTTGGGGCATCGGAGGTCAAATCCTTCTGATTCTATTGAGTAGTTCTCTAGTGAGATCCCACCCATTTTGTGAGCAAAGTTGTTGTTATCGCCAGGCTATGACGTTAGAGAAGCAAGTACCTAATTATTTTTACGGTAGATTAGGTACAACTCAAACAGATGTTTTTGTTGACAGCCTAGACAAGAGACCCATCTGACACGCAATACTGCTCACTCACGCGCGTGTGTCGGATCATTTAGTTCCCTTAAAAATGGTTGAGTTGATTGGTGCTGATATATGCGTCGTGTTCGTGAACGGGCGCTGTCAGTTGTGACTGGTCATCTCTTGGTTGCCACGGCTTATTTGAATTAATTATTTTATTATTTAATTGTTTTTTTTTTGATTTTATTATGGACAGTTTTAACTTAAACATCTTGCTACATCGTTCTCACATAATGTACCATCTCAACACGAATGATGTAACCAAGGTTTTGTAAAAATATTCTGATTTAAAAGACTGTCACACTGTCATACAGTCCATGGAGTTTCTTGCCCGTTCTTATCCATAGAGATCTACGCTTGGGAATGGGCAACTACAGTACTTTCACAGTTATTATGACTTGTGACTGGGACTGTAGCTACATTTCATTGTTGTCTTTGTTTTGACAATTCAAAAGTGTCTGTAACTGGCCTACTTGAAAAAAAGCTTTGATTTTGATTTTGAATACACAGACCACTTACCTTACCTTCTGTCTGTACTTCTCCACGTCCTACTGTGAGGTAGGTCAAGTCTATAGGAAAAACTCGGTCCCCCAGCTAGTTGAATTCTTGGCATACTTGATCACCATTGTATTTGTACCAAGTTTCCTTCCTTACGAGTCGTTTAGTTGATAATTGATTAAGTTAAGACGTACTCTGTTGTTTATTAATGAAGGTGGAAGTTTCTGCGGTTCGCAGGAAGGAAAACTTCAGTTCGCTTTGTTTGTTTGAAGAAGTTTTAAGGATATTTGATGCAGAAGGAAAAGGGTTGTTTTTGTGTTTGTTTATCCTCTTGTAAACATCCTGCTAATTCCGGGATCTATGTATTATGAATTTGTTATTGAGTAACTGTTTAGATCATGAAGTTATTATTATGTCATTATATTATGGACTGCCTTGTTAGTCTAGCATGAGGTCCTGGGTTCGATTCTCGGTCGAGGCAAAGTGTTATCGGGTTTTTTCCATCAGGAATTTAGAAGTAGTAGCTACGAAGCGTGGATTTGTGCCCGGTTGATGGCAATAGGCTGGCTACCTATTAAATGGGACTTAAAACATAACTGGTGAAATGTGGGTGTGCTATTAGGTACACCTCTGCTTAAACCATCTGGGATTACAGGCGTGATGTTCTGTATATTATTCATAGTCTTCAACGGGGCTAAGTCCATCGCTACGTGGGATGCACGAAGACGTTATCTAAGTATACCTACTCACATTACTTGCGCGGTTCATTTGTTTGTTAGCCACCATTCGTGCGTATCATGACCGTGGGTCACAGTGGACCATGCCGCCTACATTCTCGCATATGGTCTAGCTAAGTATAAGTGCGTAGCTTAGCTGTGGGCTGCTGTGATGTAACATCTTCGTATTCAAAGATTGTGGAAGGTACCAGGTAGCGATCTGCAGTTTTTGTCTATTACATAGAGAATATAGAGCAGACATTGGGAATAAATTCATACAAAAATTTGAATCTGCCACATTTGGGCTCACTAATACTACCTGACACGGCGTGTGACACTAGACGGACCGATTTGTTGCCAATTAGTAACAAGAATTGGATTATGATTTTCTTCGTCTTGGGCCGTCTATACCTCGTAAATATTTAAATATCTTTGGTCTACTACCATGGAAAAAGGGAAGAGCTATGAGGATATATAATGTATGTATTCAGCTTAATTCGCATTTCACATGGATTGAAGTGATTAGGGTCAAACAAAAAGAGACTCAATTCCGCAACATCAATTAGTTGATATTTCTATCACATAACTTTTACTAAACCTTGACACCATCATTATCTGCCTAGCCTTTTCCCAACTATATTGGGGTCGGCTTCCAGTCTAACCGGATGCAGCTGAATATCAGTATTTTACATGGAGCGACTGCCTATCTGACCTCCACAACCCAGTTAGTACTGGGTAATACGATACCCCTTGGTAAGACTGGTTGTCAGACTTCTTGGGCCACTGACTACCTAACGACTGTCAAAGATCTGCAAATTACACCCGGGACCAACGGCTTAACGTGTTTTCCGAAGCACGGAGGAAACTCGGTTTGTAATGGGTGGTCACCCATCCACAGACCAACCTAGGCAAGCACGGCTTAACCTAAAGATCGATCCGAGCGGCTGTTATTATTTAGCCACGAGCTCCTCTAAACCTTGACACCAATACCATAAAATCAATTAAAACTCGCCAAACAACATACTTCACCAAAAAACTTTCCATAAAAAAAATACACCACCCAGATCAGTACCTACGTTCCGATAATACACATTTGATAATACCCGATGCATCATACCATGCACATGCGATTATCTGTCACAAAAGCAGTCTTATCAGTCAAGGGAATCTAGATCACAACAAAAACACATGTTCTACATCCTAATCGCATCGTAATTTGGAACAAAATAACTATAATTGTGACTGATTGCATCTCGGCTCTCGGGAAACACAAATTGTCAATTACACAAGGATAATACTCTTTATTTTTTCTCTGGTTCCAGAACAATATGTAATTTGTCTGTGGATTTACTTGGGAATGAAAACTATATTATCTGGCTTTTGACGCTGTTAATCTTATTTGGTTTAGAATGTCCAGCTGCTCAGCTTTCCATATTTTCTTCTTATAAGCTTCGATGGTCATTGTCGCCGGCCGCGGATGGCCATCATGTTTTACATTGAATCAATCGAGTCAGCCTATTGTGATACTTACTTAATTTGTAATATAATTATAATCTTTATCCTTTGCTAGTGAAATACCATTACACTCACAGAGTGCTTAAGTTGTTTAAAATATCACATTTTTATACTAATAGCCATATATTTTCGTCATCAATATTATCACCTAGATAACAACTACGGCACGATTGGATCAGTGGCTGAGCGATTGACTGCTGCGCTTCGTGTCGCGTGTTCGATTCCCGCACGGAACAAATATTTTTTTGGCCTACAGGAAGTTGTTCTGGGTCTGGCTGTTTGTGTATGTGAGCTTAAATGTTTGTAAACGCACCCACAATAAAGGAGAAATTCCTAGTGTGGGGCAAAGCTTTTACTAAAAAAAAAAATACTTTCATCACTATTGTCAGTGTACCTAACCCGAAGAAAATTAAAATACACATTTTATATCGCATATGTATTTCAATGTATAAGACATGTCTATTCATATGTATAATCTATATCAAACTCCATTTATATCAATTACAAAACCAATTTAAAATATAAAAATAGACTCACTCTCGCTATCTCCTACTATCATCAAGGAAATAACGATTACACATCTCAATAATCGTGCGCAGTTTTTTGACAGTACATAAATCAGCTCGTCGAAGATCAAAGGTACCCTTGACTGCAGGATTTATTGCCCCTCCTGGCTTTGGGCGGCTTCTGGCAACGTTCCAGGAGGAGTGCATGTACTGTAGACATCGTGGCTACACGGTGATGTCAGGAATTTTAATGTATAAATAGGCTTTTATATTAATGCGTGTGGTTTGTGATTGAAAGCCATTAATAGACCAAATGTAGGTCTTTTTTATCATCTTCAGCCAAGCCTTTTCTCATCAGGACTCCAGACGTACTGCAGGTTATCACCCATACCTTGTCGGTGTTCCACACATTCGCACGAAGCGCTTTGCTACATCTTCTGTTATGCGCGCAGCCAAGGAGTAGAATTGCCTGCGTCGGCGTTCCCAAGTTCATATGATCCCAATCTATATAAGTCGCGAGTTAATAGGCTTCTTTTGGGTTAGCTCGTTTCATCGTCGACCTCATCTCTGTTCTAGGACAAGATTGAGGTCAGCAGTCTGCCCATTTAATATTAAAAAAAGCCTGTAGTATTTGTTTGTCAGTTGCAATTCCCTGCGCAGGGTTTGCGTGTAAAATATTTAAAATTTGTAAAGATTTGTTTAAAAGTGCTCTTATTATGTTCAGCTTTTCATCATCATCTGGCTTTTTTTTTGCCAACAATAGTTGGGTCGGCTTTCAATCTAATGGACGCAACTAAATACCAGTAAACATGGAGTGAGCTCTAAAACTACAACTCAGTTGCTGGGTAATACAATTTCATTGCCTTGTGTGTTTCTATTGAAGTCGAATATAGGCAACACTAGGTACAGGCATCACTAGGATAGGGTCAATTTTGTAAGAGGTAAGCCGGAGTACATATCTTTAATGTGATTATTTTATTTGTCTAGAATGACTGACTGTGCCATTTTGCGAAGGTAGGAATCTAGTTGTATTGAACCTTCGCCACTGATAGGCATGTTGGACATCGACATAGTTTAAGGCGATTCCAAAACTGTAAAGATCATCAAATCGATGACTAAGGCTGCGCCTAAATTTGATTTGAATATTTACGATGCAAAATTCCAAACAGAATGCCAAAATATTTCGAAGATCGTTAAAAATATGACGCAAAACAGTATAAAAGCGAAACCAAAGCCGGTCTCTGAGTCATCGCTTTTAAATTATGAGGAAAAAGAAATGCAAAAGGTATCAATTAAAGAGAAGGATAATAACATGCTGGTAATTTCTGGTAATCCCTAATCGAAATTTATTATTTTTATCAGTTTTCCCTAAAATAGTAGCAATGTCAATTCTTTTAATAGTTCAATTACACACGTTTACGGTCTCGGTCGATGACTAAGGGCGCAAACCCACCGCGGCGCACGGGCACGCGCCGCATTTTAGCTGCGTGGATTCATTTGTTTGACAACGTGGGTCTACGTTTCCACTGCTGTACACACTACACACCCACGATTATGTACAACTGTAGCGTGCGTGGCCCACCGCGACATAGTCTTGTTTATTGTGTACCACGTTCACAACGCCATGCACGCTGCATGGCGTTGTGAATGTGGTGCTATGTAAGCGCCTTATTCGAGCAAGCCACGCATGTACTACTGACGTCAATTGATGCGATGCGTGGCAGTGTACACAATCACATACATTTTCTTACAAACCGAGGCTTTACACACGTGCGTGGCCTCATCCGTGCGCCGCGGTGGGTGTGCGCCTTTACGATACGACTTGCTTCCAGCCCTCAAACAACATAAAGGGTGTAAATAGACCCTTAACGAAGCCGAAATGCACTTGTTCTCCCCGTCTTTGCGATCATTTTTTTGTTCTAGACCATACCCGGGAACCTTCTAGTTACAGAGATATTGGGCGTCAAAGTTCCACCTTTTTTTAAAAATAAGTACATGTTTTTAATATAACATTTTTACTTTAAACACCTCCACGACCCCCGTACTATTCAATCCATCCATCAGCACAATGCTTTGAGTGCGTTCCATCGAGTCCTACCGTAAAACGTGATTTTTCACCCCAAAAAAAAAGTCGATTCCCAGCAATATTTTTTGCGTAAAGTTACTTAGTTCGATGTACAAAATGCTTGGTTGACGGCTTCGTGGAGGGTCCGTTTACGCCTGTATTTGTGCGTCTCATGTTTTATTCGCGTGTCTTCGTAAGACTTGCACGCTTCAAAAGACTACTTTCATTTTTGTTTTCTCTGCAGTTGCTTTCGTTTGAAGATATACTTGTGGCCGCGTGATAATAAAAATCCAGTATTTGCTCGTATTCATAAATAAGGAGTGCCATGATTAATGCAGTAAATATTTGATATTCAGTCATTCAAGTGTCAACGGCATTTGATATCGTATCATGTTGGTATCAGTTTTTTTTATGCTAAGTGTTTTAGGCCGTATGAAGGGTTTTTTGCGGATATTCTAGTTAAATATGACTTGTCGTTTTTTGTTACTTTATTTCGGCTTAGTTTTCGAGGGCTTCAACGAATATATATCATTTGTAAAACAATCTAAGTCCAGTAACATTTTGTATTTATCTCTAGATACTCAAATCTGTTTGGGAAATCGATCGTCATGCTTCTATTCTGTTCCAGAATGAATCTTCAACAACCTTGTTTAACCCCATGCACTAAGTGCATGATCCACCACACCATAATATTTACCGTTTTCGACATTGAAATGAAGAAACCCACTTGAGATTTTATCACAATTTATCGCGTTATATTGTATTGTCTGGTCACCAGATGACAAGATAAGCTTACATTACGATATGAAACATAACACTACGAAAATCAGGTTTTACCGAAGGATTTTGTGGTCAGCCTGTTTATTGGTAAAGTTTCCAATATTATGGAAGCAAATATTTGTGAATACACTTATGGATTAAACTACGTCCTTTATAAGTACGAAAAAAAACCCTCAGAATATCCTGTATTTCAGTATCCTATCCTACTAATATTATAAATGCGAAAGTGAGGATGGATGGATGTTTGTTACTCTTTCATGCAATAAATACGTAACGGATTTGGATGAAATTTCGCACACAGATAGTTTATAACCTGAATAACACATATGATACTTTTTATCTCGGTTGTGCAATCCCGTGGGACAATTTTATTGCCGAACACCACGCGGGCGAAGTCGCGGGCGCAAGCTAGTTACTTATAAAAACTGAACTGTCGTATTTTTCCGCCAAACAAATCGCCCAAATTTTCCGTGTGCCAAAAAAATACTGCAAATAATCTAGATTTTGTTCTTGTTTACGTTTAGTCTTATATCTTAGCTGCAGTCAATGTCCTAATTAAACACCTTGGAGTTTGTCCTCATTATTTGTTACAAACAAAAATAATTGGCAGTTCCGGACAAATGCATCTTCAAGATGGATGACGACGCCACGTTGCGGTTTAAAAGATATAGTGACTAAAGTGAAATCAGTATCCTTAGACGGGTTAGTCATGTTGAGAGGATAAATAAAATACAAACAAAAGGAATACAAGACAGATGTGCTTGAAAACTCCAGAAAAATACCCTAAAGGACATACACTGACCTTATTAGTGATGTTCTTTAAAAAGGGTCAGGGGCGTGCCGGCGTGGGTGTTTTACCGGATATATGAACATGGACAAAGCATAAGGAATATGTAAGGATTTGAGCAGGTGGCGTTCTAAATAATCTGCCTGCCCATGGGAAAAAGGTGTGACTTAATGCATAAATTTATTTAGAACTGGCAATTACAGCAACCCTTTTTTTTTTTTCGTAGGTATGGGAAATCATCAAATGACCCCCCCCACTCTGGGCAGAGCAGAAGGGAGTGTCAGACTTGTACTGACTAAAACCCATCCATGTTCCTTCTTTGCCCTTTGTGTTCCACGGCCACGGTATCTCTTTCGAACAGTCTGGCAGGCATCGGCCCATGCGGACCCCTACTCGGTTGCTGACATCTCTTTGAGGCGCGCGTGGAACACGAACGCGCCGTCGACACGGCCTGTCGTCATAAGACGGCTGGACGGCGAGCTAGCCCATAACTCGCCGTCCACAGGCCCGCGCCTACGGTGGCCGGGAGCCACCACGTGATCCCCGACGCCCAGGGCGTCTCCCGCGGCGGCTGGGACGTGAAGTTCTTTCCCTCTCACGTCCTGCCACCTCCTTCACTAGCATGACTGCTTCGCAGAAGGTGGTGACGGTTTCCCATTCCCTCTCGCCGGACCATGGCTTGAACCAAGGCCGGACGCGAGAGATCGCCGCCTCCAATCGCCGCTACGAGGACACGGCGGTGCTCCGCCCAAGCGGGGCAGACCTCTACGATTACAGTGACCTTTCATTTAATGAATATCCTTAGTTTGTAAGTTATACTGGTTGGGGGCCTTCAAGTAATTTTCTGCCACGACAGGATAGTCTGGTTAAGCAGTAACAACCTTTCAGAGTCGCTGAAATGCGCGTGATCATTCAAAAAAAAAAAAGAATAAAAAAAAAGAAATATGCATTTCCAAAATGGACGGCAACATCATTAGGTAGGTATTCGATGTCATTTCGCGCTTCGAAGGGCGCCGCTTCCAAGATGGAGGTGCTAAAATACTCGTATATACGTTGTTAAGTGTACTTAATTAATGCTTTGATCTGTTAAAAGGTTAGTGAAGATTAAAGAAACGATGTTTTTAAGGATCTGACAGGAAGATTGGTTTGCTCATCAATATTAACGCGAAATGTCGGTAAAGTTTGTTCGTTGCTAAAATTGGGATGCAATGCTTTTCAATTTCAATGCTATTGCAAGTGAGAAGCTTGGTTTATAAATAATAGTGTTGACATCGACTGATGAGCATGACATAATCATCGTGTCGGTCTTATGGTCTCTGTCCTGCTGCGGTCCTGAGTTAAATTCCTAGGCTTTACATCAGGAACTTCTTGGTAGGGACTCGAAGGTTGGATGTATGTCCGGTTGATGACAATAAGCTCGACACCTATTACATGGGGCTTAAAACAAAACTGGCGAAGTGTGGGTGTAATATATATAGCAGTAGCGAAGGGTCAATTTTTGTAAATATTTTGATTATGATTTTTGATTTTAGAGGTAAGACGGAGTACGTATCTTTAATGTGATTATATTATTTGTCTATAGAATACCGACTGTTTAATTTTTCAAAGGGAAGCCAGTAGGAATCGAGTTGTATGGAACCCTCGCCACTGATATATTGGTAATAGTACACCACCAACAGGCAACCTTCTAATAAAACCTTTTCATTGGATTTGACATACTTATACAAAAGTTTGTAAAGCTGCCAAGGTCAGGGGTAAATGATACAGTGTGTCATTAATTATGACATCCGGAATTATTATGTCAGCTAATTAGAGCACCAGCTGTCCACAGTTGCAATTGCCCGGAAAATTATGAATAAAGAAGATTAATGTTAACATCTGACGTAAATTCGTTAGTAAAAATTGTCTGCAAAATTATTGCAAGTCTAGGTCGTAAGAATATCTTAGTACTACTAAAATCTGTCAAATTTCTTTAATAGATATTCAACTTTACCGCTAAAGTATTAGGTTCAAGGTTGATTAGAAAAATTTGACAGTTTCGGGTAGCTTGTTGTGCTGGCGACTGTACAAGACAATAATATTAAATGTAAACATTCTGACTCCACAATATTTATATCGTATTAGAAGCAGTTTATTTTCTATTGTAAGTTAAAGTTTTATCGCACAGGACGTTATCGATTTATCATTAGCTTTAGCTCATATTATCATGCATCCAGTTTACATCTAGTTCTTTTAAATTAATCATAAGTTTATCTAAATCGTGTTAAGATACGTGTATATTATGTCTCATATCTTGACTGAATCTAATCCAACTCAATCCATTGGCTTTGAATGAAAGAAGAAGAGTTGTTTCGTAGATTACTTCCTACATTCATACTTTTTTTTGGGACATCCAGCCTCATTATTTCTAAACCACTGCAACTCCTGTAAGCCAGGATCAACAGTGGTGACCACCAGAAAAGCGCCGAGACAATGAAGCTCGACGAACTCCCAGAGAAACAATTTAACTGTCTTGGATCCCGCAACGAAATTAATCAGAAAAGAATAGCGGAGGAGTAGGAAAAACATAATTTTCACTATCCTTCATATCAGCAGGAGACAGAACAAAACAAGGGTACATCCACAATAAGTCATTTGTTAGTATAACGACAGATTCGCTTTACACCAGATTCGCTTAAAGACAGAATATGTACAGACGAGAAATTCCTTTATTCACATACGCTTGACAATTTTCTCGTTACGGAGAAAAGATCAGAACAACAAATGGGGTGGAGGGATACCATCGTAGACTGAATTCAAAAACACCGCCCAGACCAACTTTATTCCTCTTTATTTTATTATAGTGTATATAAATATACCTATAGACCGACCGCTTTAATGAGTCCTCCGCCTTGCCCCATCAAAGGCACATTAAGCGTTCACAAAGTCCTAACAATATTCTACAGGTTATTGCTTTAAAATAACCATAATCCTACGATGGTATTACGATAGATACTGATTAAACCAATACGTGATCACCTTCAGAATATTCCATTTAAATTGATACTTTCGCGAGGAGTCATTAAAGCGGTCGGTCTATAAGATATAAGGCATTTAAAAAACGCTATCCCGAAGTAAACTAACCTTTTGTCTAACCTTCCTCTTAACCTTAAAAAACCAGCTCTAAAAGTAAATCCAATAAATGAATCTTCATTACGATGTAACACCTTCAAGATTAACATCTTAAACAAGTCAAGAAGGCAGTTTCTCACCGGGGTCTTAAAATACCCCAGCCGCGAGACTCGGGGTCTTAAAATACCCCAGCCGCGAGACGGCGCGGCGTCCGCATGACCTTTCAATAGACTTCTTTTTAGATTTTTCAGTGACACTATGACGCAAATCAACATTTATTCCTGAACTAATATATTAGCTGTCGGTTCTAAAATTGTAACGAGGACGATGGGTGACAATCATCGAGTTTGTCAAACGAAAGTATAGGCTTTCTCATAAATGTCAGTTGTGTGTTAAAAAACTTTAATTTGTATTTTTTAGACGCTGTGGTATAATTTTCAATTGTCATCCTAGACATCTTTCATTTTCTTTTCACCCGACTGCGGCGAAGCCCAAAGGAGGGTTATGTGTTTGTTCTGTATGTATGTATGTCCGTTTCTTTGTTCCTTTATAGCTCCTAAACGGATAAATGGATTTGGATGAACTATATACGTCGTTAAGTTCGTCTTTGTGGTGCGAGAGTCACTAGCTTACACACTGCGCCGACCCCAAATAAATTGGGATAAGGGCAGGAGAATAATGGTACGTGACTAGCATGACGAAGCTCCTATTGGAGGGAGAACTACCCGACCCGACAACCCAGGACATATTTTCCTGGCGCCAGAAAATCATAAAACTCGACCCCACTTAAAGTGAGAGCTAGGAAGACGAAGTAAAAGGCAGGAGAATAACGATGATAGGTTAAGAACTTCATCATAGCTCTTTTTAGATTCAGATTCATTTATTGCCTGAAATATGGTATTTTCCAGATTTTATAACTCGTACACATATTCATGATCTTCATATTCCGCCTACTAAATTCGGCATAATAATACAATTATCAATTTAAACAAAACAATTAAATTGCAATGTCAAAAAAAGAACTAAATCATGATTTTTCTACATATCAAATTACAAATTAAAAAAAAAAAAATCAAGTTTAGTTGTAGGGGATAATCTTCGAAACTGCTGATGCGAGATCGAAAAATCTTTCACTAACAGGAAGCTACGTTATCCCGCAGTGTCAAAGGCTATAAATATATAGCCTTTGACACTGCGGGATACCAAAGAAATCAAATTACAAATGTCAATAGCTTTTAAAGATATGTCAAAATAGTAATAAAAATGTCAAATGATGTTACATCAATCATAATTAAAAGATTGATACTCTAATGATTTTTCTATCCTACCAGCTTTTGTGTTGCCAACCACATTCTCGTTTCCCTACCACTAATTATTTAAAGTAGTGTATTTATTTATAACCACTCGTACGAACTATAAATTCCATTTTACGAGTTGTTTGCTAAATTACTTTGTTTACGGCAGTTTACGCGAAGTTGTTGCTGATTCTAAATGCGTTTTGTTAATTTTATTTTAAAGTTCAAGGTCTGTTGCGGGTTTTAGTCTCGTGTGTAGTTGCGATGAAATTAACATACAGGAAACATGCTTCGTGTTTTGCAATAACGCATGGATGATTTCCACCAAACGGGTCGCATCGCATCGGATTGGAAAGGATACGAACGGATGCGGCGACAGCCGATCGCGTACGGCAAGATATCGACGCATTCTATCGGCTCTGTACCGTCGCTTGCGAACGTATCCGTTTCTGCGCCTAATCAAATAGTTGCATTATTACCGTGTCGGGTACGACGACAGGCGAACGGAGCCGATCGCGATACTTTCGGCTAATATTGCGTGTCGCGGAAGACGCAGTTTGGTAATATAGACTTTAAATAATATGTACACGATTTAATATCGTTTGAAGATTGTAAAATCCGTTCCGATCCGATGCAATGCGACCCGTTTACTTGCGTATTTTTGCATTCCCTTAGCTGTATATTATGTAGATCAATTTTATTGCAGTCTAAACTGCCTAAGCCTATTGCATATAGTTTTTACCATCTAACTCACTTTTTCCTTACTATCAGGTTCAGGAACATGTGAGTAGTACTCCCGTGTAATCTCTTATTAAAAATATTTCGCTATTGCTAGGTCGCTTACAAATTGAAGTGTGATGGTCTTCTTTTAGTTTAATAACATCCTACTAATATTATAAATGCGAAAGTTTGTGAGTATGGATGGATGAATGTTTGTTAATCTTTCACGCAATTTAAAAACTACTGACCAGATTTGGATTTAATTTGGCACATAGATAGTTTATAACCTGGATTAACACATAGGATACTTTTTATCCCGGCAGTACAATGCCGTGGGTCAATTACCGAACTCTACGCGAGCGATGCCGCGGGCATAAGCTAGTGAGAAATAAAGATGTACATATGTATGTATATGCTTAAGTAAGTTTACTTAACTCTGCTTATCCTGCACGTATGGCCTCGATCCTTATCAATAAACAAGAGATAAGTGCAGTAGCACTTACAATGTTTGCTGAAGACCACTCGGGTTGAAACTAAAATATTTGTGTTTCACTGTTTCTGATAAGACCTTGTTGTTCCCGGTAAATACAAGGTGTAAACAGACCCTTCACATAGCCGTCAACCAAGCATTCTGTACATCAAACTAAGTAACTTTACGTAAAAATTATTGCTGGGAAACGAGTTTTTTTTGGGGGAAAAATCACGTTTTACGGTAGGACTCGATGGAACGAACTCCAAGCATTGTCTGCTGGATGGATTGAATAGTATGGGGGTCGAAGCGGAAACGGCGAGAACAAGTAGCTTTCGGCTTCGTAAAGGGTCTATTTACACACTTTATTACAGGATATGCAAAGGGCGTCATCAGGAGGATAGGTAGCATTCTCCTGTCAATATGTGTGTCTACTTCTTCTTCTTTATCGTGTGGTTAGTGCCTAACCTGGTGTTTTTATGCTGCCCATGGGCCTCTGACTTGGCTTTACACGCTGCCGCCGTCGACAAATACTTCTCAGTCATGCTGGTTTGGTTTCCTCACGATATTTTCCTTCACCGAAGCAAGTGATAATATAATTATACAACACGCACATGAATCCAAAATCAGAGAAAATAGAAAAGAGAGAGAGAGAAGTAAGATGATAAGTAGTAATTACGAGTCACTGGTGACAAATTATCATGCAAGTGGAATTCCTCATGACCTGGAAATATAATAATCCATCTACATAATAATATTACCAAACAAATCCTCATAAAAACTACAATACTAGAAAATTGAGATACACCAATTTGGTCGCAAAGTTACATACGAGATCAGCATCATCTTAACTTGAGCCGTTTGCGAATTTTTAGATACTCCATACTCCAACGCACATTTGTAATAAGTGGTGATCGTGACAATATTTTAAATATTTTAACTGTTTTATGAGACTGGTTACCCATGGTTAAGTATCGTGCTACGCTACCAATTAGTAAAATGGGTTTTAGAGGATAAACGGTCGCTCCATTTAAACTAGCCGGTCCGGTAGCCCTTGAAGCGGACCCCATCATACTTGTGATAGCTTATCAACTAGAGTAGATAGCTCTACCTAGTTTTTTCATAAAAAAAATTATATTCAATGTCCAACACAAAAAATATTGCAAGTCATGATGGTAAAAAAATACTGAGTCAGACACAACATGTATAATTTTCTCAAACCAGGAAAATCACGTAATGCCTTGCCTTTTTATGACGGGAAATCATCAAATCCCGCATTGGGCGGAGCGGAAAGGAGTGTCAGACTTGTACTGACTAAAACCCATCCATGTTCCTTCTTAGCCCTTTGTGTTCCAGGGTCGCGGCATCTCTTTCGAACAGTCCCACAGCCCTGGCAGGCATCGGCCCTTCGGACCCCTTCCTGGTTGCTGACATCTCTTTGAGGCGCGCGTGGAACACGAACGCGCCCTCGACACGGCCTGTCGTCTTAAGACGGCCGGACGGCTAGCCCATAACTCGCCGTCGACAAGCCCGCGCCTACGGTGGCCGGGCGCCACCAGGTGGCCCCCGACGACTGGGGCGCTTCCCGCGGCAGCTAGGACGTGAGGTTCTTTCCCTCTCACGTTCCGCCACCTCACTCGCTAGTATGACTGCTTCGCAGTAGAAGGTGACAGCTTCCCATTCCGTCTCGTTTCGGGCCATGGATTGAACCAGGGCCGGCCGGCCGGCCGAATTTAAAAAGGGGTCAAGTCCGAACTGTCTTACTTCTCTTAAGTCTCAACACGTAATTTAGTTGTGTAAACAAAATGTTTTGAGTCAAAATATTGTGGTTTTCCTGTAATTTGCCTTGAACCTGATCTTATTATTTTGCTGTAAATTTTCCTGCTTCTGAAGCAACTTTCTCAAGAATTCAGAGTAAGCTGACAAGGTTCCCTTTTATTATATTTGTGTCAACCGTTTTATTGACTGTGAAGTAATTACATAAATATTCAGAATTAACTTCGTTGACCCAATTTTGCTCAGACACTGGAGAAGTGTCTCGAATTTTATTAAATTAAATTTTCTGTTTGCCGATTCCTGTTTTCTTGCTTCTGCATTATTATGATAGACTCCTGTTACTGTTAGCCTGTGTCATCCCACTGCTGGACAAAGGCATCTCCCCGTGACTTTCAAATCCCTTCCAGGGTCAATGTGGACCACTTGTTGACAGTTTGATAGACTCTTATCAAACAGATATTAAAAGGTCGTTAGACTAGTGGTCGCAAGCGCGACTGCTGACCATGAGGACTTGGGTTCGATTCCCGGGTCGGACAAATTGTTACTGGGTTTTTCCATCAGGAATTTCTCAGTAGCAGCCACGGAGTCTAGAATTGTGCCCGGTTGATGTCCATAGGCTCGCCCCCTATTACATGGGACTTAGACATAACTGGCGAAATGTGGGTGTACTATTTAGTACACCTATGCCTAACCCTTCGGGGATTACAGGCGTGATGTTATATTATGTTATGTTCCTTTTAAAAAGTGCGTTAATTTCAATTTGCAGGGAGTACTTAGAACTGTATTTTTAGGCAATTTTCTCTCTTATTCGAGTGAGTTTCTTTCGATCAGTTATTTGCAAAGCTTTCAGCAATTAGGTAAACTCTGTATTTTAAAACAACCTATTACTCTGAAGGGTTAGGCAGAAGTGTTGTTCATTTCAGTGTATTATGCTGTAATTTATGTTTGTAAAATATCTCCTAACAGCTGCTCCCTCACGTGACAGCCACCGTGTCTAGTAGTCTATTCACCAATCCAGAAGTAGACCAAACTCTTATGATGACTCACTTATAAAAATTGATACGAATCCAACACTCGTTGATACAAATTATTACAAAATTATCTTCAGAAAGAGTTTGTAAAAACATCAATTTCTTGGCAACTGACCTATTTGTAAACAGTGTACTACCACGTTATTTTTTGTTTCTTAACATAACATCACGCATCATCCCTAGGGTTCAAGGCAGTAGACGTGCTCACCGAAAACATTAACACAATATAGAGGGCGACCCCAGATCTACGTCATTTTATAAAAAAATAAACTGGTTCTGTGAAAGCCGTTACCTTACAATATAAGGTAATTATAATTTAAAATACTTTAAAGGTGTCTGGCGGGGTTTATCACCACACAAAGAGTCTGGGAGCGGAAGAGGCGTATTATCTTACTAGCCTTTATGTAATATCAAGAATTCACGCTTTATAGTATGACGTAACTTAGCAGCTATTTAGCACCTTTATTACCTGATACCGGCCAAAGCCATCACGACCGACTTTTCATAACATACATCCAATTGTTCTTACCTATAGTAAGGTATTTCCACGGAAATAGTTTAAATTTTTATTAAATGACATAGGTCTGGCTTTCATGGGATCTTGGTCCAATACTCATCACTTGGGGTCGGCGCAACACG
The DNA here is from genome assembly GCA_963576755.1 of Noctua janthina. Classification (NCBI taxonomy): domain Eukaryota; kingdom Metazoa; phylum Arthropoda; class Insecta; order Lepidoptera; family Noctuidae; genus Noctua; species Noctua janthina. The sequence continues at coordinate 14,108,167 of OY755061.1, forward strand.
TTTTTTTCTTCCATTCTTCTCTGTCAACCGTCACGCTATCATATACTCCTTTATCTTTCATATCATTCCTCACACAAACCATCCATAATTTCTTTGGTCTTCTTGATCCAAAACTAATTATAAACCATTTCCTCTGTTGGTTAGACACCGTTTCCATTTTAAACAACTGTAAATCTTCTTGGGGTTGGGCATCGAGTTCAAATAGAGGAAATTGTTATGTCCTAGAACCGTTAAACTGCAAGATATGAGGCATACACCAAACTGGGTCCACGTGCAACTTTACTATATTATATTATTTATACTCAGCGGACCATCAGCGCCGTACGGGTCCAGTATAATAATGGATTCAGGATATTGATGGGGCTGTCCCGTTTCTGCAGTGCATCTCGTAAGTTCGCGCACACGTAGACGACTATCACGCGATTATTAGGAAGGAGTCTGCGTCGTTACTCTGCAGAGTACGGTCCAGCTTCAACTAGATCCTGAAGACTATAGTAGGGAGGTTCGTCTCCCCGATATTTGGGGCTATTGATCGTAGATGCATTTCGAACAACAAGCTTGTATCTAAATAAATAATAAGTTGTAACTAATATATTTTATAAGTTTTGTTTTACTAACCTTCTGAGGATCTTCGAGAATCTTCTATTATATTTTATTACGGCAAACTCCCTCTCATAGAGAGGTGGCATGTGTCCCAGAAGTGTTAACAATATAGGTTGATTATGATCTATAAAGAATCTAGGCTCGTGGAATATTCTAGAATCATAGTTATCGTGTAACTTTTCTCAGTATACTTGATTTCCTAGAATTATAATAAATGTTTTAAAATAACAAAGCCGTGCGTCCGGGATCAAGTATGTATGTATAAGCATTAACTGGGTTATCAGTTACTGAGGTGATTTTTATTCAAATCGTTTTACTGATTTATGTGTGGTAGAAGGCAATTCAAGTATTCGAAATTTCTGTTTTTTTTTTGTGTTATTTCGCTTTTTAGGCGCTGCTCAGGAAATTGAATTTTGATCTTCAAGTTTAGGCATCTGACAACCCGAAAATAGTTTTATAACGAGTTTCATACAAATAAAGAAACTGGCCAGACATAGACTTTACGGCAACTGTGATTAAAAAAAAAATATTTTTGTATGCGCATTGCGCAGTGCCTCAGTAAATGCGTATATAAGAATGATTATTTGTGGACTTTCCTGATTTTGTCAACTGTTGGATGTGGGCCAACAAAAAGGTCAAGTCATGAAAAGAGGTTGCCCTAAATTAGGGCGATGACCGAAGACATCTTTTTCCAATTTGGAAAAAGCGGTGGTTTCTCATAACACAGGTCAAACTGTCCATACCAAAAGTAATTCAGTGATATAGGGCTGAGCCACCGATTAAACCTTTTCAATGCTGCTTTAAAAAATAACACGATAGAGAGATAGGGTGCCATAAAAAATTACACATAAGGGGTGTGAACATGTGTCGACGGCGTGTTCGTGTTCCACGCGCGCCTCAAAGAGATTTCAGCAATCAAGTAGGGGTCCGCATGGGCCGATGCCTGCCAGGGCTGCGGGACTGTTCGAAAGAGATACCGTGGCCCTGGAACATAAAGGGCAAAGAAGGAACATGGATGGGTTTTAGTCAGTACAAGTCTGACACTCCCCTCCGCTCCGCCCAGAGTGGGGCGGTCATTTGATGATTTACCATCCGGAAAAAAAAAAAGGGGTGTGAACATACCCTTAACCAAGCCGAAAGGCATTTGTTCACCCCGTCATTGCGATATTTTTTTTTGCTCTAGACCATACATGGGAACCTTGTAGTTACGGAGACATGGGGATTCAAAGTTCCTACCTTTTCACAAGTTTTTAATGACGTAATAACTTTACTTTAAATACCTCCATGACCCTTGCTATTCAATGCATCCATTGAGTACCGTGAAACGTTATATTTCACCCCAAAAAAAAAAACGTTTCCTAGCAATAATTTTTGCGTAGAGTTACTTATATTATTTTGATTTTCAGAATGTTTGTTTGACGGGTTCGTTAAGGGTACGTTTACACCATGTATATCTAAAAATGAAAATCAACGCTGTAGGTTGAAGATTTGAATTTGAATTCAGGTAATTCTATAGCATATCTGTCATCAGTTCTCCAACATTACGGCATTTTTCCAACCACCAGACTTCCTCATACTTGGTAAAACATCAGCTATAAAACACATGTTACAGACAAATGTATCATCCTGTCTGATTAATCGCCAATTTGATAGGATCTACGTTGTTTTTTTTCTAATGTGGGCGCGGCTTAGCAAAAAATATCGCGTGATGTTACTAAAGATGTTAAAATTATTGTGTTGATAGATATGCCAGTTTGTCTGGGAGTATATTTAAAATATTCGTCTGAATGGCTTTTTTGCTGGCGTGTTTACAGAGCGTGAATTTTAAAGTTCAGGTTTTTTGACTGAAAGTAGGTCTAAGGTATTCTCAAGAGGTCAGTGTACTCCATTACTCACGATTATAACTATAGAAGTATTTTTACTCGATTTTAGGGTTCCTCTCGTTGTAAAAGTTGTTTATAATGTAAATACAGGTTAGTAGTAGGTTTTCAGTTATTATAATCACACTTGTTCCAGCTCCGGAATAACTCATCACCATCAGCCAGCTTTTTCCCAACTATGTTGGGGCCTGCTTTCATTCTAACCGGATGCAGATGAATACAAGCATTTTACATGGAGCGACTGCCTATCTGACCTCCACAACCCAGTTAGTACTGGGTAATACGATAACCCTTGGTAAGACTGGTTGTCAGACTTTTAGGCCAGTGACTACCTGTAACGACTGTCAAAGAACTACAAATGACAGCCGGGAACAAAGGCTTAACGTGCTTTCTGAAGCACGGATGAAACTTGGTATGTAATAGGTGGTCACCCATCCACGGACCAACTTAGGCAACCGCGGTTTAACCTAAATATTGACCCGAGCGGATGTTATTATTTAGCCACGAGCTCCTCCACATTATGAAGAAATTTACTGTGATAGTCTAACGCGATTTTTGGATTCGTCCTGGTGTAAAAGTTGTTCATAATGATAAGTAAAAAGAATCTTTGGGTGATTTTCAGTTTCCACCCTGTATTTACCAAGTTCAGTGTCATTTAGGTACGTGGAAAATTTGGATATATGTGCCTAGGTATCGAAGTATAGCTCTATCAAACTTCTTACCTTGGAGATACCAGTTTGACTAGTTTTCACTTTTAATATTCATATCCGTTACAAGTTAACTGAAGCTAAACTAGTTAATAATAGGCTGTGGTACTAGGCTAGCAGATAAGCCAGGCTAAGCTGCTATAAATAATAATGAGTTTAGCTTAGTATGCTGTTATTATTGACAGAAATAATTATGTGGTTTGAATGTTTACATGGTGGAAAAATTCCGATCTGCTTTTAGTCAAAGTGAAAGGATTTTTTTAAGCTGCGGTAACAATCTCTTATATTTGGTTATATTTATCTCAGTCAGATAGGCTTTAGTTTATAGTGAAAAATCTTCAAGATTTCATAAATAATGAGGGACTCCATTGCTGGGCATGGTGTTCACAAAGTTACTTTGCAGTACTCGCTTTTATACTAACCCTGCAACCGCCCCGATTTGTGACAAAACACACAAAAACCTTTCGTAATAAAGTCTATAAATGATTGTGAAACTACAACAAAATCCTTCGCATAATTTATAAGTACAACGTAGTCACACATAGATACGAAAAGCGACTATATGTATAGATATAAATGTATGTTTGTTTCGTACACGCAAGTCATCGTCACCCCGACTGTTGTCCAATGTATTCCATATGCTTTTAACCCCACACATAGAACAAAATAAACATTTCCTCGCATCTGTAAATAAGTATTCGCCCTTAATGAAGCTGAGGCCGGGGAAATAAAAGAGAAATCGTCGTCTGAATGACGTCGAGGCAATCCTTGTGGAAAGCTTCGGTTGGGTAATCGGGATAGACGACGATAAACGTGGAGTAAGAAGTAATGGAGCAGCAGGGGGTTAAATGTCAGCTAGCTTTGGCATTAGCTGTGGAATCGTTTGATAAGAGAGGTCAGGGTCCTATTCAATGAACTGAGAGGCATCGGGACAAACGCTAATTTTAACAATTATTTTCATCGTGTTCTGCTTTATTAAACAGTGCTTGTAAATGTGACAATTATGTAATTTTGACACAAACATATTATCATAGTATAACATCACGCCTGTCATCCCGAAGGGGTAGGCAGAGGTATACTTAATAGTACACCCACATTTTAACAGTTATTTTTAAGTCCCATATAACAGGGGGCGAGCCTTTCGCCATCAACCAGGCACGAATCCAGACTCCGTGGCTGCTACTGAGAACTTCCTGATGGAAAAACTCAAAAACACTTTGCCCGACCTGGGAATCCAAACCAGGTGGGCTTGGCAGTTGTGCTGCCATATTATCATTTGAATTAAATTGGAATGTGTGCTCGTGTATGTCGTTTAGGGCAATTGAGGAATAGATCTGTTCTACTGAGTCGTCCATAAACTAGCTGAACGGGTTTTTATATGAAATAGGTGAGTTTTTCCTTTATTCACTTTTTCAATTATCAGTTTTTTCTAGGAAACCGTACTTAATAAATACTCGACCTCTTTCTTTAATTACTGACGTGTGGAACGGAGGTCTGTCGATAGATTCAGACTTTCAGATTGTTTAGTGATGACAGACTATTCGTCGTTATGGTGATAGATAGGATTATGTAATTAGGACCTTGAATTTCGGCCGTTGTATTTCGGAATGTATATTTTCTTTTCTATCGAGGCAGCGCTACTTTATTTTTCATACTTCATGTAACCTGAGCTGGAGAATTATTTGATTAACGTTGTATTGTAAGTGATTTGTTTTCTTTTTTGGGGGAAATAAAAGGGTTTGTGCTGAATTGTGGATATCGAAATGTATATTCGGTTGAAGTTGGAAGGAACGATAAAATATTCTGTTTGGACGTGCGGCTGAGATGTGAATGCTAAGGGGGATGTGTGGTGTTACGCGAACGGATAAAATAAGGAATGAGTACATAAGAAGATATCTAAAAGTGGCGCCGGTGACTGAAAAGTTGTTTGCTAATCGGTTGTCGTGGTATGGAGGAACGAGGAAAATATCCTGACGGAAGTTTTGAGTATGGATGTGGATGGGTATTTGAGTAGAGGAAGACCAAAGAAACGATGGATGGAGTGTGTAAAGAATGATATTGCAAGAAAGCAGGTGTTTGATAAGATGACGAGAAATATAGAAGTATGGAAGAAGAAGACATGATGCGCCGACCCCAAATGAATTGTGATAAGGGCAAGATAATGATGACTATCAGAAATTCATATATTTATTTATTCTGTTTACTGCCTACTTTAACTTAGGCCTTTGAGAGCCTTTTTTCGAGTTTTCGTTTTCGTCAAAAGCGTAGGTCATCTAGAATTTTCCACAGCTAAACAAGAAAATCTAAAAACACGAATCCAACTTACCTCACACAGAGACAGCGTGGCACCTACGTTTTCTCATAAATTATATTTTTACGATTTACACGAATTTTCACGCTACGGATCTAATAATAAATATTTTCTATTTGATCGTGACAGTTCATGTGATATCGTTTAAAAACTATAACGTATTGTCCCAAATCATATTTTCGTCGAACTCTGAAATAAAATGTTCCGTGAATTTAGATTTAAGCGTTTTTAGGTCATCGTTCGTGAGATTTCGGGGAAAATCGGTGAGGACACGAAGTGACGTAATATTAACGAGAAAAACAGCTTTCTGTCTGTTAATGTCACTATATATTTTAGCGAAAGCATCTTTTGTAGAGATTTATTCGTAATTTCTGTAATTTTTGTGGCTTTTTTTATATAAACGATAGAGGATTTGTGAGATTCGCGGCAAAGACTCCTTTTAACTTTTATTTGTGTTATCATTTTTATTCATTTTGCGAAAAATTATGTGAAGGTATATTTTAGCATGTAATCATTTCGAGTAAGTAGTAACACTTAGGTATATATTTCATTTAAATCTGAAGAAAATAATTATTTCACTTCTTGTTAAAGATGAAAGGACCGAAAGTGCTTATGACTCAGAATTGAAAATCATCAAAGGAAAAAGAAGGCTATTGGTAAGCTTCGTTTAATCCACTAAACGTGAAGATATCATGTTTTAGTTGTGTATATGTTTATGCAAACCTATGTGGATATTTTTCAGATCTTTCTGAAGAATGCTAGGTATTCAACCTATTGGCCTTTCGGCCTCGCACAGGACCAATTTTAGTTTAATGTGTGCTATTTAAGCTTTTCATATATTTACTTTTATGTTTTTTGTTTTATTGTTAATTCCATCCACCACCATCACAGAACACAGTGCAGTTATTTGGTTTCCACATGAAACAAAATACAGTGTAATGTTGGAGAGAGTCCAAAATAAATTCACAAGACATTTGGATTTTAAACTATATGGGGTATATCCATTCTACCCATTAATGTACCCTACACTGTTTGTCCTGGGTATGGTGGGGTATAATGAGCTGAGGGTACGCCGGGAATTTATTCTCGCTGCGTATGTCGTAAAACTATTGCGTGGTGCAGCTCATAACCCGTGTGTGCTGCGGCAGCTTAAACTGTGCGTGCCGGATCAATACGTGTGGAGGCGGCGGCGCCCACCACTGCTAGCCGTGCCGGTAGCCAGAACCAATCTCTTGGCTAAAACCCCTCTCACCAGAACGATCCGCGTAGTGAACGAGGTTCACGAGCGAATCGTCATTTTTTCGTGCACTTTGAGTGAATTCGCAAAAGTTTTGTTAAACGTAATTTCTTATTTATAAGTAGTAATAGACAATAGTTAATGGACCTGTGTTAGAAATAAGAGTGATAGCCACACTGTCGAAGTAGGTTTAAGATTACCTGTAATGATAGTTGTAAGTTGAATAAATAAATAAATAATAAATAAATAATTTTTGGTTCTAGGACATGCCGGTTTCCTCACGATGTTTACCTTCGCCGTTTTGAGAGCATGATGATCATGCATGTGACATCTACCAACCCGCACTGGGCCCGCGTGGTGGATTACAGCCCAGTCCCTCTCATAGAGAGGACGCCGTGTGTCCCAGCAGTGGGAATGTTGTAGGCTGATTCTGCTATAATTAATTTTAATGTTACTTTTAATCGTTTTGTTTTGTAATGTGCGAGACAAATAAATACTTTTTCTATCTTTATTGTCTAAGCATTGATACTGGCTTCTCTATTACTTGTACTCAGTCTAATTACCAAATGAAGTCGAGCTAACGAACAATTAGCAAGCGAGGCAAGTACACTGCGCATTGGCAAGCGTAGTGTGGGTCGTCTTTCACCACTGACGACCTTAAATAGGTGGCTGGGACAGATTGGATGTGTAGGACGAAGGACAGGATGTTGTGTCACATCTTGGGAGCCTATTTCCAACATTGGACTGCTGCAGGTTTCTTTATTTTTTGTGTCGATGATGATGCTAAATAATAACAGCCGCTCGGATCAATCTTTAGGTTAAGCCGTGCTTGCCTAGGTTGGTCTGTGGATGGGTGACCACCCATTAGATACCGAGTTTCCTCCGTGCCTCGGAAAGCACGTTAAACCGTTGGTCCCGGCTGTCATTTGTAGATCTTTGACAGTCGTTACAGATAGTCAGTGGCCCAAAAAGTCTGACAACCAGTCTTACCAATGGGTATCGTATTACCTAGTACTAACTGGGTTGTGGAGGTCAGATAAGCAGTCGCTCCATGTAAAATACATGTATTCAGCTGCATCCGGTTAGACTGGAAGCCGACCCTAACATAGTTGGGAAAAGGCTAAGCAGATGATGATGATAGTTCTTGTCAAAATTAATTGGGTTCAGTAAATAGGTGGTCTGTTTAATTTCGTTGCGGGATCCAAGACATTTAAATTGTTTCTCTAGGACTTCATTGTCTCGGCGCTTTTCTGGTAATCGCCACTGTTGATTCTGGCTTTCAGGAGTTGCCGTGGTTTGGGAATAGTGTGGCGGGACTGTCCAAATAAAAATAAAGTAGGTGGTCACGTTAATCGCAGTCTTTACGTCCTCTGAAGCGCATGGTGTAGGGATACTTTAGACACTCCAGCAGAAAATGATGATAGGCTGAGTCCATTGATTGATTGTAGGTAATTACTATGGTGACAGCTACTCATGCTTGATCCTCAATAGGCATCTCTGAAGGAGGATCTAGTGGCTAAATAATAACGGCCGCTCGGGTCGATCTTCAGGTTAAGCCGCGCTTGCCTAGGTTAATCCGTGGATCGGTGACCACTTATCACATACCGAGTATCCTCCGTACCTCGGAAAACGTTAAGCCGTTGGTCCCGGCTGTCATTTGTAGACTTTTGACAGTCGTTACAAGTAGTCAGTGGCTCGAAAGTCTGACAACCAGTCTTACAAAAGGGTCTCGTATTATCCAGTACTAACTGGGTTGTGGAGGTCAGATAGGCAGTCGCTCCATGTAAAATATTTGTATTCAGCTGTATCCGGTTAGACTGGGAGCCGACCCCAACGTTTGTGGAGAAAAGGCTAGGCAGATGTTGAGATATTTCTGAAGGTCACGGTCAACCGATGACGTCACTATCACAGAGCAATAAACTCATCTGTATCATTATTTACGTAATGTATGAGATCAGAATTATAATTTATTTTCATTTACCGTTTGAACTTGGTGATTAAAATAGTTGTAGGGTAGCTAGTGTTTCATTTTTAGTTTAAATTATTTGAAAAATATTTGAAATTGACACTGAGCCGTGTCTAATGGTGGCAATTTCACATTTAAAAGTAATATAGCATCTGTTATATGGTGTTATAGGTGCTTAACGTCTGCATATAAATTGTATTGTTCTCTTTGAAGTGATCTTTATGTAGGTGTTTAAGAATTTTGATTAGACTGTAAAATGTAAATGAATGTATCATTTTTTGAGAGTTTGGCTTTTACTTTCTTCGTCAGGTATTGTCAGAATGATCTAACTATTGGCTGATGCTTTGTAATTGGATTCCATTAGGCCACGGTGCAGAGGTAAGAGAATTCACCATCACAGTCATCTTCCTTCCCTTGTCGTATGTTACTTGGGGTCGGCGCAAAACGACTTTTTCTTCCATTCTCCTCTGTCAATCGTCACGCTATCATTTACTCCTTTTCTCTTCATATCATTTCTCCCACAATCCATCCACCTTTTCTTTAGCCTTCCTCTCCCTCTACATCCATCAACATTTATATTCATCATTCTTTTAGTCACATGTGATCCATCCCTCCTCATCACATGTCCATACCAAGACAGACTGCCTTTGATCTTTTCTGTAACAGGCGCCACTTTCAAATTTCCTCTTACATCCTAATTTCTAACGTTATCAGGTACTTACGAGAATTGGAAGATAATTAGCCATACCTGATGTGAATTTTAGTGTACTTTAGGTATACTCTGCCTAACCCTTCGTGGATTACAGGCGTGATGTTTTCAAGATCAACTTTAAAAATTATATCTTAACTTGCCCGATCTCAAACCCGCATCGTCATTCTTACCAAGCGCCCTTTAACCTGTGGGCTATCAGAACATTAAAACAATAGGTACCTACATCATTTTTATTACAAAGTATATAAACATACCTACTTACCTACTCCTTTATCGGCCGCTAACAGTACAAAAGTTTCCATTACGTTCAGTTGTATCAAGAAACGTTATATATTGTGAAATAATAAATAAAACATTGTGCTCTATTTCTTTGAGTGCTGTATTGTAATGCGCACAAACCGTTGTATGTGAATATCGTTGTTTGTGTGCAGTTAGAAACATTATAAGTGTTTAAACTGTCATGGACACTGACATTGTAACATGTTTACAAAAAAAAAAATATCGGGAGCTCTAAACAAATAGTCATCATCTGCCCAGCCTTTTCCCAACTAAGTTGGGGTCGGCTTCCAGTCTAACCGGATGCAGCTGAATACCAGTATTTTACATGGAGCGACTGCCTATCTGACCTCCACAACCCAGTACTGGGTAATACGATACCCCTTGGTAAGACTGGTTGTCAGACTTTTTGGGCCACTGACTACCTGTAACGACTGTCAAAGATCTACAAATGACAGCCGGGACCAACGGCTTAACGTGCTTTCCGAGGCACGGAAGAAACTCGGTATGTAATGGGTGGTCACCCATCCACAGACCAACCTAGGCAAGCACGGCTTAACCTAAAGATCGATCCGAGCGGCTGTTATTATTTAGCCACGAGCTCCTCTAAACAAATAGTAAACATGGTAAATATCCGGTTTTCAGTGTTAATGATAATAGTTAGAAATATCTTGTAAAATGAAACTATGCTGCTGGAACTTGACGATTTTAGACGATTCCCAAGTCGTGAAAATTGTTATTGGTTTCCATCAGGAATTTTTCAGTAGCAGCCACGTAGTCTGCATTCGTGCTTGGTTGATGGCAATAAGCTCGGCCCCTATAACATGGGACTTGAACATAATTGGCGAAATGTACGTGTACTATTAGGCACACCTCTGGCTAAGCCTTCGGGGATTAAAGCCGTGATGTTATGTTATGTGCTCCTTTATGACGACAGGCCGTGCCGACGGCACATTCGTGTTCCACGCGCGCCTCAAAGAGATGTCAGCGCACAGGAAAGGGTCCGCAAGGGCCGATGCCTGCCGGGGCTGAGGGACTGTTCGAAAGAGATACCGCGGCCCTGGTACACAAATGGCAAAGAAAGAACATGGATGGGTTTTAGTCAGTACAAGTCTGACACTCCCTTCCGCTCCGCCCAGAGCGGGAGGGGTCATTTGATGATTTCCCATCCTAAAAAGAAGGTAAAAGGCTTTATGCACGTTGCAGTATTATATAAAGAAAAAAAAAACACGCGGAGACAAATTAACCATTCAAAGTTCTACGATACGAGCGCAACATAATGTGATGTGCCCGATGCAGTCATGTAGTATCCACCCAACAGGAAATACTATTGTTTACCTATATTACATAGCATGGGAAATTCTGCAGATAACAGCATAAATATTGTTACAGGATAAAGGATAATATTAGCTTAATTACAGCATCCATACTTGTTGTTTATTATTGTCATTATCAGTACTGTATGGGGGAAACCAGTTGCCATATTTAGAAGCCAAACTTAAATAAATAATGCTGTTTTGGAGCGGTATTAACCGCATATAATGATTGTGCTAAATAACAATGTTTACAAATAAATTGCTCGTACAAAACGGGGGAAAACCAGAAAATATAATGATGGGAAGTGGTTACAGTATTTCGCCGGATAGATCATTATTATTGTTGCTGTTTTTAAACACGTTTTCCTATGTTTTTTGGGGATTGCCGAAACAGATTCACGCGGTCTGAAATCATTTCGTGAAAAACGGCTCTGTTCCACTTCGAAACAAACACGTGAGAACACCGTGGTCTACACGATCCAAATGCCCCTCAAGTTAAACACTCTCTTGTAAGTTATAACATTTTCAATATATTTTTTACACTCGGTGTCTGAGTGCAGAGTATCGCGACCTATCTTTGTCGATGTATTGTCTTAGGATAGCGGCACATATGTTGCTTCAGGAATAGTCTTAAAATGCCTCTTAGGCTTGCTGGTTTGGTTTTCTCACGATTTTTTCCTTCACCAAAGCAAGTGATAATTATACAATACGCACGTGAATTCGAAAAATCAGAGAAAGAGAAGAGAAGATGCAGAGAGAGAGAGAGAGAAGGAAGATGTTAAGTAGTCACTAGCGACTCTTAATTACTACTTAATTACGAGCCGCTAGTGAAAAATGATCATGCAAGTGGAATTCCTCATGACCTGGAAGTATATCCATCCACATAATAATATTACCCAACAAATCCTCATAAAAACTACATCAGCACTGCCGGTGCTGCCACGCTCATCCACTTTCAATTGTATCAACAAAAAAACACATGAATACACACCTACCTATAATATATTAGATCAGTCGATTACTGTCGTTACGTATACGTTACGTAACTTGCGCCGGCGCAGGGTATCGTTAATCGTCACTGCGATACGTCAAGTGCGTTGTATTGGTGATTATGATTATGATAAGGTGTTATTATTTTTTATGGTTCATAATTTGTCAAGATTTCACTCGCTTGGGTACACCGTTTGGTCATTCATAGCCTATAGCAACCACGAATAATGTAGCTTTCTTCCAGTGAAACATTTTTTTGAATTGTATCATTAGTTCCAGAGATTACCCGCTACATATACACTTACAAACAAATTTTAATTTATCTTCTTAAATATATAATGTCGTGTCACGGTGTTTGTGGTCGCACTCCTCCGAAACGGCTCGACCGAATTTTAGGAAATTTTTTATGTATTTTTGGTAGGTATCAGAAAAGGTCATAAAGTATATTTCACACAACTAGGTGATTAGGGCGCGAACGAAGTCGCGGGCAAAAGCAACTAGCTTTTGCCCGCGACTTCGTTCGCGTTACTTTTAAATATTAGTATTCAGACTCATTTTAATCACAGTCCAAGATTCTGTCTGTGTTGTTCTTCAGCTCAGACAGTGGTATAGACAAAACCGTGGGAATGTCCGTCATGTTTCTTTTCTCGTATGGACAATGGGACACGATGCTTATGAGCATAAATAATCACGATACACTCACAAGAGAATGTCCATCATGTTGTTTCCCTCGTATGGACAATTGGACATGGTTCTTATGAATATAAATAAGTCCCTCTGTAATGTTATCCTATCTTATCAATAACAAATTTGTTACTCAATCACTCTAAAACGGCTGAACGAATTAAGATGTAGTTGGCCACACGGTAGACAAGGTCCTGGATCATCATCTGCCTAGCCTTTTCCCAACTATGTTGAAGACGGCTTCTTGTGTAACCGGATGCAGCTGAATACCAGTATTTTACATGGAGTGACTGCCTAACTGACCTCCACAACCCAGTTAGTACAACAACATAACAGGAACCCAGGTCCCTGAAACCCAGGGACCTGGGGCCAGATAAACATGAATAAATAATAATCGAGGTGCATGTTGTAGTTTTTCATAGGATGTGTGTGAAGCCATGGTCAATAACTAGAGATAAAATTAAATAAGTCAGCAGATTGGTATCCGTTATTCTAACTGACCAAATTACACTGGACGATTGCCCAGTATATTCACACGTGGAGGTGTACTCTCCCGCAAATAAATTAACTGAAACAACGTGTATTTCAATTAAAAGATAACCCGGCGATGTAATCTGGCCGGGTAGCGTGCGCGAGAGCAACGTAAACGTCAGCGTGACAAGTTGCATGCGAAGTAGACGTAACTTGACACTTAAGCCAAAGAACAGATAGATCAGTATTTATTCAACCTTTGGCCACTCAATGCTGACTGTATGTCTCTTCCAAATCTCTCTTTTTTAGCGGTTTTGTGTCATGACTATCTAGTTTCTTTCGTTTGTTATGAAATAGCCCTTTCATAAACTAACATAACATCAGGCCTGTATTCTCCGAAGGGTTGGGCAGATGTGTAGGTACATACAAGGTGTCAGTAGCAAAGGGTCAATTTTTGTAAGAGGTAAGCCGGAGTACATAATTATATATCTTTAAAGTGATTATATTATTTGTCTATAGAATACTGACTGTGCCATTTTTATAATGGAAGCCGGTAGGAATCGAGTTGTATGGAACCTTCGCCACTGCAAGGTGTACCCTTCATGAAGCAGGCAACCAAGCATTCTGTACAAATTCATTTATTTCTGTAAAAATGATTACTGGAAATTTTTTTTTTGGGGTACAGTAAATACGTTTTACGGTAGGTCTCAATACAACACACTTCGAACACAGTGCCGATGGACGCATTGAATAGTACGGGATCGTGGATGTATTTAAAGTAAAGTTACAACATTAAAAAATTGTATTTAAAAAAAAAACTTGTGATAAAGCTAGAACTTTGCCCCCAATATCTCCGTAACTAGAACGTTCCCAGGTATGGTCCAGAACAAAGAAGTGATCGCAATGATGGTGAGAACAAATGCCATTCGGCTTCGTTAAGGGTATTTTTAAACCCATTATATCATATGTAGTACACCCACATTTCGCCATGTAGTAAAACAAGGCGAGCATCGAGGTACGACTAGGGATAAGTCCTGACTGCTGTCACTGTGTAATTCCTGATGATACTAGAATAACATAATTTGAGTAGTGGGAACTCAGATTATGTTATTCTAGTCTATAACTCTAATGATTCTGAGCTTTGCTCATTGTTACGGACTTTGACACATGTTGCGCTAATTATAACACTATTTTTCTGACCCAGATTTTTTCTTGAGCACGCAAAATCAACTTGTTTGGCCTATCGACCTCGATAGTAAACTAGATTTATTTATTAGGTGTGTGTCATAAAACGAACGATTACATATGCAGTGATGTAAAGTGCAAGTTATACACGACTGCATGACAACTGCATATGATTATGACACGTGTAATACGACACTGGGACTGCGCATGAGCCGAATTACGGTAGCACGTGTAACTCTAAATTAGAGTGTGTCTGTCACAGTTCGAAGAATACACTGATTAAGTAATCCATCCCCAGTTTACCGCTGCAAGAAAAAATCAGTGAAATACGGGGTTATAGACCCCACCACCACCCAGTCCCATACGGTACTTCTACTCAGGAGTCACCTGGACACCCTGGTGACTTACCATGACGTCTTAAAGCAGTATTGTTTTAATCTTATTCCAGAGTGGGAAAGAGGTGGCCGAGGTGGTTATCTCCGTCTCTTTCCCACACTGGAGTGACATTAAAACAATACTGCTCTAAGAAGAGCACCAATCCAGTGTCGTCATTGCAACCCCCCTGACCTAACCAAGTCCCATTCCTTGGAGTATCCAAAGAAGTGTAGTTGTTTTGACACTTTTGGAGAAGTCTAATCATCATCTACCTGGCCTTGTCCCATTCTACTTGGGGTCGGTGACGTTATCTTGTTCCATTCCCCCCTGTCAGACGTCACGGTATCAATTATTTCTTTCTCTTTTATATTATTCCTCACACAATTCATCCATCTTTTCTTAGGCCTGCCTTTCCCTCTCTATCTATCAACATTTTGAAGAAGTCTAATGAGGCTCCAAACAAGAAACCTCAAGAAGCGCTCAAATTAATCTAGGGAGATCTGCATTCAGTTTTTTTTCTCCTTTTTGTAAGTTAGGAAATAAAGTGATTTAAATATCCAAGCCACAGTATTACTTAACTTTATTTCACCTGTAGCTCAGTAAGGTCAGCACCACAAGTTCATAATATGACATAACTCGACACTTGACAGCTCAGCGGCGCCGGCGCAGGCGTTGGCGCCAGAATCAGGTTACGGCAGCAACGCGGTGTTTATTGAATGTCGCTCGGCATTGTTAGTTGCCATGGCCGTTTGATAGCGTTCACGGCTAAATAAGGACAATTTTAACAGGCCGGTCTGGAAATGTGCCCGGTGCCTGACATTAGGGCCTAATGGTAATTGGTACAGCTTTAGGCATGTTATAGGGGGCGAGCCCTATATAATGGGGTTTAACCATAACTAGTGAAGTGTGGGTGATAAGTACATCTCGGCTTAACCCTTCGGGGATCACAAGTGTAATGTTATGTTATGTACTGAAACTATTAGAGCTTTTAAATATTTCTGCAGAAAAATGGATCCTTTTGACCTGCTTTTTGAATGGAGTTTAAAGAAGTATGGCATGTCAGTTTAGAACTTTGGGTTCCGCGGGTGCTAAATTAGATGACCTACTTCTTTTTTCTTTATCGTGCGGTTAGTGCCTAACCTAGTGTCAGAGTTTTTATGCCGCCTATGAGCCTCTGACTTAGCTTTACATGCCTTCGAGAAATATCTCTCAGGCAAGCTGGTTTGGTGTCCTCATGATGTCTTCCTTCACCGAAGCAAGTTATTATTATACAATACGCACGTGAATCCGAAAAAGCAGAGGTGTCGTGTATTGGGTTCCAACTTGAGACCTATCTTGTAAAGAAAGTGATTAAAATTAACCATACCATTATCCCTTCGACATAAGACCCTAAAACCATCCCATTAAGAACTACCTTGTAAGTCAAATCAATTTAATAATCATGTAGTGTTCAACTATTACAAAACACCATGCGTCAGCAGCAAGTTCGTGTGATTAACTGCGATTCGACACCCGAGGTGCGCGTGCACAGTTTCGTCGCACGTGTCAATTTTATTAATAACATTCGGTTTGTTTTGCTGACCGTACTGAGTCATGAGATTTAGTAATCTTTGAGATCGGAATGCTTGATGATAAATTAAAAACAAGAATCGTTTTGTAATAAATATTATGAGTTCAAGAGTCATTCGGCATCGTCATTTGCAATTGTTTTATTTCTGTATCCGTTAATGTTGAACTGTATCTTCTGTTTCTGGTTCGTGGGTAAATAATAAAACAGCCTCTCGGGTCGATCTTCAGGTTAAGCTGCGTTTGCCTAGGTCGGTCCGTGGATGGGTCTCCCTCCACCCATTACATACCGAGTTCCCTTCGTGCCTCGGAAAGCAGGTTAAGCCGTTGGTCCCGGCTGTCACTTGTAGACCTTTGACAGTCGTAAAGTAGTC
This sequence comes from Noctua janthina, assembly GCA_963576755.1. Taxonomy (NCBI): domain Eukaryota; kingdom Metazoa; phylum Arthropoda; class Insecta; order Lepidoptera; family Noctuidae; genus Noctua; species Noctua janthina. Next base: position 14,124,820 of record OY755061.1, read on the forward strand.
AGTGGCCCAAAAATCTGACAACCAGTCTTATCAAATCGTATCGTATTACCCGGTACTAACTGGGTTGTGGAGGTCAGATAAGCAGATGCGGTTAGACTGGATGCCGACCTCAACATATTTGGGATAAGGCTAGGCGTACCTTGATGAATAGCGATGCTATAAATTGAGGGTCCAGTGTCCAGTTAGTGAACGAAAACTATAGTGTAAAATGCAGATAAGTGTGAACTGGTACTGGTTGGTTAGAGGACCCTTTCTAGGATACAAATTGCTTGGTGCCATTTATTCTCTTACTGAGCTGGATAGTCTGCGACAATTGACCAGCATCTTCGTGAACTTGTCCCATGTTACTTGGGGTCGGGGCTACACCTTTTTTTCTTACATTCTCCTCTGTCAACCGTCACGCTAACATTTACTCCTTTTCCTTTTATATCATTCCTCATACTATCCATTCATCGTTTCCTTGGTCTTCTTCTCTCTCTCCATCCATCAACATAATTTAAATTCGTCACTGTTTTAGTCATCCCTCGTCATCACAAATCAAGATAGACGATTCCCTTTCAACTTTTCTGTAACTAGCGCCACTTTCAAAGACTTTGACACGAGCTGTGGAAATATTTAGGCCGCACTTGACAGTATGTAGTAGGAACAGTGGGTTTTTAGTCGGTTAGAGTCCGACATAACCCTCCGCTCGCCCCAGACGGAGGGTATCCATGAGGATTATCCGCCACAAAAAAAAAACACGAATTCTTAGGTCCAAAGCAAAAAGATTATTGGTAAAACCAACAACAGTAGAGCGGTTCTGAAAACGGACAGAAATTTGTCCAGAGGCGGAAATGTCTGACCGATCCATAAGAGGAGAGGGAACGTAGGAAGACCAGTGAAGCTGGTCAATGACTTGGTGGTTCGAAATGCGTACTAAGTGACCTCTGGAAACCAGTCGGTTCTAGAACTGAAATCTAGATTAAAATTCGTGTGGTGATGTCCAAATAGAACTGTACCTACATAGAGAGCTGTGAACTGAATTGATAAACCAATTTTACGAGGTTGCCAATGTATTTGGTTAAAATCATCTTAATGGATCGTGTTTAGAATTCTAGATGTCCATGTCTTTAGTCATGAATCTCACCGTAAGCTATGTAGTGTGGGGTGCGTTGTCAGAATTCCTCCTCGTGTGCCTGATGGCTGCCGGTCCCTCTCGATACGTCTGGAGGGAATAGCAGCTGCTGGGCCGGTGCACCCTGGGCGTGGGCAGTATCCTTCCCCGAGGAATGGGAAGAGATTCTTATTCCTCGGGAAATGTTACTGCCCATGGCTAATATTCTGACATGGGGGGGTCCCTCATGGACCAAGGGGGCGTTGCTCCGCGTGACCCTCTGAAAAGCAGAGGGCACAGCGGAGGAGCAAGGGCGGGCTCGGTGTGCACTTACCCTGCCTCCGAGCAGACAGTGAAGGACGTGCGTCCTTCATTGTCTCCGTCGATATCGTAATCCCACCGTCGAAGTGTCGTGGAACACGTCTCGCGGCTTCGATTGGGACCGAGGGTCTTGGCTTAACCGCCCGGACCACGAGGTAGAAAACCTCTATAAAAAGTTACCCCGAATCTCAAGCGGCGGCGCACCGCGAGGAGATGTATGGCTGACGGGTTCCTTTGGAAAATCAGTCTCTAGTGCGAACCACTGCCGGGCCTGGCTATGGCTTATCTGGGTACAGGGGGCACTGCCCAGATGGACTATTTATTTCCCCCATACTCGTGGGAACAGTATGGAAGATTACAAAACCCAAAAAACGGCCGATAACGGCGAAGGAAGTGAGGAGAGGGATGCGGGGTCGGAGTCCGGCGCCGCATCCAGCGAGGTGAGCGCTGGCTCAGTGTGCTCCCAGCGCGGGAGGCCCGGGGCTGCTGCCGGGAACAGGGAGTTCCTACGCAAGCGGTCCAGGCCGGTAGGCGACCGAGAGTCGTCGTCAGATGGGGAGCTGGCTTCGGCTCGCAAGATCCCCACCAGCAAGCGCGGTGGGATCCGCGGCAAGGGGAGAGGCCTCTCTGCCACCGAGAGGTCGGCGCGGCTTGCCGAGGAGGGGCGCCACCCGGGGGTGGCCGCCGGTCACGAGGTGGCCCGTTCGGGCTATTCTGGCGACGAGGCGGGCGCAGATGGCGGCTCTGATGCGGAGCGTAAGGCCGGGCTCGCGAAGGAGGTGGAGGCAGCGCTGAGGGCTGTCTCCTTCAAACAAAAGCCCTCCACCAGGCAAAGGGCTATACCTGCTGCGGTCGCCTCCATTATGGCGGCAGCGGAGGCTAGATTTGCGGGGCCGCCGCCAGACGGCGTGGCCAAACTGAGGGCAGAGGTCGCTCGACTGACAGCCGCCACGGAGCTTCTCAAAGAGGAGAATAGGAAGCTCCGAGCAGACCTGGCCAGTCTGCGCGAGTCCGGCTCTCGCGAGGCGCCCCAAAATGGGGGCCAGAAGCGTCCAAGCCAGCACGTGCCGGTGGAGAACCAGGTCCTGAATCTGGTTCGGCAGGAGCTGGCTGCCTTCCAGGCGCGGTTCTCCGTCCTGGAGGGCATTGTCTTACGCCCCCCCCTGGCGGCAAACAAGGCGCCCCCGGGCCTGAGGGCGGCCTCATATGCGTCTGCTGCGGCCTCCGCACCGGGGCCGTCCAGCCAGCCCCCCGGCAGGCTTATGTCGGCCCCGACGAAACCGGCTCCGGTTAAGAAGGCGGCGGCCCTGAAACAGGGCAAGGCGGCGGCCCAAAAGAAGGGCAAGGTGTCGAATATGCCAGCGCCAGCCGCGAGACAGCCGCTATCGCCGCCCCCGCCGCCCCCTAAGCCTTCCGTGGCCGAGACCGGGTGGCAGGTGGCTGGAGAAAACGCGAGGGAGCGAAGGGCGGCCAAAAAGGCCAGGAGGCAGGAGCAGAAACGCCGGCAAAAGGAGCGGGGCGTCGCGGTTAGGCTCAGCGCCCCGAAGACCGCAGCTGTAGTGATTACACTACAGCCGGACGCGGAAAAGAGGGGCGTGACCTACCGCGACGTGCTCGCTAAGGCGAAAGCGACGGTGGATCTCGGAGAGCTCGGGATCACCGGGGGCCTCCGGCTTAGAGTCACCGCAACAGGGGCTCGAGTGCTGGAGATCCCTGGCGAAACCCGTGGCTCGTCCGCTGACGCTCTGGCTGAAAAGCTTAGAGCGTCCCTAAATGCGGACGAGGCCAGAGTGTCCAGGCCCGTCAAATGCGCAGACCTGCGCATACTGGGTCTGGACGACTCGGTGACCGAGAAGGAGGTGGTGGCCGCCGTCACCAGGACTGGTGGGTGCCCTGCCGAGCAAGTCAAGGCAGGCACCTTACGTCCGGACCTGTCGGGCATGCGAACCATAACGGTAAGCTGCCCTGTGACGGCGGCGAAAGTCATTGTGGAGGGCCGAAGGCTCTTGGTGGGCTGGGTTTCGGCGCAGGTGAAGCTGCTGGAACCCAGACCTCTGAGGTGCTTCCGCTGCCATGTGGGGCACCACGTGTCGGTCCGGTGCACTTCGGAGGTGGACCGCAGCGGCCTGTGCTTCCGCTGCGGCCAGCCTGGTCACATGGCCGCCGCTTGCTCCGCCGCGCCGCGCTGCGCCGCATGTGCGGCAGCTGGCAAGCCGGCCGATCACCGGGCAGGGAGCAAGTCCTGCGGTACTCCCGCCAAGGCCAGGGGCAAGGGAAGGCCCTCCGCCACCACCGCCAAAACCCCCACCGTCGCCACCACCGCAGCTGCCGCCACTGTCGCCGCCGCTGCTGCTACTGCTGCAACTTCCGCAGCGGGGCCCTCGCAGGGGGCCCGGGATGGGGCTGAAATGGAGTGCCAGTAACGGCCCCATTACGCCTTCTCCAGGCGAACATCAACCACTGCGCCTGCGCTCAGGATCTGTTGCTCCAGAGCGTGGCGCAGTGGTCGATTAACATCGCCGTGGTCGCTGAACCGTACTTTGTCCCGCCCAGGGATGACTGGGTGGAGGACCTTAGCGGCTCAGTGACCATAATTGCGTCGGTCGCCGCCGGTACCCCAACCCTTGAGAGTGTCAGGAAGGGTCAGGGGTGCGTAGCAGCACGGTTCGGGGAGATCGTTGTAGTGGGAGTCTACTTCTCCCCGAGCCGAACTCTCGCCGAGTTCCACAACTCCCTCACGGAGTTGAGTGTCGTCATCGGAAGCCATTCCCTCCCCGTGCTTGTGCTCGGGGACTTCAATGCCAAGAACTTGGCTTGGGGTTCTCGTTACACGGACGTGCGGGGTAGAATGGTGGAGGACTGGGCTCTGGAGACAGGCCTGGTCGTCCTAAATCGGGGTTCTGTCCCCACGTGCGTGCGGATGCGGGGCGAGTCGGTGGTGGACATCTCGTTCGCCAGCCCCGCTCTGTCGCCGCGTGTCGTTGACTGGCGCGTCATGGAGGGGGTGGAGACCTATTCCGACCACCGGTACATCCGGTTCGACGTCTCCACCCAGTCCTCAAGCGTGCCGGTCCTACAGGCCCCGAGTGGTCCGCGATGGGCGCTGAAGCAGCTGGACCGGGAGCTCCTCCTGGAAGCCTCGATCGTGCAGGCCTGGGTGTCATCACCAGTCAGGCCTGCCGACATCAACAACGAGGCGGGTTGGTTCCAGGAGGCCATGTCCGACATTTGCGACGTGGCAATGCCCCGAGTTCGGCCAGGAAGCGCCCGGCGTCAGGTGTACTGGTGGTCGCGAGAGCTGACGTCTCTGCGCAAGGCGTGCGTTGCCACGCGGCGCCTGTACGCCAGGCATCGCAGGCTCCGCATCCGCCCTCCGGATGCGGCAGCCATTGAGGCGGAGCTGTACGAGGGGTACAGAGCGGCGAAGACCGCCCTCCAAGAGGCTGTCCGGCGGGCCAAGAACTTGGCCCGCGAGGAGATGCTGGAGTCTCTGAACGGAGATCCGTGGGGGCGCCCTTACAAGATGGTGCGGGACAAACTCCGCACCCGGGCCCCCCCGTTGACGCAGAGTCTCCGGCCTGAGCTCGTGGAGGACGTGGTGAGCGCTTTGTTCCCTTCGCGAAGGGAGCATCCTCCCCCGCCTATGGCTCCGCCGCCGCGTGCGGTGCCGGAAGCGGACCACACCGATGACGATGACGACGTTCCGGAGGTGACTGGGGTAGACCTGAGAGTGGCGGTACGCAGGCTGAAAGCCAGAAACACCGCCCCGGGACCCGATGGCTTGCCTGGCAAAGCCTGGGTCCTGGCCTCTGAGGCTCTCGGGCCCCGACTGGAAGGGCTCCTAAGCGCATGCTTAGAGAGAGGCCAGTTTCCGCTTCGTTGGAAGACGGGGAAGCTGGTCCTCATCCGGAAACCAGGGCGCCCTGCGGACTCTCCGTCCGCATACCGGCCCATCGTGCTGCTCGACGAGGTGGGCAAGCTCTTTGAAAGAGTCATTGCCAACCGCCTCGCCGGGCACCTTGCGGGGATGGGGCCGGATCTTGCGGAACACCAGTTTGGTTTCCGCAAGGGGCGCTCGACGGTGGACGCCATCATGCGCGTGAGAGCCCTCACGACGGGGGACGCGGTGTCCCGGGGCGGGGTCGTCTTGGCGGTGTCTCTTGACATCGCCAACGCCTTCAACTCCATGCCCTGGAGCTGCATTAGGGAGGCACTCCGGTATCACCGGGTGCCGACCTACCTTCGTCGTGTGGTCGGGGACTACCTGACGGATAGAGCCGTCATCTACCCTGGTCGAAGCGGAGAATGGAACCGGCGAGAGATGTCGTGCGGTGTTCCACAGGGATCGGTTCTGGGACCGGCCCTGTGGAACATCGGTTACGACTGGGTGCTGCGCGCCGACCTCCCTACCGGCGTCAGCGTAGTTTGCTACGCTGACGACACGCTGGTACTGGCACAAGGGAGGTCGCACGAGGCGGCGGCCGAAAACATGACACGTGGGGTTGCGATAGTCGTGGAGAGGATCCGGCAATTGGGTCTCGAGGTGGCACTGCACAAGTCCGAGGCCATGTGTTTTCATGGGCTTCGGAATGCGCCACCGTCGGGATCCCTACTGACGGCAGGAGGGGTTTCCATCGGCGTCGGGTCGACGTTGAAGTACCTAGGACTCGTTCTCGACAGCCGTTGGAACTTCGTGGAGCACTTCCGACGTTTGGCTCCCAAACTGGAACGGACAGGGGCTGCCTTCAAGCGGCTCTTGCCCAACCTGAGGGGTCCAAACGCCTCCTGCCGGAGGCTATACGCGGGGGTCGTGCGGTCCATGGCCCTTTACGGGGCCCCGGTGTGGGCGCGTTCTTTGAGGCGGCAAGCCGCCCACTACCTGAACGCGCCCCAAAAAGTAATAGCCATAAGGCTAATCCGGGGGTACCGCACGATCTCCGGCGAAGCGGCTAGCCTCCTTGCCGGATTGCCGCCATGGGATCTGGAGGCGATAGTCCTCGCACGCCTGCACGAATGGCGCGCGGAGGCACTACGTCGGGAGGAAACTCCGCTGCCGCGGCAAATTGCTGCTCAGCGGACAGACCTCCGGCGTGATCTCATGGCGACATGGAGAGAGCGACTGTCGCAACCCCGTGCAGGGCACGCCACCATAGTGGCGATAAGTCCCCTCTTTGAGGAGTGGCTAGAGAGGCGCCACGGCGCCCTCACCTACCGCCTGACGCAGGTCCTCACCGGACACGGTTGTTTCGGGAGGTTCCTGCACCGAATCGGGCGGGAGGAAACGCCCGGGTGTTTCCACTGCGAGGATCGTCCGGAGGACACGGTGGAGCACACCGTGGAGGTCTGCCCCGCTTGGGCGGAGCACCGCCGTGTCCTCGTAGCGGCGATTGGCGGCGGCGATCTCTCGCGTCCGGCCTTGGTTCAAGCCATGGTCCGGAGCGAGAGGGAATGGGAAGCTGTCACCTCCTTCTGCGAAGCAGTCATGCTAGTGAAGGAGGTGGCGGGACGTGAGAGGGAAAGAACCTCACGTCCCAGTCGCCGCGGGAGACGCCCTGGGCGTCGGGGGTCACGTGGTGGCTCCCGGCCACCGTAGGCGCGGGCCTGTGGACGGCGAGTTATGGGCCAGCTCGCCGTCCGGCCGTCTTATGACGACAGGCCGTGTCGACGGCGCGTTCGTGTTCCACGCGCGCCTCAAAGAGTTGTCAGCAAATAAGTAGGGGTCCGCAAGGGCCGATGCCTGCCAGGGCTGCGGGACTGTTCGAAAGAGATACCGTGGCCCTGGAACACAAAGGGCAAAGAAGGAACATGGATGGGTTTTAGTCAGTACAAGTCTGACACTCCCTTCCGCTCCGCCCAGAGTGGGGGGGGTCATTTGATGATTTCCCATCCGGAAAAAAAAAAAAAAAAAGCTATGTAGTGTATTGTCACAAGAACAATTGTTTTGTTTGTCGGAATACTCAATGCAGAATGCCGTTCTATTACAGGTCAACTGTAAGGTCCGCTTGCACTGGCACAAACTACATATATTTAAAACAAATTATTATATGCCCATAATAATCTGGATTTAATCGGTTTCTTCTAAGCAAGCGTGCTCCACCCTAGGCCGCATCATCGCTTCACATCAGGCGAGTTGCGGCCTATTTAATCCTCAAACCTATTTAGTGAAAAAAAAAAACAAAATTCTTTTAACTACAAACGATTGACAGATATAGACTGCCTCGTTGGTCGAGTGGTCACAAGCGCGACTGCTGAGCATGAGGTTCTGGGTTCGATTCCCGAATCGGGCAAAGTGTTATTGGGTTTTCCATTAGGAATTTCTCAATAGCTGCCACGGAGTCTGGATTTGCTCCCGGTTGATGGCAATAACCTCGCCCCCCATTACATGGGACTTAAACATAACTGGCGAAATGTGGGTGTACTTTACTTTACTTAATAAGGTACACCTCTGCCTAACGCTTCGGGGATTACAAGCGTGATGTTATGACAGATATAGAAGGATGTTTTATACACGTTTAGTGCTAGACCTTGAGATCAGCGGTGGCCCAGTGGTGGAGACCCCGACTTACGAGCAGTAAGTCGTGGGTTCGAACCCAGCCAGGCGCATTACTTTGTGTAAGTTATTTCATCACCACTGCTCTCAAAACGGTGAAGGAAAACATCGTGAGGAAACCGGCATGAGGTTTCCTCACGATGTTTTCCTTCACCGTTCCTAGAACCAAAATTTCGAAGACATGTGACATTTACTAACCCGCACTGGGCCCGAGTGATGGATTATAGCCCATGACCTCTCATAGAGAGGAGGCCTGCGTCCCAGCAGTGGGAACATTAATAGGCTGATAATGCTATGCTTATGCTAGTGTAAAGTAAAATTATGTCAAGTGCAAAATAGCGTTTCTTCTTTATCTTTCTTTTTTATTAGTTAAATTGAAATGTTGTGTTGTGTATGTAATGTAACTGTATGTGTGTGTAATTATTTATTTTATGAGACAGTGATGCTCGAAAAAAATTATTTTATTTATTTTTTACATGAAATTCTGACCAGTGCGCAGTGATGATAAAATAAACTACAGGTTCCTGTAATGTGGTGTTGTTAAGAAAATTACAGTCCCTAACAAATTCTGGCTAGGAACAACAAAACGCCACTGATATGCTTGTTAGTTTCGTGGAAAATACCAAAAAAAAATACCTACCACAAAATACAAAGCACGATAATATGTTTTGTAGTCTTGACAATATGTGCTAAAATCTCAACAATTTCAACATTGATATTGTGGTCGCGGGTTCTTATCACAACGCTGGAAATCCCTGCGTAATACAAAACTGTGACATTGTTTATAAATATCAACTCTTATCGAAATACCTACTTCGATAACTTATTCAACTTTTGCTGATTAAATTATTATTCCTATGATGACTTTAAATGAATGAAGAGCAGTGTCTCTTTACCGCTATCTGTCTTCCAACTATAAGAATTTGCATTAGGGCTGTGCGGTTTTATTGATTGCAATTTATATGACAATTTAATCACTATTGACGACTTGTCTTTACCTGTGTAAGTGTGTTCTTGGCTTTAACAGGGTCGTGCACTCTGGTGAAGGCAGTATTCATGGCAAGGTACGTCTTGTCTTAGAATAAGGTCTCTTAGTAAGGATAAGCACTATAATTTTATTTTATTTATTTGGCTCACCAACAATTGAATACACTGCTTCAAACATATGAGATACATTCAATAGAGTCACAGACAAGTGTATCAACCTCTTACAGGTAAGCACATCATGCACTACTTATTTGTCCTTTAGTGCCTACTTAAAATCAGATGAGTACCTAACTACTCACCGCACACAACTATGGTTTTTAAATACATAATTTAAATTAAATTAAACTCAAATAAAATGAAAATGAAAATCACAGTCAGTATCAGAATTAAACTCGAAATTAAAGTCAAAATCAAAATTAAAATTAGAATCAAATTCAAAATTAAAAATAAAAACAAAATTAAAATTAATAATCTGTGCAGAAGTTACCTACAGGTGGCCGTCTATCAAAGTTTCTTGTGACAAGAAGGGGCATCGTTATTATAACGTACTAATACAATGATTCGTTTATTATATTAAGTGATTACCTAACCAATAATTACATAAGCTTAAACACAATGGTGCATTATGCATTGTGCATGAACTAGTCATAAGTGAGTTTAGAGATCATCGCCTTTACTGATCTACGGGCTGTTCCACAATCTTTCTACTACATTATTTAAAAAAAAAAACCATCGAGAAAAGATAACAGCCTTTTGTTTACGGGACTTAAGTAACTAACTTTACAATCAAGTCGATATAACATAAGATAACACTGCTTTGCAAAATTGGTAGTTACATTTAAATAGATTATGACAATATGTTATGGCGCGATTACACTTGATCGTTACCGTTCGGGTATTCGAATGATTTATGTACAGACGCCAGCACATCAAACTACCCGAAACTGTAAAATTTTCCCAATCAACTTTGAACCTAATGCTTTAGCTATAAAATTAAAAATCTATTACTGAAATTTGACAGATGGGAGTAGCTTGATGATGGTAATCCCCACTCAATGCGAGCTGAAGAAGAAGAACAATGAAGCCGGAAGAGATTGCCCGCAGACGTACTCGACCCCTTCCATTTACACTTGGTTGTTTACCAGAATACCATAGGCAATCGAATTCGGGCGAACGATAAGTGTAATGGTGCCTTTACTGCACAAGCTTCCCAAAATCCTGACTCCGAAAGTGGGTCTTGAGCTTTTACATCCTCGGGAATAAAAATGGCGCCCAAATATTGCAGCAAAATTCATAACAAAGTATACATTGTGTTACAAGACATCCGTAAAAATTGATTATTCCACCGATAAGTAAAGTTTGTAAAAGTGAAGTTAAAACGTTGTTGCCAATCACAAATGTAACCTTACTACACGAGGCTCGAGATGGGAATCTAACCGTGATTGGCCACGATACACGTGTGAAGTTTTATTGGAAAACTAGTACTTAGGGCTTTGATTCTTGATAAATGTAGCGGTGAATACGTTGTTTGAGTCATGTACACGTGGTATAAGAGAGAGTACAAAGACTGTTTTGATTTTAGAGCCATAACATTGGTAGATGAAAGAAAGGATAAACGACATAAAGATAGGCCGCTTTGGAACTGCTGCTCTCAAAACGTTGATGGAGATTTCGTGAGGAAACCGGCACGTCCTAAGAAATAACAAAAAACGAAGACAAGCGACACCAATTCGCTCTTATTTTTCGCCTCACTTTGCTCGTGGATTATAGCTTAGAACGTTTTGTCGCCTTTTCCCCAAGGCTACAACATTTTATTTAAAATTAAAACAGTACAGTCTACTGTACTGTTTGTCTACTGTCCATGGTCGCCGAGCTAGTCGCTCATAGTTTGAAGTACTTCAGCTTACGACGTCTCTTCTACATACAACGTAGTATGACTATTCTGGATTATAAAGCCTACTTAACTTTCAATTTAAAAAAAAATGCACTGTATATTAGTGTAATCTATTATAGGCTTGCACTTAGAACCACCACTTAGGTTGATAGTGAAAGAAAATGAAACATAAATTCAGTAATAGTATTGCATTAGCATTCAGTACGTCGATATCACATACGCATAGAGTACTGAATAGGCCAATTCGGATAAATGCAGAAGGAACACTGCAAATGGAGCAGATGATTAATGGCTTAGTCGCAAAAACGTCTCTTTGGCAAAATGTTTACTGGTCGTAAAATGTCTCTTTATCATAAAAATGCTAATGGGCTCATAAGGTGTATCAAATATTCATAAAACACCATATCTACATCAATGATTAACTTGAGAAATACGACAATAAACCATCTACATAAATTCCATGTATCTACCTCTACGAACAACCTTGCAGTCTGTTGTGTATTACATCATGGCGTTGCACAATAGCGGTTTTTATTTGATTAGTTTGTTTAAATCCCACGTCTGATGTGTCATGCGACAGTTAATGCTCAAGTCACAGCAGGCAGCTCAGCACACAGCGATACTATGCATTTTCCAATGGAGATAAAGTTTAAAATGGTCTGACAGTCAAACTGCCGGCCGCTAACACTGCGGTGTGAGTTGAATCTGAGTGTGCACGTGATGGACGAGGCATGTGGTGAATTGTTATTGTTTTGCTTTTTAAGGTAGACTGTTTGGCTTCATATCAAGCTCATAGTTAAGTGAAGGCTAGTGCATACAATTTGGCTTAAGGCCACGTTTATTCTCTCTAACTTTGAAGTTGAGGACTTGAGATTGGGGGTATCCCGCTCTTCATTTGCCGATAGACGGTATCCACGACTCTTTTGGTCCACTGGCCATCAGTCCTTCGAGAAACGTAGCTAACCCACCGCTACATCACTCGCGTTACTCTGTACCTAAGCTACAGCAGCTGCTAGATACAGTATCCTGCTGGATATCTTTGACTTAGGGTGACTCCGTTTAACAAAAACAAAGCAGCAGAGTCTGGATGTATCCAATATTTTTGCCGGATTTCAGGATCTCGATATTTTTTTTTTTGCAGCAGTCATGTCCAATGTCTCAATGAATCATTTTGTAGATGGAAAATAATGTTTTGAAAGCTGTTTGATCTTCTTGGGTTGTTTTTTTTTTAATTAACTGTCTTGGATCCCGCAACGAAATTAATCAGAAAAGAATAGTGGAGGAATGGGGAAAAACATAATTTCCACTTCATGGATGGATGATGCGCACGATGCAACAAAAAAACCCCAAACTAAATTCAACCCCAATATAAATATGCTGCAATCTAAACAAATTACCACGTAAAAAACGTTTACCGCCAAGATAATTATCCTATCAGTTATAATCTCACGATAAACTGGGTTAATTATCATGATATGAAATTTTCAAGATTCGCGTGCCACAGATAAAAAATTTACGTCATCGTGAAAAACCTTTCTTTTATTGTATTGTAAATGACATAAGAATACCCCGCGTTTGTAGAAAAATGGCGTAAACCCCGAGTTTTTTTGAGTTATTCCATTGTTAGTTAAAGTCACGCGATTTCTTTTAATCAGGTTTTACCTGAAGTCTCGTGCACGTGATTTGTCAATTGTCTTTTTCTTGTTGAAACGGATCCGGAACGAATGTTTTTCATAACAAAACAGATGCCTGGATTTCTCGGAGAGTTGATAAATTGTGTACCTATTACATAGCTACGATTCGCCAGTATAGTATTAATAATTCTTCTTAAAGAGGAAGCGCTGAGGCAGCCCACAAAGTACAAATTTTCTTACGAGTTTTGCAATTTGCAGGTCAGTGTCAGGTTGTATGTTGATTAAAATATGTTTCGCGCTAGTAACAAATATGGCTTTACTGAGTTATAATAATTAAAATCTTCAGTACAACCCTCTAAGTCCATCAAAATCCATTGAATGACTTAAATCATGAAATAGTTACTTACCTGCAAATTGCAAAAAACGTAAGATAATTTGAATTTCACGGACTATCCCAGCGCCTTCTCCTTGAACTCTTGTGAGGAGTCGATATGGAGGTTAACTTTTGATGGCGAAATTTATTAATAATGATAGAGGTCTTTGCTTACTGTGGGGTACCGCTGTATATGACAAATCTAGTAAGCCTGATAAGTGATATAAGGATATTCCAAAATAGAGTGCTTCCTTCAGAAAATCTTCTAGTGTGTGAAAAGCTAGGCTGGCCTATTTCATCCGATTCTCCTCGTTGTTCTAGTGATCGCAAGTGCGACTGCTGAGCATGAGGTTCTGGGTTCGATTCCCGGGTCAGGCAAAATGTTAATGGGTATTTCTGTCAGGAATTTCTCAGTTGTAGCCACGGAGTCTAGATTTTTGCCCGGCTAATGGCAATGGGCTCGCCCACTATTACATGGGGTTTAAACATAACTGGTGAAATGTGGGGATTACTATTAGGTATACCTCTGTCCAACCCTTCGGGGATTACAGGCGTGATTTTATGTTATGTTATGATTGTAGTATACTGGTTTCCTTTGACCCCCATCACGGAGTCCATGGTCTATTTATAAACTATTTATTTATAAATTTTCAAATTAGATAGGCATAACTCGAAGAGGTCACAGCTGTTGGTGCGGCTTTTTCCTAATAATAACTTATTTTCGTACTGTAACGTAATGTTATGGAAATTATCCCTAAATATAACAATAACACCTAAACAGTGGATGTTGTAAATGTTGCCTATTGTTGTTGTTTGAATTGAAAACAATGCGATTTAGTTGTTACTGTAAACAGTTATTTGAATTAATAGCTCAGTACTATTCCTACATTGTTTGATTGTATTTATCTAGGAGCTCTTATTTATGTATTTATTTATTTTATTTGGCTCTTCAACAATGCGTACACTATAACATATAACATAGTAAATCATTACAAATTTAAGTCTAAGTGCCTCATTATTTAAAGAAGAGCACTGCATGCACTCTATCATGCGCCTAAATATCTAATAAAAAAAGAAAAAAAAAGAAATTATGAAAAAAAAACAACAGCAGTATTGCTAATATTAGGTAAGTTAAGGTACGCCAAACAGAATTAAACTTAATTATTTTGAACTCTTATAACTTAATAGTCGCCCATACATCACATAATTATAACAATTAGACGTAATAATGCAGTCATCCTCCAGTTAAATAAGCATCTTTTACAATTGGAACTGACGAATGTGACCCAGCAACCAGGCCAGATAAGGATTCGTTCCATGTTAAACACTCATCTTCAGCTTCATCCGGTAAGACTGGAAGCCGACCCCAACATAGTCGGGAACAGGCTAGGCAGATGATGACGAGCCGACAACCCAAAATTTTTTACTGATGAATCAATCAACATTTCGTCGTTGGCTTCGCGAAAGTTTTTCCAAATTTATTGATGGTAAATAATAACAACGCCAATTATATAAACAAACAACGCAGTCAGTCTACATAGCATAAAGCATAGCATAATCAGCCTATTAATGTTTCCACTGCTGGGACGCAGGCCTCCTCTCTGTGAGAGGGAATGGGCTATAATCCACCACGCGGGCCCAGTGCGGGTTGGTACACATGTCTTCGAATTTTTGGTTGTAGGACATGCCGGTTTCCTCACGATGTTTTCCTTCACCGTTTTGAGAGCAGTGGTGATGAAATAAATTACACAAAGTAATGCGCCTGGCTGGGTTCGAACCCACGACTTACTGCTCGTAAGTCGGGGTCTCCACCACTGGGCCACCGCTGCTCTCAGTCTACATTAAACAATAAAATTGCCCACATAACAACATCACCCAAATATGTAACAGATATTTTTAATCACCTGTCACATCTATTTAAAGTAAACAATGAAAATACAACTCATTGTAAAAACATTCACACGTTGACCAATATAATTTGATACCTCAAGATAGCGCTACTTGTAAGGGCAATCTGTCAAATTTAGTACATTCTTCTTTTAGTTCCACATTTCTCCACCAGCTAAGTTAAAATGGTCTTTCTGTCAACAAATAATTTGAGACAGTCACGAGGCGCCTTCCAAAGTGCAAAGCCAAAGTAAAAATGTATTTAAAAAACAATTAAAGTGCAATTGTCACCCTTATTGATATAACCTAAAGGAGTATGTTATTTTCAGTCAACGGTAAATCAATCTTGGTTCAGGAAATGCTGCCAATTTTCTGTCAAAACATTCAGCTCGTCTCCGAGCCTTGGTCTGAAGTTTCGCAGAAATTGAAAGTATGAATCTGAAAAAATAATTCATTTCCAAGAATTGAAATATTCGATGTCGGTCAAGCTCAAGCATGAATATTCCTACTTAGAGTTGGTTTAACTAGGTAGAAACAAACAAAAAAACAAATACTCTGTGGAATTAGTTATTGTTTTTTTTTTTACAGTTGTCCTCATAACATCTTCGCCTACGGCTCGGGTGTGAATTCCGCCTCGGTTGCAATGACAAAGTTTTCGCACTTTTCCGAGTGTCATCATCATCATTTGCCTAGCCTTTTCCCAACTATGTTGGGGTCGGTTTCCAGTCTTTTATCCAAATGTACTATTGATTTATTATTCTAAATAAATTTATTTATTTATAACCAACTCATACTTACAGTTTACCCCGCACATATAGGTTATTGGTTGAAATGAATATGATTGCAAGTTGCAACAGACGATTTATTTCTTTTTGCCTGACCTTTTATTACATACCAAGCTCATAGTTCAATTAAAAATCACAGCTTGAAACTAATTAGGAAAACCCTAAGTCTAGACGTCTAGACTCTTAATACCTAAAGCAATATCTCTACTGTAGTTAGAATGTAAGTACAAGCTAATCCAAACAGGGCACGTTTGTCTGGTCAAATGTTTGTAAGAGCGATTTCCGAGCGTGGATCCTGGATTTAATTCTTGGTTCTTGAGTTAAGCAAGCTATTATTGGGAATATTACTTAATATCTAAACCAATGTCACATCAGAAGTGGGATATTGGAATTCCCATTGCCAGCAGAGAGCTCGTCCAATATTACCTTCGACATCGACGCAAGATCTAGTATTTAATAGATAGATTGCGAAGGTGAGCATTAAGGAATCAACCAACTCAGCATTCCACATCTGGACATAGGCCTCTCCCAAGCTGTGCTGTGCTCTGCGTCGTTGCGTCAATGCTGAGGATCGCAACCACATATGACACGTCTCCAAGCCATGCCATGCGGACCACTCGGTACAGTCTACCTCCAACCAACAGCCTTCTTGATCGCGTCTGACCATCTTGCCGGTGCTCTGCCATGCGCGCGTTTAAGTTTGTATTGTCGTAGTTTCTTTCTGATGCGAAATTCCCTTGGCAGCTCAGCTTGTATATTATATCTGTCGGAATGTCCGTGTACTATATAAACGTATGATCAACACACAGCCTTACACCGTCGATATGTTATGAAAACATTGGATCTCGTATCGTCGCCCATTATTTGGGCAGCTGCTGCAATACAATGGCTCTGGCCTGATAACCTCTGACAAAGGTAAGAATGTAAAAAGAAACTGTCAACTTCAAGCAAGACGATGGTCTTTTGTTAAAGAGTTTAATAAAAGACGAAAGTGGTGAAATGCTGTAAGAGACTTTGAGCTTTGAGCTAAAAGTTAAAAATCCGATAGCACTTTTATTTACCTTACGCCATTTAAAATTTCTAGCGTTGAAGGAAGATTGGCCTTTACAGTTATGTAAAACCGTAGATTATTTATTAATCATAGTATAATTTCCTACTGAGGCATTAAGTACTTACTTATTT
This sequence comes from Noctua janthina, assembly GCA_963576755.1. Taxonomy (NCBI): domain Eukaryota; kingdom Metazoa; phylum Arthropoda; class Insecta; order Lepidoptera; family Noctuidae; genus Noctua; species Noctua janthina. Next base: position 14,141,526 of record OY755061.1, read on the forward strand.
CTTTAAATCTATTGTTCTATTGTAGATAAGGCGTTTCATTTGTACGTTTATCTTTTATTGACAGTTGATTGTCAATAGCAACTGAGGATTGCATCAGGAGTATGCACAGCACATAAACGTCTTAATTAGACTGCCTCGTTGGTCTAGCGGTCACAAGCGCAACTGCTGAACAAGAGGTCCTGGGTTCGATTCCCGAGTCGGACAAAGCATTATTGGGTTTTTCCATCAGGAATGTCTCAGAAGCAGCCACAGAGTCTGGATTTGTGCCCGGATGATGGCAGTAGGCTAGCCCTGTATTACATGGGACTTAACATAACTGGCAAAATGTGGTTGTAACTTTTAGGTGCACCTCTGCCTAACCCTTCGGGGATTTTAGGCGTGATGTTATGTTGTAAACGTCTTGGTGGGTTCAATTCCTAGGTCGGGTGTAGATTTATTCTTCTTTTTTGAAAATGTTACTGCCCTAAGTTTGATTGATTTGAGGCAATTAGTTCGGCCTTTATCATATGGGACTGGCCAAATATTGGTTAACTGTACAATACAGACTACCCCTTTGAGAATGATTGATGTCATGTTATGAATTATGCATGAACTAAGCACGAAGTATAAGAAACAGGGTCGAAAATTCCTCATTATCTATGGAAAAGGAGGATCCTCCTAGGTAGGATTGTGTCGCTCACACTATTTGCTCCATGTCGAGTTCGTATGTGCGGTATTTTCTCATTAGACCGCAATTCGGTTGTTAAACAATGTTAGAAATGCTCACCGCACTAAAAATAGCCACACCATCCCACGCGTAGAGTAATGTTTGTAAACGATTTGTTGACAACGCATCACTCACTCACTCACTACCAGCTGTAGTCTGTGAAATTGACATGTCATTGTTCTCAACATAGGCCGCCATTTTGTTATTAGAGCAGGTAGTAGTTACCTGTGGTGGTACATGGATCTTTCGGCGCTCAAACGACATTGACGGGGGGCACTGACCACTGTTGGTAAACATTTGCGAAGTTTTGAAAAAAACAGGAAACCCGTGTTACTTCATCTTTTGCCCAAGCGCCAACAGATCCTCGTGCAGCTATAGTGTTAACCATAGAAATATATCTATATTGGTAAAGGACCTTACATTGAGAGGAGCTCGTGGCTAAATAATAACTGCCACAAAGGTACACGATATTCAAGCTTAAGCTGCGCTTGCCCAGGTCGTTCAGTGAATGGGTAACAATCATTATATGTCGAGTTTCCTCCGTGCCCCAGAAAGTACATTAAGCCGTTGGTCTCGGCTGTCATTAGTAGATCTCTGACATTCGTTACAGGAAGTCAGTGGCCCGAAAGACCGACAATCAGTCTTACCAAGGGTACCGTATTACCCAGTACTAACTGGGTTGTGGAGGTCAGATATGTCGATAGTCTTTCCATGTAAAATACTGGTATTCAGCTGCATCTGGTAGACTGGAAGTCGACCCCAATAAAATTAGGAAAAGGCAGGCAGATTAGATGGTATTGGAACATTAAGTGAGTCTTGGGTTTGGACCCACGCAAGCACTCTTTTTTGTGTAATTTATTTTATCATCATTTATTTCAAATAGGTGACAGAAAATATCATGCGAGAACTTTGAACTTTTTGAATGTCCTAGAAGCAAAAATTCAAGACATTGGACATGAAACCAATTCAAACGTCGGGCCCGCGTTTTATATTATGTATGACCCACTCCTTCTAGGTCAGGAAAAATATGTTATGTTGTGGCTTTATGTAGTTAGAAACAAATCTATTATTGATTTGGGTAACCGTGACCCGTATGATATATAATATAAGACAAAAACAATGTAAAAGGTTATGTTCTACTTACTGTGGTTCCAAAATGATCAAAACAACATTGCTACACACTCATAAATATTACCTGCCTATTTACTTTTAAATAGGTAAGTATGTGATTGGTAATACACGATGGGGAATACCTGTCACCGTTTTCCGTAAATAAATCATCATCATCATCTGCCTAGCCTTTTCCCAACTGTGTTGGGGTCGGCTTCCAGTCTAACCGAATGCAGCTGAATACCAGTATTTTACATAGAGCGACTGCCTATCTGACCTCCACAACACAGTTAGTACAAAAAAAAAACCGTAAATAAATATTAAAGTCAGTTATGAATAGTGGTGGCAGAAAGTACAGACGCAGCACATCAAGCTACCCAAAACTGACAAATTTTCCCAATCAACCTTGAACCTAATGCTTTAGCGATGAAGTTGAAAATCTATCATAGAAATTTGACAGATTGAAGTAGCTTGATGTGCTGGCGTCTGTACAAGACTGTAATACAAATAAATCTAGAATTTTCGACCATTTTATTCTACATTTTGTGTTTGCATTGTCTCTTTTTATACATTGAAATAATTGCACCTATTCTGTTTGTTTAAAAAAACCCAGGATTCACATTCCCACACAATATGAGGTAAGTCAGCCTTAAAATAAGTTATTTAGTGACTAACAAATACCTAATAGAAGTGAACTGTGTGGAAATTAAAACAATAGAGTGGTGCCACCGGTTGAATGTCATCTGGCGACATTATAGTGACATTGAGACGGTCGGATTCAAAGATGGAGTCGACATTTATGTCTGAATTAAGATTTATGGCGGTAATTTGTAGTTTTATTCTGTGTTTGTTAGATAGATCATTTTTGTGAAGTCTCCTAGTTCGAGGCATAAGAATGGCTGTGATTAAATTTTTGTTTATTTTACATAACATCAGGCCTGTAATTCCGAAGGGTTAAGCAGAGGTGTACCTAATAGTACACCTACATTTGGCCAGTTATTTTTAAGTCCCATGTAATAAGGAGCGAGCCTATTGCCATCATCTAGGCACAAATCCAGACTACGTGGCTGCCATTGAGAAATTCCTGATGAAAAACCCAATGACACTTTGCGTGACCTGGGAATCGAACCCAGGACCTCATGCTCAGCAGTCGCGCTTGCGTACACACGACCAAGTGGCAGTTTATTTAAAAAAATCGATAATAATATTATAATGCAACTATCAACAATAATTACTGTCGCAGGAGTAAACACATACACTGAAATATACTTACCTTACGTCAGTGTACTTATGCAACAGGCTGTTATAAAATAGCCCTCCATGAGTGACAAGTTAAAGTCGCAAAATAAGTCCGTGTGACTTTCAAAAATGTCAGACAGATTTATTTTTGGGTGAATATCTAATGGATTTATTCTTCGATAGAACACAAATTAAAAAGACTGCAAAATCGAAAGTAATAAAAACTGAATTAATAGGTATTGTAGAGGTCTTTGAAAAATGCTTTTGCGTCTTTCAAATAAACACATCTTCATACAAGAACATTAAATCTAAAAATACCTACTACGTCTTACGTCTCCCAGCGTCCTGGACCCATCCTCTCATCATAACTCAGTGTGACACACCCTCAGACCTCGAGTCGAGAGTGTTGGGTCAAAGTCGCGCTGGAAATAGAAGCAGGATGCAGACAGACCCTGACAGTTGACTAGGGCTGGCAGAAGCTGAATGTCTAGGTTTTCTTAGAAATTAAAGACGGATGGCAAGAAATGCTATGACGATTTTGAAGTACTAAAATACCAGCTGTGTCCTGCGTCTTCGCCCACCGTTTCTCTTTTTGCTCGGATCCTAAGAATCCCAATGACCTTCATCAAGCTATCAAATGCAAAAATGACCTTTAAAATCCGTCTCGTAGTTCTAGAGATTACAATAAACTCTTCAGCTTTATTATGTATCAATACAAGGTGGGAGGGATACCGACGCTAAAACTGTTATTACGTATTCAGTGCATCATTCTGAACCCCACACAGAAATACCCCCACATATAAATTTATCATCAGTAATTTATAACATCATCATCATCTACCTAGCCCTTTCCCAAATATGTGGGGGTCGGCTTCCAGTCTAGGGTCCAGTTCCAGTCAATTCGGTAATACGATACCCCTTGGTAAGATTGGTTGTCAGACTTTCGGGCCACTGACGACCTGTAACGACTGCCAAAGATTACAAATGGCAGCCGGGATCAACGGATTAACGTGCTTTCAGAAGCACGGAGGAAAGTCGTTCCAGATTTCCACTGCAAGCCGAAATTACCTTATTTAGGTCACGAGACGATCCATATAATCGTGAAACAACCTTCAAGCGCAATGGAAGATGACAACATCACATAATTTACATATGAATTAAAAATTCTGTCTTATCACAACTATAATACCACATCTTCTTCAATGTCACTCCAAAAATAGAAAACAAAGTTATTCAAAAACGTTTTCAGCAAATATTGTGGGTTATTTTTCAGTCATTAAGTCACCGTATGTAGTTACCTTCATGGTAATATAGGAACGGGTCTGTACCCTACTTAACGGCTATGAATAACGGACACATAAGTAATAATTCATGAAAATACTCCCGTAAGGTCTAAATACATGAATTTGAAAATGTTTTAAATAAAGATGAAAACATACTTAATATACGTGCGTCAGAATTTTGAGGTTATTTTTTCCGTAAAAAAAGTTCGACAATGTCTTTTTAATATATTTTGTGTACATTGGCTATATCGTTACGATATCTCTTTGATCTTAGATCAGAATGTTAGGCCACAAAATGGATGAATGAAAGGCATTTGCATGTGGCTGAGATGAGAATGCTGAGGGGTATGTGTGGTGTAACGCGATTGGATAAATTAAGGAATGAAAACATAAGAGGAAGTCTGAAAGTGGAGCCGGTAACTGAAAAGTGATGCGAAGGAATGAGGAAAATGTAGAAAGGAGAATGTTGAGTATGAATGGCTATAAGAGTAGAGGAAGACCAAAGGTACGATGGATGGACTGTGTGAAAGATGATGTGGCTAGAAAGGAGGTGACTGCTGAGATAACGAGTAATAGAGAAGTATGGAAGAAGAAGTCATGCTGCGCCGACCCCAAATAAATTGGGATAAGGACAGGAGAATGATGATGATCTCTTTGATCTTAGGTAATTTAGTTAGGTATTACATACTCGGTGCATCGTGACAAACTTTCATCATTCTTTGGATGAATCCATGATAAATTTGAAGAAGCCCGCCATTGAAGTTTTTGACGGGTATTTCAAAAATAAAAAACTGTAACGCAATTTGAAATACCGCTCTAAGGTGCACTAACATATGGGTTATAATATGCTATGGTAAAGTACTTTGTTTTACTCAAACACTGTTTCAAGCTTTCACGGTTTACAACTAAACTTAATATACTGTCACTTACGGGGATATCTTCCGTGATTGTTCATTATTTTGAGCTCCCGATATTTCGACGCTGTTTCAAGCGCCATGATCGCGGGTTGACTGGAGAATGCGGGTGGATAGAAAATTAATTGTTAAGAGCAGACGAAGAAGAAAGAAGAAGAAGAAGAAGAAGAATCCTCGAAGATAAGAAAGAATAAAGAAGAAAATCCCGAAAGTGACAGTATAAGTTTGGTTTTACTCTTATCAGAGCAGAAAAACGAGAGTATATTTCCAAGCAACTGCACCAATATAGCTCGACGCTTAATATAGAATTTATCCATTAGATTTTACATAAATACCAGTATCTACCTCACATATTAAGAACACGCAATCCCTGTTTACCTCGATCACAAATAAGGTATTATCTTTAATCTATGCTCTGATTAATTCCACGTTTTTCTGTTACTAAGCCATTTAACTGCGTCGCAAATTATACAAACCGATTCAAATATGCATGTTTTATTGTTATTTTATTTTACTGCCGTGTCGTTATGTAAACGGCTGATATCTAATGCAGTAAGTTTTTTACCTAATATTGTAAATTTTCTGTTACTTAAGGTGTTGTCACACCTGGTTGTAAAAATGACACTTCTATAAAATAGTTCGGATTCGCATGTTACTTTCTTGAAGTTTAGGCAAGTCAACTCTATCTATTCCTATCACTAGTTTTATCAGTTGTAAAGTATTAAAATTCCATAGAATTAGTATTGAAAAAAACAAAATGGCGGGGATAGTTGCAACTATGACCGCGCGCCAGAAGAACAATGCAGCACTTTACGTCATCAAATAGTGTAAGCTATGTCTGTTTATGTCACATTGAATTCGTGTTCGATTTTCAAAACGTTCAATTATGTATTGAGAATTGAGATCTGACTATCACATAATAGATGTTGTATTTACATGTTTGTTGCTACCCATATATTTCACTGATGTAAAAAACAGTCTATTTTATTCGTCATTGATTCTTCATTAAAATTTATGGCTTCATTTTATAAACGAATGTTTTTATTTATCGTTTTCTAGCAAAACAGAGTTCAGATTTAATCCTTGTCGGCCAATTATTTAACTGTTTTATGATTTCTTCTGCGCTACTCATCATCTGCCTAACATGGAGCGACTGCCTATCTGACCTCCACAACTCAGTTAGTACCGGGTAATACGATACCCAGGGTATTCAGAAGGGTTTAGGGTTTTTGGGTATTATGGGTATTTCTTCTGCGCTACTAAACAAAATGATTTGAAAGGCCTATAACGAAAATTTAAAAATACTGCATTTGCCAACAAGATCACAAACTAGAATAGAACCCGTTTGGATATTCTGCTAAACACACCACGAAGATCTGAAGCGATCCAGACTTCTAGACCTCAAAACAGCTCCCCAATAGAAGACGACACAATAATTGCTTCTAGAATTCTAGATCATTTCAGTATCTACATGATGCCTCCAAATGAAATCGCAAAATCAAGTAAAATCAGTCACAACTCTATATAAACATCTTGAAGGTCGAATTTAGGACAATAATTCTGGAGTCACGAGACATATCGATACAATGAGGCAGACAGTTTTGTCATTCATGTCAATGGCCGCCTATTGTTCTGATTTGGGAGGTGTTACACTTAGATGACTTACTTTTGATAGTAGCTGATAAGGATCAAAGGAGGTTGAACGATACACGATGCGTAGATATTAAATAGTTGCAGCGTAATTTTTTTAGTGACGCCGGTTCAATTAGTACAGTTAAGGATTTGGCTTCACTTGCCTCAGTATAAAATAGTTCAAAATCATCATCATTATCATCCATACCCCGACTTCACCCACCGCTGGTGATAGGCCACTCTTTGCTTGTGCCAAGCTCTCCGTTCCTACGCCAGCCTCATCCAGAATTTACCTGCGATGACAACAATGTCATTTGCTCATCTCGCCGCCAGCCGGCCAACAGTTCTTTTTGCAGAGCTTCGACGTCACTTGGTCACGGCTTATCTACACCTACCATCACCACGCCGTACTAGGGTCCCACCCAAGATATATTACCAAAAACAAATTGAGCGCAGTACGTCTAAGGACCTGCTTCTGAGAACCGTACTGAGGAACGGTACTGAGGAACCGTAGTGTGGAAATTTTCTTCTTCTTACTTGATACTTCTATGATAATACATAACATCACGCCTGTAATCCCCGAAGACTTAGGCAGAGGTGTATTAGGTACACTGAGGTATCAAGTATATGGGTGTTCTTTTTGTACACCCACATTTCGAAAGTTATGTTTAAGTCCCATGTAATACCCACAAGCCTCTTGCCATCAACCGGGCACAAATCCAGGCAGCGATGCCTCTGAAAAATTCCTGATGGAAAAACCCAATAACATTTTACCCGACCGTGTTTAATTATAAAACTTTCGTTCATCCCATTCTGCCAATCACCATACAGTTTGCTTTACCTCTTTCCCTAATCACTTACTCTTACATTAAACAGGATAAAATTAAATCAGTTTATAAAAATAAAACTTCGGGTATAACCCAAAAATACCCATGTCCGATTACCATAAGCGATAACTGCACAGCAGCACACAGAAACTGAAAATATATAACTACTGCATATGAGTTTCGATAAGTTTTTCCTCAAATAATGGGTTTGTTGCCGGCGTAAAATTGGTTCTTATCAGCGAGGGCAGGCGCTGATAATAGGGATCCCTATGACTTATGGATGTAAAGGGAAAGTCCCTGGTTACCAGGCGGTGGTGATTGGTTAAATGAGCCGACCGGGGGACGCTTATCATCATCGGCTTTGTGCCATGGGTCTGCAAAAAAGGGGTCCAAGGGTAGACCACCACTCTTAAAGTGTATTTAGCAAAAAAACAATAGTCTATGGCCACATTCGTTGAATGCACTAGATGGGCCAGCATAGTGGTCCCCAGCCGTGGAACAGTCTCATAATAAAAATACAGGGTGGAATCTCGGACACCGACGCGAAAACGGTTACCACGTATTCAGTATATCATTCTGACCCCCCCCCCCCCCCCCACAGAGGAAATTTCATCGGTTATTAAAAAAAAACGGATTTTTCCTACATAAGAGCAATAACTAAACACGGTCAAAATGTATGGAACAGATGTTTTTGTACCTATTTTTCATCGTTCCTAGAATGATGTACTGAATACGTGGTAACGGTTTTCGCGTCGGTGTCCATTCCATCCTGTCTAGCTCTGAGAGAGGTCAAGTCAGTGTGTTATTATTATTATCGGAACTTTTATAGGTTATCCGAGTAGGAGCTCGTGGCTAAATAATAACAGCCGCTCGGATCGATCTTTAGGTTAAGCCTTGCTTGCCTAGGTTGGTCTGTGGATGGGTGACCACCCATTACATACCGAGTTTCTTCCGTGCCTCAGAAAGCACGTTAAGGCGTTGGTCCCGGGTGTCATTTGTAGATCTTTGACAGTCGTTAGGTAGTCAGTGGCCCAAAAAGTCTGACAACCAGTCTTACCAAGAGGTATCGTTTTACCCAGTACTAGCTGGGTTGTGGAGGTCAGATAGGCAGTCGCTCCATGTAAAATACTGGTATTCAGCTGCATCCGGTTAGACTGGAAGCCGACCCCAATATAGTTGGGAAAAGGCTAGGCAGATAATAATATAGATTATCCGAGTATCCTTTCAAGTTCGGATCCTCAAAACACATTCCTTCGCAGTGCTCTTTACGGCAAGGACACTATTGAAGAAGAATTGGTCCAGGATCTCAATTTTTTTTTTTTTTGGATTGGATATCATCAAATGACCCCCCCCCCCACTCTGGGCGGAGCGGAAGGGAGTGTCAGACTTGTACTGACTAAAACCCATCCATGTTCCTTCTTTGCCCTTTGTGTTCCAGTGCCACGGTATCTCTTTCGAACAGTCCCGCAGCCCTGGCAGGCATCGGCCCTTGCGGACCCCTACTTATTTGCTGACATCTCTTTAAGGCGCACGTGGAACACGAACGCTCCGTCGACACGGCCTGTCGTCATAAGACGGCCGGACGGCGAGCTGGCCCATAACTCGCCGTCCACAGGCCCGCACCTACGGTGGCCGGGAGCCACCACGTGACCCCCGACGCCCAGGGCGTCTCCCACGGCGACTGGGAAGTGAGGTTCTTTCCACCGGCTGTCGAGAACGAGACCAAGGTACTTCAACGTCGACCCGACGCCGATGGAAACCTCAGGATCTTATACTTACGGTAAAAAGCGTGGTTTACACATGCCTTTAAACACGTACACGAGGAAGTCATACCCATTTGAAAGTTTAACTACACGTTCAAGGAAGTTGAGTTGATAACGTTAATTGAATTTTAATTAGTTATAATAATTCTCTTTGGCCTTGACTACTCTATTAATGCGTCCGGCTAATTGTAACTGGTGAAGCGGATCCTGACTGTTGACACGTGTCTGTGACTGGTGGAAGATTTGGCTTAAACGATTTAGTATTGTTGGTTTTTGGATTTTTAAAAGATTGGCTTTTGCGAAAATTCTTGTTTTCACCTTTTTTTCAGCATCGTTCGAGAATGCCGTGGTAACAAGATTAGCCGGATGATTAGTTGTCAATCAAACCTCTGAGTATATTGCAGTCCACTGCTGGACGTAGACTTATCCTCAGCCGCACCACAACACGCGGTTCTCTGCCTAGTCCATTCAGTTCATCATTGCCCTTTATAAGGTCGGATTCACCTTATAGGTAGGCATCCTACACTATGCTTTTCAAAATTTCGTTTCCGCTTTAGGATTCGTCTTCTCCATTGGCTGTCGGTTCTTTGACAGACATGACTGGCCCTCTGCCAATTCAGGTTTCTAACTCTGCAAGCTAAACCTGTGACTCCAGTTCTTTCCAGCATCTTATCCTAAAGAAACTTCAATCCAGTTAGTTTTTCTGTTATGTGAATTTTCCTCAGTCTATATTCAAGGTCTATATTTTTAATTTTTCTCAGTCTATATTCTATATAAGTATGCTTTAAATCCTAAAAAGACCGTTCATATTTGAAGAACTATTTTTCTGGAGACAAGATCAACATCAGTGTCCTGATAAAATCATTCGTACTATGCAGGCAGACATCATCTGCGTAGTTGACCAGATAAAGACCAGACGATGCAGGAAGATAACAAAAATACTCTTCTACGCAGCAGACCAGATGAACACCATTTATTACCCAATCTTTAATCTGTCATCGTCACAGCCCTATCCAAGAAAAATCTCAGTTTATATTTAGCACATCCTATTTTAGTAACAATTGAAAGATTATTCTTTTATTCTTGTACCGTCACGGCGCCTTCCTGTGTTAACAATAAGGTTTTTGGCGGTTCGTTTGACGTCAAAACAAAATGGCGTATCCTGTTGCGTGTGCGCAGATTTGTGAATGGATGCAGGTAGAGTAAGATGTATTGTTAAATATATAAGTAACGAGATTTTTTGTAAGGATAGGTAATCGTTCGACAGAACGTGAGTGAGAGAATGAGCGTGTGTGCGTGTGCACAGATAAATACGAATTGAACTTTCAAAATTATTTAACGAGTAATGACTCTCAGTATATATATGAAACTAATCAACGGTTATTTATTTATCAATACAATGTCTCAAGGCACAGATGAACTCACTACAAATGACTGTTATGGCTAGTAAGTCAGACTAAACCAAAATATTCATACTGCGTTCGTTCTAAAACGCAGTAGCCCTAACAAGAACGCACTAATGCAAACTTATTTGGTTATTAGACTTCATTGTCCTAAAATATAGCATTAGATTTACATATAGCCTACAGCTTACTTACAGAAACGAATGGCTATAAGAGTAGAGGAAAACCAAAGAAACGATGGATAGACTGTGTGAGAATGATATGATTAGAAAGGAGGTGTCTGATGAGATGACGAGTAATATAGAAGTATGGAAGAAGAAGACATGCTGTGCTGACCCCAAACAAATTGGTATGGCTGACGATGATGATATTTATACTTAGAAACGAATAAAGTCTTCAAACTAAATAAAACTGTTGCATATTGCGATACGTTTTTATCCAATTTCGTGCTAAACCTTGCACTTTGTTTACTTCTGAACTACTTCGGATTAGTTTACACATAACTCATCTACATTTCACCCAACTATGGCCAAGTTTACAAAACAATGTACCCAAAGCGTGCTGGACTCGTGACTTCCACGTGGGCCAACGTCTCGTTGCAGACCTCGTTCTGAAAAACGTGCAACATAGAACCCAACGTGTTGCTGCCTCAATCATCTTAGGGGACATAAATTATAAATCTGTAATCAACGCATTAAAGTCAGTTAACCGTAAATCATTAAAACGTGCAATACGCGCACGGCGACTGCACGTTTTATGTAATGTAACGTTCCTGGGAATGGTACAGTACAAGGACAAGTAAATTTTTACCTACGCTACGTCAGGAAAAAGTAAAAAAAGTTAAAGGGATCGATCTCCAGTTCGGAAAATATGTAACTGGTTTCACAGAAGGGTTCGGTATTTTTTTAAATGACTTAGACATAACTGACGAAATATGTTCATGAAGGCTTGGTAAGGGCATGTATAACCCATATTTAAAAAAATAATTATAATGCCCTTATCTCTATTTATTTGGGGACGGCGCAGCATGTCTTCTTCTTCCATACTTCTCTATTACTCGTCATCGCAGCAGTCACCTCCTTTCTAGCCATATCATCCTTTACACAGTCTATCCATCGTTTATTTGGTCTCCTCTACTTGTATAGCCATCTACATTCATACTCAACATTTTCCTTATTCCTCCGCATCACAACATGTCCAAAAACATTATAATTGATTCGATTTGATAAATGTTATCAGTTCATAACAAAACATCAACGGGTGTAATGCAAAAATAGGTTCGACGAACTGTAGAATCGCCAAGAGAGATCTTCTTTTATAATACTACACTGTGATCTAAACTTTACACGTACGAATTTGAACCACGTCACGACTCCCTTGCTAAATTAGCAGCATGTGCTGTTAGGAGACTAGTTACTATGCCCTGACGTCACTCGTTTATTTGAGGACTGGGTACGTACACACCGTGGAGAACGTGATCTCAAACTTGTTTGATCAAAGATAATATATGGCGCCGTGCGCGGAGGTTGGAACAAAAAAAATATTGGTTTAAGTTTGCTTGGTAGACATGGGTTCCGAATATCGATTTTGTTTTGTCTGTTATTCAGACTTATTACTTTACTGTACGCGAAATGGAATGGCGGCCACCAATCTTACATAATACAATATATAGCGTTGCAATGAGAGGGTAAAGTAAAAATAAATTTGACATCTGAGGGCTGGAACGAATACAGAAATGTAGGTAAATATCATTGGAATTATTTAAACCTACGACTATCTCACGTGTCATCACAGTCATCAAAATTCCATCTGGTTTGAATTGAGGACATTGTTTTAAAAATTAACTGTTGAATTTCAAAGGAATTTCCTTGAGGACTCAGTGATCCTAAAGTAAAATTTGATAAAATCTCAAATTAAAAGTCTCAATTCAGTTTTTTTTTTGTTACTTTTGTGAACCAATATCAACAAAGTAACTAATAAGTTATCACATAATAAGAGTCTGTTGTTAAGCTTAGTTACCATGACGAAAATCCCCGCAGATGATGATGATGGTTCTGTGGAGAAAGTTGTTCAGCTTGATGGTCTGAATCACACCCTAAAATAATAAATTAATAAATTAATAAATAAATTAAACCACGTAATTCTGATACTCGCTGCAGAGATGCAAATAAATATAACGCAACTATTTAACGATTGCAGGCACGTAGGCAAGCTATAAAATATGATCGTATGGGTACTGATGTAGTACATTATATTTACATATTTATTCTTAAGTACATAATTACTAGTTAAATAGAAACACGTTGTTGTAGCACGTTGCAGGAGACGTGGATGGTAGTATGTATCTTCTTTTTTTTAAATGAACATCAATAAGACAGCGTAATCACGAGTACTTTACGTATCTTGATTATAATCTCGTCGGTTGATTTGCATGGAACAATCTTTAATAATAAACGTATAACTGCATAACAGATACAGGCTATAAAATATGTTTGTCTAACTTTAAAGTCGTCAACATCTTCCTGCCATTGTCCCATGTTACTTGGGGTCGGCGCAACACGCTTTTTTCTTCCATTCTCCTCTGTCAACTGTCACGCCATCATACACTGCTTTTTCTTTCATATCATCATCATCATTTCAGCCGATAGACGTCCACTGCTGGACATAGGCCTCCACCAAGTGTCGCCACATTGAGCGGTCCCGTGCGACTCGCATCCAGCGTAATGAATGAATTTCTTTCATATCATTCCTCACACAATCCATCGATCAATTCCTAGCTCTTCCTCTCTCTCGCCACCCATATATTTGTTTGTCTAAAGTCGGACTGACAAATTAATGGTTTATCTAAATTAATAAACCAATGAATTTAAATTGCCCGGTGGTGTAATCAAATAACCACCGTCACTCATTGACTGCTATTAAGAAACAGCAATAACTCGGCAAATTGACGAAATAATTATGTCAATTTGAAAAACAATTAATTTATTTCCTTCAGTTTACCTACTTACTAGTGTAATATTTTAGTTCTAAAATAAGATCGCTAGGGACTGATTTGATTAATGGGGGCAATCATAACAAGGTGAGTTGTAGCGTCAGAAGCTTGTAGGCCATAACATGATGGGTGAATATAAATATGAAATATCTTCAGTAATTAATTCGTTAGGAGTTGCTAGGGTTTTTTGGGACCACTCCAAAACCTTGACAAATGATTGAATTACTCTATCACCAAACGTGTATATCTATGAACAACAAAATCTATCTACTACCTTCTTAAACATTTACAACAAATAACTGAAACTAAATAATTAGTCCAAACACTGAAACCTCCTCCTCTTAATGCACTAAAGATAAAAAGGTTTTTCTTACTATTCCACGGTACCCTAAACCTAACCAAATAAACCACGAGAGCCGTTACAGACATGACGTAGGTGACAATATAAACGAAAACGAATTAACTATGACGCCATTACCCAAAAAACTATTGACGCAGATCTATATTAGATTTGCTGGATATATAGTGATATTGACTTTTTGAGTTGCTACGCACTCCCACAATGCAGGAAACAGTCATGTTCTAGTAGGTGCCAATAATCGAAGACGTAATAATTGTAACATCTAACAATCCAAGATGCTCGTGGCTAAATAACAACAGCCGTACGGATCGATTTTCAAGGTTAAGCATCGCTTTCCAAGGTCGGTTTGTGGATGGGTCCATTATACACCGAGTTTTGTTCCGGCTGTCATTTGTAGATATTCTTAGACACAGATACTGCAACCAAATAGCGAAGGAAGGCGCAGCGTTGGCGTTCAAAAGGCGGACAGATGAGCTGGTGATCACTGCGGGAACCCTTTAAATGCGAGAAGCAAACCTGCATGTGTGGCGACGCTTAGGGAGGCCTTTGTCCAGCAGTGGCTGATATGATGATGAAAATAATGGAGCTCTTATTGTACGGGAAGCCTATATAATGCGGGGTCTGCTTCTACTGGAAATGGACTCCTATTATCTCGTCGTGAGTATATGGATAGTTACTATGCCAGTTTTGATTCCATACAGATCCGGTTCCGTGGGATATCCGTTGAATAATGGTCACCGATGACGTTGTGTTGGCATAGTTGTTTTAATTTTAACTAACAGGTTTTGATGACGACTATAATTATGTAAATGGTTTATAAATATCTCGAAACCACTTTGAGTTATTGCACAAACAGAAATCAATTTAACAAATAATTTAGTTTTGAATTATCTAAAAGTTTTGTTACTCGGACTATGCTGTTTTGTCGGTTTTCGTGGAGTTTCACCACTTTTATTTTGAACAGCTGATGTTTTTTTCCCATATTTCAGAGTTTGTGTAGTGTGTATGTAATAACAGCCGCTCGGGTCGATCTTCAGGTCAATCCGCGCTTACCTGGGTTGGTCCGTGGATGGGTGACCACTCTTTACATACCGAGTTTCTTTTTGACAGTCGTTACGGGTAGACAGTGGCACGAAAGTCTGACAACCAGTCTTACCAAGGAGTATCGTATTACCTAGTACTAACTGGGTTGTGGAGGTCAGATAGGCAGTCGCTCCATGTAAAACACTGGTATTCAGCTGCATCCGGTTAGACTGGAAGCCGACCCCAACATAGTTGTGAAAAGGATAGGCAGATGATTCAGATGATGACGACGATTTTGGTTTTTTTTATTTTTATTTTTGATTGATGATTGATTTTGTGATTTTATGTTTTTTTTGATTTTTAGTTATTTTTTCTGATTCTGATGATGATTTCAGAGTTTGTGTTACTACTGCTAATTACAACAATCTCATAAATAATTTAGCATACTTACCCAAACCTGATTGGCATATTAACGCCACTCACATTACCCATTTCACATGCTTATTGCCACTGACTTTTAAAATGCCACGTGTGGTACCCGTTGCCAAGGTCCACCTGGCACGAAAAGATCTGTCTCAGTGACCGTTGCAAACCTATTGTGCAAATACCTTTATTTGTAAGACGTCCTTTATCGTCCTTATCTTTTTTTCGGGTGATCCGCAAAGAGATGACCAGTGTCATAAAAACCGTTGATGTGTGGCAGTTTAGGCACCCCAAGTTTGCATGAATGGGATGTCCTCTATGTCCAAATTGAAGGTCATATGCTTGTCCGAGATGCAAAAAACTGGTATATTGGCAAGTTAAAAGTAACGGTTACAAACTTTAACCGAGTTATAAGTTATAACTCACGGCATCCTTAGGAATGGTGGTCTAAAACCAGGAGGGAGTGATAATAGAGCCTTTGAGTCTGGATGTATCGTCTATCGCCGGTAATAATATGATGTTGGTAATAAATTGAAGATGATGGGGTTCGATCCCCGCACGGAACAAATATTTTGTATGATCTAGTTGGTAGGTAGTTATTCCGGGTCTATCTGTTTATGTATGTGAGTTTTAAATGTTTGTAAACGCACCCACGATACAGAAGAAATTCCTAGCGAGGCAGTTTTAAAAATAAAATAAAATAAAAGATGATTAATGAAACAAAAGCTTTTGTAGCATAGAATAGATATAAATCAGGATATTTCTCAAATTTTTAAAGTTCTTAACATAAGATAAACAGAACATCACGCCTGTAATCCCCGAAGAGTAAGGCAGAGGTGTATCTAAAAGTACACGCACATTTCGCCTGTTATGGTTTAAGTCCCGTGTACCAGGGGGCGGGCCTAATTGCCATCAACCGGGCACAAATCCAGACTCGGTGGCTGCTACTGAGAAATGTCTACTGGAAACCTAATAACACTGCCCGACCCGGGGGGATAATCCAGGACCTCATGCTCAGCAGTCGCGCTTGCGATCACTAGACCAACGAAGCAGTCAGTTCTTAACATATTGCTGAAAAATGGAAGAAATGAATAACAAAGTGATAGTTTGTAGAAATATTTCTATGACGCCGAGAGCTGTGAAAATAAACGAAAGAAAATCTTTGTATGGCGAGAGATTTGGAAGTTTTATTTTTACTTTTACGTTTTATTTTTAAGCACTTGCAACATCGTAGCAATCTTTATATAAATTAAATTAGTGACGTTCATGTCTATGTAGACTATAGAACTCGAAAATAGACTTATATTTATATCCATTTAAAGACTATTATCAAACAATTACTGTTTGCGTTTATATTAGTCATTTAACAGAAATTAACTTTATCAATGACCGTGTCTTATTTTTAGGCGCCTGACTAAGCTGTACTGAGCTGTTTGTCACGCGAGTTTTACAATTTATTTATTTTACGTACTTAGTGGACTGAAATAATAAAACAGCTGCGTAAAAATATGCATTATCTAAGAGAGGATGTGACTAATATTTGTCACCTGTACAGAAGTAGAAAAATCACTGAAGATAGAAAATTATGTGAATAATATAAAAAGGATAGGAAATGTATAGGATACTAGCTTTTGCCCGCGGCTTCACCCGCGTGGATGTCGAAAAATATCCGATTACTTCATCCCCCATTTTAACCCTTCGGGGGTAGAATTTGACGGCACGGTTGGCGCAGTGGCTGAGCGATTGACTGCTGCGCTTCGTGTCGCGGGTTCGATTCCCGCACGGAACAAATATTTGTATGGCCTACAGGTAGTTGTTCCGGGTCTGGCTGTTTGTGTATGTGAGCTTAAATGTTTGTAAACGCACCCACGATACAGGAGAAATTCCTAGAGTGGGGCAAAGTTTAATTAAAAAAAAAAAAAAAAAAAAAAAAAAAAAAAAAAAAAAAAATTCTCAAAAACGCTGAGACACGTATAGATTAATATTCAATCGTCAGCCTAAACACCCTTACACCCTTTAGGGGTGGAATTCCCAAAAATCCTCTCTTAGTGGATACTTACTCTTTACAAAGAACACACCCTCCAAGTTTCATGTCTCTAGGACCAGCGGTTTGGGCTGTGTGTGATATATCACCCAGTCAGTCAGTCAGTCAGTCAGTTTACCATTTTATATATATAGATTGCCAAGAAATAATGATTGTTTACACCTGGCAGGGTCATGGGATATGATAAAAGTACCCTTGTTCTCCCCGTCTTTGCAGATTATTTTTTTGTTCTGGACCATACCTGGGAACCTCCTAGTTACGGAGATATTGGAGGTGAAAGTTGCAAGTTTTTTTTTTAATACAAATTTTTAAGGTTATGATTTTACTTTAAATATCTCCATGCCCGGTTTACTATTCAAAATGCGTTCCATTGAGTTTTACCGTTTTACGTGATTTTTCACCCCAAAAAAGAGTCGTATTCCGGCAATAATTTTTGCTCAGTAGTGACTTAGTTTGATGAACAAAATGCTTGGTAGACGGCTTTATGAACGGTCCGTTTACACCTTGTTCAGACAACGTTGATATATATTTTATTAGTAAATAGAGCTGACAACTATTTCAGTTGTCACATAACCGCATACAATGACCACAGTATTTATTTTCATTTCATTCATGTCTATTAACCGTCATTCCATTGTTAATTTTCTTCATAAAACCATTCATCTTCCACAAAATTTTCATTAAAACAAAATTAAAACTTGATAAGCGATATTCGACCTTAACCCTGACCACTTCAACGACGCAAAATCTTATTGATCTTACTAACTATATGACGAAACTTATTATGTAAATAAACCAATGACGGCACGGTTGGCGCAGTGGCTGAGCGATTGACTGCTGCGCTTCGTGTCGCGGGTTCGATTCCCGCCACGGAACAAATATTTGTATGGCCTACGGGTAGTTGTTTCGGGTCTGGCTGTTTGTGTATGTGAATTTAAATGTTTGTAAACGCACCCACGATACAGGAGAAATTCCTAGTGTGGGGCAAAGTTTAAAAAAAAAAAAAAAAAAACTGGATTCTATGGCGTTTCATCCGAAAGACGTCCACTGCTGGACATAGGCCTCCCCAAAGTGTCGCCACATTGACCGGTCCCGTGCCTCTCGCATCCAGCGGATCCCGCAACCTTCACCAGGTCATCGGTCCACCTAGTGGGAGGCCTTTTAACGCAACGTCTTCCGCTTCGCGGTTTCTTTATACTAAGGCCTTATTGTAAACCAAATATTTAATAACGAGAACGAGGTAACAGCAAGCGAGCAGCAGCGAGGTACCTACGAATCGTTACAACAGACATTCTGAAGTTCTACCTACCCATCTTCACTATCATCATCATCATCTGCCGGGCCATTTTCCAACAATGTTGGGATCGGCTTCCAGTATAACTGGATGCAGCTGAATACCAGACCTCCATAATCTACTTAGTACTGGATAATACGAGACCCTTTTTTTTGACAATGGAACGAGCTAACCCAAAAGAAGCCTATTAACTCGCAACTTAAGTAGATTAAGGCTAGTAACACTGGTTGTCAGACTTTCGAGCTAATGACTACCTGTAACGACTGTCAAAGATCTACAAATGACAGCCGGGACCAACGGCTTAACGTGCTTTCCGAAGCACGGAGGAAATTTGGCATGTAATGGGTTGTCATCCATCCACGGACCATCCTAGGCAAGCGTGGCTTAACCTGAAGATTGACCCGAGCGGGTGTTATTAATAAGCCATGAGCTCCTCAACAAGGCCTCTAAATACTTTAGTAAATAAAATGAAGTACTTGTGAGTACCTAACGTAACATCTTAATTCGACGTTAAAATCTCTTTCAAAAATTTGTCTCGATTTAACCCTACGTCTCTGTTCACCTCATTTTACGTAGGTATGTCCTTTTACTTTTTTAAGTCGTTACTGAGACATGTCACAGTTTTTTTAAGACAGTCTCTTCACTGCTTTACCATATAAAAGCATGTTATATTCAAAATCGAGATCAATCAAAGTAAAAGTGCGCACGCGCTGCCTCTGCCTGTTAAGGTAAGATCAGCTTACCGAGGAGTAGTGCAGTGTTTATATAACCTTACATGGGTGTATGTTTAAGAATAAGTACGAGACTGTTCTTTTTATGTAAGGATAATACACAGGGTTAAGTTTTTTTTAAGGTGTAAGACGTTTTAACAGGGTTAAGTTACTGCCTTGTTGGTCTAGTAGTCGCAATCGTGACAGCTGAGCATGAGGTCCTGTGGGTTCGATTCCCGGGTCGGGCAAATTGTTATTAGGTTTATACATCAGGAATTTCTGATTAGCAGCTACGGAGTCTAGATTTGTGCTCGATTGATGGCAATAGGTTCGTCCGTATTACGTTGGACTTCAAACACAACTGACGAAATGTGAGTGTACTATTAGGTACACCTCTACTTAACCTTATGTTAATTAAGATGGCTACTTATTGAAAGTTGATTCTGTAACCTACATAATCGTGGCTAAGTTTAGACTTTCCATGTTTTAGTTCACAGTTTTAAAACGGTATTTAGTTAGGTCGAATTCTCTGTAAAAACATAAAGGACTGTTTGACATGTAAAATAACATAACATTTAAAGGCACTAGATATGCTACATTAAAAATAAACTTTTTTGTTAAAAATATTATCCAAAAATACTAAAACTACAAATATAAGACATGTTACATCACTCTTACAGTTACCTTAAACCTAATTTCCTTTTCATGCAGCATGTAAGGAAACAACAAAATCTCAATATTGAAATAACCAAATTACAAAATCCACATAATCGCTTTAAAATTCGTCGAGACCGGAAAAAACAACGAGAATATAACATTAAAATCAAACATTTAATCATTTGACGTTAGAATATTATGTTTTACCGTATGAATAAGTCGAATAAGTGAATTGTTTTGACAGTCAACTCACGCGCACATTCACCATTCTTATAAAGGCACCACAGTAGCCCATGGCTAAGCTACGCAAGTGTACCTAACTTCACTTTGCATCAGAATGTAGGCGAGTAGTTACCTGTGACTGCGATCCACGGCCACTCAACACAAATGCGGTGGCGTGCTAACAAATGCACCGTGCAACAAAAGCAGCAGATCTCTCCGTGCACATTCGACATATTTTTTTTTTTTGATGACATCTCGCTGGTCTACCTAGGAGGTTGTCGTCTGCTTAACGTGAGTACTCCCGTCGGGCCAAAAACTAAACAACTAAACGTCTTCACGTTAAGGGCACCTCCTAAGGGGTGCTGTTCCACAAACGATGGGGTACTTAATATCGTGTCCTGCGTGTCCTGTTGTTTGTTCACTACAGGAACTGATGGACGCAACTGAAAGCTCCAAACTCGTGGCTTAGTTCTGGGCTGACACAATTTAGATTGCCATCAACTCGCTAAGGAGAAGAAGATGGGGTACGAACCACTTTTTTTTACGGTTTGGATCTTAGCCCTCCCGCTCTGGGCGGAGTGGAAGGGAGAGTCAGACTTCTACTGGCTAAAACCCTAGCATGTTCCTTCTTAGCCCTTTGTTCCAGGGCCGCGGTATCTCTTTCGAACAGTCCCGCAGCCCCGGCAGGCCCTTGCGGACCTTCCATTTTGCTGACGTCTCATGAGGAACGAACCTTGTCTTAGGGCGTCGCTGGGAGAGAACAGCAAGGGACAGGCTGTATCTGACAAAAATCTCTCCGTACCGTAGCGGTGGACGGTCGACTTTAGGGTGAACAGTTAACCATCTTTTATACATTCAACGATTGTCCCACGGTCGCACCTGGGCAACGTATCGCAGATTTTTTTGTTACTATTTGTCATTTTTGTTACCGGTTTTTGACATGAAACTGCGGGCGGGACCGTTTTTTTTTTGTGTTATTGTTCGGTGAGGACAAAGGTAGATATTGTGTAAAGATCAGCCGACTCGTTTTGGCAATTAATATTGTGTTTGGTTTTATTTCACGTAAAATGGAATGCAGTCCAGTTTTGCTTAGCTGTCGGTTTTAGTCCATATAAAAACATATTAACGTACTTACTACCTTACTTACCTTACTTATACAACATTATTTTTAGTATATGCGAAATCTGAATATAGTTTGTTCAGAATAAGTAACTGAATCGATTCAAATAATTTTTAAACCATGTTATATTTTGTCCCAAAAATATTTTTAAAAACTTACAAGTTGGACACCGAGCGACATTAAGTATCTATCACAATAATTTAGGTACCTACTGCCAAATTATGTTTATCAATGAGCTCAAGACGACGCTGACGGCCCGCGCGCGGGCGCGTTGCCTAGTGACCACGTTTTTGTGCGGACAACCAGGTAACAGAATAAGCTTATAACTTTGTGATTTTTCATTATACAGTTTTGAAATTTTGTACATAGATTCTTTACATAAAAATACTCGATACTTGTTCAGGTTTCGCATATACTAAAACTAATGTTGTATATACACCGTGACTTTTTAGTCGTCTAACAACGGCAGCCCACTTCATGTATCGAATGACTACTAAACATTCATAAAAAAAAAATGGTATACATATATGAGATTTTATTAATTTAAAAATAAAAATATTTTTAGTATTATGACGCATTCCGCAGTTAAAACACCCTGTTCCGAGCGATTATATACTCGACTCGACCGCTGGGTAGGTATGTTCTCCCGTTTGAAAAGTAAACATCATTAACAGGATGTTTCATAATTTTATTCTAATGTATAATTTATTTTTCTTTGTACTTATTATGGTAGGTAAAAAAAAAATCGCGCCTAGAGCTATTTTATATCGGGTACATTGAGTGGACCACCTTTGTAAGACGACTAAAAAGTCACTGTGTATATGTTAGGGCAGGCATCCTTGGGCCTTAAGAAGGACATGGACAGTTTTTATCCCGGTAGTACAGACGATCCCGTGGGATATATTTCCACGAACCGTTCTTTTTTTTTAAATTAGTTTATTCTGTACCACTGCTGGGCCTCTTCCATTCTTTTCCAACTCTCCCGGTGTTTTGCTTTCTCTGGCCAATAAGAAGTAAAAAAAAATAAACATAAAATTAAAGAAAATGTCAGTATTGTTGGGTTTTTGTTGTATATGAATATGGTCACGTAGGCCTAAATAAATGTGTAACTATGGGGACCATTACATAATCCTGTATCGTTTTAACAGCTACAGGACCTAACAGGACAATAATGCTAAATATAATTATGATAACTGATAAATGCCGAATTTCTAGGAAACCGAGGTGTTTGTTGGGCATATTACCCATGGTGACGTAAGCTTGAACAGACATTAGTTGATAAAGTAGTAGTTAGTTGTACAGAATATGATTATATTGTTGCTAGGTAGGCTTAACCTTTTGAAAGCCAGAGCATAAACGCACGCGCGTGCCCTCCACGCCAAGCCAGACATTTTTTCACATATTTGTGTCGTTTGGCGTACAGGGTGCGCGCTTGCTTGTCACGTATGTGTGACAATGGCGGTCAAAAGGTTAAGGACTATTGTATGACACATACGATGTGTCAAATATTTTGAGACAACTATGAATAAACATTACATACAGCCTCGTGGTATAGTGGTCGCAATAGCTAATGTTGAGCATGAGGTCATGGGTTCGATTCCCAGGTTGGGCAAAGTGTAATTGGGCTTTTCCATCAGAAATTTCTCAGTAGCATCCACGGTGTTGGAATTTGTGGCCGGTTGATGGCAATACGCTCTCCCCTTATTACATGGGACTTTAACTGGCGAAATGTGAGTCAACCATAGAGTCAAAGTCTAAATCTTCGAGGTCTACAGGCGTGATGTTTTGTATGTAGTGAGGCATTTTCCCGTGACCCAAGGGCTGGCTTTTACCTTGGCCAGAGGCTAAGTGTTGCCATACAACGTGGCAACGCCGCCAGTCTCTTAGGCATATTACCGGCAGACAGCGTTGAGGAGGAGTTTTTCGATGTCCTTTTATAGTTTGTTGTTAGTTTATTTAGTAGTAGTTTTCAATTAATAATGTATTATTATATTATATATTGTTTACTTTGGTTAATAAATGAATATTTTATTTTAAAAAAATAAGCTTATTATAGTTACTAACTACGCATGTATAGGGACCATAGAATGACAGTATGCGACGTTTCAATATTGAGTGACAACTATGACTAGTCATCATCTGCCTAGCCTTTTCCCGACTATGTTTGGGTCGGCTTACAGTCTAACCGGATGCAGCTGAATACCAGTATTTTACATGGAGCGACTGCCTATCTGACCTCCACAACCCAGTTAGTACTGGGTAATACGATACCCCTTGGTAAGACTGGTTGTCAGACTGTTTGGGCCACTGACTACCTAACGACTGTCAAAGATCTACAAATGACATCCGGGACCAACGGCTTAACATGCTTTCCGAGGCACGGAGGAAACTGTCCAATCTCGGAGGAAAAATCCACAGACCAACCTAGGCAAGCACGACTTAACCTAAAGATCGATCCAAGCGGCTGTTATTATTTAGCCACTAGCTCCTCAACTATGACTTGTACTGCAATAAAATATACGTTACATAGTTAAGTATGTAGTGGCTGTTAGATACTACTTACTAGTATGTATGTTTTATAGCTCATTCTAACATATTCGCAATGGGTTGAATTGCAAGTATAAGTGCACAGTGTCGTCATGTCTAAAATAACTGATGAGTAGTACAATCCCACAATATGGAAGGAAATATTAAACGAAAAAATATGATTTTCTACACTCACACTTCAAGTCACTCACTATATTATCCATGGCCGTTGGCCCAAAAAAAAAACGAATCTTTCATTTTTTATTGTATTTTCTGTTCTATGTCGTAAGGAAAGTGTTGAGTATGAATGTGGATGGGTATAAGAGTAGAGGAAGACCAAAGAAACGATGGATGGACTGTGTAAAGGAAGGAGGTGTGTGACGAGATGACGAGTAAAAGAGAAGTATGGAAGAAGAAGACATGCTGCGCCGACCCCAAATGAATTGGGATAAGGGCGGGAGAATGATTATAATGATGTCAGTCGTTGGAGATTCCATAAATAGTTTAATTTTATTCTGTACATAGGGTGACTGGTAATTAGTGACCGTTTTTTAACCCAACAGCCTTGCGGGTGCTCTGCCTACCCTTTGTTGCACGGTACGATGGTAATGAGACAGAACGGCGTCATGCGGCTAACAGCTGATAGGTCAAAGGCTCGCGCGCGCGAATTTCATACGGCTCGCTGTTGTGTTATTGTGATAACAGTGAATGAGTATTAAAAAAAAATGTTTCTTTGGGAAAGTTGTTTGTTATCATGAGTACAATCACGTGCTTAAGTATCGGTCACTAATTACCAGTCACCCTATATAAATGTATCTACGCCAGTTTATCTGCCTGATGTGTTGCACTTTCAACAGAAATCATTACAACACAAAGTAAAACATTTAAATTTAGAATTAACACTTTTTTCACACTTGACCTTTTACCCGACTACGGCGAAGCAAAACTGACGGTTATTTTTTTTTGAAAACGGAATACAAAACGTTCGTTTTTAGTGTTTAAGTCTAATGATTAGCGTACAATGAAATACCTACATAAATACATATTTGAACCCAATTAAAACTTTTACTTAACCACTTGTTAGGTTTTTCTATTAACGGTCAATTTACCTTATTTTATCCTACCTTACCTTATAAGTACAAGTGGGTGCATATTATACGCCTGACCTTTAGCGATATAACCGCTTTTCGCTCGACCTCCGTCGTTCAGTAATTACCTAGGTATATACCATCTGCCATGCGAGGCATAATCAGTCATTACATGGTCTAGTGATCTATGTGAATGAGCAAGTATATGGAACGATGTTTATTATATAGTCTGTTTTATTGAGTTGTGTTGTTTGTCTTTAGTGTACATGGGTGCTATTTTTCTGACTCGTGGGCCAAATATAGCTTGAATACCCTCAAAAAACTTGCCTGTTTGGTGAGTATCAGCGCAATGCTGTAGTTCATTAGCTTTCTCCTTCCACCACTTGTCCTTCAGTTTACGAACTTGAGATCTCAGTTTCTGTAATAACGTAATAATGCGATGGGCAGAACATTTTAATGAGGTCTTGAATCCCGATGCACTCAGCGCTGATCTGTCGTACATAAATACGCTTGAAGATTTTCCTGTTTGTCAACATCTAGAGGACCCACCTACCTTCGATGAGTTTGTGCAAGCAGTCACTCGTCTTAAAAATAACAAAACTCCTGGAATGGATCAACTACCCGCAGAAATTTACAAATACAGTGGGAAACATATTGTAAATAGGCTATACGATCTTATCAAAAGGGTGTGGGAAAGCGAAGAAGTTCCACAAGACTGGAGAGATGCGGTGATCTGTAAGCTGTACAAAGGGAAGGGAGATGTCTCCGATTGCAGCTCTTACCGAGGCATTTCATTGCTTTCTGTTGCCGGTAAAATTCTTGCGCACATAATTAACACCCGCCTGAGTGAACTTGCTGAAAAATACCTGCCTGAGAGCCAATGTGGCTTCCGCCCTAGCAGAGGTACTGTTGATGCCATATCCGTCGTAAGGCAACTTCAGGAGAAAAGCTTGGAACATCAAAGGCCTCTCTATATGTGCTTTGTCGATCTAGAGAAAGCATTTGATAGAGTTCCACGTGAGGCCCTATGGCTTATTCTCCAAAAGTACGGTTACCCAAAGAAGTTTGTCAACCTCATACGCCAATTTCACGTTGGCATGAAAGCGCAGGTTCGACACGAAAACGAACTTTCTGAGGAGATCCATATTACAAGTGGAGTAAAGCAAGGTTGCGTCATGGCACCCACACTCTTTGCCATTTACTTCGCAGTTGTTATGAGAGACGCCCTGCAGTACTGTAGTGACCGAATCCAGTTAAACGTACGGACTGATAAAGGCGTGTTTGATGTCACTAGGTTTAGGGCAAAATCAAAACTGCAAAAGATCTCCATTCTAGAAATACTTTACGCCGACGATGTGTGTCTCATGTCCGATAGCATGGCGAATCTCCAAAGCTATGTTGATAAAGCTATGCTCGCACTACACCAATCTTGTCAACGATTCGGCCTTGTGATAAGCGCTTCCAAGACGCAAGTCCTCAAACAACCACCACGAGGCTGCCAAGCTGATGATGCCACTCTGAATCTAGATGGAAAACCACTAGAGGAAGTCATGCAGTTTAAATATCTTGGAAGCAACATTAGGAATGATAACACCTTGGCTTCGGAGATACCATCGCGCATTGCAAATGCCGCTGCGAACATTGGACGGCTTAATGACCGTGTCTGGAGATCCCATGACCTAAAGCTGGAAACAAAAATTAGTGTTTACAAGGCACTAATTCTACCTGTCCTTCTTTATGGCGCAGAGTCATGGTGTCTATATAAACCAGACATTCGGAAACTTGATACATTTCACCTAAGGTGTCTGAGATCCATCCTAGGCATTAAGTGGCAGGACCGCGTTGCTAATACTGAGGTTCTGCGCCGTTCTAATATGTATGGCATAGAGGCTCTACTTATGCAGCGCCAACTCAGATGGAGTGGACACATCCTTCGCATGAAGCATTACCGTTTGCCCAAAGTGGTCTTCTACTCTGAGATGGCAGAGGGCAAACGGAAGCATGGCGGTCAACATCTCCGCTATAAGGACGTGCTCAAGAGGCATCTTAACGCTTGCGCTATTGATCCGACCTGTTGGGAGAGGCTCGCTTTGCATAGGTCGTCTTGGCGCTCTACTATCTACAAAAATGTAAAAACCTTCGAAAACCAGCGACTCGATACATTGAACGAAAAGCGCCAAATACGTAAAGAGAGACCTAAGCCCTCCTACACCTACACCTATAACTCCACCGGTCAACTCTACTGCTTTAGTTGCGACCGGGTATTTAAAAGCAAATTCGGTCTGGCCAGCCATATAAGGGCACACGCAAGGAAATAGCATTAAAGGGTCGCCGTTACCGAAATCGGTAAGGAGGACTATATATATTATATAGTAATTAGGTATCAATCAAAAATCAAAACCAAAGCATTTATTTCAAGTAGGCTAGTTACAGGCACTTTTCAATTGTCGAAACAAAGACAACAATGAAATATAGCTACAGTCCCAGTCACAAGGCACAAAAACTGTGAAAGTACTGTAGTTGCCCATTCCCTAATGTAGATCTCTATGGAGAAGAACGGGCAAGAAACTCCATGGACACTCTTTTAAATCAGAATACTTTTACAAAACCTTGGTTACATCATTCATGTTGAGATGGTACATTATGTGAGAACGATGTAGCAAGATGTGTACGTTAAAAGTGTCCATAGCAAAAACTATCTATTCAAAAATAAAACAATTAATTTAAATAAGCCGTGGCAACCAAGAGATAACCAGTTGTGACTGGTCATCTCTTGGTTGCCACGGCTTATTTAAATTATTTGTGACTGACAGCGCCCGTTCACGAACATGACGCATGTATCAGCACCATTCAACTCAACCATTTTGAAGGGAACTAAATGATCCGACACACATGCCACCATCAGCGATACATTTGAGTGAGCATCACATACTCCTAACCGCAGAGGCACATTCAAGTCAAGAAAAGACGCCGGTTTCCAGCGAATGACAGCTTTCTAGTACATAGTACTCACACAATATGGGCCATACGGCTATATAATACCAACTTAAATGAGGTACGTACTTATCGGGGTGTAACAGAAAGGGTATAGTCATATGAAAGGATATGCTGCAGACCATCAAACTGAACAAGTTCCTTCATGGGTCCAATATCGTAAATGCGGAAAAATTATCAGCTATCCCATACTAAATTTCAATATCTACTCGACCCAAAAGTATGGGACAGCTGATGGTCCAAATGCATGGAGTCCGCTTCCAGTCTAATCTTCCAGAGCCAAAGAATACGAGTAATTTGACTTCCTCAACCCAATACGTGTAAGGACTGGTTGTCACACTTTCGGGTTTCTGACAACCAGAGACGATTGTCAAAGGATTTTCTTGCCCTTATCTCAAATCATTTGGGGTCGGCGCAGTAAGTCTTCTTCTTCCATCCTTCTCTATTACTCGTCATCTCAACAGACACCTCCTTTCGTGCCATATCATTCTTCACACAGACCATGCATCGTTTCTTTCTTTGGGCTACGTCCCGTTTGGTAACTTTCCCGTTTCACCAATTGGTGAAACGGGAAAGTTACCACTTACTTTTTTGTTACTTTTTTCCACTTGTTTTGCACTTCTTTTGTTTAATTAAACAAAAGAAGTGCAAAACAAGTGGAAAAAAGTCCCCTTCCGTAACTATTTTAATCTTCATACATTGATTCCCGTTTCGTCAACCATAAATTTCAACTGTTTTTTCTACGATACAGTCAGCTCCCAAAGTTACAAGGAAACCTCTTGTTGTTGTTGCTATTTTTTGTCTCTCTCTGGCACACTAAGGTTTGTTACAAGAGAACTCAATTTAGAATTTTCTTGTATGACAGATAAAAAAACAAAATCGACGGGTCAGTTCTTTAGCTAGTCAGTTCTTTAGCCATTAGGCCACATGACCAAAGTGTCGTAGACTCAGAAAGTTTATAATTAACAATGTTAATTATAGAAATCACATGCTCGATAAAAATCATTCATCTTTTTATACACTTTGTAAGTTCAAGAATATTGGACGGGACTCAAATAGACGCCAGACTGAATCATTTTTATACACAAGCTTGTTTAATAAATTATTTTTGGCAGAATACGAAATCTCTGGATCATTCGCAATTTTGACAAGATGAATTAGGTATTTCGTCAGTCAAGCACTTACAAGGATTGATCATCATAAATTGTGAATTTGCACACAGTTTTCGATTTCTAATTTGCGCATTCTTGAATTAGTTAATGTTACGAAATAGGTACAGTGGGCCGTACGTAAAACCAATCATTCTTTTGCATTAATAGGCTTGCATTTGGTGGCAACTCGCCTGATGTGAAGTGATTATGCGGCCTAGGGTGGAGCACGCTTCCCTAGAAGAAACCGATTCACTCGAACTTTGAAGAGATCCAGATTATAATGATGGGGAAACCGAGAAGCCGGGAGTGAATTCCACAGACTGGCAGTATCTTCTATCTATCTATATATAAAATAGTAAACTGACTGACTGACTGGGTGATATATCAACACACAGCCCAAACCACTGGTCCTAGAGACATGAAACTTGGAGGGTGTGTTCTTTGTAAAGAGTAAGTATCCACTAAGAAAGGATTTTTGGGAATTCCACCCCTAAATGGGTAAAATAGGGGATGGAAGTTTCCATGGAAATCCATCAGTTTTGAAGTTAGGATCTTCAAATGTTGAGTTTAGCTGACGATTGAAAATTTATTTATACGTGTCTCAGCGTTTTTGATAAATCTACCCCCGAACGGTTAAAAAGGGAGATGAAGTAATCGGATATTTTTCGACATTCACGCGGGCGAAGCCACGGGCAAAAGCTAGTGAACAATAAATGTGGAAGCATAGCGCTTTGTTCGGGTCTGTGGAACTTAAACCATATAACGGTGACACTTCACTGAATCTCTGCTCGTCCGATGATAGAATGGGGATGGAATGCTAATTCTAAAGCACCAGCCATTTAGACTTATGAAGCTCTAAACTATAAATATGATGACCAGCGAAATCTGATCGAGATCTTCAGTCTAAGGTGTTCCTACAGCTGGAACCTGCTCCAGAACTTCGTCTCCACGAGAGGGTATGGTCCGTAACCAATCACGCGTGCCTAGTTCGGGTTGGTGGAGGTTAGTCTTATTTTTTTGGTTCTACAATAATTTCTTAAACAAGGTTCCCGTCGCCTTTGTGAGCATTAACCATGATTATTCCTTTCATAACAAACGGTGCTTTAATTAGCACATTCATTCATAATTATGTTAATCAAGCGTGATTTGGGTAGGCTGGAACTTTGGAACGGACCCGGTACCCTATTTTGCATGTGACAAGAATAAAATTATAATCCTCATCTCTATGCGTTGTTAATTATGAACAAAACTTATGAATATTGTAATGTGATTCATTAGTGAACAGGCCGACGACGGTTTACCCGTCGAAGTTTTGCTAACGCGCGTCAAATCTTGAATATAAAGATGAAATGGTGTATACCGGCTTTACTGATAGGTACCCAGCCGTCTGTAAGAGAAATATATATCACTAGCTTATGCCCGCGGCTTCGCCCGCGTGGAGTTCGATAATTGTCCCACGGGATCATAATACCGGGATAAAAAGTATCCTGTGTGTTAATCCAGGTTATAAACTATCTGTGTGCTAAATTTCGTCCAAAATCGGTCAGTAGTTTTTGCGTGAAAGAGTAACAAACATCCATCAATCCATCCTCACAAACTTTCGCATTTATAATTTTAAGTAAGAAATAAGATAAGATGGTATTACTTCAGACCTTTTACAAGAACCTCTACTACTAGTTGAGAAACCAAGCCGGTAGAGGCATTTTATACGGTAACCGCTAACTTTTATAGAGAATTTCACATGAAAAACCCCGAATTTGGGACCCCAATCACGATTGACCACTAGATTTACTTTTTTTTTGCCTGTAATGTCCCGAATATCGGGCAAGGGCCACTACTCATGGAAGGAATGGGCCTTATCACCACGCTTGCTCAATGCGGGTTGACGTAGATCTACTACGAAGTAGCAACCAGTTAAAAAAAAATGTATATGTGCAATACTACTTTTAAGTATGTTACACAACCATCAAAACATTAAAAAAAACTCGTAAACCACAGAACGTTTACATAATTTCCTATACTTTCGTAATTTTCCATAATAAATTAATAATTATTGGTAGTAAATATTTATTGTTTATTGCTCAGGCACATAATTAATGTTTATGTGTCAAGAAGTCGGTGCACTGCGCACGTGTACTGTCTTGTATTACAGGTCACTGTCTTCATCTGACTAGACTTTTACCAATTATGTCGGAGTTGGCTTCCAATCTAACCGGATGCAGCGTAATACATATGGTGCGACTGCCTATCTGACCGCCGCAACCCAGTAAGAACTAGGTAAATTGAAACACTTTTGGTAAGACTGGTTATCGGAATTTCGGGCCACTGACTTCCTCTAACGACTGTCAAAGATCTACAATTGACAGCCGGGAGCAACAGCTTAACGTGCTTGCCGAGGCACAGATGAAACTATGTATGTAATGGATGTTCATCCATCCATGGAACGACCTTGGCAAGCGCTGCTTGACCTTATTTAGTCACGAGCTCTTCACTGTTAATTTGTATTAACTTTTAATTTGAATACCTTGTTGGTTTAGTAGTCGCAAGCACTACTACTGCATCAGGTCCTGAGTTCAATTCCCGGGTCGGGCAAAATGTTATTGGATTTTCGAATCAGGAATTTCACAGGAGCAGTCTTGATTCGTGCCCGATCGATGGCAATAGGCTTGCCCCCTATTATATGTGGGACGTAAACATAACTGACGAAACGTGAGTGTATTATTAGATACACCTCTGTCTAACCCTACAGGGACTAGGCGTGATGTTATATGTTCAAGAAGTCAGTGCCCTGCACACGTGTATAAATTGTCTTATATTACAGGTTGCCTTAATTAATATTCATTGGTAATTTAAATGTTTATTTAATTAGCAAAGTAATCAACACTGATAGACATTGTAACGGTTGAATAATTAGTTGACTTACTTAGTGATCTGCACTGATAACGATTACAAACGATGGGAAATAGCTTCATTAAAAACCCACTAAATTAACGACTGTGACAGATATATACAATAGCCATAATATGCTATGCTAAATACTAATATATTTTTCCTACTCCTCCGCAGGATCTCCGCTATTTCTGGTGCTCGCCACTGTTAATTCTGGCTTTCAGGTGTTGCAGTAGTAAGGGAATAGTGTGGCGGGATTATCCCAAAAATACTATTAGACACTTTTCCATAATATTTTGTGGGATCAAAATACAGGCCAGAATGAATGACTGAACTTAAGACTTTATTACCCAAATCAAAAATGGGAAAGGCTGACTATCCAGGCCTTACCTCATTTTAAAATTGTATTATAAAAGTTCTGGGGTGGCGACTGCGAACTGGAAGACGTTGCGTTGGAAGGCCTCCCACTAGGTGGACCGATGACCTGGTGAAGGTTGAAGGGATCCGCTGGATGCGAGTCGCACGGGACCGGTCAATGTGGCGACACTTAGAGGAGGCCTATGTCCAGCAGTGGACGTCTTTCGGCTGAAATGATGATGATGATGATGATTTCTAAGCATGGATCACGAAGAATATTATGTCAAAAAACAGTCTTCGCATAAACATCGCTTAGAAAACATGAAGACGACATGAAACTTTGAATTGGGGCACGAAAACACTAGAAGTAAAGCTAAAACTATACGCAACAACAAACTATTGTGGGAACCGCGATATTTCTGTCATTAAACCTGAATTAGACCGGTGTTCGCAGTTCTTGGATAAGTACAGTCACGAGCACCAATATGTAAACACTTAACAACTTTTAAAATTGTTTTTCTCCTACTCCTACTTACGAACATAGTGTTGTGGAACTCATATTTTTATGAAAAAGATCCTATCTCCAAGTTACAATCGTTATTTATCGCGAAAATTACTTAAGCCGTTGGTCCCGGCTGTAATCTGTAGATCTTTGACAGTCGTTACAGGTAGTCAGTGGCCCAAAAAGTCTGACAACCAGTCTTACCATTGGGTATCGTATTACCCAGTACTAACTAAGTTGTGGAGGTCAGATAGGCAGTCGCTCCATGTGAAATACTGCTATTCAGCTGCATCCGGTTAGACTGGAAGCCGACCCTAACATAGTTGAGAAAAGGCTAGGCAGATGATGATGATACGTATTGGTGCTCGTGACTGTACACACGACGAAATATCCAAGCTATAGGTGCACTAGTTTATGCCTACGGTTCCTCCCGCGTGGTAGTCGGAAATTGTCCCACAGATATGTACTACCTGGAAAAAAAATCTGTACTTTACCCATGCCATAGTGTAACTCATGTTCTACCTGCCTATACAGGGTGTAACATAATAAACGCAAGCGACCTCTCGTGTGGTGTCTCAGACCATGAAACTAAATCACTTTTGTTCTATGACGTTTGGAAATTCATAACTTTTCTTATAGTTTTACCATACACGTTAATCAGCTGATCGCGTCAGTTCTTATAGAAAACCCAACTATTTTTTTGCGAACTTCTAGTTCTCCTAGAACAAAATTTGTTCAGTTTCATGGTCCGAGAGACCACACGAGAGGTCTTGAGTCTATTATTTTACACCTTGTATAGCGTGCCTACCTAGGTTTCCAGTCTAACCGGATGCAGTTGAATACCTGATTACCAGTACCTTTTTACGTGGAGCGACTTGCTGGGTAACGACACCCCTTCGTAAGGCTGGATGTCTGATTATCGTTCCAGTCCGACCGACGACGACCCCTAACGACTGTCAAAGATCTACAAATGATTGCCAGAACCAACTGCTTAACGTACTTTACGAGACACGGTCATGGTCGAACTGTACGCCAAATTTCATTGAAATCTATTCAGACTTTAAGGCCTTATAAAGGTACAGATAGACAGAGTTATTTTTGTATTGAAATATATAAGTATGAGTTGTATAAAAACGAATTCGGTGTACTATAAATACTAGTGTTTTTGCCGGCACTAAATTAACATTAAATAACGACGGTATATTTATATATTTTCTCACGCTGCTCATATAAATAGAGTTTATGAAAAACGTACGCTACCGTGCGAAACTGTGAATGTTTGTTTTTTTGTTGAAAAAACTTGTATTGTTTGTATAGAGCGGTTTTGAAACTCGTTATTTATTTGTCTTTGTGGATAATGAATTGATGTAGCGAGCAATTAATTAGTGATTCAATTAATTTAGCGGAGAAACACGTTGTTGGTCGAGAAAAAATTCTTGGCTGCGAAAAAATCGCAGTCGGAGTCACAGGTCCTGCTGAACTGTTCCTGTGCTCCTAGATTTTTTGGCTAGGGCCTAAAGGTTTACAATTTTAAAGTCACAAATTATTAAGGTACATCATCGCGCTTAGCAGAGTGTTTATAATTCAATGATATGCTTACAATTAGGCATTCACTTGTTCTCTTAGGCTACGTTTGCACTGATAGGTGGCTTGCTTAGCGGGGCCTTGAGCCTACCGACTTAACGTCTGCACAGCAGAATCATAATAGGATAATAATAAAATGATGATGAATATGAATAACGTTATAATTCTTAAAATGGTCATAGACGCACTTAATATTATGAATTGTCACTTCGCGAAGACGTCAAGAGCTTAGTGCAGCCGAGTGCGAACATTTTATAACGTTTTTTTCACTTCGCTACCCGCAAGGCGACTCGCGAGGCTCTAGGCGCTAAGCAAACCACCTGTCTGTGCGTACGTAGCCTTAGTGTGAGCGAAAATGGGCAACTATCGTGCAACGTGAAAGTGACGTAGACTCAACATCGACGTATTGATACTAAAATCTATACTAATAGTAATCTATACCAATATTATAAATGCGAAAGTTGATGATGGATAAATGTATCTTTGCCACTCGGTCACGCCAGAATAGCTGATGAAATTTGGCACATAGATAGATTATAGTCTGGAATAGCACATAGATACTTTTTTTTCTCTCTCACACATCAAAATTTCCACGAGAACGAAATCGTGGGCAACAGTTAGTACTTAATATAACAAAGCTAAAGAGATTTTTATTTAAACTCGCTAATCTCTGGAACTGAATTATCCTTTTTGTATTAGATACCAATTCTCGAGGAAGGTTATTTAACAGCACGCTACGACCCTAAGAACCAGAAATCACGAAAACCGTGAGGCACAGCTAATAATAAGTAATAAGATACGCGTTCATACTCGTACTCACAGCGGCGGTCAATCAAGCAAATTACGCTGATCTCTCATAGTACGGGAAGGCTCACACAAAGCGAAGTCAAGTTATACTGGTTATGTATAACTTGATGTGCCGCCGTGTGTACAACGCAAAAGTGACCTAGAATCAACAACGGCATATCGACTGCTTTATTGGTACTTACTAGTGATAATTCGCAACGCAGTTATCATAATAATACCATTTGTCATCAGGTGACGCTTCGCTCGTGCGCACAATATATCATTAGAAGTTATCGCGGAGCAAACTAAGAAACTAAACGGGGTCAATGACCGTTCTAACTGTAGGTAGGTACCTATTGTAGCGAAATGAATTTAGCGAAGATTCTAGGACCATGTATTTTTGGTACCCAAGCCAACGTAAAGCGCCAGGGTAACCCGCGAAATAAAAAAATTCTTAGGCTTTTTGCAATTTACAGTTCAGTGTCAGGCTGTATGTTGATCACGATTGGCTGTACGATAAAACCGTCTAAGTTCAACTGACCCGGCACAAATCCAAAATCCGGGCTACTACTGGGAAAATCCTAATTGAAACACCCAATAACACTTAGACCTAGGACTTAAAAGCCCTAGCAGAAGACAGATATGATTACGTGATGTTACGTTGTTACCATTCATCCATTCATTACGTAAAATGAAATCATGAACTCTGCAACACCAGACGAAAACAAATGGAAGAATTTTTCGTTTGTTTTTCCTCATCCCCCAAAATAACAAATGAAAACATTTACAACAACGTGCTCCGACCCTGATAATGAAACTCTTTTGTACATATTCAAAACACTGGTGATATAATCAGTCCTACGTTTGCCAGTCTGATCGATGTTCAGAGATTGTGATGTAAATTTTGCATCACACTTGTCTGATACTCCCACAGTACGTAGAGAGTATTTTTTCATTTAATTTTCCTGCTGTTGCTAGGCAAAGGCCTTCATTTCCTCCTTCCAAACCTCTATATTGTGTCAATCTCTGGCCTGGATCTTTGCTAAAAAGATCAGACCGTCTCATCACGTCTACCTCAACGGCAACGATGTCCTTCCTCAAGCGTCCAGTGAGTGATGATCAGGGCCCTTCTCCCCGGGTGCAGTCGCATTCATGGCACGGCCAGTCCAGTCCTACTTCGATCTGGCTATTTTTCTCTAACATCGATCATAAGTTGGATGCGAAACTGCCCAGTTTGGAATTCAACTTATGAGGGATCGGGCCGTCTTCCAATATAACCGGATGCAGCTGAATACCAGTATTTTACATGGAGCGACTACCTATCCAACCTTCACAACCCATGATGGATACACCATAATTATACCACCAAGAAGCTGTAAACCTAACAATGCAAATTTAAAAGCTTTCGATGCCAAAATTACATATTATTTACTGTCATATGCAGTAGCGTAGAAAAGCCAACTATTTTCCGGGAACATAGCCAAGTGGTTCAATTGCAAACTCCTAAAATAAAGCCGCAATAACTAAGCGTCTAGCGTAGGCGCTATGACAGTATCTCGTATTTAGCGGACTGTGGGGGAAGCCCTATGTTCGTATGTGGGCGAGAACAAGCCGGTGTTGGCAAATACTAAATGTCAGACTTTATGTAGAACTAAAGTTTAACAGTCGAGTACAAGGTTCTAATGTAGGTGGAGTTGAACTTTAGGATTCTCCAAAATGAGGGAAAACAAATTACTGCAGTAGTTTCGAATTTGACGATGGAAATGCTAATTGTACAAGGTTCTAATGTAGGTAGATTTCAAGTTTAGAATACTCCAAAATGGAAGATCAAAACAAATGAATCGAGGAGTGGAATAACCGAAACCCCGAATTTCAAGATTGGAGGTTTGAAGGTTTTGACAAGTTACTAAGTCAAGTTCGAGCTCTTTGTCCAGTGGTCAAAAGCGCTACTGCTGAGCATGAGATCCTGGGTTTGATACCCAGGTCGGACAAAGTGTTATTGTCTTTTTCAATCAGTAACTTCTCAGTACCAGCCAAGGGTCTGGATTTGTGCCCGGTTGACGGCAATAGGCTCGACTCCTATAACATGGGACTTAAAAATAACTGTGAAAATGTGAGTGTACTACTGGGTAACTTTCACAGGCGTGATGACTGTTATATTATGATACCAAAAACCAAATACTTGACGATAAACCGAAAGTATGTAGGTGTTAGCAAGTTACTAGGTCAAGTTAAAAAAGATATTAATTAAAGTACCAACATTGAGTGTAATAATATTACAAAATAACTTGGAGACAGTGACAACATATTTGAAAATGCTTATGCAAAAACCACATCTAGTTTGAAATAAACAAATAACAAAAACCCAGATTTCAAAAATCTGGGTTTTTGTTATTTACATGACCCCAAATAATGTTAGATGAAGAACAAACAGTAAAAACAGACCCTTCACAAAGCCGTCAACTAAGCATTCTATACATCAAATCGAAAGCTATGCAAAAAAAAAATTGGGGTGAAATATCACGGTTTTCAGTAGGACTCAATGTAACGCACTCAAAACATTGAGCTGATGGATGCATTGAATAGGTATTTAAAGTATTTAAAAAAAAGTTGTGCATGCTTTGACTAACCGACACCACAACCACCACCTTCACCTTTGACTGACTTTTACTTTTCTTTTTTTTAACATTTTTTTTTTACCATTCGTCATTTATTTTTTATTTTGTATCTTTTTCATTTTGTGTGTTTGATGACGTCAAATAAACTTTATTCTTTCTTTTGTTTCTTTTTTTACTTTTTTTGTTATAATTTTTTTTGACCTCCAATATGTCCGTAACTAGAAAAAAATACTGCAATGATAAAAAGCGCCTTTCGGCTTCGTTACGGGTCTTTCTATACCCATTATCAAAATTGATCAGGATAATAGAAGATCCATATAGGTATTTTCAGATCCACAGTATTATAATAGTACGTTGACAAAGGCGTAGGAAAAGGCTATCCCTAAGTACGTCGTAATAAAGCAAGCAATTACGTTCCTTTATCAAGAAACACAGGGTTTACAAGTGATTGCAAGAACAATGGACAACAAACGGCTACGCACATAATGGCTTCGGTTAGGAGTATAGTAAGTAGCCTTGAGATCGATGCCCTACCTAAACAAACCATACGTATACGTACAATAAAAAAGGCCGAGATAAAACGTTGAATGAAAATATACAAAAGGAAAACGTGTTTTTATCGTCCGGGAGAAATATTTGAATCGTGACACTGAGGAGAGTGAACTGATGGTGAGTGAACTATGTTGGGGTCGGCTTCCAGTCTAATCGGATGCAGCTGAATACCAGTATTTTAGACGTAGTGACTGTCTATCTGACCTCCATAACCCAGTTAGTACTGGGTAATACGATACCTCTTGTTAAGTCTGGTTGTCAGACTTTCGGGCCCCCTGTAACGACTGCTAAAGATATAAAAATGACAGCCAGGACCAACGGCTTAACGTGCTTGTCGAAGCACAGAGGAAGCTTGGTATGTAATGAATGGTCCGCCATCCACGGAATGACCTTGACAAGCGCGGGTTAACCTGAAGATCGACCCGTGCGGCTGTTATTATTTAGCCTCAAGCAAGACATTACTATCCATATCATCATTCTCTTGTCCTTATCCCAATTCACTTGGGGTAGGCAGATATGCGTCAATAAAACTAAAACGGGACCGCCGTGGATCTACGTCGATGTAAATCTTTGATCCACAAGAATTTTAAAAGAGTCGCTCCTTATAACATGTTTCAAGTTGACCATACGTTCTTGTAAATTAATGCTGAGCGACTTATTGACATCATTTTGTAAGTCAAGTGTGGTCTATGTCCAGGTGTGGACGACCTTAAACGGTACCTCGTGTTTCTGTATATTTATTTATGTTGCGCACGAGTTACTACGCATTATGTTTTTTTTTTTAAGTATCTAAATGATATCGTAACAAAGTAACTAAATACTTGCGTAAGCTTCCCTTATCTAAGTAATTGATTATATTTTGGAGATTTATTGTAGTAATTGATTGTATTGGTTCAATTAGTATGGTAATACCTACGTGGATATTGTTTATTTTAAAACAAATAACCTGTGGAATATTGCTAGGACTTTGTGGACGTTTAATGTGGGTTTAAACGGGCAAGGCGGAGGACTCATTAAAGCGGTCGGTCTGTAGGCCGCATCATCGCTTCACATCAGGCAAGTTGCGGCCAAATGCAAGCCTACTTAGTATGTTTTAAAATTAGATGAGGCCGGTGTTACCTACCGAGAAAACACTAAAACAAATTAAATAAAGTCGGTTCTTTGTACATAGAATCTTAGCTTCCTAGTGCACCATTTTCAGCGTCGTGATTTGCTACCATCACCGATAGTGGCGTCACAACAAAAGATCCACATTCTCTAATCAGACGTTAACAGTCTGATATGCCAATAATTGACGGATCATTTACGACGATACGTCTCCGTCAGGCTTCGTGTGCGAACAACGCGTCGTATTTACTGATAACAATTGTTCACACATGTATGTAGTTTCAAGTCGCAGCCGGTTGCCAACCCGACGGTCGGTTGACAATAGCTAATGTTCTTCATGTTGTCAGATCAGATGACACTTACAATTGTGTTGGAATTGTACACAAACGTTCGCATCGTCTTTTATTTTAGAATCGTGTTTTTATGTTGGTTGGTAGTAGAAAGTTTCGAGTAGATACAATGACAACGTGGCGATAAAGTTGGCCTGGATTTGTGTCCTGTTGCTAGATTTCAGACACATTTTATCATCAGCATCATTTGCTTACCTTTTTCACAACTATGATGGGTTCGGCTTGCAGTCTAACCGGACCCAGCTGAATATTAGTATTTTACAAGGAGCAACTGCCTATCTGACTTCCAAAACTCAGTTACTGCGTAATACGATACAACTTAGTAAGACTGCTCGAAGCACTTTCTGGCTTCTGACTGCGGGACCAACGGCTTCCAGCCTCCATTATGGTGTTTAAATGTCGATATGTAAGTGTGCCATCTGCTAAACATTTCGAAAAAAACAGATTTGATGTTATTTTACATAACATAACGCCTGTAATCCCCGAAGAGTTAGGCAGAGGAGTATCCAATTATAGTACACCCTCTTTTCGCCAGTAATGTTTAAATCCCATTAAATAGGGGCTGAGCCTATTGCCATCAACCGGGTACAAATAAAGACTAAGTGGCTGCTACTGAGAAAATTAAATTTTGTATGTTATTTTGTTAGAAAAACTCTACGTTTTCTAATTCATAACAGCTATCTCCGTAGTCATGTAAATATGATTTTATGAGATACATAATTTCATCACTAAAATGTTGCTAAAGACAATACATCTGTAGGTATCTAACGAAGGGGTCAAAGACGACATTCTGTTTATTAAATATAAAAACTGACTACATAGCCTTGTTCTTACATCATCTGTCGGAATAACATGGTTTTCAAAACAAGTGACTTATTTTCCTGAAAACGAATTCTCCTTGTTTACTTAGGTACTACTTACTGGAGTATAAGGATACATTTTACAGTGCCTACCAATCGAATAAATTCAATAGTAATTTCTCTTTTTTGTAATGTAATGTGTCCATTTGCTAGGATAATTCGTTCTGATCAAAGGAGGTGTCTGGCGAGTTGACGAGTAATAGAGAAGTATGGAAGAAGAAGACATGCTGCGCCGACCACAAATGAATTGGGATAAGGACATGAGAATGATGATGATGAATTCGTTCTGATCAATTTAACCGTATTTAATTCTGTAAGTTGATGCCCTACATAACATAACGACCAGTATTCCCCACAGGGATTAACAGAGGTGTACTTTAGCCATATCACAATTAGGTACCTACAAGCTATATGGTTATGATATGGTCGATGGCAGTAGGCTCGCCCCCTATTACATGGGACTTTAACATAGCTGGCGAAATGTGGATGTACCATTAGGTACACCTCTGCCTAACCTTTCGGAGATTACAGGCGTGATGTTATTTTCTGTACAAGCTATATTTCTACTGTGATTTTTATGTAAGCCCTATGTATTAAGGCAAATCTATAATTGCTGGATACATTTCGTTTTTTTCCTGTGAAGCCGTAATAAATTAAGACTCCCTGCCATAAAGTTTAATAAAATATTTTGTAAGTATTTTTACCTAGTTGATGCCAATAGTCTTGCATGCTTTACATGAAACTTCATCGTAACTGGCGGAATGTGGGTGTGCAATACACCTCTGCCAGACCCTTCGGTACACCCCTGCCAGACCGTTCGGGGATAGGCGTGATGTTATGTTACATTTGTTCGCTAGTAACTTTGAGCTTTATTAACTTTTAATAGACAAAATGCAGCTAATGATATCTTCGTCAAATTGTGTAAGTTATCGACTAAGTATTACCATCTCAAATATTAAATAACATAGTAAAGATTTAAAGTATTTACTTGACATTTTAATACTTAGGTTAAGATCTAAACAAATAATTATTCGTCGTCAATGCCATTTCTTTTTATGTAACGTTCAGTGCCAAATATTGCTGATATTCTAAAATATTGCTGATATTCTACGAGTGTAGAATTTTGTAATGTTTATATCATAGATTGTTTGTTTTGGTTAAGAGCTTCCAAAGAGGTTGTTTGCATAATAAAAACAGCCAGACACTTTTATGCAATCTTAATTTGAAAACAAACAAAGTGTGTCTTTGCTTTTTTTTGCAGCAGCCAGCAGTCGAAGAAAAAAAGCTGGTGTGGTTCTCCTAGCCGCATGATATACCCTTGTAGAGATGACCTGTAGTTTCTCGTTGCGTAGTAATTTCGTCAAACTTGACCTATATGTTAATACTCCTTCCAGGTCAAAGGGCTTTGACTCCGTCTGTACAGGCTATAAGTGTGTGTGTGTTTGTGTTGAAGTGTTCAATGCTATTCCTTACAGTAGTGTAATGTCATTACGACATTAATTGTTTTTGTGTAAATCAGACTCAGGCATTCATGATACATGATCACTCAATTCAAGGATTTCTATAATGTTTTCTGCATTGTCTGCCATGTTATTGTAATAAAAAAGATCAAGTATTTCCTGTATATTATTCAGTTTGTTGATAAAGTATTCTGTGTCATTCACTTAAAGTTTTCTTTTAAACAACTGAGCGAAAAAGGAAACTGCCCTTGATTTTATTCAATGCTGTGGATTATGTCAAGGTGTACTTACGTAGAACAGTAAAATAAAGACGTAAAATTCAGTAAAAACACATTTTATTCCCGATATAAAACTTATTTCTAGATCTTACACCTACATTGGCATATACTTTGGCTAAACAACTTTGTGGTTACACTTCACAATATGTCCCAACACTTTTCCACTGTGATTTTTCCAAAGGTTCACTTCTCCAGGCGGTTCTAGCTTCACAGTACACCTTCAGAATCGTTCAGGACCCGAGGGTTGAAGCCGAACAGCCGGCCACAGCTTCATAACTTCATCCGGGAGGTGGGAGCGAGTGGATCAGGGCTCCTCATCTTCAGAGAGGGATGGCAGGGCCAAAGTGCGCCGCAGCTTCTGACGTTGGGGCGAGATGGACTTCTGCCGGCGGAGGCCCTCAGTGCGCATCACATAGGACCTCTGCTGGGGCTCGAAAACTTCCTCGGAGTCATCTTCCACCAGCGCAGGGAGTGCAGTTCCCCGCATTTTCTGCCTCCTCGGGCAGTCGGTAACCACGGTGTCCATATCGCGGTGCTTGGGCAGCGACGGGTAAACATCGGCGTACAGCGCGGCAACAGTTTCTAGTTTCACAACCATGTTGGATACTTTTTAGTTTGATATTGAGTAAGAGTTATAGAACGCGACGTGCTCTCGTGAGTGCTCGTTGCAGAGTGCGGGGCGGGTGGACGGCGCGCTTATTTATACCCTCTCGGGCCGCGATAAATTGGTTTGTGTGCAGTTCGCCTGGCGTCAATACCTTTGTATGTGTTCACGTTAAGGTGTGCGTTCACTCGAGGCGTGTAAAAACCGTTTCGCTCATAGTACGTAGAAGAAACACACCTTTGTAAGATTTTACGTCTTTTTGCGTAAACACGTGGAGTCTTGATTACGTTTTTGCAGTGCTGAATATTCTTGG
Organism: Noctua janthina; assembly: GCA_963576755.1. Taxonomy (NCBI): domain Eukaryota; kingdom Metazoa; phylum Arthropoda; class Insecta; order Lepidoptera; family Noctuidae; genus Noctua; species Noctua janthina. Next base: position 14,185,268 of record OY755061.1, read on the forward strand.
AAGTTGATTCTAATGGTTTTGGGAATGGTAGGTATAATGCGCTGGGAAATGAAGTAAATGAGCTGGGATTTCCAATTTGTGTATACCTAACAAAATATTTTCCTCATCAAATTCATTACATTTGCCCTTTCTTAATTATCACAAACATTACCATCATTACATATATCTACGCGCAAAAACAAAATCGATAACCATACAAATTGTCATCCGCGACAATATTCCTACATTTCCTACATTTATGCGCATATCCTAACAACGCAATTGAGATGGCCAGGCATCGAGCGTCTGAGCTTGACCCGGTTAATGGGATTGAAGCTCCTGAAGTGAGGACAGCAGCAACAGCACTGCACTGGCTTTCTGACCTTGAATGCAAATAGTGTACTGACATGCAATGTTACTGCACATTGAATAAGTACGTTTGCGCATTTCTTAGCACAGATGTTTTTCAGTAGTTAGTTTTTTTTTTCAGAAAACTGTGTGTTTTTTGGGATAATTTTACGTATGGTTTATTTATTTTATTTACTCTAGTTATCTTTTGTGATCACGTGAATTCCACTATGATTTCAGAACTCGTAAAGTCGGCTGAGAAAATAAATTCAGTGGAAAATTCAGATATTGATTCTGACTCACGTGATTTTTTGCTAAACTTTTAAAAATATTTAGTTCTTACATAACATTTCTTTTTAAATAGATTATTATGTTCAGGGTTCAAGAGCTAGATTTTGAAAGAAGTCTGAAGACAGTTAACTGGTGAAACGTTGAGGTGTAGGTAGGTACTATTAGGTACTCACAACTCTGCCTAACCCTTCCAGGATTATAGGCGTAATGTCTGAAAGCAGATGATTTTTAAACAGATCTACCTGGGAACCAGACTAGGTCAACACTTCTAAGCGAAATTGATTACCTACTACACCCTGACCTCATTTTAAGCAACGTAACACTCTTATCTTCAAAGTATTACAGAGATTAAACGTTTGTTTTATACAAAAATAGCTTCGGATCTGTTTCTAGCGTCTAATTTAGAACATATATAAGGTCTATCTTTTCATACACGAAATATTTTAAGAGTAACTTCTATAAGTCGTAAAGTCGAAAAAGCAACGAAAAAAAAAAAAATCTGATTGTTTTTTTTTACAAAATTATTATAATTCTAAAATTTTTTGAGACTTTTTGCGTAAAACTTTTACTCCCATATTCTAACAATGACAGTAGGTAAATACGACGTAGTAAACTACCGTAATGGATGCTTAAAAATAAGGAGCCAGTATTTATTTTGTGGGTCAAGTTATTTTTAATTATTTATTTTTTATGTAAAAATATACACAGATAAAAAAAAAACCCTTGAAATGGCTTTGTTATAGCCGTTAGATGATTCCCTGAAAATATTTCGTGTATGAATAGTTAGACCCTATATATGTACAGAACATAATGTGCTGCTAGTTCCAGGATTCAATTCACTATTCGATGACCTAGTAACGCTAGTTATAGAACTATTCGAGGAACGTAATACGTAAGTAGTTTCAATTATTAGTTTACAAATTCCGTGTGAATTGTGTTTAGTGAGAAAATGTGAGTTTTTGATAATATTATGATCTGAATTGAAGAAACAATCGATGGACTGTGTGAAGAATGATATTATGGCTGGAAAGGAGGTGTCTGATGAGATGACGAGTAATAGAGAAGTATGGAATTGGGATAAGTTCAAGAGAATGATGATGATGTGGTACCTATATGTTTCTTTCCGTGTATCTATGGATTGCAGCTAGTCTTATTTGTAACATGGAAGAGGCCTTTGTCCAACAGTGGACTGCAATAGGCTGAACTTTTTTACAAATGAAATCCATTTGTAAAACGAATCATATGACCGTCTTCTGCAATCTATCTCTCAATAAACATTGGTTCATCACCACAATTTGTAAGATTATTGTTGATTACAGTAGGTACCTAAGTAAATAGTTTTTTTTTGTATGTGATGTTGATGCTTATTCGTATGCCGTGTCGACGGCGGGTTCGTGTTCCACGCGCGCTTCAAAGAGATGTCAGCACGCAGGAAGGGGTCCACAAGGGCCTATGTCTGCCGGGGCTGCGGGACTGTTCGAAAGAGATACCGCGGCCCTGGAACACAAAGGGCAAAGAAGGAACATGGATGAGTTTTAGTCAGTACAAGTCTGACACTCCCTTCCACTCAGCCCAGAGCGGGCTCATTTGATGATTTCCTATTCGAAAAAAATATTTTTTTTATTTTTTTATTTTTGGCAATACTCGTATCGGCCCTTAAAATTTTGTCCGTTTTGCCTATTTTTAACAACCGGTTTGATTTTCCTGTATGTTTATAGGAAAACCATTAAAAAAAAAATAAACTAAAATCCTTTTATGGTTAGTAGGTACTTCTTTTCTAATTACTAATTCTTTTTTACTTTTCCTTCCTCGTTCAAACCACCACGTTTCAAAGTTTTTTTTTAAAAGAAAGGAAATTATTATACCTACCTTGTTTTATACCTGTATAGAAAAATAACTGCCACTCTACCAAATAATCCAGGCCGCAAAGAAAATTAATATAAATATCATGCATGTAATCATCGAAGGGTTAGGCAGGTGTACCTAATAGTACGCCCACATTTCGCCAGTTATATTCAAGTCCCATGTAATAAGGGGCGAGCCTATTGCCATCAACCGGGCGCAATTCCAGACTCCGTGGCTGACACTGAGCCATTCCTGATAGAAAAACAATAATATCTCTTTGCCCGAGCCCGGAATCGAACTCAAGACCTCATGCTCAGCAGTCGCGCTTGCGACCACTAAACCAACGAGGCGGTCACTTGTTTAATACCTTTATCGGAAAACAACTGCCTCTCTACACAAATATTCCAGGTCGTAAAGAAAACTAATATAAGGCCATATATACACCTAACCTTACTCCAGACAGTTTAACGACCGACCAAAGGCAAAAAAACACATCTAATATTGATTCGCTCGTGTGTAACCAGCCCAATGGCATTCGGGGAAAGTAGTCCCAATAAAATGCTTGGGCACGCCGCACCCCAGAGTGTCCTAAAGTACCCCAGCCTCCCCTAAGCTCGGGTGATGTGAGGGGTGCAAAAATTTACGATGTCAGAAAGGTAGAGCGAATGTATATTTCGTTTGAGAAAAGGGATGTTTTGAAACTTGTGTTGGTAAAAAGTATGTGGTTTTGTTGTATCTGTTTTATTTTTTAAACTATGTTTTTCGAGACCTTCGTTTGCTTGAAATGATTATAAAAATATTACTGTCCTATTTGAATCTGATTTTTGTTAACAATTTCATGGGCTTTAATTTTTTTGCACGCACCATAATTTTTTTTTCTAAAATAAAAGCAATTTTAATTATTCCTTGAAACATCAGCTATCTGCCAGTTAAGTCCCGTTAAAATCGGTCCAGCCGTTTCGGAGATTAGACGGAACAGACAGACAGACAAAAATTTTATTTGTTTTTTTTGTTTTGAATCCCTTATATAGATACTTTCATATGCATTCAGTAAAAAGCTGTTATTTCGAAATTACTAACAGACATTTTATTTATTAAAACTTATACTGTCACTTACGGGATGTCTTCCGTGATTGTTCATTATAAACCGTGTAAGCTTAAAACAGTATTTTATTTATTGGTATAGATGAATAGGAAGATAAAACTGGGCAGTGTGTGTTGCATGTTGCAAATCGTTCTGCTTATCACAAATAGATTAAATAAGGGTTTTTTTTTTTTTAAAGAGGGTTGAGATTAGATTTACCGCGACAGAGGTGCATGCTTCGCGGTTTTTTCTCGCTATCAAAAACGGTTTTGAAATTAGGTACTGCCCTATAACTTTAATAGGGTACTGAACTTCATTTACACTACTTAAATACAGGGTGTAAGGGACATCCCTCCACAAACAGATGGGGGTAAATTATTTCAGGAATGTTATGGGAATCCAATAAATTTGATTTATTTTATTTCCTCATACCCAATGTATCGTTACCGGACATGTGGCAAAACGCACGTAGCGAACGGCAAGCGCGACGACGAGTTGACGAGACAGTAGTGTAGAGTAGAGCAATTACATACATTTTTATACGGTAGTTGTTCTTTGTTTTATGAGCAGTTTTCGATACGATTTTGAAAGCATTTCCACAGTTTTCTTACATCAGACAAAAATTATGTCGCGAAACAAAAACATATACACATACATTTTCATATAACATGTACAGGAAACAAATTATCGTCTCACGCGTACAAGATAAACTTCAAGTACATACACAGGTACATATGCAAGTACATAGAGCGGTATATTGTTTTCCCCCGTTGTGCCAAGTCACCTAAAGTAATAGACACTATGTTGACACGACAGTATGGCGACTAGAAGATTCCTAGGTGTTTAAATTGTAAGGTCAAAAGAGGGAAAATCTTCCACTGTTGAACGTGAATTAAATTAGTACGCCATTAGATTCATAATATAAACAAATCGTGGTTTTTAATTTAAAGCCTGTTTCAAAAACTAAATACTTTTATTTTGCCCTTCACGAAGCCGTCAACCAAGCATTCTGTACATCAAAGTAAGTACTCTACGCAAAAATTATTGCTGGGAAACGCCTTTTTTGTTTTGGTGGGAAATATCACGATTTGAGGTAAAACTCAATGTAACGCACTCAAAACATTGTGCTGTTGTATGCATTGAATAGTAAACAGGTCATGGAGGTATTTAAAGTAAAGTTATAACCATAAAAACTAGTATTTAAAAAAAAAAAACTTGTGAAAAAGTTGGAACTCTGACCTCTAATATTTCCGTAACTAGAAGGTTCCCAGGTATGGTCCAGAACAAAAAATATATCGCAATGACGGGGGTGTACTAGTGCCTTTCGGCTTCGTTAAGGGTATTGTTACACTCATTATACGCTCCTGCAACTCAAGCTGTAAGAATCGTAAGGAAACCTCAATTTCATCTTCATCATAATCATCATCATCTTTCTACTCATGTCCCATGTTATTTGAGATCGGTGTGACGTTTTTTTTTAGTCTTTTCTGTAGGTTGCCGAAGAAACCTCAATTAGAAGAACTCAGGCCAACGGCTATTTTTAACACGCTTTTATTAGCTTTACCTGAAACTATGAAAAAAAAATCTTAAAAGTTAAATTTGATCCTAATTTCAGGTTTCCGAGTGAGCTGAAATTTTGCATCCCTGTTTAAATTTGGATGACCGTGCATGCTAAGTGACGTCATTCTAGATTGAATGTGGCGGACTTTCAAACTTGGCAGATGAAAGGGTATGCTGAGAAGAATACGAAAAAGCGTGTTTTTTTATTTTATTTATTTATTTTCGTACATGGAGGACTTACAGCTAATAAAAACAAACAAACAAGGAAATCATAGTCACCAGAAAGCCAATTAAAAACTACTAACTAACTACAAACTATTTTGTTAAACTATAATATTTTATTATGTAACCAGAGTTGAAATAACTAAAAGTTGGGGCCTATTTAACTAGAGAAGTATTTAGGTACCTACTAAAACAATGCTCAACGCTCCTACGTACTACGTTCGTAGCGAGGAGCATGGTTTTAGTGTGGGTGTGTGCGTGAGCGTGTTTATTTATTTGCAGGAGCACGGTTTTTTGGGTATTCTCTTTTGATGTTCGTGGCGCGCCGTCTTCCTTTTTTGTTGGTCTGTACCTACTACGTACAAAATGTCTACAAAATAAGGAAATAGTTAAACTGTAAGTAAAGGACCATGCCCTATGGCATAAGCCTATGCCATGCCCTTCGAGAATACAAAGTCATAAGGAAACTCCTAAGCGATAAACATAGGCCCATTACTTCAACCGTATTGTTAAAGTTTTAATTAACCGGTTTGGTACGGAAAAATAATTATCCTAGGAAACATAACAGCTATTAATTGGAGTTTTGAACATATTGACATTTTTGCATGATCTCTCTGTAAGTTCAAGAGTCTTATACACAAGGAGCTCTCTTGATTTAGGTATGTGGATAAGTATGATAGGTAAGTAAGTTTAGTTTTTAATATTATTATGTATTATTACCCTAGCGTTTAATTAATTGTACATATATTATATTCCATAGTGAATCTGTGAACAGTGTTGTGGGCTACAATATTGTTCAAATGTTATTTGTATCACTTTTCATATTATATATTGCAGCTGTTTGTTGTTCATCAGGCATAAAATTTAAAAAAAATATAATCTGCAAGTTACAATCAACTATAATCGCCACGTGGTTTGCCACGCGCGTTTTTACGCGCGTGGCAAACCACGACCAAACCACGTGGCGATTGCGAACCAAACCACGTGGCGATTGCACCATTATTGTAAAAACCCAGATTTTATGGCAAAACCGTACTACCTACCTGAAAATAGGCTACTCCACTTATATGGTGTATAATATTTCTTAGTATACTCTAAGAATTGTTCATCACCACCCATTACATACCGAGTTTCCTCCGTGCCTCGGAAAGCACGTTAAGCCGTTGGTTCCAGCTGTCTTTTGTAAATCTTTGACAGTTGTTACACGTAGTCAGTGGCCCGAAAGTCTAACAGTCAGTCTTACCAAGAGGTATCGTTTTACGCAGTACTAACTGGATTATGGAGGTTAGATAGGCAGTCGCTCCATGTAAAATGCATTCTTCTAAATGCGCAGACTATATAGAAATAATAAAATTGTAACAGGCCGATGTCTGTACATTGACGATATCGAAAAACATATATAGGGGGGTCTTTATTATAGCAATAAAAGCCAAAACAACAGTTTTTAGAAAAAAATTCTGTCTGTCTTTCTTTCTGTCTGTATGTTTGTACGCGCACCACGCAAAAACTACTGGATGGATTTGAACGCAGTTTCCACCGCTCTACTGCTAGATGCTTTAACTTAAAATAAAGGGTGTAAATAGACCCTTACCACAAACGAAAGGCAATTGTTCTCCCCGTCACTGCGATCATTTTTTTGGTCTAGACCATACCTGGGAACCTTCTAGTTACGGAGATATTGGGGGTCAAAGTTCCAACTTTTTCACTAGTTTTTTTTAAAATACATGTTTTTAATGTAATTTTTTTACTTTACATACCTCCACGACCCCCGTACTATTCAATCCATTCATCAGCACAATGCTATGAGTGCTTTCCACGGAGTCCTACCGTAAAACGTGATTTTTCACCCCCACAAAAAAAGTCGATTCCCAGCAATAATTTTTGCGTAAAGTTACTTAGTTTGATGTACAGAATGCTTGGTTGACGGATATGTGAAGGGTCTGTTTACACCCGGTATAGGCTACATTAAATATAGTTTGGGACCGGATAGGTGGTGCCGTGCGAAGCATGGGCGGGTCGCTAGTTCTAAATAAATGAACTTTAGACCGTTTTATTTTTTTTATTACTTTCATACAACCTTTGGACCTCAGAAATATTACAAAACAGATGTTACAACGTGGGGCAGTACCCAGACGAGACAAACATTCAACCAGACCACCAAGGCCGGAGGCTGAATCATAGCTGGCTTGAGTCATATAGTTGATTAAAAAAATAAACGTCTGGTCTATGCACCACGGGCTTCAATAACGAGGTTACTTTTAGACAAGGCAACACCATCGGACATTAACACTTAACTGGTGAAATATACAAGGTGTAAACGTGTCCTTCACGAAGCCGTCAACCAAGCATTCTATACATCAAACTAAGTAACTCTACGCAAAAATTATTGTGAAACATTTATTTTTTATTTTTGAAAAAAACTTGTGTAAAAGTTGGAGCTTTGACCTGTCACTTTCTCCGTAACTGGAAGATAGGTGTGGTCCAAAACAAAAAAAAATGATCGCAATGGCGGGGTGAACAACTGCCGTTAGACTTCTTTAAGGGTATTTTTACCCCAACTGGTGGCCAAATACTAAAATACCCTATGCATAACATTAGAATGACATGCAATGTTTAAAAAAAACAAATCAATAAGGAAACGATGTAGAGAAAGTTAGTGGACCTAAACAAAATGTTATTCTCTGAGGGATAATGATGATAAATAAGTCTAGTCTAGTCTAGAAAAGTCTAGCCAAGCTTCTCTAATAACAAAACATCAACCTGTAATCCCGGAAAGGTTAGGCAGAGGTATACCTAAAAGTACACCCACATTTCGCCATTTACGTTTAAGTCCCATGTAATAGGCGGCCAGCCTATTTCCATCAACCGGGTACAAATCCATACTCCGTGTATACGGTTCGCCAGAATTCCCTACCTGATTTTAATATTCTTGTTTTTCTGCAAACTACGACAGCCATAAAATTACATGAAGTAGCAACGTAGAAAAACATCAATCAAAATACGTGTTACGTCCATTTGATCGTTTTTTCTACAGTAACTACGAATAAAACAGTTAAAAATACAGTTAAAAGAACTCGGACACACGGCGGCACATGAAGCTGTACATTTTCCAGTATAAATTGGCGTCGCTTTGTATAGATTTTCTTTGCAATGAGAGATCCGCATGAACTGGTTTGGTATAGCTTGATCGGCTGTCGTGCGGACAGGAATGCGTTATAAGACCAAATAAAAAATCTGGTACACAACGTTATGTTCAACCTTTTTGTAGAGCATTATAATACTTAGTCGTCTATTTAACTTAACTATTGAAGAAAACAAAAAATCTAAAATGCTTTTTTCACGTCATGATTACGAACTGCGCAGAATCAATTTTAGTTTTGTTTTATAACATAATTTGATTTAGGTGATCATTGTTCACTATACCAAGTGGACGCAAGCGCAACTGCTTAACATGAGGTCCTGGGTGCGATTTCCAGGACAGGCAATGTGTTATTTGGTTCTTCCATTAGGAATTTCTCAGTAGCAGCCACGGAGTTTGGATTTGTACCCGGTTGATGGCAATTGGCTCGCCCTTTATTACATGGGACTTAAACTTATCTGGTGAAATGTGGGTGTACTATTAGGTTGGTGTACACCTTCTGCCTAACCCTTCGGGGATTAGAAGCGTGGTTATGTTATGTATTCATTTTTGTGGATTTTTTCTTTTTGATGAAAGCTACTGGAAATTAGTAAAATGTACAGTCTATGGCAACTGACACATAACTGACGAAACTTGTTTATTCTTAACATCTAACTTCCTTCTGTTCTTCTGTTAGTTTTTGTCTATTCATCCTAAGTTTTTATATTATGTCAATTTCTACAGTAGATATTTATTTTTAGTAATTTTCTACAGTAGCTACAGTAAGCACTGTCTAAGCTTCCACATTCAGAGCTATGGAACCGGAAACCTCAACCCATGTCATACAGGCTGTCCTAGTTCAGGAGTTGAGACTACATTGATGTAATGTTTATTGAAATTATAGTAACTTCTTTGGGGAAATTCATGAGTGTGTTATATTCAAATGATTTGAGCAACTGAAACTGTTTTGTTGGATTAATGGTGGCAAGCACTACTGTTAAGCATGAGGTGCTGGGTTCAATTTCCAGATCAGGCAAAGTGTTATTGGGTTTTACCATCAGAAGTTTTTTTGTAGCAGTTCATAGTCTAGATTGGTGTCCGGCTGTAGGCAATAGGCTCGCCACTTATTACATAGAACCTAAACAGAACTGGCAAAATGTGAGTGTATTATACCTCTGCCTTACACTTTAGGATTAAAGGCTTAATATGTACACTAGAAACGGGATATTTAGCATGAATGATGAATATCCCATTTTTAGTGTTAATGATTATGTGAGTGACCAAGATAGTTTAAAATCTTAGAATATTCTTTATTATGTACATAATACAAGTAACATTCATAAAAGAAAACATTTTAAATAGGGTGACACAATGGGCGGTCTTATCGCTAAAAGCGATGTTTTCAAGACAGCCTTTGGATGGATTACAGGAAGAGTAGAATATAAAGCAATTTTCTCAGCACAGAAAATGCACATTCTAGAATCTTTCTCAAGATCCTTTGTCGCGTCATCTCACCATCTTTCTGATTAGATTACACCAACGCATACATTGTCTCATGTCCTACATAGAAGACAAAAACAACACTCAAATAGGCCTGTTTTTCTTTCAAAAGTAGGACAATACGGTAACCACTGAGTCACACAGTGTTGACGCAAAACGGTGAAGTCCTTTAATGGCTATGGTGCAAATATTTGACTCACGAGTCGTAACGGGGCAGACAAATGCAACTGGACTGAAAATTACTAGACATTTGACCTGGATCTAGTTTTTGTAGTGATCAATGTTCGAAAATGTAAATGGAAAAATGTTCGGTCACTTCTTTTACGTTGCTAAAACATTAGGCAGCGGTGAAGGTATTTTGGGGTAACGAAGTTAACGAAGGGGTAAGACTGGTTGTTAGACTTTCGGGCCACTGACTACATGTAACGACTGTCAAAGGTCTGCAAATGACAGCCGGGTCCAATGGCTTAACGTGCTTTCCTAGGCAATGAGGAAACTCGGTATGTGTCGGTATGGTGGTCATCCATCCACGGACCAAGCCAAGCAGAAGATTGATCCGAGCGGCTGCTATTATTAGGCCACGAGTTCCTTTAGTTTGCATCCCACAACGTAAAAAAATTGTTAAATAATGTAAAGATAAAGTATTAAAAATGTAACAGGAATGATTAGATATTAAAGTTCACAGATAATTTTTTTAAAAAAATTACGAAAGAACGAATTAAAAAATATTAGAAAAGTTACTACCAAACCAAAAAATAAACATTTCTATTCGGATCTATTACTAGATTATTTTGGCCCAATATGTGGCCACATTAATCGCAGATTCAGAGTATCCTTTGACATTGACTCATTAGGCTGAAAACTGGCTGCGAAATACATACAGACGCCAGCACATCAAGTTACCCGAAACTGTCAAATTTTCCCAATCAACCTTGAACCTAATGCTTTAGCGATATAGTTAAAAATCTATTAAAGAAATTTGACAGCTTGATGAACCGTCTGTATGTTAACGCCAGTTCCAAATAAGGTATTACCAAATAGTATGAGTAATCTCCGGAAACTCCAGGAAATGTGTAAATAAGGACACGTGGCTACCTCCTCAATGACGTTCGGTGAACTTTTACTATAACATGATGACACTGACACTTTCAGTGGTTCAAAGTGCAGCACGTGTCATGGTGTGACATCATGATGACATCAAGAGGAAATTAGTGAATTAAGGATAATTCATTTACCTAAATTATGTGTTATTGTAATGTTTTTCCTATTTTCACCATAAAGGTTATGTCACTCTCTGACTAAGAGGAAACAGTCCTAGTAGTAGGGACATTACAGGATAATTTTGTTAGTGTTAGTTTTTTTTTTAACTACAGAAGAAATTCGTAGAGTGGGGGCATCTCACTCCTGTTGATAAAAAAAAAACTAACACTATCGTGGATGCGTTTACAAAAATTTAATCTCACATTATCATTAACACTAGAGACGAGATATTTACCATGTTTACTGTTTGTGAGGGTAGACCGGTTTGTTGCTCATAGACACCCACCCGCAATAACTTCAGTTTATCCGTGATCATGGTGCTTCAGCGCCGAAATATCGGGAACTTAAAACAATCAGTAAACATGGTAAATATCCCAGTGACCACGACAGTTTAAAAACTTATATTTAATCTCACATACACAAACAGCAAGATCCAGAACGACTACCTGTAGGTCATACAAATATTTGTTCCGTGCGGGGATCGAATCTGACACTTACCCTGAAGCCAACTTATAAATGCATATTTCCAACTCTTTTTAAGACCGCTATACTACTTTACGTAATAGCGGTACATTTCGGGACATTTACCTCAAAACGTATGTTTTTACATCCCCACAAAGAATTTGGGTTGAACGATTTAACCCCTGCCTCGAAGGCTCTTGCCCTCAATAAACTTTCCTATTCGTTACTTTTACTGCCTGAACTGAGAGGAAAATATTACCCAATGTTATTTTATAGAAATCTGATGAATATATTATGGCGAATACTGTAAGAATTGATTTGGGGTTTGGGGGAATTGATTGGCGGGAGCCAATAGAATCCTTCTGAATGTGGGCCTATATTTTTCTCCTCTACCAATTGGTACATACTGTATAAATTCAGCAAATTCCGTAGACAACATACAGGTGTATGTTGTTAGGGACAGCCCTCCGCAGACTGATGGGGTGACAGCACAGTACTATATCACACTAAGATGACCGGTACAAGAAATTATTTCAGGCACGTTATGGGAATCTAATAAATTTGATTTGTTTTATTTCCTCATAAGCAATGTATCGTTGAGGAGCTCGTGGCTAAATAATAACAGCCGCTCGGATCGATCTTTAGGTTAAGCCGTGCTTGCCTAGGTTGGTCTGTGGATGGGTGACCACCCATTACATACCGAGTTTCCTCCGTGCCTCGGAAAGCACGTTAAGCCGTTGGTCCCGGGTGTCATTTGTAGATCTTTGACAGTCGTTAGGTAGTCAGTGGACCAAAAAGTCTGACAACCAGTCTTACCAAGGGGTATCGTATTACCCAGTACTAACTGGGTTGTGGAGGTCAGATAGGCAGTCGCTCCATGTAAAATACTGGTATTCAGCTGCATCCGGTTAGACTGGAAGCCGACCCCAACATAGTTGGGAAAAGGCTAGGCAGATGATGAAGCAATGTATCGTTACCGTGGCAAAATGCACGCAGCGAACGGCAAGCGAGACAAAGAGTTTGATGAACTCACGCGTAGTTCGTTAGAGTAATTCAAAATCCATTGTTAGTTTTTTTTATTTTAGCCGTATTATTTACATAAATGAAGTGCTGCGTACAGAGAATGTAATTTAACATTGAAATAAAGCAATAATAATTAAAAAAAAAAAATTAAAAATTCGTGAGAAAAAACTCCGGTGGAATATGATTCAAAATAAGGAGCTGAATGCAACGTGTCAGTTTGCGGAGGGCTATCCTATATACCCTGAATTACTCAGTCTGCTACTTAGGGTGACTAGTAAGTCATCCACACAACTTAGGACCCTAAATAGTAACTTAGGGTCTTAAGTTAACATAATAGCACCAAAACATCACGCACGGTAGTCCCCGAAGGGTTTATCTGAGTATCTATAGTAACAAGTAATAAGGGGTGAACCTATTGCCATCAACCGTGCACGAATCTAGACTGTGGGCTGCCAGTGAGATATAAATAGTACAATTATGAATCGCCACTCACGATGGCCAGGCAAATAAGTCAACCAATCATAACAATCATTTTAATAATGTTAAACGACCTTTGTATCTTTGTGACTTACAAACATTACAAGTGAGTAATTATAGAAATAACTAAATTAGGCCAAAACACAATCGTAACAGACAGACAGACTCGTCAGCAGGAGACAGAATTGAATTACTACTCGCTCTTATCTAAACAGACAGACATCCAGACAATCGGTTATTACAATGAAGATACTCCTATTGTTCCCGAGATAATTTCAGTGACAGACGGACGGACGCATATTGAAAAGCTTTGAGAAGATAAGCAGACATCTTGGAGTGTTCGTTGTCACTTAAAACAATACTTGTTTTACAATATTGTTTAAAAAGCATGCTTGATGGGTCAGTTCCTTATGATGCTTTGACTGTGGTGAATAAACAGAAATAGGTCATCAATATGTCCGAATGTAAGGAGTGTAAATGTGCCTCTAACAAACGATGGGGCATTTAATATCGTGTCTTTCGTATCTTGCCTTTGAAGCCGCCCAGTTTTAGGCCGATCTAATTTAGACTGCAATCGACTCGCTGAGAAGAAGAAGCAATAAATAGATTTTAGAGTTGTGATTCAGGACCGGATCCCACCAAAGCGGAGACGAGTGCAGATGAATGTGCGAACTGGAGAGGAGAGGAGATATATCCACCGAAGCTGTGCGGAGATTTGCCAAGTGACACACCGCTGACAGTACACCGCTCACAGCACGCCGCGCCGCTCACAGCACTCACGCCTCTTCTTGTCTCCGCTGGCCTAAACAATTACGAGACATCTTCTCTTATCTATGCTCAACCGTTTCCACTAAAGCTAAGCGGAGACGAGAAGTGTAAATAACGAAATTATATTAGTGGTTTACAGCAAATCTCGTTCTCTCTCGTGTCGTCTCCGCTTCGGTGGAGTCCGGCCCTTAAAGAAGGTTATATGCAGCAAACGTTCATGAAACAATTTACAAAAAAACATAAAATTATGGCTTAGTAAAATCAACTTAGAGCTTGGGTTTATAGTTCGGTAGTTTCCCTAATAAGTACTTGCATCTAGGTAACCATTACAGAACCGCATTATCGTTTGTCAGTCTTACGTCAACCCACACCTAAAAAAAAACATACAACTCATCCTTCAACACGACAATTTCTCATCATGTTCCTTGAAATACGAATATAAAAATGGTGTTCCATATAACTAAAACACCAGTGAAACTCATTGTCACGAAGAAATATTACCCTCAAAAGGATATGAAGACCAGTTTTCCTCGTGTTTTGCATACTAAACACTTGTTTTTCCTCCTTTTGAAGTCAACGCACCTTGATAACGACATTTGTCAGACGAGCGAACGTCGAGTTGAAAACTCAATTATTTAATTTTGGTGTTTTTTTTTTTTTGGTCTTTGGATGGGTTACCACCCATTACATACCGTGCCTCGGAAAGCACGTTAAGCCGTTGGTCCCGGGTGTCATTTGTAGATCTTTGACGGTCGTTATAGGTAGTCAGTGGCCCAAAAAGTCTGACAACCAGTCTTACCAAGGGGTATCGTATTACCCAGTACTAACTGGGTTGTGGAGGTCAGATAGGCAGTCGCTCCATGTAAAATACTGGTATTCAGCTGCATCCGGTTAGACTGGAAGCCGACCCCAACATAGTTGGGAAAAGGCTAGGCAGATGATGATGATGATGATGGTGTTTTTGAGCAGAATAAAATAAAATGTAGTCTACAAGAGCAGCTTGAACGTGTGCAAAAAGTGTGGATGACAACAATGTATGTATGTTTATTTACATTAATTTAAATTTTGATGTATATTTATAGTATTTTATATATCCTTGTAGTTAATCTTATTATTATTTAAAATTATTTTCAGATATACACCTACCACTGCTTGTCTCTGCATCACCCAAAGGTTGACTGGTAGAAAATGCCTATGGCATTAAGTCCGCCTCTGTACTTCTGTGCTTGAAGTGTTAAATAAATAAATAAATAAATGTACTTTTTCAAAAGGCACTTGTTCAATAATAATTTTCTGATTTCAATACGGATACAAGAAAAGCCAAAACATCGGGAGAGTTTTAAAGGAATGGGGGAAGCCTTTGACTAGCTGTGGGACAGAATAGGTTTTTAACAAAAAAAATAATATATCCTTTTACTTTTACTTAAACTTAAACTTCAGTTGATTGTTTAATTTTCAGCTCCATCTTCGTACTATGATCTTTAGAAACATTCAATTTACATACATGAATAACATCACGCCTGTAATTCCCGAAGGATTAGGCAGAGGTGACCTAAGGGACTAACCACACTTATTCAGCACCCACAGTTCGCCTGATTCTTCAATTTTCAGCTCGGATTTTCGTACGATGAACTTAAGAAACCTTCAATTTCTTCGAAATTAAATCATCTGTAATATTTTACCTGCCTCATGGTATTGTATTCTCATTTTCGAATAAAGAATTTGAATATAAAACAATTTCTTTATTATTTTCTACCTGCGAAATTCAATTTTCATGAAACCGTGTTCAAACAAAGATACAGTCTGCCGACCTTTGTTTCCACCTCTCATATTCAATGAACTCACCTTTGACCTTCAAATTGGCGTAGAAAATTCTAGGCAGATGGATTGGGTCCTTGAACCGCCGACCCCTGGCCTAGATACTAAAATAGTCTACAATCTTAGGAGTCAGGATGTTGATTTAATTACTGCGAAATTTGATTTGTGTGAGGTTAATAGGTTTCTATCAGCCGACTGGAAAATCCATGAATTGTAGAACTAGTAACCGAGGAGCTCGTGGCTAAATAATAACAGGCGCTCGGATCGATCTTTACATTAAGCCGTTTTTGCCTAGGTTGGTCTGTGGATGGGTGACCACCCATTACATACCGAGTTTCTCCGTGCCTTGGAAAGCACGTTAAGCCGTTGGTCACGGCAGTCATTTGTAGATCTTTGACAGTCATTACAGGTAGCAAGTCTAACAACCAGTCTTACCTAGGGGTATCGTATTGTACTAACTTGTAACTTGTACTAACTAGGTTGCGTTATTTTTTATAAAAAAATTTACTCAGATAAAAAAAAAAATCCCTTGAAATGGCTTTGTTATAACCGTTACATGATTCCCTGAAAATATTTCGGGTATGAATAGTTAGACCCTATATACAGAAAAGAAGAAAGAAACAGAAAATTAGGTATAAAGGTGATACTTATTTCAAAAGAAATCTCTTCCAGCATACTTGCGAAAGCACAGTAGATAAAAAGAGATGCTGTGCTGTGTGTGCTGTGCTGTGGTTTTTTTATATGTATAGTTTATTATTTTATAAGATATTTTTTTATATTTTATCTATGGGCCACAGAAGCCTGACAATAAAATGATTGATTGATTGATTGATGCTGTTCTGTGTAATTAAGAACTAAATTCAAGGGACTACAAAAAATAAAAAAAAAGAGTCGCATTTCGAGATGACGCAAAGGAAGCACTAGGAGTATGTGAGGATGTTACCGGATGACATTCAGTTGTTTCTGTCTAGCCCAATGGGATACAGGTGTGAGTTTACGTTATGTTCGTCGTTTAAGGAGAACACGCTAAAGTTGCCCGCGAAATTTTAATTTTCTCTACGTTTCAAATCTTTTTAGTTAGTTTTATGCCATTTGCGGGTAAGTGTCAGGTTGTATGTTGATTTAAATATGATTCGCGACCGTAACACGTATGTATTTACAGAATAATAATCATTAAATTCATCATTTATTACTATTTCATGAAAAAGTGGGCGGGGTCTGCCTTAGAGCTTCCACCTTAAAGAATTGTTCTAGGTTCTGAACAATCCACAATCGACTATACAGGGTGTTTTTTTAAACGTGGGCAATACTTAAGGGGCGTGTAGTACTCATGAAAATAAGCAACTTTTACTACGGGACCGACCATGAAATCGCGAAAAAGATATCAGCTGATCCATACATTGTTGGTCACGTAACTCGAAAATATGTAGACAACAGCAGATTTTTTAAATCATATTTCATAGTTAGCCCCATAGTAAGAGTTGCTCATATTTATGAGTACTTTAGTCTCTTAAAGTATTGCCCACGTTTAACAAAACACCCTGTATAATAAAATTCACATCCTAAGCCAATTCAGACTCAGATTTCAGCCAAAAAACCCCTTGCTACCTCCATAGCTAGAAACCATTATGTAACGAACATTTGAGCTTTAATATTTATATAAGTTGTGGGATTTGGTCTAGCCATGCCGGAGCCAGTCTCCTGACCTACTTTATGGGAAAATACGTCGGCGGAACACAGAAGTGGTGTGGGATGAAAGTAGGACTTATTTATTGACAATGTTACAGGAGGCTAAAAAAAACTAGGTAGACTAGGTAGATATTTCAATTTGCCCATTACGAAGCCGAAAGGCACTTATCCTCCCCGTCATTGCGATCATTTTTTGTTGTAGACCATACCTGGGAACCTTCTAGTTACGGAGATATTGGGGGTCAAAGTTCCAAATTTTTCACAAGTTTTTTTTTAAATACTAGTTTGTAAGATCATAAGTTTTTTTTTAAATACCTCCATGACCCGTTTACTATTCAATGAATCCATCAGTAGAGTGTGTTATATTAAGTTTTACCACAAAACATGATATTTCACCCCAAAAAAAAAATCGTTTCCCAGTAATATTTTTTGCGAGGTATTACTTAGTTTGATGAACAGAATGCTTGGTTGACGGCTTCGTGAAGGGTCCGTTTACACCCTGTATATGTAAACTATGCTTATGGAGGGAGATTACTATTCATTTAAGTTGAAATATTCGTAACATATATTGGAAATAAGGATATGACTATAGTTGTATAAGTATAATAAAATAATAAATAAAATTTATTCAAAAATATAAGGTATATTTTTGAATAAATTTTACAGTTTTTATATAAAAACAGAAACTAAACTTTTTTTATTTTTTTCATTTTCTTTTTTGTTTTTTTTTTTTTGTTTTTCTGTTTTTTTGTTTGTTTTTCTGCATTTTTTTATTTTTGTTTTTTTTTTTATATATCAAGTTCACCCATGATTTGTGCCTGAACTAGGTAATCCTGTATTTCAGGCGATTGGAGATAACATAATTGATTAAATAATCACATGTCATATTAATCTTATTGGTACCTATGTAAAATAGGTATATAAAAGGTAGGTAGGTATGATAGTATTCGCCCTAAATAAAGCTTGTAGGTTCTCCATATTTCCATATTCATGTGGCATAATAAAATGTTATGTGATTTTTGCTAAATAATATTAAATACTTATTATATTATCTTCTTGGTAATTACATCATTTGTTTGGACATTTGCCTAGGGCTATGACTAATATATTAAGTGCCTATTTACTTAAGTGCTTTTATACAGACATTTCGTTTTTTTTACCTATCTGTGTGAATATAATTTCTTGAATAATCTTACTTTAATATAATTAAATGCTTAAGTTTGTGAGCATGCATAGAAGTTTATTACTCTTTCAGGCGAAAACTACTGAACGGATTTGGATGAAATTTTGCACATAGATGTATTAACAAGTCGCCTCTTCAATACAATTCGCACTTGAGACCGCATAAAAATCGCCGGTCGAATTAACAGCATCAGAAGAGTTAAATTTGCGATTTGCTGACCTTTTTTTTAATTTCTTTATCCAAAAATCATACCACAATGCCATATTTCTTTTTACAGCGACAAAAAACACGTTCATTATAAGTGGGTTTAAGTTATATAAAAAATATTACTACATAATCTAATATTACACTACGTGTTTCTAATTTTATATAATTTATTACTATTATTATAATTTGAAACACCAAAAATAACACGTCGCCCAATAAGAACATCAGTATGGCGATATACAAACGTCGCCATTTGTTAGTAGTATGTGCGCTCGCGTTGCGCCTTAGTGAATTTAAAATTACAACGAAAAGTAAACAGTTTAAGGTCAAAGTCAAAATATAAATTGCTGATCCTACAAGGTTAGGATCCAAGTCTGTTTTATAATTCAAACTAACTAAAGTAGCAACGACAAAAATGAGTATCGTTATTAAAGGCCCACCCCAAGCAAAGAGCATAATTTTACAATATCTGCTTTGGATGGGCCCATCGAAAACTAGTACTATATCCACGTAAAACATATAGCTTATAACTATCAAGCAATGGAGCTTAAATATTGATATGTAAAACATTAAAATATAGAAATACAAAGGTATATTTATTTGGCTTTTTATTTCAAAAAACTCCTCCTCAACGCTGTCAGCTAGTAATGTGCCCAAGAGACTGGCGGCGTTGCCACGTTGTATGGCAACACTATAAAAATAAATTAAATATATTAGTCATAACCCATGGTAACAATATAATATAGATAGTGCATAATATTAGGTTTTCGGTGAATTTAGTCAAATGTCGTAAATAATTAGATTATAATTATATTAAATATTTATTTAAATAAGAACAGCTTTTTCCTACACGGTCAAAATGTATAGAACAGCTATTTTTTTAAATGACTGATGAAAAAATTCCTTATGGGGGGTTCGGCAGAATGTTTGTGCGTAGATGTCACTTCCATCCTTTACTAACATCTCGTGTCACTACGTTCGTACATTAATCTCCGAAACAAGCAGCCACGGAGTCTGGATTTCTGCCCGGGTTGATGGCAAAAGCTTTGCCCTCCATTACATGGGACTTAAACATAACTGGCGAAATGAGAGTGTACAATTAGGTACACCTCTGCCTAACCGTTCGGAGATTACAGGCGTAACGTTATGTAATCCTACAATGTTATTCCTTATTTAGTTCCTCATGACGAACAGTTATGAAAATATTCTATAAATAGCTGGGAACTATGCGGTAACCCCTAGTGTATGTTATTAAAACAATAATTATATCTTTCAAATACCCTTCACAATCTACGATTAATCTTGAGATCAACCAATCGATCTTGCTCTATTCCTCCCAGTTGTAAAATGAAAATATTTCATCATTCCATTGATCATAATTATTATAATACGTTTTTGTTTAATCTTTACTATGATTTTATAAAGCTGAAGAGTTTGTTTGTTTGGTTGAACGCACTAATTTCAGAAACTACTGGTCCGAATTGAAATTTTTTTTTAGTGTTGGATAGCCCATTTATCGAGGAAGGCTATAGGCTATATAACATCACGCTACGACCAATAGGAGCGGAGCATTCATGAAAAAGATTGCAAAAACGGGTAAAAATCCAAACGCAGACGAAGTTGCGCGGGTCAGCTAGTAATATTATAAAGAAAGATACGCTACGTTCATACAGAGCGAAGTTCAAATATCGTTGCGTTGTTACGACTGTGATAGATAATACGGAACGTATGACACAGAAAGAGATAGCTATTGCGCTTGAAGTTCTTAAATTACGACAATTGTCTGAATTTGTCTGCAACAATTTGCGCGCACTAGTGCGATATCTACCTCTTTTTATTTATAAAATCATTGTTTTTGTTTCATTATTGGATGCTAGTTTATGTCTGTGGCTAAACCAGGCTATTTCTACCTGTGCGCAAAATTTCATCAACTTCTGTTCAACCTTTACTGCGTTGAAAGACACAAGACAGACAGAATTATTTTTGCATTCGCAATATTAGTATGGAAGTATAGATACATACACTCAAGTACACAAAGATGGAGCACCTACAAATTCATTTCAAAGTATATATAAATTCGAAATGGATTTATCGTTTTCTTAATTTTACTGTTTACACAATTTAGCAGTTGATTGTAGTGTACACATTGTAGTTTATTTTCAAGAACATAACTCTTGAAACAATTTTATTTACAATTGAAACTGACCCTGAAATCGATAAGGGTTTCTAACTCGTTCATAAAGCTGTAAATCACTCTTTAGATTTAAAAATAGCTGGCATATTGCTGCAAGTCAAGGTAATCATGTATTTTTATATAATCGTTAAATAATTTGCTTTATTATAACTAGAAGACGGGATATTTACCATGTTTATTGTTTTCTTTGAGTTCCCGATATTTCGGCGCTGTTGCAAGCACCATGATCACGGATAAACTGAAGTTATTGCGGGTGGGTGTTTATGAGCAGACAAATCGGTCTACCCTCTTTCTCTTCTTTCTCTTTATCCCGTCTTCTAGTTATAATAATTTTAGTGACCATGAAAGTTTAATAATTTGCTTTAGTCTAGAATAAGCAAGAACAAGAAGAAGACGAAGAAGATTTTCTTTTCACAAGATTAAAAAAAACTAATTTTTGTAGTCTTGCAATTCAGTGATCACAGTTTCGAATTCCATCAAATTGTTTAAATAGCTAAATAAATAACCTACTGTGATAAAAAGCCATTATTTGTAGAAAAATAAACACACGTTACAGCCAGTTTTATGAAATAGCTAGGAAAAAGAAAATCGAATCCAGAAGCGATGTTTAAATGATTTCTTAGATAAATGGGCTGTAGTGGCCTCTTTGGAAAGCATCTAACCGATTGCTCACTCAAATAGAACGCTGTTAACACAATTTGGCAAAATGGGACTTCCGACCAGACGATGTCCCACTTGCTGGAGTACATCCGAAGTGTACGAACACCTGCACTTTAGAGATCTAAAACACGCCACAGACGCCGCGATCGTACAGACGCCAGAACATCAAGTTATCCGAAACTGTCATTATCAATCAACCTTGAACTTGATGCTTAGCGATAAAGTTTAAAATCTGTAAAATAAATTTGACAGATAGTAGTCGCTTCGTCTATACCATCGACACGAAAGAACAATGGAAATCAAGAATGAAAACATTATATTCAACAATTTCAACATCCGTAAATATTCTTCTAACCATAGCCAACCCTTACAACGCTACATGTAATAGTATCGCTATGACAACAACCAATTAAGGGTTCACAAAAGTTCATCGGGGGTTGAAATTGATCCCACGACCTCTCGCCAGTCTGCGATGAAATTAGGGTTATTGACGTTGGGCTTAATTAAACGTCATTCAAGCGATAATAGCAAAAAGTAAAAAAAAAATTGTTGGTAATTTTTTTTTTGTATAGTTTTGTTTTGTTTTAGCTTTCGTTTGATTAAATAATGTTTACTTGTAGAAAATCGTTTCAAATTGTCATTAACGTGGCAGGCTCCAAACTAGGATGGTCTATTAATTGTACGAGCAACGCTGTACATTCCACTAACTTGTCTTACTTTCAGTGAAACGTTGCAGATTGTTTAATCCAACATTAAGTGTACATTTTTACTTTATAACATGTTATTTTTAGTAGCAATTAAACCTTTATACCAGTCGGTTGTCTTCTCCATCAACATAACACCCCAATACTCAACATCAACATAACATTTTCAGTGTACGGAGGTACGCCCGAGCATTTGGTCCTTCGAGCCGGATATTTATTATGACTTGAACTTGACTGAAAATGTCACACGCACTGATTTCACATATTTTCAGAAATAGACGTAAGTAAAACAAAAGCTCCAATACCCTAATCTCAAAATTATAGCTAAACATTATCCTAACAATAATCAATTTCCACTTTACGCCAAATTTCCTAATTCCCATTTCCTAGAAATGGGTCATAACGTGACGTCAGCACAATGGCTGAACTACGTCTGTTTCGCGATACAAGTGCGCAGATCCAGGGGGCGGGGGAGAGAGTACGTCATTGTAGCCACCCCTCATTTAAGGAAACACGCAGGGTACTTATTTTGTTTTAGCACCATTTTGTTGGGCTCGTTTTTTAATACGTGTTTGCAGAAATGTGTTTTGTACGTCATGGAAATTTCGCACTGGCGTTTATTAAAAGAGCCTTAATTTTTTTTTTATTTAAACCTTTCGCTTACAAAAAAACGGTACAAAGGCAGACTTAATTCATCGACTTCCAGTCTAACCGGATGTAGCTGTATACCAGTATTTTACATGGAGCGACTGCCTATCTGACTTCCACAACCCAGTTAGTACTGGGTAATACGATACCCCTTGGTAAGATAGGTTGTCAGAGTTTTTGGGCCATTGACTACCTGTAACGACTGTCAAAGATCTACAAATGACAGCTGGGACCAACGGCTTAACGTGCTTTCCAAGGCACGGAGGAAACTCGGTATGTAATGGGTGGTCACCCATCCACCGACCAACCTAGGCTAGCACAGCTTAACCTAAGGATTAATCCGAGCGGCTGTTATTATTTAGCCACGAGCTCCTCACAGATGCAGACTTAATTCCTATAGCATAAAACTTAACCCTTGCCAGTCACGTCAGCTACTTGTTAACACTGGGTTCGATTCCCGAGTCGGGCAAAATGTGTTATTGGATTCTTCCATTAGCTCAGTAGTAGCCCGGAATTTGCAAGTCGGCGGTATGTTACCCCCTTGCCTCGGAAAGCACGTTAAGCTGTTGCTCCTGGGCCTGATCTCACTCCGGTCGCGTCGGATTGCCGTCCCATCGGACTATGAGAGTAAAGAAACAGAGAGTAAACCTGCGCCTGCGCACACACTTGTACACTATAAAAGGCTCCACAGAAAGGAACCTCCTAACAATACGAGCCGTGTCCAGGAGTACCGCTTTCTGTATCAAGGCCTTGATTCAGCTTCCTAACGAGAGCCTCCTAAGGTATTGATCGAGGCTTGGCAATTAAGCCATTGACACACACACAAGTTCATGACTTTTGATTTTATACGACTTTCAGAGCTGTTTTGGGTGTTGAACTGGAATACAAATGTTAAGTTGAGGTGTATTTGCACTGCCATCAAAAAGAAACTAGGTATCATAGGTACTTCAGAGGAATGACTTCTTTCATCTCTTTGAGTTCACTTAGCAATGTCTAACATTATTTTTTTATAGCTGTTTTTGACATGGAAAGAAAAATTCTAGTGCGAGCAGGGTTTGAACCTGCGACCTTCCGATTCAGTACACCGGATGTCTTAACCAATCTCTCCCCGGATCTCTCTCTCTCCGGATGTCTTTTGTCTTGTTCTTTTCATGTCAAAAACAGCTATAGTTCCCTACGCAGGGTTTGCGTATAAAAATATTAAAAATTATTTTTTTTATGTTTAAAAAAATAAAAAAAGAATATAATAAAAATTCATAAAGTATGTAGTTAAATGGGTGAACGAAATCATCATGTGGATACATGATGATTTTATTTTATGATTTATTTTCATACATTCCAACCCTCAGGTCATCTCGACAGAATGCCACTATCCTAGACTAGTTAGAGAAGCTATTGAGATTACCAAATATAATATAACTTCAACCGGGAGGATGGGTTTCAACTGTCGAGAGCCTGGAATCCAATGGTCCAGCTGTGTAAAAAGCGACAAGTGCCGAAAAAAGTTCGCGAGCGGACACAGTGAGTTTTGTGTGTCGGGAACAGAATCGAGTAGCGAGTGACAGTGGTAGTGGTACTAAGTAAAAAAACGAACAAGAAAGAGGATAGACCAATTTGTCTGCTCATAAACACCCACCCGCAATAACTTCAGTTTATCCGTGATCATGGTGCTTGCAACAGCGCCGAAATATCGAGAACTCAAAACAATAATTTACATGCTAAATATCCCGTTTCTAGTGTCAATTAAAATATTAGAGACCATGATAGTTTAAAAACTAATATCATGTGGATGTGCGTACCGGCAAATCTCAATTATAAAATACTAAGGCCTTTACATCGTCTTGTTTAAATCAATTTCATCCACACTTCCTATCCATTTCTAATCTTTCTCTCCCTATCTAAGTCTGGAAAGTTAATTCATATTAATGGTCCATCGGTATACAACCGGCTACCGGATAATGTTTTGAGCGCGACGTCTGACACTGTTTTTAAAACTAAACTGAAAGGTTGGCTAACCGACCAGGCATTATATGACCTAAAAGAATGGTTTTAAGAAAATTTATGTGATTAGTATACTGTAAGGTTCTATTATTCTGCTTATTGTGTATTATTATTGTTTTTTTTAATTTATGATAATTTGTGTTTAATGCTCTTTTTAATGTATAATGACTTGTTTTTTTTAATGTATTATGATTTGTGTTTTTACTTTTTTCAAAATATGACCTGTAATTTTTGATAATTATTAATAAATAAACTAAACCAAACATTCAAAAACAAAACAAAGTCTTAACCAGGATGTGTATTACGATATTCTATAACACAGGTGGATGATCCCATCCCTCCATCCCATAGCTCATACAATACCCTTGGGAACACGAGGGCGACGTAATACGGAAGAGGGACCCTTATTAATGTTGCTGTCTTTTTGTCTGTCATATTTTGTATGTGGACCCCGTGAGAATATGGGAAGGGAATCTTATGGGATGCTTAGGTAATGTAAGGGATAATAATGTCCTTTCATATTTATGGTTTTGTGGCAAACAGAAGAAAGGGATCTGCTTGGTAGCTTGAGGAAATTGTGCAAAATGTGTAAAAACAATAAGAAATTTAATAGTAGGGTATATTAGAAGCAGTGATAGCCTAGTGGGATGATCGTCTTCGGACTGCCTAGTCATAGGTCTCAAGTTCGAACCCAAGACACGCACTTCTGATTTTTCGGATCCATGTGCGTATTGTATAATTATCACTTGCTTCCGTGAAGGAAAACATCGCAGCATGCAGGCATGAGAGATATTTCTCGACGGCATGTAAAGCCAAGTCAGAGGCCCATAGGCGGCATAAGAACTCTGACACGAGGTTAAGTACTAACCACACGATAAAGAAAAAAGATAGTGTAGGGTTTAAAATTTTAGATCATATCCCTAATTTTGTTACTTTCACATTAAAATACTTTCATTCTTGGCCCGTTTAATGACCCTAATTTAAAAGTACGTTGATACCAAACTAACTTATGCTGGCGGCTTCGCCCGCGTGGTGTTCGGTAATTGTCCCACGAGACCGTAATACCGGGATAAAAAGTATCCTATGTGTTAATACAGATTATAAACAATCTGTGTGCCAAACATCCAAATCCAGTCTGTAGTTTTTGTGTGAAAGAGTAACAAACACCCAGACGCAACAGACAGAAACTTTCACATTTATAATAATAACTAGGATACTTAGATATTATAGGCCACCCACTACCCCAAAACTAAGAGTTTATAAAGGGTGTAAGTACACCCTTAACATAGCCGAAAGGCAGTTGTTCTCCCCGTCTTTGCGATAATTTTTTTGTTCTAGACCATACCTGGGCACCTTCTAGTTACGGAGATATTGGGGATCAAAGATCCAACTTTTTCAATTTTTTTTTTTAAATACATGTTTTTAATGTAAGATTTTTACTTTACACACCTCCCTACCCCCGTACTATTCAATCCATCCATCAGCACAATGCTTTGAGTGCCTTCCATCGAGTCCTACCGTAAAACGTGATTCTTCACCCCAAAAAAAAAGTCGTTTCCCAGCAATAATTTTTGCTTAAAGTTACTTAGTTTGATGTACAGAATGCATGGTTGACGGCTATGTGAAGGGTCTGTTTACACCCTGTATAATGAGCAAGGGTTTAAGCATACCTTATATCCTTTTATCTTAATACACAATTACTTCCCCTGTCAACAATAATCATACTACATAGAGAAACAGACAGACAAACACCATGTGTTCACATTTTTAATCCGAGTGTGTTTGTCTGCATGTTTCAAGGTTCAACAACAAACAAAAACATGGAATTACATTTCCGGTAACGAAGTAAACAAAAAGTGTACAATATGAATAATTACAGATGGCAATCAGCATTGTTGTTTATGTAAAAAAATAATAGAAATAACAGCAGTTATCATTGTAATCTTTATCGACATGGTGGCGCAATACGCTGGACAATCCACATGGAAAATCACCAATTTAATTTAACTGCGCATTTTTATGTACTACGAGTCCAACAATACATGTTTTATTGTTATATTACAGATATTTACGTCGTCTAATAAATCTTAGTTCGTTGATTAGCTAATCTAATCTAAGATCGCAGTCAAACGGACAGGGGTTTTGTGGATGACAATATTAGACGTAATATAACATAACGTCTTTAATCCCCGAAGGGTTAAATAGAGGTGTGCCTTATAGTACACCCACATTACGCCAGTTATATTAAGTCCCATGTAATAAGAAACGAGCTTATTGCCATCAAAAGGGCACAAATCCAGACTTCTACTGAGAAATTCCTGATGAAAAACCCAATAACAATTGATCCGATCCGGGAATCGAACCCAGGACCTCATGCTCAGCAGTCGCGTTGCGTCGTGACAAAAATCTTATTATTATGATTTTCTCAAACAACAGCTAATCCTAAATTTTGTCAAGATAAAGGAGTAAAAGTGACATAGTAACACCATACTACGTGTCGCCACACACTGTCTCGGAATTAAAACGTGTTATGAAACGCTACAAAACTTGGGACACGACAGACACTAATCTGCATGGTCCCTTATATGAATTGACCAATGTCTCCAGACATCATGTCTTTAAAAGAGACCTCTGAGTTTGTTTCAGCTGTTTCTTCTCAGAGTAGTCAGATACGAAACATCGGACCCATCATCTAGTTTTAAAACATAACATGATGAAACAAAAAAAAAGCAAAAAAGAACATGGTGTGACATGTAAAAGTGTTTTATAAAACCAATTCACAGAAATAAATATGATTTAGGAACGGTAAAAAACGCCGTTCCGTAAAAACGAAGTCCTAAAAATACTTATTACAATTTTTTCCGGAATTTTCATAGTTTTTTGACGGCGAATAATTCAAAAGCATGCACGTGAAACCGGAAATAAACCAAACAAACAATGCTGTATGGTGGTACCTACAGTTACTACAGAACTCAAAACCAAAATATACAGACCCTGACAATGGCCGAGAACACGCCAAGATGGCGGAGGTCGGGAGTAGCATGCTCACTGCTCAGGTTTTAATAGATAATTGAGATAAAGGCTGTTGCAAAGGTCGCAGACGACGGCCATGCTGCTGCATCGATTTAAATATTAAACTTAATAGATGGCTAATGAAGAATTAATGTTTTAATTAGGTAGGCCGATTATAGTTAATTGGTGAAATGTGAGTACCTACATGTACTAGGTATACACCTCTGCCTAACCCTTCGGGTAAAAGCAGGTGTGATGGTAAGTCATATTTATTATTAGGAAATCGCATTTTTATGGCATTTTCCCGACTTCCTTGGTCAGTATTTTCTTCTAGTCTGTTAAAATGCAGTACGAATATCTAATTTTCTTTATAGTTGCCTTCAGTCAACAACGCCGCTCGCTCAGTCGCTCGCTTTTTTATCAAGAAACCTCATATTTCTGGCTATGTTATATCATACTGAGATCAGTGTTATCTTTTCAAATAAATAAAATTGAAGTGTCTGTTTGTAATTTCAAAAGAACAGCTTTTTACTGAATGCAGTAGAAAGTATATTACGGTACAACAAAAAGCATTTTTTTATTTTTATCTGTCTCTCTGTTTGTTCATATAATATGCTTAACCTGTTTGTTGTGTACTGGCAGATATCTGAAGTTATCAGGAGTAACTTAGGCTACTTTTTATTTTGTTTTAGAAAAAAAAAACAATTAAAATCGATTAAATTGTCAACAAAATCGAATTCAAATAGGGAAGTAACAATTTTATGATAATTTCACGCGCACGGAGGTCGTGGGCAATAGTTAGTTATAAACTAAAATTGTTCCTACTTCAACTAGGGTAGGGTACCCTACGTGTCATATATTTTGTCTGTGCATTCTGTTGCGTCTCGAATTGTCTGTCCGTTTGTCTGCGTTCATTCTAAGGATTGTCAGATTTTTCGTACCACCATATCCTATTTTGTTTAAGTTTCCAGGCCAACTGAGTGCAGATTACCAGTATTTTACATGAAATGACTGCCGATCTGACTTCCACAACCCATTTGCTGGGACTAAACTCGACTTTCCACACTTCTGGTTTCAAAATAACATGCGCCACCTGTTCCAACTGACCTCGTGACCTCTGCCATAGATTTCCGTAACGAATGGATTCGCACTACCTCTTGTTCGAGGGTCGACCTCCAATTGTTCTAATTCAGTGCCGTTAATCAACACTATAATGCGCAGAACAAAACGTTAAGCTGTAATCACACCAGGCCCGAAGTAACCAAAGAATACGATTCCTACCGGCTGGGCAGCCGGTAGGAATCGTATTCTTTGTTGTTGTTCTGTGTTTTGTTGTTTGTTTGTTCTTTGTTTTGTTCGTTGTTGTTCTCGAAAGGGCTTTCGAGAACAACCACTCTATGTAGTGTCTACTGTAGTCAAATACTATGATACATGTCTACAGTAGTTAAATATTATGGTAGGTACATTAAGTAATTCATACAAATTGATCGTGATTAGTGGTGAGCGGTGTGCTGTGAGCGGCGTGCGGTGTGGTGTGCTGTGAGTGGAAGTGCGGTGAGCGGTGCACATCTTCTCTCCTCTCTACTTTGCACATCTCTGCACAGCTTCGGTGGATACATCCTAGATCATACACATCTCCTCTCCTCTCAACTTCGCACATCTCCGCTGGTCTCTGGTTTGGTGGAGTCCGGGCCTTAGACTGAGAAGGTAACTAAGGAATGAGACACACAAACATAACCAATTTAATTGTCTTGAACTTGTCTGAATAGACAGCTGTACTAGTACATTGCCCATTTTCAGTACACTGTGCACAGCTTATAGGTAACTCTTTTAAACAAATAAAAATTAAACAAGTTGAAACAATTACTGGCTCGTTGGTCTAGTGGTCGCAACCGCGACTGCTGAGCATGAGGTCCTAGGTTCGAATCCTGGGTCGGGCAGCGTTATTGGGTTTTTCCATCAGGAATGTCTCAGCAGCAGCCACGGAGTCTAAATTTGTACCCTGTTGATGGCAATAGGCTCGCCCTCTATTACATTTGACTTAAACAAAACTGGTGAAATGTAGTTGTACTTTCAGGTACACCTCTGCCTAACCCTTCGGGGCATTACAAGGCGTGATGATATGTTGAAAATTAAAGAGTGCGCTTTTGTTTAGGCAGTTGAAAATGCTCCTAATGTGTGTTTTATAATGTGAAATTTTACTTGCTTCACTGAAAAAATCTGTGTTATTATTAGTTCGTAATTAGTTTTTTTTTAAAGTAAATAAAGCTTCAGATGAAGTTTCGCTGAAAATATTTCTGTGAAAATTTTAAATTAGCTACTGTAAAACAACGGTATATTTGAACGGGAAATATTTAACCAATGTTTTATTTATCAATTAGCTTAGACAGGCTTAATGATATTAACTAATATTTTAAACATAATTATGTAATAACTCAAGAATTTCTAACATTTTGAATGACACGTAAACATTTTAAATGAAGTTATATTGAGGAAAAACTCCTACCAATATTAACCAAACTTTAGAATATTATTTATTTATCTGTCAGAATATTCGATGAAACAAGCGCGTTATATACCTACCTACCCCATTTATCAAGAATCTCGGAGTTTCGCGGAAATCCTCGCGAGTGAGTAAAAACTTTGGCATCATACCAACAACGGAGGATAATGATCTTTATGGGCTTGTAAAAGGGTCTTCTCGGAATCTTGTACTTTCGGGAAACAAAATGTAGGTAATTAGGTGATAATTCAAATTGCTGTCAAAGAAAAAAAAACCGACCAAGTGCGAGTTGGACTCGCGCACCGAGGGTTCCGTAGAAACTTGTTATTTTGTTATTAAACTACATATGTATTTACGGTTTTCACGTTTTTTTCTTTACCTGTGCTGTAGGACATTGCTTCTTGTCAAATTTCATGATTCCAGGTCAATAGGAAGTACCCTATAGGGTTTGATTCCCTTGTGAAATCGCAAAATAATGCGACATAAACCTTCATATCTTTTGATCGCGTTGACTTACAAGTTTGATTTTTTCACTAATCCATGAGATAGCAATTTTTTCACTACTCCAAGATGTGAAAATTAAGGGCCTTATCATACTAGCGGTTTGCGAGCATCCTCAAAGCGGAGCGGGATATGAATACGGGCGCGCAACGAACACGCCGCGCATTCGCAGCGAATTCGTTGCGGATAATGGATCTTACCAAATTCTTCGATGCTTTCGTTTTCGTCTCCGGCGTCTTCGAAGTAACAAAGCTAACAGTAGTGTTTCCTCGTCCGAATCCATTTTGTTACTTAGTGTATTGTACATCGTTAACTCGCTTCAAACACGCGACGGAAACGTTGCGTATTTGCCACGCGTCCGCGACGTTCCCGCTGCGCAACCGTAGCGTGTTCGCGACGCAGCCGTTCGCAAACCGCTAGTATGATAAGGCCCAAAAATTTCTGTCGATAAATATACAGTTATAATACTTATGTACATGTCAAGGTAACTAATACCCAAAATCTTGATTTATAACAAAATGTTTTACTGTTTTAACTTTATCAACAAATGTTATTCCCCGTGGTGTAAATAAAATAATCTTGATTACCTAAAAAAAATGTACTATCACATTTGCATATTACTTAGATAGGTTTTGTAGAAATATTCGTACCTACTATATTATAATACGTACATGTAATTTTAAAATTACAATGTTACAAGCTCCTACGTAACATAACATCACGATTGTTTTCTTCGATGGGTTAGGCAGGGATGTATCTTTAGTACACCCACATTTAGCCAGTTTAAGGAGGCGAACCAAGGAAATTCCTAAAACATCTAATAACACTGTAACGTGTGTAATCAAACCCAAGACACCATGCTCAGCAGTACCGCTAGCGACCACTGATTGATTCTTCAAAAATATTACAGTTTTTATCAAAATCGTTCTAACAGACGGTATATTAATAAAGGCAGATTCATAACAATCAATTCTCACAGTTCCTGGTTGTGAATACAACTGGCACCAAGCCAATACTCCAGCTAATACTATTACACGAAACAATGATCTCACACTATGTAGCTACTTAATAATTGGAAATCAAAATGTTTACTTATGAAGAAGCAACGGGCTCTAACGATTAATTTTATTAACCGTCGATCATCATCTGCCTAGCCTTTTCCCAACTACGTTAGGGTCGGCTTCCAGTCTAACCGGATGCGGCTGAATACCCGTGTTTTACATGGAGCGACTGCCTATCTGACCTCCACAACCCAGTTAGTACCGGGTAATACGATACCCCTTGGTAAGACTGCATGGTTGTCAGACTTTTTGGGCCACTGACTACCTGTAGCGACTGTCAAAGATCTACAAATAACAGCCGGTACCAACGGCTTAACGTGCTTTTCGAGGCACCGAGGAAACTCGGTATGTATTCCACAGACCAACCTAAGCAAGCACGGCATAACCTAAAAATCGATCCGAGCGGCTGATATTATTTAGACGTATACACATGATTTATAACGTGAAAATCTATATCCCAGTTTAAAGAGGTTTAATAGACACACGCAACGGTGCATACGGGTTGCGGCGCTTACGGGGTGTCCTGCGTGAGCGACGAATACGACGCGACGCGACGCTGCGAACGCAACGAACGCGATCAACTCAACGGCATACCCTGTTTGCGGTCTGCGGCGTGACGCGACGTAACGCGTACTTGTTTTGAGGGCGACCAGACGCGACACCACGAACTACGAAATGGTTGGTTGTAAAAATATTATATTTGTTTTCTTTCTGTGATTTTTACGATATTTTTTTATAAGACTGTACTTTAAATATGAACTTTCAAGCAAAATTGTACTGTACTTCTCTATGGTTCAAGAAGAATTGATCAAAATCACGTATTGGTCGCGTGTAGCATCGCGTCGCATTGCATCGTGTCATGTCGCGCCGCGTCGCGTCGTATTCGTCGCTCAAGCAAGACACCGCGTTAGTAGCTAAGTTGTTGATTTAAAACTTGACCGGTCACGGCCAACTAACATAAACACTAATTAAATATTCCTCATCACTGAACAACGCATATTACATTAACAAAATAAACTAATTACAATAACCAACGCGTGAACATTTACATGACAGTGTATATTCACGCTAATTTCACGCAATGAACGTCATAGGCAGATACTGAGCGGGCCTAATAACTTGTGATGGATAAATAACAAGTCTGAAATACGCACGTTGGAAAATATGTATTTGTTTCAAAACAGTGTACAAAACGTGCGTACATATAAGGAAATAGGGCGTAAGGAGAGCAGCGGTGGCCCAGTGGAGGAGACCCCGACTTAAGAGCAATAAGTCATGTGTTCGAACCCAGTCAGGCGCATTACTTTGTGTAAGTTTTTTTATTACCACTGCTCTCAAAACGGTGAAGGAAAACGTCGTGAGAAAACCAAAAATTCGAAGACATGTGACATCTACCAACCCGCACTGGGCCCGCGAGGTGGATTATAGCCCATTCCCTCTCATAGAGAGGAGGCCTGCGTCCCAGCAGTGGGACCATTAATAGGCTGATTATGCTTATGCTTATGCTAGGGCGTAAGGGCTGACCTTGGTCCTAACATAAACAAGTTGTAACATAATAAACTCAAGTCCTATAGTGTGGTCTCTTGGACCATAAAACTGAACAACTTTTGTCTACGAGATCTTGAAATTCGCAAAAAAAATGGACTTCCTATAGAAAAATAAAATCTTAAAATCTTTTATTTCGTTTGTTAGTAACATAGCTTATAAGTGTGTATTACTAACATCATATAGATCAAGATCTGATATAAAGTACTTTTTTTTTTTATAGCAATTACACGATCAGCTGATCAACTATGTATGTTTATGTTGGATTTTAAAAAAAAGTGATAAGTTTCCAAAAGTCACAGAACAAAAGTGGTTTAGTGTCATAGTCTGAGATACCACACGAGAGGTCTTGCGTTGCTTCTGTTACAGCTAGGTACTTTGAGGCCTAGTAGTTTCCAGGAGTATTGAAAACAATATAATAAAAATATTTTGTGGGCTCATTCATATGTTGAATTGTATTAGATTCAAAAGCAAAACTAAATTTGTATTTCATAGTATGTTAACGAAAAACAAAGTTATTGCTGCAGGTTCGATGAAAAAGTTCCATATCTCAAAAACTAAACATCAAATCTTATTTATTTATTTATTTATTTATGTACACACAAAATACTAAACAAGACATAACATTAAGATAGAAGAGCACAAAGGTACTGCTTATTTCATGCGAAATCTCTTCCAGCAGACCTGCGAGAGGAAAGTAGGATTAGAAATGTAGACACAGTGTGTAGAAAAGACAAAACAGAAAAATTGAAATTGGAACTTAAAACAAAGTTATACCTATATAAAATAAACATACATACAAATATACACATATAAAATAAATACTTGTACTGTAAATATATACCTATAATATATATCCAGAATATCACAGTATAGAGGAGAGGTAATGTTCTTTGATCTTTTCTTATTTGAACCATTCCACATTTTTTTCAGAATTTTCCTCCTATTACTTTAGAAATTAGAGGGGGGGGGACATATTATTTATTTATTGATTTATTTAACACTTCAAGCACAAAGTACAGAGGCGGACTTAATGCCATAGGCATTTTCTACTAGTCAACCTTCGGGTGATGCACCACCACCTCTCAGACCACCCCCCACCCCACCCCCCGGTCGCTGATCACACCTATTAAATAAAGGTCCTTGCAACAATAAATTTGTGGTGTGAAGGACTCGTTGACCGCTAAAATTATTTCTCACACATGTCGACAAGTCATGTGCCGTTTCGAGATGCGCATTTTTGTTTTTAATTATATTATTTTATTCAATACGCCACAAGCTATAAACGTGACGAATAACGTGTCTACATTCACACCTGTATGCTATTAACATAATTATAATAATAATTTAATTTAGTGAAGACTACGTTGGTGTAGAGTCGCAAGCGGTGTTGGTCAGCATGAAGTCCTAGGGTCGATTTTCAGGTTATCTAAATCGCCACTTTGATTTTTCAGTAATTTCTCTGTGGCGGCTTGGAGTCTTTATTTGTTTCCGGTAGATGGCAATAGGCTAGTCCCCTATTACATGGGACTTAAACATAACTTAAGTAATGTGGCTGTACACTAGGAACAACTCTCCCTTTTTTACACTTTATTAGCTCGCGTTTGATCGCAACTGATGTGAAGCAATGATGCAGCCTAGGGTGGAGCAGGCTTGCCTAGAAGAAACCGATTCACTGGAACTTTGAAGAGATCCAGATTATATTGACGATGAAACAGATAATTCCGCAGACTGCCGATTCGCACAATACACGTGGAAATAAAGCGCTTTGTTCGGTTCCATATGGCTTCAACCATATAACGAAAGCTCTTCGCCATATCTCTGCTCGTCCGATGAAAGATTGGGGATGGCGGAATTAAACTGTGTATTTCCAAAGCCCATCACGCTTTCTCACCCTTAGGGCCTGCACAGACGAGGAACTTTTGCCTGCCGGATAGAAATGACGGTTCCTGTTCATTGATTGTTGTATTGTTTTTTCATCTATTGGTTGTTGCAAATTGTTCGCGGACAATTAGTCCCTCGTCTGCGCTTGCCTTTAGGAGGGACACATCCATAATGAAACGTTATGTTATAAATACGCAGTGTCTATTATAAACGTGTCTATTTTAAAACCGACATCTTATTAACATATTATTATGATAATAATTTAAAGAAGCCTAACAGACCCATTATGCATCTACTTACAGATGATGATGATGGATAAAATACCGCACGCTCCTCATACACGTAAAACCTTCTTACTATCAAAATGAAAGTATACTTATCTGTCTTCGAACCTGGCGAAACCTTACACGGATAGGTCTGACGACATTGTGTAATGGGGACCACTTAGGATGTCAAACACTTCAAACGTATCATATTTTGCCGAAGCACTCAGTGTCTTGATTTTCCACCCTCCGTCCCCACAAAACCTCTCCATCAACTGTCATCACGCATTTGATGGAGAATAAGTGACGAATTTTAAGCCCTTCCACTTAAGGTGGAAGCTCCAGGGTAGCCCGCGAAATTCAAATTTACTTACGTTTTTATAATTATTTTGTTCATCAGTGTCAGGTCGTATGTTGATCAAAATATATGGCAAACTTAACAAATATGGCTTTAGAGAGTTATAATCGTATCTTTAGTCATCGATAAAGATTGAATGGGATTAAATAAACTTAGAGGGTTGTAAAGTCACGAGCACCAATGTGTATACACTTTTCTAAATTTAAAAGCAATTTTCGGGAGAAATAACGATTGTAACTTGGAGATAGGATCTTTTTCATAAAAATATAAGTTCTGGAATACTATGTTCGTAACAACATTAAATTTTAATCAGAACAGTTGGAGAAAAACACTTTTAAAAGTTGTTAAGTGTTTACATATTTCTGCTCATGACTGTACTGATGATTTTAATGATTATAATTCTGTAACTACATACGTGTTCGCGAATTTCGTTCAACATACAGCCTGACACTGACCTGCAAATTGAAAAAAACGTAAGAAAATTTGAATTTAGGTCCTTAGGTCCTCAGCAGCTGGCACTGTGACCTCGTGCTGGATTAAGGTCCTTTGAATTGCTGTGTACCTGAAATGGGAACCTAGGGTAATTATGGATCATATTTGGGCATCACTTGGTGAAAGTGAAGACGAGCAGTGTCCTGATTTTCATACCTTTGATCCACATAAAACCCTTCCCTGTCGTCAATAATGAAAAAGAAGTAACTAGTTTTCTTCTTTTTTTTCAATTTTCTTTATCGTGTAGTTAGAGCCTAACCTGGGTGTCAGAGTTTTTATGCCACCCTTGGGCGTCTGACTTGGCTTTACATGCCGTCGAGAAATATCTCTCAGGCATGCTGAATTCCTCACGATGTTTTCCCTCACCGAAGCAAGTGATAATTATACAATACGCACATGTATCCGAAAAATAAGAGTTGTTATGTCTTGGCTTCGAACTCGAGACCTATGACATGGCAGTCCGACGGTCATATCACTAGGCTATCACTGTTTGACTCTTTACCAATAAAGTACTCTTTAAACGCAGCTGTTCAAAAAGATTTAATAAATGATTTTATTATCCTCCTCATTTATATCCCCACGTGTCGCCACACGCGAAAGTTTTTAAGGTCAAACCAGTGTCAACAGTGTGGCTGCGATCGAGCCAAAATCAATAAAATTATCATCTTCGCCAGACGATTAAAAAAATATAGGTAAGTAATCAGACGTCATTGACTGAATGCCTGCGGTGCGGAGTTTCTCCAGATTTATCGCAGAAAATTTGCAGATCCACGTGTTAGTTTCAGTGTAGATGCACTGACTGATTTGTTTATGCAATACTTTGGTAAAGGCATGCATAAACTAACGCCTTTTTCCAAACTAAAACCAGAAACTAAAGAAGACCACCTTATACGATCTTTAGGACGTTCCTGTACCTATTCTTTACAATATTCGTTGCTGTGCTGTCGGTGCCTCACATATGTGTTTACATCCGCGGGGAAGGCGCGGGGCTCGTGGGTACCGAGCCCGACTGCGCGCCCTACCACTCACTGAGCTCACAGCGCCACTACGGGCGTTCTTTGTACTGTCGTCATACATTGCACTATTTTGTTAATTATGGTATTACTTATTTAAATAGAGTCCACTAGTTTTCTTATAAAGTCCCAACCGATTCTATTCAGTGTGCCTAACCTTAATTCACGTCATTATCTCGCTAGCAAATAATGCCGTCTTTCTTTGCTTACAAAACTATGATGAAATAAGAATTTAGAACACAAAACCACGCCTGTAATTCTCGAAGGGCCAGGCAGAGGTGTAATTTATTAGCACACCCACATTTCGCCAGTTATGTTAAAGCCCCATGTAATTGAGGGCGAGCCTATTGCCATCAACCCAGGGAAATCTAGCCTCCGTAGCTGCTAATGAGGAATTCCTGATTGAAACCCAATGAACTTTTCCCGATCTGGGAATCGAACCCAGTAGCTCATGCTCAACAGTCGCGCTTGAGACAACTAGACCACTAGATCATCATCATTTCAGCCGAGAGACGCCCACTGCTGAACATGTCCTCCTCACTTTTCCCGACCTGGGAATCGAACTCAGAACCACATGCAAGTAATCATGCATGTAGTAAGTAAGGAGCTAAAATATATTGTCGTCGTGTCAAGCATTTGTAGACCGTTGAAAATGAACCACTTAATATCATACTCAAGTAATTTATTTATTCACCACTAATTTTATGGCAACATTACAGACTCGTCCAATACGATGCTATAAGACACAAAATAGAACAACAACAAACAACAACCGACATTTTTACTGCTATTGTTACAGTTAAAATATCGTTTAGTCCACTCTCGGCAGAAAGTGGACTAAGCGACATTATTTTTTGTGGGTCCCTGGACCCCTTACTATAGTTTATTCTGGACCCTTGGGGGTCAAGAGTGGATTTTATTTTCCAGCCAAGTTTTAGTTTCCTCTCGACCCCCAAAATATTAATAGCTATAGGTATTAGTTAAATATGTCAATGTTTATAGTTGCACGCACACCTTATAACATCTTTTTTACACCTTTTTTTTAGTTGGAATTATTGAATCGCTCTATTGTCAACTTGAAACTAATTTATGTCAATGAATGAAGCTCGTTTGAATGAATGTCATTTATATTCATTATATTCAAATTCAATTGGATTTAAAAGTTTGGTCAAAGAACCAGCTTTGCCATCCAACGTGGTAATGCTGCCAGCCTTCTGGGCACTATTCCTGTTGACAGCTATGTGGATGAATCTTCTTATCTATATGTACAGACGCCAGCACATAAAGCTACTACAATCCGTCAAATTTCTTTAATAGATTTTAAATTTTATCGCTAAAGCAATAGGTTCAAGGTTGATTGGGAAAATTTTACAGTTTGGAATAGATTTTTTTGTATTTATGTGCTGGCGTCTGTATACGTATTTTTATTTAGAACTTGAAGTAGACGGAAATGTTTTCGTCACCTAAATATAAAAATGGATCGTACAACAGTCTCCCAAATAAAAAAAAACTTTTATAGCAGACAGCATTATAGTCGCCTATTATTTGGGAACAATAAAAACTATAACAAATAAAAAAAAAACAATAAAAATAAAAGTGTTCACATTACTTTTACAACAAAACAAGACTTTTATAGTTCTAGTTATTTTAAAGTTCATTGAATAAATACGTTGGTCTAAAATCACGTTTTATGGCACGATCTACCTAAATAATAAATCGATTCGAAACAATCGATTAAAGTTTTTTTTTTAATGGCGTCTAGGGTATCAGGACACTTACGCGAAAGACATTTGCGCGAAGGACACTTGCGCGAATCCACATGCGCGAAAAGACATATGCGCGCATGGACTTTTGGGCGATTAGACTTTTGCGCGCATAGACACTTACGCGCATAGACACTTGCGCGAATGGACTTATGCGCGAACGGACATTTACGCACAAAGACACATGCGCGAAAGGACTTATGCGCGAATGGTTAGGTTAGGTTAGCTGTAGAGTAAACATAACACTGAGGTTCTTCTAAATCGGAATCGATTGATTAATCTTGTTTGTACAAAGTAACGAGAATGTTCTACAGATGAATATGCATTTGTCATAATAGACATTAAAACAACTGAATGACCTAAAAAATCGATATTAATGAAACCCAAAAGCTTGAACAGAGAGTAAAGTTATTTTGAAACATACGTTCAAAATCGGTACTGTAAATCGATTGAACAATAATTATATCTGGTAACACTATTCATGGTAGATCAATCTGTCAAATCAAACAAATCAATAGCCGATTAATCGTTTCAAAATGTTTGTTTTGCGTCGAGTTAAATTATATTCCTCAGTATTTACGTCTGTTATATACGTTACGATTTATTGATATCGAGTTGAGCGTTTACGTTCCTCAAGTGGTTTTGTTGTGAGTTATCGGACTTTTGTTTTATTGTTAAGTGAGCGAATTGACTATAGTTTTAACGAGAAAATGTGTACACCGTGTCGAGATCGGACAAACCGTCCACTCTCTCGACGTATTGTAAATTGTTCCCTTCGTTTGGCGCCTAATCAGACGATCTATTGAAGATTTAGACGAACAAATGCTCATCCTTCTTCGATCCTGGGTAACGCCAACACCAGTAAGTTTATATTATCTACCCGCCCCGGCTTCGCACGGGTGTAAAACCTTCCTCTTGAATCACTCTATCTATTGCTGAAAACTGCATTAAAATCCGTTGCGTAGTTTAAAACATTTAAGCATACAGATAGCGGGAGCGACTTTGCACACTCTTATAGTGTTCAATATTTTAGCAGTCTAGCATAATCAGCCTATAATGTTCCCACTGCTGGGACACGGCCTCCTCTCTATGAGAGGGAATGGGCTATAATCCACCACGCTTTCCAAGTGCAGGTTGCTTCACAATGTTTTCCTTCAACGTTTAGAGAGCAGTGGTAATGAAATAAATTACACAAAGTAATACGCCAGCCTGGGCTGGAACCCACAACTTACTATACATTAGTCGGGGCCGACACCGCTGCTCTCTTGCGCTCTTTTAGCAGTCTATGCGGAGGTCTAAGTTCAGCTGTAAATGTCTACCTACAAGCTTATATTATAATAAATTTGCATTAATGTTATTATATAAGCAGAGGCAAACAAAACATTACTAAAGTGATTGGTGTAATTATCATCATAGGTCTTTATATTTATCCATAATGACTCATACAAAATAATTGGGTGTATGAAGGGTATACTTGTGCAGGTAAACATGTGTGAGTTTGTACAAAGAATGCATGGCGGCACAGCCAATTTATGTGAATAATATGTATCATAATAGTGGACATATAACTTACAAAGATACATTTACAGATTTATTTTAACTTTCAGGTATAATCTGATGAAATCGATTTGATTGTTCCTGTTGTTGCAAGATTGGATATTATCAAACACACCTCCATCTCAAATTGAAGTATCTGCCTCTTGGACATCTAAGCATATGTATTGGATGTGGCATCTTCATTGCAAGTTGTAGTAGTCATAGTTTCCCAAGACTGTCCTCAAAGGATC
Organism: Noctua janthina; assembly: GCA_963576755.1. Classification (NCBI taxonomy): domain Eukaryota; kingdom Metazoa; phylum Arthropoda; class Insecta; order Lepidoptera; family Noctuidae; genus Noctua; species Noctua janthina. The sequence continues at coordinate 14,226,491 of OY755061.1, forward strand.
TTTATTTTAAGATGGACTCCAGCTCATGATGTAAGTGTTATTAACTTGGCAGAATTGCTGTAATTGTTGTTTTATTGAAAAAAGGTTTTGTCACTAAAAATAATAATTCTTTCTTTTTAAGGTTATCATTAGGAAGAGTTAGTCTTGCTTGTTGGGAGGCTGCAGCAGGAGATATTCAAAGACAAGCACTTCCTGTCATAAACAGACCTGCACTGGAGTTGGTAGATTCTGAAAATATAATGGCTATCTCAGATGCTGTGATTCTTGAACCTCTGCCACTGCCAGTTCCACCACCACAGGGACAACAATTTGTCCCGACCAGTATCAAAAATGAACTCTCTTGACTTCAAACGAGTTTCTCCAAGTTCACATAATTGCTTAGTTCTTGTATGTTTTTTTTTTATTTATTGTTCACAAACACACATTTTTTCATTTACAATTTACCCGCCAAACTTTTTAGTTTGATAGAAGTGCTTATTTTTACATACAAATGTTATACAAATAATCTAGTAAACAACTGATCTTAAAACAACCACATAACAGTTACTACTGTAATACTCAATACTCAAATCTTTATGCATTCCATATGTATTACTTACATGGTGTAACAAGGTAAAATATCAATATGGAGCCTTTTGGGCACAGCAACATTAGGAGAGAGGAAGAGGGCTAAGTACCAATTCAATCATATTATTATAAATAATTGGATCTGTGTTTAAATGGGTGTATAATTATGAATAACTATACTCCACCTGCCCTCTTCTCTTAGCCCAAAAACATTCAGCCGAAGTGTCGGCGACGAGACCATATCTAAGGCCCAGGGTGGGAGGAGCGGCGGTAAGTCTTGGAGGAGCGGCGGTAAGTCTTGTAGGAACGCGCGCTTTCACTAGTTAGGAATGTAAAAATTCTAGTTAGATTTATTTAATTTTTATTGTGATGTTTCTAATTAGCTTTTAAAGGGTTTATTTTATAGTTGGTTATCTTGTTAGAATCATTATAAGACTGATTAGTGATAGTTTAAAGGGAAAAAAATGAGTTTGAAAACCAATCTCATATAATTACGTAACTTGAAAATGAGATTTTTAATTAATGCAGATATTTTAACGAAATTAGTTTCAAATGATAGATTTATATTTAAAACCGATAATACAAAATGATTCATGTCGATAACTTCATTAGGTTTGAAAAAATAACGAAAATTGTTAAGAGAAAATTTATCCAGCTTAAATTTTCGAACATAATGTTCTAGGATTTTTATTCCGTATGTGCAAAATTTATAAGATTGTATGTGTAAATACCTATGTAATAATATCAAAATTGTAAAGATTTTCGTACATAAATAAACAAAAAAGGGGTTCCAAAGGTTTCGGCTACGGGAAATGTTCCGCAAAATAGATCCAAAGGTGTTTTTCGATCGATCGCCTGTCGCAACACGGACACCGAAGAGGAACAAAGAAGCCGAAACCTGGGAAACAAGAAGAAAAAAGTGTGTTTTAATTCCTTCGCTTTCAACGTTCTTTCTCTCTTTTCGAGGTACCTACTAGAGGATCATACCCGGTATGTGGGTACCGAGTATGACCCACCGGTACCGGTATGATGCCGACTACGCATCCAGGGGTGCGTGGAGACGTGCGCCACCGGCGAAGTCATTACTAAGTAAGGAGCGCACGTCTAAACGTAGTGGGATCTGGTGTTCAAGACCTGGTGTCCGAAACACGAATGATCTTTGCGCTGCCACCGACGACGCGGTGGAAGTGGCGAAGTGGCGAAGTTTTGGGCTAGCTCCTTTACTGAGTAGTATACCTTAGATTCCAGAAATTGTTACAATTTAATAATAAAAAAAAAAATTGTCTACTTTTCGAATGTCATTTGGCAATTTATTAATTTTTTATGGACATAACTAAAGGGTTGGTTGAGTGCATTTTAAATCGGGATTGAGGTATGTTTATTTTGTTTTTGTTGTGTCGAAAGGTGTATCTTGTTTGTGTTTCCTCACAAGTGCTATAAAAATCTAGGTGTTTTTTGACAAATTTACATAGTGTGGTTTGCAGCTGTCTATGTTGGTTATTATTCGAATTAACTTCTTTTGTAGAATAAATATGGTTTGTGAATCTGTACCGTTTCCCCACACCATGACACCCCACAGTTGACCCATGCCTGGGTATATGCATAGTAAGTGGCAAGTGCAGTTTGAAGGTTGGTAGTTTTTTAATTTTGCGTAGGGTGTTTGAAAATTTTGAGTTTTGCTCTTATTTTCTGTATATGGGATTTCCAATTTATGTGGGTACCTATCTATGGACAAACTGAGGAGAGTAAATTCATTTACTTGTTCCAGTTTTGCGTTATTAAAAATTAAATTTAGTTGTAAAGGGGATTTTTGATAGGGATGAAATGTAATTAATTTTGTTTTGGTAAAGTTAATTTCAAATTTATGGTTATCCATCCAGTTTACAGCTGCAGAAAGAAGGGAGTTTAATTTGGCGTTAATATTGTCATCGCTCTGGCATGAGGTGAGCAGGGAGATATCGTCCGCAAATAAAACACATGGTTCGTTTATAATTTTAGGGAGGTCGTTTAGATAAGAATCAAAAGGCAGCCTGTTACACTCCCTTGGGGAATTGACGCGTTTACTGCTTTACTGTCAGATCTCATTGTAATTATTTCATTTGTTGTTTTTATCGAAATATTCCATTTCTACTAGTTGAACCCTATCCTTGTGGCATGATGTAGGTAAACCATTCATGAGCCTTTCCTCGTATTCCTGTCCCATGTTACTTGCTCCAATAGCTTTTAAATTGCACCTTGCCATAGGTTTTGGTCATATCGAGCAGTATACCTACGGCGTACTTTTTATTATTAATAATGGTTAGCCTCTTGTACGTGTTTATAGACTATTTTTACGGAAACCGTTTTGGCAGTCGTCAAGTATATTTTTCACAAAAAGAATAGGTAAACACGGTAACACATAGCCTTTTTAAAGATTTTAGACGCGATATGATGAATCCAATCGATGGGGCGATAATTATTAGGGCCGTTTTTGGATTTTTTGGTTTTATCAGTGCGTTTTTAAGTTGAGTGGGAAAAAATATCTCTTCAAACGATTGGTTGATTAATATAAAAAATGGTAGGGTGGTCTGCACATTTCTTAAGTAGAAATGGGGCAAGTTGGTCCAAAGCTCTTTTTATTTTTTATTATTTTGTTTACTTCCTTCATCAATAAGATATGAATTTATTTCTCGGCAATGGCTGAATCCTCGTTACCGAGAAATAAACTCCTTAATGTTGATTATAACATACATTTACTTAATTTTTGGGTTTTGTCTTAGCATATCTATTTTATTAAATACTTTTGGCACTAAATATCTTGAAATTCTTTCCCCATAATAATTTGTTATTTTTGGTTGACGAAGAAAGTGTAAGAGAGAAGAGACTAGCTCTTCTATCTTACACTTTTTATATAACTTATATTTATTTTCAATAGGAACTTTATACTCATCACTATAATAGTGTTCTAGGTTTCTCAAATAATCAACCTTCTTATTTCTATAGAGGATTTATCAAATGGGGAATAGTTTTTCATATGCTTTGTTACATTTTTGCTAACTAGGAACTTCTTATCTGTATTTTTATGTCTTGTAAATAAGTTATAAACTTTCGCCCATATACCTACAATAAGTCCATAACGAATTAGTGGGTCAATAGCGTCTGTTTATTCACCACATTGTTTAACCGATAGAATTTCCCCAATACAGATCTCGACTTTTACAAATGTCAGCTACATGCGTTTTCCAATTAAAATTTGAATCCGTATTAAGACCTATATATTTAAATGTGCTAACATAGTTCAGTTTGACAGATACGCCTTTATATCTTATTACATCGCCTTCACGAAGCCGTCACCCAAGCATTGGGTACATCAAACTAAGTCATCATCATCATCTGCCTAGCCTTTTCCCAACTATGTTGGGGTCGGCTTCCAGTCTAACCGGATGCAGCTGAATACCAGTATTTGAAAAATAAATAACCCTACGTAAAAATTATTGCTGGGAAACGACTTTTTTTTTGGGTGACAAATCACGTTTTACCGTAAAACTCGAATGTAACGCACAAAACAAAGCAATGTGCTGATGGATGCTTTGAATAGTAAACAGGTCAATGAGGTAATTAAATCAATTTATAACAATATACAGTATTATATATTATAACAATATAAAGTTAAAAAAAAACAATTTTTTTTTTAACTTTGACCCCAAATATCTCCGTAACTAGAAGTTTCCCAGGTATGGTCCAGAACAAAAAAAATATCGCAATGACGGGGAGAACAAGTGCCTTTCGGCTTCATTAAGGGTCTTTTTACACCCTTTATTAATAATAATAATTTTGTTTTTTAAAATAATAATCCTATGCCTATGGCATTAAGTCCGCCTCTGTACTTCCGTGCTTGAAGTGTTAAATAAATAAATAAATAATCCCTTTTTTTGACAAATAATGACTTTTTTTTATCAGGCAAATCAAAATCAAAAAAATTTTATTCCACATAGATCGGCACCATTTAATTCAACCATTTTGAAGCATATTCAAGTCAAGAAAAGACGTAGGTAGGTTGCCAGCGAATGACATTTTTCTAGTTCATAGTACTCACACAATATGGGCTATGCGATTATATAATACTAAAGAGATTGAATTTATACAATGCAAATATAGTTGTAAAATCTTCAGCAGCTCTATTTAATGCTATCAGTCTAAGCGCCCCTGTCCTCGTGGAGCAGGACCGGCATTGAGCCAATCGAATGAATCGTCCAACTTGTAATATGCCTGCTTACATAATGTGCGTTTTATGCATGTTTTAAATTTCGTTTCATTCAGTTCAAGAATACTTTGTGAAATTTTACTATAGCATCTCAAACAGTACCCCATGAAAGATGAGTCTACTTTAGCGAGTCTGAAGCCTGGCTGAACTGATCCCTATTTCTAGTACTGTAATTTTATCTATCGCTTCTTTTACTAAAAAGATGCAGATTTTTTCTTACGAACTGTTTTCAAAGATATATTGACAATGTCCCGTCATGATGGTAATGTCTTTAAACGGTTCCCTTAAAGAGTCACGCCTACGAAGATTATATAGGGCTCAGATGGCTCTCTTTTGCAAAATAAATATAGACAATGTCTGCAGCCCGTCCCCATAACAAAATGCCATAAGACATTATACTATGAAAACAACTAAAATAGACCAGTCGACCAGTCTAGCGGTATCTACATCAGTAAACTGACGGATTTTTCTAATAGTATATGCTGCTGAACTTAGCCGCCTCGCAAGAGATGTTTAATGAGAACCCCATTGTAGCCTTCAAGCGTAATCCCCAGGAAAACCGTTTTATCTACAAATTCAAGTTTTTCTTTATTCAATAGTATATTATACTAGTAATAGCGTATTATTACTTTAACATTCGGTAAAGCAAATTTTATGAATTTTTTTTTTTTTTTCATTTGATACTAAATTGTTTGCTGTGAACCAATTATGGACCTGAAGTAGGGCATTATTCACGTCATCTAGATTAAGGGCCCGTCTATTTATCTTAAAAATTAGGGAAGTGTCATCAGAATAACACCATATTTTGAGGTTGGTTTTTCAACAAATAGGGTAGATCATTTATATATAATATACTAGAAAGAGGAAAGAACCCGATATTGAGCCTTTAAACCCTGTGAATTGACACCATTTATTTGAACATGTTGTCTATCACTCAAATAAGATTTTATCAAACTAAGTGCAAGTTTACCCATTCCGTAATGCTCAAGCTTCAAAAGTAATGTGTCGTGATTTACGCAATCAAATGCTTTGGAGAGATCACAAAATATTCCTATGGCGTCTTGGGACGCTTCTCACGCAGTAAATATGTGCTTTAATAAGGTTACACCGGCGTCAGTCGTACAACGTCCCTTGGCGAGACCATACTGTTGATCGTGTAGGATACCTACTGTTGGTGTTAAAATGATTGAGCATTTGATTAAGCATTACTTTTTCAATTACCTTGCTAAACACAGGCAACACGGATACCAGTCTATAATTAAAATAATATAATAAATATAAGTAAAACTAATGCACGTTTCCGAACGCAATAAAAAAGAGCTAACAATTCAAGACACTGACAATTGACAGTGACATAACGAATACAAACAATCTGTGACTGTCAAGAGCAAAGTAAACTTAAAATAAAGCGTCGCGTCGGTACACGAAAAAAGTTACTGTGACGTATTACTATCGACGAACAGAAAAATAGCTTCAAAATCAAAATCAAGGATCTTAACCAAACAAAAAGAAAACACTTACAGAGAAAACAAAAACAAACGAGTTACTTCTTCCTTGCTATCCGCTTTGGCCGAGTGTTAACCTGCGCCGGCACCGGGTTTGTGTTATTCGAGCCAGGAATGGATTCAGGCGGAACCACTTTATCCAGCGTCTTGCCATGCTCCGCTCCCAGCCCGTTAACGTTTCCTTCCATAGTCCACACATTCGTGACGCAGAACAGCTTTCGAGCTGTTGTAAAAGCAGACTGCCGTTGACGAGTGAGGAATTCAGACACCACATAAGAAGATCCCTTCAGTTTGGTCTTGGTTTTCCAGATCTGGCCTCTAATAGCAGAGTCCGCGAACCGAAGCAGGATAGGTCTAAAGTGACCTTCCGAAGCCGTGCCCAACCTGTGGCACACTGTCATTGAAGAGGGTGCCAGATCAGTTATGCCAAGCTTACTTTGCAGAATGGACACCACACTTGCTGGGAGTTTCTCATCAGACTTCTCAGGCACTCCACCTAGCATCAAGAACTTCTTCATCTCAATAACGTCGACACTCTGCTCACCTCAGCAATCTGCAGCCACACATGCTCCTTGAAGGCAGAAAAATCCCTATGAAGCCCGCTCAAGTCCGCTCCTGGTGAAGATGCCTTCAAGTGCTCTTCAAAATCCACCATCTGCTGGTTGAGGGATGTTATTGCCAAGCGCTGTGTCTCTGCAATGTCAGCCATAGAGCTCATGATAGTGACTTTTTGTTCAAAGTGCAGTGATCGGTGAGGTCAAAGTTCAAGTGACAGCTCAAGCCAACAAGTAAATGCAATTGGCACTTTTAGAACATGTGTATATTACTGTCCACACAATACGTATAGTAAAAATTTTAATTAATAAAGATACTACTAAAATCAAAATAAAAATTTAGAGAACATGTGTGTTTCCTTTTTTGCATCTACCCGAATAGTATTTCTAAAAGATTTCAAATACTTAGCAACATACTTGTTAAAAGTTTCAGTGTTTATATAAGGCTTAGGTGATAAAGCTAAAATAGTCTTTCCCTACTTTTCTGATACCTCTAGTTGCCCAATCACTAAATATAAATTTAGAGCAAATACTTTTTGTCTTCTTTTCAAAAGTTTTGTTGAACTTAGTGTGAACTATTGAAAAGAAATGATCATACAATTGATTACATTAATATCGTCCATATGATGGCTCATAACACATAACTTGTTCTGTAGGGAAATATTATACCTATTTAATTTGCTAGTAGTTATAGGTCTAAATTTAATCTGAACTTTTTGCAATGGTGTATTGCACCTAAAAGTTACAGTTTGTCTGCTATGGTCAGACGGCAGACAATTTACTATGGCTTTATCTAAGTAATCACAATCACAGAAAACATTATCTATACAAGTAGTAGAAGATGGAGTGACTCTAGTAGGTTCTATAAAAATGTTTAGTCAGGTCAAAAGACTTAAAAAGGTTTAATAACCGACTGCTACTTGAATTTTCTTCTAAAATATTGATATTGAAATCACCACAAATAATTGCAGATTTATTACTGGCTGCAAGTTTTGCCAGGACATCTTTCATTATTGATTCAAATAAGGAAAAGTTTTGAGTTTGGGGGTCTGTATACACACAAAATTACATGCTTATCTAGCTCAACACAGGACAGTTCGACGCAATGTTCAACCGAGAGACCTACTATATCATTATGTTGCTTATATTTAACACATTTTTTTAGGTACCTCCACGCAGCATAGATTTACGGTTAAAACAGCTACCCACCGTATAGTTTTCATAATTAATAAGCATCTGGTAATCTTTTAGCCAATGTTCAGTAAAACAAATAATGTCAAACATACTTTTTTCTAAAAACAATTCAATTTCTAATAATTTGAAAGAAATGCCTTGGATATTTTGGTGGAGCAATTTTAAGGTAAGTGTAAGAAGATACCTTGCTGTTGGTAGGTAAATTTCACGCGAAAGAAGAACGCAGGCAACAGCTGGTCTAGATATATAATTGTTTTTTCTATAACCTAAATTTTCAAAATATGGAAAAGCAAACAATATGATTTTTCTACAATTTAACTTTAACAACTCTGATACACAGTCTGTGATGTCTTCGTTTTATTAATCTTAGAACTATTACCAACACATATAGTAATTGTAGTATTAGGATAACACATTTTTTGTTACTGATGCCATAACCTGTTTGTAGGTCGACCCTGGCATACAATAATTTTGGGTACAATAACTCAGGTTATTACTGAGTAATTTCCCTAGCCCTCTACCTATACTATCTGAGAAAACAACTGAATGGTTACAATCATGACTATTAGGTGAGATCAAATTAACAATCTCAGGCTGTACTACTTGTGAATCATGATGTATTATGTCAGGCATTGCAACTCGGCTGATAACACAGTCCTGAGTACTCACAGCTAGGGACAGGTCCATTGCCTCAGGCTGGCGGGCATCAAGGCTGGATTCCCTCTGACAAGTACACTGAGTGTTGCTGAGAGTCAGCAAGTCCACTTTGTCTACTAATGCATTAGTGGCAAGAATCATCATTCTCTTGCCCTTATCCCAATTCATTTGGGGTCGGCGCAGCATGTCTTCTTCCATACTTCTCTATTACTCGTCATCTCGCCAGACACCTCCTTTCTTGCCATATCATTCTTTACACAGTCCATCCATCGTTTCTTTGGTCTTCCTCTACTCATATACCCATCCACATTCATACTCAGAACTTTCCTCACAACATTTTCCTCATTCCTCCGCATCACATGCCCATACCACGACAACCGATTACCACACAACTTTTCAGTCACCGGCGCCACTTTCAAACTTCCTCATTATACACATTTCTTATTTTATCCATTCGCGTAACACCACACATCCCCCTTAGCATTCTCATCTCCGCCACATGCAAATGCCTTTCATTCATCCCTTTTGTGGCCCAACATTCTGATCCATACAAGACAGCAGGTCTAACCATTGTTTTATAAATCTTCCCCTTAAGTTCAAGGGGGATGCGGGAGTCGCAGATTGTTCCCGTGACCTGCCGCCATTTCATCCATCCCGTGTTAATTCTGTGCTTTACACTACGATCTATTTCGCCATCGCTTTGCACGAATGAACCGAGATACCGAAAGTCGGAGCAGACAGGCAAAAACGCGCCATTAAGCGCTATGGCTCCAGAACTAGAGAGACCGCCGAAATCGCAGAACATGTATTCCGTTTTAGTTCTGCTGATTTTCAAGCCCACATTCTCCAGCTTCTGTTGCCATTTCTCCAATCTGCTCTGGATCTCAGATCCAACGTCAAAGCGTCCATAATCAACAGGAAGGTAAGGACTTAAAGCCGACCCTTGATGCAAGCCTACAGCCACATTGAACTCATCGGTGTTGCCAGCAGCTGACCGGACGTAGGTACAAGATTGACTGTACATAGCACGAATTAACTCTACATACTTCCCAGGTATACCTTTCTCTTTCAAGGCCCACCACAACACATCCCGAGGTACCCTATCATACGCTTTCTCCAGATCAATGAACACCATGTGCAAGTTTTTGTGTGCACGTCTATACTTCTCGCACAATTGGCGGAGTGCAAAAGTGGCGTCCATTGTTCCTCGACCTGGCATAAACCCAAACTGATTTTGGGTAATCTCACTCTCCTCTCGCAATCTTTTCTCTATCACTTTCTCCCATACTTTCATACTATGTGACATGAGCTTTATCCCCCGATAGTTGTTGCAGTCTTGCACATCACCTTTATTCTTAAAGATGGGCACTAGCGAACTATTGCACCATTCTTGTGGGATCGCTCCTTCATACAACAACTTATTGAAGAATAAAGTTAGCCACATACATCCGTCTTCTTTTAAGCACTTCCATACTTCTACTGGTATTTCATCAGGGCCCATGGCCTTTCCATTTTTCATACTTTGAACTGCCTTCCTCACTTCATTTATGCTAATTTGCCTCACCAAACCCATATTTACTTGTACCTCGTTAAGCACATCGCTCCATTCATTCTCTTCATTCATTAGTTTTTCAAAATAACCCTTCCATCTCCTTTTTATTTCATCATCTTTAGATAAAACCTTACCAGCGCCGTCTTTCATACACTTTATATGATTCATATCTCTCGTTCGCATTAGTGGCAAGAATACGCTCTTTAATTTGATTTTTAGGCCTTTCATATTTATTATATAAAGACTTTAGTAACTGATAAAGAGCCTGTATTTCTGATTGTAGGTGCTGAGTGTCAATTTCATAAATATTAATACTATTCTCCAATTTAGTCTGATAGTTATTTAATTTATTACAAGAGAAACATGTTCTTTCCTTAATTAAATATTTTTGGAATAGTGCCTTTGTTGTTTCTTGTATTTATTACATTTTTTAATGATTTTATTTAATCATGCATATTTCTTAATTTTAAGGCTGTAGTTATGTTTTAGTATGGAGTCCTCTGTAAGGTCTATTGTTAAAACGGAATGAGGGTTGCAATTTGTATTTACTAATTCATTATACAAATGGTCAGTTTCTATAGCCTGAGTATGATTCTTTTCCTTTTTCAAATTTAAAAGTTTACCTTTACCATGGATTAATTGATCTTCTAGGTCTGTAATTTTACATAAAGCCTCCTTATTCAAGTTGCTACAGTTATTGAAACCATCCGTGACCATCCATAGCTGATCCTGTTCATTGACAACATTCAAGAATTCCTGATGAAAGTCTACTAGCTCCTGTTTTAAGCTCGAGTTTTTGCTATTAACGTTAATGACCTCCACCTCACTGTCTTCTCTCTCCTGTAACAGTTGTTGGCATTGGAGTTAAGTTCTTGGAGGGTCATTTTCAATTTAAGCTCCATATCCTGAGCTAGCCTTAGTCATTACAGGCATGGTTTCCGGATTGTTTACTGAAAATTGGAAATAAGGAAACGGAGAGATTACTAGGATAGGCTAATGAAGAAAATTTAGATATGAAAGGGGGAAAAACGGGGAAAAAATTTAGCGTTACTCAAAGAAATGAGGTAGGCTGCCATATTAGCTTGAAAATATTGATTTTACTATCTTAGTATTTTACTTTTTCATAAACGTAGGTAGGTTGCCTAGAATAATAATTTATATTATTACAAGATTATTTCAAGACATTAATAAAATAACGGTCATGGACATTATATACATTTAATTAATATTGCAAAGAATGATTTAAGAAGCGTTGAAATAGTTAAAAAATAAAATTACTTTTTACGAACATACATTTCTCAACGAACCATTAAGAACCAATACAGGGTACTAAATCAGCAAAAAAAAAACAAAAACACTATACTAGAATTGGCGTAGACGTGTTATCGAGTTTAAGGGACGATTGTGTGGTATTATAAAATAAAAAGTAAACAAATACTCTCCGTTTAAATCCGTAGTTAAACCACGTCAGCTGTTGTTTTTAGGTTACCGGTAACGTCGTATAACCGAATCCTTCATTAATTATCAGGAAAACAATTTTCCTGAGTATTTACACATGTAACATACGATATTACATATAATTACACCATAATACAACTTAATCACTAATTAAATTTAATATTAAAATACGAAAAACTAATTTGACATGTCACTCGGGCAGTGTTGCCACTTTTCTCTCTCTATCTCATTGAAAATAAGAAATAATATGATGTTATGTTTACTCTACAGATTAACCGTAGCCAGTCGCGAGTAAGTCCATTCGCGCAAGAGTCCAATCGCGCAAGAGTCTATGCGCGCATGTGTCTATGCGCGTAAGTGTCTATGGGCGCAAAAGTCGATTCGCGCAAAAGTCTAATCGCCCAAAAGTCCATGCGCGCATATGTCTTTTCGCGCAAGTGGGTTCGCGCAAGTGTCCTTCGCGCATATGTCTTTCGCGCAAATGTCCCAGATCCGGCGTCTAGCAGGTGAACCTTTGAGGCTGGCTTCTGCTTAACCCGACTATCCTGTGGGTGCCTTGAGTGTAAGGTGTCCGGCCAGGGTCAAAAAACTTACAAACTAAGCGACTACACGCTAACAGCACCCCCTATGGGTACGAGCCTTGGCTTAGGAAGTCGCTGGGCAGCAAAAGGACAAAAATTAAGTATTGACAAGATTCGTGGTTAAATAATAACAGCCGCACGGGTCGATCTTCAAAGTTAAACAACGCTTACTGAGGTCCATCCATGGATGGGTGACTATTTATCATTTATTGAGACTGTCTCGTGCCTTGAAAAGCACGGTCCCGACGGGTATTTGTAAAATTTCGACAAGCATGTATTATCGTGTTACTTAATTGGTGTAGAGATCAGATAGGCAGTCACTTCATGTAAAAACCAAAGCTGACTTTTTTTTTTTAATGTTACGTCACCATGCTGAGATATAGAGGCCTCGTACAGGATCAATTTAGTTTTTTTTTAATATTTTTTTTTTTAATATTTATTAAATTTTGTTTTATTGTTTTGTCCTGTGCGAGTCTAATAGATAATTTACTTTTCTTTCTTTAAAATTCTAGTATTTAGCTGCATCAGGTTAGACTGGAAGCCGACCCAACATTTTTTAGAGAAAGCTATTTATATTTATACCTATTCATTGATCATTGATGGATGGATTGGGAATGATGAATAAGGTTATGAATTATTGTAGATAGTTTCAGGGTTCTGAACATTGATTACCTACGTAAATATAAGATAACACTAACATTCAAACACTGTTTTAAGCTTTCACGGTTTACAATTAAACTTATACCGTCACTCACGTTACGGGGTATCTTCCGTGATTGTTCATTAGTTTTTGTGATTTTTTGTCAACCCGCGATCATGGCGCTTGCAACACAGCGTCGAAATATCGGGAGCTCAAAATAATAAACAATCACGGAAGATATCCCGTAAGTGACAGTATAAGTTTAACAGTAACATTTACTTATGAACCGTCATAATAAAAAAAAAGTTGTATATCTATGTGTGTACGTGTTTATAATAAGATACCAAGTAATCTCAAGACTCAAAATATGAGAATATTTAAAAATAAATTGCATGACTGGTTGTGTAGTCATAGTTTTTATAGTGTCAAAGACTTCTTTGACTATAAATGTTAAATATTCTCGTGAAAATATTGCACGTTTATTACTGTTAAGCAAAAACATGTATGCTCTTTCTTTTTTTGTTTTTACCATCTTTTATACCATGTTTTTAAACAAATAAATATTATTCTATTCTATTCTATTCTATAATATTTCCATAACAGACAGTATTACAGTTACAGCTGGTTATGGCAAGTTATACCATAAGTACGCCATTGAATCCCATGACGTGTTATTATATTAGTGGTCCGTTATTTGATATTATAATGTGCCATTGGGAATAACCTTAGCTCCATATGCAGAGCGTTATTCAATGGTAATGAGGACTATGCTCAGCAGCATAATTAACTTTTACCCGACTGCGGCGAAGCCCAAAAGGAGGGTTATGTGTTTGGCCTGTATGTATGTATCTGTTTATTTGTTCCCTCTTAACTCAATTTGGTGAAACAGATAGGCGGTCGCTCCATGTAAAATACTGGTATTCAGCTGCATCCGGTTAGACTGAAAACCGACCCCAACATAGTTGGGAAAAGTCTAGGCAGATGATAGGACGTTCTCAGTAACAGCTCACAGAGTAGATTTGTGCCTGGATTAACACAATATAGGCTGGTCTTTCTACTGATACCGAACTTCATCTGCACCACACAATTGGTTCAGTAGTTTAGTTTCAAAATGTACAAGACAGACTGATTATCACACTTAGAACTTACAGATTAAATAATCGTTGCGCTAACGACTTGCTCAAACAAAACAGGCTTTCAGGCACACTCTAAATGGTATGAAAAACTAGATTTTACAAATCTGGAAGCTATAGAGTACCTAGTTATCGATGTAGAATCTATCTGACAACGTCGCGACGTTACGTCAGGAGCTTCGTATAATATTATTATCTACGCAGGAGTGTTTGTTTGTCGTCATAACAGCTGGTTGATGTAAATACTGTGTTGTGGAGTTTGTTCCGTATGCTCCATGCACCACTAAGTAGGGTAGTATCAATAATTAAGTTGAAGTATTGTATATAATTATAGATTACTAGCTTCTACCCGCGACTTTGCCATTGTGAAAAACACATTCTGTGGCACTCGATAATAGTATAGCTATCCATCAGTGAACGAATTTTTGAAATTGAATGAGTAGTTTCAGTCATTACCTCCTACATACAAACTTTACCTTTTTATAATATACAGGCAAGTTTGTGTCGGCGATGGCCTACAATACCTATCACGCCACACTATTTCCAAACCACTGCAACTCCTGTGCGCCAGGATCAACAGTGGCGACCACCAGAAAAGCGCCAAGACAATGAAGCTCGACGAAGTCCCAGAGAAACAATTGAACTGTCTTGGATCCCGCAACGAAATTAATCAGAGCGGAGCAAAGTGATGACTTGCATATTCTATCTCATGTAAGTTATTCTTTGCCCCCAATTAATCGCAAACGTGGAATAGGTATTGCTCTCAAAATAATATTGACGCCAATAAAAACTAGCACGTTATCGCTCTTTTTATTTCTAGGAATAGTTTTAGAATTAAATATTATGAAACGTCTTATTTTAAAGACGACACACCATCATGCATAATCAGTCAATCTTTAAATTCTCAAAGCTGGGGGCTGGAACACAGGGACACTCCTCCTTGCTAGAGGGAGGACCCCGTCTTCCACCTTACGAGCCCTCGCTGCTTACAATTTTTAACTTGAGGACATGCCGGTTTCCTTTCTAGTTACGAATGCTCATCCATAGTCTTATGGTATTTTAAAAGTATTTTCATATGGCCTTCCTTGTCTCATCATCATCATTACAGCCGAAAGACATCCACAGCTGGACATAGGCCTCCCCCAAGCGTCGCCACATTAATCGGTCTACATTTTTTACTACATTTATGGATTCTCTCAGTTATGCTGCTATTGTATCGAAATTGCCGCCCTTTTGGGTTAGGTACTTCTTTAGGACAGCCAGAGGCGTATCTAGGGTGGGGCAAGTAGGGCACGTGCCCCGGGCGCCTTTCGAAGAGGGGCGCAAAATTCGCCAATTATTAAATTTAAAAATCAAAATACACTACTTACAATAAACTATTTCATACTGGTGGCAAAGTATTTAGAGCTTTCTATAGTTGCGATGTTAACGGAAGACAGTTATACGAAGAAATATTGGATGTTCGAATGTACGAATGAATCTACAAGAAAAAAGGTCAACCTGAAGAAATCTAAAGAGTTACTAGAATTTATTGTGGGTATGGGGTTGAAAGCATAATTATTTTCAATTCATTAATTAAATTCTGCTTATATTGTAGTAGGGATCCATCTGTTTTTTATATTAAGATAAGTTACGAAGGGGGTGCAACTATGATGCGTGCCCTTGGCGCCATTTTCGATTGGTACGCCCGTGAGGACAGCCTATTTAGACTAGCTTGGCGAGTACTGGCTCCCCTCGAGGTGACTGACTGCGTCACGAATCCAGCGGATGATCATCCATTCATCCCTGATTTCTTGCCTCATGTAAATTATTTTGCTCAACGCTTTTGCTTTGTTACTTTACGACAACAAAACAAAGTCATCATACTTACTGAAAAAATAACATTCAATAATAACATGCCTTTATTAATTTCGCTTTAGAAATTATTGCCATTGTTTTAATGTAGTTATTATTTATTCACCTACTTCATTTAACGCAATAAAAACAAACTATTGATTCGACTTATTTACTTGCTATGGATACCTACTTTTTCGAAAACATATAACGAAATAACAACCGCAAGAATAAACTTATTAATAAAGGAAAACGTTCACAATAATAAAGTGATATCCGAGTTATTCGAAGAAAAACACATAAACAAAAATATTTTGTTCTAATTTTCTAGTAAATATTTTTGTTAAAGTTACTGTTAGTCTGCATCATCCTACTCGTGACCTTTATTTATTACTGTCAGTTCCTTAGATCTAAGGCTTATCCATAGGGACCATCATCATTCTCTTGTCCCTATCCCAATTCATTTGGGGTCGGCGCAGCATGTCTTCTTCTTCCATACTTCTCTATTACTCGTCATCTCGTCAGATACCTCCTGTCATGCCATATCATCCTTCACACAGTCCATCCATCGTTTCCTTGGTCTTCCTCTACTCTTACCCATCCACCGTCATACTCAAAACTTTCCTCACGATATTTTCCTCATTCCTCCGCATCACATTATAACCAAGCAACATAATTACTTGATGTTGCCAAAGTCTTTTCAACTATCTTCAAAACAGACCATTAAAGAAAAGACAGGTGTTTCAATAACAAAAAATCTAGAAAACACAGTCGAAATCACGATTAAAATTCCGCGTAATTCAATATTATTTGTATGACAAGTTAAGTAGATATTAAAAGGCGTTAATCGCAAATATCTGTCGATTATAATCAATTGGTTTTCCCTTATCACAGTAACTAGGCCCTGATAAGGACAAAAACATAAAACAATAATATTTTTTGCTGATAAGAGTGATAATTACATAGAATAGTCACCGATTCTGGGAAAAGTCTAATTCATATTTTGTAAATATTTTTTCCGTCATAATGGTTAAATTCTTCCTTAAAATGGCGGATCTTTTTTTTAACTAGGTTTTGGCTGGGGCTAGGGCCTCGAGTACAAAATCCATCCCACGGGATCGCACCACTGGGATAAAACATCCTATATTTTGACCCAGGTCTACTCTGTAGGGCGTAAAAAGGTTACAGATAGAGTCGTACGGTATTATATAGTTTCTGTCTACCTTATTTGTGGAATAGGCGTGAGCTACTTTTATTTAGTCATCAATGCCTAGCCTTTTCCCAACTATGTTGGGGTTGGCTTCCAGTCTAGCGGACGCAGCTGAATACCAGAATTTTACATGAAACGACTGCCTATCTGGACTCCACAACCCAGTTAGTACTGGGTAATACGATATCCCTTGGTTAGACTGGTTATCACACTTTCAGGCCACTGCTCGGCCACCACACGGCTTAACGTGTTTCCCCGAAAACTCGGTATGTAATGGGTCACCTATCCACGGACCAACCTAGGCAAGCGCGGCTTAACCTGAAGATCGACCCTAGCTGATATTATTTAGCCACGAACTCTTATAGATACTTAGAAATAAAATAATAATTAGTATGATACTATTCCTAGAAAAAAAAACAACGTGCCGTTTTTATTGGCGCCAATATTACATAGATCAATATGTATTCCATGATTGCGATTAATTGGAGGCAAAGAATATCTAACATTAGATATAATCTGCAAGTCATCACTGACATTGAAATTGGTCAGTCTTATCTATACTAATATTATAAAGTTGAAGAGTTTGTTTGGTTTAACGCTCTAATCTCAGGAACTACTGGTTCGAATTGATAAAATCTTTTAGTGTAGGATAGCCCATTTATCGAGGAAGGCTATAGGCTGTATAAAATCACGCTATGACCAATAGGAGCGGAGCATTAATAAAAAATGTTGCAAAAACGGGGAAAATAGTATTATTTAATAATTTCACGAAGGTCGCGAGCAACAGCTAGTGTATTATATAAGTCTATATATTATGTGTGGATAAGAGAATGATGAAATAGCTGTGTCATTCCACATTTAGTGTGGAACTGCGCAATAGTAAAACGCAGAAATAACTGTTTGACGGTGTCAATGGCTTTCATTGTTTTTTGAAGGTTTTTTGAACCTAATACAAATTTTATTTTACTCGAAGAGAAAAACATAATAATGGAGTGTCAATAGAAAGGCTGGCAGGTCATCATCCTCTGCCCAGCTTAAACATACAGGGTGATTGGTTAAACGTGGACAATACATTAAGTGAGTGAAATACTCATAAATATGAACAACTTTTACTATTGGACTAGCTCAGAAATATAACAAAAAAAAATCTGCTTTGGCCTACATTTTTTCGAGTTACGCGACCAAATAATTATACTGGGTGATTTTTAAACGTTGGCAATACTTTAAGGGCGTGTAGTACTCATGAAAATGATCAAATTTTTACTATGACACCGACCATGAATTCGTGAAAAAATATCAGCTGCTCCATACATTGAAAATATACTACCTTAGTAACTTGATTCATCATCGAGGACGAGACAACAACAGGTATAATTGAACAATCAAACTAGCTTACCTGTAAGCGCCGTTCGATTGAGATTTTTCATGAATTCATCGTCGGTCCCGTAGTAAAAGTTGATCATTTTCAGGAGTATTACACGCCCTTAAAGTATTGCCAACGTTTAAAAATCACCCAGTATAATTATTTGGTCGCGTAACTCGAAAAAATGTAGGCCAAAGCAGATTTTTTTTTGTCATATTTCTGAGCTAATCCTATACTAAAAGTTGTTCATATTTATGAGTATTTCACTCACTTAAAGTATTGTCCACGTTTAACCAATCACCCTGTATGTTTACGTCTTGTAAACCTAGCCGTAGACCAGTCGTGTTTAATGGAATATCGTCGGGGATAGTGCAAATCCGCGGAACTAGCATTGGATAATTCCGCGTATCTGACAAATGTAGCCAATTTCAATTACACATTGTCGTAGCGACTAAATTAATGAATTTAATAGATTTCTACTGTTAACAATACATGGAACACATGAATTGTTACTATTCATGTAAAAATTAGGTCAAATTTCGTTAAAATAAAAAAATAAAAAACTTTTAACCTTCCCCTGTAAACCTACACGTAGTGCAGATACGCGCACTTTACGTAGGTATGGTAGATTCGCGGATTTGCACTATCCCCGACGATATGTTTGTTTTAATGAGGCCTCGTCTCCACCATTACAGCAGCTTCAGCAACTTGTCAATAATAATTTCGTCTAGAATATTCTTTGTAGACACTTCTGACATTCACGCTTACTTAAAAAACTCTTTATTTGATCAGATGTTCAAGTTTTTATTTGTTATAATTAATTGAGAACTTCTTACCAACCTACCTACCTACTTTATTTTCTGAATGTATAATTTATTAAGGCTTTTTACTATTTAAAAAGAATGCAAGTCATTTTTGCCAACTTCCGTTCATCAATATTAATTAACTGAATGTTTAGATAAAAATAAAACATATACCAACTTCTTATGCAGAATACATAATTATACTTAAAAGTGTAGGTACGTTGTACCACTTTATTATGATCATATTAATTATAATTCAAAATGTTGACTGACTTGTACTGTTTTAAATTGAATAAATTTGTAGTTGCCACGACCTAATTCAGACTTTTATTTTCACAAATTATAGGTTTTAATAACTTACAAACGAAGTTTCTAGTTTTCCGTTCCAGGAAAAAACACAACAGGAGTAATTCCAGTGTGGGAAAGAGATAGCGCTAGACGACCTGTACAGCTCTTTCCGACACTGGAATTACTGCCGCTTTGAAACGTCATAGTAACCCCCCCGGTAAGAAAGTCCGCATAGTCTACCTACATATTTACGCCAACTAGTTTTCTTCGAAATGGTAAACCGTATTCTATAAAATCTTAATTAGTGCTTACTTCGCTAAACCTAATTATTTCATTTTCCAAAAAAAAATTGTGAAATATATCGTTAAACCAACTGATATTGAAATAAATTGAAACTCGTCGAGCTCGTGGCTAAATAATAACAGCGTTCCGGGTCGATCTTCGGGCCTCGGAAAACACGTTAAGCCGTTGGTCCCGACTGTCGTTTAAAGATCGTTGACAGTAGTTACAGGTAGTCAGTGGCCCGATAGTGTAAAAACCAGACTTACCAAGGGGTACCGTAAAACCTGGTACCGTCTGGTTTGTGGACGTCAGATAGGCAGTCGCTCCATGTAAAATACTGGTATTCGGCTGCATCCGGTTAGACTGGAAGCCGACCCAAACACAGTTGCGAACAAAATAGAACTCTAGAATTAAAGAACTTTTGGTCCCGGTCTGGACGTATTGTGGCATTATAATTATGTTTATGATTAATTCATAATTTTCCTCATTAACCTGCTTTCATTCAATCTGATAAGACAGTACTTGAATACGTGATTGCATGGGGTATTAGGTAAATGTATATCTTATAGCTCAAACACTGACGTATTCAATTATTTAATCCATACAGGCTTAGCAACTAAGCTGCATTCAAAGATAATTATACTAAAAACTTCGACCAATAACTACATTCTATAGAATCTTTTAGTAATTCAATGCTTCTTATCGTAATTTTTCTGCAAGACGAGTTAAGTGTGTAATCCAATAACGAGTACCTACAATTAAAATGGCTTAAAGAAGATAATAATTTTGTAAAATAAACATATTATTGAGTTACGTCATCAAATCGCGCGAGCTAATGTGCAGAAGAAGGATAATAATAAATTAATCTTTTTCATGTGATCATGCTTACGTACCTGCATTCGTAAGTAAGAAGATTACTTACTTTAGTTATATAATATTAGCTTATCGAGTCCAAGCAGCAAAACAGTAGCATTTGCGAATATAAAGCGCAGGCCACGCCGGCAGCTAGCGACCGAGCGAGCGAGCCGGGCGAGCCTGTTTTGATACTTCGTTTCGGCTCTTTCGGTAGTTCGCGGTATGAACCAAAGTATGAAAAGAGGTGAAACTATGCCTCACCCGGCTCGCTCGCTCTCTCGCTAGCTCGTGGCCTGCGCTTTAGACCGAAGAGACAGTCCTGTACCTACAAATACATGTTTATACATTTAATTAACTCAATCGTTCATGAACCGTATGCGTGTTCACACCGTGCGTACGTAAAAGTTAATGTATGCTAATAAAACACCCGTCTGGGGTGTCGCCTTGTAAACAAAACAAACCGTGCATATTCAACACTTGTCTGTATCTCTGTATTGTTTCATTATTCGTATACATTTGCCTTCATTTTAACGAACTAGGCTGGTCGGTAAAAAGCATCTACATATGTACATACATAATAAATCATGTTATTGTATTATGTATATGGAATGGGGATCTTTACATTCAAATTGTAGTGTTAAGGTCTTCACACATTACACAGACTCGACAGACGGTAAACATTTACATGTGAGCTTTATATCGTTTTCTTAACAGTTTGATGTACAGAATGCTTGCTTGACGGCTTCGTTAAGGGTCTTGTTACGCCCTGTATTGTGTGAAGAACTTTCTCTTACAACGTTGGGACGTCATATTTTGCACTTTTCGCTTGTGAACAGTGATTTTCTCGTAGCATTCGTAGGCGGTTGCTACGGCTTGCTACGCAGAGGTAGTTGGGTGCAAGTGACAAATGAGGAGTTTGCACCTCCCCTTTGTCACTTCGCTGTCCATGTGTAGTGTCTAAAGTAATTCTTTTATCAAGATTAAGTTATAGACTGCCTCATTGGTCGAGTGGTTGCAAAGCGCGACTACTGAGCATGAGGTCCTGGGTTCGAAATACAAATATTTATTGGGTTTTTCAATCAGGAATTTATCAGCCACGGAGTCTGGATTTGTACGTGGTTGATGGCAATAGGCTCGCCCCCTATTACATGTGACTTACACATAACTGGCGAAATGTGGGTGTACTATTAGGTACACATCTGCCTAAACATACGGAGATTATTGGCGTGATGTTATGTATATAAAAGTAAATTCACAACCCTCATAGACACTGATAAATTGCTAATTAGATAAAGATACAAGATGAAGTTCCTCTCGTCATCATATCTCACTGAAGTATTTTTCTAATCACTTATGAAACACGTACAATAAAACTCCTAATTCTATTAAACAACACTTTCAATAAAACAAAACAAAAGAGATACGACACCACATTTTAATGTGACAAAATGACGCGCTGCCTTTCTAAATACGTCATTCGTAAAAATGGTATGCGTCGGAGTTATCGTGATTGTTTGAGAGTTGTGCTGTATCAATTGCATTCGATTCTGTACGGTTTGATTACGTCACTAGTTAGATATCGAGTATTTGCGTAGTTTATGCGTATTGAAAGGACGATGGCGGTAGAAAGAGGCAGAGAGACAGGCAAAGAGGGGCGAACCTTTCTTTTTCTTTGTTTTTTTTTTTTTTTTAAATCGTTGTCATTTAAGCTCACATACACAAACAGCCAGACCCGGGACAACTACCTGTAGGCCATACAAATATTTGTTCCGTGCTTGAATCGAACCGGCGACACGTAGCGCAGCAGTCAATCGCTCAGCCACTGCGCCAACCGTGCCGTCTACACCTATTCCCAACAGGTCACAAATTCAAACTCTTTGGCTGCTACAGAGAAATTCACTCTAAGATTTTTTTAGATTGTTTTTGCAATTTAATGTGGTTACGAACATAGTATTTTGGAACCCATATTATTTTTCAACCAGCTTTTACCTGCGGCTTCGCTGGCGTTAATTTAGAATTTGACAATTAAACTCTTAATACACTACTAAAGTTTCTATAATAATATAATTAAAAAAAATAAGCAGTACCTTTGTGCTCTTCTATCTTAATGTATGTGTGTGTGTCTTGTTGAGTATTTTGTGTGTACATAAATAAATAATTTAATCATGATTCGAAAGACACGTGGCGCCATCTATTATCATAAGAACGTTATTGTTGTTTCCCGCGGGAACTGTCCTTTTTTTCGGGTTGAAAGGTACCCTATGTCCGTTTCTGTACACCTGACAACGTGCAATGTAAAAATTCAGGATGATCGGTTCAATGGTTTACGCGTGAAAAGGTAACAAACAAACTTACTTTCGAATTAATAATATGGATTAGGATGAAATAGTATTGAAATCGGTATTCCACCAGTAAATCGCTTTTGAATTTAGGTAAGTGTATTACTTTACCTACATACGTAATTAGGAAGTGCCTTACATCCGACTCTCGAATATGATCAAAGCATTATGAAAGACAGCACTTTTAACAACTCGGCCATCTCTGACGCATTCGATTTACTGTTTGTTTTCATTCCGTTCTCTTTACCGACTTGTCTAGACGTTTCCCATGCATTGTAATTGTGTTTTGGGATAAAAATTGTTATGTACTCATTTCAATTACCTACATGTGTGTAACACTAATGGATTCTACACCAATACGAAAGGACATGCTTTCGGACGCGTTCAGTTGTCATGGCGCCGACAACTCGGCGCATTTGGTGTATAGAGTTCAGAACACGTACGTAAATCGCCGACATACTTGGCCACATTTGTGTAAAGTCTGTAATACTTGCCGAGGTCTGTCCATGAATGGACTTTCCATAACATACCAAGACCTTTCCGTGTCTCGGGATTTCTCGGAAACCGCGTTAATCCGAAGGTCATCATCTGCCTAGCCTTTTCCCAACTATGTTGGGGTCGGCTTCCAGTCTAACCTGAATATCAGTATTTTACATGGAGCAACTCTGTATCTGACCTCCACAACCCAGTTAGTACTGGGTAATACGATTCCCCTTGGTAAGACTCGTTGTCAGACTTTTTGAGACTACCTGTAACGACTGTCAAAGATCTACAAATAACAGCCGGGACCAACGGCTTAACGTGCTTTCCGAGGTACGGAAGAAACTCGGTATAATATAATGGGCGGTCACCCATCCACAGACGAACCTAGGCAAACACGGCTTAACCTAAAGATCGACCCGAGCCACGAGGTCCTCCACGTTAATCCAATAGTCCCGGCTTTTATTTGTAGATCTTTGACAGTTACACCGTGTTCGAGTGGCACAAAAGGCAATGGAGACATGTTCAGCATAACCCTTCTAAATCGAGTGCGTACCACCGAAATGTGCCGTCAAATGAAACTCTTCAACGTCGGGGACCGGGCGGTGCGCCTCAAGTGGACCTGGGCAGGACTTCTGGCTAGACGCGAAGGTGGCCGATGGCTTTGACGCAGTGGTGGCCAAGCTCGTTGGGTCGACGATGTAGTCAAAATCGCGGGTTACACCTGAATGAGGAACGCACAGAACCGGGAAAAGTGACAGAAGAAAGGTCTAGCCTGGATGGTGGGAGGCCTGGACTCAGCAGTGGGTGATTCCGGACTGATATGATGATGATGATGATAACAATAAGCTCGCCCCTATTACATGGGGCTTTAACGTAACTGGTGAACTGTGGGTGTACTTTAATTACACCACTAAATTACCCTTCGGGGATTACAGGCGTGATGTTATGTTATTATGTTTTATCAAAAGGCAACTCTAATCATCGAACCTTGATAACAGAAAGTTTACATCGTCACGTCGAAGTGGCCAGATTGTCAGCATGGCACATATCTGAGCGCCCAGTAGACGTTCATTCATCATCAGATTACATACATTGACGTATGTGTATTATCTAGAGTGTTATATAAATATAATGAAGATTTTTTCGTCTGTTTACTGATTTAATTTTCGTTTGTTTTTGGCGGAGTTTTTTAGGCATTAGAACAAACAATATAATGTTTTATTTGCGCGTAGGAGATATTATTATAAATGAGAAAATAATTACTGTTCCAGTTTTTGTTGAAAACGAAGCTGAATGAAATAAATAATAGTCTCTACTCCGTCGTATTTATTGGATGTCAAGACATTTAACATAACATCACGCCTGTAATCCCCAAAGGGTTAGGCAGACGTGTATCTAATAGTACACGCTTTCGCACGTTATGATTTATTATTATTATAATCAGCCATTTGTGTCCCACTGCAGGGCAAAGGTCTCCATTCCCTCTTTCCACTTATCCCTATCCAGTGCTTTTGTTTGCCAATCTTTTTGAAAAGAGTCGAGTTCGTCCCGCCATCTTCATGGTTATGATTAGTCCCGTGTAATAAGGGGCGAGCCTATTGCCATCAACCGGGCACAAATTCAGACTCCATGGCTGTTACTGAGAAATTCCTGATGAAAAAACCCAATGACCTTGCCCGATCCGGGAATCGAACCCAGGACCTCATGCTCAGCAGTCGCACTTGCGACCACTTGACCAATGAGGCAAGATATTTCTGAACTGAATTTCTCAAAAACAGTTTAAGTATGATATATTCCAAACAGAAGAATGAACAGTACCATAGTTGGTAGCTTATTTATTTAAAAACTTTGTTAATATGGTCACAGATCGCCCCACGAACCCACGAACCCACGTATGAAATTTTTTGACGGCACGGTTGGCGCAGTGGCTGAGCGATTGACTGCTGCGCTGCGTGTTACAGGTTCGATCCCCGCGCGGAATAAATATCTACCCGAAGAACTAAAACAATAATACAATAATTAATTATGCGCCACAGTGGCATGAAGGCGCATCCAATGCCCCAGTATAGGACTGTCCCACCTGTCAGCTATAGTTTTCAGGATGCTGTTGGGGCTGAATCGTACCTGGCGTATGATGGAGGCGCATCGCTTGCGCATGATGGCGTGAAAGCCATCAATGCCCGCTTCTGCGAACATGCCGGAAGCATTGCTTCAACGTGATTATTTTGCTTCCAGTTAATGAAATAATTTTCGGAATCAGATCAGTAGTTCCGAAGATTACCCCCTACATACAAACTTACAAACACACCGCTTTATTATAGTAAGTGTCAGTAGCGAAGGGTCAATTTTTGTAAGAGGTAAGCCGGAGTGCATGTTTAGTGTGATTATAATTATTATTTGTCTATAGAATACTGACTGTCATTTTTCGAAGGGAATCCGGTAGGAATCGAGACGTATGGAACCTTCGCCACTGGTAAGTATAGATTTTCTACATAGCACAGCAAAACGATAGCATAATCAATCTTTAACGTCCCCACTGTTGGGACATGAACTTTCTGTCTGCGAAGGGGAGCATTCCACCACACTTGCCCTTGCCGTAAGTATGGTAAAACATCAGTACAGTCCTCATTTCTTTAAGTATTCTGTGCCACTGATCTTCAATATAAAACCTGTCCATGATTTAAATTTATGTTATTTACACAGCTGTATTTACTCATATAGGTTTCTAAACAGCAGATAGGTGAAGACCTAGTATTTCTGTAAATAACGTGACATGCAAACAGGTTTCTTTTATATGAAATACGTAAACACGTTATGGTCCTGACCTTCTTAAATAAATATGTGTATACTTATGTGTTATAGAATCATAACACATTAGTTTACCAGTATGTGGCATATGGCCTTAAACTCTTAACGGCACTTAACTTATGGCATATTATGCCAATGAAGTGGCAATGGGTCGGCCATAGTTTAGCCGTAGAACCGATGACCGTTGGGGTAGACTGTTCTCGAGTGGAGCCCGCGAATCAGCAACCGTAAGGTGGGATGCCCTGAGGCTCGATGGAGCGACGATCTTCGCAAGGTGGCTAGTAGCAACTTGATGAGAGTTACCGAGAATCGAGGTAAGTGGCGTATGATTGAAGATCCCTATGTCCAGCTGCAGTGGACTGCTTGTAGGCTGATGATGATGATGATGTTATGTTATGTCAATAAATTGTTTGGTAGCGAAGAACATCGAGCACCATGTTTATCAACTATCACAGCAGCAGGCATACCATGAAAATCGTAGAAATGCGAGAAACGAAATACAAAATAAAAAAACATATTTTTATTAAAAAAAAAGCTTTTTTTTAAATTGCGCTAAAAGAATAAATCATGTTTATCCATCAAAATTTAACGCGCATACGAAGTTTCATGACCGTGCTATTTAACCGTTGAGGAGTTCTCTCGTGAGGAGACGATCGTGGCTGTAGCATCAGTATCAGTATTGTCACCAGAATCAAAGATGTGTGCAAAATTTCAGCTCAATCGGTTACGGGGAACTGGTTTCAAATTCGGTTGGAAGATTGTTCCTTTTTTTTCGAATGGGAAATCATCAAATGACCCCTCCCTCTCTAGGCGGAGCGGAAGGGAGTGTCAGACTTGTACTGACTTACACCTATCCATGTTCCTTCCTAGCCCTTTGTGTTCCTGGGCCGCGGTATCTCTTTCGAACAGTCCCGCAGCCCCGGCAAGATTTGTCCCTTAGCTACTAACTAACAAGGCAAGTTAAAAAATTAATAAATGATTGTAGAAGATTTCGACGGCGAGATGTCAAAAAAACAGATCCACGCTACTACGCACACTATTCTTTGAAGTGAAGAGATACTGAACGTGCTGGGCATGCTGTATTTGTCCAGACCGATGTCCAAACCTATTTCCTCATGCAACGTCAGTAAATGAGTTACCTACGTCTAGTCAAGAACGCACCACCATCAACGTCATCACCGCTTACCATGAGCTAAGGCAGTGGTCAATCGAGAGCATAACAAACAAGCTTTATTTATTTACTAAAGCCTGTAAACACTTGACAATATATCAATAAACTCCACTATTCGCAGATAATAGCGATATATGTTGGGTATGTTATCTGAGCTACAAGTACTCGTGGGTGGTGGAATTAGGGATTAGGTGATAGGAAGCAGCCTCCACGAGGGGACTTCGTGATTCCGTTATATTTGTACATTGAAATCGCATGGGCACTTGAGAAGCAAAGTACTCCGTAGTAGGAGGGTTTTATTTCGAGGAAGTCTAAAAGTGGCGCCGGTGACTGAAAAGTTGTGTGGTAATCGGTTGTCGTTGTATGGGCATGTGATGCGGAGGAATGAGGAAAGTGTCGTGAGGAAACGACACGCGGGTGTCGTGTGGTCGTGGGGGTGTCGTGGTTTATATTTTTGTAAACGCACCCACGATTCAGGAAAAAATCCAAGCGTGGGGCAAGGTTATATTTAAAAAAAAAAAGTTTTGACTGTGGATGGATATAAGAGTAAAGGAAGACCAAAGTAACGATGGTTGGATTGTGTGAAGGATGCTATGGCAAGAACGGAGGTGTCTGATGTGATGAAGAGTAATAGAGAAGTATGGAAGAAGAAACCATGCTGCGCCGACCCCAAATGAATTGGGATAAGGGCAAGAGAATTATTAGTAGGAGGGTTTTCTTGTGAAGCAGCTCGCCCGGGGAAGTACTACAAATCCCTATCTGCTACTAAGCAGTTACCGTGTTCAGGTTTGAATGGTATAGAAGACAGCATAATTCTCGTCACTACTGTCATCAGAACATAACCGGATCCAACTGAATACCAGTGCCCAGAATCTAAGCTGAGTTGAGGAGATGAAATAGGCAGTTGCTCCAAGTAAAAAACACTTATTCAGTAGTATCCGTTGTTTTATGGTTACCAATGGCGGTCTTATCGCTGATAACGATATCCATCTGTTATTGTAATGGAAATAAGATCAAGTCATGTTTGATCAGAAATGACGAGGTATTTTAACGTAATATTTACATTGACATAGCCGAACTCGACAAATAGGACGTTATTTTTGGAGACTGGTTACGAAAGATGATTTGTAAACTCACTACATAGTATAAAACAAAGTCGCTTCCCGCTGTCTGTCCCTATGAGCATACATCTTTAAAACTGAGCAATGGATTTTGATGCGGTTTTTTTTAATAGATAGAGTGATTCAAGAGGAAGGTTTATATGTATATATTGCACCCGTGCGTGAAGCCGGGGCGGATCGCTAGTATATAATACAAATAAAATATTATTATGGTCTAATAGATAATCCATGTTGTGTGGTATTTTTCTATGTGAGTTCTATTATTAAGTATTGTGTGTATTTAAGTAAATACATAACCTTATTTTAAATAATAAAAGACATATCGTTATGCTGTTTTTTAAATATGTATTTACCGATGAACAGGCAAAGGTCTTTAACCACACAGCCTTGGGAGTGTTGTTTCTTTCTGCTTTATTTAAATAATGTTTTTATGAAGTTAGATTACTGCGAATAACTTTTTCACGAGTTAATACATGTTTTTAATGTAAGATTTTTACTTTAAACACCCCCACCATCCCCTTACTATTCAATCCATATATCAGCACAATGCTTTGAGTGCGTCCCATCGGGTCCTACCGTAAAACATGATTTTTCACCCAAAAAAAAAAGTCGTTTCCCAGCAATAATTTTTGCGTACAGTTACTTAGTTTGATGTACAGAATGCTTGGTTGGCGGCGTCGTGAAGGAAATGTTTACACCCTGTAGATGTAAAGAAGAAGAATGGCCAAGAACTGCACCAACCCCAAATGAAGCGGGAAAAGGGAATAGCATTGATGATGATTTTGAAGCAAAATAAATCGGAATGAAGGCAGAAGGATGATGGTGACATCGGAAACTAAACTTGTAAACATAATAATATTGTAATACCAAATGTTTTGAAAGAGTAACCATGGAGTTTCTTGCTGAAACTAGGCCAAAATGAAATAAAATATTTTAAATTGATTTTGATTTGACTAAAACTCAAAGCATAGCATAGCATAAGCATAATCAGCCTATAATGTACCCACTGCTGGGACACAGGCCTCAACTCCAAAGAATTTATTTAAAATAGACCAGTTACAGGCACTTTTGAATTGTCACAAACAAAAACATGAAGCTATGGTCCCGCCACAGGTATAGGTCCCTATGGGTCATTGTTACCAGAAATTAATGGATTATTATTATTATAGGTATTAACTGTGAAAGTTCTGTAATTGCCCATTCCAAAGCAAAGATCTCTATGGAGAAGAATGAGCTGGAAACTCCATTAGCTCCCCATGGAAAGCCTTTAGAAAACAGTTAGTCAGACCATACAAGTCTAAACTCAGTCAGTTGGTATGTAATTATTATATAAGTAATTGAAAATACTGCCTCGGTAAAGTGGTCGCAAGCGCAAGAGCATGAGGTCCAGGGTTCGATTTCCGGGTCGGGCAAAGTGATATTGGGTTTTTAATTTATTTTTAGCCGATCGAGTCTGTATTCGTGCCGGTTTAGGGCAATAGGCTCGCCCCCTATTACATGGGACTTAAACATAACTGGTGAAATGTGGGTTTACTATTAGGTATCCCTCTGCCTAACCCTTCGGGGATTGATCGGCGTGATCTATACTTTCTATACTAATATTATAAAGACGAAAGATTTTTTTGTTTGTCTGTACCGAATAAGCTCCGAAACTACTGGACTGATTTTAACCATTATCACCAATAGAAAGCTAAATTATCAGGAAATAACATAGGCTATAAATTATATTTATATCATTCAAATGAGCCGAGCTTTCACAATTTTTACGGACGAAGTGCTAGTGTTATATACGAGCAGTGGTGAAGGTTCCATACAACTCGATTCCCACCTTCCCTTTGAAAAATGGCACAGTCAGTATTCTATAGACAAATAATACCATCACATTAAAGATATGTACTCCGGCTTACCTCTTACTAAAATTGACCCTTCGCTACTGTATACGAAAAAAAGGATACTTTATTGAAACAAGTGAAGTCCCAAAAGCATGTCATTGGTAGTTTTCCTACGACACAATGACGTGAATCAACACTATTACCAACCTATTGTTGTTAACAATAAGGTGTCTGTTTGTCTGTGTCGTATTATGTTTTCACAACCTAATTGTTTTAGTTTTACGGTTTCCTACTTTTAAAAAGGTATTTGTTGGATTGACGTTATTAAAAAAAGATTCTGACAAATTGAGCAGGTTGGTTTTTTAAAGTATTTGTTTGGTTTTACATGTAAACAAATTCTGATGCAATTGGCAATCAAGTCAGAGAAACAGATTATACCTGGTGTACGACGGAAGTTAAATCAATAAAATCAGAGCGATGGAAGGCCTCACAACCTACCGATCTAACCCCTGTACGATGTTCACTTATCGTTTCTTCGAAAGTTACTAATAGTGGGTATAAAAATGCCCATAGCGAAGCTGAAAGGCACTGGGTTCTCCCCGTCATTGCGATCATTTTTTGTTCTGGACCATACCTGCACGCGTAGCATGACAACTGTAGAAACGGGTTTTGTCGACGGAAGAATCGATAAAACGGCAGATTTCTTTTGTTGATCTGTCATTTTGTTGATTCTTCCGTCGACCAAACCCTTTTGTACGCTGGTCATGTTACTCGTGCTGGGAACCTTCTAGTTACGGAGATATGAGGGTTCAAAGTTCCAGCTTTTTCAGAAGTTTTTTTTTAAATGCCAAGGTTTTATTCAATGTAATAACTTTACTTTAAATACTTCCATGGCCCCCTTACAATTTAATGCAGCGATCAGTACAATGTTCAGAGTCGTGATTTTTCTCCCCAATAAAAGTCGTTTCCCAGCAATTATTTTTGCGTAGAGTTACTTAATTTAATATACAGAATGCTTGCTTGCCGGCTTTGTAAATGGTCCGTTTACACCTTGTATAAGAACCTGTGTACACTTTGTAACGTGGAACTTTTCCGAGGTTTATCACGCTTGATGAACGTTTACAAACAGGTAAGTAATGACCTACTTACGCCATCATAATACAAACATAAATCGCAAAGCAAAGTGTAGTACTCTTTACGAAAAAACTTTTCCATAAAAACACACAAATAAGACCTGTTAACATATTTTAAATACGTAACAGTCCAGCTTATCAGTTGGTATATTCCGTTTGTTGGACACCAAACAAAACATGACAGAAGGGTAAGCGAATACCGAGTAAACACAGTTTTGTTCATGATTATCATCATGGCTAAATAATAACAGCCGCACAGGTTGAACTTCAAGGTTAAGCTGCGCTTGCCTAGGTAGGTCTGTGGATGGGGGACCATCGTAACATAGGTCCTCCGTCCGTCGAAGAGCCCGTTAAGCCGTTGGTCCCGGCTGTAATTTTTAGATCTTTAACAGTCGTTACAGGTAATCAGTGGCCCGAAAGTCTGATAACCAGTCTAACCAAGGGGTATCGAATTACCCAGTATTAACTGGGTTGTGGAGGTCAGATAGACAGTCGTTCCATGTAAAATACTGGTATTCAGCTACATCCGGTTAGACTGGAATCCGACCCTAACATAGTTGGGAAAAGGCTGGGCTGATGATGATGATATCATCATGGCTAACATCGTAACCTCACAATCTTATGTGTGGACCTACTTCAAGCTGTACCACAACACCCTGTCCTCCTCGTTCCACATCCCGTCCCTCCCAGCCACCATTTTAAGGACTTCGGTCCGTCTAACTAGATGGTGGTCCATCACTACCTACACTTGCTGGTCTTGCGGTCTTCGTAGCAGGGTCGGTAAACTTCCTATCTTCATTATTTTCTTCTTCTCGACTTGCTCGTATTAGTATTCACATGCTGTTACTATTGTTGCGAAAATTTTCCCCATTATGGAAGAACAACTGCCGACATGACTAAATCCATTAGAGAGTCTTGGACATCTCCATTTAAATTGCTTAATACACTCCCAATCAAAATTTGCAAATTCAACAATATTTATTGCATTATTTAAGCTGCAATTAATTTCATAAGATGCAATGGAATACGAGTTTTTTGGACTGTCACAGAAAAGTGTGTAAAGCCAATGGGGTCTGGTTAAAATACCTCTAAAAATGACCTTAACTGGACTTTCTGCTCTCATTTTGATGTTAAAACCATCACACCACCACGTTATCGGGTAGCGGTCACGCGATAGCAAATAACATCCACATCGTCGCAGGCGCCGCTATCTGTTTGTTAATACGTTGCTCCTCGTCATTCAACGTCGCTGTGTCGTGTGATGTTATCATTTAGTTTTATCTTAATTGTTCACGCAATCATCTGTGATGTTTAACTTAAGTATTAAGAAACATTTTATGCGAGAGAATCGAGCTGAGTGACGGGCAATTGGAGAGGCCTATGTCCAGCTATGGACTGCTGTAGGCTGACGATGATGAACTACGAAAAGCAGCTTTCTGCTTTCGTCTTTAAAGAGCACGTCTGGCTTACCCTTCGGAGTAATGACCAATATGTTATGTTGTGTGAAACGGAAAACAGAAAAGCACTAGGTCTTTTTCTCCATGTACAGATGCTGCTACAACCACGGATACTAACGCGTTTCCACGCTCATTTAATATCCGTGGCTGTAGCAGTGGTCTAACTCACCAACCCAATGTTGGCGAGTAAGACCAACTCACAGTTTGCGAGTTGGAACTCCGAATGCTCTGGACCGTTGCAGCTCAGCCTATAGGCTAGGATTCAGACAGTTGCTATATTATTTATCCTACTTCAAGTTTAAGTTGGATTCTCGATGTAAAGACTTTTACTGGGAAAATACTAGGACGAACTTACGTAGATATAGCATAACATAACATCTAGCCTGTAACCCCCAAAGAGTTAGACAGCTCCTCCGCCTAACCCTTCGAACCCTACCCAATTATAGTACACCCCCATTTCACCAGTTACGTTTAAGTCCCATGTTATAGGAAGCGAGCCTTTTGCCATCAACCGGGCACATATCCAGACTCCGTGGCTACCACTAAGAAAGTACCTGATGGAAAAACCCAACAACAATTTTCCCGACCCGGGAATCGAACCCAGGACCTCATGCTCAGTAGTCGCGCTTGCGACCATTCGACCAACAAGGGTGTCGAAACGTAGGTTTTACTTATTAATTATTCCTGGCAGCATTTCGCACCCGAACTATGTAGTTTCCATTAAGCATTGTAAGCAGCCAGTCTGT
The DNA here is from genome assembly GCA_963576755.1 of Noctua janthina. Taxonomy (NCBI): domain Eukaryota; kingdom Metazoa; phylum Arthropoda; class Insecta; order Lepidoptera; family Noctuidae; genus Noctua; species Noctua janthina. Next base: position 14,260,299 of record OY755061.1, read on the forward strand.
TTGTAAAACACACATTTTACGAAACAAACATAATGCAGACAATGATTCATACATTAACAGTTTTCTGCGAATCCTCAACAAACACTAGAATTACTCACTTGAGACAAACAGCTGGTGTTATTTAAATAGAAGTCACCTTATCGTAACAGAATATTGCATAATTATAACACTTTACAGGTAATTAGAATGTGAATAGTGAAGTACCAATTACTAATTCCTAGGTAAGGCACTGTTGTTGAGTTTTTCCATCAGGAATTTCAGTAGCATTCACGGAGTCTGGATTTGTGCACGGTTCATTTCAATAGGCTTGCTCTCTATTAGATTTGATATAAACGTAACTGCCCTTCGGGGATTACAGACGTAATGTTATGTTACTTCTAATTAGAATATGACTGTGATATAACACACAAACAACATGACAAACAATCTCTTTGTCAATGTCACTAATTGTCACTACCGCTCCACAGTATCCATGGATGGCTACGCACTGAGTTTCACTTTGTCTGGAGATGTAGGTAATGTCGTTCGCCTGCAACTGTTTCTGAAGACATTGCAGGAACGAAGAGTATCGAACGGGGGGAGGGTGACAGGCGTTTGCAGCACGATAGTAGAGGTTACGTTGGCGAAGGCACATCGCCAGTGACAACATTGCGACTGCATCACTGCAGAAGATCGCGGTAGCCGATGGCTAATAGACGGTAGATAGTAGGAATAACAAACTGACAGCCACGTTCATTTGTGAAATTTATTTCATCACTGCTGCTCTCCAAACGGTGAAAGAAAACATCGTGAGGAAACCGAAATGTCCTCCTAGAATCAAAAAAAATCTGATAGGTGGGCCATCCACAACTTGCACAGGACTCGTGTAGTGAATTACAGACTACAGACCACTGCCTCTCACAGGGAGGAGGCGTTTGTCCCAACAGTTATTATAGGATAACAGGATATTATAGGCTAAATTGATTTTGTAATTTTAGTTCAACCACTACAATTTATTACCCATTAATCAGCCCATACTGCGGATGTGTGAAACACTTCGAGGGCATGCAAATAGGTTAGATAATGATAACCAAAGCAGCTGATAACATCGCCTCTAATAAAATAGATAAGGGTTTATTTTTATCTCTTATCTCTTCGCTAACTGGTTTAGAGTGTTATTTTTAGCTACTTTAATGTTAGTCATGTGTTTTTTTTAGTATCTGATTAAGTTAAGTTTTGTTGTTGAGTTGTAAAGGCACATGATAATTTGACGTACTTTAAAAAAGTGACTAATAGGAGTACTATTTCTTTATCTATGATGTATGGCATCAACTTCCTGCCCTGCAAATATATTTGTGGCGCGTTACCTATGTTTTTGTTTTCTATATTTATCTATCAGCTACCATCTTAGTCTTTACTTCCCTGAAAACCAGCGTCAGGCACTAGCTGCTCGGCAGTTTGCTGAACTGGGCTTATTGGCGCAGCCGTGAAGACAAATAATATTTTTATGTTTTTTTCTTGTTTTTTTTCAACTGGGCAATGGCCTTCCCCAATTCTTTCCATGTGTTCTTTTCCCGTGCGTCTTCGGGTCAGCCCTCGCGGTACGCGTTTAGATTTTAATTTTTTTACCCGCTTTAAAAAACCCATTTGAACATAAAATTATGAAAATGGAATGGGTCGCCTGCTTCCAACTTTTGTTTAATTTAAAAGTGCTTGTTTTATGCATTTCAGTTTTTTCAGTCAAGTTTTTTTATTTTATTTTTTGTTGTGTGCACTTGTGACATGTGGCAAATAAATATTATGTTTGCTTTCTTTCTTGAAAGAAAGCCCATTCATTAACTTTTACATTCATCACTCTTTTTCATCTCTTTTTAACTCCAATGTAAGGGCGGGCCTATTGTTATCAACCGTGCACAATCCAGACTCTGTGACTAATTCCTAATGGAAAAACCCAATTACACTTTGACCGGCTCAAACCCACGACCTCAGTGTCAGCAGTCGCGCTTACCTGAGGGGTCCAAACGCCTCCTGCCGGAGGCCATACGCGGGGGTCGTGCGGTCCGACGGCGCGTTCGAGAGAGTTCTCAAAGAGATGTCAGCAAATAAGTAGGGGTCCGCAAGGGCCGATGCCTGCCAGGGCTGCGGGACTGTTCGAAAGAGATACCGTGGCCCTGGAACACAAAGGGCAAAGAAGGAACATGGATGGGTTTTAGTCAGTACAAGTCTGACACTCCCTTCCGCTCCGCCCAGAGTGGGGGGAGGTCATTTGATGATTTCCCATCCGGAAAAAAAAAAAAAAGCAGTCGCGCTTGCGACCACACGAGGCAGCCAAAAAATGTAATAACATGTAAATCAGGTAAACACGATGAAAGCGCGTGATGTCTACAATAAACACGCGTGTTACTGCATCCACCCGACAATCCAGACATTACGTCATTAGATAGTGCTTGTTACTAACCGAAGATAATTCGTCTAGTCATTAATAAAACCTGATGTTTATGAATGAAGAGAAAAGGTAATAAAAGATAAAAAGTATGTAAACAAAACACTTGAGCAGCCAGTCATCCTGAATCATGACAAAGCTTATTTTTTCGAACAATACCTGGTAATAATGGGTGTAAAATTACTCCGCAAGACGCTTGTTCTACACTGCGATATTTTTTTTGTTCTAGACCATACCTGGGAACCTTCTGGTTATGGAGATATTGGGGGTCAAAGTTCTAACTTTTTCACAAGTTTTTTTTACTAGTTTTTGGTATTAAAACTTTATTTTAAATACCTACCTCCACCATCGTACTCTTCAATGCATCCATCAGCATAATGTTTTGAGTGCGTTACATTGAGTCCTACTGTAAAGGTGATTTTTTACCTCGAAAAAAAAGTATTTTCCCAGCAATAATGTTTGGTTTGATGTACAGAATGCTTGATTGACAGCTTCGTGAAGGGTCCGTTTACATCTTGTATAGTTAAAGCTATTTAGGTGAGGAAACATGAGAACAGAGGATCTCGTGGCTAAATAATAAAAGCCGCACGTTGCTACGCTTGCTGAGGTCGATCTGTGGATGGATGATCATTCATAACATAGCGAGTTCTGTCCTCGGAAAGCACGTTAAGCCTTTGGTCCTGACTGTAATTCGTAGATGTTTAATGTCGTTACAGGTAGTCAGTGGTCGGAAAGTCTGACCAAGGGGCATTAGGGGTATTACCCAGTACTATCTGGGTCGTGGAGGTCAGATAGGCGTCGCTCTATGTAAGGTACTGGTATTCAGTTGCTTCTAGATAGGATGCTGCATAGTTGGGAAAAGGCTAAGCAGAGGATGATGAAGTACAGACCAAGTCAAGGTGCCAATAAATACTTACTTGTACCGCATATTATGTGGAGCTAGAAAAAATAACATAAGCTACCAAACAGCTTATGACTGTAATTTCTGTAAAAAAACTAGAAATTCAAAACGCATTAAAAGCTACTGCCAGAGTCTGTGGTTACCCCCAGTAGACCCGTCCAGTAGTCTATAGTATTACGTTGAAAGGAATCTTTTTAAAACATTCATTCCCAGGATTATTTTCAACGTTACTCAATGGGAAATCCCAGCAAGGGCTTCTTTAATTAATGGGAATTCTAACTACTGCACAAATGCATGAATGAGCTGATGACGTCGCATGAACCGCGAGTCAATGAGAATGATTTCAGACTTCAAGTTAACTTCGTAGAAGTATCTGTAAAATTACGTCAACGTCCTTGAAACGTCACCTAGGATTCACTGAACATAAATAAAAGCTAATAATTTCTTGTAATTAGTTCAAAACCGGTACACAGAGCCTTTTTACTTTTCCCATCAATGAAGTTATTGTCGCAGGTGTTACAAAAGTACAGTTTCTACCCAAATGCCCTAGAAGAATGGTAAGTAATGGTGGTTTTTGATTACATATATTTTACGTTTAAACTGTTACTAACAAAACATCAGGCCCGTAATCCCCGACGACCCTAATGCCATCATCATCATTATATCAGCCCGGAATCACCCACTGGGTATAGGCCTCCCCTTTTTTCTACCACACTTCTGGTTCTGTGCATCCCTTATCCAGGTGTTTTCCGCGAATTTGACGATATCGTCGACCCAACGGGACGGCCCTGGTTTCTTTGGCCTAACCTTGGCCACGATCTTAATTGCCATCAACCGAGCATAAATTCAGATGCTGTGGCTGATACTGAAAAAAATCTTAAATAACTTTGTTGTTTAATACTAGTAGGTAATGTTCATAACATGTTAATTGTTGTTGGTGTATTCGAACTGTTGTGTTGGATGATAATTCAACATAATGACGTCAACAAGCACTTAATAAGTAAATTCATTTTAATTGCATTTAATGATCATTATTCACATTTGTTATTGTTATTGAGACATTTTTTTGCAATTTGCCGATTAGTGTTAGGCTAAAACATAACTCATTACAATCATCAAAACAACCCTCAAAGTTCATTTAATCCCATTGATTGACTATTTCATCAAAAATTCATTGAATAGGGGTGAACTTCGAGGGTTGTATTGATGACTGTAATTCTGTGAATACAAGGTGTTATCGTAGTTTAATCAACATACAACCTGACACTGACCTGCAAATTGCAAAAAACGTAAGAAAATATGAATTTCGCTGACTACCAAATTCAAAATATTATATTTCACATAGGCCTAGATGGGCACTTATAAAACGTCGACAAAAAGGTGCACGGTTCGGGTTGGTCGTTTCCTATGGAGAAGAACCGGCAAGAAACTCCATGGTTACTCTTTTCAAATCATTTGGTATTACAATATTTGTACTTAAGTATGGGAGGACAGGATAGGCCCGACAATAAGTCATTGCTTACTACAAAAAAATATGAAACAAGATAAAAACTTATATACCTTTAACAACAGCAAGCTCATGCGCTACAATCATGAAGATCCACCTGTTTTAACCGACTTATTACGCTGTACGGCGTAAGTCGTGTGTTTCAATCTTTTTTTGTAAAACGACTAAACGATTATCTTGGGGAATCCGTCAAAAACAAGAAACCTAGGACGAAAAACACGAAAACATGTTGTATACAGTCACCCACTCTGAGCCCGCGTGCTGGTTAGATAAGGTCCATTTCATCTTGCAGAGAGGAGACCTGTGTTCTAGCAGTGGTATTCTAAGGCGAAAATGTAGTAGGTAATAAAAGACACCACATTTATTAACATACTTAATATTATCATCATCATTCATCATTCTCTTGCCCTTGCCAATTCATTTGGAGCCGGCGTAGCATGTCTTCTTCTTTCATACTTCTCTATTGCTTGTCATCTCATCAGACACCTCCTTTCTTGCCATATCCTTCAAAAAGTCCATCCATCATTCTTTGAGCTCTTATAGCCATCCACATTCATACTCAAAACTTGTGTGAAACGCATGTGACTGGGCCTGTGGACGGCGAGTAATGGGCTAGCTCGAAGTCCGGCCGTCTTATGACGACAGGCCGTGTCGACAGCGCGTTCGTGTTCCACGCACGCCTTAAAGAGACGTTAGCAACCATGTAGGGGTCTGCATGGGCCGATGCCTGCCAGGGCTGCGGGACTGTTCGAAAGAGATACCGGGGCCCTGGAACACAAAGGGCAAAGAAAGAACATGGATGGGTTTTAGTCAGTAGAAGTCTGACACTCCCTTCCGCTCCCCCCAGAGCGGGGTGGGGTCATTTCCTATCTGAAAAAAAAAACGCATGTGACTAAAACAGTGATGGACATGAATGTTGATGGATGGAGAGGGGGAGGAAGGCCAAAGAAAAGATGGATGGACTGTGTGAGGAATGATATGGAAGAGAAAAGAGTAAACAATACCGTGACTTCTACAATCAATCTCTAGAATGGAAGAAGAAAACGTGTTGTGCTGACTCCAAATAGAATGGGACTAGGTCAGGAAGCTGCTTCAAAATCAAAACTTCACATCCGACTTCGAAAAAGTCATCAGACACCGTGCAGGTGACCTACTGCATAATAACATCAACAAAAACAACATTTACCAGTAACTTTGCCAGCAAAATGCCCTCTCAATAACACCTCGCATTATCTAATATTTTTCCAAGAATAAAGTTGTTTGTCAAGCAGAAGATTGCTCCACATGGCCTCTAAATTGTGTTTGTGAAGTAAAACCTTTGGTTTTAGACAAACAACCGTCTGTACTCGTACAGTTGTTTTTCATGATTCATCGGCGGGACTAATTGTTTACGAGGATAACGCAATTTATAATAAATGGCTTGAGTTTATTCAAATCCTTGTTTCCATTTGATGTTATTTTGAATTAAACGAACATCAACTTTATGTTTCTGTAAATTAAGTGGGTGTTAGAATGACAAGTACTATTTAAAAACTCTGCAATATTTGATGTTGCAGCCAAACTCTCTACAGTTTACACTAGCACGGTTGTCACCGTTAACTTTATTGTCAGCTACATAAATATGTGTAAATGATTGTTTAACTACTACATAATTATGTGTAAATGATTGTTTAACTGTTACTTTTCCTTTGGCCAAGTAAAACTAGCTTACTTTTTAATGTTGTTTTTCCAAAAACACATATTTGTTTACATTTTTGGAAACGAAATCGCGAATACAGTTTAGGTACCTACCGTGACTACCTTACATGTTCTTTAATGACTTTACTTACGTATGTGTTAACGTAAATATAGGTAGTTGAAATGATTCATTGATGACTTGAAAATTCATGGAATTATTTAAGTAGAAAAACTAGCTGCTACTCGCGGTTTCTGTCGTATCCTAGAAAAAATCCTTTATGTGCTGAGGTAAAAATTTTCAAGTGAAAATGTGTAATTAGATGCCTGCTAAACCACAGTAGGTCCCCTTGTACGGATTTCAGCATACCCCCTCTCACGGAGAATGAGAGAGTATTCCAGCAATGGAAACGTTGCAGCCTGATTGTGCAAGTTATTCAGGATATGGTCTAAGTCCTAGAGCAGTCAGCTAGGTGGCAGCGGGGCTGGGTACCCTGGGTAGGCCAGACGTAAGTAAAAACCAATCGTCACCCTCAACACTTGAAGATCACGAAACTCGTCATCATTATCCTGCCTTTATCCCAATTTATTCTAGTCTTCTTCTTTCATACTTCTCTATTACTCGTCATCTCAGCAGTGACCTCCTTTCTAGCCATATTATCCTTAACACAGTCCGTCCATCATTTCTTTGGTTTTCCTCTACCTTCTCCACATTCATACTCAACATTTTCTTCACTACATTTTCCTCATTCCTCCGCATCACATGTCCATATCAAGATAACCGTTTACCACACAACTTTTCGGTCACTTTTCAGTCAGTCAAAGTATTATTTCAAAAAGACCAGTTACAAGGACTTTTGAATTGTCAAAATAAAAAAGATGAAGCTACAGTCTTGTAGTCACAAGTCATAATAACCGTGAAAAGACTGTTGCTGATTCCAAAGCGTAGATCTGTATGGAGAAGAATAGGCTAAAAACTCAATGGAGTATGGACACTCTTTTAAGTACGGACCTACCTCACCATCAATGACATCACTGTGAAAAATTATCATAGCAAAACGGACGGAAATATTTGAAATACCTTATCATAAAGGAAGTTATATTTTTAAAGTACAAATATGGATGTTTGTTTTCGCATAACAATAATTAATAAAGGTGTAAATATGGTGTCATGTCTTACTTCATTATGAATGGACGAAGAGTATTTGAATCACTGTTTGTTTAATTACGTCAACTACTAATTGTAATAATGAATGAAGTGGTCACGAAGCACTAATTTAAACTTCCTTTAACGTTTCAGAGGATGTTATAACAGGATGTAGGAAGAATATATAGACGTTGGAAGGGACTCCGACGCACTACTGGCTGGTAGCCAGTATTCAGTACATCATTCTGAACACTCGCAATGATTACTAAAACTAGACAATTGAAACGCGAAAACCAAAATTTTATTAATATTTAACCACAACATTTTCCTGATTTACAAGTCACAGGACAACTAGTTTCATTATTCTTGCTTAAAAGAAAGTTGGTTCCCAGCTAGGTAGACGAGATACCTAAGCCAGCTACTACTAAAGATTGCTATGAAAGTTCTACAAGCATTAAACAGCCAAAATAGAACACGGTAGCAATCAAAATAATACTATTAGCTAATCTTACGTAAAACCGAGCTGACGTACAGAAACATCTACTTTTAACTTCTTCAACACAACAACAAACACTCCGATTTTTACTACCGATCGACACAGTAACCTAAATTACGAAAGTTTTCTAACTAAACGTAAACAAAAACAACTCTTGTTTGCTGCCGATGAAGGAAAATAATTCAATACAAGAGTGACCCATCAAAACAAATATGTATGAGGAATAAACAATGAGATACGAAGGGACTGAATAATAAGGCAGATGAACAATAATACCTACGGAGTTTTTATACAGACCGATTTTACGTCAACACGACGCATCGTATCGTGTATACGTTAGTTTTAATGTGGACATGACAGAACCAAATCGGACACGGTAGGCTCATCTTCGAAGTTGCTAATAGAAAACTAACTATTGTAAATGTTTACTATCCTTTTCAGGAAAAGGTAATTGAACTTTTCTTTGATTTGATTGATTAAAGAAACAACTCACGAGACCCACTCAATACAAGTCCGGCTCTTGACCAAACTAAACATTTTATTTATTATCAGCTTTACACTTCACTCCACCCAGGGACGAGGCCTGCAGGGCAAGCGGGGACTAGTCCGGGGCAACGGAAGTCGCATTAGATCCCGCTGACCCCGCACGCAACTGTGCGAGGGAACAACGGTGTGGTTTTGATTAGTAAGAGTCTGACAGATCCCTCCGCTCTCCCCAGGGCGGAGGACATCTATTGAGGATATCCACATCCACATACACATCCAGAAAAAAAAAATTACCTACTATAAGGTTGGCTTTTGCTTAGGCAAAGTCGTATAACTTACACATAAAGATTTGTCTTTCGGGGACTACAAACCAAATTTTATGTTATGGATTTACTATATATGATTGTCAGTCGGATCGCAGTAGCATCGGATGCCATAAACAAACCCAATGCTCGCGGGGGACAAACATGCAAAGGTCACAACTCACTCTGCACAAACAAAGTCAGTTTGATAACTATTTTATGTTGCTACTTAATTTATGAGCATTATGTTATTGTATTATTGTGATGATACAGTTATGTTATATACCTATCCCTTTATTGATAACCTATAGGTTAGGTAGTTATGCGGGACTGTTCGAAAGAGATACCGTGGCCCTGGAACACAAAGGGCAAAGAAGGAACATGGATGGCTTTTAGTCAGTACAAGTCTGACACTCCCTTCCACTCCGCCCAGAGTGGAGGGAGTCATTTAATGATTTCGCATCCGAAAAAAAAAAAAAAAAAAAATAGGTAAAAAATTATTATGTTGTTGACAAAAAAGAGGAGATTGGAAACTAGAGGGAGCTTGAAAGGAGCGCCAATGACAGTAAAAGTTAAAAGGAAATGTTTTGTTTTTGTCGGTGATGTGTCGAAAAAGGATTAATATCAATGGGTACAGCGAGAGAGTGAATGATAGGTGTACTACAATTTTAATGAGCGAGGGTAAAAGTCCATAGGTACATTGATGAAATTCCTATTCGAAATTGCCCAACTTACAATTGCAGCGTATTCATATACGCTGAAACACTAAAAGTATTAAGAAAGAAATGGAACCGTCATCGATTTAATTTTACTGTTTCTCTTTTCAACGGTTGTTGTTATATTTAAACAACTACTTAACAGTTTTCATGAGATCTTATAACTGTTGGTGTTTAATGATTTCACCATAAAATCCACAAATTACGCAACAGAATATAGTTACTATGAAACTGAAATAACATCCTTTCGTTAATTTGTGTAATATGTTGGTAATTTGTTGTCTTTCTTGCCTAGGTTGTTCCGTGGATGGGTGACCACCCTTACATACCGAGTTTCCTCCTTGCCTCTTGGTCCCGGCTGTCATTTGTCTATCATTGACAGTTGTTACACAGAAAGTCAGTGGCTCGAAAGTCTGACGACTAGTCTTACCAAGGGGTATCGTATTATCCAGTTCTAACTGGGTTGTGGAGGTCAGATAGATAGTCGCTCTGTGTGAAATACTGGTATTCAGCTGCGTCTTGTTAGACTGGATGGAACCAACAAACTTGGGAAAAGGCTAGGCAGATACTGATGACTGCATGACTATAACTTATGTGCGGAAAACTGGATACACGAAGGAAAACTCTGCAGTCTACATGGGTCTTTTTACAGACCAAATCTACAGGGTGTAAACAGGCCCTTCACGAGGCCGTCAACCAAGCATTCTGTACATCAAACTAAGTAGTAACTTTAATCAAAAATTATTGCTGGGAAACGACTTTTTTTTTGGGGAGAAACATCACGTTTTACGGTAGGACTCGATGGAAAGCACTCAAAGCATTGTGCTGATGGATGGATTGAATAGTACGGGGGTCGTGGAGGTGTTTAAAATAAAAATCTTACATTAAAAACATGTGTTTAAAAAAAAACTTAACCTTAAACCCCAATATCTCCGTAACTAGAAGGTTCCCAGGTATGGTCTAGAACAAAAAAAAATGATCGCAATGACGGGGAGAGCAAGTGCCTTTCGGCTTCGGTAAGGGTCTATTTACACCCTTTATAGTCTTACTAAAGTAAAACTTAAAACAAGGTACCACCTTTGTACAATTGTACACAGTTATAATATAATAGCAAGCGTTGAAATAACGTCATATTGCTCTTAAGATGTTTATCTCATTGTTAATTTTACAAGACTGACGCATTTCCTTACTTCAGTCAGTAAGATTAAATCACACGAAGGTAATCCCGAACAAAACAAGTGTAATTCACAATGTTCATGAGATGAATACGCTTGAACTGTTCAAAATCGTATCTAGCAGTGGCGAAGGTTCTATACAACTCGATTCCTACCGGCTTCCCTTTAAAAAATGGCACAGTCGGTATTCTATTGACAAATAATATAATCACATTAAAGATATGTACTCCGGCTTACCTCTTACAAAATTGACCCTTCGCTACTGGTATGTAGTTAGGTACTATTTATTGCATTCACATTAAGTGATTAATATAACATCACGGCTGGAATCCCTGAAGAGTTAGGCAGACGTGTACCCTGGTAGTATACCATCATTACGATACTTGTGTTTAAATCCCCATATAACAGGAGGTTGGGGGGAAGGGGTTGAGCCTATTGCCATCAACCGGGCACAGATCCAGTCTCGAGGCTGCTACTGAAAAAAATCTGGTTGAAAACCCCAATAACACACTATACCCGATCAAACCCAGGCCCTCATGCTCAGCAATAGTGCTTGCGACCACTAAACCAACGAGGTAGCTACCCAGGCATTCAGGAATATTCACACAGGTATCAGGTATAAAATCAATACCTACAATAAAGTCATAATTCTATTATTTAACGATGAATAAAAATTTTCATCGATTTTTTTTTAGCAGCCGTTACCTACATTTTGACCGTGTAGGTTTTGCATTTTTGTAGGAAAAAGGCAGATTTGTTTTTTAAAAATTACCGGATGTATAATTTCGATCAAATCAAATCAAAACAAATCAAATAATTTATGTAGGGGGGTTTAGAATGATGTACTGAATACGTCGTTTTCGCGGCGGTGTCCCTTCCACTCTGTAAGTTATGATGTCATTAATAGGTACTTTTTTTTTTTTTTTTCGGATGGGAAATCGTCAAATGACCCCCTCACTCTGGGCGGAGCGGAAGGGAGTGTCAGACTTGTACTGACTAAAACCCATCCATGTTCCTTATTTGCCCTTTGTGTTCCAGGGCCGCGGTATCTGTTTCGAACAGTCCCGCAGCCCTAGCAGGCATCGGCCCATGCGTTCCCCTACTCGGTTGCTGACATCTCATCTCTTTGAGGCGCGCGTGGAACACGAACGCGCCGTCTTTCTTTCCCTCTCACGTCCCGCCACCTCCTTCACTAGCATGACTGATTCGCAGAAGGTGGTGACGGCTTCCCATTCCCTCTCTCTCCGGACCATGGTTTGAACCAGGGCCGAACGCGAGAGACGAGACGAGAGAGACTTCAATTGCAACAATATAAAAAACAATACGGATAAAACTTTCATATAACAAACGGTAATATTCGCCTTTATTACTAGCTATTTATTAAAAAGCAAACTCTAATTCCGTGTAGGTAGCGCCATCTATCCGATCATTTAAGAACTTTTGTAGTTTCTGTTTCAGGCACTCAAGTTAAATTCTTACTATTCCGAGAGACTGAAAACTAAGGAAAACAAACTGTAATTCAATGTAAGGAAGCGCCATCTATGCGATCATCTTAGAACTTTTAAGGCACCATTTTTACGTGACGTGTGGAAATCCTTCGAGAAAAACTCCGTTTTCGGGTGGTCGGAGTGGTCTGTCAGACTCATACTGACTAGAACCACACGGTGTCCGTTCTCGTTACTTCTGGAGGGGTGCGGGGTTGCCATAGCAGTAACCTACAGTACAGGCACCAAAATTAAAGGTCTGTCAAACAAATCGCTACCTACGCATGCTACGCTCAGATTTTGAACCCGGACACTGACAGATACTTCTGTACATTATCTGTCAAAGTTCGCTGTCCGGAACGGCTACGCATTTCCGTACTGTTTTGACCGAACGCTACAGTGCAGATGTATTCATCACCATCATCATTTCAGCCGAAAGACGTCCACTGCTGGACGTAGGCCTCCCCCAGGAGGTAGTGGAGGCAGTGGTATTACACATTCTTAACTCTTCATTGTTATTGTCCGAAATATGCAAGGCTACAGAGTTTTAAAATACCATTGATTAAGGTGGAGGCATATGTCTCCATCTTATATCCTTGGTTTATTTTGTTTATATCGAAAGGTATGACATCAAACTTACCTTTTGAGGTGTCCCTGTATTTCGATGTACAGACGCCAGCACATGAAGCTACTACAACCTGTCAAAATTTAATAGATTTTCAACTTTATGGTTAAAGCATTAGGTTCAAGGTTGATCGGGAAAATTAGACAATTTCGGCTCACGTCTTTTTTCCATGGGATTAGGCAGACATTAGAGAACCCTTCTCGCTACGATCCTTTTGCTTGGTTCACGTTCATAAATCTGGTCAGATACTAGTACTACATACACACCGGTTGTGAGTACCTACCTACTATGCACCCGACCTTTATGTTTTACCAATAAGGTCTGTGTATGATCCCAAATAATTTAGGATAAGGACAGGAGAATGACGAAAAAGAGCTGTGCATCTCTCAACAAGATACAACTATCTAGTCTTATCAGTCTTTTTAAATTGTGTATCTAACTTTAAGCCCTTAGACCTTAAGTCCTGATATGTGTGGTGGAGGGAACAGGTCAAATAAAAAACTGGGGAAAAAAATCAACAACAGTATGTTATTTTTGTCACTTACGTTACATTACATACAAGTCCATTTAGGTAAAACCGATCGTGTGTTTACATTGACTAAATAAATAACTTGGAAATTTTGCGATTCTCACTAGAATATAAATAGATTGCTGTGTACAATAAATTTGAACTCACTATTGGAAAAGTACACTTATAAACCAACATTTTGCATGGCACACAGTTTAAATAGTAAGTGACTAGTGCACACTACTTTTTGTCAATGTTTAAACAACATTTACTTAGTTCAGAACAATGTAAACCAAATGCTTAGATCATCTTTTCACAATGGTTTGTGAGATTAACCACGTGGTTGAGCACCGAATCCACCTTGACCACCAAATCCTCCCGGGCCTCCGAAACCTCCTTGGTTGCCGCCGTAACCTCCTTGACCGAAACCTCTCTGGCCTCTGCCTCCTTGGCCGAAACCTCCTTGACCAAACCCTCCTTGCTGTCCTCTACCTCCTTGGCCGAATCCTCCTTGTCCAAACCCTCCTTGCTGTCCTCTACCTCCTTGACCGAAGCCTCCTTGGTTACCGCCAAATCCTCCCGGGCCACCGAAGCCACCCTGGCCCCTGCCTCCTTGACCAAAACCGCCCTGGCCTCTACCCCCGCCGCCAAATTGTGCGAAGGCCACAGTGAATATGGCCAGCAACACTCCGAAGATTAACAATGTCTGGAAAAAAAACAATTTTGTTACCTTTCCATTAGCGAAACGAATCTATATTAACGTACACTATGTAAGGTTTTGGTAAACATCTTGAACGTAATGTAAATTGTCGACTGACTACTCCATTTGAACACAATAATTATGATACACTTATTTTTAAAATAGGTTTCCTTTTTTAGATGAGGAGTTTACATGAAGCATAATTTACCTCCACAACCCAGTTAGGAAAGCACACGATACCAAGACTGGTTGTCAGATTTTTTGGCTCCTGATTGTCCTTAAAGACTGTCAAAGATCTACAAATGACAGCCGGATGCGCTAACGTATCCCGCGATACTCAAATTTGCGTACGTTTTTTGGAATTTACAGGTCAGTGTATGTAATGTTGATAAAAATATAATTCGCGACCGTAACAAATATGACTTTACAGAGTTATAATTTATAAAATCATCAAAAAACCCTCTAAGTTCATTTAATCCCATTGAATGACTTTTTTATGAAATAGTCATTGAATTAAATTAAATTAACCTAATTCGTAGGCTACCCTGGCACTTCCCACTTAAGATGTTTATAGTTAGGTGTATCTAAAGTATGATCTAAAAGGGAATGTAATTTTACATTGAATTAAAGGAATAATAACCAGTCTTACCAAGGGGTATAGTATTATCCAGTACTCTCTGGGTTGTGGAGGTCAGATAGGCAGTCGCTCCATGTAAAATACTGGTATTCAGCTGCATCCGGTTAGACTGGAAGCCGACCCCAACATAGTTGGGAAAAGGCTAGGCAGATGATGATGATGAATAAAGGAATAGTAACTGATTTTTTTTTTAAAGTAGAACTTTCCAGAGAAAAAATCCGGAGGAAAATGATTCAAAATAAGGAGCTGAATGCACCCTGTCAGTTTGTGGAGGGCTGTCCCTTACACCCTGTACTTGTAACAAAAAAAAATGAAGTTTTTTAAAATTGTTGTCTGTCTGTCCTGTTGTTCCGGATAATCTCTAAAACGGCTGGACTGATTTTGACGGGACTTTTACCGGCAGATAGCTGATCTTATAAGGAGTAACTAGTATTTTTATAATAATTTTACGCGGACGAAGGTCACGGGCAACATCTACTACGTAAAATACGTAAACACAGAAAAACTTAATAATTATGAGTTCATTATTACCTTTGATGATGCCATGGTCGCGCACTAAGTATAACGTAAGACTGCCAAGATGTTTTTGCCTTGTGCTTATATATCCGCGATACAAAGCAATCAAGAGTTTTTCTATACATACGCTAATTGTATTATCAAATGTATGTGGGTATGTATCTCAGCAATATGATGTATTTCTAGGAAATACACATACTGGTGTCATATTTGCGACAATATCGGGCAATGAGAGCCTTCTGGGGCAAGGGAAGTACCTCTTAGGTAATGACGTCATGATTACAGTGTGTAAAACTGGCCAAGTGCGAGTTGGACCACCGGAGGTGACAGTAACTGCTGATTTCATCGGTCGCAAAAATAAGTTTATGTTTCTCAATAAAACAGAAAATTATGCGTTTCTGGAAATCTCTTAACCGTTTGCGGGCCCAGGTTGGCCACTGTAGAAATAATCTGGCCAAATGGGGTATCATCGACCCGTCGCAAATACAATGTCAGTGTGGAGCCCTCTGCAGGATATGCCCCACCTCCTTTCTTGCCCATCTTGCACAACCACCTGCACTTTATTGGATTTAAAGGAAGCCAACGACGACATATAGAGCTGTGCAGGTGGCAATATACTGGTCGGGTATTATTTGAGTCTATCGACACGAAAAGAAGAAGAACCGTTTATACCTGAAAACGTACAATGTCTCACGAAGTCATCATTCTCCTGTCCTTATCCCAATATATTTGGGGTCGGCGTATCATGTCTTCACCTCCTTTCTAGCCATATCATCCTTCACACAATCCATCCAATATCTCACAAATTCATCATCATCTGCCTAGCCTTTTCCCAACCATGTTGGGGTCGGTTTCCAGTCTTACCGGATGCAGCTGAATACCAGTATTTCACATGGAGCGACTGCTTATCTGACCTCCACAACTCAGTTAGTACCGAGTAATACCAGACTTTCTGGTTACTGAACTGGACTACCTACCTGTAACGACTATTGAAATAAATACTAAAATCATTTAGAAATATCACCTACATTTTTTTCATGTATTTACAACGATTTCTTCGTTATTCCTGGTACCTGGGTCGATATACAACATTAGTTTTAGTATACGCGCAACCTGAAACACGTGTTTAGTATTTTTATGTAAAGAATCTATATACAAAATTTCAAAACTGTATCATTAAAAATCACAAACCTGATTCTCCGCGCAAAAACATGGTCACCACGCAGCGCGCGCCTCCAGCGTCGTCTTGAGCTCATAGATAATAATAATTTGGCAGTAGGTACCTAAATTAGGCACTTAAATTAGCTCGGTGTTCAACTTTTAATTTTTTTAAATATTTTTGGGAAAAAATATAACATGGTTTAAAAATTATTGTAATCGATTCAAGTACTTATTCTGAACAAACTGTATTCAGGTTTCGCATATAGTAAAAACAATGTTTTATACAATATGTGATGCTTCTTTTTATTTGGTAGAGGAAATCAACTTCTATTTATAATATTCAAGACACAAATGAATTGCTAAACACGTTCATATCATCTATAAATACCGTAATAATAAATAATTCACTTAAAATCATAATTCCAAGGAAACAAAGAATCTTGAAACCGTGGATTACCCCAGGCTTGTTGAAGTGTATTAGAAATAGGGATCAAATGCATATGAGATTAAACAAAACACCTAACAACACTACCTTAAAGATAACTTACACACGTTACAGAAATTTCTGCAATGACTTGCTTCGAAAACTCAAATTAACCCATGAAAAATGTGAACTTCAAAAAGCTCAAGGCAATCCAAAAGAACTATGGAAAACCATACAAGAAATAACCAATACTCGTAAGGAACGTACTAGCCCTGACAAGTTGTTAAAGATAAACGATAGTCCTCAATGCTCGGTAAATCAGGTATGTTCATTTTTTAGTAACATTGGTAAAAATTTAGCGAATGATATAATTAAAACAAAGAAGCTAGCTACGACACCCCCGAACAACGATACATGCAAAAGTTTAACCCCAGTTGACTCACTTGTCTTACTAGAAGTCGATGAAGCGGAAGTAGATTCAATCATCTCACAATTACGTAACGACTGTGCAGTGGGGTGGGACGGAATATCGTCAACTCTGTTAAAGAAATGTCGCCAGCAACTGGTGCCTCCCTTAACCTATATCTGCAACCGCTGCATTCAGACAGGAACTATTCCTGACGCACTAAAAAAGGCTATCATCCTTCCAATACATAAATCCGGGAACAGAGACTGTGTCAATAATTACCGGCCAATCTCAATCCTACCATCGATTTCAAAAATAATGGAGAAGATCCTTAATAAACAACTCAAAGGTTTCTTGAATAAACATCGCATCATCGCGGAAAACCAGTATGGTTTCAAACTCGGGGTATCGACAGAGGATGCTGTTTTGGACCTTACACAATTTGTGGCAAAGGAACTTGATGATGGGTCTAAATGTTTAGGCATATTTCTAGACCTGTCTAAGGCCTTCGACACAGTTTCTGTTCCCAAACTCATAGCAAGGATGGACAGTCTGGGTGTACGAGGCACAGCACTGGAAATGTTTAAAGACTATCTTAAAAATCGCACTCAGCTAGTTAAAATAGGTGATTACCTCAGTGATGAGGAAACTGTGACCTATGGCGTGCCCCAGGGAAGCATATTAGGGCCCACTATGTTCCTTATTTATGTAAACGACCTCTGTAGAATGATGCTCCCTAACTGTAAGATTTACGCGTATGCCGATGACACAGCAATCGTCATTTATGGACCTACTTGGGATATGGTAAAAACAATGGCAGAAAACGCTCTAATTCAGATTATGAGCTGGTTTCACTATAGCCTGCTAACCCTCAACTTAGATAAATCATGTTATATTCCTTTCGCAATCCGACGTAATACTATGCCCCCTAAACACTTTTCTATAATTGCTCACTCATGCCAGAGATCAACTAGCACATGTACATGCCCTACACTAGACAGAACCGATAGTGACAAATATCTAGGTTTGCAAATTGACGAATGCCTTAGATGGGACAAACAGCTCGATATGATAACATCCAGAATATTGCGGCTCATTTACGTCTTCAAATCGCTAAGAGATCCCGCAGATATGGGCACTCTGAGGATGGTATACTTTGCTCTGTGTCAGTCTATAATTGGATATTGCATTACTGCGTGGGGTGGAGCATCAAAAACCAACTTGCTGAGAGCTGAGAGAGCTCAAAGAGCTGTACTAAAGGTAATGTGCAAAAAGCCATACAGATATCCAACTAAACAACTCTATGAGGACTGTGAGGTCTTAACTGTTAGACAACTGTTCATTCTGCAGTCAGTCCTCAGGACTCACAGATCCATGCCCAAATCAGACCCTAATAAGCGTACAAATATTCCGTCAGGCGTTAAACATAAAACTTCTTTTACCCAACACCAATTTTACGTTTTAAGTAAACATGTGTATGAAAACCTGCATAAAAAACTAAACATACTGGATTTAAATAGGTATATGTTGAAGAAAAAAATTAGTCAATGGCTATTACTGCAGGACTATGTGGCTACAGAGAATCTGCTAACTTACATCTCTTAATATAATACCACATATACATACTCAAAGATCACATCATATACTTTATATCCAACATACATACAGTCACACGCACGCACCCACCCTTATCCACACAAACAACCACACCCCCCCGCAAATCCCACACACACACACCCACCCACACCATCACATACACTGTCACCTACATATATACACACATGCATATCTGCTGTCATTCACACTTTTTTTGTGTCACTTGGGATTGGTTTTTTTGTTTTTATTTTGTTCTTTTTTCTGTATAGCTGTTAGTACAAATCTTTGACACTGTTTCCACTTGTTTCTGAATGTGAATATTAACTGAATCCTTTTGGCTGAACCCTATCTTTTAAGATACAGGCTAGTCCTAGTTTAAAAGATAGAGTCTACTATTGCATCATAATGTAAATATTATTTTCGAACAATGTATACAGTGCAAAGTGCTATGTTTTTCGTGAAATAAATACTTTATTATTATTATTTCCTTTATTCATTTCTATACATATAATTTACATTTTTAAATATTTCTATACAAAGTAATATAAAAAAACATTTAAAAATATAAAAAATAGTAGCCCACTGGTATCGGGAACAGGGTCCGAAATACCGGTGGTCAGGGCTCTTGAGAGAGGAACCTCCTAACAATACGCGCCGTGTCCAGAAGTACTGCTTTCTGAATCAAGCCCTTGATCCAGCTGCCAAGCGAGAGCCTCCTCAGATGTTTGTCGAGGCTATTGGCTATTAAGCCATTGGCCGACACGACTATCGGCACAATGACTGCTGTACTGACGTCCCACATGTCGACAACCTCGCGAGCCAGATCTAGATATTTGAATTGTTTATCTTTCTCTGCTTTCACGAGGTTCTCGTCATGCGGAACCGTTATATCAACAATCATTGCGCGACGCTCCAATCGATCTATCACCACAATGTCAGGTTTATTGGCAACAATAGTCCTGTCAGTGATGATAGATCGATCCCAATACAACGTGATATTACCATTATCGAGAACTGGGTCGGGCGCATACTTATAGTATGGTACTTCTGATTCCACAAGGTTGTACTTCAAAGCAAGTTGCTGGTGGATAATCCTGGCAACGAGGTTGTGTCTATGCAAGTACTCTCCGTTAGCCAGACGAGAACACCCAGAAATAATGTGTCGGATCGATTCTCCCGGACGGTGGCATGCCCGACATATGTCAACCGTGCCATCCTTCACAATGTATTTCCGGTAGTTATTCGTCATCATAACTTCGTCCATTATTGCACAGACAAAACCTTCGGTTTCCCCGAATAGGTCACCGAAACGCAGCCAAGATACGGACGCTAAGAAGTCTACATCGGGTCCATGTAGGGCCCGGTAAAAGCGTCCGTGAAGCTCCTTGCCCTGCCATACCTCCTTGCGATCATTAGTGTCTAATACTCTAGGTTTGCGCCAGTTCTCGTTAGCCAGAGAGAGCGGGGTGAGGCCCTTGTCCACTGAGACCACATCTCGGTGCATCCCCTCGTCGACTTCTAGGAAGTATTCCCTGAGGCTGCATATCTCACGGTTGTGCAGGGTCTTAGCATTTAAGAAGCCACGACCCCCGCACTTCCGCGGGATATACAGTCTCATCACCGACGACCGCGGGTGATGCATTCGATTTGCGGTCAGCAGTGCGCGGACCCTCCTATCCAGGGCATCAAGTTCCGTCTGAGTCCATTTGAGTATGCCGAAAGAATACATCAAAACCGGCATGACCCAACCATTGAAGGCGCGCACCTTGTTTCCACCTGACAAAAGACTGCTTAGTACTTTATTCAGGCGGCCAAAGAAGCGGTCCCTCAATGATTGTTTCATGTCGGCAGTATTGATACCTAATGCTTCCGACATACTCAAATACTTGTAGGTTTCTGTTGAGGAGAGGGATCTAAGGTGTATGGAATCCGAGAGTTGAGTTCCCACGGATTCCATAATCTCCCCTCGCTTCACATGCATGACTGCACATTTGTCCACACCAAATTCCATCCTGATGGCGCTACTGAAAGTTTCCGTTACCTTCAGTAGCTTCATCAGTTGCAAGTTGTTGGGGGCAAAGAGTTTCAGATCATCCATGTAAAGAAGGTGAGATATGACCTGACCACCTCTCCTCAACCGATAGCCTAGACCTGAACCCTCCAACAGTGTGCTGAGAGGGTTCAAGGCTAAACAAAACCACAATGGACTCAGACTATCACCCTGGAATATACCGCGCTCAATCTTTATCGGTTCGCTGTTCCCCTGGATCTGTCGACATCCTGGATAGCGAAAGGCCCCATACATGACATCAGGAAGGTACGCAGAGTTGCATCAACTTTATACAACTCCAGCACCTTCATGAGCCATGTATAAGGCACAGAATCATAGGCCTTCTTGTAATCTATCCAACATGTAGACAGATCCCTTCGCGAGCGGCGAACCTGTTGGCTAATGGCCATATCAATAAGGAGCAGCTCCTTAGTACCGCGGGACCCATTCCTACATCCATTCTGAGAGACAGACATGATAGAATTACTATCAATATGATGATTGATTTTAGCTCTCAAAATGGATGTAAGAACTTTATAGACCGTTGGTAAACAAGTGATTGGTCTATAATTTTTGGGTTCCGCAGTACTACCTGATTTATGGAGCAGGTGGGTAATTCCTGTCGTCAAGAACTGGGGCAGCGACCCTGACTCTAAGGCTGACTGAAACTGGGATGCTAAGCGAACATGTGATCTCTGGAACCATTTAATCCAGAAGTTGTGCAGTCCATCCGGCCCTGGAGATTTCCAGTTAGGCAACGGACGGACTGCACGAGCTACATCTTGGGGGCTGATGATAATTGCCCCCATTTCAGGTATCGAATCACACGCTCGTTCAACCTCCCGGGTCCAATCACCCTCAGTGTGACTGACAGGCACCGACCAGATGTTGCGCCAGAACGAACACATGGCGTCATCATCTGGTAGACGCGTATCAGTCACACCTTGGTCCGGTCGTTCCCAAGCCCTATATACCCACCTTTCATCACTTCGGAATGTGCGATTCTGAGTGTAACGCTCCACTCGCCGCTTGTACCGACGAATACGGCTTGCCCATGCACAGATCTTCTGCTTCAGGAAGTCGATACGCTCTGTGACGCGGGCTAAGTAGTCTCGAAAACTAACATCAGTTCCCGAGAACGCCCGCTTCACAAAGCGCATCACTCTAGGTCGAGTATTGCCCTCCCTGAAGCAGATTAACTTGCCGATGAGTGCTCTAGCCTCACCGATACGCCGCTCAATCCTGCATTGCCAAGCTGGAACAGCAAATTTTGGTCGTGTAGCTCTGTCGTTGTTGGGAAATTTGACGTGAGTTACACGACATGCCGCTACAGCTCCACAGTACAATATTGAGTGGGTATCGGTGAGGTCTTTGCTGCTGTCAAAGCAGTTTGACAGCTGCGAATCTAAAGCACACACCAGCGCCTTGTTTTTCTTGTGCATAGGTAAACGAGGTAGACGTCCGACGGCCTAAGTTCAGGCGGTGTGGATCGGTACTCCCGGAATGCACCCTCCAAAGCGCTCCTCAATTGTGCGTTGCACTGGGTACTCACGGATATAACTTCGTCATCATCTTCTTCACCATCGTGTTCGGATCGCGGTGGATACATTTTGTAGCTGTACCGCAATCATTGGCGAAGCAGGTATAACTAGGTTACTCCGTGAATCGAAGCGTAGTCGCTCAAGTACGGTGTCATCCAACATGTGGTTACGCTGTATGACCCGCACTTGATCCGACAGCCGTTGCGCCGACACGCTGACACCTGGCTCAAGCACCTGAAACAGAGAGAGCATCCGACCACGGTACGCAGTCAAGTTGCTTCCCCCCTCAGTAGCCCCATAATATGCGCGCATGACGTTCTCATTAATGGACTGAGTCCATCGCATGCGCGACACATTTCCACCGGCAGCGGGGACCCTGTTCGGGGCCTGTTGGCCTCGAGGTTCCAAGCCCGCTGGTGGCCGTCCTCTTCCTCGTCGTCGTGGTGGTGATGGGGTCGACGGCGGGGAGAAAAACTCGTCACTCGAGCTCGACGCAACTGCAGCGATCGGAGACACAGCACTCACGATTGAGGCGCGTCCCGGCGGCTGCGAGGCGGAGCTGAGCGACGAGTCCGGAGATGGTGGGTGTGCCTGATGTTTTGCCCGGCTTCTTGTCAGCATTCATGTATATTTTCAAGTATATTCCAAAAATTTAGGGTCCGGTTTTGTAAAATAGGTTTTCTGTTTTTTTTTTTCTTATCATTGTTATTGATGTAATTAATATATTATTGTTTAAATATGGGTTAAATCGATAAAAACATTAAATTAAAATTCTGTATCGTAAAAATTCGTGCTGTCAATTTGACACTCGGGCCACAGATTATTATTATTATTATTATATTATATTATTTACAATGTTAAATTTATACATGACAAAAAATGTGGAATAATATAATTAAATAAGAAAAACCGGCCAAGTG
This sequence comes from Noctua janthina, assembly GCA_963576755.1. Taxonomy (NCBI): domain Eukaryota; kingdom Metazoa; phylum Arthropoda; class Insecta; order Lepidoptera; family Noctuidae; genus Noctua; species Noctua janthina. The sequence goes on from OY755061.1 coordinate 14,283,693, forward strand.
CGAGTCGGACTCGCGCATGAAGAGTTCCGTACCATCGTAGGAGGGGAGCCCCCTTTAATTTTTAATTAATTTTAATTTTGTTGCTAAAGCGGTTACAGAAATACACATTCTGTGAAATTTTCAACTGTCTACCTATTACGGATCATGAGTTACAGCCCGCTGACAGACAGATGGACAGACGGACGGACGGACGGACGGACGGATGGACGGATGGACGGATGGACGGACAACGGAGGCTTAGTAATAGGGTCCCGCTGGTTACCCTAAAAACATTTTTCCATAAAAAACCGACTTTAGGTGGGAAATAACTTTTCTTCCGGAAGCCGGTGGAAAGTTTTTTTTTCGTCCTTCGTTTGCATCTATGGGGAGTGCCACCCCTAATCATTATTATTACAGAGCTACAATCAGCAATCTAGTACCTAACTGTCTGTTCAAACATCTGATTCAACTAAGTAATTATCTTACATCATTTGCATAGACACATCATTCATCTTATGAATGGATGAAGATTTTATTGGCATGTCAGAATTACTTAAAGTGAGTAGGAATTATTGAAGTGTTGTAGGTAACCTTTTTATGTTTTTCTATATGAATATTCAGCCTAAGATAATGTTTCCACTGCGGGGACACATCCCATTCAGTCCAACGCGGGCCCAGTGCAGGTTGGTAGATGTCTTCGAATTTTTGGACTACGTCGGTTTTACTCACGGTGTTTTATTGTTCCACCGTTTCGAGCGTAGTTATTTATTTATTGATTGGGTTCTACAATTGTTACATTGTTACATTGTTCACTGCTGTCTGTGTTTATGGTTCCGTAACCGAAGGGTAACGAACGGGACCCTATTACAAAGCCTCCACTGTCCGTCCGTCCGTCCGTCTGTCTTCTCTTGATCTCATGATCCCTAATAGGTAGACAAACACACAGTCGACAGTCGAAATTATCACAGAAAGTATATTTTGTTACCGCTATAACAAAATATAATAAAAATAAATTAAAAATCAACGGGGGAGCCCCTTTAATTTTCAATTTATTTTAACAACTACGATGGTACGGAACCCTTCATGAGCGAGTCCTACTCGTACTGGGCCAGTTTTATTTACGTTGGTTTTCAACCGAGATGTGAACATACACCGACCTTAGTGGTGATGTTCTTCAGAAAGATTATAGTAGTAGTACTACCGGCGTGCGACGTATGATCAGACGTATGAACTTGGACGAGGCGAAAGGAGTATCTAAGGATCGTAGCTGGTGGCGTTCTATAGTTTGTGCCGTGGGGGTCATGGGAAAAAGAGGAAAAATCTATATGAGTGTCTAAATAAATAGTGACTATAGCTTCGGCCATACGAGTTTTAAACCTCTTCATAACGTACTTCTTTACGCGTCACGTTATCTGCGTCTTCCAATAATAATTGTCTTACAATATGATGCAGAACACTGCAGCTTGACTCGGACCTGGATCCTTTGTAAATCCTAGAAGGCTTTGCCCAACAGTGGGATATTAATAGGCTGGTATTATTATTATTTATTTTTATTTTTTTACGTATCTCGGATTTATGGGATAGTGCGGGCCGAAGCCAAGTACCTACTATCCGGGGAGAGGTGATATAATGAGATGATGATATGATTGAATTTTACGATGATGAGCATCTGTGTCTATTAAACTGTGTGTGTGCGGTGTAAGGAGGTTGTGTGTGTGTAGTGGTGATCGCGAACTCAACATTCTCTCACCAAATTTACGAAGTAAGTATTTTGTACATGGTGTCAAACTTTAATACAGTATTTAAGTTAATAAATACAACTACAATATCTTGATATACTTATTCAAAAATATGTTATTCGAACCTTGGACGAGAAAGAAAAAAAAATAGAAAGTAATAAAAAAGAAAAATAAAAAATATCGGGAACTCAAAACAAATAGTAATCATGGTAAAAATCCCGACTTCAGTGTTTATGATAAATACATTTATTTACAAAAAATACAATAAATAGGGAAAAATATACCTCACGTTATATGACATACAAGTCCATTTACGTAAAAGCGATCGGTTGTGTTTACATTGACTAAACCAATAACTTAAATTTCGCGACTCATCTGTGGTTATAAACATTTACATTTAGGTACCTAATTTGTACGAAGTCATTGAAAAATTAACTTGCTCAAACGCGACATGCAAAAATAAAATTTTTCATGGTAGATTGGGTAAATATAAAGTGCCTTGTGGACACATTTTTGTCTAACCGTGGAAACGGTTTTTGTCGACGGAGGATTCGACAAAATGACAGATTTCTTTTGTTGATGTGTCATTTTGTCGATTCTTCCGACGACAAAACCCGTTTTTACGGTGGTCATGCTATGCGTGCTAGGCGACCGAGCTCTGTTCGGGTGAAAATAGAGAAAACGAATTTTCCCAGACATGAGGTCTAACTAAACCGATTTCACGCTTCCGTAAACTCATTTATTACATCTTTCATCGAAATCAGCCGTCTTCGAGCACGTGATGACAAATATACAAATATTGTTCATTTAATAGGATAGGATAGGTCAATGTGGCGACACTTGGGGGAGGTCTATGTCCAGCAAAGGACGTCTGTCGGCTGAAATGATGATGATGATATGATATGAAAAAAAAATAGGATAGGATAGTATTGAATATTTTCGCCAAAAACTAGTCTATTATAAAAGTCATAAATTACAATTTAAGGATGAATAGTGACAGTAATGAATGAGGCTCTCTAGCTAGGTTACACGTTAAGGTACGCTAGCTCAGGATTCCACAAATGGAGTACGGTACTGGTAGCTTTATAAGGAAATATACTTAAGTCAACTTAGGTAAGGGCAACGTAAACAATTTAATTCTTAGATTATGTTTCTGACGTGGAAGGTATCTCTGGTTAGCCACCGAATCCGCCATTGCCAAGTCCACCGAATCCGCCATTGCCAAGTCCACCGAATCCACCGAATCCCTGGGCTTTGCCTCCTTGGCCATACCCACCAGTGCCTCCATCATATGCTCCATCTCCGAAGCTACCACCGCCACCACCAGGTTGTACAAAGGCCACAGCGAATATGGCCAGCAACATTCCAAAGAATAACAATAACTGCAAATAAAACAATATTGTTATTTTTGAAATACTCCAAATTCTGCATGGATTTATTGGCGCCGTTGGTAAATATGAGTGTTTATTGTTTTGTTCACAATTTAAGTCTTGAAAAGACAAGATGTCGGCTATAGTTCCGATTTTGGTTATGCTCCGAATAATCCATGTGCAGTTACGTCAAGTAGTTGGTAACATCTTGAACTCAAAAGTAAACATTTGTACCAGCACTACAAAAAGTACTACGGCAACATAGGACAAAAAGTACTACAGCGCCATCTCTGACACAAATGAATAACTAAGATCAAAATCCTACATCGTGCATTATATAGGAAAAATCCGACAACAACCGTCGGGCAGTAGCCCACAGACACGGGGCAGTAACACACGTCTGGTTAGAAGATCCTCCCTTTTCTATGGAGGATGAAGAGCTGTACACCCTGTTCTTCACACCCCTGTACAATAAACCTACATGAAGTACATGGGAGTATTTTTGAAATATCCTTTCCTTTGTTTACATAACTATTTTCTGAAAATTCGTATGCATTTCTTTGCTTGACTGTACGCAAACCAAACCGTGAAAACCACGTACGTCTTCGTAGTGCAACCACTTGTCGCCAGTACTGTTTAAGTTCCATGTAATAGGGGGCGAGCCTAGTGCCATCAACCAGGCACCAATCCAGACTCCAGGCCGCTAGTCAAAAATTCTTTACGGACAAGCTTTGCCTGACTTGGGAACAAACCCGGGACTTTATATGCTCAGACCAACGAGGCAGTCTATTACATCAGGACTTAAAAAAGCTGGCAGAGTCAGGAAGAAGGCAGGAATGGCCACCTAAGACGTTGCTGCCATATGAAAGGTGTGGCATTTAAGAATCAGTGAATTCCTAAATAAAAAACCCCATAACACGCTGACACGTAAAAATAAAGAAAGTACAATTATATTACCTTAGATGACGTCATGGTCGCGAAATAAGTACCTATAACGTAGGACTGCCAAAATATTTTCCCTTGTGGTTTATATAACCGCGACAGTTCAAAACTTTTCTGTACATATGCTAATTGTTTTATCCAAATGTATTTGTTTCTCAATAATTTATGTATTTTTAGAAAATGCACCCGTACAAATTTATTGTTCGACTTTTCGAGTACACAACGATAACTATCAATTAATAGAATTAGAAAAAAGACTAGAGCTAGGAACTAGACACGAGTTGTTTGTTAACTACGTATCACTAACAACGGGGGAACGAGTCAGTGATCAAGTATTAAATTGTTAGACTGGCTGCAACTGTTCTAGTAAAATGTGTCTCCTCATTTATTAAAACGTTTAATGTATTGCATGTTTTCGTTCTTGCAACAGCATTTGACACGGTTTCATCTGGTATATTCTTTAAGAAACTTGAAGGTACCTAATGGTGTTGGACCTTGACTGAGTTGAGAGCTACCTGATGAACAAAAAACTACACTAAAGTTGATCCTTTGTCAAGTGACTATCTTCCAATCGATTTTGGTGTCCCACAGGGCAGTGTACTTTGTCCCACGCTTTTTATTATTTACATAAATGACGTATTAAACAGCGCTGATATCGTCACGTACGCAGATGATCGGCCCTGATATTGCACGGCTAACTGCTTAGCGGAAGAGGGACTTTCACTAGTGGTGAACTAATATCTAGTCAGGAACCTTCTTGCAGTATATGGTATCAAAACTAAATTCGTAGTTATCTCCAAAACTGCTTCATCACTCACAACCTCTTGATCACATTACACTTAGACTACACTGCTCTCCTGACACTTCTTCTTCCTCATGTAACTGTCCTGCTCTCGAGCGCACCAACTCTATCAAGAACCTCGGCCTTTTGATCTATCGGCACCTGACACAAAGCATCACATATGAAATATACATACATCACCCACACCCTCCACGTCAGCACATACATACAATTCGGCTCAACCACATTCCTGAGCGAAAGGGAGTATCAGACTTCTACTGACTAAAACCCATCCATGTTCCTTCTTTGCCCTTTGTGGGCCACGGTATCTCTTTGGAACAGTCCCGCAGCCCTGGCAGGCATCGGCCCATGCGGACTCCTACATGGTTGCATAACCGCGCTGGAAATCAAATATCGAGCCCCAAGAAACAGACTGTATAGTTAGGGGCTCACTGGCAACACGCACTGGCGGGGCGCACTGATAAATAGACTTTTATCGAAGCCGAAAGGCACTTGCTTTCCCAGTCTTTGCGATTTTTTTTTTTTTTCTAGACCATACCTGGGAACTTTCTAGTTACGGAAATATTGGGGGTCAAAGTTCCAACTTTTTCCCAGGTTTTTTAAATACAAGTTTTTAATGTAAGATTGTTACATTAAACACCTCCACGACCCCCGAACTATTCAATCCATCCATCAGCACAATGCTTTAAGTGCGTTCCATTGAGTCCTACTGTAAAACGCGATTTTTCACCTTGAAAAAAAATGTCGTTTTCCAGCAATAATTTTTGCGTAAAGTTACTTAGTTTGATGTAGAGAATGCTTGATTGACGGCTTCGTGAAGAGTCTGTTTACACCGTGTATATTATGTTGTGTTTGTGGCACGAATTGAAATGAAATGAAATGATATTTATTTCTGCATTTATGTTTTATTATTTAAAACACTTATACTCATATTTTTTTTCAATACTAGACAATGTCGGTGTTCCTATCTGAGCACTCTCAGAAGAAACGGCCGAATTAAACTCAGAGGTCAGATCACAGTCATTTTTCAAGTCCAGGCACCGCAATGTCTTGCGCATATATTCTGAGATGGTCTTTTGAAGAAAGAATCTCACAGATTTCATTGGACCCGTTCAGTCATTACAAGCATGTGTTGAACGTGTAGCTCAACTCAAAACTTATGGAACTCAACGATCCGACGAACAATACCAAAGAAAGGACATTTGGGTAGGCCGCAGTAAGCACTCAATTTTTAACTGGTGGCTCAAGTTATTAAATACGACAAAAAACTCATGTTTATCTTAGAGGCTTTTGCCGAACAGTGGGATAGTAATAGGCTGGTTTATTTTATATTTTTACGTGTTTCGGCTTTTTTGCTGTGTGGCGGGATTTGTAGGATAGTACGGCCGAAGCCAAGTACTACCCCGGGAAAGTGTCGATATGATGAAATGATGATAATAAATTATTTAATTTAGCGATGACGAGTTTATTAAGCTATGTGTGTGTGGTGGCTGGAAGTTGTTTGTGTGAGGTGGTGACTATAATTCATTTTAATATTCGCCAACTCAATATTCTCTTCCAAAATAAACGAAGTATGTATTATGTGCATGATGTCAAACTATACTATGGCATTAAGTCCGCCTCTGTACTTTGTGATTGAAGTGTTAAATAAAAAAATACAGGAAATAGGTTAATAAAATATACAACTACAACACATTAATACATGCAACAATATTTTATTATCGACACTTGGATGAGAAAGAAAAAATATTTATTTTTAAACACAAAAAAGTTGGTGAAAATATTCCTCACGTTACATGTAAGTCCATTTAGGTAATTTAAAAGCGATCGGTTGTGTTTACATTGACTAAATAATGAACTTGGAAATTTCGCGAAACATCTGTTAACCACAAAAAGTAAATTTAGGTAGCTAATTATTTACGAAGTATTCGAAAATGTTACTTACTCGAACTCAAGTTGCAAAAACTAAGTAAATAAGACACTTTTGTGTCAATTAATGATTAACAATAATAATGAAAATTTTCGCACGTTAAGGCACGCTAGCTCAAGATCCTACAAATTGAGTACGGTTTTGTTAGTTTTATGAGGAAATACACTTAAGAACCAACTTAGGTCAGGGCAACGTAAACAATTGAATTTTTAGATCATCTTTTCAATATGGTAACCTCTGATTATCCACGGAATCCGCCTTGGTTCCCGCGACCACCATATCCTTGGTTCCTGCCCCCGTAATATCCTCCCTGGCCAAACCCACCACGGCCTCCACCAAATCCTCGGTTTCCGAAGCTGCCACCGCCGCCACCAGGTTGTGCGAAGGCCCCAGCGAATATGGCCAGCAACATTGTAAAGAATAACAATAACTGAAAATAATACAATTTTGTTATTTTTAAACACTCAAAATTCTGCATGGATGTATTGGCGCTCGTATGACGTGGTCAGGGGATTGCTGTTGGTAAATATATGTATGTTTATTGTTTTTATCACAATGTAAGTTTTTAAAATATAAAATGGCGGCGATAGTTCCGATGTTGGTCACGCTCCAAATGATCCTTGTGCAATTAAATCACAACGCATTAAATCTACATAAGTTTGAATACAACATGATGTAGGTAAATATTATACTAATTTTTAAAATACAGGGTGAATTTTCCAAGTGGGCGTGGATGGACAAATCCGAAAATATGAGGAATAGCGAAAAATGCTCAATGGACTCTCGAGTCCGATTTTGATGAAAACTAAAACTGCATCATTAGAGTTTTGAAAAATCAATATTCCTAGCCAGGAATCGAACCCAAAGATTTTTGATATAAAAGACACACGGTAGCATGACCTTTCGATAGTATCGCTAATAAGGATCAAATTCTGGGAAATCCACGCTCACTTGAAAATAACCGTAATAAATAAATTCACCGTGTATACTGCCGCTGCGGCTGCGGAGAACCTCAAGCGGCGTAAATATAGTAACCTTATTGGAAACTATATTTTCGAGCCGTTTAGGGTTGAAACTTTCGGGTCCGAGTGCTCACAGCCTTTTCAAGGAAATTGTAAAACGCAGTTGACACTTCCCGTAACTTGGGTTACGGGAAGTGTCAACTGCGTTTTGCTGACTTTTACCTTGGCCAAAGGCTTAGCGTTGCTATATAACGTGGCAACGCCGCCAGTCTCTTGGGTACATTACCAGTTGACAGCGAGGAGGAGGTGTTTTTTGACGCAATTTTTATTGTTAAGTTAGTTACTCTAGGTTATTTTAATTTATAATTATAATATATTATTAACTATAATACATTATTTAATTTAATAAACAATATTTTTTTTAAATATCCTTTGTTTACATAATTATTTCCAGACATTTCGTATGCTCATCTTTGCTTGACTGTACGCAAACAATTCTGCGATGACCACGTAGGTCTGCCTACCCCTATGTATCTTGTACCTTTAGCACACCCACATTTCGCCAGTTATGTTTATGTTCCATGTAATAGGGGGCGAGTTAGTGACAAATTAGTCTGACCTGGGAATCGATCGAGGACTTTATATGCACATGAGTAACGCTTGCGGCTAGATCAACGAGTCAGTCCATTACATCAGAACAAGAAAATATTGTCGAGTCAGAAAGAAGGCAGGATTAATCACCTAAGGCGTTGCTGCCAAATAAAAGGCTTGGATTTAAGAACCAATAAATTCCTAAATGAAAAGCCCCATAACAAGCTGACGAGTAAAAAAGTACAAGTATATTACCTTGGATGATGCCATGGTTGCGAGTTAAGTATAACGAATGACTACCAAAAAATATTCTTTGTAGTTTTATATATATCCGCGACTGATCAAGACTTTTCTGTTCATATGCTAATTGTCCCATTCAAATGTATTTGTTTCTCAACAATATATGTATGTATGTTTTTCGACAAAATGCACCTGGACAAACTTATTGTTCGAATTTTCGAGTGCACAACTATACCTATCAATTAATGGCCACGTTTCCCACTGCCGACGATTAGTGAAAAAAGAGTAGAGCTACGAACGAGACACGAGTTGTTTGTTAACTACGTGTCACTAACAATGAGGGATCAGTAACCAACTATTAAATTATTGGTCTGACGCCGCAACTTTTATAGTAAAATGTGTCTCCTCACAAATTGAAATGAAAAATTTATTACGATTTTTTCGATCTTGCAATAGCATTTGACACAGTCTCAACTGTTCTATACCTTAAGAAACTTAAAGGTATAGGTGTAATAGGAATCCGCCTTGAGTGGTTTAAGACCTTTCGATGAACAAAAAACCGTACACTAAACTTGGTTGTTTTTCAAATGACCATCTTCCCATCGATTTTGGTGTTCCACAGGGCAGTGTACTTGTGCTTTTCATTATTTACATAAATGACGTATTAAACGGAGCTGATATCGTCACGTACGCAGATGATACGGCCCTGATATTTCACGGGGAACTGCTTAGCGGAAAAGGGACTGTCACTAGTGGTGAACTTCCTAGTCAGGAACCTTCTTGCACAATTTTTTATTTTTTTAGTTAGACCGTATTGTCCCACTCCCGAGCAAAGGCCTCCCCCCATTCCTTCCACTTCTCACTCACTTCTTCTCTCTTGGTGTGCTTCTTCTCGCCAATTCGCGAGGAAGCCATCCAAGACGTCCCGCCATCTTCTCTTCGGTCTACCGCGACCCCGTCTAGCTGTTTCAGGGCTCCAGTTTTGCGATATTCGGGCCCACAGCTGTGCCGGCGACATGGCCTGCCCAGTCTTATTTTAGTCTGGCAGCTTTTATAAGCTACGTCGGCAATTTGCGTTCTGGAGCGCAGTGTGGTGTTCCTTATCCGGTCAGTTATTTTTAAATTCAGTATGCTGCGCTCCATCGCTCGTTGGCAAACCTTGAGTTTGGACTTCTGGACGCTAGTCAAACACCAAGACCTTGTACAATATGGAAGCAAAACTAAATTCATAGCTTTAGATCACATTACACTCAAACCACACTGCTCTATTAACACTTCTTCTTCTCCATGTAACTATCCTGCTCTCGAGCGCACCAACTATATTAAGGACCTCGGCATTTTTATCGATCAGCGCCTGACATAAATCTCTCATCACACATGCACATTTCAAATGTCTCTGGCAATATAAGAAACTTATACACACCATGCGCAAACTCGAGATAATTAATTTATTGACGCTCTATAACTCGAAAGAAGCTGAAAGAGTTCAAAGAGCGCTTCATAGTGTAAGTTTTTGAAAAGCCTTACCGTTACTCAACTGACTTACTCTACCGTGAAATGAGAGTGCTTAGAATCCAACAGTAGTTGAAATTCTCGTCTTCACTCCCGAATTTAAATATCGAGCCACAAGATACAAACTTACTCTCTAGTTTGGGGCTCACTAGCAACAACATTATCTTGAAGTTGGTGGTAACATTTTACGTAGTTTGTTGGTTCTTCAATTGTGTGAACCACTGTTTTTTTTTTAATTAACTGAAGAAAAGTTTTGACGCTTGGGGATCTAGATTCACGTGCTGAATTCATGGTAACCGTTTGTGCGACGATGTCCCTTGCACCCTGTATAACATCTTTAGTGTATCTGCTTGTGTATTACATGGATAATAAACAATGTTCTATTTCTATTTATGTATCTCTTATTTATTATTTATCAAGACAAGGTTTTCAAAAATCTTAACTTTGGACGTTTTTTGAGCGGAATGGTAATGGAACAGATGCCTTACACTACCACTCAACTTTGTCTACAGACGTGTTGTGTTCCAAGAACGACATGAAATGATATTTATTTCTTTATAGAGGTTATTTAAAGCACTTACCTGTACATATTTTTTTTTTATCTGTTAGAAAAAGGGCTTGCGGAGCTAACCAGGTCGGAACATACAAAAAAGCGAGAGGTGTGTTCGAGGGATGTATGAAAAACGGTGTGGGGAACTACAGAAAGAAATTCAGCTACGCATCCTCGCACCGCTCACTATCTCTCGTGGAGAATGTTATAACAATTGTAAAATTGCATGATTTCAAGGCCATATAAATCACTTAGTCAATAAAGATTACTGAGGAAGAAACATAGAAATATAAAATTATGTCTGGGAAGGAATGACACGTTAGTACCTATTAAACAATAGCCAAGTCAGAGGTCCATGGGCGGCATAAAAACTCTAACACCAGGTTAGGCACTTACCACACGATAAAGAAGAATAAGAACATATTAAACTCACACGAAGTAAACTGCATGCTGTATGCATACTGCTGTAGTTAAGATATCTCGATGTTTTGGTGCTATTGTGGTAACACGGTTTGTTTTACTAGTCCTAAGCTATAACCAGATAGATTGAATTGAAAATGTTCCTGTCTTTGGTGTAGAATAAGATATAATCTTTCTATCTGCATACTCTGTTATCATCCTTTTTCTCATGGCAGTTACTAAAGAACGCCAGCTGTTACGATTCTTGACCTTTTGCTTCGTTCACGTTCACACATCTGGTCATACACGCCGGTTGCGAGGACTTCGCACTTGACCTTTCTGAAGAACATCACCAGTCAACGTCTTTCTAGGTCGTAACCGCCACTCAAATCGGTCTTGTAAATACCTTTTGTAATTCGCCTTTCGTTCATCCTCTCAGCATTACTAAACCATCTAAGCTTAGTCTTTTAATCCTTGTCACGAGATTAGCTGTAGGTGAAGATACCTACTCTATCTGTTTTATGTTTTTTGACACCGCCGCTAGCCCGTTCCGTAGCCATAACATTACAAAAAAAAAAAAATGAAATGTCTGTTTGTAATTTGAAAATGAAGCTTTTTACTGAATGCATATGAAAGTATATACGGTACACAACAACAAATTTTTGTTTGTCTATTGGTCTGTCTGTTTGTTCCGGCTAATCTCCGAAACAGCTGGACCGATTTTGACGGGACTAAACTGACAGATAGCTGATGTTATAAGGAGTAACTTAGGCTTTACTTTTATTTTAGTTCAGTGAAAAAATATTAAAACCCTTGAACAATAACAAAATCCGATTCAAATAGGGAAGTAATATTTTATAATAATTTCACGCAGACGAAGGTCGCGGGGCGCAACTAGTAAAAAACAAAATAAAAAAGTTCGAAATAATGCTACAACAATATTTTATTTACGACACTTTTTAAGAAAAAACGTGTAAGAAAGAAAATACATTTATTTACGCTAAACATGATGCATAACAAAAAGAAAAAGTAAAAGGAACATTTTCGTCACATTATATTACATAGGTATAAGTCCGTTTAGGTAAAAGCGACCAGAGTGTTTACATTGACTAAATAAATAATTTGGAAATACTCATTGAAATAAAACGATTACGATACGTGTCGAATTGAGAACCACCTTTTCTACGTCGGTTAAAAAATTAACTTACTCAAACGCGACAAACAAAAAAGAATATTTTGTATGCCAGACTGCCTGAATAATAAGTAATTATGGACACTCTTTTAGTCAAATTATGACGAAATAACAAAGGACAATATAAACAACCTGATTCTTAGATCATCATTTCAAAATAGTAGCTCTGATTAGCCACGGAATCCTTGATTAAAGCCCATTCCTCCAGGGCGAACCATACCGCCTCGGTTCATCCCGCCACCGCGCATTCCTAGATTCATTCCTCTACCGCCCATTCCTCCCCGATTCATCCCCCCCATTCCTCCTTGGCGTCCAAATTGTGCGAGGGCCCCAGCGAATATGGCCAGCAATACTACGAAGATTAATAATGTCTGTAAATAATACAATTTTATTATTTTTAAATCCTCTCGTACGCTGTACCTTGTGTGGGATTTCCATGCCTGGAACTGCGTTTGCACTGGCTTTGTCAGTGGCTTGACAGGTCCCTATAAGTCTTAAGTGCAGGTGGAGTTGCACAAAGGGGACAAGGGGGTGGCTATTTAAAAATAGTCTTGTTAAACGAATAATTTTAGGTAAAAATCTTATAACACGACATGAGGCACTTGGTGTATGTACGTACGTATTTGGTAAAGGATGCAAAAACAAGTGTATTTTATAGGGTGACTGGTAATTAGTGACCGATATTTAAACACGTGATCATCATCATCATCATCATCATTTCAGCCGAAAGACGTCCACTGCAGGACATAGGCCTCCCCCAAGTCCCAAAGTTCTGGAGTGGCGACCGCGAACCGGAAGACGTTGCGTTGGAAGGCCTCCCACTAGGTGGACTTATGACCTGGTAAAGGTTGCAGTGATCCGTTGGATGCGAGACGCACGGGACCGGTCAATGTGAACACGTTATTGTACTCATGGTATTAAACAACTTTCAGATTTTTTTTATACTAATTCTTTTTTTATCACAATAATACAATAGCCATATGAAACTCGCGCGCGCACGCCTTTTACCTATCAGCTGTTAAGCGTGACCTAGTTCTGTCTCATTACTATCGTACTGTGCAACAGTGTAAGTTTTATTGTGATAAAAGTGAATCAAAACAGCAAAAGTGAATTAGTTTTAAAAAAATGTTTCTTTGGGAAAGTTGTTTGTTATCATGTGTGCAATCACGTGTTTAAGTATCGGTCACTAATTACCAGTCACCCTATACATATATTCGAAAAGTCAACATAGGAAATATAGGTAAAGAGAGCAGTTACGAAATAATAAGAAAACTATAAATGCTTAGCAGAGGTGTATCTTTAGTACATCTACATTTCGCCAGTTATGTTTAAAACTCCTATGTAACAGGGGGCGAGCCTATTGCCATCAATCGCCGGATTGATGAACGAATCCAGGTTCGGGCTGCTTCTGAGATATGTCTACTAAAACTTTGCCTTACCTGAGAATCGAACCCAGGACCTTATGATAAGCAGTAACATTTGCGGAAACTAGACCAACGAGCCAGTGCCTACATTAGGACATGAAAAGTTATCAGAATTGGGAAGAAGACAGGAATGACAACCAAATGTACGTGCGTTACTGCCAAATGATTTGAAGTTAACAACCCGTAAAATACCTAATGGAAAAATCCAATAACACACTGATAATTAATCAAATTTAATAAGCACGAGTATATTACCTTGGATGATGCCATGGTTGTGAACTAGGTGCGACGTAAGACTGCCAAGAATGATTTTTCTTGTGGTTTATATATCCACGATACAAATTAATGCAATCAAGTGTTTTTCTGTAGGGTAGAGACGGTATCAGTTAGTAATAATAAACACCAGGACAGACAGGACATGATATTTAGTATCCCACCGTTTGTGGAACCACACTCTCCAGGGCAGAGTCATCTATGAATCTGAACAGGTTTTCCTTGCTACGGCCTGGGTCCGGAGTCTATTTATGTGCTTCTAAGTCAGCTATAGCACAGCCATATTCTGGTGCAGATTTTCAGCAAGAAAAAAAAAATCACACAATCTTACATGGGCACTTATGGAACGTCAACAGATAGGTGAACGGTTTGGGCTGGTCATTTCCTAAGGGAGAAGACCCAGCAGGAATCGTCATGGAACTTCTTTAAAAGTGTTTAATTATGTTACAGTTTTAAGTCACAAACAGGTTGGGTAAGGAAACACCTTCTCACCACAGCCTGAATCTTTCATTAGAACATTCGCCGGTGAGTGGGGGACACCCACTATAAAAAGCTGTTGAGGCTTTTCAGCCATTTCAACACAAAGAATGTTATTATGTAAATGGTGTAGTTTGTCTGAAACCAGCAGTCGCTCCATGTAAAGTACTGGTATTGCTGCATCCGGTTAGACTGGAAGCCCCCAACATAGTTGGGTAAAAGCTAGGCAGATGATGATGATAGTTTGTCGGAAACCATTTTGTGTCTTATACTAGAGCTTGCCACCGCTCTACTAGCTTCTGGCGGCGCTATTCCTGCCAGATAATACAGCATCTGTATCGGGGTCGGTTTGAAGCAACTAGTGATGATCTGACGTGTCATTCAAAACTTTGCATGGGCTGAACGACTCCACACGGGGCCCACGAATGCACCCACAGAAAAAGATAGCGCCAGTCCAGTGGTATGCATAACGTGAGGCGAAGCACCCCACTTCGATGAGACTAGTCGCTGTCGAAAACTGTTGTGAGCGTGCACTTTCTGCTTGATGTTGTTTCAGTTCTTGCTAAATGATAAGGACTTGCCGAGAGTAACACCAATATGTTTTAGGAAGTTTCTGTGCTTTATGGACAACCGACCCCAAACGAATATACAGTATCTTCCAATTTTGTCTTCAGACAGGTTGGGTGTTTTATTACCTACTCTAGCTATTGGAATGCCATGAAGGTGAAAAAGTTAAGTAGTTCAGTTGTATGATTTGAACCTCGCGGGCGTATTTTAAGTTTCGCGGGTAGCCTCTCTATAGCGAAGATGAAATATGCGCAACTGCCTTTGCTCGGATTGGGCTTGAGTCAGTAGCGAAGTAGTACGTGGCTAATGGCGCAATTAAACTTGGCCGTTTGCCCGAATTCGGTTACCTCTGGAATTTGGTCCACTTCATTCAAGCTGCTCGTTGTGTAATTAATGTATCAGGTGCTCGAATTTGAGTAGTCTTGCGAGCACCCGAATACGGGCTAACGACCAAGTGCAATTGCGCCAACAGTAACCAAAAGCGTCTGACAAATAGGCTTCGAGCTCCCCAAAGGTGGTGGTGGTGAAAATACATTAGTTACAATTAATGCTAGTCTTATTTGCATCTTCCTAACACAATACCACGAGAAGTCTCCAGCCCTTCAAAAAAGAAGTGAGCCACTGTTGCCGCCTTCACCCTACTAAATTATGCTAATTATCTTATCAGATGTAGATACGTTTTTCTCCACAATTTGATGATTTTCTAGGAAGTGCACCTAGAGGTGCGTCCCGTACAAACTTACTTTTCGACTTTTCGCGCAACGATACATATTTTTAGACCCCTGGTGGCCTACCTTAAAGCAGTATTGTTTTGATCTTATTCCAGAGCGGGAAAGAGATGGCGATAGACGTCCTATATCTATAACTATATTATAGTTTCGTCTTTTTCCCACACTGGAGTGACATTAAAACAAAACTGGCTTCACGTCATTGTAATCCCATCGCCGACGATTAGCGAAAAGTGTGTTACAGCTAGGCACGAATTGTAAATTATACAAGTGGAAAGCGGGTTCTCGTTAGTTTGAGTCATCGTGTTGAAAGGATTAGCCAGTTAGACTCTGCGTTACCGAGTGCTAGCTGTCCAGGGTGCGCCGGTTGTTTGTAATCATCTTGCATAACTTCCTGCACCTTCCCGGATTTCAACGAAGTCAATAGAGCTGTGCAAGTGGCTGCATACTGATCGGATAATACCCGAGTCCACCGACACGCTCGCCTTTACTGACTCGAGACCTAAATCTATTCTACGTTACTTGACTTCTTGAGCTAGAAAATAGTCTATAGAGAGTCACTTCTTCGTCGGATAAAGTGCCTTAAAGTATCTCCCAATTGTGTCTTCAGACAGGTCGCGTGTTTTAGTACCTACTAGTTAATACGAATCGCTAGCAGCTACGAATAGTGAAAACTAAAAAACGAACCAAAGGATCAGTAGTTTAGGAACGCATAGAGGACAAACATACAAACATTCATTTTTATTTATTTACTATTCTGGGGTTAGGCGACCGACCAATCGCAGAATGTCTTCCGTCCGATATGCGAAGGCCTAACTTATTGGCTTATGAGTGATTCTCTTCATTGACGCCACATTAATTATCTTGTTATCCACGGTGAATACACTAATTATCATCGACTTACGTACACTTCGTTCGATCAACGTACGGTAGGTATTATATATTGCGCAATAATTGATCACGATAGATTCAAGGGGACATCCCTGGAGAGTAGTTATCGGTTGAAATCGTGCATTCTTTTCACTTGCAGATTCCATTAATAAGACAGCGATATAACAATCGCTGGATAAGATAAAAAAAAATCTTTTTAACAGGAATCCATAAAGCATACCAGAGAGGAAAAAAACTGTCATGGTTTTTTTGGCGCATAACCATAGTCGGAACAAGCGACGCCATCTTGTCTTTTCAATACAATTTTCACAGACAATTTTACAAAATGTTATCAACAGCTTCCACCTCCTGACAATCATTCAAGCGCCAAAAGAACCATAACGTAGTCTACTTGCACTTTATTGTTCCATGGAAAATCTATTTTCCTGTATCTATTATTAATTAGGTTTCACCGTAGAGAGTATTTTACTCTTTTCGTCTCACGCATCACTGCATACAAACAAACATGAACTTTACGTTTGATGCGCTTTTTACCATCATTTAGTTTATTCCGAAAGGAATATTGCAATCATATTAAACTAAGACGTCGGAGTGGCTGTTATTATTTAGCTATGACCTCCCGTAGCTAAATAATAACAGCCGCACGGGTCGATCTTTAAGTAAAGCCGTGCTTGCCAAGATTGATCCGTGGATGGGTGACCACTCACTACATACCGAGTTTCCGCCGTGCCTCGGGAAGCACGATAAGCCGTTGGTCCCAGCTGGCATTTGTAGATCTTTGACAGTCGTTACAAGTAGTCAGGGGCCCGAAACTCTGACAACCAGTTCTACCAACGGGTATCGTATTACCATATACCAAACAGGTCAGATAGGCAGTCGCTCCATGTAAAATTCTATATATATTCAGCTGCATCCGTTTAGACTGAAAAATGACGACAACATAGTTCGGAAAAGCTTAGGCAGATAATAATTAAACTAAGACGTCATACAGAAATGTCGACAGTTTGTGGAGGCGTCAAAACCGTGCAAAGCAGGGGTCACTAGTAGAAGAATGCATTTCTGCCAGAGATGTGCGAGGTAGCTAGGCGGTGAGCGAGGAAAAATTCCACCAATATGATTACTTCATTATACCAGCTTTGGTAAAAGAGAGGTATAGCGAAGCTGGGTAGGTACACACAAAAAAGCGAGAAATCGATGCAAGTGATGTTTGCCAAACAGTGTTGGGAACTATAGTTGAGGAGTACGCATCCGGTACGCACCCTCATACCACTCAGCTACACACCGTTTCACAGCTTCGCTACGCATTTCTTTGGTGCACATCATCACACCGATGCACAGGTGCCGCTACACACCGCATCACGTAGGAACCTCACACATGGCTGGCGAAAAACTATCCTTTTTATACAACAATAATTGTATAATTGCCAAGAATCCAATCATAAAACAGATTCCACGGCTATTTTAGATCAAGAAGTTGACGAAGTAAACAGAATTAAACCCAAATGCAGTATAAACTCGTATAATAAATTTAAGAACGATAACATCACTCGTAGCGTTAAGTATAATAACATTGAACAACATTGGCATAAACATGCGCCCGCGCATCGGACGCTTCTTCTGTATCAACGGCGCGTGCTACATGCCGTCGATTTCACGCGCTGGATCTTTTTCAGAAGGATCTGGAAAGATTAAAAAGGCTTTGTGAGTAGTCTGGAAAGTTGTAATCCAGAGTGTGTCCACAGATGTCCCTATTTAAGACAATCCGCAGAGGACCAGTCTAGAAATGTGTCCCGTGAAAAAGTTTTGTAGCGGTAAAAGACGCGAGTTACTCTAAAGGTGCTCTCTTTCAACAAGCATTGGGCGTTGTTGACGCTGCGATTGCGGTCTTCCAGGAATTCCGACCCAGGAAAACTTGAAGGGCTCCTAAGGGCGCTGTGGTTTTTCTAGACCTGAAGCTTTAGTTAGAAAATAAGTAAAGGCTGTTAGCGACGAGTGTGATAGCAGCATGCAAGTGAAAGTAATGATAGATCAGACTGCAGGCATTTTACGCAGCACATACTTTTATGTTGATGGGGGATGATGCTATGCGTCAGTAACGCTTAGGATTCTGCCTTTTCTGAAAATAGAGATGGGAAGAAGATTAAATCTTCCCGTATTATGGGTAAAGAAAGCCAAAAATATGTTTATGTATCTTGCAAAACTACTATAAAAGATCCTGAAGAATAGTCTAGAAACATCTTGGGCTGGGATCCATAGACCAAAATTTTACTAACTCATGCCGAAAATGTACCTTATTCGTATATTTTAACTCACATTTCTAAGAAACGCTTATCAGTCGCTCCTAAGAATACCTATGCACATGAACTTAATACGAACAAGATTTTCATATGAAGCTCTGCTGTAATTAGCCTGTGTAAAATCTAAAAACGCTTTAAAGATGTCAGCTCAAATGCTGCTGGCCACTACAGTAATCAAGATGTAGTTTTACAAGTATGGAAACACAAATCACTAGGTACAAAAAACACTTACCATATTGTCATGATCAATCTTCTTCTGCTGGTTCTTACGGCACACTGCAGAAGAAGGCACAGGTCTACGGGGTAGTTCTTGTTCTCTAGCCGGTATGGAGCTCTTCCGCACATTACGGGCGCTCAAGATCTTCGACAGCAGGATATGGTTGTGCCTTTCGATCTCACGAAGACGTTCGTTCGTAAAAGACATGTTGGCTCGCCTGGATTTAATGCCGGAGACCGACCTGAAATTCGGAAATGGTAGATGTAGCATTTTTTGTGTTTTCAAACCAAAACAGACAGGAAAACATAGCGAGGAATGTTCTAGAACCAAAAATTCGAAGTCGTGACATCCACCAAAACATACTTGGCCTGCGTAGTGGATGACGGCCTACATACTCACCCAGAGAGGTGGTCTGTGTAATTTTTTTTTACGTATATAACTGTGTGAAATCTGTCGATAGACGGGGCGTCTATAGGTTTTATAGAGTTCTTGAAAAATTATATCGAGGTTCCTAAAATTCAAGATATCACTTCTAAAGGCTGTAACAATTGTGCGTCATCAAACATAGTTTAAATTCTTCTTGCCTTTCTCACAAATAGTTTGATCAAAATTGACCAAACAAATTAGTAGATAACTAAGTAAGTATACCTACTCCAAAAACAAATTTGTCTTTTGCGTTTAAAATTACATACAATGAATATGTATTCTTAGATACCAGTCCATAAGGAACCCTAGAAGTGTAATGATTGCCATGTAATTGAGTGTCCATATTGGCAAAAACAACAACTCACCCAAAACTGGTAGACCTCCCGGATACGGAGCTAGGTGGTTTACTTGTAATAAAAGATTGACTTTTAGTCAATTTAACGGAAAACCTCGCAGTGGGCTCTCGGCTAGTATCAGTCGACTTCGGTAACGACTTAACAGAATCATTCGACTCTTCCTCATTCTCACTATTTTTGTCTTCATCCTCACTTTTATCGTCTTCGAATTCGTCGGAATACCCGTCCTCCTCATTGTAAGCCTCAGAAACTTCATCTTCGGACTCTGAGCCTTCGTATACGCAGGATTCAACGCAAATGTTTGGTCTTTTCACTCCGTCGACTATACAGCCCATTTCAGAAAGGTCCTTGGAGAGCTCATCAACCTCGTTGTTATTCTCCTCCTTGTAGCGTTTCGATTTCATCTGTTTACAGTCCCCGGAGGAAAATTCGGTGTCGATATAGTTCAGTTTTACGTTTTTCTCTCGGTGTGCCATTGTGGAAGCGTGCAAGTACTGTGGGCTGCTAAAAGAAGGAATTAGCTTACCTACAGGTGCTAGTTTACTCAGCGTCTTTATAGATAAAATAGTGTGCCTCAATGTCTAATGGAACTAATTACTGAAACAACCTTGACGGGTTCTAGACCAGACGTAAATATTTACAATTATTCACGGTAATGTTTTGCGTTTGTGAACGTAAGAAGACTACAAGATATAAAAGCTTCCATTGTGTGTGTAGTCTGCAGAATAAAGTAGGTAATGTATGATTGTCACGTGCTGCTCCATGAGCCACCTTGCACTGCCAATTTATTTCGGCAGTGCCAGGTGGTCTATGTGTTAAGGTCCTATATTATCTGTTAGCTGCTACAGCCTGATAGTGGTCAACCTGGTAAAATACCAATAACATAATCCAGGGAGTTTGTCAACAACTAATTGAAAGTCAATATACATAATAGGTACAGCACCATAGTAACATTTCTCTTTAAAAAACTAGGTCCTGATGACGTTAATGTTAAAAACAAGAAGAAAGTAACATACCACGCGTGGAAAGCCAAACAGTTAATAAAATATCCTTCCAAGAGATTGCTATAGCGCCTACCAATAAACTTATAGCAAATTGTTTAACTACTAGTTACTGCTCTATTTAAAAAAATAAAGTCAAGTTAATCAATTAATCTCTGATTATTATTTCTAAAAACAGTTAAAAATTGTTGTTAATGAAGCACTAGTAGGAAATAAATTATTATTGTAAATTAAAAAGAAGCTCTGAAAACAACAACAAAAGACGTGTCAAAAGTATCTTGTTTTTAGAATCTTACAAATGTCGTTTCAAAGACCATAAACTGCCAGTATCTTGTCCGCTTTCCTTTCACTAGAAACTCTTTCTTGTATTAACCCTTGATTCGAGAAATTATTTAATTAAACAAAACTTACAGAAAATCGATTATGTCCTTAGCAACCCCTTAACAAAAGTCGCGCGGTTCAGCTGAATTTGCGTTCCGTTTCCATGGAACAACTCCGGTATACGCAGCTTTTGTTTGGGATCAAAATCTGCCTACTACAGTAGTCGTTTATTCAAAAGACAACAAAACTATTAGTTTAGAGGTAATTAGATAGTAGAATTATTTAGTACATAATAGTGTGTAGTCACTATTCGAATGAATATGAATAATCGCGACAGGAGTCGGACAATTTCTATTTCCATCGAGTCGAGAATATCTTCTATTTTTCGGTCGATGTTGACATTTTGCGTGAATCATTCACTCACTCGTTCACATAAAAAGTACCTTCGGATGTGGGAATTCGTGTGTGCGATAATGATTTTTTGATAAATTCCGTGTTATTTAGTTAGATTGTAACAAATTTATCATTTAAAATGGTGACTATAATAAAGAACCAATTACTAAAACACCTATCGAGGTAAGTACGCCCTTTAATTTTGTAGAATACGTCTCTTGTTCTATAGATTTATTGCTGTGATATTAATTTAATTAATTTTCAGTGATTAGAGCTTACAGGCCTTTGGTTTAACATGTACGCAATTTAGATATGCTTTCGATGTATGAAACAAACGTAATTATCTTGGCACACATGTCGTCCTTTGTTTGATTTATTTATGTATTGTTATCGTACTTAGCTATGTATTCAACTTTTGTGCAAGCCGTAAAATTCAAAAGAACAGACTTATCAACAAAATTTCTTGCTCTATTTGTAGCTGAAAATAGTACCTAGAACAATAAAAAATAGCCATTCACCTTAAAATATGCCTTGGTTTATAAAAATGAATATTTCTTTGGCAATTAATTCTTAGTAGAGTCTCAAGTCGTAAAAGTGCGACAAACTGACGTGTAAAGTTATCAGTCGGTCAAATTCGTTAGTCTTGAGCTACACATGTTGATGTACTATAGTAAATTAGGTATTGGTTTCAAGGGGAATGCAAGACCTTGAAAATTTCATGAAACATCTTGTTTACTTTATTCTACATCGTACTGTTTGTTAATGTTTCTTTTTATTGATGCCTTTTTTCCTTAAACATACCTGTGTTGGAAAACCCAACTTTATTACATTCTCTTGATGAACTATAGTATACTTTACAGGGTGTAAACAGGCCCTTCACAAAGCCGTCAACCTAGCATTATGTACATCAAACCAAATAACTTTACACTAAAATAATTGCTGAGAAACAACTTTTTTTTTATTATAACTAGAAGACGGGATATTTACCATGTTTATTGTTTTCTTTGAGTTCCCGATATTTCGGCGCTGTTGCAAGCACCATGATAACAAAAATATATATGATATATAATTTTAGTGACCATGAAAGTTTAAAATCTTATAACTTTTTTGTTTTTGGTTGAAATCACATTTTACGGTAGGACTCAATGTAACACACTCAAAACATTGTGCTAATGGATGGATTGTGTAGTATGGGGGTCGTGGAGGTGTTTAAAGTAAAAATCTTACATTAAAAACATGTATTTAAAAAAAACACTCATGAATAACTTGGAACTTTGGCCCCCAATATCTCCGTAAATAGAAGGTTCCCAGGTATGGTCTCTGACATATAAAAATATCGCAATGACGGGAGGAACAAGTGCCTTTCGGCTTCGTTAAGGGTCTTGTTACACCCTTTATAGAAAAGCATGAAAAATTCCATTCATAAATGTTTTCAAAAAGGCTTAAATCATTTGGGCAAAATTTTTCCAAAATGTTTCATTTCTGTCCGTGTCATAATGATATTCTTTCCAAACCAGAATTTACTTGAATTTTTTTAAATACTACTGTTTATCAGTTTCTATAGAAATAGAAACACTCAAAAATTAATAAAATATGTATTGATAATAAACTCATTTAAAAGCAATTAATCATAGGTAGATTACTTGTTTAGTTATTGATGATCGTATAGTTTATTTTATTGTACACAAAAATTGTCCAACAGCTCTTTTCTATTTTTTTTTTCTTGCCTCCTCTCTGTCTTTGCAGAGGTGTCCCCCATAAATCACAATTATTAATTTTATTAAGTTTCTCTAACTGTTCCTATTATTAATAAATAATACCATATCAAACATATTGAGCAAGGAAGTATTAACCAGAACACTAGAATAAAATGTTGCTAGTTTTCGACATTGTTTACAATAACAATAATTCATCTCTAACACATTTTGTTTGCTTGGTAACACATGTGGTTCAATTTATTATCACATTTTCTGAATTCATTGTTTATTCTACCATTTTACATAGCTTACAATGTTACAAAAATACTGATATGAAACCGACTTTAAATTGTTATTGTCTTTAGCTAGATGACTGGCCAAAAATACAAAATAAAAAGAACAATCCCGTATGGTGGATTATAACCTACTCCCAAAGAAAAGGCCCGTGACCCAGCAGTGAGAACGTTATAGGCTGATTATGGTATTAACTGTGTCTATAGTTCTGTTCAAACTTTATGGCGGCTCGGAAGTTGACTGCGAGTGACGTTTAGCTCAGGTATAAATAACGGTTTACTTTATTACGGCTCGAAACTACTTACGTAAAGCGCAGAACACAATTTTAAGTATCAGAGGGGCGCAGAGGCCGCATCGTCTGACTGTATGATGTGCAGACTGTCACATGCAGCTAAGGCTATGTCCACACGGCGCGTTGCGTCGACGTAGCGCTGTCGCTGCGTCGTTTTACATATTAAAAACCATAGTGTACACACGGTGCGCTGCGTCGACGCAACGCACACAGAACTGACTGCAGCCCCGGAGACGAAGGAGGCACATTGCGAAGTAGGAGCGCTCAGTTGCGTTGTAGCAACGCTGCGATGACGCAGCGCCTGTGTTACCGGCAATGCGTCAAAAGTATTTGCGTTGCGGCGACGCAAGGCAACGCGCCGTGTGGACTGGCTCTAACTTCTGAGACGCCATAAAGTTTGAAGTGAACCATTCAGACTCAATCATTGCATTCTCTCTGAAGCCTCAGTTTACCAAAGCGTATCTACATCATTAGAGTCAAAAGACTTTCCTATAGTGCAGGCCTAGAAAAAGTTGCATTCTATCTGCAATAACAATGATGACGAAAACAAAAAATTTTGGGACTAACATGAGGTACCTACCGAAAAAGCTGATGTGAATCCTGTTTATGGTTGTTGTAGATATACAAAACTTGCCACTTGACTAAGCACTCAAGTATACCCATCAGTTATGAAGTAAACAGGTATAACCTGTTTTGTAAAATAGGTACAGTTTCTCATTATTCAGTTTTCATCGTAAACTGTATGAATAATAAAACATGGGAGACGTTGAAGTATATAGATTGAATTATTCATAAATAAAGTTTGCAATGTACTTCAAAGAATTACTTTGTAATATCAGGAGATTCATGTTTAAATTATGTAAAAAAAAATGATTTCCTTGTTGACAGAGTTTTAATTTACTGGATATTTTCTATCTAAAATAAGATTTAAAAAAACTTTAAATAAACGATAATCCCTATAACCGATGTCCGTTCATTGGCCCATTGCTGGGCAAAGGACTACCTACATGTCATTTTTCAAAAAAATATTATTTATTTATTTGCAATTTTTTTTAATTTTTTTATTCTGAATCCATGCAGAACCGATAAAATCTAAACTATTGCAATAGTTCAATGTAAATGAATAAGATAAAACATATTAACAAGAAGAAAGAATTGTAAACAAGATTACTCAACAATACATCTAAAAATCCTAACTGTATATATATTTGTCTCTAATCACATTCTCGAAAACGGCTCTAACAATTTCTATGAAAGTTACAATATAGGGGTTTATGGAGGCGAAAGTCGA
Organism: Noctua janthina; assembly: GCA_963576755.1. NCBI lineage: Eukaryota > Metazoa > Arthropoda > Insecta > Lepidoptera > Noctuidae > Noctua > Noctua janthina. The sequence continues at coordinate 14,308,846 of OY755061.1, forward strand.
TCTAGCTAGGTCTCATATCTGGGGAACTTCGTTTTCTCTATTTTCACCCTAGATAAGCTCGGTCACCCAGGTACCAACAATAAAACAAGCAAAATATACCAATAAAAGAATAAATAGTGTCAGCATAAGAAAAAAATATCTTTCTCTCTGTCCATCATCTCACAGAAACTCAAAAGTGCTCAGTGTCACCTACATCTAGGCTGCTTTGTGTCACTGATTAGTGAAAACCTCCCAAGAGTGTGAGAGAGTCACCTACCTTTACATGGCCTTTTGAAAAAAAGTCCCATCCACATTATTTATATTGCTATGCAAATGAGAGCATTGCAGTTCACTGCTCTATTTGATATTTAAAACTTCTCTCTTCTACCAGGTACACAAAGAATCTGTCACCAGAACAGATCTCCCTCTCAGCGTTGCGAGGGTCCGGTGAGCTGCAGGACTTGACCTTGGATGAGGAGCTTCTGACTGACCTGCTAGAACTGCCTGGATGGGTCAGGCTCACGTCTGCTAAGTGCAACCGAGCTTCATTCAGGATTCAATGGACCAAGCTGAAGACTGTGCCCATTGTGTTGGTAAGTTTCATAGATTATTTTTCCATTTACAAGACTGCCATGTAAAAAAATAGCTAGCGGAACTAAGCAGACGTGAAAGGGTAAATAAAAAATCTACCTGCATTTCCAAGTAACTTCAGCTGGCTAAGGGGTTAACGGCCGATGGTAATATGGATAGTCACTTGTAATTAAATTAAAATCTAAATTGACAAGTAATTACTCACAAACATCAGTGTAGACTGTACTAGCAGCTCCTGGTTCACAAGAGCCAGAATTAGAAAATAATGTGTTTAGAAATTATTTATTTTTATTGGTTTATAAAAAACAAAAAAAAACAAAACATTTATTTCAGGTCATTGACCCATATTAGATAAAAAAACAAACACTTAAAAAAACGTCGTCAACTTTATCGTCATTAAATATCGATAACCAGCACGTCTGCGGAGTTTATCTAGCTAGTTTAATTTGACCATATATAACTTATATTCCTTTTTCTTTAAAAAAAAAAACTTTGCCCCACACTAGCTGTTTCTCCTGTATCTTGTGTGCGGTTATAAACAGTAACTCGCATACACTTAACAAACAGCCAGACCCTGAAATAACTACCTGTAGGCCATACAAATAATTTTTGCGTGCGGGGATCGAACCCTCGACACGCAGCGCAGCAGCCATTACGCCAACCGTGCTGTCCTTGACTTGGGTATCCACCGGATTATCATTAGAGCTAGGCAGTACATGCCGCTTGCCGGCGCCATCTTTGTCATGATATAACTATGTGTCCTTGAAAACCAAACAGTGCCCCAAATTCAAAACAAAATCTAGTAGTAATTATTTTATTAATACATAAAAAGTGTTTATAAATAACTTTTTGTGTTTATAAACCGTGACAGAAAATGTATCGTTATAAATTCGTTGACCGACAGCTGTTATCGTTTTTTATCTTCACTACATGGTATAAAGTCGCTTCCCGCTATCTGTCCCTATGTATGCTTAGATCTTTAAAACTACGCAACGCATTTTGATGCAGTTTTCAGCAATAGATAGAGTGATTCAAGAGGAAGGTTTATATGTATACATGTATTATTGCACCCGTGCGAAGCCGGGGCGGGTCGCTAGTAACAGTTATTTAAACAGTTACCAACAATGACAAAAATTCTATAATATTATAGAAGCGTTGGCTCGTTGCTAAAGTGGTCGGAACCGCGACTGCTGAGCATGAGGTCCTGGGTTGCATTCCCAGGTGGACAAATTGGGTCAGGATTTCTGCCTTGTTGATGGCAATAGGCTCGCCCTCTGTTACATGGGACTTAGACTAGCGAAATGTGTAGTACCTACGTGTGCTATTCGGTTCACCGCTGTTAAACCCTTCGGAGATTACTGGCGTGATGTTATGTTATGTTATGTTATATGCAAATTATGTACCTATGTAGGTAGATTGTAGTTATGCATTTATTGCATCACGGAGTTCTACCATAGCGCAAAACATACACACGTAAATATGATCAAATAATTGTAATATAAATCATAGAACGTTCTTACTATTTCTACTATTCCGCGAAGTTCTACAACAAAAAAATGTAGAAGTTGCAAGTAAAACTTATTATAAGAAAACCATTAATTATTATTATTCAATAATAAGTGCAATAGCTACTAGAAAAACTTCAAAGGTTTGAATAATTTATATAATAATGTAGCTACCGTGAACATTGATGCGACTAAGATCTAAGATAAATAGAAAATACAAATTACTTAATCAAAATAACCATGTTAACTTTAGATGTAGAAGACTTTTTTTTTACCAAAATAAGTTAATGATGTCAAAGTGTTTATAAACCCATTATCTACCTTATAAGAAGGTAAAATACAGTTTTTTTTAGTATTTTAGATAATACGAAAATGTAAGAAGTACATAACCACCAGCTTATGAAAATTAACTAACGGCACTTGAGTAATTTTTGCTACTAAATTTTACTCAATTACTGGGGCTTCTTTGCTCATTAATGTAACTTAGTTACTTTTCGTATTCAAGATATTTTTTTATTTTTTTTATTGTGTTTGGGTGGCTTAAAGCTAACAATACAAAAATTAATAGCGAGGCAAACAACGACAAGTCATTTACAAGGCTGCACAGTTAGCAATAAAAATATATTCGACGAGAACCCCTGTAACTATGACCTGTAAAAATTACTATATTCCGAAAAAAATTGTACGCCTGGTTAGTCAATAAACGTTTTTACACGACCCAGGAATACCTTAGTTATAAGAATAGAAAATTATTTTAAAACCTCACTATGTTCCTATTCTAGTGCAATAATACATAGTTTTACACAACGAAAATTAAAAAGAGTACCTATATGTATAGTTATGTCACCCATTCCGTTTTATTGTTATTATATTAAATTATAAGCTTTTATTTTATTTTTCGTATACCAGAAATGGTTATTATGAGGATCCTTAATGTTATATTGTGTAATGTAACATTTATTTACCATCTCTGTAGACCCACATTATGCGAAAAAATTATTTGATTTGATTTGATTTGATAACGTCACTTAGGTCCTATTTCTTGATGAAAGATTTACATTAGATGACATAAAATGTCCGATAGAAGTCACCAGCAACACTTAGTTACTTTTTGAATACAATATAATTCGAGGCGACCCACTATATCTACTCATAGATATAATACTAATTATCTCCAGTAACTCGTTTTACTACTAAATAATTACGAGCTACAATGTAGCGTCTGCTGATTATTTCCTGTAGCTATATTTTAATAATATCTAGGTTCTGAAGTGAATCAGTCTAGTTGCTATTTTTAATAACTATCTACTTTATGAAGCTAATTTCTAGACTGCCCCTGACGCTGAGAAATGTTGATTCAGGAAAATTATTTAGATTTTTATAAAATTACACTTTTATAATGCCGAGGAGCTCGTGGCTAAATAATGACTGCCGCTCGGGTCGATCTTTAAGTTAAGCCGCGCTTGCCTAGGTTGGTCCGTGGATGGGTGACTACTCATTACATACCGAGTTACCTCCTTGCTTCGGAAACACGATACGCCGTTGGTCCCGGCTGTCAATCGTAGATCTTTGACAGTCGTTATAGGTAGCCAGTGGCTCGAAAGTCTGACAACCAGTCATACTAAAGTGCCACCCAGTACTAACTGAACTGTGGAGGTCTGATATGAAGTCGCTCCATGTAAAATGGGAACACCCAAATACTCCGAAATATTTTATTCCGAATTTCAATGTTCCGATTTTCAGAAGTCATTAAGTCGGACTTCTTGTTATTCGATCTATTGAAACTCGATATTTTGAGAATAGTAATTATGAACGTTAGGAATATTGAAATTGCGGAATTTTAAAAATAAGTGATAAATCGGAGTTGTTATATTCGGAATTTTGAACCATTCGGAATTATGAAAATCGGTATTTTAAAATTCGGATTTGTGCTATCGGAATAAAGTTTTTCGTATTTATGTAGTGTACCCATGTAAAATACTGGTATTCAGCTGCATCCCGTTAGACTAGAAGCCGACCCCAACATAGTTGGGAAAAGGCTCTACCGATGATGACACTTTTATACAACCTTCATAAATAAGTTTAACTACCTACCATATTTTCAATGTAAATTAAGTGTGACAGCAATTATTCAGACCAAGTACACCTAATTCCAAGTTCATGAATAAAAAGGTGTCTGAATTTTAATGCGCTCTGAGACCGAAATCTATAAAAAGATGTTACTTAGCACGTATTTACTTAAGCGTTATTCCTGTCGTATAAAATAATGTCAGACTATACGACGAGACGAGGACGTGTGTAAGGGCCTCATCATATGTACTAGCGGTTTGCGAACGGCTGCGGGGCGGGGCGGGGCGGGCGCGCAGCGAACACGCTACGGCTGCACAGCGAGGACGTCGCGGACGCGTGGCAAATACGCAACGTTTTGTCACGTGTTTGTAGCGAGTTAACGACGTACAATACACTCAGTAACAAAATGTTTTCCGACGAGGAAACACTGCTGTTGGCTTTGTTACTTCGAAGTCGCCGGAGACGAAAACGATACCATCGAAGAATTTGGGAAGATCCATTATCCGCAACGAATTCGCTGCGCATGCGCGGCGTGTTCTTTGCGCGCCCGTAACGGATGCTCGCAATCCGCTAGTATGATAAGGCCCTAAGTCAAAGCGTGTGCTAAGAAACGTTGATAGATCTCGACCTAAGACAAGCGCTTTGCTTCTTGTGTTTCTAATTTCAAACTACATGGAAAGCATCTAATTACCGCTTATTATTAAACATTCATTACCTACTTAACCAAATGAGCGAACACTCGTCAAACACGCTATTATGGAATGGTTTTCTTTGTTAATAATTCTTATTTGTGAACTCAAAAGCGAAGCGAGGTCTAAAATTTAAACATCCTACCTTGGTCACTGGACAGGTTAGAATTGTTTCGTCCTTGTAAACAGGAGTTACTTAGGCGACGTATACATAAAGTCAAATAAATAAAATTGAAGTGTCTGTTTGTAATTCCAAAATAACAGCTTTTTACTGAATGCATATGAAAGTATATACTGTGCTCATAACATCTTTTTTTTTGTCTGTCTTTCTGTTGTTCCGGCTAATCCCCGAAACGGCTGGACCGATTTTGACTGGACTTTTACTGTCATATAGCTGATGTTATAAGGATATTTTTATTTTAAAAAAAAACAGGATTCCGTGCAATAAGTTAAAACCCTTGAAATTGTTGACAAAATCCGATTCAAATAGGGAAGTAAAAGTAAGATTTTTATAATCATTTTAGGCGATCGAAGGACGCGGGGCACAGCTAGTATTCAATAATTAAATTGAATGGCACTATCTAACACTATATATACAACATTAGTTTTAGTATATGCGAAACCTGAAACACGTGTCTAGTATTTTTATGTAAAGAATCTATGTACAAAATTTCAAAACTGTATCATGAAAAATCACAAAGTTATAAGCTTGTTTTGTTATCCGGTTGTCCGCACAAAAACGTGGTCACCACGCAGCGCGCCCGCGCACGCGCCTCCAGCGTCGTATTGAGCTCATTGATAACAATAATTTGACATTAGGTACAAAAATTATTGCGATAGGTACTTAATTTCGCTCGGTGTCAACCTTGTAACTTTTTTTAAATATTTTTGGGACAAAATATGGTTTAAAAATGATTGGAATCGATTCAGATACTTATTCAGAACAAACTATATTCAGGTTTCGCATATACTAAAAATAATGTTGTATAGTTGTAAACATTTCACTTTATCTAGTAACTTTATTATCGGATGTGATGTATCGGTGAACTTTTGCTCTATCATAACTTTGCTCTCTGCTGTTTCCCAACAACGAAAAGTAGTTAAAACAATCAAAATCCTCTTACCTATAGCTAACAGCTAGCTACTTGTTGAAGTCAAATGATTAAATCTTATTTAAAACAAGCTTTTGCCCGCGAATTCGTAAGAAGAAAAAAAAGATAATTTCCTGTGATAAAATGTAGCCTATATTTTAACTGTATTATCTAGCAGTAGAGCTGTGAAAACTGCGTTCAAATCCATGCAGTAGTTTTTGCGTGTTATGCGTACAAACATACAGACAGACAAACAAAAATTCTAAAAACTGTTGTTTTGGCTTCTGTTGCTCTAATAAACCACCGTGGGCAGACGATGGGTTTCGTGCAATGAAAATACACTGGGTGCGATACACTGTTTATAATAAACTAACAAATTACTTGAAACTACAACTTAACAAAATAACACGGGTACAGTTCCAAGACATCTCAACTCCGCTGCGATCAGACACTCAATGTCCTCCTCGCCTCGAGCTGTAAAATCAGGGCTGTGTAGAAGCCACGCTGTGGGGTAGACTTGTAAGTAGGTCGCGTGACGTCACCACCAGCGGACTTGCGATTCATTTTATGTCCGTACTAATGACCGGTTCCGACATGTATTGATAAAATATAATTAATCTTCTGCCCTTATCCCAATTTAGTTGTGATCGGCAACGTGTCTTCTTCCATACTTCTCTATTACTCACTCTACTCTTTTAAATAAATGTAATTCTTGAATTAAACCCATCTACATCATAAGATGGTTTACTGCTGAATATGGTATTCTGGCCAGGTCTTTGACCTATTTGAGGGCCCTGGTTCTTTGAGAGCAATATGGGGAATGTATGTAGACCGACCGCTTTAATGAGTCCTCCGCCTTGCCCCATCAAACGCACATTAAGCGTCCACAAAGTCCTAATAATATCCCACAGGTTATTTGCTTTAAAATAACCATAATCCACGTAGGTATTACGATACTAATTGAACCAATACGTGATCAACCTTCAGAATATTCCATTTAAATGGATACCTTCGCGAGGTATCATTAATGCGGTCGGTCTATAGGTGCAAAAGTAAGTGAAGTGAACAGCTGAATCGACCCTGGAGACGCATTTTGTCGAGGTGTGCGAACATAAACGTTTGGAGGTTATCAAACCATTTCAGGTTTTCAGTTATTTTAATAACACCTGTAACAATTCCTGCTCACCCTCTTGTGGAACGGGTCTTCCTTTTACCAGGAAGGACTCATAGTTCTTTATTCTACTTACATAACATAACATAACGCCTGTAATTCCTGAAGGGTTAGGCAGAGGTATACCTAATAAAGTAACACCCACGTTTCGCCAGTTATGTTAAAATCTCATGTAAGTAATAAGGGACTAGCCTATTGCCATCAACCGGGCACGAATCCAGACTCCGTGGCTTCTACTGAGAAATTTCTGAAGAAAAACCCAATAACACTTTGTCCGACCTGGGAACCGAACCCAAGACCTCCTGCTCAGCAGTTGCGCTTGTTATCACTAGATCAACGCGGCAGTCGTTTATTCTACTTATAATAAAGTATTATCCAATTCTGTAACAACAAAAACAATCCGAAATTCAGATACATCTACATTAATCCATTATTTCCTTTTGTTCTTGATAATAATTCGTTAAACAAACAGACATTTCGATTAACACCGTTTACATTACAAACGTATACATCCTGTATTCCTTTATCAAAATGTTGTTACCCTGTACCTTTGTTGGAAACGGATTACGTTTCGTTGCCCGAAGGCTTATGTGATCATTACACGTATTTACTTTTGTATCAAACGTGTGTGTTTCCGGGCCCCTTTTTAAATCGATTATTAATCCGTGAGAAAATAAAGAAGAAAGAATGAACATGTTTGTAGAAGCTGCAAGCGGCGAACGTGTATGACTGGATGTATGAACGTGGATGAGGTTATAGGAGTATCTTAGGGGTTCTGTAGTTTCTGATTACCTCTGTAGGAAAAAGGCGTGAATTTATGTAAGTTTAGATCAGATCAAACAACATAGAACAAGAGGTGTGACAATAAAGGGGTTCGAAGACTTTTGTATGGAGCCTGGCCGCCAGTCACATTCATACTCAAAACTTTCCTCACAACATTTTTGGAATGTCTATCCATATAGCATAAGAAAAAAAAACTCAAACTCAACTCAACTCACTTTCTGTTTGCAAAGAAATAAATGATTTGATTTTGATTTTAAAATATCAAGAAAATGAAGAAAGTAATGCTCATTTTCCGAGGACTTAGGAGGAAACGCCAAAAACGTAGGCACTGGATTGACATAAGTTACCGAAAACCGAAAAGGAGTTTGAATTTAATGGCCGGCCTAACTTCCGCCATTTTGATTTGTTTTCCAAGTTGCGGTCACACATAAAACCTATATTAATCGATAGCTGGTATCAATACAAACAAGTTTTGTATGAGACTAAATGCCAGCTATCGCATATACGTTTTTGGCGTTTTTCTAAGTCCTCGGAAAATGAGCATTACTTTCTTAACTTTCTTGATATTTTAAAATCAAAATCAAATCATTTATTTCTTTGCAAACAGAAAGTGAGTTGAGTTTTTTTTTCTTATGCTATATGGATAGACATTCAAAAATGTTGTGAGGAAACAAGGAAACAGCTATAAAATGATTAGACGAGAATATAGACATGAATTATGCGTTCGACCATCAAAGACCGCCTTGATGCACAAAAGTATACTTTGCATGGCCCCAAAAATATTCAATAAATTACCAAATGGAATTAAGGACTTAAATATTATTCAATTTAAAAACAAATTAAGACATCTATTATTGGAAAAATGTTATTATACTATTGACGAATTCCTTAATGATAAATTGTAATTGTAAATTGACATTGATATTTATTTAATTTTGACATTGTACTATTATCTTTATTTCATTCATTATTTATAAGTATACTCAATTGTTAATGTTTTGCTTGCTTTTTTCTGTTTTAAGTTATGTTGTGTTTTGTTGCAATTATTTTATTTTAAAATTTTGATTATTCTTCTTTTTTATAATAATGACCAATAATGTAAAAGAGTGTACACCTTTAAGGTAGATTTTTGAGGAACTAATTATTTATTATTAAGATCTCATGTAAAATGTACCAAAAATCACACCAATAAATAAATTTGAATTTAAATAAATTTGAATTTGAAAGTTCTGAGTATGAATGTGAATGGCTATAAGAGAAAAGAAAGGATGACTAGACGAAGACAAAAGAAAGGATGGATGGACTGTGTAAAGGATGATATGGCTAGAAAGGAGGTGACTGATGAGAATGAATTGGTATAAGGGCAAGACAATGATGATGCATACCACATAGACATTCGAAAGAATCCTCTATCCCTGGTTACACAAAAATAATAGTGTAGATAACCAAAAAAATCTAATTAGTTCGTCAGATAGATTTCCAAAAAATATTGGACACGTAAATTAAGACGATACAGTGCGTCGAAAACTCGTGTGACGTCACATTTCGGTACACTTTTTGTTGGAAAGTAACGTCACAAGCGAGTCACTCATGATCTTTGATGCGTTTTATCTTCGTCAATTTTTATTGATTTGATAAAAAAAAAATACGTATCGAATATTTTTCGATAATCTAACTGACGGACTAAATTGAATCAATTTTTTTTTACTCAGGAAACATCCCTATTTGATAGTTGGGGAATATAATGGGCATTCGCTCGTTTGATCTAAATCTAAACCGACCTTTAAGAGCGTTCATCCAAAAAGTTTGCAACGTCGCAAATAGTTATCAAATATTTACCTGTTTTAATTAATTTGGAAATAAGAAACATGTCAAACTAGTGAACTAGAATATTAATAATGAATTACAATTAAAACACTGAATTTGATGTTGTAACCGTTTTAGGTGTAAAAAAAAGGCATTTGAAAAGTTTTCAAATCCTTTTTTTACATCTAAAACTAAATATTCGGCGTTACGATATTAACTCCTGCATTTCATAATCAATATTTTGGTTCAATAGTTAGCCATACTTCTTATTTCCATACAGTAATATTGCCAAATTAATTAAAACAGCGAAATATTAGACAGCTATTTGCGACGTTGCCCACTTTCTGAGTCTATTATCAATTTTATTATTGTTTCCTGATGTTATTAAAATAATCATGTTATCAACAAAACCATAGTTGATAAGCATATTTATACTATACTATATTTGAACGTATAGATTAGACTATAGGTACTTCTTTCTCGAAATTACATGCACAACACAATGATTTAGGTGCTTCGCCCTTTCAGAATTCAGACTGATCGACGTCTATCAAGTAGAATCTAGTCTATCAAAATCAAAGCATTTATTTCAAGTAGGCCAGTTACAGGCACTTTGGAACTGTCGAAACAAAGACAACAATGAAATTTAGCTACAGTCCCAGTCACAAGGCATAAAAACTGAAAGTACTGTAGTTGCCCATTCCCTAACGTAGATCTCTATGGAGAAGAACGGGCAAGAAACTCCATGGACACTCTTTTAAATCAGAATACTTTTACAAAACCTTGGTTACATCATTCATGTTGAGATGGTACATTATGTGAGAACGATGTAGCAAGATGTGTACGTTAAAAGTATCCACAGTAAAAACAAAAAAAAATGTATGCCATTGTTATTTCAGTTGTGCTGCTGTTCTTTTTGCTGGCAAGACAGTCTTAGTGCTATTGTAAATGCGAATGCTTGTGAGGATGGATGGATGTTTGTCACTCTGTCACGCAAAAGTACTGAACGGAATAAACTAGTTTTTTTTTAATATTTTGTTCGCCCTGAACTTCGCCAGTTCCACGGCGTCGTCGGTGAGAGTGTTGCAGTAAGCAAAGTGCTTTAAACACACGGAATATAGCTGTACAAAAATTTAAACGAATGCCGCCATCTTTACTTTTTACAAAACAGTGACACAAAACATTTAATTAATGTTTACCAATAGCGCCTCCTATCAAGGTCTTTGATAAGAGCCTTGTAGTACTACGTACATTATTTTAATTACATTACAACTGCCAGCTACTAGTTTCTATACATCATTAATTTGTGTCCCTGTCCTTGTCTGGGCACAGACCTCCCTCATTTCAGGTACTCTTTTCATGCGCCTCCTTGAATCAGCAATTTGAGTGCGCGTCCATGTCATCGCGCTACCTCTTTCTTTCGTGTTCTGTTGTTGCACTAAAATTAAATTGAATGTGTACGCATCACCATTAGTGTAACATACATTATCTTCCTTTCGTTGTCTCATTTTCCTTGAGGGTCGGTGCAGCAGGTTTTCTTCTTCCATTCTCCCCTGTCAGACGTCACGGCATCATTTACACCTTTCTCTTTCATATCATTCCTCACACAATCCATCCATCTTTTCTTTGGCGTTCCTCTCCCTCTCCATCCATCAACATTCATGTCCATCACTCTTTTAGTCACATGCGTTTCATTCCTCCACCATTCGTGTAACACACATAGGTAGTTATTATTCATCACTTCTAGGCGACATGTAAATAAATATTTTAATTAACGATCGCGACAACTATCGCTGAATGAACGTCACCTCCCATAGTTACACTAATTAGATTATGCAAACCGCATTTGCGTTTCACTAATCCATGTTAATATGATTAACTGTACAGAGTGTTGTATTATGGTAATACTATTACATTGGCAGATTAAATGACATTATGAAACTTTATGCAAAGGTCCCTTGATAGCGTTGGCGGCATATTAGTCTTGGCCCCCGACTAGGTCGTCCGTTCAAACCTAACTAGGCACTTGAAGTAATTAATTACTTCACGACTACTCTCAAAACGGTTAAGGACAACGTCGCCGTCGCTCGTGAGGAAACTGGCTAGAACCAAAAAATCGAAGACGCGTGGTGGTATTTGGGCATATGGCACACTACTTCTAGCAAAGAGAAGAGGCCTGTATCCCAGCTGTTGGAAGGTTATTGACTGATTATGCTAAAGGACCCTTTATTTGCTATTTGATAATTTGGCAATCTATGAGTAATTTATGCGATGCAATACTGATAATATCGATCGATACTGCCGTGTTTGTCAATGCCTGTAACCGTTCTAAGGGGACCGGCCGGTCGGCAAATTGAATACATACTTTGCCGGTTTTCAGTCAACCAGATGCTGAATACCAGTATTTTACATGGAGCGACTGCCTATCTGACCTCCAAAACCCAGTTAGTACTGGGTAATAAGATACCCCTTGGCCTCTTGGCCCTTGACTGATTGTCAGAGTTTCGGACTTATGACTACCTGTAACTACTGTCATAGATTTAGGAATGGCAGCCGGGTCCAACGTCATAGCATAAGCATAGCGTAATCAATGTTCCCACTGCTGGGACACAGGGCTACTCTCTATTAGAGGGAGTGGGCTGTAAGCCACCATGCGGGCCCAGAGCAGGTTGGTAGATGTCACATGTCTTCGAATTTGAAAATTCTAGGATATGACGGTTCCCACACGATGTATTTCTTCACCATTTTGACAGCAGTGGTGATGAAATAAATTACACAAAGTAATGCGCCTGCCTGGGTTCGAACCCATGGCTTACTGCTCGTAAGTCGGAGCTGCAACGTCACAACGTGCGAGACTAATATTACTATAACTCGAAAAACCATATTTACGTACGGGTACTTCACCTATATTGATTAGTTAAGTTTGCAAAACTATTCTAGTGCAATATTAATAAGCTTCTAACGAAGCACTCAGGTGATTCCAAAGTAGATGGGTACTAACTAAGGTGACGTATCCGTTCTAATTGCGCATCGGTCGCCTTAATTCAGTTAACCTGATTTACTCCAGTGAACTTTTAACTGAGTAGGAAGACGCTGAGCTGATATGCTATTTACGCTACTTGAAAATTTAGGGGAAAATCCATAAACAGGAATTTGGTGTCTTTGGTATTCGGAGCAAGTTGATTAATCTATAGTAGAGCAAGACCCCATGGCCGCCAGACATTACTTATTTTCTAATTAACAAAATGTGTGCATCGAGTAGTGTTGGTAAGTACTGCAGAAATTTCTGTCAACGAGAAATGTCAGGCGTGTTGGTTATTAATTTTTAACAATGTTCTCTGCGCTCTCTCTCTTTTGTGGTGGGCCCTGAAAGAGAAAGGTATGCCTGGGAAGTACGAGTATATGCAGTTGATCCGAGCGATGTACAGTCGATGTAGTACCCAAGTCCGGTCTACAGCGGGCACTACCGGCAACTTTAATGTGGCGGTCGGCTTGTACCAAGGGTCGGCTCTAAGCCCTTACCTCTTCCTGGTGATAATGGACGTACTTATGTCGGAAATCCAGGAAGAGGCTCCTTGGTGTATGCTGTTTGCCGACGACATTGTCTTGGTTATTATAACTAGAAGACGGGATATTTACCATGTTTATTGTTTTCTTTGAGTTCCCGATATTTCGGCGCTGTTGCAAGCACCATGATCACGGATAAACTGAAGTTATTGCGGGTGGGTGTTTATGAGCAGACAAATCGGTCTACCCTCTTTCTTGTTCGTTTTTTGCACTCAGTACCGCTACCACTGTCACTCACAACTCGATTCTGTTCCCGACACACGAAACTCACTGTGTCTGCTCGCGAACTTTTTTCGGCACTATTCCGCTTTTTACACAGCTGGACCACTGGTTTCCAGGCTTTCGACAGTTGAAACCCATCCTCCCGATTGAAGTTCTTATATTTGGTGATTTCAATAGCTTCTCTAACGAGTCTAGGGATATAGTGGCGTTCTGTCGAGATGACCTGAGGGTTGTGTAACTCAATCCAGTGGTTCGATCCTGATTCCAGGAGATGCTGAGCTATGGCTGATTTTTGGGTGTCGTTGTTCTTCACCGCCCTGATATGTTCCGATATTCGACAAGCCACCGTACGTTTCGTCTGACCGATGTAAGACTTGCCGCAACTGCAGTCCACTTTGTAAACACCGGGCTTTTCCAGTGGAAAATTATCCTTCGGCGAACGCAGCATCTGAGACACTTTTTTGAAAGGAGTGAAGATAGTCTTTACGGCGTATTTCCGAAGAATGTTGGCAACCTTATCTGTCACTCCCCTCACGTATGGCAAAAATGCCGGCTGCCTCTCAACCTCGCACTTCCGGTGTTTACAACCAGGGTTTGGTTTAGGTTGCGCGGGTTTCCCTGTATATCCGTTTCTCTGTAGGACCCTCTGCACATGTGTTAACTCAGCACGTAAATGTTCCTCGTCGCATAGATCATATGCACGGTTGGTAAGTGAAGTCACTACAGAGTACAGCTGTCTGGGATGGTGGTGAGAATCAGCGTGTAGATATAGATCCGTGTGAGTCAATTTCCTATAGACTGAGTGGCTTAGAGAACCGTCAGTACGGACCCCAAAGAAAACAATAAACATGGTAAATATCCCGTCTTCTAGTTATAATAATTTTAGTGACCATGAAAGTTTAAAATCTTATTGTCTTGGTTGCCGAGAGTGTTCTAGAGGTCCAGAACAGATTGGATGTGTGGTGGCAAAGACTGGAGAATACTTGTTCTGTGATTTCGGCGGTCTCTCCAGTCCTGTGCCCATAACACTTGCCGGAACGCCCATACCGATCTGTTCCGATTTTCCGTACCTCGGGTCGCTAGTCCAAGGGGATAGCGAAGTAGACCAAGACGTAACGCACCGGATCAACTCAGGATGGATGAAATGGCGACAGGTCACTGGAACAACTTGCGACCCACGGATGCCCCTCAAATTATAGGGGAAAATATACAAATCCGTGATTAGACCTGTCGTACTGTATGGATCGGAATGCTGGGCTGTGAAGAAGATGGATGAAAGAAGATTGCATGTAGCGGAGATGAGAATGTTGAGGTGGATGTGTGGTGTGACAAGAATGGATAAGGTAAGGAACCAGTATATTAGAGGAAGGTTAAAAGTTGCGCCAGTTACAGAAAAGCTAAAAGGGAATCGACTGTCTTGGTATGGACATGTGATGAGGAGGGACGAATGGCATGTGACTAAAAGAGTGATGAATATAAACGTTGATGGATGGAGAGGGAGAGGAAGACCAAAGAAACGATGGATGGATTGTGTGAGGAATGATATGAAAGTTAAAGGAGTAAATGATAGCGTGACGGTTGACAGAGGAGATTTGAAGAAAAAAACGTGTTGCATCTTGGACCATAGGCTTTTGCCAGCGTCCTTGATCCTTCTACTAGGCAAAGGCCTCCCCCATGATTTCAAGCGGTTTTAGATGTAGTAGTATTAGTATTTATTCAGCAATCAATTCAGCCTATCCTAGAGCTTACGTTGAATTTATTGATTGTGAATACCTGATTACCACATATTTCACATTACATCACATTATCAGCCTATAATGTTCCCAATGCTGGGACACAGGCCCCCTCTCTATAAGAGGGAATGGGCTATAATCCACCACGCGGGCACAGTGCGGGTTGGTAGATGTCACATGTCTTCGAATTTTTGGTTCTAGGACATGCCGGTTTCCTCACGATGTTTTCCTTTACCGTTACACCACATATTTAGGCTCCACATTTTAAGAATTATATCATTATTTGTTTCGATTCTTATATTTTCTGCATCATTAAGGGACATCAGAATACCAGCGCTGCGACATTTATTTTTAAATGACGAGTACCATACTGAGATGGCCTTTTGGCCTCGTACAGGACCTATAATTTAGTTTAATTTAATTAAGCCCAATAAATTCTCTTTCTCTATTTCGTCTTTTTATCGCAGTCTACTGCTAAACATAGGCCCCTACGAAGTTTTTACAAATCACCACAGCTTAGGACGCCCCTAGGTAGGTGGACCGACGTCCTTAAAAAGGTGGTTGAGATGAGATATACTAGTATTCAATGACGTAAGAAAATGCTCTAGTCTACGGTCAGCCTGATACGTTCCAAAGTTCATCTGTTTATTACACTCATTGTCTTCCTTATTCTGTATAGTTATGTTCGATCTTCTGACGATATAATTTCTAACTTATTAGCAGTACCTACATTACTATATAGTACTACGTGTCAATGCCAATGCGAGTTATTAAAACAATGCTGCCTAAACCTAACTATGTACTAACTACGTAAGGCTACGAACGCTATGTTGCATGTTAATGCACTGTTCTACGTAGTTAAATATTTGCACATTTATTTATAGATGTGTTAGGTTCTGTATGAAGTCTTAGATTTTGCTGATAAGCTGTTCGTGTTCATGGTTCGCGATCCATACATTTTGACCGTGTAGGTATTTCACTTTTGTAGGAAACAGCTGTTTTTTTTTAATAACTGATGAAAAAATTTTATTTTAGTTCTAAATACGTGGTAAACTTTTGCTTGTCGGTGTCTCTTCCATCCTGTATAAGGAGACCTTGCTAAAAATCTTCTGGTTTGATCTTACTACATGCACAGTCCAAGCGGTTCATATGAACCACCGTTTAGGTGTCATCCTTGCTAGGAAACAATGTCCTTCTCCGTGCCTTCTAGTTCCCATTCTGGCATAAGTTGCCTTCTGCCAAAACCATGGTTTTTAGCACTTCTGCCTGCCCCAGTCCACGTCTCTCACAGCACAAAAGTCTATAAGCCAGAAGGTTAAAAGCCAAAATCGCAGTTATCTTGATTACATCTCACAAAACAATAAGGTACACAAATGTTTACATATGTTACTGTGTCCTTGTACCAATGTCATTCGTGCGGCAGAATATAATTTAAAAATGAAAGAAAAAATATTTCTAAAAGCACAAAACCCTTTCTAAACCCCTGTTTCAATTTAATAAACATTCTCCTAAAAACAAACGTCACAATTACTTCTACTTCATAACCAAAAAAAAAAACATCATTTATTTTCACAGCCACTGAGCCCAAATAAACAATGATTACTATGAATAATGCATTTGAGCCGCGACGCTTGGCTGGACTTAGTAACCTTGATCTTACGACCAATCATTACGTGGTTTTGTTTGCTTATTTATATCCTGCAGCTATTATTGGCTTATTGTAAGTTAATGAAGATAGTCTTTCAGAGAGTCAAGAAATATTACTTGAAATTTTCTTTTGAAAATTTTTGAGTTGAGATTCTGTGATGAGGGGAGAGTTTGCGACTAAATACCTAATTACAGCCGCTCGGGTCGATCTTTAGGCTAAGCCGTTAAGCCGTGCTTGCTTAGATTGGTCCGTAGATGGGTGACCACTCATTTCATACCAGGTTTCCTCCCTGCCTCGAAAAGTACGTTAATGTGTTGGTCCGGAAATTTGTAGATTTTTGATAGTCGTTACAGGTAGTCAGAGGCCTAAATAGTCTGACAACCAGTCTTACCAAGGGGTTCCGTATTACCCAATGCTAACTGGGCTATGGAGGTCAGATAGGCAACCATACTGGTATTCAGCTGCATCCGGTTAGACTGGAAGCCGACCCCAACATAGTTGAGAAAACACTAGGCAGATGATGATTCTCTGATGAGGGTTCTGGTCACCAAGTGGGGGAAGTGTTGTTTAGGTTTTCCTTTACCCCAGGTATTTCTCGGTAGCAGCTTTTAGTCTGAATTTTCGTGTCTAGATGATGGCTATAGGTCCACCCTCTATGATGGTAATCTAGATTGAGTCGGCCCAGAATTCTGCTATAGCAGGGTTTAGCATCTTCAGAAGCGTCCATTAATTTTTGTAAGGTGCGGACAGCAAGAGATTAAGTGTCCCATTGTTTACGGGACAACACCACATTTACACTACAGGGTTCATATATTTCACATGAGTAATAGAGAAAGAAGTATGGAAGAAGAAGACATGCTCCGACCCCAAATGCACGGCGGGGTGTGGTTGTGGAGCTGTGTCACAAACTATGCTCCGTCTCCTATCCTGCCCTCTTAGCCCAAAAACATGTAGACCAAGTGACCTCTGCGCTGCCACCGACGGAAGGAAGTGGCGAAGTTCTGGGATAACAAAATATAAAATTTGTCGTGCCAGCGACACGAAGAACATGACCCCAAATAAATTGGCATAAAGGCAGTAGAATGATGGTTCACATATTTTACACCTAAGCACGTTTTCTATTAATACTTAGAACTTTGACATTACTGAGGTAATACATAGGTAATATATGTGTGTACTTTACACTCCTGTCTATTCCTCCAGGGAGAACGACCGTAATGTTTTGTGTTTATGTATCCAGCAGCGGTTACTTTCTCTTATTGTGAGTTATTGTACATAAAGGTATCTCTGAAAGGACTTTTACTTAGGTATTCTCTCGGGCAATGTTCAAGACATATTTTCCCTTTAAGACATGTTATTCATTACTATGTACAAATAGACATGTTTGTGGCTTTTATATGTTACCTTTATTCTTTGTTTTAACATGGATACATTACACTTAGAAGACATGCTGCCTGACCCCAAATAAATTGGGGTAAGGGCAGGAGAGTTATGATGAACATAGATTACACACTCTTAAGCACAGAGAACAGAGGCAGACTTAATTTCATAGGCATTTTTTATCAGTCAATCTCTTGGTGATGCTGAGACCCACTGTTGACCTCTCCGACTCTGTGCGTCTATCATCCAGTACCTACATACAAGGTGTAAACAGACCCTTCACGAAGCCGTCAACCAAGCATTCTGTACATCAAACTAAGTACCACTGCGCAAAAAATATTGCTGGGAAACGATTTTTTTTTTTGGTGTTAAACATCTCGGTTTACGGTATCGCTCAATGTTATGCACTCAAAGTATTGTGCTGATGGATGCATTGAATAGTACCGGGTTCATGGAAGTACTTAAAGTCAAGTAATAACATTTAAAACGTGTGATAAAGCTAGAACTTTGACCCTCGATATCTCCGTAACTAGAATGTTCCCAGGTATGGTCCAGATCAAAAAAATGTTATCGCAAGGACGAAAAGAACAAGTGCCTCTCGGCTTCGTTAAGGGTCTTTCTAATCTTTAAATTTTGACCTTATGTTAACAGTTTTACGCACTGTTTTTCTGTGGCTAGATTTTTGTTTAGTGAAATAACGTTTAGACTGTTCAACAATAACAATACCGAAGTGCCTGCATGGCAACAACTTTTCAAATACACGATACACGGAACTACGAATTTTATGTTGGACATAATAAATACAGGCTGGAAGGAACACTGACGCAGAAACGCTTACCACGTATTCAGTACATCCTTCTGAACCCATCCACATATTAAATTTTCGTCAGTAATTTTTTTAAACTGCTGTTTTCTACAGAAGTGCAATACCTACACGGTCAAAATGCATGGGACGGCAAACTTTTTTAAAATTACCAATGAAAAAATTCTATGAGCGTTCAGAGTGATGCACTGATTACGTGGTAAGCGTTGGTGTCTCTTCCACCCTGTAACATTTAGCAATACTGCTGCTATTAGGATCTGGAAGGAGATTTCATGATCTAACCCTCCTTAGGATAGAGGCTGATTTTCTAGTACAGTCAGAAAATGAAGTATCTCTGTTACCGAGCGGAGGTTGATTATGACTAAAAGAATATAACTGCATAGTGCATAAAGAATTTAAACTAGTTGTGCCTGCAGTTCCGTTCGCGAGAAGTCTTTGGTTTTCTGGGACGAAAAATTTCCCATTTCCTTCACTATACTGCGTGAGATTCACATTCTCGAATAGTGTTTAGAATATTACTAAGGTCATATGAACCGCCGGCGCCGGATCAAGGAAAATAGTCTCTTAGAAATAAAAACGTATTGTTATGTACTACTAATTACCTGTTTAGTCACGAATTGGAAAAACCAATTTGATACGTGAATGAATAGTGTACAAGTTGTCACAGAATAAGCGCATTACCTCTTTGGTAAGACCAAAACAAACTAGACAACTTTCATCATTTGCCTAGCCTTTTCCCAACTATGTTGGGGACGGCTTCCAGTCTAGCCGAATGCTGCTGAATACCAGTATTTAACATGGAGCGACTGCCTATCTGACCTCCACAACCCAGTTAGTACTGGGTAATACGATAGCCCTTGGTAAGACTGGTTTGTCAGACTTTTTGGGCCCCTGACTACCTGTAACGACTGTCAAAGATCTGCAAATGACACCCGGGACCAACGGTTAACGTACTTTCCGAGGCACGGAGGGAACTCGGTATGTAATGGGTGGTCACCCATCCACAGACCAACCTAGGCAAGCACGGCTTAACCTAAAGATCAACCCGAGCGGCTTTTATTAATTAGCCACGAGCTTCGAAAAGAAACATTTGTGTTAAAAATAAAAAACATTGAACTTCCCATACAAAATATCGCCTCGGCTGACGCAATTAACATGAACCAACCACTAACATAATTATTATTATAATCAGCCATTTGTGTCCCGCTGCAGGGCAAAGGCCTCCCTTCCCTCTTTCTACTTATCCCTATCCACTCTATCCAGTGCTGTTGTTTGCCAATCTTTTTGAAAAGAGCCGAGTTCGTCCCGCCATCTCCTTCAAAAAAATCACTAACATGAGTTCAATTTTTTTTTCGACCTGTGTTCCTTTGGGATAGTTATTTATTATCTATTAAGCTATCTGCCAGTCAAAATCCATCCAGCTGTTTCAGAGGTTAGCCGGAACAAAAAGACAGACAGAAAAAAATAAAATAAATAGTTTTTGTCAAACACATTGTACATTTTTTTTTAATTTCATGTACCGTGTATTCAGTAAAAACCTGTTATTTTGAAACTACAAACAGAAACTCTATTTAATTTTTTGTAAAGATTTCGCCGTCAATTAACTGAGATAAAATTTTCCTACGTTTTCCTTATTGTTTTTCCTTTTAATCAACAAATACAAATTCAATGTGTTAATGATAGATACTAGTATAATCTAATCTACTACTAATATTACAGAGAAACACGTGAAATACATGCTTATCTATTTTCAGTTTACGATTGAATTAGCGCCATTGAATCAAATTATCAGCTACTTACTTCAAATTCAAAATAATCGTGTGATAACATGGCATTTAGAGACAATAGTACCTAATGAACTTTTTTTACACTAAACTTGTTTTTGGGTTAGTTGCGAAGGTCAGTTGATTATTTCATGTAAAAACGTCGTATCACGGATGGAGGAAGACGACAGTGCATAGCAAGTAACGAAGTGTCTAAAGAACAAACTATAAAAACCATTAGCATGATTCTAGCTTTGGTTAAGCTAAAATGCTTCCAAATGAACAACGTGACATTGAATAACAATATAAGTTTTTAAACTGTCATAGTCAGTAACATTATCATTAACACTAGAATCGGGATATTTGCCATATTTATTGTTTGTTTTGAGTTCCCGATATTTCGGCGCTGTTGCAAGCACCATGATCACGGATTAACTGCACACCGAAACAACAGCGCCGTGTTATAGATATTCTAGCGTTAATAATATTGAATATCAATATTTTGGAGCAAAATATTTAACACAAAGCGACAGTCATCTGATCACCACAATATTTGACCAATTGACAGACTTTGGGTTAAACGACTGAACATATTCGTATGATGATATACAGGAGAAAAGCATGTTCTCATGAAGGAATTGCGACAAGAATCTGAGGGCCTAAAATGGCCGCTTTAGTAGAATCATAGAAGGATAATAATATGAATTACGTCACAATTTGTGAGCCCATCGGCGGCATAAAAACACTGACACAGCACGCGTAGCAGGACCACCGTAGAAACGTGTTTTGTCGACAGAAGAATCGACAAATCATCGACATTGTCGAATAGACAAATATCGTGTGATACGATAAAGATAGAAGGATTTGTAACACAAAGTGACAATTAATAGTTTTAACTGCCATTTTAAGACTTTTAACGTAACTCATATTATTATCCTATTATGATTCTGCTGAAGCGGCCATTTTAAGCCCCCCTGGCGACTTAGTTCTCCATCCCAACTTTCGATCGGATCGTGATTATTAAAATACTTGTATGAGCTCCTCAATCGCATTTGTATCGTCTATTCATTCCGCTCAGATTCTAAGAAAGATATTAATATCACACGCACACATACTTTATGCTGTGTCTATTACCACTGCACCACATTCTATATTGAGGACTTGCGTCACTGACGTTATAAGAAACGTGCAATGTGGTCTTCGTATATACATAGTTAGGGGAACCCCCGGTTATTTCATCACAAACAGAATCGTGTATTGTGCTTGATCTCTGCTCTAACTTAAGTAAGAACTTTTAAATGAATGAATGTATGTGTCGTTATCTTTGCATAATATTCTTATATGATATGACAGTTATCGTTAAACAATAATAATAATTTTATTGTGCAAAGTAGGTACAATAAGAGACCGAAAAAACGGAACAGGTTGCTCTTCGTAATGTATTTTTTTTAGGTTAAGACCTTTTTTGTCATATTTAAAAAAAATCTATGACACCATCTAACACACAATATAAGTTCATCATCCTCTGCCTAGCTTTGTCCCAAACATGTTGGGATTGGCTTCCAGTCTTACCAACCACATGCAGCTGAATATCAGTATTTTACATGGAACGTCTGCCTATCTGACCTCCACAAGGATATGCCAGTTACTGTTTAGCGCAATATCCCTTGGCAAGACTACCTACTATTATTATATACACAAATACCTACTATAGTAATATTTGTTGTCTACAGAACCTGGACGAGGTGCACATAGCTCTAGAAGTATGTCAGGAGCCTCGCGTGATGAATCCGAGTGCAGCCGGAGCCATTCCAGCGCCGGGGAAGTACAGCTATATACACAAGGTACCGCATTACTCATCATAACTCAACTTAGAGTCTTCTAATCGAGAGGAGCATTGCGCAAAGCTTCAAGTTAGCTCATCATCAGCCTACTGCAGTACACTGCTGATAGGTCAAAACATTTATTTCAATTAGACCATCACAGGCACTTTTGAATGTCAAAAAAAAACAAAAAGAAGCGAAGCTACAGTCACAGTCACAAGGCATAATAACTTGAGAAGGTACTGTAGTTGCACATTCCAAAGCGTAGATCTCTATGGAGAAGAAACTCCATGGACACTCTTGGCCTCCTCAATCGCACGCCACTCAACTCGATTCTCAGCAAGTGTTATCCAGTTCCTACCAGCCACCCTGCGAAGATCGTCACTCTACCGAGCCTGAGGGCGTCCCACCTTATGTTTACCTATTCGCGGTCTTAACTCAAGAACACGTCTACCCCAACGGTCTTCGGTTCTACGGCTAATATGACCGGCCCATTGCCACTTCAGCTTACTTATTCTGTGAGCTACGTCGACAACTGTGGGTCTATGTCGGATCACCTAGCAAGCGCCTAGATCAAGTTAGCTAGAATGAGTTAAATCTGCTCAGGGTCAGCGGTCAGCGTCATGAGACATGCGCTGGATTTACCCGAGTCTAACACACTCATTGCGAAACACACTTTATAGCACAGTCCAAGGAAATTCACAATCGATTGTTCCATATGTTTGTAAATGTATACTAATATTATAAAACTGAAGAGTTTGTTTGTTTGGTTGAACGCGCTAATCTCGGGAACTACTGGTTAGAATTGAAATATTCTTTTAGTGTTGGATAGTCCATTTATCGAGGAAGGCTATAGGCTATATAACATCATGCTACGACTAAAAGGAGCCGAGCAAAAATAAAACAAATTAGAAGCGGAGGGTAAAACCGCGGGGCACAGCTAGTAACACAATAAATGGTCGTGAGCGTACTATGCATTCTTGCGTAGTAGACTCACAACCACTCTTCATCTTTATCGTGTGGTTAATGCCTAACCTGGTGTCAGAGTTTTATATGCCACCCATGGGCCTCTGACTTGGCGTCACATGCCGTCAAGAAACATCTCTCAGACATGCTGGTTTCCTGGCGATGTTTTCCTTCAACGAAGCAAGTGATAATTATACAATACGCACATGAATCTGAAAAATCAGGGGTGCGTGTCTTGGGTTCGAACTTGAGACTATTGACTTGGCAGTCTGACGGTCACACCACTAGGCTATCACTGCTTCTCACAACCATTTACTGCAGCTATAATGAAAGTTCTTATGAGTAAGCATATTCCAATATTATGCTTTGGCTGAGGCTATGGCTTTTCATTTGCTAGTATGTTGACATCTTATATTTCTTCTTCTAGGTGATTGATGGAATCTCAGTGGCTGTGAACCACGTGCAAATAGATTTTAATTGTGAAGCATTCACCAGCAGTGTTCAGGTAAGACTCTTAAATAGTATACTACGAAATATCATACTGTAACTCGTGACATAAATTAAAGAATTCTTTGAGCCACCTTGGGAGACATGAAGAGCTAGCTTAAATGTCCCTGGCACTCCCTTTCAGCCTTAACAAAAGTATAATCTGCATATAAAGGGTGTAACAAGACCCTTAACGAAGCCGAAAGACACTTTATCTCCCCGTCTTTACGATATATTTTTTGTTCTAGCCATACCTTCTAGTGACGGAGATATTGGGGGTCAAAGTTCCAACTTTTTCACAAGTATTTTTTTAAATACATGTCTTTAATGTAAGATTTTACTTTAAACACCTCCACGACCCCCGTACTATTCAATGCATCCATCAGCACAATGTTTTAAGTGCATTACATTGAGTCCTACCGTAAAACGTGATTTTTCACTCCAAAAAAAAAAGTCGTTTCCTAACAATAATTGTTGCGTAAAGTTACTTAGTTTGATGTACAAAATGCTTAGTTGACGGCTATGTGAAGGTGTTACACCCTGTATCATATGAACATACTTATGTTATGTTACTATGTTTCTACTGCCGGGACACAGGCCTATCACAAGCATAATTCGCACCTTGCGAATTGAGTGTGTCACGTTTGATGTCAGTTACATTCTTTTTTTGTTTTTTATAATGAATGGGCTTACTCTTGACCTCAATCTAGAGAAACAAACGTGTTACAACGTGAACGCAAACGCAAACGTGTTTCGTGTTTACATACATAAACTCACGCCTTTTCCCTATGTGGGTAGGCAGAAACTATGGAACGCCACCTGCTGCGATCCTTACATACTTCTTTCGCCTCGTCCATGTTCATACATCTGGATGTCACATAGCTGGGTTTTTTTACAAACTTTTATTGTATGTATGTAACTATGTTTGTTCGGGTGGAATCTTGCAACTCAATTTTGAGGCAGATATCTTTAACCGATTGAGCTGAAATTTTGCACGCTAATGTATATCGCGTGACAATGCAATATTATGATTGACATTGACCTGATCTGATGATGGAGCTGGAAGGTGACCATGGGAACTCTGTAATTAAACGACGCAACCCCATTGAGTTAGGATTAGTTTTTTTTCGTTTTAGGACGATTTACACACGATGTAGACATAAAATGCAACAATATCTGATTACAAAATTTATGTTATTTACAGATCTCAAGAGTGACAGTGGAGTCCCGAACGCCAGACGGTCGTAAGGGAGACCTAAGACTGACTAGAATCAAATCGCCTGACACGGGACAACTGCTTATTTTTAAGGTAAATACTACTGTATTTTGAACGTCAAAATGCTTGTTTTAAGGTTTACTTTCCAAAAATTCTGTAACTGTTCTTAGTGTTTTAAAACCTAAATACTATATTGGACCTTGGAGTGCTTGCGTTAAAGTTAAATTTCTAATTATTATTTCTGCCGCTAGATCTGTTATTACGTGACACACAATAAAAAACCTTATTCCTTTCCAACAGGAGTTAGAATGGCAAAGCGCCCGCATCGAAGCCAGAGCACATGGTGCAGCCAACGCCAATCTTCCACCATTGAGACTACTATTAGGGAACACACACTGTCGAATTGTTATCAAGAAGAGATTGTCAGGTACGTTCAATATGCTACTTTATTTTTATGTGAATAAGTACTTTTTTGGTTCAGCAGATTGTGCATAACATTCCCACTTATATGGAAACTGGTAGGCAATAAACAGATTGTATTGATAAGCCTTATCGGAAATAATTGTAACAACGTTGGCAAATCTCACGCTTTTAGTAGTAATCGAAGTTCAACCTTATCGATAAACATATAGCAAGATGAAGTAAAAGACCTGTGACTTGGGGAATTTATAATTAAATAGCATTTCGCCTGCGAGTTCGTGAGCAAAATTTGTGATAGCTCGGCTAATATGCACGATATTAATACAATTTATAGCCTATAGCACCTACGAATAATGTAGCTTTCTGTCATTGAAAGAATTTTTAGAATTGGATTATTAGTTCCGGAGATTACCCCAATACAAACTTACAAACAAATTTTACCTCTTTATTATAATATTAGTATAGATAAATTTCATTTATTTCGGACAACAGTGATTCATATTTTGTTATTATTACAAACAGCTTATATTCGGATGTAAGTAACATTGATATAAAAATGGTTTAATTGAACAAAGGATGAACAGCACGCGTAGCATGATCATCACCGTAGAAACAGGTTTTGTCGACAGAAGAATCGACAAAATGACAGACCACAAAAGAAATCAGTCATTTTGTCGATTCTTCCGTCGACAAAATCCGTTTCTACGATGGTCATGCTACGCGTGCAGGCAGGAAAACATGCTATCTACCAGTGGCGAAGGTTCCATACAACTCGATTCCTACCGGATTGCCTTTGAAAATTGGTACACTCAGTTTTTTATAGACAAATAATATAATCACATTAAAGATATGTACCTCTTACAAAAATTGACCCTTCGCTACCGCTATCTACCTAATCAGCCTCCGCATCAAATGCCTGATATTTGTAGTATAGCTCTCCTCCACAGCTCTCAGGATACAGTTGCTACTACTACGAAGTCTGCACAGCAGCGCAGAAGTATTTTTGCGTATTATGGATTATTCGCAGGCTCTCTAAGTAACAATATCAGGTCAAGACCGACCTCTAAATCTAGAGAATCGTTATTATAAGTAATGCCAAACTGATTCTCTTGAAAAACAATATCCCATATTCGCTCGGACACTTTTTCAGTGCGCAGTAGCACACACAGATTTATTTATTTATAAATAAAGTTATGCCAGCTACAACCACCCACCTACCCACTACTGTACTGTGTACAATAATGGGTGTAACAAGACCCTTAACGAAGCCGAATGGCACTTGTTCCCCCCCTCATTGCGATAATTTTTTTGTTCAGGACCATACCTGAGATCCTTCTAGTTACGGAGGTATTAAAGGTCAAAGTTCCAAATTGACGGCAATTAAAAATAAGGTGGGGCCATATCTACACTAATATTATAAAGCTGAAGAGTTTGTTTGTTTGGTTGAACGCGCTAATCTCAGGAACTACTGGTTCGAATTGAAATATTCTTTTAGTGTTGGATAGCCCATTTATCGAGGAAGGTTATAGGCTATAAAATTTCACGCGTACGAAGGTCGCGGGCAACAGCTAGTCTTACAATAAACTTGATTTTCGATAAGATTCTAACTATTCTTGATGTCTCATGTTTTTCCAGACTGCGCAGTAATAGGGTCTCGCCTCGCGATCTGCCCAGAGCCCGTGGCGTGGGCTCTGACAGACGGACAGCTGCGCGCCATGCTCACGTGTGCTATAGCGCTGTCTAAACCCGTGCAGAAGGCCACTGCTGCTGCTACCAGGATCAAGGCTTTGAGGAAGGTAAGAACAGGGTCTGTAAGGGGCATAACATACGAGGTTATAGAGGCCGAAGAAGGGGTTTATTCAATTTGACTTAGTTTGTTTGTATTGTATTTGGTTTTATTTTGATTCTATGTTATTTTATTTATGTATTTATTTAACACTTCAAGCACAAAAGTACAGAGGCGGACTTAATGCCATAGGCATTTTCTACCAGTCAAACCTATCTGATATTATTTGTCCATGTCTTCGGATTTCTATTAATTTATGTGTGGCAATGTGTGTTATTTACCTGATATAAATGAATTAATTTATTTATAGTACTTAAATCCTATGTAAATATCTATATTGCAAAATTCATGTGTTGTATGCCAGTCTTGTCTCAGCTACTGCAACATGAAATACATAGCTGAATCTAGAAGATTAAGAGAAACCAGATTCTCAGTTTACCCATTGACTTTCTGCGCTTTATGTTCGGTAGTATACCTTGCAATAATGATTAATCATATTTCCAGATTGAAGAACCCCGGGAGCAAATATCCAGCAGATCTGCCACAGGCGAGCGAGATATCCTAGCGCGAATGTTCGCTAAGCACGATGTGAGAGAGACATCATACCACCTGCTGGCGCCCAGAATAGACCTGCACCTGTGTGATGATCCAGGACGTAAGTTACTAGGGAAAAGATCATCAACTAAGATTAAGAAAGCATTAAAACGAAGTAAAAATAGGATGAAACATATCGTGTTTTCGAAATTAAATTTAGTCTACACTCATGTGTACACGAACTGGCTCACATCTGAGCTGGGTCTATTACACCTTTTAAAGGATGTAAAAATATCCTTAACGAATCCGAAAGGTTTTCCCCGTCATTGCGATCATTTTTTTTGTTCTAGACCATACCTGGGAAACTTCTAGTTACGGAGATATTGGGGGTCAAACTACCAACTTTTTTACCTACCTTAAATACCTCAACGACCCCCGTACTATCCAATACATTCATCAGCACAAGAGTTTTGAGTGCGTTACGTTGCGTCCTACCGTAAAACGTGATTTGTCACACCAAAAAAAAGTCATTTCATCGCAATAACTTTTGCGTATAGTTGCTTAGTTTGATGTACAGTGTGCTTGGTTGCCGGCTTCGTGAAGGATCCGCTTACACTTTGTATTTATTCTACCTACGTTTATCCCACAGTGGGCCGATCAGAAAAGCCTTCGCTCGCGAACGGAGGTGCCCTACAAGTGACTCTGGTCAGCATGCAAGCAGACCTGTTCCCTTACCACAAGGCGTCTGACGATAGAAGACACTGGAGAGGATACAGGTTCGGTTTCTTCTTAATTTTTGGAAAGATAACAAAAAAGATATCTGGTCTCCCCTCACGTAAATAGAATAGGTCTTCATTTGCTTAGAATGTAAGTACATAAAAATAAGTTGTAAAATTGTTAAAAAGTTGTTAAATGTGAGAAAGCATTGTGTATGAATTTTGTTTAAGATTGTTATGCAGGACATGACGTTCTGTATGTAACACAGTAATATTTTTTTCCTGAACAGGGTGTTATTTTTCTAAAGGACAACAAAAAAACAACGTAGGATTAAAAAAAAAAAGATTCAATCGTCGAATGTAAACTTAAAAAAAACCCTTCTATTTGATTAAAATCTCTTTTTAAAAAAAAAAAACCTGATATTACTGCTCTCAAAATCAAGCTCATGACTCTTTTAAGAACTGTTCTATATAGCTTCAAGTTACCTAACCAGTAACACCATCCTATCTCACGGTGTATATTATATTTTGCAGAGAAGCAGCAACCCCGCACAGCCAGTGGCTGTCACAGGCGCTCTCATCATTTTGTACCACACTACTTGAGAACCTCGACCCTAGACCGCTCACGCCAAGTACTAAGGTATGTTAGTTATATTTTAGTTTCACGTGGTACAATAGTGGTGGGTGAAGGAGCTTTTAGCTAAATAATAACAGTCACTCGGTTCTATCTTCAAGTTAAGCCGCACTTAACTAGGTTGGCCCGTGGATGGGTGACCAGACCACACACAATAAATACCGAGATTCCTCCGTGTCTCGGAATGTACGGTAAGCTGTTGGTCCTGGCTATCAATTGTAGATCTTTGACAGTCATTACAGGTAGTCAGAAGCTATGTCTGACATCAAGTTTTACCAAGGAGTATCGTATTACCCAGTCACTGGGTTGTGGAGGTCAGATAGGCAGTCGCTTCATGTAAAACGCTGCTATTCCGTTGCATCCGGTTAGACTAGAAGCTAACCCCAACGTAGTTAGGAAAATGCTGGGCAGATGATGATGTTGTAGAATCATGTTGGCCCAGTAGTAACGGCTCCGACTTGCGAGTTGTAGGTCATGGGCGACCCCTTCACGACCCTTTTACTAGTCAACAGAATCCCTGTTGGGAATACAGCCTTTCGGGCGTTTATCTACCCTTAATATCTGCCAAAATCTACGAAAGACAGCCTTGAGCAACGATTTAATCTGTTTAACAGAAAAGCCTTTGCCAGAAAAGCCTGTTTAACGTGCTCTCCAACGCACGGCAGTGTCTCATCATGTAATGCTTATCTATCACGGATCGACCTCGGCAAGCGTTACCTCATCTTGATGATCGACCTATGCGGCTATTAATTTTTTTTTTATTTATTTCAGACTGATCCTTAAAGTCTTAGTATAATCTTAACCTATTGTTAGTAATATTATTAACTAACCACAAGCCCAACTGGTTTTTTTTTTATTGCAGCCAAGTCAACCTGAGAAACCCGAAGAGCCGGTCTCAAACGGCATCAAACATAAACAGCCAGCCACACAACAGAGTGCTTCCAATGCTCCGTCCACTAACACTACTACCTCACAAGGTAATACTGTCTATTATCTACAGGTGAAGGAAACCAGCACGTCTGAGAGGTATTTCTCGACGGCATGTTAAACCAGTCAGAGGCCTATGGACGGCTTAAACACTCCGACACCAGGTTTGGTACTAACCACACGATGAAGAAAGAAAATCTATATATTAACATAACATCAGGCCTGGAATCCCTGAAGGGGGCAGTGGAGTACCTAATAGTACACCCACATTTCACCAGTTATGTTTAGGTCCCATGTAATAGGGAGCGAGCCTATTGCCATCAACCGGATACAAATCCAGACTTCTTGTCTGCTACTAAGAAATTCTTGATGGAAAAACCCAATTACAGCTTCTTTTTAACTTGCCTTGTTAGTCAGTTAGTATGTATTGTTCAAATCTAGCAAGTGAATTTCAAACATGTTCCCCTCAACCAATTGAGCTAAAATTTTGCACACACCTTTGGTTCTGGTGACAATACCTTGTTATGACAGACATGACTTGATCCTGCAGCCAGGATCGTCTCCTCACGAGAGAGTTCCTCAACGGCTAATAGCACGAACACGAAACTTTGTATACGCGTTCAATGTTGATAGGTATACCTAATTTTCTTCTTATCATATTGATAAAAGCTTGTTTTTGTTTAAAAAAGTTTACTTCATTAATTTCATCAATGTTCTTTACAGGGTCGCCGACTAGAACGCGTATCTTGCAGCAACTTGGCAAGCTGATGACTACGTGTCTTGTACTTAGGATAGACGACTTCACTGTTTATAAGGTAAAGAACCTAAAAACAATTTTTTTTATTCGATTTTGAACTTACCTGTCAATATTTTATGGTTTAAAATCATTTGGAGAAATTTGACAGTTTGTGACAATTAGATGTGCTGGCGACTGTACACAACCGATCATTTAAATAGATCTGAAGAGGAATGTTCCATTTCAGGTGTCGACCGGGTCCCGCAGCCGCGAGGCTCCGCGCGCCCTGGTGAGCGCAGAGAAGGCCACACTCCCGGGCGACGCGGGCCTACTGCACGCTGAACTGACATTCTTTTATTATCCTGGAGATGTGTGCTTCCCTGGTAAGTATCATAATATCACGCCTGTAATCGCATAAGGCAAAGGCAGAGGTGTACCTAATAGTACACACACATTTTGCCGGTTATGTCTAAGGTCCATGTAATAGGGGGCGAGCCTATTGCCATCAACCGGGCACAAATACAGAATCCGTGGCTGCTACTGAGAAATTCCTGATGGAAAAACCCAATAACACTTTGCCCGACCCGGGAATCGAACCCATGACCTCATGTTCAGCAGTCGCGCTTGCGACCACTACACCACTAAGGCAGTCAACCAATATATTATATAATCCAGCGATATATTTAGGTGTTATAAAGCTTTTACGGTGTAGTATAAAGTCTGACAATTAGTGTTACCAACCCCATCATATTACCCAGTACTAACTGGTTAGTGGAGGTCAGAAAGGTAGTCGCTCCATGTAAAATACTGGCATTCAACCTTAATCCGGAAAGACTAGGCAAATGATGAAGGGTAACTCCCAAAATCCCAAAACCTATCAGAAATTTCCACTAACGTAAACTATTTTTGCCCACAGTACCAGCTCCAAAGCTCTACGTCCAGCTAAGTCCAGTCCAGGTGTCCGTGGACGTCAACAGCGTAGTATGGCTGGGCGCGTTTCTGCCGCACTTGGTACCGCGCGGACAGGAACTGGACGATGCGCCACCTGCCTACATGGACGTCCGGATGGAAGCCATCATGCCTAAGGTATGTGAGATAGAATATTACGTGCATAATGGGAGAACTCAGGAGGAGCTCGTGGCTAAATAATAACAGCCGCACGGGCCGCGCTTGCCGAGGTTGGTCTGTGGATGGGTGACCATCATTACATACTGAGTTTCCTTCGTGCTTCGGAAAGGACGCTAAGCCGTTGGTCCCGGCTGTCATTTGTAGATCTTTGACAGTCGTTACGAGTGGTCAGAACCCGAAACATCTAGTCTTATTAAGGAGTATCGTATTACCCAGTTGCTAAGGCGTAGAGGTCAGATAGGCAGTCGCTTCATGTAAAATACTGATACTCAGCTGCATCCGTTTAGACTGGAGACTGGAAGCCGTCCTCAACATAGTTTGGGAAACGGCTAGGCAGATGATAAATGGGAGAACACAGGAAACTACAGCGAAAAGAATTGATAAACTTGAGATGGACAAAGCATGGTAAATTTCTCCTAGAACAGATGGTTGATGAAGTCAAAGAATTAGGCCGGGAATTATGGCCAACATTAGGCAAAGCCTATATCCAGCACTGAATAATATCTCCTGGCTGAGATTTTTTGTCAATTTAAAAGTGTCTGTAACTAGTCTATTTAAAATAAATGATTGAATTTAAGATAACCAAACATGGTGATGATGGTTTATCAATGAACAATTTTTTTTATTTCACCATAATAGGTGATGCGATGTTGTTTCTGAGAACTAAAGTAACGTCGTATTTTCTTTGTTCTCAGGTGGTATTAGAAGCGGGTTCCGAACACGTTTCTCAGCAACGGGACCGTCCTAAAGAGCTGCAGATCTGTACCGCCAGAGCCACGTTTACCAACGTGCGGGAGTCTCCTAGAGCCAGTTAGTTTTATTTTTTTAATTAAGTTCTTCTTTACTACTACTAAGATTTAAATTGGCTAATTGCACCGTTAACTAATAATTCGAGGCCAAAAAAAAAACATTTGATTTTATACTTGGAAAAAATTAGTATTTATTTGCTTTGAAATAAATAAATAGTCGTGTCATTGAATTAATTAAGAATAATTAATAATTAAAAATAATTTATTCAAAAAGTATTACAAAAAGTGTACATTTAAGCGCAGTAGTATTATTTCTCATACTAATTATAAGTACTTATAAGTAAACTATAACTTAAATATATTCTACAGTCGCAAGTATTCAATAGTTCAATTTAGATGTCAGAATTGGTAAGTCAGTGTCACAGCTTGATTTTTCGTTTGTAGATATTTGATAGTCAATGGTCCGAAATTCTATCAACCGGTTTTACCAAGGGGTATCACATTACCAAGGCCAAGTACTAACTGGGTTGTAAGGGCCAGATGGCTGCCGCTCCATGTAAAATACTGTTATTTAGCTGCATTCGGTTGGACTGGAAGCCGACCTAAAGATAGTTGGGAAAAGACTGGGCAGATGACAAGTTCAAATTAAATTACCTAGCGAAACTCTGCAGTGAGGGGTATCGTATTGGATGTTTTTTTTAGGACCTAATTACTTGAAGTATGATTCGAGAAATATCGATTCCTGAAGTATCGTCTTTTAATAAACCCAAATCAATTGTCTCCCGAAAATTCTTCCATTTCTTCCTTTTCCTTTCTATTAAAATTAATGTTCCAGGCTAAATACCGATAGGCTATAGGCCATGTTTGTTGCAGACTCGGCCGGCACCCGCGCGGACCTGGCCGCCATCCTGTCCGCACTACGCCGCGCCACGCCGCCCGCCGGACAGTTCCCGTGCGGGCCCGACGATATGGACCCTATACATGAGCAGTTTATATTGCATGCTGACAGTGAGTATTAGCCGATTACCAGAGGAGCTCGTGTCTAAATAATAACAGCCGCTCCGGTCAATATTCAGGTTAAGCCGCGCTTGCCTAGGTTGGTCTTTGGATCGGTGACCACCCATTACATACCGAGTTTCCTCCGTGCCTCGGGAAGCACGTTACGCCGTTGGTCCCGGTTGTGAAATGTAGATCTGACAATCGTTAAGTAGTCAGTGGCCTGAAAGTCTGACAACCAGTCTTACCAAGGGGAATCGTATTACCCAGTACTAACTGGGTTGTGGAGGTCAGACAGGCAGTCGCTCCATGTAAAATACTGGTATTTAGGTGTATCCGGTTAGACTGGAAGCCGAGCCCAATGTAGTTGGGAAAAGCCTTGGCAGATGATGATGACAGTGAGTATTAGCCCTATGCATGTACACCAGGACGTTCGTACAATTCGGAAACACGAAGATTACCTAAGCGCATAAATTTTCTGGTTTACCAGTACTTGTGTTTTTATATTTCATTCATTCATTCACCCACAGATTTGGACGACATAGATCGTGGAACGGCTATCAGTCCTGAAATGTTATGGCGCGAAAATAGAGCGGTATGGTGCGCGAGAGTTGAGCCACTGTGGGCTGATTTTTGTGGCGCAAGAGCTACTAATAATAAGCCTGCGCCTTTGTTGGATGCGACGCCTCTTACTGCGTGGGTGAGTACTGTAATTTTTTTACCCTCTTATTTTGAATCCATTACTTTTCAGCGACAAGATTGAAGTCATTAGTGGGACCATAAGAGTTCCGAACGAATTCTGGTTTCATGTCGTGCTACTTCAATCAAATCCAATATTTCTATGTATGGAGAGGGAGAGAAACACCAAGGAAACGATGGATGGATTGTGTGAGGAATGGTTTGAAAGAAAAAGGAGTAAATGATAGCGTGACGGATGACAGAGGAGAATGGAAGAAGAAAACGTGTTGCGCCGACCACAAGTAACATGGGACAAGGGCAGGAAGGTGATGATGATGATGTCGTGCTACAATCTGGCTAAACAATAAAGCTGGTGTAAAAGGGGTTCTTTAAAACAGTTAGTGGTCGCGTAGGCAAAATGTATGGAACTTTTGCTGAACATTTTAATGTTCTCAAAAAGTTGCCATTTTTATCTACCAACCTAAGAAACAAGTCTAGTAACACAAGCTCAGCAGTTTTCTTGCGGTCGATGATTCCAGTGTGGGAAAGAGACATAGCTATACAGGTCGTCTAGCGCCATCTCTTTCTCACACTGGAATTACTCCTGCTTTAAGACGCCATAGTAACCCCCATGTCCGTAGCTACTACCAACGCCGTCGATGTCGCTGAGTTCTGGTCGTAACAAATTACCACCAGGTCTCTTAAAGTGCAGGTGAAATTGCAAAAAGAGCAGGTCATTATAATACTTAAACTTAATAAATAACATAAAAACCCTTATCTCTCCATAGATATGTTTCGACGACAACTTCTCCCGGATCTGGATAGTAGCCCGCACCTGTGGACTGGCCGGTCTTCAGTTGAATCACTACCAGATGCTATTCCTCATGAGACAGCTCGAGAGGATCTCGGAGCTGACAGCCTGGCTTGCGCACGACGCGGAGAGGCAGCCGGATGCTGAGGATGGGTAAGATTTAGCAGATAGTAGCTTTAGGCGGTTTTTTGACTTGAATTTGTGGAGGTGGAACTGTTTTAGTCTGGTTGAAAATATAAGGGGCTGCTTTCTGTATCTGGTTACAAATTATCCGGGTAACCTTCCTTGCTCGAATAAATTTAGGTTGAATAATCGAAGTAGGGATCTTATTATTATTTATATCTTTAGTGAGGATGTATGACAGTCATGGTGTCCTCTCAATTTGTGTTAAAGTACGCATTGGTTTGCGTGATATAAGCTCAGCTGCTAACTTCACCTTTGGAGGTCCTTCATATTTAATTTTGGCTTTTCATAGGATATCATGATCTGCCTAGCCTTTTCCCAAATTTATTCGGGTCGGATGCAGCTGAATACCAGTATTTTAAATGGAGCGACTGGCTATCTGACCTCCACAACCCAGTTAGTAATGGGTAATACGAGTGCGGTACCCTTTGGTAAGACTGATTGTCAGAGTTCGGGCCACTGACTACTTGTAACGATTATCAAAGATCTACAGATGGCCGCTGGGACCAACAGCTTAACGTGTTTTTCGAGGCACCGAGGAAACTCGGAATGTAATTATGGTCACCCATCCACAGACCGACCTTGGCAAGCTCGACTTAACCTTGAAGATCGACCCGTGCGGCTGTTATTATTTTGCCACGACATAGATGACAAAATTATATTTAGACATTACCAAACCCTAATTATGTGTAAGGATGATTAACTCATTACTCTCTTCCTTCTAGAACAATAGTGGTAGGCGTAGTGGTACCGGCAGTGGAGCTAACATTCGTGCTTCCATCCAACTGCCCCGGACAGGAGTCCTCCAGAGATCTGGATAGCGTGCCTCTGGACTCCTCCAGTTTGCAGGACTTGAAGTTGGGTGAGTGAGCTTTTTAATTATTATAGCTTATTGGGTAAGCGGTTCGCAGATAGTAGATAAGATAACTAGGACTGGAGTAAGGGTCTGGTGTAAGGGTTAAGTAAACTGAGAAATATTAACCAATAAGAATGCATAAAATCTCCGCTCCGCAGCCTCGCTCCTCTTTGGACAGGCAGCCTAATTCTACAACATTTTTTTTAGTATATGCGAAACCTGAATACAGTTTGTTCAAAAAACGTTACTGAATCGATTCCAATAATTTTTAAACCATGTTATATTTTGTCCCAAAAATATTTTAAAAAGTTACAAGTTGGACACCGAGCGACATAAAGTACCTATCGCAATCATTTAGGTACCTACTGCCAAATTATCAATAAGTTCAAGACGACGCTGGGCGCGCTGCGTGGTGACCACTTTTTTGTGCGGACAACCAGGTAACAGAAGAAGCTTATAACTTTGTGATTTTTAATGATACAGTTTTGAAATTTTGTACATAGATTCTTTACATAAAAATACTAGACACGTGTTTCAGTTTTCGCATATACTAAAACTAATGTTGTACACATACACAAGTCAGACTCTCAACCTTCTTTCTCTTACAATTTCTTCTAAAACATTGTTATTTATTCTTTAAAATTACGTTATTTCTTATTTATTTGTGTATTCATTTCCACGTCTATCCGTGGGCAGAGCACCAAACTGTCTCTACGCTAGGCGCGTCGACGCCGCTTGAGGAAAACTGCAGTAAGTTTCTGGGTTTACAGATACATATGCATTAATTAAATAACCATTGTTCTGTATATAATGGTTTGTGTCTAACAGCACTTAGTACTAACACAGTACATTTTTATATTATTATCAGAAAAAGTACAGGGCTACCGTGTGACTGAGACGGTGTCTGAGGTACGGGAGGGGTGTGGTAACTTATCGCTAAGCTCGACTTATTCGCCTCTCGCACTGCGCGGCTTCTGTCTTAGATAGTTATAAAAGGTATAAACGGACCCTTCACAAAGCCGTCAACCAAGCATCCTGTACATCAAACTAAGAAACTTTACGCAAAAATTCTTGTTTAGCTTTTTTTTGGGTGAAAAGTCACTTTTTATGGTAGGACTCAATGTAACGCACTCAAAATATTGTGCTAGTGGATGCATTGAATAGTCTTTGATGTATTTAGTAAAGTCATAACATTAAAAGCTTGTGAAAAAGTTGTAAATTTGACCTCCAATATCTCCGTAACTAGAAGGTTCCCAGATATGGTCCTGAACAAAAACATTTTCGCAATGACGGGAAGAACAATTCGGATTAAGGGTCTTTTTACACCTATTATTGCATCAATGTCAAGATCACAATGATCTTTATTCACGTTGTGATAAGGTCGCTATTGGGTTACCAACGACAAGTATGTCAATATCACAGTGTTTTATACTGTTGTAAAAAAGGTTGTTTTGGGGTTCCGCTGTTAGAGGTCTTCTCTTTCGCGTGTCGGTAGACTCAAATAATAGCTGACCAGAATATTGCCACCTGCACAGCTCTATCGTTAGCTTCATTTAAATCCTGGAAAGTGCAGGTAGCTGTGCAGGATGGGCAAGAAACGAGGTCCTATCCTGCAGAGGGGTTAGAGGTAAAAGGTAAAGTTAAAAAATCTGAATATGCTATACCTCAAGCATCGTCTGAGTTAAACGGTTGGCCTGTAATTAAAATATAGATTTTCTTATTTTTATTATGGTTGTGTGTGCCAAGCTCACAGTATTTATTCATAGAAGGTGATTTACCATACCCATGCTTACGCTAAAACAGTTGACGTGTGCCGATATCTTTTACTTTTATTTGTTTCTTTTTTTTGCACATCTTCGCAATATTTCTACTCTTCCAAAAAAAATGTATCCTACACACATTTCTTTGGTTCACATTTTTAATCACGACAGCAGTATTATTTATAGCATTAATGTTTAGTGCTGATTTAGCCAAATTATCGATTCACTGTAGCCCAACTGCTTCACAAGTCACAGTAATGGCGTTACTTGAAAATACACTAAAATCTGTATCACAATAAAAACATAGATGTTAAACAGGGTGGAAGGGACATCGATGCGCAAATTACGCGATAAGCGACGACGATAATTAAAAAAAAAACCAGCTGTTTCATACAAAAGAGTACTCTAACCTACACGGGCAAAATTTATAGAACGTCACTTTTTTTTAAATTTTCTGTGGGGGGCACATTGAAACTTTGCATCGATAATTTAAAAAAAATGTGACGTTCGGGTCAATGGGTTCGGAATGATGTACTGGTGGCCTACCATGAAGGCTTAAATCAGGAGTAATTACAGTGTGGGAAACAGATGGCGCTAGACGACCTGTATAGCTCTGTCTCTTTCCCACATTTCTTCTAATCGTATCGATGTTCCTTCTATATTAGACGGTTTGGGACCAGTAGGTGACCACGTTTATTGCAGCGGCAGTGGCGCTATTCGGTTTCCCACACTGGAATTACTCCTGCTTTAAGACGTCATAGTAACCTCCCCGAAACGTTGTAACCGTTTGTCGGGCGACTTCCCTTCCACCCTGTATTGTTCCTATTATTTCAGAAATTTCTAAAGCTGCTATACAAACCACGTCAAGCTTTACGATTTCGTTAAAAACAACAAATCAAGCAACACAAACTAAAAATGAAATTTGAATGCAGTTTTATAATGCTCATTTTCAAAAATCTGTCCCCTAATTCGTTGTTTCACAACGCCGTCAGATTTATTATCGAAAGCCAAATACTAACGTGTGTGGCTCTCAGTAGGTTCCGAAGCTACGATGGCTCCGTCGATGATGGATCGCGACAGCGGTGTGCTGGCCACCACGTCGGTGGACGTGTACCAGCCTATCGTCATTGAGGAACCGCCGTCGCCTAGTCCGGGGATGAGTTTTGGAGGTATGTGTTAATAAAATAACTGCAGGATATCATCATGATAAAGTATGTATTCCGTTAAATGCAATAGCCATTTCTGATTACCTAATTATTCAAAACATAAACATCAAAAATCCAGGTCACGTCATCTGTTACGTGCTTCCAGACGCACAAATTTCTATCAGTACAAGGTCGGCCTCATCATCATTTTCCCTTATCCCAATTTATTTAGAGTTGGCGCAGCATGTCTTCTTCTTCCATACTTCTCTATTACTTGACGTACTACTCCATAGAAGAATTTTTAAATGATAAAATATGACAATACTAACCTTTTTAATACAATTTACCTATGACATGCATGTAACAATAAATTATAATTGATTAATTGCCTAATAACAGTATTATTAATTGACATTATTTATTCGAACTTGACTTTTTATTGTATATATTCAGACTTATTCCTAAAAAAATGAATAGATTTGTACACCAATTTCATTGGTAGGACATAGAGCTCGACTAAATTGTATACCTAAGACCTTTATTGTAATACCTAAACTTTATTTGTGAACACAAATAAAGTTTGATTGATTGATTGATTGATTGATTGATTGTTTGATTGTCATCTCATCAGACACCTCCTTTCTAGCCATATCATTCTTCACACAGTCCATCCATCGTTTCTTTGGTCTTCTTCTTCTTTCTTATAAGGTCTGCTTATTTGAAATAAATAAGTAGATAGTCTAATCCACAAGTATTAGTTTTCCCGAGTTGATGGAATTAATTTTGAACTTTTTTGAAGCTGATTATAATCCAAGAGCAAGTGAATGGAAAATGTTGCTTAATTTTCGATTGCATTTGAATGAGAATTTACGTATTCGCCCTTGACATTCTAGATGGAATCAATAGTTTCAAACAACAGCCAGTCCCAACTTACTTACTAAACCCACATTCCCTTCCAGGATTCTCCTCAATGCGTCGCGGCCTAACATCTTTAGTGACATCAATAGACAGCGCCCTAACTCGAGACGACACGAGAAGCGACGCGGCCTCCACTGCAAGCTCTGACAGCGACAGATATATTGTGGTGGGCTTGGCTGCCGAATCGCCCGATGACGCTGATATGGCATTCAGGTATGTAAGAAACTTGGCCATTGACCCGGCTTTTATTCATAGATTTGACAGCCGTGACTACCTTGTCAAAAGCCTAAAAGCCTGATAACCAGCCTTATCAACAAGTTCGACGCCATTACTAGTTGAGCCATCAGCTTCAGCGGTTTGTGTCGTGTATTCCTTATTTACTCGGTAAAAATACATGTTATATTCTTGAAGGAAACAAAAAGGTATTTGTATGACCCACGGGTGCCTATGGTTATTTTTATCATATCTGAGTATTTGTTCATTGTACAGGATAAATCCCAATATATTTTTAAATTGGATTGAATGCAGTCGTCTGTATATATCCATATGAAGATAATAATGATCTCCACAGAGAGTTCGAGCACGGCCGTGCGTCAAGCGGCGTAAGTGGCGTGGAGGTAGCAGCCGAGGTCGTAGAGCGATCCTCGTCGCCCAGCGACCACTCCGTCACCAGCTCTTGTAGGAGGAGAGATGTCGTATGTTTCTCACTTTATACTTCATACACAATTCACAACCTTTTTTTCATTGGGGTCGACAAAACATACAGGACGCCTGCTACGATCCTTACATACTCCTTTTGTTGCTTTGCCATATAATTGGCTAATGTAAATTTTTTACCACTATTTCTCAAAAAAAAAAAAACTAATTTAATGTCATCTTTCATAAATAAAAGTTCTTAGTATTAATTTTCAGCATCTGTTATTCAAAACATTTTATAATTTGATAGTATTAACCGTATGAGAATACGGTACCATACAACTTTAATCTTTCCTGAAAATGAGTGGAAGACTCTTTCTACGTATTGCTCCCAAAGATATCGACCAGCACTTGGCGTCTAAACAACATCCACATAGTGCACCAGAGCGTCGGCGGCATCGATGACCTTCATCAAAAGCGACGAGTGTAACGCTTTACCGTCATTCCTTTGCAATTCCAAAAAATATAAAAACCTCTTTAAGTCTTTCTATCGATGACGAGGCTCAAATTTGATCTAGGTCGTATATTCAAGTATTTGATAGTTTAAACGAAAGTAAGGAGAGATATTACACTGTCAAATTGTAGTTGCATCATACAATAGTACCAGTAAAAGTATGCGCTTCGGCAATGTTCTTGTTTCCGCACATTCGGTTACACGAACTTTTCTTCTACTTTTCGTGGTGCGACTGTAATTTATGATGTTAAGCTCCTTCACTAGATAGTCCATGCAAACGATGTCTAAGACATCGCCTGAGGCTAAGGAGACGAGTCTTTGTGTTCAGAAGTGGTCCTGGGGATCCTTATATGTATTATATGTCCTTTTTGCAATTTTTAGTGTACGATAAGTTATTTTCCCCCTTTTTCAAAGATT
The DNA here is from genome assembly GCA_963576755.1 of Noctua janthina. Taxonomy (NCBI): domain Eukaryota; kingdom Metazoa; phylum Arthropoda; class Insecta; order Lepidoptera; family Noctuidae; genus Noctua; species Noctua janthina. The sequence continues at coordinate 14,350,702 of OY755061.1, forward strand.
TCAACCAGCACTTGGCGTCTTAACAACATCCACATAGTGCATCAGAGCGGTGGTGGTAGGACCGCCCTCCGCCTCGCCGCCGATGATCTCAAGAGCGACGAGTGTAACGCTATACCCTGGGATGAGTTCCAGGTGAGTTGGATGTGGAGGGTTCTTATATGGGGGAAGGGGATGCTGGTGTGTTTGTTGGAGCTGTTTGGAGTTGGCTGTTGTATTAGTGATAGTAATAAAGTACAAAGCCAAAGTATTTTCGTGTATGTCCGAGTTTGTTTTCTAAAGGGCAATTTATTTTAAAACAGTTCTGATCATCATCTAGAAATTGAATTCCGAAAGGTTGTGAGTATAATATACGGGGTAAACATTTTTCATCAGTTATTAAAAAAAACAGCTGTTCCATACATTTTGACCGTGTAGGTATTGCACTTTTGTAGGAAACAGCTGTTTTTTTTTTAATATCCGATAAAAAAAATCTATGTCTAGGCTCAGAATGATGTACTGGATACGTGGTAAACGTTTTTGCGTCGCTGTTCCTTCCATCTCGAATGAGTATATAACTTACATATAATATACATCGATGATTAGTCAAGTCCTAAACACCGTGCGAAGCTAGAGTGAAGAAAAATGTTGCCATAATACACGATAAAATTTTGTGGTTGATGAACCCAATTTCAAAGCCAGACGACTATCTGCTGTGAACACTCTTTGACCTAAGATAGGTCATATTAATTGGCTCTTGTAAACCTGGTTTGTACTTTCGCAAATTTAAAATATTGCATTTTTTATTGATAATAATAACAACAACCAACTATGAACAGTTTCAAACAAATAACTCTATGTGCATATTCAACAAATTGTACTAAAAATATCCACAAAACTCAAACATATTTGATTTCTTATTATAAAATACAAATTGGTAATTCTTAGTACATTTTTTTTACTTTCCAAAACATCATACACATTCACTGGTTTTATATTTTTTCCACACTTATATTCGAGCGAGATTTTATAATTGAAAAAAGTAAACGTCAACATTCTGTTTTATACTATTCAACAGTATGTTACATTACCTGAGTAATGTATTACCTACCTCTTATTTCAAAGATATCAAGTAATAAAACAAGTTTTACTGAACACAATATTATGATCACTTAGGGCGGAGTTACTTTAAATAATATTTAACAGCATGCGTCGATATTTAAGAGTCCGCAATATCTTTTATTTTCTGACCTTACATCTATTGATAGTCTTGATAGGCAGAGGCGGTGTCATTGATTATATATATTTGTTTAATTTGATCATAAATTATATTTTTAAATATATCTCAATCACATGCTATCTAGGGATCATTTTTACGAATTGGAAGCCAACATGGCCTAGTTAACGATATTGAAAGTAGCCATCAAGAGGAGTCAAAAAGACATGAGCAAAGTTCCAAAAATGTTTAAAAAAAGACGAGCCAGTAACATGTTTCACCGTTTTTTACTTAATATGTTATTATATTAAAAAGTTTCACGTAGAAAACGAAGTTTGTATTTCACAAATGCATAATTATTGAGGTAGGGTTGTGGAGGTCAGACAGGTAGTCGCTCCATGTAAAATACTGGTAATCAGCTGCATCCGGTTAGACTGGAAGCCAACCCCAACATAGTTGGGAAAAGGCTTTGCAGATAATGATAATTATTGAGATAGTGATCAAACAATTCGCCATGTCTCTTTAAAATCACGGGAAAATATCACTAGTTGTCGTTTTTATATCAAGTAAGTAAGAAATCAAAAAACTATGTTTAAAATTACATGTAAGAAACTTGAAAAACATGTTATATTTCAGCGTATGTGATGACTTCTTATATATATACTCTTTATATCAGTGACACTGCCTCATCAGATGTGCATGACCGTATCATCATAATCATTGTATTTCGTACCCAGTAAGGTGTATCGCTGTAATATTAAACTATGTTATTAAGGCTTCGGGTATTGGAGCGAGCGATTATTGAGAGACTGTTCTTGTACAGGCCATGCAGCCATAGACAAGCCAATTTCAGCCATAGTTATGGTATTTTAACCCAACTGCAACAAATCCCAAATAGAGGGTAGTTAGGTAACATTTAAGAGTCTTTGAGAAAGATAAATGTCATTTGCATTATCTGCATTAGGTTGGGTTTGGTTGCTCTTACCTTAAAGTAATAAATAAATCTGTAAGAAACAGTCCCTAGGTAATTTACTGCTGAGTGGAATTAAACACGGCAGTCGTTTACCTCTTATAATTTTATAAATTACCGCGACAGACGCTCAACAGTCGCCCGACCATCGCTCGCTCTATCACCCGTCCTAAAACTGGAATGCATCCATTTTATCTCTAACTATATGTGTCTATGTGTGTTTTTTCCTCTATGGCAATTCCCGCCCGCTCGGCTATCGTGAAACGAAAGAACCGTCTCAAGGTATTTAACGATCTATAGATCACGATCTATAGATCATTTGACACGATGTAGTGGTATCATTATGTTGAGTGCCCATAGATGTAGAGGTTATGTGTCGTAGCCAAGGGGGTTTGTCTGTGTATGAGTGAGTGAGACGAAAGATGTTTCTGTCTCTCTTCTTTTTTTACTATGTTTCACTGTGTTTGTGTTTGGCTGAAAAGTCTTAGTTTAGTTCTTCAGTACAGGCACAATTTGTCCTGTTTGTGTTTGAACTCAAACTGATGTGAAAAAAAATAAAAATCTTGTTTATGTTTCGGATATAATAATTATGCTTTAAATGATTGTTTATTATTTGATTTATATGACGATCACCAAGTTATACGGATGGTAAATGCAACAATATATCATGATTACGGGGTTACAACAGTTATTTACTTCATGTGTCAATCCAAACACAAACACATAATTATTTTATCTTCCACTAATATCTTTCGACCAGAAACATCTTTACAAATGCTTCATTGCTATCTGTTACATGTCCGCCATTTTAGCTTCGCCAGCGCCATCTGAAGGCTCAGGTAGGATGCATCACGCAGCCTATATTATTGCCCTATGCCATGATGTCCCAACCTTGGTATTCCGACGGTTGAAGATATCTACCGTGAACCAAAATTATCCATATTTTATGCATGGTTATAATTCCGTGTTTCAATTGATTATATTTTAAAACCTAATCTCTATACTTACTTAACAAAAAAACCAGTTATCTAACACATTCTAAGCAAAAGATTTTTTTATATGTCGTTATCTTGCATCCTAAATGTTATACATATATTCCAAAACAACAAAAAAACACAATTGACAAAGATATTCTGTATAACCTCTTCTAAGCTTCTGCATGTAATATATTATTTATTTAAAAAAGGTTTGCACCACTGACATTCAAGGATTCGTTTAAAAAAAAACAATTTAATGCCCTTTTAACACCTACACTATTTATACAAATATCTTCAGATTTCCCAGCAAATGTATGCGGTTCGATTATCGTCGTTAATCTCCTTAAAAACGAACGAGCGTTATTATAATCTGATAAAGAACTGTTACAACCATAGAAGTACTTAACTATTTTGTATTACAGTGGTTACAAAATTAGATATTAAAAAATGTAATTCCATAAATCTCTTCATAAATTTTAAATTATAAATGACGGTTTGCGACCGGGGTCGGCAACCAACAGAAAAAATGTGCGAGTTGTCGTATAAACTTGTAGGTATTTTGTTATGAAACTAAATATTTAGGTTATCAGATTTTTTTCTTTAAATGTGCTGTAAGACATTGCTTCTTGCTAAATTTCATGATTCTAGGTTAACGATCAAAAGTACTCCTATAGGTTTTAATTTCCCTTGTGAAATCTCAAAATATGCTATATAAACGGTCACATCTTTTGATCGCGTTGACTAAAAAGTTTATTTTTCACTCCAAGGGGCTTTGATATTAATTTCAGCTTGATACCTCCACGTGTCCCTGAGAAAAAGGCTCTCGACAGACGGACAAGAAAGTGATCCTATAAGGGTTCCTTTTTTGTCGACTGAGGTACGGAACCCTAAAAAGCGCGGCAGTATAAAACTTGAACCTCTCTCTGGATCGGGTGACTTTTTGTTGGTAGTCGACGTTCATACTAATTCGGAAACGAAAACACGAAGATTACCGAGGCGCATACATTTTCTGCTTTAACTGTACTTGTATAATATTAATCATGGCGAGTGTGGTCAAATTTCGTACGAATTTCGTCTAGATCTTACTTTTTTTTTTCTTAGCTGTTGATTACTTGATGTGGTGCAATACTTTTAATGAGTGTTTTACTAAATGTTGCATGTCCCGCACTATCCTTTCATCTCCATCCACACATAGTGTTGTTAACGTGGTTGTGATGTAATATCCGCTTATTTGTGAAGAGTTTTAACATGTCTGATTGTGTGCTGATACTTTTGAACGCGACATCTAGTGAACGCAAACTATAATTGACTGACTGCAATCGCTTGTCAAACTGTGCCCTACTAAACTAAGTATAAAGCCATTAAATTAAAAAAAAAAAAGCAAATGCCAATCTAGTGTCTTGCTCCATAAATCAAGGCTCCGCATTTGGACCTCATCTGTCAAAGTTCAAGCGTTCTAAAGTACCGGCCTTCCCCTTGTCGAACTTACTGTCGTCACCCTCCCTGCCCCCCGTAACGAGTCCCTCTGAACACAGAACAAGTTCTCCATGAGGGCGCGCGCGTGGACGGAGCCGGCGGCCAGTGAGAGTGATGAGCTGGAACCGAGAGATGAGCCTTTGGTCTCAGCCAGGCTTGTGAGGACTCAGATGCCGAGGGAGCCTGAGACTAAGGTATGTGAATGAAAGGGGAACTTTTATTAGGGGCTGGAAGTTGGTTGTAGTGAGTGAAGTGTCTCTTGTAACCTTGTGAAGAGTCACATAGGCAAAAGGGACACACATTCACCAGGGGGCCTGAAATGATTGCTTTAGTAAAATCATAACAGGATAATAATATGACCGTTTTAAGAATTTTAACATGATTTATATTATTAACTTTTTATGATTCTGCTAAAGCGGCCATTTTAGGCCCCCAGAAGGCTGATTATTTCAAAATCTATAAGTTACAATATCAGCTCAGCAACAATCATTGACAAAATTGCTTTGAAAATGCTGGTAAGCTAGACGTCTTTGACAAACCAAGACTAAATAGAACGTGAATGTTTTAAAAAATACGGGACTTGCCCCTCTGGTTTTTTCGATTAATTTTAAACTAAGCCTGCAATGTACTTATTACATGGGAAAACATATTACATGGAATTAGTGTCTGAAACCCAGAAGTGCAGTTATTGTAATTTAAACCTTATGTGAATGTTCATAACGCGTCACATGACACTTCGTACTTTCACTTCTTTTATCCGTCATAATTTTCTCCAAAACCTACAGGGTCTAGCACCATTCGAAGAGCTACTGGAGGCTCGGATCCGTGACCTGAGCATAGCTCTGAACATGAGCACCGCGTTGGCACTCGCTGAGCTAATCGAAGATGAAGTGGTCGTTCCGCCTATGCCACTTGAAGTAAGAGACCATGTTTTATTTATCTTTTCCTCTAGTATTGTTTGTGGTTTAAGTCTGACACTATAAAATAAGCCAAGAGCCCAGGTAAGCTAGCCAAAACAATTGCATGTAAACTTGTACCAAGAACTCGCAATTGTAGACGATATTTATCGCTACCCGTACTAACTGTCAGGGCAGGGCACATTGCTCGCAGAACGGATAGCCGATGGGGCCGAAAAGTTCTGGAGTGGCGACCACGAACCGGAAGACGTTGCGTTGGAAGGCCTTCCACTAGGTGGACCGATGACCTGGTGAAGGTTGCAGGGATCCGCTGGATGCGAGTCGCACGGGACCGGTCAATGTGGCCACATCTGGGAGAGGCCTATGTCCAGCAGTGGACGTCTTTTGGCTGAAATGATGTACTAAGTGTCGCTAAATATCATGTCTCACGCGAATCATAATACAGAACCTGTGTCGAAATAAGCGGTAGCTTTGTGCTTTTTAGGACTGGATGTTATTTCCTGTCTCTTTATTTAAACAGATACTTACTGCACTTCACCAAAGCGTGCAGCAAACCAACCGCATAACCTCAAGCATCCTCAACTAAACAATTGTATGCAATATTTAAGCATAGCTTTACTGCTATTCGTAAACATATCTAGATCCGGCGGTTCCTGAGCAATCAGGGCGTTTAGTAGATTCATAGCCTGGGTTGTGGGCGCATATCGATCTATGGTGTGGTCTATGTGTTTTGTATGTATGTTCACAAATAAATAAAATATTAGACAACAGACAATTTCTTTTAGTACTTGTCACCAACCCGCGTGGTGGATTACAGCCTATTCCCTCTCATAGAGAGGAGACCAGTGTCCCAGCAGTGGGAACATTATAGGCTGATTATGCTATACTTGACATTACTTTATCTTACTACTGCTTTCTACTTCCAGGTACTAATAGACAACGTAAAACTCCACCTAATAGAAGACCGTCCGACGCGCTCAATTTCCTCCCCCCCGCCACAACCCCTCGACATAGACCTAACAATCCTACGCATGACGCGGGACCTAGCCGGGGTCGTCCGACTTGGCCCCCCTATTTCCACCCCCTCCACTGTGGCCTCCCCGGCCACGCCACAGCCACAACCGGAGTTGGATGAGGCCAGAGATAAAATTGATAGGCTGAACAAAGAGAATGAGGAGTTGAGGAAACGACTGGTTACGTTGGCAAGGATTGCGGAGGATAATCGGGAGTTGAGAGCGTTAGTGATCGTTTTATTTGTTTTTATTAAATTAGATTTTTTTCACTGTTTCGTTGGTTTTTGCGACTGCTGAGCATGAGGTCCGGGGTTCGATCCTCGAGTCGGGAAAAGTGTTATTGGGTTTTTCCATCAGGAATTCCTCTGTAGCAGCCACGGAGTCTGGATTCGTTTCTTAAAACTGACGAAATGTGGGTGTACTATTAGGTACACCTCTGCCTAACCCTTCGGGGATTACAGGCGTGATGCTATGATTTCTTAATATAAAGCAACCGTTGTCTAAATAACTTGGTTGAATTTGCTTGGCTTGTTTGGAACTCTAATGGAATTTAATCACGTGGTTGAATTGAAGCTAGTTCAAGTCCAAAAGTCGCTATCGATTTAACTCAAAACAATCACCGTAACATGAACGATTCAGATTCTTTCAAATTTCTAATTATGCATTTCCATTGAAATCCGAAAATGAAAGAAAGAATTATGAAAGAAAGTGTACTTTTTTCAGTCTGCCAGATCTGATTTTTTTATAACTTGAAACTTGTTTTCTTGGGACTTATTATAGGAAAGTGGAGGAGGCATCCGTGTTACGACAGTGCGTACACGCAGCGCAACAAGAAGCCGCTAGCTTATTGGCTGACAAACAGGAGCTTTTAGAAGCCATGCGTATGTTACAGGTAATATTAATAATTCTTTTTTACAATACAATGTTGGGGTCGGCTTACATTCTAACCATCATCATCCACAGCCCGACTTCACCCCTGCTGGATATAGGCCACTCTTTGCCTCATCCAGGATATTCCCGCGATGGGGAAGCAAAAAGGTCGTCTGCCCATCTCGCCGCCGGCCGACCATCACTTCTCTTTTCAGACCTTGGATGCCACTCGGTCACAGCTATACTCCATCTGCAATCAGTGCGCTCATTCTAACCAGATTCTGCTATATGCCAGTATTTTACATGTAGCAGCTGCCTATCTGAACGGCGCAACCCAATTACTGTAGATACATCCTCCAGTAACTACAAATATCTAGAAAATGACACTCGGGACCGAAGGTTTTTCGAAGCACAGACTCACCTCGGTAAGCCATGCTAAACCTTGAAGATCGAACCGTGCATATAAAGTTACTATTTGGCCGCGGACCATAACTTTTATGTCACGGTAAAACTATTGGCCAGCCAACCGTTAACCGATGATTCCTGATGTCCACCAACTGCTTGACACAATTCTTTAAAATAATTCTCGCTTAATAATCATTTTGAAAATAGCAGCCAAAATCAAATCAGCACCGTTTTTATTATTAAATAAAATTTTAAAAAAATGTTTGGACTTGCTACCTTTTAATTTTACGACTTTCAGTAGATCTTAATGAAAACCTACTTTTAAAAATTGTCTTTTCGATTTCCAGGAGCAGTTGTCAGGCGGTTGTCGCGGCAAGAGATAGCGCTCGCGGGGCGGCCCCGCGCAGGGCTGCCTCGACTGCACGGCGTGCTGCGGACACCAGCAGACCTAACCACCACACCCTGGATGTGCTCATGTATGTACCGCAGTAATGCAGTGTGGTTGGAACAACTGTAGATCCTTGTATATGTATCGAGTAAGGTCAAAAAGAAAAGATACCTACACACTGTATTATATGTACACATCCTGTGTATGCTTTGTATCAAGTAAGTACTTGTGTCGAAAAATCATTGTAGAGTATGAGAAATGTAGACTCCTCGTAAGTGTACCAAGTAAACCATAGGTGGAAAGAAAGCTTCCTAACGTGGCACCATAGATGTATATGTACCTAGATAACGCAAGAGCACTTACTTCGCGTGCCCGGCTTAAGCACTTTATGCTTAACGTGGCTACTGTCGCAAACTAATTTGTTTAAAACAACAACATTGCAACTCAAGAACTTAATTCTATACATTTATAGAACAAAAACGTAGTCTATTTTAGTATTTTGTATAGTAACTAAATAGTGCTTATACGTTATTACGTCATAGTAGGTAGTCATAAAAGCACGCTTGGTTTTCGAAAGGATCGTGATACTTGCGTTATCTAGGGACATCTATATCTGTGCGTGGCACCGTGTAAGTATGTGTAAACGCTTGGGGTCAAGAAGTGTCCTGTGCATTGTAGGATGATCAGCGATTACAGAACCTTGTATATTGTACCAAATAGGTAAGGATTATGGTCGAAAGTACATTGGAGAGCATCACCGGTAAAAATGTGAATTATCGAGGAGCGGGGCCAGGAGAGATTATATTCCATAGACGATAGTAACTTGCAGCAGTAAAAATCGCGGTTTTTTGTGGTAAAGCTGTTTTTATTATAGGTTATAGCCTTCCAGGCATGCCTTTTGACAAAAAGATTATGTATGAAGAATAAAACTAGGCCAAAACAAACATATTCTAATTATTGTATGATAGAAAAGCTGGGAACAGTTGAATTTCGTGTTGTGGTCGCTTATACCTCAAACATAAGTAAGGCAGAGAGGGGTAAATAATTTGAATTTAGAGAAACATTTACATACCGAAGGTGCGGCACCTCTGCCGAACCCTTCGGGATTACACCCAAGGTTTCGGCAGAGGTGCACCTAATAGGACACCCACATTTCGCCAGTTATGTTTAAGTCTCATGTAATTTATCAAAAAATAGGCAAATGAATGAAAATAGATACTATCTCACTATGACAATTTTTTTAAGTACTTAAAACAGCATTTATAACATGATTATCATTAACACTAGAAACGGGATCTTTACCATGTTTACTGATTTGTTTGAGTTCCCGATATTTCGGTGCTGTTGCTAGCACCATGATCACGGATAAACTGAAGTTATAACATAATGTTATATGAATAAGAAAACAAACTATTTTGAATTCTACAATATTCGTTTATATACTTTACATATGAAATACAAGAAATTAATCGTACGGGAATTGAAACAGAAAAAATATTTCAACATCATTTTGTTTACTTTTTTCTATTTTGTTATTTAAAAATGAATTGATAAAATAGTAAAACAAAAACTTTATTGCCAAAAATATTACAAAAAGGTTTTAAATTGGCCCCAAACTAGGCAAAGCCTGTATCTTGGGCACCAATACAGATGGAGGGTTTAAAAGTGATCTTAAATACTTAATGCATATTGTAAAGGTGGGTACATATTGTGGAACGTTAGAAGTTGTAAGGTTTGGCTGCTTTTTAATTAAATTTGTTACTTAGTGTAGACTAGGTTTTGTGAACTTAGTGTTATATGAAATTTGTCGAATATAGCCAAGTTTGTAATAAAATACAGGGTGGAAAGGACACCGACGCACAAACAGTCACCACGTATTCAGTACATCATTCTGACCCCCCCACCCCGCCACATAGGTATTTTATAATAAAATAAATAGTAAATTGTGTTTTCATTCAGGCAAAATACCTTACCTTTAGCAAAATATACAAAAAATTATAATAAATTGAGACGAAATAAAAACAGTAAAGTACGTAATCATAGAAAAATAACATTAAAAAGTCATTAAAATCATTGAAAAAATCAATAAAAACCATTAAAATTTTATTGAAACATTTCTTGTGAAATAATTTCTATGTGGTCGTACTCAGAATGATGTAGTGAATACGTGGTAACCGTTTGTGCGTCGGTTACCCATCCACCGTGTATAGTGATACTTATAAAGTGTACAAAAGCTAATATCATCACTGACGAGAATAAGCCTTATTTTTAACTGATATTCTATAAATCTGGCTATATTTATAAATATTTCATTAATCCAAAATCATGTTTATAGTATACTTATGTGAAATGTGTAAAAATAACAAGTAAATTGGCCATATACTATGAATATTTTAGTATAGATAATTTACAGCCCCAATTCAGTATATAATATAAATTCCTTTTGAATATAAGAGTAAGAATTTGGAAATGACGAATGTTAGCTTAAATGATAAATTTCAGAAATATTACCTCAGTATGGAAATTAATGGTTGATTCTATTATTGAATTCCTATTTTTATTCGCAATAGAGACATAGTGCTAAGAAAAAGAAGTTAAAAACTGTTTAAAAATCTTAAAATGATCGCATGATCGTTAGGTCCGCATAGCTCTAAAGTTAATTATATGAAAGCATCAATCAAAAAGACTAAACTAAGTTTCTTTTTGACAATTATTTGACGACTCATTTATTGCAACTTCACCATATTGTGGCGTACAATTTTCAAATTGGACATACTTATTACGAGTAGAGAAGAAACAAAACACTGACCATACACACGGCTGCGGAAAGCTGTTTCAGTACAGTATTGGTATATTATACTTGTCTACCAGTCAATCCTTGTGTCAAAGAGGACAGCATTGTGGTCACATCACAGGAATTCCTACTACAGCGAAAGAGAGAATTGGTAATAAAGGTTATTGAACCAACGGGGCTGCTTATGTATAGACAAAATATTTAATTATTTACCAAGCACTAAGAGGCTTTTGATGTACATTATCGTATTATAAACTATATTTATAATGTAATCGTTCAATATTATTTTGGTGCCAAAAGCGCAGACTGTATTATTCAATGTACAACTATAGATTTTGTTCTTTGGCTTTTTTCCTCCAAACAAGTCGTTCGGACTTCCATCTTTTTTCGTTCATTCAATAAGAGGTTCCATATTCAAAGATTTTACATATCTATCAAACCATAGTCCAAAGAACTTTGTCTATACTTGTACATTTTGATTTATATGAGGTTGTACATAAAAGGTTTTATATTTTTTTTAATGAAGTGATCATTTTAATTGTGTAATTTTAATGTATTGTACATATTTTTTATGAGGTGACGTAATGTAGCTATTTTTTCAAATCTTTTTACTGTTTATTCATAGTGTTTTCATTGTGAGAATTCCATTTGGATAAGTTGTGTTAAAACGTGGTTAGAGGGACTTTAATACACTTTTAATGGGAACAATTTCGGCTCAAGTCCTTGAGAAAAGTTCTAAACTAAACCATCTTTAAAGTATTCTTGTTGACATACTAGTCTCAATATTCAAATTCCTCTAAACACGTCTTAAAATCGATATAAAATAAAAAATATCTTAAATAAAAATCTTTCAAAAGTTCAGTGAGAAATTTTTAGAAGTAAACTTTTGATAGTATTTAGGTATTTACATGTCCTTTAGGTGATTAGCTCAGTTGAAATCGGTTTGCAGTGCAATGTCTACTAAAATCATGTTGCGTTTGTCTTTTATGATAGAGTCGTTATGTGGTGGTGATAATTTAGTTTAAAGGTTTGTTCAAATTGCGAACGATGCTCCGGACATCGGACTTTGTCAGATAATGAACTGAAGTATCTATCATTGTCCGGTGTCCGTAGCAGGTCCAGAATTATGCCCTTACCGTTTTGATCGAACCTTTAGTGAGTTAACACAGGAAAATAATATTTGATCATTCGTTTTTTTGACTTGAAGTAAGAAGGAAATGAAGTACTATCGCAGGTTTCTTTTTGACTGATTTTAAAGGCGTTTTGGCGCGATTTGGCGTTTTATATCGTAATAGTAGTACCAAACTACAAATATTGTTATGCCAATGATAAAATTGAGCAAGTCATTTTAAAGGTATCTTGTTAGAATTTCATTTGTTTTCTACTATGTGTATTGAACAAAATTCTTCACATAAAGATCCCTTATATAATTAAACATTGAAAGCTGAAATATTACCACCAAACAGCGGCTTTTATGTCACTTGTTAAAATGCAATGTATTACAATTCGGGGTAGTTCTATATATCTTATATAATACATTTATCTCTTTTACTCAGTGTTAGGATAAAAAAGAAAACTCGTGCCTGTAATAATTAGGTACATGATATATTCGCTTTATGGTCGTTGCTGCCTTTTTATACTCTCATCTATTTAATCTATGTAACTTGTTAAGAAACACATCCTATGTTCGTCTGTCTATGGTTCAGTATACGATTCAAGTGACATTTAGTTAGGGTGAAATTAGTATTAAAAATGCACTTGAAATTAACAATGTTGGAGGCGCCGTTATGTTCAAAGTGGAGCATGGTTATTTTAGCGCTTGAGAGACATTGTCAGCAGAACGCTGTTGGTAAACATTTGTAAAATTGTTTGAGAAAATTCTATTGAAAAACAAAATGGAGGCGTTAGTTCCGACAATGGTTGCGCGCCAAAATAATCATGATGCTCTATATCATATGGTGGAGGCGCCATGTTTTGTCGAGTTTTGAAGTTGCTAAATGTCATGTTAAATCGGTGATTTTCTATGTTTTGTAAAGTGTTAATTGGTATCGGTACTCTGTCCAAGGTATGCTGTTTCTCCATTAGTTTTGTGTCGAGTAATCAGACTATTGAGAATGTACCATAACGTTGTTGCGATTTATTTAGTTACGAAGGAATTGTTAAAATTAAATTCAATATTCTATAGCTGGTTGTTTTATTATTTTAACCTAACCTTTTTATTCCGTAAGTAAGATCAAACAACAATCTCCGGACCATGGCTTGAACCAAGGCCGGACGCGAGAGATCGCCGCCGCCAATCGCCGCTACGAGGACACGGCGGTGCTCCGCCCAAGCGGGGCAGACCTCCACGGTGTGCTCCACCGTGTCCTCCGGACGATCCTCGCAGTGGAAACACCCAGGCGTTTCCTCCCGCCTGATTCGGTGCAGGAACCTCCCGAAACAACCGTGTCCGGTGAGGACCTGCGTCAGGCGGTAGGTGAGGGCGCCGTAGCGCCTCTCTAGCCACTCCTCAAAGAGGGGACTTATCGCCACTATGGTGGCGTGCCCTGCACGGGGTTGCGACAGTCGCTCTCTCCATGTCGCCATGAGATCACGCCGGAGGTCTGTCCGCTGAGCGGCAATTTGCCGCGGCAGCGGAGTTTCCCCCCGACGTAGTGCCTCCGCGCGCCATTCGTGCAGGCATGCGAGGACTATCGCCTCCAGATCCCATGGCGGCAATCCGGCAAGGAGCCTAGCCGCTTCGCCGGAGATCGTGCGGTACCCCCGGATTAGCCTTATGGCTATTACCTTTTGGGGCGCGTTCAGGTAGTGGGCGGCTTGCCGCCTCTAAGAACGCGCCCACACCGGGGCCCCCGTAAAGGGCCATGGACCGCACGACCCGACGCCGATGGAAACCTATCCTGCCGTCAGTAGGGATCCCGACGGTGGCGCATTCCGAGGCCCATGAAAACAAATGGCCTCGGACTTGTGCAGTGCTACCTCGAGTCCCAATAGCTGGATCCTCTCCACGACTATCGCAACCCCGCGTGTCATGTCTTCGGCCGCCGCCTCGTGCGACCTCCCTTGTGCCAGTACCAGCGTGTCGTCAGCGTAGTAAACTACACTGACGCCGGTAGGGAGGTCGATCAAATGTAGCTTCAGATTCTGAAACTAATCAGGCGTTGAAATAAAAACGTGAAAATATAGGGTGACTGGTAATTAATGACCGATACTTAAGCACGTGATTGTACTCACGATAACAAACAACTTTCCCAAAGAAACATTTTTTTTAATACACTATACTTATTCACTTTTATCACAATAACAACAGCAGAGCATTACGGAGCGAGTTTGCAAGCCGCGCGGGTGCTCTGCCTAGCCGCTGTTGCACGGTACGATAGTAATAAGACAGAACAGCGTCATGCGTCTAACAACTGGCCCGCTGTTGGAATAATGGAAGTACCTATAACCTAATTATTGAATGTACTGCGGTGCGATCTTTATACCTGAAATGTGTATTAAGATTTATTAAACACTGAAAATACTGCTGGAGCCTTTTGGTTATTTTTTCACTGCCTCTGAGTCTGAAATTAAACAGAGACATCTCTTTAATTTCACGACTATCAGATATCAGAAGATACGGACGAAAAGCCAATGTGGAAAACATTGGCTTTGTTTTCCACATTGGCTCTTTATTTGGCGAACACTAGTTTTGTATGACAGCACAGTGGAAAACACTGAATAATATTCAATGTGCATTTTCAATTTCGTTATAAAACTACTTTAGCATCATTCGACAGCGATCTGCTGGCTTATGTTTATTTACTCCATCAAAACATAAACTACCAAATAAAATAAAATAGATTGACGTAGAAGTCCACGCTTTATTTCTGATGCGAGTATCCGAACGTAGAATTTGATTAATCAAAAGCAGTGTTATCAGCTGTGTAAAGATTACCCCATTCTATGCAAATTTACTTAAATTGAAATTGTATTTATTTTAGCAAACGCTAAAAGTGAGGTATTCCAAATTTTAAAAGGTGATTCATAACTAATCGTCGGTGCATTTAAATACATCCTTATTTAGACGTCAATATTTTTGTTTTAGCATGTTATGATTTTGGTTTATGATTTCGTATGTACTGATAGGATTCCCGATAAACTGTATGAGAATTATGACGATAGGATTCTACTTCTTAAATACACAAGTTTTATCAATTCTTATTATTCCAGCATTGTACAGACTGAAAGGACAATTATTTTTTTATTTCAAATCGAACAAAAATATAAATCAAATTAAGATTAAGCAGATTGTTTCATTTCACCAGTGCAAACACACATTTAGTCATAGGCTGTAATTCTACATATTATGTTAATTGTGTAAAAAATAAACTCTTTCAATTACTTTGACAGATTTTCCGGGGACATTTAATATTTTTAAGTGGCAATAAAAATACACGTGAGTCAAGAAGTGGGAATAACGTGACTTTCATACTGTGGCAACATTTTTAGTGATGGCCGATGTTTCAACTTGAACGGGATGCTAACGACCGTTGCCGAATTTTAGTGTTGAAATAAATCAAGTTTCTCATAATTCGGTGTTTATATGTGTATTTTAAATTTCATTTAACATTTTGTGTGGTATTGTGTGTTTATTAGTGACTAAATTGTAAGTGTTGTTCGGTAAAGAATGTTTGTTGTGCCCTCGCTGTAACAGGATCAGTGGCTAATAAAATATTGGATTACGGTTTGCTGTTTATTTAATTGTTGTGGACTAAAGGTAAGTCGCGTTACTTCATGAACTTAATACATGTTAGTTTAATGTGTCGGTTTTTTAATGCCACGAAGGCTGGACGCGTGATACGCGACAGGCGAGCGCCAGTGAGATAACGGAAGATTACAGTAGATTGCAAAGATTCTGATAAGATTCTTTTCTTCACGGCACTGCGAAGCCCTGAGCACACACCGTAAAACCTGTCTTACGTACCTAAAGCGACAAGTGTACGTAAAAACTTGTTTGAACGTAACAAATACTGAATTGAACATGCTTCATGCTCTATTTCCCACTGAAAAGTTTGATATAAATTGAGAAATCGCAGTGAGAGGTATTTACGTACCCATTAGACATTTCGTGCAACATATTCCACTTAGTTCTGCGCTACAAACTTGATGGAAAGGTGTTATTTTCTTTTAAATAAACTTAGGTTATAAAACTATTTTTGAAGATTTAAATTCAAAGCAAACTTTATTGTGTAATTTCCCGTAAACTTAATATAATTTAAAAAAACAAAAGTGACTGACAAACTACCACAATTTGACTATTTCCATAAAGTTTCCTCATTCACAACTTATTTTTATCTCAATGTAAACGATTTTAATTTCTGTCATTGACACTGTTTATCTGATGGCCACTCACATTTTCTTCTCATGTGTTCTTGACCTAATGTAATAATAAATATTTCCTACTTAAGGATTTTCCCACAGTAAAAAAAAATACCATAGAATATAATTGTGATTATATGTTGTTAAGATTCCTTAATCCTCAGTCATAATAATATAATTTTTTCGCAGTATAAAATGTTGAAGTTCACAAGTTTATAAAATGGTTGTTCAGTGTTTAATATTGTTGAAAAAAAGTCACAATCTGTAATATATTTAATAGAGTTTATAACATAGAATATTATAAATATGCTGCATTTTGTAACACATACAGACACAACAATGATAAAATTGATTGCAATTTTACCTTAATCACAAATTAAATTTTGTGATCAATATCCTGTTATAAAATTGTATGTAAAGTACCTAGTAAAATTTATATATTATCACAGTTATATCTAACAGGTAAATCAAAATAATTATAGTTAAATGTCATAAGTGCGTAACCACTATTTAAGTCAGAATAAATAGCTCTCTCTCTATTAGAAGTCGCGTCATGGTAATTATTATTAGGTTTCTCGTTTTTAATTTTGGTATTTGTTAAAATATGTATTAGTTTATTTTATTTGTATATAAGTATTAGTATCATTATAAGTGCCTATATAAATTTTCGATAGCAAGAAGTTATTTTTATATATTTATTTTGTACCCTATCACAATGTTTTCTTATTTAACCCAAAGGTTGACTGGTAGAGAATGCCTTGTGGCATTAAGTCCGCCTATGTATCACTATTGTACATGAAGTTTAAATAAATAAATAAATAAATAACTATAAATAAAAGCAAAAGTTTCTGAATATTTTTGAATTTTAAATCAAATAATAAGTGTGTGTTTATATGCCTCTGATTCATGTTGTTGATATAATAGTATTTTCACCACCCAATTCCACAGCAACTAACTCATATTACTGACTGACAGACACATAGCCTTAATTAGTGCAGATAGAAACTTCAAACTCAGTAGATCTACATTGCTTGATTGACAGAGTGGAAGGGATACCGATGCAAAAACGGTTACCACATATTGAGTACATCATTCGGAACCTATAGAAATTTTAAATCAATAATTTAATTAAAAAAACAGCTGTTACATACATTTGACCGTGTACTACTGTGTACATATTGCACTTTTGTAAGCACAGCTACAATAGCGACAGCTGTTTTTCTAAACTACCTGTGAAAAATTTCTACCAGACAGTACCGTTTGCGCACTTCTATCTGTCAAAATCAGTGCATTTAATTAGGTCGAGATCTTTAACCATTACTTAATGTGCATGTACTATCGTTATTCCTGTTGCTTTAGCACTGCTGTCCAACTACAAATGCATGATAGAGAGTCAAGTCAAAGTCAAGTTTATAGTTTCGTTGTGATAGATATAAGAATCAATCTGTGTACTACCCTATGACAACTCAACCACTGAGCGGGTTTTGCAAATAATTTAAGTTTAACGGCCAACTATGTTTGTCTAAATTTTTAAATACCAGTATCACGAGTTACTTAAGCACAGTATTTATTTCATTTGTTTTATCGAATAGATTTCCCACCCGCACGCAAAATACGCGCTTTGACGTGGAGTTGCGGACACCAGCCCGTTATACAATACAATACAATACAATATTTATTTCATGACATCACTGACATATGGCACCTTTGTAGAAGGCCAGCGCTCGCTAATTGCCAATAGCATATTTGTTTCCTATTTAATGGTTGTAACTCTAGCATTGGTTGCAACTTTATGAGTGTGTGTTATGGCTAATGTTGCTGTTGTTGCATAATTATATTTACAAAAAGAAAATAAATCTGAGAAAGTTTAATGGACAAAGTTGGTCTGAAACTGAATCTTGTACACTAAATAACATAACTTCACAACTATCTAGCGTACAAGATTCAGTTTGAACCTCAGGGGCGAAAAGGGCGGACAAAGGTGACTGCAACCAGTCAGTTACTAACGTCAGATGGTTCTATTAAAAATCCTACTTAACACTGTGTTTACTTAGTATCCTGCCTGTATTGAAGTGAGTAATAAAATAACCATCGAAGTATAATAGTATTAGGTACAATGCCACTGGGGAATTACCACCCATCCTGTCATGTTATTGCAATGATTGTTGCTTGCATAACAAAATATTGGAAACAACATAAAGACCAACTACTCAATATAGCTTATTTTTATCATCATTGGGAATGCCTATTTTAGTCTTTTATAAAGAAAATGTTTAAAATCAAGTTATAATCTCACCTCACCAACGAAAAATATAGTAAACTAGAGGTTGTTTTGTCAGAATAAGAAAGATGATGCGTGTATGACCAGATGTATGAATGTGGACATGGCAAAAGGAGTATGTATGGATCGTAGCAGATGACGTTGTAGTTTCTGCCTACCCTCATAGGAAAAATTCGTAAGTTTATGTATGTAAGAAAGATTTAAAATGTGGGAATTGCCCCTCTGAATTTTTTCCATCTACTGCTTTAACTGGCCTTTTTAAAAAAACTAAAAATATCAAAAGAAATAATGTCCTAATTCTATTTCCAATGTACTTATCTCATTTCCTGAATGGATTGTTAAAGACATTAACACGAAGTTAATTTTAGCCAGTCGTATCAGCCGACTGAACCAAGCAGTCACCTATTTGGCAGACCGCCATGTTTACCATCATAATCTTACAAATCATGTTATATTTTTTTACATAAACCTACTTCGTTTTTAGGCTGAGGACTCATCATTATTTATAGTCTCTTTGAGTGTAGTAAAAATAGGAATTGTCTTAAATTAAGGCTGGTTCACAATGTTCGCTTATGATTTTTTAAAGTATGTTCGTTATTTTTTACGACTATAATAAAGTTCGTGTCATACATCCAATAAATGAAATGCCGTTTAAGTTTTTTGATAATGTTATTAAAATTATTTTATGAATCGTTTATTTTACGACTATAAATTATTAAAATCATTTTTTCCCCCAACGATTTACAAAAATATGGTTTTTACTGAATTCCATATTTCTAAAAACTTGAAACTCATAGTAGGTAAAGTTAAACATAATTTACAACTCAAACAAATTAGATCTGTTTACAGTCATCATTTTCAGAACTAAATTTTAATTTCGTTTGCACTAATAATCATGCTAACACGTTCTCAACTCGAGTGGTAACAAAAAACGGCTAAGTACTTAAATACCCGTCGTTCTACATATGAGTTATATCAAATAGTAATTAAAACAGTACCATTCGGGTCGAACCATGATAATAACGGTACGCGAAATTGGGCATCAGTTGTTATTAGGGTTCCGTACCCGAAGGGTAACCAACGGAACACTATTACTAGGCCTCCGCTGTCCATCCGTCTTCTGTCTGTCAGCGGGCTGCATCTCATGGTCCGTAATAGGTAGACAGTTGAAATTTTCACAGAATGTGTATTTTCTGTTACCAGCCTCTATAACAAAAAATAATAAAAATTAAATGGGCTCCCCTACTACGATGGTATGGAACCCTTCATGCGCGAGTCCGACTCGCGTTTGGCTGGTTTTTTTAATAACCTGTCCTCAAATTAAGATATAAAAAATGTACTGTGTTAACATTATACTCAACTGTGTTAACCATAAATGTCATGTGTGGATATGGTGCTCATAAGATCAGCTCAGGTAAGGCGGAGCATCAATCTTTTGCAGGGTAGAAAAAGATAAATAAATTCGGCCCAGATTGGCGTGCGTGAGATTTGAGAACTAACTCCATCAGTTACTACCTACTCCTAATAGCGTGACAAAAAAGATAATTATGATCTCCAGAAAAGCACAGAAAGAGAAGGCCAGCCCTCTATTATTTTCTCAAGACTCGTAGGAAAACAATAGGGACAGAATCGAAGACGGAAATACCAATACGTAAATCTTACGTATGTTCCTACGTACAATAAACGTACTTAAAACCCAACGAATAAAACTTTACCTAGAGGCTGCGAGGCTGGTTTTACCTCTAACCACACAAATAATCTAGACGTACCAAGTTTTAAACCCTTTATTATGAAAATGTCAATTTAATTAAATGCTTCATCAAACTTAGGCCTCCATGTAACCATCTTAAGATTATGAAGTACGTAGTAATCAAAGGCTTAACACACAAGATTCTAGGATTAGATGCCTAAAACCTTGAGCGTTGTAGCGGTAATCTTAGAGGCCTAAAGTTTGACACGGTTTATCTAAGATTTTACGCATAATTCCTCTATTAGATAACAAAACGGATAAAAAATCCAGTGACTTAAAGCGAAATCTCTTGTTCGGAGCACCCAGTTCTGCAAAAACTGAAGAATTTGTGATAAAAACTGACAGAACTGTTTTCTTACCAAAGAAACCTGCCGTTATGTTTGTCGCTGTCATTTTGAACGAATTGAATACCTTCAAAACTAAGCCCAACAAACATGCAAAAGACAGAACTCATCTTAAATAACTGAAACTATAGGTTTAACACATTAAAAGAAGCTAGTCACCAGTATCAAGCCTCGTTATCCAAAGAATCGTCTAACAGATTAGGCGTGAAATTATCTACAAGCAACTGTATTAACCAAACCGTACGATACCGGTTGAAAAACCTCGAATTTGTCACCGAAAATGAAGACATAAAACAACGAACAGTGACCTCGCGAAAACTTGTATCAAATAAACTATATCGTGAACCATCGCCAGCTAAGTCGGTAATCCGGCCCGGCCCAGATTAAAGGCATCAATGGAATTCGGGAATGGGATAACGGACGGCCGATTCGGTTTGAGCGGACGCACGGCAAGGTCGTTGCGCCTGTCACCAGACCGGTTCAGAATAGCGTTTATGTAGCCGATTTAGCTTGTAAAGTGAACAAAAATAAGCCTGTTGTAATAATTGGCTGTTTCAAGTTGTACGCACTTGATATTATAAAGGTTGTTGAAAGATGAGGTTTTAAGACTTTACTTATTGACCTTTATCTGTTTGTGCTAGAACCATCCAGTAAAGTTCCAAGTTTTAGTTAAGTAATCTAAGTTTTTAACTATCTAATTTCGAAATTAGTCACTAACTACTTTTATTCTGAGAGGATCCGCCTCGTTGAAAGATACAAAGTTGATTAGGAAACGTCCGATAATTTCCTCTATCCGCAAGCGGCAAGTTTCTCATGTTACGTACATGTACGGCAGCCTGCCGAGTTTTCTTCGCATTCCTATTTGGAACCACTTTTTCTGAAACCTATAAGTATTGATGTTACATAATAAACGCAGAGGCTATTTAAAAGGTTCTCTTACGATTCATCAAACCCGCAATCTAAAATGGCAATGGCCACAAATATACCGCATTTTAGTCCATATCGGCCATTCAGTTCATCCACTGCGGTAAAGTAACCACATTGCCACGAAAAACCTTCTTGAACTCGTAAAATCGTAATGCAAAAGTACATTATTACTTTTAGCTTACCCGTACAAAGTATTCAATACATGTTGAGCAACAGCAGTTTTCTTGTAGTAGCGATTTTATTGCTTACTGTCGCTAAGTACCAATGACTCACAAGGACAACTGGGGGACATATTTGACATACTTTTTACACCACTACAGTCTTTTACTGGCAGTATTAGAATGCAATTATATGGCTAATGCATGTCGCTTTTAATGAACGAAACTATGTAGCGGTCACGTCTTTTTGACTTAGCAACTATAAAACGAAAGGTGTTAAAGTATCGAATTGTTATAACGTGACTCGAAAACTTTGCTGTTCTAATCACCTCACCGTTTTCGTGTTTTTTCCAACCTTTAACAAAAAGTTCTTCAAATCATATCCTCTGTCCATGATATAAAGTCATATTTTACATAGGATCAACCATAAACGCTCCCTTTGGGAAACCAAGTTTTCACGGTGTACCGCTATTATTTCCTTAACAAATCCAAAGGGAAAAGATGGGGCGGTACGTAATGGTTTCTGCCGAGGGCTAAATGGCTTATTTGGGTACACCTAAGGGGACCAAAGTGACAATGCTTGAGGTCAATGCTCCAAATAGTTGGGGACATCCTTACGGGCACGGCACGGCATTAGCTTATGCCATATGGCCTTGATTCAAGAACGATGAACTTTGCTAAAGTGAATAATATCGATCGACAAAAACGTTTGCCAGTTCGTTCCACCGCTGTTTAGCTTCCTTACATTGTGACATTTTAAGGAATGCTTTGAAGACATTCTTTGCTAAATACAATGTAGCCAAAGATTATGTAATTTCATTAACCATTTAACTCGCGTGACACAAAGAAACATCAACGGAAAAAATACAAGAACACCAATCAATAAGACAATGTTCCAACAAGCTGACAATATCTCGGAACATTAAAACCTATTTGAAACGATGTTCCTCCAAAGTAAGAAGAAAAAGAACTCACCAAGACTCACAGTGCAGTAAATTGGAAAAATTGTATAACTCCAACAACTTTGCCGGCAAGACAAAAGAATATCATCTGAACGAAAAGGCTGACCCAAATTCAACGTAATATTTTTAGAACAACCTCTTTAAAAATGCAATTTCCGTGCCAAAACCATTTTACCAAAACATCTAGGAGTATTTTCGATCTCACCTTGAAGTTGAGATGATCTTTTGAGATGGTTTATTAATAAGGACTGAACGTTCAAGCTCAAGGCATAATAGTTTCATAGTAGTCGTTTATCATAGCCAGGACATGTGTCAACGACTCAGCCGCGAGCTCGGAATAGACTTCCTAATTACTTAGTTGTCTCAAATTGGTATTACGAGCACAAAACAGGTAGACGCTAAGTCATGATAAAAAATTTCGCATCTGACTCATTTTGCATCGCTAATTTCAAAACTGGTTGTGGTTGATTGCCTTTGGGGGATTCCAGAAGCCCAATAATGACCAATTACTTACAATTAGTCCTTTTTGATTGGGTACGCGATCATGGTCTTAACGTGTGGTGGAATTTTTAATTCAATTCGACTTGGATACTTTGTGCTTCCGAAATTGTTTATTGGAACAGAAGCAGCATTCTTTATATTGCCAAATTCCTTACGGGCCATTCATTTTTCTTGAAGAGGCCA
Organism: Noctua janthina; assembly: GCA_963576755.1. Taxonomy (NCBI): domain Eukaryota; kingdom Metazoa; phylum Arthropoda; class Insecta; order Lepidoptera; family Noctuidae; genus Noctua; species Noctua janthina. The sequence goes on from OY755061.1 coordinate 14,374,171, forward strand.
TGCATATTTGCCAAATTGATTCGGGGTTTTCGACACAGACAATATGTCGTTCTCGGTCACGAAAATGTTCAGGGATCATTTGTTTGGTGTCCTACACAACTGGCACTTTGTCAGGCGTGCATTCACATGATTATCATAACCACTCTCGATAGAACTAGGTCAAGTAATCTATTATATCGTGCACATCATCATGTGGCTGTCAAAACTACGCACGCCATTGTCGTATTAGGTAACGTCATGCAAACACTTCTTCATCGGTCATTGTTCCGGTGAATAACGTTACATGCACATAGACCTTGGTGAAATTGTTCAATTGTGAAACTGCAGTGATTCTCCGTCGAATAACTAATGATAGTGGAAGCACGCTCGAACGCCCGCCATGTTGCAACCAGGCACCCAGGTTATTTCCGGAAGCGCTTAGAAATTGGACCGTGTGCGGTTTGCCGTCCGCCCGCTAGTTTCTGCAATAGACCTTGTATTTGGATATTCGGCGTTTTATTCAACGTTTCGTTTCCTGGATTATTAAATGCCGTTCCCTTTCGGTTGGAAACGATAAATTAAGCTGTCCAAAAACAATTTATCTGGTTTTAGTCCTTTGATTATAAATTCAAATGCAAACATTATAGAAACTAAACTGGTCCTTTTGGAACTATTAAAACTTTTGGGTCTGGTCTCGGAATCCCTTAGTCCATGATAGTAATAAACTTTCTAAACTTCAGTTCTAATTAAATAGATTGCTTTGTATCGGTCTAATAGGCGAGAGTGCTCGGTGATTATTTTTATGGTGGTATTCAAAACCGCGGCCGCACCTTGGTTTGTATGCGTGAAGTTGGCAAGATTGGAACAGCCGAACAACCCAATTTGTGGTGGAAGTCCACTTATTTTAATTTGGCCTAGATGCGTGTAGTAAAGTTTTCTTTTGAAGTTTTTGTTCTACATTTTTATATCATCTTTTTTTATTATGTAAGACAGTGTTAGTGCTTCCTCGCGTGTTTACAGTCTACATGATCAAATTCTTAGTTTTATAGTCTTGAATCGTTATACAACAGTTATCTGTAATATAGTTTCGTCAGCACATGATATCGTGTCTTTTTAACGATAAATTATTTAAGGTGTTTTATTTCCATTCTATTTACCAATTACTAAGTTAATTAAACACTTTGTAGCATCGAACCGGTAGCTTATCAACGCTTGTAATACAAAAGTGAGTGAAGTAGTGCGTAGATAAAGATTTATCGATGCACTAACCTACTTACCTGTCTGTTACGTTATCGTTAACAATGCTAATTGCTGAATTAAAAAAAACGATTACGAAACTGCTAGGTAGGTAGTTAATGCTTGCTCGCATTTTGCTGCTTGCGATGCAGAAGGGCAGGGGAAACGTTTTGGTTATGGTTTTAACGTGGAAATTTTACTAAACTTATTATTCGAGACATTCATTAGGGGTCGTTTTTAAACACGTGATATTCAAACAGGGGATAAGAAAAAAAACGCGTGTATTTTTAGAACAGGTTCTAAAATTCTGATCTTTTCAATTTAAAAAAAAATACACTTGATGCTGGGAGGGGCAGGAGGAGGATGAGGAGGGGTGGCCTAAAACCTCACAACGTGTCACCAAGGAGGAGGAATGGTGTATAAAAGTGGTCTAAAACACCTCACGTGATTAAAGGATGGCCCCTAACGGACAATCTGCGCGACCAACGGGTTGTCGTATTGGCAAGAATGAGAAACTTCTATTCAAAATTTAATTCCCTATTTATCCCTTTTGGGGAATGAATTGTCGATAATCCTATAACTATTAAGAAATAACTTTCTGTAACCATGTTTAAATAGTAGTGAAGTGCCACAGAAGAATCAAGAATCATGGCATTTTGTCATGCTGTCTCCATGCTAAGCTCTTAGTTCTTTATCTTAGATATTGAATATTTTACAGCTATCTGCTATCGTTATTTTCTTTCATTCTACTTTCATAACTATATTAGCCTGGTTTATACCCCTGCCGTTACCACGGCCTAGCCTGAGTTTGCAAGTCAGCGCTCGCGACAATTTCAGTCTAGCAGTAATCTTATTCCACTTCGCAGTTATGGTGTCTGCTCTCATAACCATTACTGTGGAAAGAGCAGAAAATATTCTTTATAGTTATAGCCGTAACGGCTTGTCAACTCATTTTATTTACGGTATTTTTTATATTTTCTACCGAAGTTTTTTAATAAGAAAAAATATAATAGAAACAAGCTGTATTGTTGGTGTTACAGTATTTTCACGGAAAGTAAAATAGAGGGAAAATATCGAAAAGAAAGCACTTAGACAAACCTCGTGGAATAGGTATTCGAGAGTCGCAGCATCACAGTCTTAGCGGGCTCTCGCACGCCGCGTCTTCGCTCGCTCTTTAGACCCCGCCATCCCCTTCGAACAAAGAAAATGGCAAAGTTGAAGCATCACCATCTGCCTAGCCTTTTCTCAATGTTTCCCTTGTGTAGTGATCGGTAGTCCAATCTAACCAGATGCAGCTGAATACCAGTATTTTACCAGGAGCGACTGTTAAGCAGGTAAAAGAATTATATATAGAGTGGAGTTGACTATGTTGGAAAGAAAGAAAATAAATTAATTTGGCACATTCCACAAGTGCACACATAAAACAAAAAAAAACTTAAATCTAAAAAAAATATATTAAATACTGTGTGCCTCACAGCTGCGCCAAATAGGCTCAGTTCAGCAAAAATGCCCGCAACTAGTGCCCGACGCTGGTTTTCAACTGGATCTGAATTAGTGAGATTACGGATGTAAAACAATTTTATATGTTGTTACACTGCCAAGTACCCAGAATATGTTTTGGATGTCTAGAAGCAGTATGGAACTGCTTAATAATGATAATGAGTATTGGAGTGTCTTATTGGTTACCTTAAGAGGGGCAGAAAAGTAAGAGAAAGAGAAATAAATAACGGACATTTCTACAAGAGTCGATTACCTTCTCCATAGAAAACTCAAGGCCTTCAGTAACATCAAAACATCAATAAAACGTAAAATCCTCTTCCTTTATCGATAAAATTTATACCAGTTATGCCAATATCTGTTATGGACTACGATTGCGGACCTGTTCCGAGAGACCTCACTGAAATTTGGACTTAATATTCTAAGAAATAAGGACAGTTATGGCGTGTTTGATGTGTGGTAGGCTCTGAATGCGTGGGCCGACGGTATTTTAATGGTTGCGAGTCTTGAAACATGTTATTTTTGTTGCGTTTCGCTTTCCGTTACCGTTGCGTTGGTACAGGAATGAGATTTACTAAAGCAAATTGAATAATTGGTGACTGTTTGGAATTGAGTTGTTGCTGTTTGGGCCATTTTTTGGTCTGAGAGACTGAGCAATGAAGAAAGTACGTGTGAAAGGGAAAACTGAAGTATTTTTTGGGTTGAATTGATTTTTTATTAAGGTATTTGCATTGACGTATTATAAGGATACATTTTGACTGACATATGCATTGCGATTATAAATTTCCCAAAATAAATAATGAAAAGAAAAAAGGAAATATTTTGATTATTTAGTTACTCAAAAATGTTTAGTATTTTTTAATAGCTTTTACTCTGACTGGACTTCAAATTAAGAAACAGTATGATCAGAACTTTAGTACCAAATTAAATATTTATCTGCAATCACCCATGTTCGAAAGCTGAAAGAAAATATTGGTCTTCCGAGTCAATGTTTATGTTTTAACTCAAATAAATCTTACAAACATGCATTGAACTGGACGAGCCGGTGTAAGTTTCTAGGAAATCACGATGTTAACGATGTACTATGCAGCGATGGGTTCAGGTCTAGGGACTTAATAAGCCTATAATATACCCACTGCTGGAATACACTCCTCCTCGGAGTTAGAGGGAGTGGGCCATAATCCACCACGCGGGCCAAGTATGGTTTCTTCACTGTTTGAATCACACAACAGCCAAGACATATTGGGCACTTAAGTATTACCCTTCTGACACAAATACTTCTAAAAACTTCCACAATTTTCGAACTTAATAAAGCTAAAGCCAGGGACAGACTTCCAACACTTGAATGAAGTGTGCTCTCAAGCATGTCATGAGCGCCTGTGTGGTGGCTTGAGGTGTGCGAAATGTGTTCTTGGCTTAAGAAATGAGGAAACTTGAGGTCGAGTCAACAAAGATAATCTCCGTTTAATTCCCAGCTTAATGTAATCTAATTGATGGACTCAAGATATCCGCTTACCTTGGAAAGTAAACAATTAAGAATTTTAAACTTAATACGCTTAGAATTTAAATCTGTTGTTAACTTTAATGAACCGTTGCGTGGTACGGTTAAATTTTTGTGGCACTGGCGGTGCCGTAATTCCGCAAACTGTGTGACATACCGCACATTTTTTGGCAGGATCCCAAAAATATTTTTGCAATCACCGAATGTGAAATGAAAATGTAAGAGAAAATATTTAACTCAAACCGGTGCTTACATCTGTTTCATGCAAATAGTGGTGAAGGCAAATGCAACTACAGTTTCAAAAATAATTCAAAAGTTTCAAATTAGAGACCTATAGGACTAGTGCAACTTTTTATTTGCACTGACAAAACTTATTATAACCCAAATGCATTAAAATTAACATCTTCATGCTCTTGTCTCATGTCAGCTACCACGCTTTTCTTTCAAATCATTCCTCACACAATCCTTCCATCGTTTCCTTGGCATTAAAATTAATATGCAAGAGAAAATTAGGTTTCCCATACTTGTCACGTAGGATTCGCTGGCCTGCTGAATTCGTTTTGGAATTTGTTTCTGAAGAACGAACCCTTGAACAAAATAAAAATACATATTTATTTCCATTTCAGCATATTGCTTTTGACGTCAAACGCCAAGAATTTGATTTCAGGGCAAAAAATATGTACAGTTCGTTACCATTTTTATGCGTCGTCGTCGCAATTTTGTCGAAGATTTTTATTCTGATACATTCGTAACATAATATTCTATCTGAAAGAAACTGAAACGATACACAGAATAATAAAATAGGTTTCTTCATTTGATCCTAATAACCTCAGTTTCGGCTCCAAATACCGTTTGATCAATATTAAGGCTCATCCCTATCTCTCCCCTTTTAGCCATGTCCTTGGGAAAGGAATCCCCTGTTAGTTCAAGGCAAATGTGATTACAAAGATTTTTTTTAGACCCTTTTCGTCAGTATTTTTTTATTATTAAAGCTTTTTGACTACTGTTTGTAACTCAGTAAGGTTGGTTTTCTTGAGAACCAAACAACAGTTTCAATGAACTAGTTCAATTTTATAAAGGATAATAGGCGCTTTTGTGTCGGCTTCATCCCCAGTACCAGTGATGTTCATACCTAGGAATGAAGAAAACATCCAGGTAAACCGCCTACGGTGAACTTTCAAATGGCATATTGTAATACAATACAGCACTGGGGTCACGCGGCCCATTCTTTTTTTAACTTTCTGGGTGCGTACCTTAGATCCTAGAAAAAGTGATACGCTATTTAACGATATTTCTATATGAAAGATAGTTTTGATTCCTATTGAAATTCGTAGAAATACGAAACAAAATAAAACCCATATACTAAGCCCTCTTGTCTTTTTTCCTGAGTTTTTAGTTCCTATCCAGTGTTGCTAATAGAACACACTCGCGCAGACTATCTTTCGCATTTACAATTCTATTAGTTACAAATAAGCTTTCTAGTCTGGTGCGTACATCATATTATCGTCCCGTTATCTATAAGTTATGTGTCATGCATCTAGTCTTATAAATGCCGCTGTTAAACGGTGGAACTAGTAGGGTAATCTGTGAATTGGAATGTCTATCTATTTACAAGGACTCCTCATTGTGAAGTAGATTCGGCCGATCCTCTTCAATTGATTGCCGTGCACATTGCGTGCTGAATTGAACTGTAAATACTTCTTATTTAGTATGCAATTAGTGTGCTTTATTTAATAGTAGTGTGCATTATCTTAAAAAAAAAAAAGCTCTATTCGGGCAACTTAGGATTTCGTTACTTACCGGTGCATTTGCTCAAACTGGATTAACTTTGTAAGCCTCGTGACATTCTTTAATAAAAAAAAACTCATTTCTTGCTATGGAATATTATTTTTGGTATTTATACAAAATCTCAACCAAACTTTTCGGACAAATTGTTCACAGCTGCTCTCAAAACAATTTTCACACAAAGTCAAACCGCTTCTATCGCAAATTGAATTCAAATTAACTTCAAATACTTTGTAATAAATTTTATGGAAACAAGTTTATATTAATTAACGCGGCCTCATTAGAGAATAAATTGTCAACATCACCATAAGTAGGCTATTAACATAATTAGAATTTGTTAATAACTTCCCTGTCAAACCGGTGAACTTAGTTAATTTAAATGGCCATCGTAATACTAAAAGTAAATGGTGTTTCCGGATAATCACGTTTTCTCTATAAAACACCATGGGATTGGCGGTTTAACACGGCGTGATACCGGCCAGATAGCTGTTTAATTAATTTGAATTTTTGAATTAATTTAAGGGATCCATAAGTACCCCATATAAGAGTTTAAATTTGAAGTTAGGAACCCGTTTTGTGATGGTGGTTGTGATGGTCTTTCACAGGTGCTTGTCAGAAGCGGAACATCTATTCGACAAAACTTTGCCATAGTCATAGCAGAGCATAAGCATAATCAGCCTATAATGTTCCCACTGCTGGGACACACGGCCTCTCTATGAGAGGGAATGAGCTATAATCCACCACGCGGGCCCTGGCCGGTTGGTAGATGTCAGATGTCTAGGACCTGCCGGTTTCCTTACGATGTTTTCCTTCACCGTTTTGAGATCAGCGGTGATGAAATAAATTGCACAAAGTAATGCGCATGCCTGGGTTCGAACCCACGTCATACTGCTTGTAAGTTGGGGCCACCGCTGCCATAGTCATGAAAGCTTACAAATTCCTCTAAAGATATGTACAGAACAAATTCCCAACATTCCGAAAGCTTACTCAAACATTGCGCTTGACCATACCGCTTGCAAAATTACTGACCAAACACAACCTGCCCACATTCTAACTATCCATTGCATTTCTAAAACCAGTCTTCTCAACTTTGCACTTCCGAAACCACGCAGTGGATGTCGTGCCAAGAGTTGCTGTCGTTTTTGCTATGTACCCTAAGGACATTCAATCAAAGGTCATCGATATTGGCACCCCGCTGAGTCCAATGGCGATTGTTAACTGTCTCGGCTTTGCAATATACTCCGTTATACTTCAAGGCTGTGTAACTGTTTGTAATGCTTCCGTAGTAGTTTAATTAAAATTGGAGGTGGTATCATGATAATCATCGCCTGTTATGACTGAAGGGTTAGGCCGAGATGTACCTAATAGTACACCCACATTTCGCCAGTAATGTTTTAAGTCCCATGTAATAGGGGGCGAGCCTATCGCCATCAATCGGGCACACATCCAGACTTCGTGGCTGCTACTGACAAATTTCTGATGGAAGAAACCAAAAACACTTTGCCCGACCCGGAAATCGAACCCAAGACCTCATGCTCAGCAGTCGCACTTGTGACCACTAGACCAGCATATTCAGCTAGTAACATTTCCACTGTTGGAAAACAGGGGTCCTCTTTGTGATTGTTTTTTATATCGTCGGTCTTATATATGAGTTTTGTTTTTTATTCCTAGTAACTAACTAAGGAGTTGACAGTGTACTTATAGCTGGCAGCTGCCATCAATGAATGCATTCTTTATTCGACCTTCCAGTGGCAAAGCCTTACCATGCGTTTTGATAAGCAATGGTGTACGTCATCATGAGAACAATATAGTCATTGTATCACCAAATGGCTTGTATTTGTATTGTATAGCCCTCAAGCTGATCATGTTTGTCATAATCAGCCTTAATGTTCTCGCAGCTGGGACCAGCTTCCTCTCTATGAGATGAAGTAGGCTGTAATCCACCTCGTAGGCCTAGTGCGCACAGCCCTTACTGGACAGTTACTAAATTGTTGCTAAACTGAACCCTCATCATCTGTCACGCCGTAAATATCTAAAATATAGCCTTAACCTTAGCCTTACCCCACTTACGTCATATTTGTCAACAATAAATCCTCACTCTCCAGTATCCTGTCCCAATAACCTAGATATTCCACAGCAGATACAGCTTCAGACAGATCAATTACTCAATTTGCTCAAACGAAGTCACTATGATGATGAACGACGTCTTCATCCGTTGGACGCCACTCATCATGTTGAAGATTCACCTATGCAAATTGTTGTTACACTGTTCTGAATGTCTGATAGTGTTCAATTGAGTTGAAAATTCCATCACAACTCGCCCTCGAGGGAAAGAGAATGGATCTGGCACATTAAGGAGATATTAGGTAAGACCTGGTTGAGACTCATGTAGACCAGGTAGGAATAATACAAAGATGAGGTGGTCTATACTCAGCCAAGGGCCGGTGGCGTGGCCAAGGCTGCTGATGATGATGATAACATTACTTTAAGAGGTCCAAAGAGTTGTACTATTTGTATCGAATGAAATTATGAATACCAAAGCTAGTTCCAGTTCTTTTGGATTATTTGCCAACTCTAATAGCGTACAAGTCTTTCCAGTTCTGCCAGGATACTTCTGTGTATTTGGTGACTAAAACAGGTTTTTCCAGCAATTCATTAAACAGCTTATTAGCATTGTTACACAGCAGGGCAACTTCTCCATTGATCGCTTTCTAACACGCGACGGCAACAGTTAGTTGCCCATATTAATAATATTCATACTTTGATTTAGGTACGCCGCCATTATTTAACGAGCGGAAAAATGCCTTTTATGTGGAGAATTCTTTATTAAAATGTATAGTATCCAAGCATGACATAGTATGTTACTCTTTATCACTTTCCTTGAGAATTTATTTGAAAAGGCTTGATGGAAAGGCGGTGTAGGAGCATTATTTATTTACAGAGTTGAAGCCAGTGTTCTGGGCTCTCAAAGTGAAATGTCGGACTATAAATTTTGTTGTAATCATGGATGGCCAAGCCTGTAACGTCTTGTGCTTAAGATAAGCTCTGTTTTATTAGTTCTTCGTCGTAAGTTTTAGGGCGTATGCCCTTAGTCTAAGCTCTGTGTTGTGTAACTGATCTTAGATTATCTAGACCGATTCTAAATCCGTATTTCGTACTCTGTTAATGATAACTGGCTAACATTACACAACACAAGCTAATTCTAGCCTGGAAGGGGCCTGGTGACCTGTATCACAGGTTTTTTCCAAAAACCTACATCAGGCACCAGTGTCTCACAAAGGTTGAACACAGCTGAGACTTTTTTGTACAAATTAACTTTAAGTCAGCTTTGTGAAGAGAGAATAAACGATAAATTAAAAAAAAATCTGACTGCGACATTCACAGTCGCATTCGACATGTTTATTCTTCTTTAAACCATTTTCACCCACTGCTGTATTTTCGTAAGTTTTCCATTAGTTTCAAATTCTCTTCTACATACTACTAGCTATATGCATCTAGTTTTTATGTCAAAATCATTATCATCATCTTTGGAATGCCCAAAATCTTTATCGTCATCTTTATTCACCGCAACGCCTGTTTTGTCAATTGTTTCATCTACCCTAGCCCCACATCGGTCCACGTACGATTACACAGCACCCCTCGAGGCCTGCCAGTCTAAACCCGTTCCTCAGTAACTCAGTAATGCCATAGCGACTGGCACGGTTACTTGCGCTAATACAATTTAGAGGATTGCGGTCGACGTGGACTTAGGCGACTCTTGGCCTCGCCGTGGCTTGATCCGTTTGCTAGAAAACAGTACTCGAAGCGACTTACTACATGGAAATAAACAAAGTGATGTACTTGTTGTTATTGTTAGATAGACAGTTGCCACATGTAGAATACTGGTATTCTGCTGTATAGCCCGTCATAGTTAGGAAAAGGCTACGCCGATGAGTCTGGTTGATCTCTGATAGCAAAGCACTGATGGCAAATGTGGCAGACAAATAAATCTGTTACTTAAACCAGTTAAATACTGACAAAACACCACCCGTTATGTAATGTTTATGGTACAGGTAATAATTAATGTTAATGGCAGGGCAAGGTAAAGGAGAACTAAAACCATTAAAAGAAGTCTGTTACTGCTCCTAGAATATTATTTCCAAGCATGAATACAGTGGATTATTTACACGACTATATCTGTAAATCTACTCATAAATGTAAAAGGCACACCTGAGCATTTAGCGCCCCTTCTTGTCCATTTATCAAACAGGTTTATACATATAAACATTATAGTCAAGACCGCGGCAATTCTCCAAACGAAGAGCCCATTCGGCTTCCCCTAATCATTAAAACCTGCACCTTTTTAGTACGAAAACCACCTTACCGCCGTACGCTACACTCAAAATTAGACCTTAGCTTCTTGTTTTAAAGTTGGTTTTTGATGAGAGGGGTTTGTGGAGTACGTCATGAAAGGGTCTCGAGTCGAGGGCTGGCCAAGGCCAGCCATTGTCAAGATTTGCCCTGTTTGCGGGATGAGCTGCGGGACCTAGATGTATGTGAACCGTATACATAGACTATAGAATAAAGGTCACTATGACTTTTTATGTTAGATTGTATTTAAGTTGGAACTTGCAGCTGCTCTGCAGTGGGCAGGTGATGGGTGGTGGAGATCACACTTGTGACTTAATGAATAGGACGACCCCACGATCCTTTGGTTTGCGTTCTAACTTTATGTTCAATATTATAATGGACAAAGGTTTTTTCATAGGCCAACCACATCTAATCAGTAACATACCATCACGCCTATAATCCCAGAAGAGTTAGACAGAGGTGTACTTAATAGTACACGCACATTTCGCCAGTTATGTTTAATTCCAATATAATAGCGGCCGAGCCTATTCCCATCAACCGGGCACAAATCCAGACTTCGTTCCTGTTACTGAGAAATTCCTGATAGAAAAACCCAATAACACTTTACCCGACCCGGGAATACAACCCAGGACTTCCTACTCTGCAGTCGCGCTTGCGCACCACTACACCAACGAGGCAGTCTGTAAAGTTTACTGGTAAATTGAATTTTACCCTATTTTAGTAAAGTTTTTAGTAATTAATATTCCTTAAGTAAATTATTATTGTTATGTAACTCTAAGCTGGTAACAAAAACAGCTGTCTACTTCTCAAATTGTTGGCGCCTCCAAATTAACTGAAACTTATCCGACTGCCATTACCGACTTAAATGCTTATAAATTGTCCCCGTCTAATGGGTAACTCGGCCTAATTAACTAAGTAAATACTTAAAAGGCAAATTCTGACCTGTCTAGTGAGATGTTGCGTGAAGGATATTAATAAGGGCTGGTTCAAAATAACGTTAGGCAGTCAGTGGCCCAAAAAGTCTGACAACCAGTCTTACCAAGGGGTATCGTATTACCCAGTACAGACTGGGTTGTGGAGGTCAGATAGGCAGTCGCTCCATGTAAAATACTGGTATTCAGCTGCATCCGGTTAGACTGGAAGCCGACCCCAATATAGTTGGGAAAAGGCTGGGCAGATGATGATGGTTCAAAATAACGTTAAGCTGGTTTTAAATGCTGAAATAGAAAGATACTGAGGCCGAAAGATATCTACCGTTGGTCCAAGGCCAATTCCATAGATTTCTAAATTGATCTGATCCGTGGTAAAATTAAAAATTGTTCCACACACAATTATTTGGAGCGTTGTTTTATTAGCCTGAACTGACCCACTCCCCTGGGCAAAGGCCTCCACTTTTTTTTCTTCCATTTCTCTTGATGTTGCTCTTCTTTTAGCCAATTAACGAGGAAGCCATCCAAGGTGTCCTGCCATCGTCTCCTCGATCTGCCGCAACCTTGTCTAGCTGTCTCAAAACTCCCGTTTTGCGATATGCGAGCTCACAGACATGGCCTACCCAGTCCCATTTTAGTTTTGCAGCTTTATGAGCTACGTCAGGAATTTGAGTCCTGGAGCGCAGTTTGGTGTTCCTTATTCGATCAGTAAGTTTAACGTTACTTGTTTTATCGCAATAAAACCAAAATCTTCTTCAACCTTTGGCCGCTCAATGTTGAGTGTAGGTCTCTTCCAAATCTCTCCAATTTTAGCGGTTTGGTGTAATTTCTATCCAGTTTTTTCCGTATAATAAGGAATGACTATACAACATTATTTTTAGTACATGCGAAACCTGAATATAGTTTGTTCAGAATAAGTAGCTGAATCGATTCCAATAATTTTTAAACCATGTTATATTTTGTCCCAAAAATATTTAAAAAGTTTACAACTTGGACACCAAGCGACACTAAGTACCCATCGCAATCATTTGGGTACCTAATGCCAAATTATTATTATCAATGACGTCAAGACGACGCTGGAGGCGTGCGCGCGGCGGAGACCACGTTTTTGTGCGGACAACCAGGTAACAGAACAAGCTTATAACTTTGTGATTTTTCATGATACAGTTTTGAAATTTTGTACATAGATTCTTTTCATAAAAATATTAGACACTTGTTTCAGGTTTCGCATATATTAAAAATAATGTTGTATTAGAGGAAGTTTGAAAGTTGCGCCAGTTAAAGAAAAGTTGAAAGGCAATCGACTGTCTCGGTATGCACATGTGATGAGGAGGGACAAATCGCATGTGACTAAAAGAGTGATGAATATAAATGTTGATGGACGGAGAGGGAGAGGAAGAGCAAGGTTGGATGGATTGTGTGAGGAATGATGTTATTGAAAAATATGTAAATGAGAGCGTGACGGTTGACAGGGGAGAATGGAAGAAAAAAACGTGTTGCGCCGACCCCAACTGACATGGGACACTGGCAGGAAGATGATGATTTTTACGATAAAAATAAAACCTATACCACTCGGCAAAATTCTAGCTTCTTCTCAGTGAAGATTGTTTTAAAATCGCATAGGCAGTTTCGGAGATTACCTTCAACAACGTTATAACCTTTACTCTTAATACTCTTAGTGTAGATAAAACTTACCTGAGTTACTAAAGGCAGTACGATAACTTTCCGAAATTCTATTAAACAAACTTCGCAAAGGCAATAGGAAGGCAAATATTTTGGATTTGCCTTCACACGAATTGAGGTTTGAGGGTAAACACGCCGCGAGGGTCTCGACTATTGATCCGATAAAGCTGACGAGTTGACAACTGACTGACAACCCTTAATTAAAGGTATTAATTAATCTTTTTAACGCTACGCTGTAATCTTAACTACGGTTTTCTGCAAGGATAATTTAATTTTAGTATTAGCGCAAAGGATAGGTCTACCAAATAACACGAATACGTTCCTTTCTTTATCGTGTAGTTAGTGCCGAACCTGGTGTCGAGAATTTTTATGCCTCTGACTCGGCTTTACATGACGTCGGGAAATATCTCTCAGGCATACTGGTTTTCTTACGATTTTTTCATTCACCGAAGCAAGTTATAATTGTACAATACGCACATGCATCCGAAAAATCAGAGGTGCGTGGAACTTCAGACCTATGAACACGTTACGAATACGTTGCAAAATCTGTTTTCCGATTAGGTTATGACGACTGACGGTCTGCTACTCTCACCTCTATGCACTAAGTAATAAGGATGAAATGTGGTCGACCGTTAGTAAACTCGGTAGTAAATAAGTTAATTGCTTTTACCTGTAATAACCCCCTCTGCTACTGATGGATGGAACGGGTATCCTTGCATAAATTATAGGCATCTTTAGAAGGCAACCTGAAAGGAATCTTGTTGTAAAGACCTCGCTTGTACAGTCGCCAGCGCATCAACTTACCACAAACTGTTAAATTTCTACAAATGATTTTGAACCATAAAATGTTGACGGTTAAGTTCAAAATCGAATGAGAAAATTTGACAGTTGGTGGTAACTTGATGCGCTGGCGACTGTACTTAGTTACCTACTTTAATCTTTTACCCCTGTAATAATATCCAGGTAGCTTAACAGATAATCCTTGGCGACTTTGTTCTTGTAAAAGTTATATATAGGTCAGTAGGATAATTACAATGTCTACCCTCCAACCAAAGGACAAAAGAATCTGTTGATCCAGCGCACAATGCTTGAATTTCTTGTGGTCTCTTTTTTTCTGGAAAGTTGATGCGAAAATTAGCCTTCGTAAGGTTTGTAGGAAAATCGTTGGAGATTTTTTGTGTTTGAAGGTTTTAAAACCAAGGTTTTTTGTTGTGCCTGACAGGAGTCCATGTGAACTTTATTATTATTTTAAGATCTTGTAAAACACATGTGATATGCAATAACGAAGTAAATTAAATTAAAAGAACGGTATTCAAAGGACGTCTTAGGGGCGAGAATTGGTCCATTGGGTTGCTTGTGTCAATTTACGGGTGGAAATTATGAAACAAGTCCTCAAGGCACCCATGAAAACGAGTTTTGCTGATATTTTAAAGAGCAAGAATACCGTGTGTGAGTGTTAGTTTGTTAAAATGTAAGGTTATAATATAACCGCATTAAAAAAAAAAATGGTAGGAATATTTCGAAGATGTAAAACAACGTAAATAACCTTATTGAAATATACCACACGCAGTTTACACAAATTAATTAATATAATATTATATATAATTACTGAAATACTCACAATAATTTATTGGTGGTCAGAAAAAACGTAACAATATGTTATTTAATATCTCGTCCCCGGTCCCGGGAACTATGCAAGGAAGCAATGAGGAAAGAAAACAAAGGATACAACGTTTTATTGATTATTGATAGCTTTAATTTAATTGTTTTGTAAGACTAGAAGAAGTTAAATTAGGAAGGATACGAAAAACTTGAAGGTAGAACGCAAACTGTACTGTATCCGCCGACGGTCTCGTCCGTTTTGGTCAGTTGCGATAAATCCTAGCTAGAGAACGGACGTGTATGTGTGAACTAAAGGAATAATATTTTTAAATAAAATATTAAAAATTGACTGGTATTCCTGAACACCCTTTCGTCGTGTTTGTGCAAAAAAGTACGGTTTTTATTAATATTTTTTAAGTGTTTATACATTTTCTTCATCATCATCATCGTCATTCTCCTGTCCTTATCCCAAATTATTTTGGGTCGGCGCAGCATGTCTTCTTCTTCCTTACTTCTCTATTACTCGACATCTTATCAGATACCTCCTTTCTTGCCATATCATTTACACAGTCCATCCATCGTTTCTTTGGTCTTCCTCTACTCTTATACACATCCACATTTCGTATTCAAAACTTTCCTTCCTTTTTTCCTTAAAGGTGGTACGGTACGGGAAAAGAGTTCCTGAAAAGACTTGGGGAAGGCCTGCCCACCAGTTGGACAGTACTTATGAGCTAATGAAAAAAATAATGTTTTTCGTCCTGTCTATTAATGTCTTGTGATTTTTATTCAACTTTAGTTTTACCATCGTCTAACTGACCTTTTCTTTGTCCACAGAGCTAGTTCAAAAAGTGAAGTGCATCGATGAGACTTCACTGAGTCTTTCAAAGACAAGAACCGTCGCCACGCTGCTCGGTTTACTAACATGTAAGTTTTGACCTTGACCTTTCAGTTATCGTATACAATACAAACACGTCTTTATTGCACCAACAGGCTTACAGAAGTTGTTTATACGGGCATACAAAGGGCACTCTTAATCATGTCGACGACATAATCGCTCTACCTCCCTAAGATGTGATTGGATGTCAATTGAGCGTCATAAAACTCATAAACGATACAGAGGTATATTTGTCTAAGGCCTATGTCAGAGCGAGACCGGTGCTCACTGTTAAACGTTGAACAGTGAACGTTATCGTACCTACGACAGCCAATCAAGCTATACAAAACCAGTTTATACGAATCTGTCATTGTATAGGAAATTTATACAAAGCGAGGCCAAGTTATACTGCAAATGTACAGCTTCATGTGCCGCCGTGTGTACAAGTCTGGATATAGAAACACGCGACCGGGGCGCACACAACCGGCGCCGGTCTCGCTCTGAAATAAGCCCAAGTGTCAGAAAGTTTCAACTTTATAGTAACAAATGACTAGGAATTATTGTCATAAGTGTTTGGTAAAGCAATTACAAGGACGGTGGACTGTTAGATATTCTGTGTCTATCTCTACCTAACTACTATAGGAAGGACGAAATTAGCTTGACATTGAACCGAAATACACGATATATCCCCAAAAATAAACAATATCTATAAAGAATGAGAAAACCAATTACGTCAGTGTGTTGGCTATTCCTACATTATGTATGAGATTGGATTGAATGTCGTAACCTTGAACTTGACCTTGGATATAATCGTGTGTAGTAGTTCTTATTATCTCGACTTTGTGACTACTCGCATAAAAGGAATAATGTTTTGGAATTGTTAGTTTTTATGCAACGACTCATTCTCATTATGGGTGCTTGCTAAATAGTACAGTCGGCTGCGTTCAGTGTTAACAAAATTAGTATAAGCTGGTCTCGCATCCTATAGAAACAACGCATTACGCTAGGCCAGCTCAGGGTAGAAGTGTTACCACCGACGACATGCGGTCTACTGTACTAGTTGTAGTACTTAAATTGGTAATGACCAATTAACTCGTTTTGGTGATATTTTGCAAGTATTAGCACATTTATGTGAAAGTAAAATTGCCTTTTATGGTACGCTTATTTGGTTTTATTATGTCTCAATATGGTTGTTATTTTAATATGTTACTACGAGTATTACGAGGATAGATGGAAATGGAATGATCTGAATATACGTTTCATGGCTAATGCTTTATTTATGACTAGCGGCTGGTCCCCGGCGTCCCCTCGCACGGGTGCCTATGTTACTCAGAAATAATGTAGCATTCTAATGGTGAAATAATGTTTGAAATCGGTCCAGTCGTTTTTGAGTTAATTCGTTACAAACATACAAATCTTTCCTCATTATAATCATCATCATCATCTGCCTAGCCTTTTCCCAACTATATTGGGGTCGGCTTCCAGTCTAACCGGATGCAGCTGAATACCAACCTATCCCTAACCTATCTGACCTCCACAACCCAGTTAGTACTGGGTAATACTAATATTATAATTTCCTCATTATAATATTAGTATGATTTACCGTCAAAATATCCGACTTTGATTTGAAGTAAAAACACTTTTGAAATTATTCAGTCTTGTCTAATATAACATACCAGCTCATGCTCGCGTCTTTGCCAGCGTCGGGTTCGGTAATTGTCCCAAGAGATCATACTGCCGGGATAAAAAATATCCTATCTGTTAATCCAGGTTATCTTCTAAATCAGAAATCTGAAAGATTAACAAACATCCTTACATACTTTTGCATTTATAATAGTAATAGGTTGTTTGGCAGATATCGCTATCAGCGATAAGACCACCATTTTTTTACCCAACTACGGCGAAGCCAAAAGGAAAGTAAAGTTACTTAGTTTGATGTACATAATGCTTGGTTGACGGCTTCGTGCAGGGTCCGTTTACATCCTGTATAGTAGTAAGATTCTCATCACCAAATATGCCACAGACACTATTCCTCAATCCTTTTGAACAGAAAACTTGTTATTTTAATTCAAGTGTGTAATTTTCTTGTTATATTATAATAGTGCAGCTGTAAAGGTGAGGGTCTAAAGGTCTGAAAGAGCTACAACTTGATTAGGGGATAATTACAAATGGATGCTGTAATTACCCTGTAATTGAGTTGTGGTTGTGTTTTGTTGTAACAAAATAATTCAATGAATCGCACATATTAACGACACACAGTGTACTATGTGATGCAATTGCGCAGTCTCCATGCAACCTATTGGGTTTTTTTTGGACCAATTAGCTTACACGGGATATTGTAAATTTGTGATACAATTTTTACCATTAATTCAGTTATTATGCTAGACCCACTATGACGTAACGTTGCTAATTTAAAAAAAATATTACTGTTCACAGTATACGCTCCAAATGTATAGAACAGCTGATTTGGCTAGTTACAGCTTATCCTACTAATAATATTAAAAATGTGAACGTCTTGATGTTTGTAATAGTCTTTCAGAAACTACTGACCAGATTTGTATGAAATTTGGGACACACGTAATTTATAAATTAGATTAACACATAAAATACTTTTTATCCCGGTAATACGATCCAGTGGGACAATTACCTAACTCCAGGCGAGTGAACCCGCGGGTATAAGCTAATATAAAATAAAAGCCCTGTCATGTCCGACACAAAACAGCAATCCTAAACAAGGCCGTCTAGTCTAAACTTAGAAACAGTGACGGATTAGGCGTCTGTTACCATAATTTAACCCGTCGTCCGCCAATTGGAGGCACCCCTAATCATACAATGATCCACGGTCGTTGCACCCGGCGTCGCTTGCGCCGATGTATCAACAATTTAGGCGGGCGTCTGTCTGTCCGTTGCGGATGGACGGAGATGCATTCAGGATGGGCACGCGCTTATTTTGAACAATGTATCGTGATAAAAGTAATGAGTGAATGAATTTTGATGTGTAGTAATGATGAATAACGTAGCTGCTGGATACATTGATCCTCTTTCTCTCGTATCATCACGAACTACTTCTATGAGTAACTAGCTTATGTCCGCGGCTTCAACCGCGGGGAGTTCGGTTATTTTCCCACGGGATCGTAGCGTAGTACCGGGATAAAAAGTCTGTTCTATGTGTTAATTGGGGTTATAAAGTATCTGTGTGCCAAAGTTCATCCAAATGCATTCAGTAGGTACCTAAGTACTACATGTGGAATGCAATAAAGTATTGAGTATTGAGTATTGAGTATTGAGTATAGATTTTGCGAGAAATAGTAACAAACATCCATCCATCCTCACAAACTTTCGCATTTATAGTAGTAGAAAGATTAAGTATATCTGATGGTGTGATAGTGGGTCTGACTGTGTTTGTGTGACACTCGGAGATGGGCAATACCCGAGCTTAAACTCGATTAGTGGCTTTAAACCAAAGCAGGTTTTAACCGATCTCTAGAGATGGATAATTACCCGGGCTTAAACCTTGATTATTGCGTTTAAACCCTTCTCTAGCCCATGTCTGGAATTGGGCAATCAACCGGGTTAAAACCGGTGGAACATGCTTTGAACATAACTGATCGTCCATCTCTAGTGATGATACATAAGTGCGTGTTGCACATCCTGGATAATCAGCCCTCCTACCATATTATCCGTCTGGCAAATATTTTAAACCACCATCTTGTAGATGAAGTTACTATCTTCGCGACAGAATTTCATAAGCTTTGTTAAATCTCAAACAGGCGTTTGAGTCAGTGGTCCTTGGAGGATTCCAATTTAGATAAGTTAAGCTGTAATAAGGCGCCTACTTATCTTAATATGGTGATTCATTTATTTAGATAGTAGGGGCTTGCTTGGATCTTCAATAGAGTTCATTTCGCAAGGATTATTTCCTGGCGTTTTTCTTTTATTCTTCGTCGCAGTTTGAGCGAATTTCACCAATGAAACTGAAACATAAGTTTTAAGTGAAATTCGCCCAAAGTAAGCCCAGGGGCTGGATTTGTGCTCGGTGGATAGCATTAAGCCGCTAGTCCTCTTATGTAGAATATTACCGGCGACCTGTTTCCTACTCGTTCGGGGAATATTACAAGGCTGATAATGTTATATTTTCATCTCAAAGAATAACAAACCAATTGTTGAAGAGATTTCCCAGAACGAAATAACTGACGCCTCCAATTAGCACAACCATTCAATGATCGAACAAACCAACACTTAAAATAAGAAACATGCGTGATCAAGTTATCAACACAGTCGATCATCACGACAAATATTCCGCACGCATCCCATAATAGTAGGTAATACACCTCATGTTTATATGGTAGTTCGGTCAATTAGTATGCGAGGACCATAGCTGTTACTATAAAGGCTGGAGCAGACGATGGACTTGCGCTGAGGAAAAAATCTTCGAAACATAACGGGCGAAATGTGGGTGTATTACTGGGGCCTGCACCTCTGCCTAACGCCAAGTAATCATCTGCAAACAGCATTCATCTATCTATAGGTAAAAATCTCCTACTTGAGTTGCCATAGCTGACCTGGAAATTTAAATAGACTCCGAACCCAGGTTGGCCGAAGCAACAAAAACCTGCTCAGGTGGAAATTCATTGATCACACCACCACATTTACACAAAAGATGGCGCACTTAATATCGTGTCCTGTTGTCTGTTCGTAATGAACGCTTCTGAAATTGCCAAACTCGTAGCCCAGTTCTGGACCAACTCAATTTAGATTGCCATCGACACGCTAAGATGAAAAATCAGAAATAACATAACAAATCGGCAAACAATTCTATCCCGTACACTTGAAGACGGACAAAAGTCCCTCGTCTGCGCAGACCCTTAAGTAGGATCGGCGCCCGCGCACGATTCTTGCACGATCCGCGGTCGTGCGTGGCAGTGTCGCGTTGGAGGGTTAATAAGTATTTATGTATCATTCTGGGACTGTGATTAGTTATGTATGCAATGGACTGTTTAATGTTTTTTGATGTTTAATAGATTCCATAATGTTTTGTTTTTGATCCCATATGTTGCGTGTTCTTTCCTTATCCATATTTTATGATCTTAAATTCCAATATTCAAAACACAGGTCTGATAGGAATACCTTTGTCATATTCTAGTAGGTATAGTCATTCGTGGCGAATATTATCCATATGAAAGCCATCGAACGCAGTCGCTGTGGCCGAAATCGGCTAGATAGTATCATCATCACCTACAGTTGTTTTGCGACGTTACTATAGGACTGATGGTACGGTCATAATTTATTCATATCATCCTGAAACTTTCCATGATCGTTAGGATCATGTAGAAATGCCCAATTTAATCGCGTGATCAGCAAATCAATAAAACACGCTATTATACTCTTGAACCTTAGCATTTTCTCTAAATATAAGCATATAGCTTCTGTTCAAAGATCAACACGGATGTAATGCATTAGGTACTCCTCGTTACACAATTCCCTCTGTTTATACCAAACCCATGGATACACATTGTATTTATGAAATACATCCAAAACATAATTGTTTACCCATTTAGAATACAGACCGAACTTCCTTGTTTACAAAACAGCTGAAATGGCCGGAATTGACTCCTCCTTCGACTGTATATACTTTAATATTAGTAGGCTTGTGTTTGTGCTTTTTAATTGTAATTTTGAACTTTAATGTATTTAAATTTTTAATTTAGAGACTAACCACGTTCCGAACTAAATGTTGCATGCCTAGTGCAGAATATGGTGACACTAACAACTTTCCTGTTCTTCAAAAACCCACCTGTATAACTACCCATATTTGCAATAAATGAATTTGAATTTGAAATTGTGTGTAAACGGCTTAAGTGAAGAAAGTTTTGGGGTTATGTGTTTTGTCATTGTTGGTCTTTAGTATGTAAACAGACTTGTTTGACGATGATTATAGAATATAACGTTAACGTACCTATGATAGAGGAAAATCATGGTCGTTGGAGATCATGGCATAAGATCATCATTTTAGACACAATGGTCGTCTTCGTATGCCAGATCCTTAGTAGACACTTCTTCTTCTTAACGTGTCGATGGCAATCTAAATTGTGTGGATCCAGGAACTGAGGCACTTGTTTGGCGCCTTCAGTAGCGTCCATCAGTTACTGTTATTAACAAGCAATAGGACACACAATATTAATTTCCCCATCTTTTATAGAACTAAGAAGACACGAAGAAGTTGCCAGAAGAAGTATTTGGTAGACCATCTTTTGGTCACATGTTCCCATGTATTCATGCCCTTATCCCTTGGTGCGTTATATTAGACGGTTCATCCAGTAGACCCGTCATTTCTTGATAACTTAACAAACCAGCATTCCAGAGGAAAGATATTCTGTCCTACTTGGATTTTGATCAAATTCTTCTATTCGACTTATTATTTCAGTTAGTCACTATGTCCTATTTGTCATCGCTCATCAATTCATTAGACACCAAGTTCGGTCCATGTGAGTCAACATTCCACTCCACAAACTCAACAAGTCATCCATTACTCCAGCTTCCATTAAATAAAGTATCAATCGTGCCAGACGCGGGACAATTACGTAATTTTCTTGTTTAATTGTCGTCGAACGCGTGTTTATTAGCGACGCCCGTATTGGCGCGCTGTTACGCATGCGTACTTGTTACGTGAACGCGCGCGGCTCACGCGCATGTGCTGGAGTTGATTGTCGTGTTGTAGGTAAGATGAAAAGGTCAATATGCGATAGTAAATTTAATATTTTTAGTTAATTCAGTAATTGGTGGATGCTTATGTGGAATTATTTATCACCATATTCCCTATGTCATTTCAGTTCTTTAGTTTTGTGTCCTGCTGACCAAGGGCGTATGGGTCTATGTCTTGCGCAGGTTCTAAACTTCTACGATGATTTCGTTGAGCCATTTAATGACTTGTAAGGGAATGTGACTGCAGTCTGAAAATTGCAGTACAAATCTGAGGCACCAAGAACAGATCACCATATTTCTTTATCTTGCTCTCGCATCAAATCCAACCATTCTTCTAAGTAGATACGGCTTTAAATAAGAAAACTTAATGAAACAGACCTTCTGTTCCAATACATTGGTAGCAATAAACTAGCTAGGCGCGCGGAACCGCCTGCTTTTTTTGTTTTGTTATGTAAATGTGTGGGGAAATGTGTGGATATGATAATTATTGTGTGAAGAGCGAAGCTGTATTCATAGTGGCTTGTTTAATCGTATTCACGATTGCGTAGACGCAGTGTGGAGAAAATTATATGGTCGTTCAAATATTACTACTTTTCCATAGAAGCCAGCTACTACATCATCATAATAATATTATAATCATTCTCCTGCCCTTACCCTTATTTATTTGGGGTCGACACAGTGTGTATTCTTCTTCCATACTTCTCCTGAAGCCAGCTACTTCATCCTTCATTAAACCTATCTTGGATGGATTGTGTGAAAGATGATGGAACTAGGATGGAGTTAACATGTTGGCCGATAGAAATGTACGGAAGAAAAAAAAGACGTGTTGTGCCGGTCCCAAATAAATTGAGATAAGGGTAAGAGGAGAAGAAAGATGTTGATATAACACTCATCATCATCTGCCTAGCCTTTCTCCAACTATAAATGTTGGGATCGGCTCCAATCTAGCCAAAGACAGCGAGTATCAGTATTTTACATGCAAGCAATCTTTTAGTGGACTTGTTAATATGTATTTTTTAACCCCCGACTCAAAAAGAGGGGTGGTATAAGTTTGACCGCTATGTGTGTGTGTCGTGGCTCCGTAGCTGTTAAACGAGTGAACCGAATTCGATGCAGTTTTTTTTTAAGTTGCAATATTTAGCACTGATATTTTGTAGCATAAACCCTCGTTCAATAATTAAGATTAATCCAAAGCCATTTCCCATTTCCTCTTCCCGCAAATATCCGTAGTATTTCATAATACATTCTAAGATAAACAAGGAATTAAATGAAGCCGTAAAATTATCCTCAGTTCATCTTTTGAGGAAGTAGTAAATTTACTTGAAACAGAAATGTCACTTCGTGGGTGTTAAAGAAAACTGCTATAAAATGAACTATTGTATTTCTACAAGATGTTTATGTTTTACGATGTTCGAAACATTAAATAAAGTATATAGGTACTCAAACCTGAGGATGCATTCGACTTATTATTAACACTAGAAACGGGATGTTTTTTGTTTTATTTTTGTTTTTATATCCCGTTTCTAATGTTAATAATAATGTTAGTGATGATCAGCCCATGGCTTAATTGCCAAGGGCCTCGACAAATACCTGAGGAGGCTCTCGTTAGGCAGCTGGATCAAGGGCTTGATTCAGAAAGCGGTACTCCTGGACACGGCTCGTATTGTTAGGAGGTTCCTCTCTCTGGAGCCCTGACCGCCGGTAGCTTGGACCCTGATCTCGATACCGGTGGGCTACAAATGTTTATATTTTTAAATGTTTTTTTTATATTGTTTTTTGTAAGGAATATTTAAAAATATAATTAATTTGTAAATAAATAAATAAATAAAGGAAATAATGTTAGTGACCAAGATAGTTTAAAATCTTATATTGCATTCGAGTTGCTGTAATTTTATTGTAAAATCTTTCGTAAACATATACTGTTAATATTGTAGGTGAAAGTCAAGTGGAAATTCGCTTACATTTCATGTTTTGAAATGTTGATTCAGTATCATAACTTGCTCATAATTATTTAGTTTGCTGTCTTCACTGGCTGCCTTTTTCACATATATAAAGGTACAAAAAGACTCTTCACGAAGCCGTCAACCAAGCATTCTGTAAATCAAGCTAAGTAACCCTAGGCAAAAAATTATTTAAGGGTCTGTTCTCACCCTTTTCAGCGTTGGTTTATTTACTTATCTATTTGTACTAACACTTATTTAAATAATTTGGGCTAAGAGCTATAGAGAGTGATTTTAATCCATATTTGAGCCCAGAAGATA
Organism: Noctua janthina; assembly: GCA_963576755.1. NCBI lineage: Eukaryota > Metazoa > Arthropoda > Insecta > Lepidoptera > Noctuidae > Noctua > Noctua janthina. Next base: position 14,398,570 of record OY755061.1, read on the forward strand.
ATTTAAAAAAAAAAAAAACGCCGTCTTCTTTGAGGGTGGGTACCCGTTTGAGAGTTCTTCTTACAAAATTTTCTTCCATGGTTTTGTCTCATTTTCTTCAAACAGCACTAAGAGTCGACACTTAAACAGTGCAACATTATTTAGACTTCCGTCTTCAGACTATATTCTATTTCTTTATCGAGTGGTTAGTACCTAACCTGGTGTCAGAGTATTTATGCCGCCCATGGACCTCTGACTTAGCTATATTGAATCTGATTTACATAGCTATGATCTCATTCAGTTAATTAAACACCGCTCACACACCAAAGACAATCCTATCATATAAGTAAGGCCCATTTCTCTCGCAATATATCTTTCATCGATTGGCATAGACAAAGAGTAATGGTTTCATTACCACCAGCATGTAAACATGTACTTGTTATTAGATAATGGTTCGTGTAGATTTCTACTAGCATGCTAGCATGCAACAATGGACACAATCGTGTGTGGCAAGTTACCTTTTTTGTAACCTTTTATTTAAGAACGTTTGACTTTGAGAACGAATGTGGAAAATGTAGTGAGGAAAATTTAGGAATGTGGATGGCTATAAGAGTAAGAGAAGGCCAAAGAAACGATGGATGAACTGTGTGAAGGATGATGTGGCTAGAAAGGAGGTGACTGCTTAGATGACGAGTAACCAATCGATCGATGGTAGACATGACGACGATCGATCACGGTGTAGTAGAAACTGTCGATCGACGTCGACTTATCCATTCTACCATCGTTCGGTGGCATCGATCAACGATCGATCGATTGGTGTGGTAACACTCTAATAGAGAAGTATGGAGGTATTGGGATAAGGGCAGGAGAATTATTATTTATTTTTTTTGTTTAGATTTTAAGTTTTTTAATTTTTTGTTTTTTATTTGTTATATTTTTTTTTTATACTGGGTGCACTTGTGGCATGTGCCAAATAAATGTATTTTCTTTCTTCTTCTTTTTTCTTTAATTATGATATTTAAGAACATTGTTTTGCTTGTTATTTTAAGGTTGGTTTTTCTTTAATTTTAGTAACTAATCTCAATTTATGTAAGCCTGGTTTAGATTAAAGCTGCTCTCTAGTTGTTTGAGTAGTGAGTTTGGATTTGGTTTAGCAGAAATACAATAACCAATCACGTGTATGTTAGAGTGGATTACAGCAATAGGCTCTGAAAAACTCTTAGGTCATTTATAGATACGAGCATTTTTTTTACAAGCTTGATGCTGCGTTTAGTCTTTGCACCTTTAGCATGCAAGCAGATAGAGCAAGTAGCTTAGAGACTCCAACAAAACACATGCTGATTCGTGAACACTATTTGCTCGAAAACTGTGTTTGGAATAAGATTTTCATTGACTAGAAAACACTCCCACAGTTCATAATCGCTTTTAATTTTATCTGCACCTGTAACAGCGTCATTATACTCTTTAGCGAACCCATCACTTTCTTAACCTGCTCTTTAAATAACTCCGACAACGCCATTACAACTTCCTACAAAAGTTTTTCTCATATCAAATCGGTTTCGTCACGCAAATAATATCTAATTTCATATTAATCATTTTTTCTCACAACTTTCACTGTTATTTTGTTTTCATTCACACTACTAGTATACGTGTTCCTATTCTTTGACCTACAGAGATGACGCTTTTAATACCGAAGCTATAATATTTATTAATCATATTTTTATGTTTAACTTTTGTTAGGCTGCGTTTGGATTGGTCGAGTTTGGTGTATCTAGAATTAAAGTCTTAAGACCATCACAAGACTAGAGTTATAAATAGTCGGATCATTGCTATTTGCTTGTGTGGAATAGGACACGGCCCGCCTGCACCTACTGCTGGGCCGTACGCTCTCATTGCAATTGTCAATCTTCAAGTGCCAGCCTCATCCTGGTTTAACTCGCAATAACAACGAGGATTTCCCCCCGACCAGCCGACCAGTTTTTTCTAGTACTTGGATACCACTCGGTCATAGTCTTACTCCACCTGCCATTACCACGCCTTGCAAGGTGTTCTGTCCAACTCCGGATTGAAAATAGACAATTAATCAAACACAATCTACATATCTTTGGTGCTGGGTCTAAAAACTTAGCTACTTCTAACTTATATCACATGGTAGACAATCAGTTATTTGCTTTTTTTGTTTGATCTGTACCTAAAAGTATTAAAAAAACATTAAATATCATTCTCATCCATCCATAAACCCTCAAGTCATAATCTATCGCTCTCTACATTGCATTCCAGTATTCTCCCACCAGTACTAGCGTCCAAACTCGACCAATATGAACGCAGCCTCGCGCCATTTTATTCCGCAATGGTGATTTTACCATGTTTAGAAGTGAAATGGCGTTGTTTTGTACAATCAGTTGAGAGGAACGGTCGTAACCACGATAATCAATACCGTTATTGCGTCGTAAAAAGTAACACTGTTTTTTTAATATATTGGTGGCTGTGTTTACGAGAATGTTATGCAGAAGTCCGGTTTTACAATATTTCTAATCCTATGGCTAGAACGGCTGTCTTATCTTATTTGAAGTAGTGGTCAGAGGTAAAATTATTGATAGGTGATGATAGCGATAACGATGATTAGCACTCTTATGACCAGGGGGGCCTAAAATAGCCGCTTTAGCAGAATCATAATATGATAATAATATGAATCATGTAATCAAGTCTAAGCCGTTATAAATAAATAAATAAAATAAAACGGTCAGAGACGCAGTTAATATCATGAATTGAATTTTGTGACCATTTCACGATTTATAACGTAATTCATATTATTATCCTATTATGATTCTGCTGAAGCGGCCATTTTAGGCCAAAAGATTGAAAAAAAAAAAAATGTTTATTTCATATCATTTTGGCTTACATTGCATCTCGAGGAGTCTCCATTTAGGCATAGAAAATGCCTGTAGTTGAAGGCTCTACTCTTCCCTTACATTATACAAATAGGCGAATAACAAAAAGAGAAAAAAAAAACAATGCATGGTTAGCTAAGTGACGTCTTTCTAAATCCAATATGGCGGACTCCGACAGATGGCGGATTAGTTATTACTTTTATGCATTTCCATGGTATGGGTATCTAATGAAAAGGTTTGCTGAGAAGAATACGATAAGTGTGTTTTATAGTTTTTTTTTAATATAATATTTATTATCCATGAGTTCTATTAGGCCCAACTTGGAGCTTAGTTTCTATTGTAGTGTGTTAGTATGTGTGCAATATTAATAACAATTCTGTGAACTATAATTATTGTAATAAAATACTTTATCATGTATTTAATAATAAAGTACTTTGGTTATGTATTTTGGTTAGCATTCGAGGAATTTGACCTGATAGCACACATAAATTGCAGTATTGCTAAATATGATATAAACCAATTTACCTGATGAGTAAATTAATGTACTAACAATAGAAAGAGCGCACAATTTGCAAAATGTAGTAGATTTAATTATATTAGCTATTCAACGCTCGTTTTAAAAAATAAAATACCTACTTCAGCGTGCTATCGATTCATACATATACTCACGCCATCTTCCCATAGGGGTAAGCAGATACTAAAAATTTCTTTTGATTCGTCGACGTTCATAAGCAATTAACCAATTTCATTGCTTTTAACTCATTTCATTTAAGTCCTTGATCTTTTCACATAACATATTGCTAAAAGTTGCTCATTGCTATAAAAATGCAACCACCACCGTACTCACCGCGGTATTTACAAATGCCATATATTACAAAAGACATGCAATCAAGCCAAATCGGGACAGGTTATTGATGTAGATTATGTTTTAATTATACCCCATTAAATATTATTACATTGTGTGTTATACCACCATACTTTGTTGGCGAACGTTGGTAATGTTATATACCACGGTGCAATGTTGCAAATATTGGTCATACATACCATCATTCAGTGTTACAAATGTTGGTCATACTTTTCCAATACCATACTCGTCTTTCACTCGATCCAGGATTGTTATCTCTGAGCAATCGTTTGGAGAGAAGTTGGCGGACCAGGGATCTTATATCCCGAGTTCCAAGATTTATGTAGGTGTAGGCACCAAAGTATTCAGTCGCTCCATGTAAAATACTGGTATTCAGCTGCATCCGGTTAGACTGGAAGCCGACCCCGACATAGTTGGAAAAAGGCTTGGCAGATGATGATCTTTGTTAAAGAATGTGTGTCGAATGAACGCCAATGTTGGCTATACCATAATCATTATAGGCTTCTATAGAAACTTTATGGTGTTTAATAGTGCGCAACAAGGTGATTTATCTAGAGTATTATAATAGACACTAATGCTGATTTTATAACGATTTACTTTGTTGTAAATATGAGGCGTTAGTGGTGAAACAAGACTATTTTATTTGTGTTAAAATCGTTAGGCGAAGTGATGTTTAAGTTGGTCCATTAGGTAAGAAAGCAATGTTGGTTCTGATAGAAACGCTCATCAACTGTTTCTTAACTAATCTCTGTTCGACTTTGTATTAAAAAATGTAGTGTTTCTAATAGTTTCTTTTATGTCGTCATCAATGAAGCCTAAAGAAAAAGCAATATTAATGAAAACAAACAGTAAACATGATAATATCCCGTTTCTAGTGTTAATGATAAATAATATTAATGCATATGAAAGAAACGGTTTTGATAAGAATTTTATTATTATAGGTGTTATATGCGATTAAAATATAGCAGATAGGCAGTCGCTCCAACTAAAATACTGGTATTCATCTGCATCCAGGTAGACTGGAAGCCGACCCCAATATAGTTGGGAAAAGGCTAGGCAGATGATGATGCAATTAAAAACACAAAAAAAAAAACAATTCATAGTAATACGTACGATTCCATGTCTCATTATAAAATTCAAAACCGATGTGATGCTGATTAAGTACCTACCTTTAATTAGATTTACACAAACCATCAAATTCCCAGTTCAGTGATGCTTAAGTCCCATGTAATTGAGGTGCGAGGGCGAGCCTCTAGACATCAACCGGGCATTAATCCAACACTGCTTTCTTCTTCCTAAGGGAAAAATGCCCAGCCCACTGTCTGATGTTCTAGGTACCTAGGTTTTACGACAATAGACCGTCGAGGATTAAGTAGCAACAAATCTTTGACACAGTTACTGTCAAGTGCTGTAAGCCACACATACTGTGCTCCTGTCAACACGTGTACCTTGTACCTGCACATAAAATGATTCACGGATCACCGTATTCACCTTCAAGGCTCTAGTGGATTCCGATATAAACACCGGTGACTAATCGTCTTAATAACTCCTATTGTATAAGCACTATAACGAGTTTTGTTTGTTCATGTGTTTTGTGTTTGAACTTGTAAACGGATTATGGGTTTTGGCGTTTGAGGAATGTGTGTTGGAAAAATGGCAAAGCTTTTTTGGTTCAAGTATATCGTATTAGGCCGGGAATTTCTGCTCTTGTTAGGTCCTGACTGCATGTGATGCGGAAGAATGAGGAAAGTTTTGATTATGAATGTTTTATTAAAAAGTATGAACTGAAAGTGTGGTAATCGGTTATCGGGTATGGTCATGTGATGCGTAGGAATGAGGAAAATGTTGAGTTTGTGTGTAGATGGCTATAAGAGTAGAGGAAGACCAAAGAAACGATGAATGGACTGTGTAAAGGATGATATGGCAAGAAAGGAGGTGTCTGATGAGATGACGAGTAATAGAGAAGTATGGAAGAAGAAGACATGCTGCGCCGACCCCAAATGAATTGGGATAAGGACAAGAGAATGATGATGTTTGGTCCTGAGTTCCTGACTTTGTAGTGTTTCCTGTAGCCAAAGTATGTTACAGTTGGTAACACGACTGAGCCCTGAGAAAGGAAGGACTCCTTCGATATTGATTGAAATGACACACAGATCAAAACAGCAAACACTTCGCTACTTCATCGTGTTACATAAATACATATAGGTACATACTTCATAGTGTTCCCATCTGCGACAAACAACTTAACATCACTTGAACAGATGACTTCATTAAAATCTATAGTACCGGTATAGCTGAACTCGCGGATGTCTCGCGACTCTTGCGCCGATTCCGAAGCGCGTGCTCCGATGCGACCCGACCGTGCCCCTGTACCGTTAAGATGTCGTAGTACTGCGGTAACATTACTGCAGGGAATTGCTTGCGTGACGTTAGAAATAAACATTTTGAAATCTGTCGATCAGTTGTGGTTATGGAATTTGAGTTAGTTCGGGTTTAAGGAAAGGCTGCCTCGTTGGTCTAGTGGTCGCAAGCTCGACTGCTGAGCATGAGGCCCTGGGTTCGATTCCCGTGTCGGGTTAAATTGTTATTGGGGTTTTCCATCAGAAATTTCTCAGTACCAGTCACGGAGCTTTGGTTTGTGCCCGGTGATGGCAATAGGCTCGTCCCTTATTTACTTAGGACTAAAACATAACTGTCGAAATTTGGGTGTACTATTAGGTACACCTCTGCCTAACCCTTCGGGGATTACAGGCGTGTTGTTATGTATGTATGTTATTTTGAATGTCAAATAGCAGCAATAAAATACTAATGCTTAGCCACATCTGCTCAAAATTTAAAAGGGCTTTTATTATGACTTTCATAGTAATAAGTCCGGTCATTTAATTAAAACATTGGTGCTTAATTTTCATTCTTGATATTCATTCTCATTTGCATTTAATTTCCTCTTGTGGCTAAACGGAACGAATCAGCCATTTTGATTCATGTATTGAGGGTGATAGATACTACGCCGATTATAGCGGTTTCATTACTGAATAACAATTTAACATTCACCATAACTACATCTTTCTCGTTTTTATGAATGGAAACGACGCATCAAGATTTAAATTACGAGTTTTCGATTATTTTTCGAATGAATTTCAAATTATTACTCCAGAGAATGTTTTGTTATTTTGTAATTAATTCAAGATTTGTCGTGATAAGAACGTGTGGTGAGAGTATTTCATGAGAGAAGTTTCAAGTCCAGAAAAGAGGTTTTATTTAGGCAACATGTATGAGAATTTGCCTAGAAAGGACGGAAAACTCAGAAGAGGCAGATATAAATGTATAAAAGAGAAGACGTAGTGCACCATTCCAAATAAACTGTTTCAGAGGATGACAAGCACTTCTGTTGTACCGATCAAAATACTGCCTCGCTTTCTGGCTGTCATGAATAAATATTATGAAGCTGGAAAACTACAACACTTTCATATGTAGTAGCGTCAAAATGCATCGTAAAACAGTAGCCGATTCTAATTCCAAAGCACAAAGCCGCAGTAGATCCCCATTTACGACAGCCTATGACTGAAGAATATTTATGTGAGCCCGTCTCAGTAACGGTGACTAGGGATGTACCGACTAGTCGGTCCGAGTGATGCAAATGAAATTATATTTAATGGTTATTGTTAAAAAATACAAATTGTACTAGCTGTTGCCCGCGGCTTCGCGTGAAGTTCGGAAACTGGCCCACGGGATTATACTACCGGGATAAAAAGTATCTTATATGTAAATCCAGGTTATAAACTATCGTTTTATTCCAATCCGTTCAGTAATTTGCGCGTGAAAGAGTAACAAATATCCTTCCATCCATTCTCACAAACTTTCGAAGTAAGATAATCAGCCTTACAGTTTTTTAATTTAATCTAGGAATCGAAACCTATTCCTTTGGTTATCAATAATTTAACCTAAATCAAGAAAAACATAATTTCACTTTTAACTGAGCAATAAATTGAGAATTTCTATCCATAATAAATAAGAATTAGATGATTTTTTTTATTTGTCAAGTATTCCTTTTTTTTTCTTTTTTTTCTAGTTTTTTTTTCTTTCTATTATTATTTTTTTTCGGTGCTTGCGAGCGAGTGCTTCTTAGGAATCAATGCGAGCGACTCAGCTGTACATGAAACACCACGGATATTGCTGATGCCTCATGAACTCCACCGAAAGCAATGATCGGCTTGGCCAACTAGTCGGCCAAGCCAAAAGGAAGGATTATGATTTTAGCAGTCTATTTATGCTTGCGTTACGTATGTTCCCCCGTAGCGCCTAAACTATTCAGCCGATTTTGATGAATAACGGCGCGGGTAATATTGGCTACATTTTAACCGACTTCAACAATAGGAGGAGTCGATTTTACCTTGTAAAACCCGAATTTAATTAAAGTGTGATTTTTCAATAATCGGGTTTTTTAGTATACTTACCACACAAATTCGTATGCAACCGATTAGTTGGCCAGTTGGCTAGTCGGCCCATCTCTAACGGTAACGTACATGGTGGTGTCATAAAATATTATGGAGCCATAAGTGAAAGTGCCTGTCTCCCCAGTTTATGGTTGATAGTAGTATACGTTATGAAATTGATTAGCGAAGTCTTAGAAATTCTTGTTAGGTATCTCATGGGAAATTGATAGCTTTCGTTTTTGTATTAGCGGCTCTTTATTATATTAGAATAGAGGTTGTTGCTATTAATTTTGCTGCTCAATTTGGAATACCACATTTAGAAGAATGATTGTTATTAAACTATTAATTAACATCTTCGCTTTTACCTTTACACAAAGTAATGCGCCTGGCTGGGTTCGAACTCATGACTTACTGCTCGTAAGTCGAGGTCCCAGCAGTGGGAACATTAATAGGCGGATTATGCTTATGCTATGCTTTTACCTTTTTAATGCCCGAGCATGGACGCACGCGCGTGCCTTCCACGCCAAGCCACAATTTCACCTCAAATGCCTACAAAAACAATTCCAAAACTATTTAATTGTTTATTTCTTGTAAAATTGTGCGCCGCATTTTTTGTCACAATTTTGTGTCGTTGGCGTACAGAGCACGCGCTTGCTTGTCACGTATATGTGACAATGATGTTCAAAAGGCTAACTTAGTGAATTGGTGAGAAAATATCTTCTCTTTTGGCTTCTGCTAGTTCATTGTTCTTTTCATCCAAGTCGCAGAAGTTGTAGGTATAGCGTAGTTCATAACGGTCTTCATGTTTTCGCAATCTGTGGAGACCCCGCGTGAATGTCAGAAATTACCTCACGGGAATATTGGTACTTTCGGATTAAAAGTATCCTATATCTTAACCAAGATCATGGTGTAGCCGAGTACCGTATCCAAATCTGTAAAGCCGTAAAATTTTGATATTGAAACAACTTGGTAAATAAACATCATTCAATGGTTATTGATGACGAAGCAATGACGGTTCTAGTTCCGCTCGACCTTGCGACCACTTTATAAAATTCTCACCCGTATAAACGGATATTGGGTTCGAACCTGCCCTTGGGAACCTGATGGCCCATGACGTGACAACACCTTATTGTACAAACCTTTGCAGTTTGACAAATAGAAGTATCATTGAATAATTTGGGTAGCGGACATTGTATAACTTCGATTTTATTAAAGGATGTAACGGACATGAACGTTGTCTATTGTGAAAAATGCATTGTATTTGATGAAATGTACTTTCACGAGCCTGAATTTCGCATGAAATTGTGAGTGATTCAGAACATTTAAATGCTGCTCTCAAATCGATGAGGAAAACTAGAATGGAAGAAATGTTCTAGAACCAAACTTGCAAAGACATGTGACATCTTCCAATCTTCACTGGGACCGCGTGGGGTATACCACCACTCATAGAGGTATGTATGCCAGCATTGTCCTGCCCTTGTCCCAATTCATTTGGGGTCGGCGCAGCATGTCTTCTTCATCCATAATTCTCTATTACTCGTCATCACATCAGACACCTCCTTGCTTGCCATATCATCCTTCACACAGTCCATCCATCGTTTCTTTGGTCTTCCTCTACTCTTATACCCATCCACATTACTCAACACTTTTCTCTTTCAGCGATGGAAGAAAGGTTATCGACATATTTATGTTTTTATGCAATAATTAAATTATTCTTCGCTGAAACCACAAAACAACGGTAGGAAAGTTTCAGTTTGTCTGTTGTGTTAGATAACCTCTTATCACAATCACATGTTTCGAGAAATTCGATCCCGAATACTCATATTTCGCGACTGCGTGACAGTTTTTGATCCAACGGCTATGCAGATAACACTAGGTTAGATAAAAGTTCTAAGCATAACAACATTGACCTATTGGCCTACTCTTCTCTGTTGCAAACAATACGATGTTGTACAGATGAAACAATACATAATAATCACTATTGTTCCTTCAAGTCTTACTTATTATTGTTCTTGAATTCAATCGATATCTGGTGAAAATCGTTCCACCATCATCCTAAAGCAATTTGGCTTGTTCTTCGATTATTTTTTATTTTATTTGGGGTAGGCACACCATGCTCGCACTCGAATTTTTCTTTCCATGTCAAAAACAGCTATGTTCCCTACGCAGGGTTTGCGTATAAAATATTAAAAATTAGGCACACCATGTCTAAATCTTCTTTCATACTTCTCTATTACTCGTCATCTCATCAGAAACCTCTTTTCTCGCCGTATCATCCTTCACACAGTCCATCCATCGTTTCATTGGTATTTCTCTACTCATATAGCCATCCACATTCATACTCAAAACTTTCCTCACGACATTGCCTTGTATTATTATTCAAACTTCTGGAACTTGCTTTATCATCATTAACTGCATCCGTACCTCTATTACACTTCCTCTAGTTTCGGCCTCATCAAACCACAGACTGTCACACCACCATAGATTGACATTCCCTATATTTATATAAACTTGGTTACCGTTGCCACCACATACCAAACAGGTGCACACTTTTCTTCCGAATTCCTCACAGCCGGTGAAACGCTAGACCCAACTTTGTCACAACGTACACTTAAGTAGTAAACCATGAAACGCAGCTTCGAGTACACACCATTACCAGTTTTACCGCAAATATGAAAGCAGAGACAAACAGTACTAAACAGCTAACCATGGCTTGTGGGCCGAAGTCGAGGGAGAAAGGTGTATAATCTCATTAGAGGCCGAAGGTAATTCTTTTATGTCATTCGTGGTGGCCCTTGTTAGAAGTGGTGTGGTGTGAGGGTATGAGCGGAGCGAATTTTGTAATAACGTGAAGAGTTTAGGCCGTGGTGATAAGAGTAACCAGAAAGCAAAGTTGGTAGCTATCGAAGCTTAAGGCCGAGATCTATATGTATAAATAAACGTTACATTACTAAGCATTTTCTCGTGCATAGACGTGGTCCCGTCTCTTTCTTGCTCTTTTAGTTTTGCAGTTGTGTGCTAGTAGCAGAAATAACGCTTAGCGGTAGTGTGTGCTTAGTTAAGTTTACAGATCCCGATCAGTGTTAGCGTATCAGTTCTGAGTATTTAAAAGGCTTAAGTCTAAAAGTGTCTTAGTTAGCTATCTTTAGCGATCCGCTGCTAAACCCACAAAAATCAAATTTTAAACATCTATAGTCAAATTAGTCAACACCAGTTGCTACTGAAACTAGTCCTTTCCCCTGATTCCGGTCTTTGGCCAAGTTTATTTAGAGAGCCAATACTGAAAATAAACAGCCTTAATTCAATGTTACCAATGACTATTATTAGCCATACACGAACGTGTATAATGTACCGCCTGCAATCAAAAATGAATGGTTAAAAGTAATCAATCATCAAATAATTTCATTGTCATTGGAGACACGAAAATATGTATACCCACCATTGCCTCCTGTTTGCGTGTTGTGTTGTTTGTTTATTCATGAAACAGATCGATTTATTCACCACCTGTTTAAGCGTGAATTTAAGGGATTTAATGCTATATCAATGATATTCTTTTAGACGATAAATTAAACTTTCAGTTAGCGCGTTTGTAGTAATGACAACAATGACTGAAGTCAATGCGCGTCTCATGTGGAAACCACGTTTTTTGGAAAGCCTTTTGTTATAACATGTTTTAAAGGCGCAAGGTATTCTAATAGTTTAATTTAAAAGCGCCAGGGTAGACCGGGAAATTCAAATATTCTTTCGTTATTTGCAATTTGAATTTAGCAGGCCACCCTGGCACATCCCCCTTAAACAAGGATGAGCGTCATTACCACCAGCGTACCAGAATACCAGAGAACGTGGACGAAGCAAAAGCAGTATGTAAGGATCTTAGCAGGTGGGGTTCCCCAAAGAATAATTGGCGTGAACTTCATTAGCATTGGTAATATCTTTGGTTGTTCTATTCTCAAGTTTTTTTTCTGACCTTGGGCCGTTAGAACTTTCAGTCATGTGCGCGGCATATGTAGCAGTAAATATGTATCCCGACTTATGCCTTAGCTAAACAAAACACGTCTATGACATCACGTTTGCAGATTCCCGAATGGTTAGCACCCACATTTCGCCTGTTATTTAAATCCCATGTAATAGGAGTGAGCCTACTGCCATCAACCAGACTGGGACTGATGAAAGCACCTAATAACACAAGTTGGGGGTCCGACTAAGAGGATTTGCAAAAAATACCCGATACGGTGAAAATACAATTTACGGCACTATACGTTTGAACGCTTCTAACTTAAACCACTGTTAATACACAAACAACGAGCGTAACGGCCACGAGCGCACGCGCATAATACGCGTAGCTTCTCACAACGAATGTGTTGACAGGTGACACGAGACCTCTACCGGTTACGGAACTAATGGCATGACAAAATAACGCTGCGATGCCGCGGTTACGTCAACTGGTGTCTAGAAAAAAATGGCGTTTTGGATATAAGTGAGTTGGTTTACTTTTCTATAGTAGACAATCTCGTTGATTAGTCGGTTATTGAAGTTATCTTGAGGAAGAGAGAGATTAGTTCTTAGTATGAAGGACAGAGGTAGAAGTATAGTTATTGCAAAGTAGTAAGGCTGTATAATTGATGTCGGAATATTATAAGCAGAGAAGACTTTTAACAAAGCGAGAAAAGGGTTGACGCGACATTTTTATGGCTGTAAAGGCTAAAATCAGGAGAACCTTTTTGATTTCTATCCTGGGAAATCATATACCGTTATTACTTTTACGAGTAACATACGTTCTTACACCCGTATCTGATGCAATAGACAAGAATGTAAACGAAGTAAGAACCGTCAAGGAAAGCAAAGCTCCGAATTCTAACTTTTGACAGTTTTAACTTCAAGCAGTTACTAAACTACAGAATAAAAATCGTATCATAAATAATAACTTTTTACTCAAGTAATCATTTTGATTGTTCATAGTGTTAGTGTTTGTTTAGGGTGCTAATAAAATGTGCGGTGCTGGCCACACTTGATGATGGCTAACAAAATGTAGCATGCGTATCAGCCGAAATGGGTTTGATGGCTTCCTGCTACCTTGGGAGACCATTTAAGGGTCTTACGAATTACGTTAAGATGAGGGTTACGATAGTTCTGTGCAGACAGCAGTAAAGATATGTGCTGCGTACGTTCCTTAGACTGCGCTCTGCCTTGACCTTTCAGCTACCGTTCCTGATGATGATGGTGTTGGATAACAATGAATCTAATGGCTGAATCAACCGACTGGTATCAGCCGGGAATGGCGAGCTGATACCAGTGGGGGGTGCGCGCGAATGTACTTGTATCTCCCGGATCTCCGACACACGGTAGTATATTGGGTTTTTAGGCGGTTAGATTCCGACATAATCCTCCGCTCGCCCCAGACGGAGGGTATCCATGAGGATTTTCCCACTCAAAAAAAAAATGTTCCTAATAAAGCACCTGTGTTTTAATGACTAAAAACTTCCATGAGAGTCTGACTAGGTTTACCACTGATTGGCGCCAGAATGTTTGTAAAAGAATGCAGATAAAATAAATTTCCCTTTTGTAGCACACTAGAAACGAAAGCTGTTCTATCGAAATATTTTAATCACATATCTTCAATACTGAACGGCTGTTAATTGCAGTTCACTCTCTGTGATTATAGTGAGGCCGTTTAATAACCGCCACATCTTACTGGAGAACCAGTAGTTATGTTACAAACTATGTTTTGAATGCACTCGTTGCGAAGCTGTATGATTATTGGTATTGGGATTTGTGTGGTATAGAAATGTGGAGTGGATTCTTTATTGAGGTGAGCCGTGCATCGGTGTTTACTTTCTAAATAGTGTTCTAGTAGATATGTAGGGCATTGGAGTCACTCCTACCCTTCGTCATCATCATCTTTCGGCCGAAAGATGTCCTCTTCTGGACGTAGTCCTCCCCCAAACGTTGCCATATCGATCAGTCATGTGCTTCTCGCTTCGAGCTGGTTCCTACGGCCTTGGAAGCCTATATTGTGGTCCAACTGCAGTACAAAGACCTCCCTTTCACTTCTAACCACACAATGCTGTCTTGTGCTAGACCTGGCCAGGCCTTTCGGTAGAAATCAAGTGCTCTTAAATTTTCGCATTTTTTTTTGTGTCCCATAAACGATGGATAGACCCTGTGAAGGACGATATGGCTAGAAAGGAGGTGACAGCTAAGATGACGACGATTAATAGAGAAATATGGAAGAAGAAGACATGCTGCGCCGACCCCAAGTAAATTAAGATAAGGACGGGACAATGATGATGATGATAAACGATATCAAGTTAGAACAAAGACCTCTCTTCACCATACAGATGTTAGATCCAACCAGGAGCGCACATTAAAGACAAAAAATCCTGTTCCCTTCTTGTTACAATAATGAATAGTAAACGTTTGATAACTATGGCAGGGCAGGTAGCCCCACCTGTCGTGTGCGGTGACGCGTGGCAGACATGTTGTGAGCATCCGTCAGAGACTCGTAGTTCAACAGAATCAGGCTTTGTTAGGAAGGTCAGGTGCGTGGTACTTGTTGGTAGAGATGGTTGTGGGTGGATGAATCAGAGGATAAAGAGATAGCTCGTGCTGTATATTGCTTTTGGTGATACAAGGGTCAAAAATTTAGTAATGATTTTGTATATCAGACTTAGTTTGTAATTTGTAGTAGTGTATGTAGTCTTTTGTCATTTTCAGTTTATGGGAGTGGTACTTTTAGGAGCAGTGTGAAAAAGTGGCGTTTTATACTTGCTGAATATGTTAGGAATATATTTAAAAACTGAGAAGTTTCTGATGATATTGTTAACTAAAGTAAGCATATAGAAGTAGAAGTTTGTTGACCCATACTGAAGTCCCATACATAAGCATTAACCTATTTCGTAATTTAAACGATATTTAGATAATTGAATTGAAACTGATAAACTTTGCGAAGAACCTGGCTCTGAAGATACAGACTATTGCCTAGTTTCAGAGTCAGGGATACTTATACTTTATTTGCCAAATATAAGCCACAATGAAGTTACAATTTCATTCGGTACCTAATGAAATTGTAACCCAATGCCCAATCTCATATTTCAAGTCACTACGATGTACATTTTAGAATAAGACCAACTGTAACAAGGGTTGTGAGTAAAACATTATTTCTTATTATTATCATAACCTAAACTTGCCACTCCGGACTCATATTGAAATAGAAAGAACATAGGCCTTTGCCCTGAAGTGGGACAACATAGGCACAACATAATAAAATTAAATTCCTATGAATAGCCAGCTGAACATTTCCCACCAAAGAGATTAAAAACAATTTCATACTGAGAAATCGATATTATAATTAAATATCTATTGATAGAAAGTGTATGTTTTAATTATACGAATACTATTAAGGCTTCACCACATTTAATTAACCGCATGAACTTTATATACAGAAGTTCAACTCCTATTTTAAGCACTCAAGGCTCAAAAAGTGAGTACAATCGTATTCAAAGAGTTTTCATTTGACCCCTTTACGAATTGTAACGTGATTCATACTACTATGCTATTATGTTTCTGATAAAGCGGCCTTTTTAGGCCACTTGGGTGGGTACAGGTAGGTAAATGTATGAGGAATAGTTAAGAAAGAAGGTAAACTACAGTACTCTCTCAAGTTATTATGTCTTGTGAGTGTGACTGTAGCTTCGCTTCTTTTTGTTTTTTTGTCATTCAAAAGTGCCTGTGATGGTCTAATTGAAATTACTGCTTTTGACTTTGAAGGCTAATATGTTTTGTTCAAAGTCACGGTGTCAGCAAACCAAAGAAACGACATGATGCCATGTCAGGAAAAAGTATGTTAAAAACATACATACATTGCTAAAATCCTACCTAACCTTTCCTTTTGGCTTCGCCGTATAGTCGGGTAAAATATACACTTAGCGACACGAACAAGATTTTTTCTTCCCATTTTCTTGTTGCCGTGTTTTGTAGCGATTATTTTGTTTCTTCGTTATTTGGTATGTAATTTTATTACGTTGTGTAGACTGGTGCTTCGGTACTTTATATGAAATGGTGTAAACTTATGTGATAGAAGTAAAATTATTTTCTCAAGCTTTACTTCCTAATCAATCGATCGCATGAGATGCTTACCGTTTTACCTGTTATGATCTTTATTGAAATTGGCTGTGTTTATAGCATACGGTATAGACAACTGTACATGATTGTAGGTGATTAGTGTATTCTGCACTAATCCACCATTTTCTCATTTCTCCTCAAAAATGCGATAAAAAGCCACACAAGTTTATAGAGGTATGAAGAATAGAGTGTAAAGATCTTTACCCTCCATAGAAAAGGGAGGATCCTCTGACCAGACGGGTGTTTTGTCTGGTGGACTACTGCCCGACAGATGTTGACGGGTTTTTCTATATAGTCTTAAGCCGCGGATAACTTGTAACTGCACGATTTAGAAATGTTGAAAAATAAAAATTATTTAAGCCAAGTCAGAGGCCCAAGGGCGCCATAAAAACTCTGACACCAGGCTAGGCACAAACCACACGATAAAAAAGAAAAATAAAGATGTTGTTAGTTCTTCATTTTTGTCATAGACGGCGCTGTAATAGTTTTTGTATTGCCGCTGCAGGTATTAACCATAACCGTAAATTCGATCCGAAAGGCAGTAGGAAGGCAGGCGGTGCAGTGATAAATAAATTAAACTGCGTTATGTGGCGTATCGTCGTAAATCGGTCGTTACGTGTCTCTTCCTTGAGGCAGGTCCGAACCACATTCCGATATGGGCATAGATTAGTTGTGGGTAGATGAGCCGACGCATTTAACTGAGTGAAGTTTGGCGCCATTTAGATGAGCTAAGGCGAAGTGATTTTTGGCGCCTTTTTGCTTGGCACGTAATTGATGAAATTTATTTCATCACCACTGCGTTCACTGCTCTTAAAACGGTGAAAGAAAACATCGTCACGAGTCTGGCATATCCTGAAACCAAAATTTCAAAGACATGTGACATTCTACCAACTTGGCCGAGTGGTGGTTCCAGCTCACTCCCAACAGTGAGAACATTATAAGCTGATCATGGTTGCTGGTTGAAGCCCTCTGGCTAGATAAATAATGGGCAGAGCCACTCACAATAGGTGAGACGTCATTGGGCCGTAATTGAGTTTTTAAATAGCGATAAAATCAAAATCAAAGCATTTATTTCAAGTAGGCCAGTTACAGGCACTTTTGAATTGTCGAAACAAAGACAACAGTAAAATATAGCTACAGTCCCAGTCACAAGGCACAAAAACTGTGAAAGTACTGTAGTTGCCCATTCCCTAACTTAGATCTCTATGGAGAAGAACGGGCAAGAAACTCCATGGACACTCTTTTAAATCAGAATAATTTAATAAAACCTTGGTTACATCATTCATGTTGAGATGGTACATTATATGCTAATGTATAATGTTGATAGTTGGTAAGTATGGACACTTACATAGGTGACTATTTATCATCATTTTAATAAGCCTTTTAAGTGTTGTGTGTATATTAATCTCCCTTCTGGTTTTAATTAGCGATGCACTGACTATACAGGGTATAAACAGACCCTTCACAAAGCCGTCAACCAAGCATTCTGTACATCAAACTAAGTAACTTTACGCAAAAAATATTGCTGGGAAAGGCCTTTTTTTTGGGGTGCAAAATCACGTTTTACGGTAGGACTAATGGAATGCACTCAAAGCATTGTGCTGATGGATGGATTGAATAGTACGGGGGTCGTGGAGGTGTTTAAAAATATTACATTAAAAACATGTATTTAAAAAAAAAACTTGTAAAAAAGTTGTAACTTTGACTCCCAATATCTCCGTAACTAGAAGGTATGGTCTAGAACAAAAAAAAAATGATCTCAAAGACGGGGAGAACAAGTGCCTTTCGGCTTCGTTAAGGGTCTATTTACACCCTTTATTTAAATGAGCTTGCAAAACTAACTATTAACCACCGTTAGAAGAGGCTTTCACAGATATGCAGAGATAGATATGCTATCTATAGCACACGAGTATTATAACGTAGTGGTTAGTAGAAAGGTTAAGACAAATCGGTTGTTTGTGTCCCTTTCTTGAGGCAGGTCCGGCCGCATTCCTGTGTGGACATAGACTATGAATTCTTAAGATGTGCCAGCAGCACTGAATTTGGGAGGCAGATGTTGGTACTGAGCTTCTTTGAGTTCTTCGTTCTAAAACGTGTGTAATCCCTGCAAAACCTTCGTTGAGGTCTTCTGTGGTGCAGGTTTACGGGTCTAAGTCCTCAGGTACAGAAGAGATGGTATGGATTAAATTAAAATCCCGTCTCAACAAATATCGCTTTCCTTGACGCGTATGTAAAGGAAAACATTCTGCAATTATTCATTTTGAAGAAACTTTTCATTGGCAGTATTCATATCTAGCAAGTATCAATGCATGTTTTACCCGACTACGGCGAAGCCAAAAGGAAGGGTTATGATTTTAGCAGTCTATGTATGTATGTATTCACGTACGTTCCTCCGTAGCGCCTAAACTCTTAGTCCGATTTTTATGAATAAGGTGTCAATCGATTCGGTATACCCGGGTAACATAGGCTATATTTTAACCGACTTCAACAATTGGAGGAGTCGATTTTACCTTGTAAACCCCGAATCTAATTAGAGCGTGATTTTTCAGTAGTCTGGTTTTCTAGTTGTAGCAGTGGCGAAGGTTCCATATAACTCGATTCCTACCGGCTTCCCTTTGAAAAATGGCACAGTCAGTATTCTACAAACAAAATCAAGGGAATAGTTAGAGCGCGCCGCCGAATAAGGGAATGAGCCCTTAGCCGCTACGCGTTGACTTAAATAGGCTCGGTCGTCTGGATCGGGCTTCCTGGTGGGGTGTAGGTTGGAGACGCAACTTATAGACAAATAATATAATCACATTAAAGATATGATACTCCGGCTTACCTCTTACAAAAATTGACCCTTTGCCACACAAATTGTTGAGGTAGGCAGTCGCTCCATGTAAAATACTGGTATTTAGCTACATCCGGATAAAAGCCGACCCCAATAGAGTTGGGAAAAGGCTAGGCAGATGATGATCTTATACACTGCATTGCTGCCATCTGCAATTAAGTTATATCTTGTAGTATAAAATTACGATGTGTTCACTCACTTATCTTTATAATTCAATCTTAATTTATCAGACACGATACAGAGATAATCTAGTAGCCATTTAATTATCATCCACTTACTGCTGATATAGACATTTCTTAGGCACATATTATCGTCTCCAGTGTCCTGTCTACTTCTAATCTATGTTATCTCATCTATGCCAGTTCTTGAGGTTGTATAATAGTTCTAGTACAGCTTCAGTGCATTAATGAAATGGTCTGGGATACCGCAATTTGTTGCTTTGATACGGGCTTAGGGTCCAAAGATCTTGTACCTGTGTTACTTGAGACATCCGAGTGGCGCTACTTGCTAAGAATAATGCCATCCACCTGTCCAATTCAGTACTTTTCAAACATAGTTCCAAATTCCACCATGTTTCATGATATGTTGGTGAAGTTATACCTCCCTGTATCCGGCCTGAGGTCTGAAGATGTTCGCTTTTATGTCCAGTGTTTTTGTGGATGGGTTATAATTCTGCGGTTAACAGGTTTACTGGATAATTGTGGTCACATTGTCGGGTAAGATACGGCCTGTAAATTGTTGCCGGTCAAAGGCCTCTTCTCATATGGGAAAAGAATTGTTATAAGTCTAGGTTTACTCAATTTTACTTTAATAATAACAGCCGTTCGGGGCGATCTTTAGGTTAAGCTGCGCTTGCCTAAGTTATTGTTGAGTTTCCTTCGTGCCTCGGAAAGCACGTTAAGTTTTTGGTCCCGGCTGTCATTTGTAGATCTTTGACAGTCGTTACAAATAAGCCCGAAGTCTGACAACCAGTCTTACCA
The DNA here is from genome assembly GCA_963576755.1 of Noctua janthina. Classification (NCBI taxonomy): domain Eukaryota; kingdom Metazoa; phylum Arthropoda; class Insecta; order Lepidoptera; family Noctuidae; genus Noctua; species Noctua janthina. The sequence continues at coordinate 14,418,672 of OY755061.1, forward strand.
AGGGGTATCGTATTACCCAGTACTAACTGAGTTTTGGAGGTCAGATAGGCAGTCACTCCATGCAAAATACTGGTATTCAGCTGCATCCGATTAGGCTGGAAGACGACCCCAACATAGTTGGGAAAAGGCTACGCATATGATGTTGAAACTAAGAAAGTACATAAACTAAGTTGAAAAAGTCACACGGTTGGTTTTGAACTCGCATGCTTATTCTTGAAAGCGGAATCCTTAACCTTCGGGCCATCACGAACAAAGGTCATGGATGAACAAACTGTTATATTTCCATTTCTCAAGCTGTTCCTACTTTGCTGTATGACCAGATGTTACTGAACTTCAGTATAGTACTTACAAATGTTTGTTGTATCTTGTATATTTGGTTGTGATTTGGCAACTGGCAGCAAGTCTGTAGAATTAAGTTGCCAAATCATAGACTGGTTTTAAGCATCGTCGTTTTTATGCCAAATGTAGGTTCAAGTAGTACTTGCCTTTTAATTGTAACTGTCTTGTGTAGTTCTAGCTTGCGCCCGCGGTTTGGCTCGCGTGAAGGTCGAAAATTATCCCACAGGTACTACCGAGTTCCCTGACGGTTGACAGCTTTTCAACCTTATTACTTAGGGCATAAGGGTGAAAAGTGGCAGACCGTCAGTGAACACGGTAGTACATGTTGTTGGGATAAAAAATATCTAACCACCAAGGTCCTGGTCTACTTGTGTGCCTCATTGAAATCCGTTCATCGTTAATAAGGCCTTTTTTTTTTTTTTTTTTCCGGATGGGAAATCATCAAATGACCCCCCCCGCTCTGGGCGGAGCGGAAGGGAGTGTCAGACTTGTACTGACTAAAACCCACCCATGTTCCTTCTTTGCCTTTGTGTTCCAGGGCCACGGTATCTCTTTCGAACAGTCCCGCAGCCCTGGCAGGCATCGGCCCTTGCGGACCCCTACTTATCGTTAATAAGGCCTGAAAAAGTGACACACAGACATTAATATATAGGGTCTAACTATTTATATACGAAATATTTTCAGGGAATCATCTATCGGCTATAACAAAGCCATTTCAAGGGATTTTTTTTTTATCTGAGTATATTTTTTATAAAAAATAAATAATTTAAAATTACTTGACCCACAAAATAAATACTGGCTCCTTATTTTTAGCATCCATTTCGGTAGTTTACTACGTCGTATTTACCCACTGTCATTGTTAGAATATGGGAGTAAAGGTTTTATGCAAACAGTCTCAAAAAATTTTAGAATTATAATAATTTTGTAAAAAAAAAACACTCGAATAATTCTTTTTTTCGTTGCTATGGTGACTTTACGACTTATAGAAGTTACTCTTAAAATATTTCGTGTATGAAAAGATAGACCTTATCATCATCATCATCATCTGCCTAGCCTTTTCCCAACTATGTTGGGGTCGGCTTCCAGTCTAACCGGATGCAGCTGAATACCAGTATTTTACATGGAGCGACTGCCTATCTGACCTCCACAACCCAGTTAGTACTGGGTAATACGATACCCCTTGCTAAGACTGGTTGTCAGACTTTTTGGGCCACTGACTACCTATAACGACTGTCAAAGATCTACAAATGACACCCGGGACCAACGGCAAAAAATAGACCTTATATTGGAGTGAAATAAAAGACTGCTAGATATAGATAGTAGATATACTATACATGTTACATCAGGGAAGAGACGTTTTCAAGGATAGTTTGGTGAAAATCATTCGGTAGAACGGACTACGTTCTATAAAGCGGCTGTCAACCTTTTCTCAAAAACGAATGGTCTTCATAAGATAGGCTATATGTTATTAAAACCCTCCCATTAATATGATAAAGAACACTTGCCACTATCGTCTTGAATATAAACGAACACATAAGATTAACGATGTTGTCTGTTTACCACATGATATCATAACGCTATGTATTGATTACTAATCAAGGGTGAACTAATATGTAGGTGTTGATCGTTAAGATTGTAATGATTAATGATTTGAATACATTATGTTTTAACATGTGTGTTGACATACATTTGAATGGTCCTTGGACAGTTGCGAGAAGTTCTGCTTTTGAAAGGTTTAAAAGCCGTTTTTCCACATGGGTTTAGTATTACTTCTCTCGACTATCTATTTAATCACAGCGTAAAATACAACAAAATTGATTTAATAAAAATCGAGTTTTCATTTATAAAAACTTCAAGAATCTACGTTGATTTCGACTTCATAATATTGCTGTGATTTAAATCGTTATTTTTCTGTGATGTTAAATACCTCGTTGGTCTACAGCTGAGCCTGAGGTCCTCTTGGGTTTGATCTCCAGGATAGGCTTAGTGTTATTGGATTTTCCATCCGGAATTTTCAGTAGGAGCCCCCTAGGCGCGCCCTCTATTGCATGGGACTCAAATACAAGTGGCGGTGTGTGTGTAGATATACCTTACAGGTGTCATGTCATGTTATGTTTATGTGACATCCTCTGCAGACAAGCTACACTCACAAAAATAAGTGTTCCTTTTTGTTACTTTGCTCTGTTAGTGTGCGTACCGTTATTAACAGGATTAACGCTCACGGTAATTGTGTGCGCTTACCCTAATTGAATTGTGGCCGTATCCACTTTACCGGGTACTATTTTGGAAAGACGGTGTAATATCGTTAGAAGTGATCCGGCTCGAAGGACCACACAATTTAATTGTTGATAGTGATACTTCGTCATCTTCGACACCATAATCGTCGCTTTTACCAATTTACCAACCCATGGGTTGGTAAGGCTCGTGGTGTTTTGTAAAATAGCTGACAACTCGCCGGGTGCAATGGGACACTATTGCACACGTGCAAAGAAATCTCAGGACATCACAACAATACCAGAACACCGAGTTTTCTTTGCCTTATTTAAAGTAAACATGGACAATGCAGTAGGTATACAAATAAACCATTCAGAATAAATGATACTAAAAACTGAAAACCACAGACAGGTTAAAAAATGTAGCGGTGACGCAGACGGCCACGAAGCTAGTGACTTTAGAATAATAGACAAATGACACCACAATGAAACAATAGTGCCAAAATAAATCAAAATTAGTAACAGGACTTAACAACAACGTAGTTAATCAATAGTTTAACGCTTGACTGGACGACTAAAGAAAATGTTCTGCCAAATCACGCACAAATATCGCTAACGGGTTTGTTCAAGAGCAAACAATTACAATATCAATTATTTCCAGGACTGAATTGAGGCTTAAATTTGAATACAAATGAGGAGCCAATGAAAGTAAAAAACGTAATAATTTTTGAATTTTCCATAGAAGAACCGGTTAGCTGTCCAGCGTAAGAATACTATAATTCCATATATGACAAGGAGGTCCTATATTCCATTCGTTCACCATCAAACTACCCCCTTTTAACTCTGGTGACAAGTTGAGCTACCAGTCCATCAATAACGCGAGTGTTCAACCGACTGTCCAGGAAAGCTGTGAACGAGCAAAAAAGTCGTAGAATTTTCCTTCATATACCATTTGAATTTAATGAATGATGTTATCATTAGCATTAATTACGCACTGACTAGATTTCTCCGTTCGATAAAGTTTTCTATCTACTTCCACATAAACAAAACTTTTTATTTCCGACCGCCGCGTTTCCTAATCGCCAATAAATGTGCGTAGGCGTGTGTTAAGTTCCGTTGTGTATTTTCCGCAGGGAAAATCGTATTAGTGGACCCACTTCGGCGTAACCGTTACGATCTCTAGTTTCACTGTTGATCCCAACCTTGGGTCTATCTATTAATCGGATGTCGATTTCGTCGGAAAGGGTCTTAATGGTAGAATGGGTGCCCTGGATGTTTCAGGTGGGAATAGTATACTAACGTAATATATTGCTATTGACATGGAAGTAATGTTTATTAGTGACGTATTGGCCGCTGAGCAGACGAAAGACGAATGTGTAACAATCAATGAATGTAAAAACAACGCAGCAACCAGTGGACAGGATTCATTTCTGTTTGGCGGAAGAATATTTCATCGTCTGCTCAGGGCGTTACTTGATCAAGTGTATTATTTCAATGTCATGAAACCCCAATATTACACTTTAAGCCACTGTAATCAAAAGTACCGTGTGACAAACTCAAATCTTTAATGATCTTGAATGAGAATGTACGCGACTCACCGTCGTGTTCTATTTACTAGTTGATTAGTTGCGTCATCTTGTTTTTATGAAAATGCAGCGATTAATGTTTAATTTCGTACGTTAATTTTATTGGCACAGCTACCTTGCCTTCGTAACTATGAAATTTATTAGATGTCTCATGGTTTCGTTTTTGTATTTAAGAAGAGACTGTGACCTCTAAGTTAGTTTTGGTGTTTCTTCTCGTCGTCGTAGTCGCATAGAAAACACCGACCTCATGACTCTCCAAAATGTTTCGACGTGTAGAATTGTTTTTAAGTTAAAACCAACTTAGCTTAGCAACCAACTTACCTAACTTAGATGAATAAGAATCATTTACCTTGACTCACAGTGAAAATTACGGTAGCACTGCAGTCCAATAAACTTATTCACTGCATTAAAAACTAATACACTGCACATTCTTTTCGCCCTATCTTGCTCTGTATACATTTACCTGTGGCAACGTGTGCTTGTCCATAGGTAGCTGCAGTGTTGTTACACTCCATTGTGTTTTATCAAATTCACAATCAGCATTTACTTCGTCGGTTACGGGAAACAGCTTTGTCAACTGTGTTTCTATATTTAGAATGCTTTTAACTTGGTTCCTAATCTTGTTCGGCTTAGAGCTACTAATTTGGTCGGATTGTATCCTCAAACAGTTGTATTAGTAATAGTTTCACGTAAAACAATCTCTTTGAATGTATCCTTCATTAGTTCCAAATAAAGAATTCATTAAATCGGACTTACCTCTGGCGCTTTTAAGGACAAACCTTTTTTCTGATCATAAGCCCACCTTTTCCATAAGTAAACAGACAAAAGCTTCTCTTAATCCAATTTGGGGAAACTTCCCCCATAAAGCGCTAACTCCATCAGTCACAATTTGTGACAGGTTTTCTCACAGCCTTATCTTTCGGCACAGCTGGTTTGCCCGAAATATCTTTCTCGGCTCTTCGGCCTCGTCTCTGTTTAATTTAGCAATCAGTGTCTCTTTAGTTACCAACCTTACCAATTAGGAGTGGTTCTATGTTTCTCAAATCATGTTACTTGTTAAGTGGGTAGGATTGTTTTCGATTACGATGTTGGTCCCATGGAAAAAGTTGTTCAGTTTGATGGTCTGTACCACATCCTTACATATGACCACACATCTGATACATGTTCTATACCTAATATACCTCATGATAAATTATGTTTCTGTTCCACACATCCTTTAACAAAAATCCCAGACAACCAGACATGTTTAAAAAAACAATCAAGCCCCATCTGTTACAGGCTTGCTCCTGACGTGTCTTATCTTATATGGACACAGTTCCCGTCTCCCCTAGTACCCCAGCCCTCCTCCCTTCCCCCTCATAGTCTGGTGTTGAACTGTCGTCAAGCAGTCTAATATATTGCTGACTGAGTTTGACATTATTTATTCACTGTCCCAACCCCTTCTGCATGTTGTGGCGTTTAGAATTTACTGTTTTGTAGTGCGAGGATTTAATGATGATTTAGAATGTGTCAGGCGAAGACATGGTAGAGGCTGATATGTTGAGGAATGATAGTTGTAGTGTGTGCTAGTGGAGTGCTTTTGCAATGAATATTCATAATGAAGATAAACACACAAACATGCGCATCATAGATAGTATGATTGTCTTAGACACAAAGTCATTCGTATTCGGGCTATCATCATGTTATTCGTATACTTCTGGTTGTTATCAGAACGGATCGACTCTTGCGTGTCAGTGGCAAATAACACTGTCGCGATTGTCTAAAGTTGAATAAACCTTACCTACGTTTGCACTCACAAGTTATCATGTTGTTTTCTCTATTTAAATGTAATATAAATAAATAAATGATCTTTTACTTTGCCGGTTTATCATAACATTGCTTTATTATCCATGTCATTCGATATTTTGGCACACATCGCAATAATTCCAGATATTTTACCGAAACAAATGTATCTACACAACTGTTACTCGTGTTGTATTCATAACTGTTCGCCAATTGCTCTTACGTCAACGTAATTCTATTCACTTTTGCTTTCATTTCATTGCTTTCATTGCTACCTTCCTTAGCAATATGAGCTACTAATAACATACCTGAAACAGTTTCAAAGTCTTCATTATTTTTAACGTCTAGTTTATTGCTTGTAATTGCACCTTTTCTAATACAGTTTTTCCTTCTAACATTTCCATTGATGACGTAACTTACTGCAGTGATATCATCGGTATCCTTGACATTGCTAGCTCGAAATTGAGTTTCGTGAATCTTGGAATTCTTGAAATGTTGGCGACCTGAATGACGCAGTTATGTCCGTGTTTCATGGTCTGTTTTCAGGTCAGGTGGCGAATTTTGATTAGTGTTATGTCCATACATATGCATGAGATGTGTTTCTGAGTAATAACACCCACGGTTTGGGGAATCCTTGTGTTGTGATTTAGGCTTTTGAGAGTTTGTTTTGTTCTTTATTTTTATCTTCACAATATTAAACTGTCGTATGTTTATTCCTGTATTCATATAATATCTTCGCTTTTACTGTATTTTCTTTCAAAACTTCGAGCCGAGCCGGGCTTCCTTATATAGGGCTTAATTCCTTTTGACTGAGTTTTACGTAAACTCTGGGTACTTCTGACAAATTTTTATTCTATGACTCGCTAAATTATTTTCTTATTCATATCGAAGACTAGGATTGGATAAATAATGGAATCATTCAGCGTTGAGAATTTCCGCTGGTCCGTCTTAAGACTTGTTTTCCAATCTTTCACACAGGTACATAAAATAAGCTTCCCTGATAAATGTGGGTACATATTTCTTGATCTGCTCAGCCCACTTCCATTTACACATGGCATTCCTATTACGAACGGCTGATATAAACTGCAAGCTCTCGTAGATAAATCTACTTTATATTACATCGCGGGGCAACAAATTACATGTGTCTTGGGGTTCAGTAAGAGAAAAGTGTAAACTGTAGCTTATATAGGTAAATTTTACATTTTAGTAATGAACTAAAAAGTGAAATAAATTTCCAGGCATGACCTTAGACAGAAATGGTGTGAAAAATGTTTTTTTTTTTTTTTTTTCAATTCCAGGAACTTGACACCTGCTGTCAGTTATATAGAATAGTTACGTCAATGTGTGTGAAATGATATAAACATGTCTTGCTCAATAAACTATTATCCTTTACTGTAAATTTTCAGCAATAACGTCAGTCTTAATTTTATTTACTGACGAGCCTTATTAAACCACAAGGTTATGACGAAGAAAAATAGCTAATTATTACTAGATAATTATTATATTTTGTTGCAACTGCCACAAATTTAATTGCTCATAGTAAGAAAAGTCATTAAAAACAATCCTTGAAACGTAACTTTTCAGAAAAATAAAAACATAACTACCTACATTTCTTTCTACGGAACCACAACTCTTTCAAACCACTTAACTGCATTAAATCTTGCGTCCTTACCACTCTTCCTAAGTACGAAAGAAACAAAACATAGAGTGGTAAGACTCATGGGAAATGGTTTTATGTGTTCTAACACTTGAAAGGCGACTGTTTATGGGTTAAAATCGCAGAATGCAGCTGGACAAACGTTACTAGTGAAGTAATGGTATCCGCTCGAACACATAGGTACTCCATACGACTATGGGTTCCTGGTAATGGGATTTTGCTTGTGTACAAAAAGTTATTACTAACATGTTGGTTTGTAAAGCAATCGTACAGAATGTGTCGTAAGGAAACGTAATTTTTTGTGTCGGAAGAGCGATCTCTGATTATGGCCCTTTACTCATTCTTACTGGATGTTGTAAGAAGTGACATCATCAAATAAACGGTGGATAGCAAGGGAGGATGACTATTGAGGACGACTAAAATAGACGTATGGAAGAAAGAGACATGCGGTACAGATCCCAAAAAAAATTGGAATGAGGGTAGAACCATGATGATAATGTTTTAAGAAGTGATGGTGATTATTATGTACAATTTACTAATGTAGCTGTAGTTGAGTGAGATGCCCGAACCTCGCTGCTACATTATCGAACCGATTTGTCAAATTCAAAGCCAAAGGACTAATATCTAAAATAAATAATGAATTCAACGTTAACGCCGATGAAAACATCAATATAAATGTAGGGCGGTCACCCATCCACAGACCAACCTAGGCAAGCACGGCTTAACCTAAATATCGACCCGAGCGGCTGTTATTATTTAGCCACGAGCTCCTCCTATCCTATCCTACTAAGGAATTTAATTCAATCGGTAAGGCCGAACAATAACAACTGGGGTCAATTTAACACAGCTGAGAATTGTACGATAAAGTAATTGAAAAAGGGACTCGATAAAAATAATATACTGAAGGTCCTACTAAGGATAACGACGCTGAAAGTCATAAAGCTGGCTTTAGCTTAGGAAACTGTTTTAAACTTGCAAGACGGTTCTTTTATTTCATTGAAAGCGAAGTTTTGTAGTAACTTTTCAGAAATACGAGCTTAAAGTGTCAAATGCAGCTGCAGTAGATCTTATCCGAGAGCTTCGGGGCACAAATAAAGGAGTTATAACCATTTATTTTTTGTCAGAGGATATTCTTGCAACACTTATTACTTACTAGTGTAGTTGAGATTTGAGTACTGAGTTATTCTAAATTGGCATTAGTGCATGATTTGCTTAATTTTCATTACCGTTTTTTCTTTCAGTTGTCTTCTCTTACTTAACTACTGCGGTATTTAGTGGAGTTGCTGTTTCTGCTCAATATAACTGCTGTTTTACACTGTCTTTGCATGCAACAAATGCGGATTTTTTTACGTTCGTAAGTACAGTATTCAAAACTGTAACTTAACTACTACACGTTTCAACCGCAATCTCGTTTTCACTCCAGAAAAATCTACCAACATCTGTTTTCAAATTAACAGTTAAAGCATACGGTAGTGCAGCTGTTTTTCTTATCTTTACGTTGTCTAATTTCCGTGTGTATACAAATACGTCATTTAAATAATAAGTAGTAGTCATCTGTACACATCTTAGACATAATACGTCGATTGTGTTCGGCTATTCTCGTTTCTTTACAATTAATACAATGGCAGCTGTGTGAACTGAGAAACACGAATATGTTAACACTTTCAATGAATCAGCTCCAACTTCGCAAGGTCGTTTCTCTTACAACTTGTTTTCAGTTATAAAACTATTGTTTTCTTTAATTTCTATTGTTTTAAAGTTCAATTTGGTTTGAAAACTCTTTGGATGACTGTTCTATTTCACGTGTTTCGCTGTTCTGAAGCGCAACAATTCGTTTTTCAGTTGGACAATTAACTGATTCCTCTAATTTGTATCGTGTTAAAGTTCATTTTGCTCTGATAAATGTTTTGATGACTGATCTAATTTTTATGTTTCGTTGTTCTTTAGCGTTAAGTTACCATTCGGAGTCTGAGCCTCGGAAAATCGAGTGTCTCGGGTTTATATCGTGTCTGTGTTTGTGATTGTGTCTGTAACAATGTTTGTTTGTTTATAAAAGTGTTTACTATGGTGCGAAAACCTCTTGGATTTGTGCCAAAGTGTGTTCTTCATTTCGTTTTCTTAAGTTTACTAGGCAAAGGTTTCTTTTATGTAGTTGGAACTTTCTTTATTGATATAGTTGCTTTTGATTCTACACTGTTATAGACGATAGAGTGTATCATTGATTTGGTAACCAAACGCACTTAAAATTGGAATTAATGTAATGTGTTGTGAAACTTATTTCATGGAATTGCCAAAAAACGAGGAAAATTAAAGTGTTTCGTGCGCTTAAAACGTGAGGAAATCGCGTTTTATGTAATAATTTACTGATTAATTTTGAGGAAATATTAAAAACCTGTTGTGATTTTCGCTATTTAATTTTGAAGAAAGTATTATTTATATTAATTTAAGCAAAAGGAAAGTAAAATTAAAACCGGTAAAAATATAATTTTAATTGAGATAAGCGAGACTTAATTAATATCTGAAGTTGAAAGATAACTACTTAATAACCGTCAGTGACGTTAAAAAAAGATTTAACGTTAAATTCATCAAAAATACCAACATCAGGCAGATAAAGTAACACCTAGAATTCCCGATTCAAGTCCAAAGCCAAACAAAAATTTCACAAATCGTAGTTTCGAATAAATCGATGACGAACTGAATAAACAACTAAACATTTTGTGAATAAACATCATTATTAGTCACTAATGCGTTTCTCATGACTTATTGCAACACGTTTACATTGTGCTAATGCCAAATAAACACTCAATAAATAACAGCCTTCGATGTAGAAATTGTTATTTTATATTTTATGCTAGTTTCCTTTCTGCCCTTGTAACAGTTTCGAAGAAATCACCCTGTATTGTCTATGCCTTTTGTTACTAGAGACCAGATATTGTGAGCAAAAGACGAATAAAATAAAACTAAATAAGAACATATGGCCAGAAGTTCGCAACCCCTAATTGTGTAAGAACAGTTGCTATCATATCCGAAGGATTTGGAAAGGGATATGTAATCCATTGCCCCCATATTATGTAAAAAAATCGTCTGCTCGACATACGCAATCAAAATTGTTGAATTGTCAAAATATGTATAATGGCATTCGGATTGTGACTGTGCCATTCAATTACCCAGCATCTAAAAGTAATGGAATTCGTTAAACTTATATTAAAATAAAATAACTTATACAAAATCTAAAAAAAGTTGGAAACATGAAAAGAAAACAATTCTCTACTTTAATTGAGCATCATTTGAAGACACTTCTTACCCATGTCTACACGTAGTTAATTCTAAACCACGTCAGATAAAAATCTTCCAAAGACGCTGCGATATTCATTCATCTAGTTTTTGTTCGCTGCAAAAACTGCAAACAAGAAATCAAGTTTTTTACCTTTGTATTCGAGAATCGGTATCTAATTATAATTACCATTCAACTTGTACCTCCAAGATCATCGCATATTCGGCGTTTTGAATTCAGATAATACGTTTATTTGTAATTACTAGGCATATTCTTGCACCTATTAAGGAGAAGGAGTTCGTGGCTAAATAATCACAACCGCTTGGATCAATCATCAAGTTGCGCTTGCCTAGGTTGGACTGTGGATGGGTGACCACCCATTACATGCCGAGTTTCCTCCGTGCCTCGGAAAGCACGTTAAGCCGTTGGTCCCGGCTGTCATCTAGATCTTTGACAGTCGTTACAGGTTGTCAGTGGCCCGAAAGTCTGACAACCAGTCTTGCCAAGGGGTATCGTATTACCCCAGTACAATACCTAACATACTGGTATTCAGCTGCATTAGGTTAGACTGGAAGCCGACACCAACATAGTTGGGAAAAGGCTAGGCAGCTGATGATTCTTGCACCTATCAAAACGGTAAAGGATAGCATCGTACGGAAACCACCATGTCCTAGAACCAGACAATCGAAGACAGTCCCAGCTGTGGGAACTTTATAGGCTGATTCATTGTTGTAGCCGGTAATTGTAATGAACCCTGGTCCTGTTTAATTTCCGCTTCGCAGTGAATAAGTAGACAGTGACACAAACTAAAATAAACGACCACTCACTTGGACTAAGAACATACCTGCACTGGTTTAAAAAAAAACACTGCATTGTTGGCATACTTCGACTAATAATGATAATCTTATGACTAAGCTAAGCTAACTACTCTTCAAATTGTTTACCACGGCCCGAATGACCTATTATAACATTAATTCTAAGATAAAAATAAACAACCGTCTTGAATCTAAAAAGTATGTAAAAATATTCGTCCGATCCATTGTACAAAAAGTCAATTATACCATCACCTGATACAAAACCATTGAAAAAACTTGGACCAATCAGCGCACAGTGTTAGTTTGTTTACCGTCACGGAGGTTCCGATGCGAGCCGAACTGTTCCGAACGGTCTCTGTTGTGCTCTTGCGCATGTCGCGATGACTCGAGTGAGGAACAGACGGTGCCGGTGTCAGGGGAAAGTGCATCATGTTCTACAATATGTTAGGTAAGGTTACAGGATAAAAAAAGTATATAGGGTAATATAGTAGTGTCGTCAAATTGTGTTTTTGTGAAAAAAGTGTGATTCTAACGTGTGAATGGATTAAAATTTTGTGAAAATGCACCGTGTCCTAAATTGTTTCAGGTATGTAGTATTTTTTTTGTGGAACTTATTTTGTAACGGATCCACGATATTGTGATGTTAAGTTATATCCTGTTCTGCGCATTCTAGCTGATTATTTTTTTAAGGTTAAATGAACAATAACCTATTTACGTAAAGTTGTAATTCTTATCAAATACGTGATTAGATGAGATGGTATTCATTGAATGCTAAATTACATCATGACTCAAAGATTATATTTTTCTCATCATTCTTGTTATAGTAATATAATAAAAGGAATGATAATGGTGGTTATAAAAATGCCTCACCTAATTACTTAACGTGAATCAAAGCCCGTCTACGGAATGTTGACTTAGCTACATAGATACGAGCAACGAACGGCCTTGAGGGAATTATACTGTTTGAAATAGATATGGCAGTTAGTAAGGGGACTTTAGTAGGGATTGGCGTTGCCTCTGCTGATATACCGGATGGTGTTGTCATCAAAATGGATAGTTTTAATCAAGGAAATTCAGGTGTGCTTGGGGTTAGTAGTCTATAAGCAAAGCTGCCGTATGAACGTTTGTTAATACCCAACTGAAATAAATTGGAATGAGGATTCCAATTTATTTGGGGTCTTCTTCTTCCATACTTCTCTATTACTCGTCATCTCAGCAGTCACCTATTTTATAACCATATTTTTCTATATATTTCCCTTAATTTTCTGCGAATTTCCAAGTTTTATTTCTACAAAACATTTATTTGACGAGGCTATCCGAGCCTCGGCAAATAAATGTTTTAAATCATTTATTTGACGAGGCTCGGATGCTAAATGGTCTAAGACCAACTAAGTATTGAATGTCAACACAACCTTGTACCTGACATTTGCCAAGTTAAGTCATCTTAAACAAAAATGCAGTCGCGACATGTATAAAACGCAATAATTATGTTTGTCATAGTAATATTTACGTTAAGCTATGTTATAGCTATGACTATAAACTGCCTCGGTCGCCAGTGCTACTGCTGACTTGCTGAGTATGTCCTGGGTTCGATTGTCAGGTCGGGCAAAGTTTTATTAGGTTTTTCCATCAGGAGTTTCTCTTGTTTGCTTGGAGTCTGGACTTGTGCCCGGTTGATGTCATTAGACTCGCACCCTATAACAAGGGACTTAGACATAATTGGGTGCAATCTAGGTGTACCGCAGGGTACACTTGTGCACAATCCGTCGGAGATTATAGGATATGTTAATTATGTTAGTACGGTATGTTTATGATAATTATCGTGTTTTTGTCACTTCTAGCCAACTTCAAAGGCCGTTGCGTAGTTTTTCTTAAAGGTCAGTGAGGCTAATAAATATTGTGCATAGATTTAATCATCTTTTTACAGCCTTTTGTCTGGTTTCCGGACTATTGTTTTGGATTATGTTATGCTTAAAAGGATGTTTGGTTATTACGTGAATGGGCAGTTACTTCTTCCTTTGATGTGGTAAGTTAGAAGCCAGATACATCAATCCAAAATTCTCCAGGTTTAGCTAGTTCATTCAGGTGTCATAATTTCTGTCTGTATGTCTTGTAGTCTACTACGGTTGGTCTCCCAAATCCTCTGGAAACCAGGTCTCCTGTTTATCCAGTTTCTTACTTAACACTACCTCTCTTATTCCTGCTCCGATCTTCATTTTCCCCACCTACTAGCATATCACAGTTTCTCAACTCTACTACAACACTCTTAGCTCTTAACAGCACCTAATTTTACACTATACACAGCCTGCTTATCAAGCGTTAAATCTACGTAAAAACTAATTAGCATTGTGCTAAGATTTATTATCATTTAATCTCCACGCTTCATGCTTAACCTTGGACGTATGGACAAACATCCATCTTTATTACTTACTGCATAGATTATATGGGGATTAGGTCATCACTGTGATTTGGTGATGGCGTGATAAGGTGGTTTGAAGACGGTTTATAATCGTAGCATGTGTGGTCATCACGACCTACTGTAGCTCGGTCCACCTCCCCTATACCGCATATGCTGATGATGCTAAACGCGCTCGTAGAGATCAACCCTGGATTGGACATGCTTGCTGATGAATGGAAGATGGTAATGTTAGAATGTTTGTGGTTCTGTGAGAAAAAGGATTACTTAATTTGGTATTAATGGCTTATACTGTACTAAATGTAATAAATATGCATGTCTTAAAAAGAGATCTTGAAGATAGATCCCTAACTAAACCATTTCGGGCAAGGTACAATTAGTGCTTTCGTACCGGAAATGCCCCTGTCTGTTTTCAACACAGTTGACAGTGTAGTTATGCATAACTTTAAAAAAAACGGGGTAGACACCAGGACCTGAAATTAAAAGAGAAATCAATCTTATTTATCCTTGCAATGTGCTTGAAAAACAAAAGGATAAAGGATTAAAGGGGAAAGTAGTCCTGGTATTCAATGCATAATAAATTGCATTCATTCTTACACTGACAGCAACCTATCCTCGTTCGCCGTAATATAGGCTCAACACAACATGGCTTTTTATCGCTCCGTGATTTTCCACGCGATGCTTTGTCGGTATTTCAATGAAACATTGTTCGGTTCAAAGAATTTGAAAACCAACATAACTGAGTTCTTGTGACTTTCTATGAAGACGGGATGTAATATGTAGCTCAAAACATCTGATAAAAGATTCATTTACATGGAATCACAAACACGGGGTCCGCATCGTGGGTTGTGGCCTACTCTTTCCCACAGAGAGGAAGCCTGTGTCGCAGCTGTGGGAACGTTATCTTCTTTTAGCGTGTCGATGACAATTTAAATTAAGTCAGCTCAAAATTTGGCAACGAGATTGGCACTTTCAGTATCGTCCATCAGCTCCTGTGATGTGTAAATAACAGGACAGACAGGACACGATATCAAGTGTCCCATTGATAGTAAGGTAACACCACATTTACACTCCAGGGATGAGTCATCTATGAATCTCCACCTGAACAGGTTTTTTCTCAGCCAACCTGAGTCCGAAGTCAGACTTCCAGGTCAGCCATGGTAACACGTGTCCAGGTGGGAGATCTTCGGCAAGTAGCACAAATGCCAACCATTTATGTAAGAAAACACGTTCTCGCCAAACGATGGGAACATTATTATACTAGGACATTGGAACAGATAAAAGGCACCTCCTCATTAAGAATATGAGTTTCTGCTTAGCCAAAACAACCTCAGTTTCTACCACACCGTGTCTTGGTTTTCAAGTATCCATATAAGGATCCATATTCATGAAGTGGCTTTGTTCTTCGATATTCGTTAACATACTATAAATACCGTTTCACACATGCTTAAGCTATATTTTAATTTTAAATGAAGATGCTTATGTGGTGAGGCAATATTTAAATATAATGTTAAGCTGACGTAATCAAGTACCATGAGATTACACATTGTATAATTTAAAGATGGGGGTCTGTGGGTCATTAATTTTCAATAAGCCGTTTGATTGTAATAGATGTTTTTAATATACTCGCTTTAGGGACTGCTGAGGTTCTTTATGATGATTATATCAGCCCAGTATCAGTGTTACTGAAAGGTAAATCTGTCATCTGAAAAGGAGTTTGGTCGAAGGTCCTATGCCAGTCGTAGTACCATTTGGCAATTCCTACGTTTTTGCTTGTTTTTCCTGAATACCGGTAAATTTAGATTCAAATTCGTTCTGCCAAAAATAGCCCCTGTTAGGGTCTGATCCTGTGTCCGGATCACAAACATTTTATGAGTCTTAAGTATCCTTAAAAATCTTGCCACCTACTCACAGTCTGGTTGTCGATCTGATACGTTTTGTCGGTTTACGTTCATACAGGCCTATATCCAGCATTAGATTCTACCATCCCTTTTACAGGTTTCCATGCAAGATGAACTAAGTAAAATGCTATTTTAACAAGAATAGGAAGTGCTGCGAGGTCAAGGTCGTTGGCATTCTGTTCAAACGGTTGACGATCTTACGTAATGCCATACATAATGGGTTCGTCACGACTTTTTGTTTGTCTTCTAGGTTAAAATGTTATTCATATGTGCTATAGACCGACCGCTTCAATGAGTCCTCGCGAAGGTATCAATTTAAATGGAATATTCTGAAGGTTGATCACGTATTGGTTCAATTAGTATCGTAATACCTACGTGGATTATGGTTATTTTAAAGCAAATAACCTGTGGGATATTGTTAGGACTTTGTGGACGCTTGATGGGACAAGGCGTGGGACTCATTAAAGCGGTCGGTCTATAGCTGTCTAGCTTCTGGTTTGTTATGTAGATTTAATTTGATAATGGTAGTCGGTTTCGTGCAAGAATTTTGTTGTTAGGTTTCAGAGCTAAGTTTAATCGTATATCATCTTAGTTCGTTGTTCCAGTCTGGTAATTAAATTGTGATTAACTACAAAACAATTGACCCGTTAAGGTATAGGAATGTTTATTAATAGGATGATTCGTTTGTGGTCTGTTCTGTTGTCAACGTTGTAAAGATTATGCAATTGATGACGAATGGTGAACTTAGTTTAGATCAGCTTCTAATAATTAAAGTTGTTTAGTTTCCTAATCTTACTTCTTATCTTACTAATATAAAAATTTGTGAGTATGGATGGATGGATGTTTGTTACTCTTTCACGCGAAAACTACTGAACGGATTTGGATGAAATTTAGCACACAGATAGTTTATAACCTGGATTAACACATAGGATACTTTTTATCCCAGTAGTATAATCTCGTGGGACAATTATCGAACTCCACGCGGGTGAAGCCGCGGGCATAAGCTAGTCCGAAAATATTTCCCAAAGGAACCTCGTTAGTCCTACGTTTTTCTTCAATATTTCTCCAAATTATACCCACCTTGACGCTTGACAGTGATGGATTTCTCCTGGGAACTTCCTGGCATTCGTAATTTAGACGGATGCCCAATTTACTCCGTCCTGATGAGATTAGATCAGTAGATGTATTCATTACTGATATAGTATTCATTGGTTAAGTAACTAACTGTGTGATTTTTGTTTCCTGCAATAAAACTACACATACACATAAAAAACCCACGCTTTTTATCATGGGGATAGGCAGCAACTATAGTAGGCTACCTGCTCCGATCCTTACTTACGTTCATACACGTACGCTGCCGGTGGCGAGTACTGCGCGCCTGACCTTCCAACCATCTGACCTGATGTTTTCCTGCAGTAACTATTCTAGGCTATAAATAGAAAATCAGATGTATTAACTAGTCCTTTTAAATCCTTTAAAAAGCCTAGTGAGTTAAGGGTTTAATGCAGCTTCTTTTTACGTTATTATTTCACCAGAATTTAGGTCGTACCATCAACATTGTCTCCGACTTTGGCCTAACGGTGTTACGTTTCAATGTTATCATTTAGAGTTCCCCTCCCCCCTGGAGGAAACACTTAATTTAGATAGTTCAAGGTTCATTGCTGCATTATCGTATTGCAAAATATGATACATATTAAACTGAAACTGCATTGCTTGCTGGCTAGTTCAGAAGCATAATGTCGTATTACTTGGGATTTCAATGAAACTTGCTAAATGTTTGTGTAGGTACTATAGATAGAACTCTACCTAGCACTTAGGGGATTACCAGCGTGATGTTATGTTATGCCCGAGCTGTACCAGGCTGCCATACGCCTAAGTAGATGAGACTTAACAACAATTCTAAATTATCTTTCTCGTTGTTCCAGAGGGGCGGTGTGTGAGTGTCGCACCGCCATGTCCCACCATAGCGACGAGCAGGCGCTGCTCTCAGTCGCCTCCGATTCTTTCTGGGAGCCTGGTAACTATAAGCGGACCACACGACGAGTTGACGATGGACATAGGCTGTGCGGAGAACTACAGGCCCTCGTGCAGGAGAGAGCAGACATTGAGAAGACGTACGCCAAAAGTTTGAGAGGATGGGCGAAGAAATGGAATGACCTCATTGAGAAAGGTGAGTTTCTCTTGTTTTGTAGGGATACCTTCAGCTGATACTGTAAACCTGGTAACTCTGACGAATGAGGTATCGGTTGTTAACAAATAAATTCCCTTTCAATAGTTTGTGTGTACAATAAACAAAAAGAATAATCTAGTTTCCTTTGAACTGGTTGCTATAGGTAAATAATAGCCTCATGGCCAACCCGAATTAAATCCGCGAGCAAACCCGTACACAATAATAAATCACCACAGAGTTCATTGATTCTTATTCGACAATAAAAGTCCATTTATAGATCAGACAACCTAGAATAAAACACAGTTCACGACTATTTCTACCCTGCTAGCTTTAAACTTAAATAGAAGACTATTTTCTCTACTGACCCAATTTAATCAAATGTAGAAATGGAGACACCTCAATCTTCTATATGAGGTCTAAAAGAAGTACTTCCAAAGCTTTCCGTATTGCTAAAATGACTTTTCAAAGGTTAGATATAATCTATTCAGTTGCTAATGCCAATTTAATACATTTTTGGCTTTTTCCATTATAACTAGTTAATAAAATATCGGTCTGCTCTGAGATCTCTATTAATGATTTTGCATTTTCGCACACTATTAATAAAACTCATCATCATAATTCTCCTGCCTTTATCCCAATTTATTTTTGGTCGGCGTATCATGTCTTATTCTTCCATACCTCGTCATCTCAGCAGTCACCTCCTTTCTAGCCCCATCATCCTTCACACAGTCCATCCACCGTTTCTTTGGTCTGCCTCTACTCTTATAGCTACATTCATACTCAAAACTTTCCTCACGACATTTTCCTCATTTACATACCACGACAACCGATTACCATACAACTTTTCAGTCACACCACTTTCAGACTTCCTCTTACGTGCAAAATCAGCCTATAATGTTCCCACTGCTGGAACACACGGCCTCCTCTCTATGAGAGGGAATGGGCTATAATCCACCACGCAAGCCCAGTACGGGTTGGTAGATGTCACATGTCTTCATTTTTTTGGTTCTAGGACATGCCGGTTTCCTCACGATGTTTTCCTTCACCGTTTTTGAGAGCAGTGGTGATGAAATAAATTACACAAAGTAATGCACCTGCCTGGGTTCGAACCGACGACTTACTGTTCGTAATTAGGGGCCGCCACCACTGGGCCACCGCTGGTCCTCTTACGTAGCCATTTCTTATTTTATCAACAAAACAGTAAAACCTTGTAATAAAGGACTCTGCCACATTATATTTTCATTTCCAACAAAAGCAGCTATTTATAATAGCACTGTTATTTCGATGACCGAACGAAAACACAATGGGTTCGGTCCTCCCGACTCATTCATTCAAGGATTGATTGTGTAGCGTTCTGCTCTTATCGTTGACAATGACGTTCATTCATGTCTTTATTCATTATGTTGGGTTAATGTGCTACCCTTTTTATGGTATTCGTGTAATGGTTACAATGTTTTGGGTCGGTTATTTCATTTGAAGTGACAGCTACGTGGTTAAAAGTCCGGTAAATGATGGAGATTGTTTTTGGATTTTATTAAAATACGCTGGAGAAGTGTACCTGGAAGGATATGGGGGAGGCCTTTGCCCAGCAGTGGGACATACCAGGCCAATAAAAAAAAAAAAAATGTAAATAATTATATTGTAGGTATTTCTGGAGAGTTCTGCACACCCAATAAACCCTATGATAAAGTATGCTGTTAACAACCCAGTCCTTCCAGAAAGATTTTAGACATACTATTCTTCCTGCTCTTGTCCCATGTTACGTGGGGTCGGCGCGACACGTTTTCTTCAATTCTCCTCGGTCAACCGTCACGATACCATTAACCAACGGGACCCTATTACTGAGCCTCCGTCCGTCCGTCCGTCCGTCTGTATGTCAGCGGGTTGTATCTCATGATTCGATCTGTTGCCGCTATAACCACAAATAATAAAAATTAAAGTGGACTCCCCCCCTACTACGATGGTACGGAACCCTTCATGCGCGAATCCGACTCGCACTTGGCCGGTTTTCTTTCATATCATTCCTCGTTGATACATAGCAGAAATAAAAAAAAAAGCTTTGATATCAATTGCCCCTTATGAGAGTATAAGCCCTTTAGGTACCTAAGCATGATTCCAAGCTCTTGACCAGATACCTAGATAAATTACCCATAATTTAAATGCAGCCAACTCTTCGTTGCTTATAACAGAGCGTTCAAATACAGACAATCCCCATTTACATACCATTTATGCAGTGAAATCGTGTTTGTTTACCAATCGATGTGCTCAGACTTAATTAATTACACTTTAGACTAATTTGAAAGCACCATGCTCGGTTCTGTCTATATGTACCCTACCTACCTACTGTACGGGAGTGACCACACTTGCCGATGTGGAATTGGGTTGAGCCGGTCAGTTTTGTCATGTCATCTCTTCTCTAGCTTATGCCCGCGGCCTTGCCGGCGTAGAGTTCGATAATTGTCCCACGGTATCATACTACCGGGATAAAATGTATCCTATGTGTTAGTCCAAGTTATAAATCATCTGTGTGCTAAATTTCATCCAATTCCGTTCAGCAGTTTTTGCGTGAATGAGTAACAAACATCCATCCATCGTCACCATCTTTCGCATTTATAATGTTAGTAAGATCTGCCTAGCCTTTTTTCAACTATGTTGAGGTCGGCTTTCAGTCTAATTAACTGAGTGCAGCTCAGTACCTGTATTTTACATGGATCGATTGCCTATATGATCTCCACCACCCAGCTACTAGGTACCTCGCTACCGTGCCAAATTAATTCCTAATGCATAGTCATAAAGCTTGTTCTTCTTTCTAAGCCAATTCCACGTCTGGTCACTTCCTAAGTAGTTACTTCAAATCTTGATGCTCTCAGCGCGCTTACGCTCAGTTCTCAACTCGAGCAAAATTAGCCTAATTGGTTTGAGTAACGAGAAAATGATAGAATGCACTTTTATACAATCGTTGGATTGAAGTCGTAGTGGTTGCATTGTGGCTTTAATTAAGACTTCTTCATGGTTTGTCGTATTCAAATGATTTGCTGAATGCTGAGTTCACGTAACTTTATCAGAGGGCGTAGACAAGCGGCAGTCACTCTAATTATTTTCAGCTATACACCTACCACTGTTTGTCTCTGCATCACCCAAAGGTCGACTAGTAAAAAATGACTATGGCATTAAGTCCGCCTCTGTACTTTGTGCTTGAAGTGTTGAATAAATTAATAAGCGATTCTTATTTCTGCTTAATTAATTAAAACAGGATGGAATTAAATTGTTCAGTAGCGTACCTATGCGTACTTGATTAAACCTGTTGTCAGACTTGTGGGACTTGTTATTTTGGTCAACTCAACACACAGCCAACTTGAATATTTTTAAACAAATTCACTAATCTATAGGCCTTAATTTTTTGGTATTCAATATAATTTGCCACCAATCAGACTAACTAGAATAACATTTTTTAAGGATTTGCAGAGAGTTTTGGAGATATTCAAAGTAATCAATCAATCAATCAACAAACAATTTACTCAACTTTTCGCAGTGCACTGCTAGATATAGGCCTTTTTTCTGTCGTCAAATCCTCAATGGATGTCCTCTGCCCTGGAGAGAGCGGAGGGTTCTGTCAGACTCACACTGATTAGAACCACACCGGTGTTCTCTTGCACACCTGCGTCGGGCGGCAGCGGGATCCAATACGGCTTTGGCTGCCCCGGACTAATACCGGCCCACTTGACTTGCGGGTGTCGTCCGGGGGAGAGTGAGGTGTACTAGACATAGTCCTCTCCCAAGCTGCACTTCAACCCCCTATCCTCTGCATCCAGTCAGTCCCAGCCCCCTTCAAGTTGCCAAGAAAGCCCAATAACCTTACTTACTCCACTACTTCTACCCCGCATTCCAAACAAAGTGGCACACACAATCAAGTATTGCAGTGACATCTGATCTTACAATGGCGTGAGAATCGGTTCTCTCTCCATGAGAAACACATACGTTCAATAGTTCTGATGCTGCAGTGAGCATCTTTAAATGCTGTCGCGGTATGAATAGAATTTAATATCGCCCCAACAAACGATCTCTTGGAATTCTGGTTTTGCAATGGGGTTCCGTGGACATAAAGCTGGTTTACAATAAAAAAAACTTTTAAACAGTTGAACTGGATTTTCAAAAGCCAGCTTTGTAAAGGGTGTTGTTACTATCCCACGTTTTTTAAATCTCCTTCGCAATATGAGCTGAGACTTGTTTAGTGACCATTATTAGTACAGTTTTGTCAACCCTTCGTAGCGAATAAAGCTCGTAGCATCAGTGAACAGGCTAACGAACTTCTTCCTATCAGCTTGTCCAGAACTTATAGAAATAAATTGACATGACCTGCTGGAGTCCCTTGCCTTTTTTATGCATATCTCTAAACATCTTTATCTTGAAGTATTTTAGAAGGGAACCCTATATCCAGCAGTAGATTTCAGGCTCATCGTAATTTATTTTCTTGCCTTTATCCCAATTTGGAATGGGTTGTGGCGGTCAGATAGGCAGTCGCTCCATGTAAAATACTGGTATTCAGCTGCATCCGGTTAGACTGCAAGCCGACCCCAACGGGAAAAGGCTAGGTGGATGATGATGATCCCAATTTGAAGTCATGAAGCAAATCTCTTGTATGTACCAGTTCTCCTAAAACCTTTCATCCTCTCATACGGAACCCTACCAGTACATCATGACACGCTTTATATTAGAACCGGAAACTTATTCATATATTTCTTCATTGATTAATCAAAAGATCGGCGATGTCTTACGACATGAATGCATTATAATATTGTGTTCACATCGAATCTATTGAGGCTTACGTCCAGCTGGTTATAGTATGTGCTTTCATAAGTATTGCTTAACGTGCAGGTATAGAATGAGAGGTTAATTTTTATATTGTTTAGCTTGTTATTTTATGAGACAGAGTTTTTTACAAAGCATGACATCACACTTACATTTCTCCAAGGGTTTGGCAGAGATATGATTTAGTATGTACACCGATATATCTCCACATACAGATTTTTTAATATTGCTCAATTTCTTTTGAGGTTTTCTTCAAAATTACTTTTCCTTTTTTTTTGTATTATTTGGGATTCTGAATTCCTTTATAATAAGATAGTTTCCCGCCATACGTTTCTTATCTGATCATAAAATGTTTTGCATCAAATGTTTGGTAACAATTAATAAAAACAACCAAAAAGTGCTGTTAAAATTTTTGGATTTACACAATTTAGACAACAAGGACCTTTAGCAATTAGAAGTAGAAACAGTATTTCTGCTTTTAAACCTAAAAAGTGATGGCCGCAGCTTTCCCTTTTAAAATCCTCTTTTTTTTAAGGCACCTTAACCCGCATCGTCTCGACAAATTGAAAATTAAATATTCAGCCGCGTGGCGCCAAGAAAGCAGTTTGTCATTAGTCTCCAAGGAGATGTTCTAATTTCTGTAGAGGAAACTACCTTTACAGATACCTTTTTTTTTATCTGACCCATCAAATCATCATCTGCCTAGCCTTTTCCTAATTATGTTAGGGTCGGCTTCCAATCTAACCGGATAAAGCTGAATACCCGTATTTTACATGAAACGACTGCTTATCTGACCTCCACAACCCAGCTAGGTAATACGATACCCCTTGGTAAGACTGGTTGTCAGACTTTTACCTGTAACAACTGTCAAAGATCTACAAATGAAAGTCGGGACCAACGGCTTAACGTGCTTTCCGAGACACGGAAGAATCCACAGACCAACCTAGGCAAGCACGGTTTAACCTAAAGATCGATCCGAGCGGCTGTTATTATTTAGCCACGAGCTCCTCGTCCTTTGACCCAACAACTAAACCTTAGTAAATTACAGGTAAGGTTTCATTTTATAGTAGCTACTTATTGTACTTGATGAATATTTTCACCACAGCCTGTAGCTTTTTTCTACACGGGTTCAGAATTCCAAATTAGAAACTGAAGGATTCTACTTTTTCCGCACACCAGGGTACAATTTTGTTACAATGGCTTTCGAAAACATTTCAAATCAACTTGCATGAGTTTTAACTATTTATCGATAGCTTTCGAGAGCGTATCATAGAAAGAAAGTAAAAATATGGGGTATTCCTCAAAGCGCAACTAAATTATTCCTCAAAGCGCAACCATGATGAAAAATAGAGAGGGGTATGATGGATACATTATTTTTTTTTCTATCATGGTTTCGCTATATTATAAAGTCGGCACAACTGAAACAAAAACAAAAAAAAGTTAACAGCTTGCACATCCTGACTGCAGCAAGCAGGGTACCATTCAGCATGATACTGATGTGCATATCATACTGTCTATACTTTTGATTTCTTTTAAATCTTCCTGTTAGAACAACGAAATACTTCATAAGGATGCTAACTGCATACTTAGAAATTGCAACATTGGAACAAGTCTCGTAAATTAGCATAAAACACGACGGCATACCTTGTATGTAAGAAACTCACTTTCAAAACCAATGTGTTTACTGTTTCTAGTGTTACCTACCTACCTAGCCTACGTTATAGTGTTCAATGATATGTTACTTCATTACCTTGCTTATATAAATTAGTACTACCTGTGAATTAGTATTAGTAAAGTCTGTTTTGTTTCCACACAACTTATTTTGCGTCGGCGTGTGATACAAACTGAATGAACCGTATGAAACCGAATGCAGCGTAAGTTCCGCGGCTCATTCTACGCGACTCACAGCTTAAAAAAATACGCTCGTTTGGCCTAAGCCTCATAGTACTTTCGCTAGGAAACATAAACTACGGTAACAAAACATAGGTTTACAATAGGGAACTACAAAACGGAGAGAAGCACGTACAATAGTTTCGAGTACTAGTACTAACTATTTACTATACGATTGCTGTGTTAGGTAATGATTGTTTGTTTTGGATGTTGTGACGTCATAGGCATGTATACAACATTATTTTTAGTATATGCAAAACCTGAATATAGTTTGTTCAGAATAAGTAACTGAATCGATTCCAATAATTTTTAACCCAAGTTATATTTGACAAAAAAATATTTAAAAAAAGTTAAAAGTTGGATACCGAGCGAAATTAAGTACCTATCGCAATCATTTAGGTACCTACTGCCAAATTATTATTATCAATGAGCTCAAGACAACGCTGGAGGCGACCACATTTTTGTGCGGACAGCCAGGTAACAGAACAAGCTTATAACTTTGTCTGCCAGGGCTGCGGGACTGTTCGAAAGAGATACCGTGGCCCTGGAACACAAAGGGCAAAGAAGGAACATGGTTGGGTTTTAGTCAGTACAAGTCTGACACTCCCTTCCGCTCCGCCCAGAGTGGGGGGAGTCATTTGATGATTTCCCATCCGAAAAAAGAAAAAAAAACATTACTTTGTGATTTTTCATGATACAGTTTTGAAATTTTATATGTAGATTCTTTACATAAAAATACTAGACACGTGTTTCAAGTTTCGCATATACTAAAACTAATGTTGTATAAGGGGGGAATTCAAAATGATGTACTGAATTCGTGGTAACCGTTTTAGCGTCGGTATCCCTTCCACCCTGTATATTAGTTGGTGATGTAGGGATGTGGAAGCCGATCCCAACATAGTTGGGAACAGGCTAGGCAGATGATGATGGTGGTGATGTAGGCATGTGGAAAATTGCGTTTGTAAGATGTCAAGATACTTAAATTTAGAGATTATCCGCATAAGATGGTTGTCAAAAATACTTTAGAATGCAAGACAAACGTGTTGCGTCTATCCGAATATGTAACAATGGCTGGAAAATGATTGTCGAAAATACTTTGCACTTCAAATTCTATAGCATTAAAATTAAAATATATTATTATGTAGGTATTGTGTCATTCGATTATTTAGTTAAACATCGAAAACAGTTCTAAATTAATTGATTACGATATATAACTTATGTGCATATTCAAAATTAATGTGTTTTAATTAGCCTCGATTTATGTGTGCCCAAAAATTTAAGTTGTTTTCACATATTGTCACACGAAAATAAATAAAAGAGCTTATGGTATTTGCATTCATCATCATCATCTGCCTAGCCTTTTCCCAACTATATTGGGGTCGGCTTCCAGACTAACCGGATGCAGCTGAATACCAGTATTTTACATGGAGCGACTGCCTATCTGACCTCCACAACCCAGTTAGTACTGGGTAATACGATACCCCTTGGTAAGACTGGTTGTCAGACTTTTTGGGTCACTGACTGCCTAACGACTGTCAAAGATCTACAAATGACAGCCGGGACCAACGGCTTAACGTGCTTTCCGAGGCACGGAGGAAACTCAGTATGTAATGGGCGGTCACCCATCCACAGACCAACCTAGGCAAGCACGGCTTAACCTAAAGATCGACCCGAGCGGCTGTTGTTATTTAGCCACGAGCTCCTCCATGGTATTTGCATTCATATTAAAGCATTAATTTCTATCAAAAGTTGGAAACAACCCAAGACACGCTTCTCTGATTTTTCGTGCTCTTGCTTCGGTGAAGGAAAACGACGTGAGGAAACCAGGCATGCCTGAGAGATATTTCTCGACTGCATGTCAGCCAGCCCATGGGCGGCATAAAAACTCTGACCCCAGGTCAGGCATTAACCACACGATAAAGAAAGATCAGAAGTCGTGTCCTTGACTCCATATTATGCATCTTTTATCTCATAATAACATTCGATTCGGCTATCGATATAAATTTTATTACAAAAATGCACAAGGCCTTGTTCTCAATTCGTTAAAGATATTATTGTTAATATCACTATCTATACTTGCTCAATTTCATGTTTGCAGGTGAAAAAGTCTATATGAGGTTAAATGAAATAAGCTAGAGAGACTTCGGCGAAAAGATGGATCATGAGCTATCAAATCACGATTAAACAAAATTAACCGCCTAGTTGGTCTTAGTAGTCGCAAGCGCGACTGCCGAGTATGAGGCCCTGGGTTCGATTTCCTTGTGTTTTTGAGTTTTTCCATCAAAAATTTCTCGAAAGTAGCTACGGAGTCGGATTTGTTTCCGGTTGATGGCAATACACTCGCCACCTATTACATTGGACTTAACTGTCAAAATGTGGGTGCATTATTAAGTACATCTCTGCCTAACCCTTCCGGGAATTACAGACGTGATGTTATGATTTTTGAAATTCGTTGACCCCATAAAAACATCAAAAAACCTATGTTTGTTGTTTTATCGTGTTAAGATATCGAGTCCCATTACGTCTATAGAGTTTTGCTAGCTAATTTAATTGTTGAAAGATTCGATTATTATTGTTTCAATATTATTAATTATTTGTATCATTGTGTTATCGATTGATCTTTGCTCTTTGGTTTTTTTTCAAGCTTTAACATAAACCTGCAATTAGAAGTATTAATCATCTAGGCGCCTTGCGTATCTTAATTCTGACACTATCTTAGCATTGTTTAAAACCATTAATTATTATTACTAATACAACCGCAAACAGTATTACTCAATAAATCACACTTTAGTATACAGCATTCAATTTAACATTCAAATATCACAACGGCAAAAAGAATAACTTAATTCGAAGAAAACGAATTTCCTCGCGGTTGAGCAACAAAATGTGTCGTGAATAAAAATATTCTTAATGAAATGGAAAGTAAATCGATTATATCAAGGATCGTGAGATTCGGAGCAACTTGTATTCGAATCACGAACTCGAATTGGTCTTCCGATACGCGCCGAAAGCGTGTTTTACATATCTCATTGGCCGATTTAAAAATCGAAAGTGTCGCGATTGGTCGTTTTGAATTTAGAATGGTATGCGGTCATCGGGTTGGTGGACCCTTACGTCACGGTGTAGTAACTCTTGTTGTTATGAAATCATCGTCTGCTTAGCCTTTTCCCAACTATGTTGGGGTCGGCTTCCAGTCTTACCGATTGCAGCTGAATACCAGTACGCGGAGTGACTGCCTATCCGACCTCCACAAGCCAGTTACTGGGTAATACGCCCTACCTGTAACGACTGTCAAAGATCTACAAATGACAGCCGGTACCAACAGCTCAACGTGCTTTCCGAGGCACGGAGGTAACTCAGTATCACCAGGTCAGGTCAGGTCACCCATCCATGGACCGACCTCTGCAAGCACGTCGAAGATCGATTCATCATCTTCCTGCCTTTTTGCCTTTTTTTTTGCCCTCAACACGTTTTTTTCTGTCCTGTCAATCGCCACACTATCATTTACTCCTTGTTTCTTAATACACCTCGAAGATCGACTCGATCGGCTTTTATTATTTAGCCACAAGCCCTCTTGCTGCACCGTGACGTCACGTTGTTGTTATGAAATGCAACTTGCGAAAATGGCCAAGCCTTAAGACTGATGGGGCTAGTTCGTTATGTGAAGCTGATTGTGTCGCGTTCTGCTCGTTTCTCGCTTAAGTATTAAAACCTGTTAGTACTAAAGGAAATACGGTAATAACAATCCGGTTATGTAAATTACACGAAGTTGAGTTAAAGAATAATCCAGGTTAATCTAATTTCAATTGAACTAAACATAGTAAACAAACACATAATCCCACTTACTCACACTTGACTACCTCGTTTGTCCAGTGGTCGCAAGCGTGAGGTCCGGGGTTCGATTCCCAGGTCGGGCGAAGTGTTGTTGGGTTCTTTTATCAGGAATTTCTCAGTAGCAGCCACGGAGTCTGGGTTGGTGCCCGGTTGATGACAATAGGCTCGCCCCCTATTACATGGGACTTAAACATAACTGGCGATATATGGGTGTACTAATAGATACACCTCTGACCAACCCTTCAGGGAGTACAGGCGTGATGTTATGTAATTTTGTACATACTCAAATTTCGCCAGTTATGTTATGTTTGAGTCAGATGTAACTCCTATTACATAGGGCCAGGCTATTGCCATCAAACCCTGACTCCATATTGAGACTAAGAAATTTTAATAAAATCCCTACATGACAGCTTCTTCTTCCCTGTCACCCACACTTTCCCCATTTCCACTAAAATCGTGAAAACTTCCCAAAAATTCTCAACACCAACATTCACTATCTACCATCTACATTAACCCACGTTCTCACTACACGTAACTCCCATCCAATTCCCACATTACTGCCCATAACATGAACACCCGTCTATAACAGTGTACACGGCACTTTATCGACCGCAACGATCAACCGGTTTCTCCGCAAGTTACAGCCGCCAAGCAAGTGCAATGAAAGTTATTATGAGATCGACCGAATTGGTGCCGAGAACTGCTCGCAGAAAAATATGGACAGGTTAAGTAACTTGGGTTATCGGGTTGTCGCTTTCTTGGGGCCGAATTTAAATGGCAACACATGTATTGGCTATGTTGGAACAAACCTGTTGGTTTCCATTTTCATAATTTGGCTGAAATTCTGGGTAAATTTTGAACAACACACCTCCACACATACGTCTGTGTTGTCTGTTTTGACATACTTTGAATAATGTCAAAAACACACCTTACGAGATATTACTAAACCGTTTGTTAATTAGTGAACTTGGGGTCCTAGTCTATGTGCCTCCTTCTGGACCTAAATATATTTACCTTCATAACCTAACCTAGTATAAATCAGAATTCGGAACACCTCGCGCGAATATTATTTCCGCTGCAAACAAAATAATAACAAATAAAAAAGAGACCAATGACCACTTTATTGTCAACGTAAAGTTACCCAATTCTTATTAAAAAAAAAAGCAAACAAGATGTCAATCAGTCTGTTAATGGATGTCAAACAAGTATTGACCAATATTTTAGTGGCTCGTAGCTGTAACCTCAAAAGCTGGTTATGTCAGATTGCAAACTGTTGACCGTAATTATACAATATCTTTCCTCTCCGATCGTACCAGATATTATGCAGTTTTTGAAACTAATATGGATCTTTTAGACATCTGAAATAAATGTTTTTTTATTTTTTTTATTTTTTTAGTAGCAGGGCGACAGAGCTCTGCGCGGGTGAAAATGGAGAAAACGAATTTTCCCAGATATGAGTCCTTGCTAGATCGATTTTTCGCTCCCGTAATACCCCTACATTGCAACTTTCACCGAAATTGTTAGAGCCGTTTTCGGGAAAGTGACTACAAATATAAATACAAATATTGCTCATTACATAGTATAGGATTTTGTTCTACTACTACATAAACTCACGCCTTTTTCCTATGGGTGAACCCATAGGAAAAAGGCTGAAGCTACACATCGCCATCTGCTACGATACTTACATACTCCTTTTCCTTCGTCCATGTCTTTAGATGTAGTCATACACGTACGCTGGTAGCGAGTATGACACACATTTTGTTATATTAAAGATCGATCGAGATTAGTAAACGATGAAGGAAAACATCGTGAGGAAACCAGCATGTACTAGAACGAAACTTTACAGGTCTTCGAAAGTTTCACCAACATCCAGCAAATCACACTGGCTCCTTGTAGCAGTGGCGAAGGTTCCATACAACTCGATTGCTACCGGCTTCCCTTTGAAAAATGGCACAGTCAGTATTCTATAGACAATTAATATAATCACATTAAAGATTATGTACCCCGGCTTACCTCTTACAAAAATTTACCCTTCGCTACTGCCTTGTAGTATATTAAGTCCCATTCATTTTCACAGAGCGGAAGCTAGACTTATTACGGATAATAAACATTAACCTTTTGTTCCAAGAATGTGGAGTACCCAAGGCGTAGAATAATGTAATAGTAATCGATTAGGTACACTATATTATATAAACATTGATGATGGCTTGAATAGGCTGTTACAATAACATTTAGATAATGCTTATTAAAATAATAATTATCTACAGGGTGTAAACCGTCAACCAAGCGATCTGTACATCAAACTAAGTAACTTTACGCAATAATTATTGCTGGGTAACGACTTTTTTTTGGGGTGAAAAATCACGTTTTACGGTAGGACTCAATGTAACGCACTAAAAACATTGTGATGATGGATGGATTGAGCATTACTGGGGTCGTGGAGTTGTTTAAAGTAAAAATCTTACATTAAAAACATGTATTTAAAAAAAAAAACTTAACTAGAAGTTACCCAGGTATGATCTATAACAAAAAAAAATATCGCAATGACGGGGAGAACAAGTCCCTTTCGGCTTCGTTAAGGGTCTTGTTACACCCTTTATAGTTATCAGCTTCCTTATGCCATTGCGTATCTCATTGCATTGATATCCTGCACTGACCTGCAATTTTAAACCTTTAAATGTTCCACTCTACCTACAGCATAGAACAATTCTAGCACAAAGGAACCTCGTGTCTGTGAACTCGGTGTCTCTTTTTGCTCATGTCGGCTACAACTGTGAAACAAAAACATACTTCCCATTATTTTTCCTTCACCACAATTTGTCGAGGTCTCAGATGAGTCCACATACCATCTACATACATTCATAAATAACTAATCTCATCTTCTTTCCCCAGGCCCAGAATACGGCACCATGGAAGCTGCGTGGAAAGGCGGTATGGTGGAGGCGGAGCGTCTCTCAGACCTACACCTGAGCGTCCGCGACCGACTCGTAAATGACGTCATGGCCCAAATCAAGAACTGGCAGAAGGACACCTATCACAAGGTCAGTACTAGCATAATAAGATAAAGGTCAACCGGTGAAGAAGGTATGTAGATTCTGGATCAATCCGTTAAAACACCTACCCCATATTTTTAGATTGGTCGTCCAGCAGAGGACGTCTTTCGGCTGAAATGATGATGATGATGGGACAGCTGGATATTTTTTCGCGACTTCCATGATGGTTCCTATTGAAAAAATGGTTCAGTTTGATATGCCACATCCTTAAATGTGACCACAACTTTCTGCCTTATGCTGTAAGAGGAACAGGGTGTAAAGTTTCACATCGTCTATAGAAAAGGAAGGATCCTCCAACTAGACGGGTGTGGTCTCTGTTGTTGGGTAGTGCCCGAACGGTTCTTGTCGGATTTATGTCTCACGCTCCCGGAAAACTGTTTGTGAGATGTAGGATTTTGCGCGCCGGCTATTAACCGTTGTTCGTATGCGTCGTTGTAGATGCTGCCACAATTGTAAGTGCTCTACAGACAAACAGTGACCCATCTTCATGACTGATGAGACAATCGACCCATCCCATCTGAGATAAATGCACACTGAAAACATTATCTTGAATTTGGTCATCAGGACCCTCAAACCATTAATCTATCGAAAATATAATTACGGTAGGCAAGAGTCGTTTAGCCAATGTTCAAAATTATAAAATACATGTCCCACCTAAAAAGATACATTATCGTGAACGTGTAAAGAACTTTCCTGCAGTACACATACATTCCCATGTGTTACAGCATACTTAATGGCTCGAAAGACTATTCGTAAAAAGTTCCACAATTTCACGTATCATTAGCTGGATTACTACTGCCGTCAAGACTGCGTCCGTCAGTTTCGTATTCTTTCTTATATTCAGACAAGCCTGGTGCCCGTGCCCAATGGGATTTCCTATTTGCGAAAGTTACGAACTTCTATATTTGACCCATGAGCATGTAAGGCATGAATCCTCGATCATTTTTCCCGAGTACTCACCTCTTTTGCTCTTTTCATTGTTCTAACTCCAGTCGTATAGGCTGAGCGTTAATTGTTAATGAGTGAATGTGTTTTAAGTAGATTAGTTTAAAGACTAAATAAATTTAAAAGTTAATATTTCCAAAAGACAAATAATTTCGCAATCCATGTCTTAACTAATGAAGATAAGAATGGAGCAAGCCCCAAATTCACCAATGTCGTAATCACTACAAGTTAGCTCCAAAACCGACATGATTGATTTTATAGCAGCTACCATTTCTGTTTAATATGGACCGGTAATGTTCCTTTGTGTGTCAAATATGGATCAAGCTTGGCGACAAATTTCATTCCTATATAGACTCCAGGGCCGTAAGTTTATGAGTTACGATGACTGATGAAATTCTGGCAAGGCTCCAAGTAGATAAAGGTTTTATATATAGGTCCCAGTGGACAGTACTGGGTATATTTTTGATAGTTTTTGTACTGGAATATTTGGTAAAGCTACTAGGTCATGTCTAGGGGTTTCTATAGTCGAACTAGTGCCTTACCATCCTAAGACTGAATGTCAATTGCAGTTCATAAAACAGAAGGTCGTATTGTCTATGTGTCAGTAAGAGAGTTTCAACCTTACTGGCTACCACGTTTCAAGGAAAAAAGGTATGAGTTACAATTTACTGAAAGTTCTTTTCAAAAGTTCTAAAAAGGTTGTCTTTTCAGTTAAACGTTCAAAAAAAATCTTTCCAGGTATAAGCACGTGCACCATGATTTAGAAATTGTCAAAGAAAGACTAATCATGAATTTACTAACCCCGTCCTACCATGAAACAGAACAAAACAACAAAAGAAACGAAAGAGCACCTAAAGACCTCTGAATAAATAAATAATAACTCGCTTCCCATCTGAAGCTTGCTCATGAATTCTTCAAAGCTCCTTTATTTACCTTTCCTAACTTCATAAAGAAACAGCATTAAACTTTTCCTAAAGAATTTCCTCATCATTATTTAAAACAACTTTAGAAAGACAATGCGTTTACTCTCTAAAATAAACATGTATGCATTCGCGAATTTAGAATACTAATCTGGATGAAAACGCCTTTCTATGTTAAGACCTGGGTTTAAATTGGTAATTGGAGCTAATGTGAAGAATTTATCTACATTGCGTAGGTCAGCAGTAGCTTGTTATAAAAAAGGCTTATGACTTTTAATGGGCTTTCTTATACTACCTGCCCTAGTCTTATGTTATTTGTTGTCAACGAAATATTTTTTGCCTTTCCCTTCTCACTTGTTTCATTCTCTTCCGTTTCCTTCACATGATCTTTTCATTACGCTATCCATATTTTGATTGATAAGTATTACAATCAAATTAATGAAATCTTTAGATTGTATGTAGATATCATCATTAAAACTGTATGACCTATTGTTTAAATTCAGAATTCCATCACTGTTCTAGTAAAGAACATTGCTCTTAGTTATTTTCTCGTAAATAAATGAGCAAATGTCAGTATAAAACGCGCTCGGGTTTCTTTCTAATCTTTTCATATCTATTTCCATAATTCCAACAATTCTAACTCAATCTTCAGTCGTATCACGTCACCCTGTCCTTATAATCTAGTTGAGCCATTTCTAGAGAAGAAATCGAATAATATTATGTCCTATCGCAGAATACTGAGTATTCCTAAGTCGAGTATTAGCTAGCTACTTATAATTCTACTCATGTTGTTATAGAATTGAGAGAAACGAGTAACATGTGTACTCAGAAGTGAGACTTAGTAAACAACACGATTATACCATTTGCTGTGTGTAGGAATAGCCAATTTTTTTTTGTAGCGGATGTGTTTGAAGAAAATCGCAGATAGTTCGTGTTTAAAGTCATGCAAGTTCAATTCATGTTGTTAAATATTTTTTCAGCACTTATGTTGGTCTTTTCTTTCGCACAGAAGTCCTCATGGGTCATCATCTTCTTCACTTAGTGGAAAGTGAAAGGTTATTTCGGACTTCTACCGTTGTCGTGATCGTCTACAGTAATTCCGCCATTGCTTTTGGTCCTTCAGATCACATGCTATATCTTTAGCTTTAACTAATTTTAAATAAGGGAATTTTAGCTTTGTGTTCGCGAAATCTGCCGTCTGTATCTCCAATAGCATCAATCCTTCAACTGTCAATCGATACACGCACGTCTTCTTTGATGCTCTCAGTCGCAATTTTACCGATACCGTCTTGCAGCTTTATCAATTCAGAGACAAACGAGCGACCGTATCTGTGGAGTATTGTTATCGTTCCTTGTTAACGTCGACACAATCGTCCAGCTATTATGTCAATTGATACTGTGCTGTCATCCGTGTACTTGTCGTGTGGTCACGATTGTGTGTATGTTGCGTTTAGATCAGTATGTTCCATGTTTAAGTCTGCCGATTTCTGTTACATTTACATTAACGACGATTTCTGTTACATCATCAACAAAAAGAATACTTGGTAGTGGATCGTTTTTATTATCTCAGCCTGAATTCACCCACTGCTGGGTATAAGTCTTGTTTTCTTTCTGCTGCTGGAGGATACTGTCACCAATTAATGATGTTCGAAAGTTTTCTACCGGTCAGTATAAGTTTATGCGAAGCTGAAAAGTCACCATCAACATTGCCTGGTGATGGTTTGGCATCAGATTCTTTGTCGATTTTATTTGCATCCCCTTTTTTAGTATCAGCTCCATTGTTTGTGTCTATCTTAATCTTTTTACTCCATATTTCTGTGCCTACCTCTAACCTATTCGACACACAGACACAAGACAAGCCTACCTGTTCAAAATTTCTCTCATCCCTTAATCCAATTTACGTCTACAAAAAGCTTACACCACCCCTTCACTTAACTAAATAAAATAACACTATTCCTTCTTCTATTTCGCTAAAAGTCTAGTTCTCTAGCGCACGCGCTGCCTAGCCAAAGATGGCGGCATTGGCGGCTCATGAATTAAACAAGTGGCAATGTTACAGTCAACTCGCGTTTGTCCGTGACAGGCGGACGGACGGAAACGTGCGTTTATGTAATGTGCTTCATGTAATCGTTTGGTTAGTTGTTTATACAAAATCGTGTGAGTATTGGCGTTTTCGTGTAGTGTTTAGGATAGGTTGTGCATTACTTTCCCGTTACTTTGGAAGACTGTCTCCTCTAACGAGAGGATGTTCAATTTCTTCTACTATGATATGGCATGTTTTAACTGCTGCTATCTCAACTAGTTGATGCCTAAAGTTTTATTCTTACCATTGCTGATTGATTTCATTGTTTTGCTGACGAGAGAGCGCCATTAATTAATGAATTCAATGTTGAAACCCCATTGGCTCCCAAAACAGTATCAATGAAATCTAGTCACGTAGCCTTTGGGAATCCCAAACAATAATAATGTTTAAAATCCACTGTGTTTGGGACACACTGCTACCTAATCATAAATATTTCTCAAACCATAAACGATTCTACAAATGTCTGAACAGCCAACAATGGTTCATGCAAATAGATACATAAATTACAATAGGACAAGAAACAAAGTGCATTAACATAAGTATTTGCAGTTATAAACTTGGTGTCAATGGGTGCCAAGGATGAAACTGAATATTGATGTTAAAAGGCTGGTGTACCATTTGAGTTGAGGTGTGAACACAGTCATTATGAAGAACTAGCTAAATAAGTTTCCAAGGAAACTGTTCCGTCTCTTCACTAAGAAGAGATTTTTCGATGTTTATTTTATGCTGGTATTCGAAAACTGGTATTCAGCTGCATCCGTTTAGAGTGGAAGCTGTCCCCGACATAGAATGGCTAGGCAGATGATGGTTATTAGTATTCGTGAACATGATTTGGCTAGAAAAGAGATGACTACTGTTAACTATCTGGCTGATGAGGGGAAGACATGCTGTACCGACCCCAAATATTCAATTGATATAAATGATTAATTTTCTACTATAGACACTACTACGGTCGACTATTATAAATATCTACAGTGCAAATATTCATAGACTACCCAATATGGTTTTCCTAAACAGTCTTCCACCAAACGAAGTTCCCAACGATGGTCCGCCATGAGGGGTTATAATGAACAATCACGGGGATATTACCATAGTCACCTCGCTTGATGGCAGAATTCATGAATGTAGATTAGTTATTAGTGCCCTACCCTAGAAGATTGATGCTAGCCCTTATCTAACCTCTGTCCCTGCCGTAGGCGAGAAAATGTGATTAAGTAGATGAACCCCGATTGATCCCTCTATTTATTTTACAGTGCACTTCGCAAAATCTGTTAAAGGAGCAGAGTATTTTTAGAATAATTTTAGAAAGAAAGAAAGATAAAGTATTTATTAGAATCGCACAAGACAAAACAAACAAAAATGGCAAAATTAACAATAAAACGAAATTATATAAAAAGTAAAAATAGGAAAAAACTATTAAAAATTAAAAGAAACGAAATGAGAAGAGAAGATTCGCCATGTCATTCTTTTGCACTCTTTAAAGATCTTGGTTTATGTCTGTTCTTGTTTATAAGGGTATTAATAGTAGATGAATGGACTGTGTGTACAATAATATGAAAGAACAAGAAGTAAATGATAACGTGACAATTTACAGAGGAGAATGGAAGAAACAAACAAGTTCAGCTGACTCCAAGTAACGTGGGACAATGGCAGGAGGAACATGATGATTAACGATGGGTGGTAACGATAGTACTATTCGATTACCCCCCAAACAAACAACAGATATTTATTATAATAATTAAATCTCCGATTTTCCTCAACATAACCTAGCCTTTACCTGAAGACGTTCACGGCCGTCTATTGTTTGTTAGTCATCGAGCTTCAACTACTTATCGCCTACTTCTGCATCTGTGTGATATAACGAGTACAATTGCTTTATTACCTTAACGCCCCCGACCCGGTAAACAAGTCACTTGATGGGTGTATAAGTGCTTATTTAGATGCGCGTTTGATTTTAGAGATAAGGCGGTGTGCGGTGGCAAACTCGTTGCTGCGATCCGCATTTTAACTGAGTACTAGTTTCATGTTTAGTTTGAGCTTGCCCTATCTAATCATCATAATTCTCCTATACATATCCCTATTTATTTGGGGTCGGCGTAGCATGTCTTCTTCGTTCAGACTTCTCTATTAATCGTCATCTCAGCAGTCACCTTCTTTCTAGCCATATCATCTTTCTTTCACACAGTCTATTCAGCGTTTCTACTGTAAACTAATATTATAAAAAGATTCATATCTTTATTTGCATTCCATCATATTTGAATATTTTACAACGGCTTAAAGCTAAGGCACAATTACGGACCTTCAGGGCACAGCAAAAAGTATAAAATTAAAGTTTAAAATAAAATTAATTCTAAATCAATTTAGAAATGTCCTTAATAAATTGTTTGTGTTACGTGATCTCAGGAAGTACTGGTCTCATTGCAAACATTCTTTCAATGATAGAAAATGACAGTCATGCAGCAGCTATAGAAATTGTTTTTTAATGTAAATTTCCGCTGAGGAAAGTCACAGGCTAGTAATAAATAATATTTTAAAAAATCGATCTTAATTATCTTTAATCATTTCATTACTCTAGTCGTCGTCGTGTCTTGAATTCCGCGAACGTCATCTGCCTGGGGCCTAATATCGATAATGGATAGATTATTCAGAGCAGGTACCTCGCCCGCTGCTTTATCGATATCTATAGCACTCTTGTTATGATCCCACGAGCCTGTCCTAAGTGCTTCCCGGATTTTACTTCCATTTTCATGGACGCTTTAGAAATTTTTAATTTTTTTCCGGTGTTTAGTTTCTGTTATACTTTTAACGTTTATTGAAATTTTCCTTTTAAAATGAACCAATTTGCGGAATGGATTTAAGTACTTACTTCAGTAAGTTATTAATAGAATTGGGGTATTTCTAAACTAAGAACTTATTACATGTTTGATTTTAGACCTTTAGAACCGATCGTTAAACTACCGAAAACTTTTAAGGCATTGTCTATGTTTTGCATTTCTTCAGTTTACGTTGCGTTTTTAGGAACTGACGAGTCTTTTTACAGGTTTGGTTAGTAACCTGAAAAAAACAATCAACAGGGCATTAAAACTTTTATATCCCAGCTTTTATGAGGAGCTCATGGCTTAATAATAACAGCCGCTCGGGTCCATCTTTAAGTTAAGCCATGCTTAATTTTGGAGGTTGGTCCGTGGATGGGTGACCACCCATTACATACCAATTTTCCCTCCGTGCCTCAGAAAGCACATAAGCCGTTGATCCTGGCTGTCATTCGTAGATCTTTGACAGTCAATACAGGTTGTCAGTGGCCTGAAAGTCTGACAACCAGTCTTACTAAGGGGTATCGTATTGCCCAGTAATAACTGAATTGTGTACGTCAGATAGGCAATCGCTCCATGTAAACTACTGGTATTCAGCTGCATCCGATTGTTAGACTGGAAGCCGACATAGTTGAGAAAAGGCTAGGCAGGTGGTGATTTTTATGTCCCAGCAGTGGGAACATTAAACGGCTGATGTGCGAATCGACCCGTTAAATTGTAAACTCACTTCATTTACACATGACATTTACCTTCCCAAATAATTCCTTTATAAACAAAAGGTACCTTCTATTATTAATTCGCAATACTTGAATGTGTGTGTGTCTTCATTAATTGCTCCTTGCTCTCAGACAGGTTACGAGCTCATATTAATTTGAACTTTATACCTGTAGGTTTCGGTTGTAATTCCCATGTCTGTGGGCCTTTGTAACTAAATTAGTAACTTCGGGATAAGGTTCGAGTGTTAATGATCATTTGTGTGATTTAATACTCGCGCAAAGGTTAATTAATTAATTATCTATATCTGGACTCCAGTAGCGATTTAATTAAGGAATCCATTCTTCCATACCAATATTATTAATTCTAAAGTAACTCGGATTGTCTGTTAGATTTTTACACTTTAACAGCTGAACAGATATATGGGATACTTTTTATCCTGACAGCACGTTCGCGTGGGAAAATAACTACTCGGACGAAGCCGCGATAAAAGCTAGTACACACAAAATTCTTTTTGGTATTTCAACAATGTGTAATGAACTACCATAATCTGCCAATATTCTTATACTTACACCAAATTTTAGGTTACTTTCGTCTTGACTTAAGATTTGTTACATATTCTGCTTATTCAGAAAACTAGACCCAACACAGATAACATAAAGTCGTGTGTGATCGCTACTGTAACTGACCCCACACAATGGTTTACTAACAAGATGAATCCGAACGATAACTGAAATTGGTCCTACCGCCCGCGTCTATCTGTAAGTGGTCCTCTGGGTCAGACCCAGACAATATAAGTAAAACTATCACTTATGTGGTCAGTTTCAAACCTTATATCAACGAAACAGATTACGTTAATTTGTTACAAAAATGTAATTCATTCCATCATATCCGCCTACAGTGTCTCTTCCACGCTGATATGGAACTTATAACAAAACACTTTATTTTTTATTTTTATTAATGTCTGTCTGTCTGTTTGTTCCGGCTTATATCCGAAACGGCTGGACCGATTTTGACGAGACGATTATTGGCAGATAGCTGATGTTGCAAGGAGTAACTTAGGCTAGGATTAGGGATACGTGCCAAAAAAAAAATAAAAAAAAAAACAAAATCTGATTCAAATAGAGAAGTAATATTTTACAATAATTTCACGTGGGCGAAGATCGCAGGCAGCAGCTAGTTATCTCTTACTATTAAAGCCATCTAAATAGGCGTACACCTACTCGCTACATAATACTAGAAAGCACGTAGGACTGACCTTTTTGGTCAAATATACGATGGTACATGCAATCCTAGTTAGAATACATAGTGCTGTATTGTTTCATGTTTTGACTTTTTTTATAGACTGACTTTTTTGGACAGGCCCTTAAAAATATTTTTATTAGATTAATAAAGTAACATAATCGGCTGATTGTGGTACAATGAAACATGAATGTGGGGATTATAATTATCTTTCCTTGGGTTCTGCCTACTCCTATGCTTGAGTTTATGAATGTATTCTTACACTATTTATTATTGAAGTGAGGCGTCGGACTAAATTGAGGTCAAGAGCCCTTTAAAACTAAAAAAAAAAAAAAAAAAATCATCTGTTATGAAACTTATTTGGTTCAGTTATCTTAGTTAATTAAGTATTTAAATAAGCTCTAGATTAAAATATCACAGAGCTTACATTACTTACGACGACATTCAAATTAACGTTAAGAGCCACCATTAGCTGATAACGAAACTAGCTGTAAGAAGGTAGTTTTATAGCATTCATAAAAATATTTTTGACATAATGAGCGAAAAATAACTGCCTTCTTTACAAGCAATTATCGCCCTAAACTAGATTACAATAAGGGTCAATTATGTTGGAGTACAGCCAAGTAACACTGATATTTGTAATGGCTGGATTATCTATGGATTATAAATTATATATATTCGTAATAAATATTTATAGAGCATCATTTCCATGAGTGAGACGACATTTAAATATATATGGCTGTACTTAGTTGAAATATACATATTTCCGTATTACTTTTAATGTACTTAAGAAACCTAACACTAAATGAGATGTATAAAACATGAGTATTCCATTGCTGGCATAATTAGCAATTAATCAACAAGACAAATTAAGTCGTATATGCTTGTATTCAACATTTACATTTGAATACAGACACGATTCTGTGATGATTTGTAGAAATTGGTGCTGCAGATTTTATTACATAATTTATGTAATTAATTGACTGACTGACTGATTTTGTGACTATAAGATGCTAGTTACTTTTTGTGCTGTTCATTGATAGTGGGGTGAAATTTCACTTAAAATGTCATAGTAATAATAAGCTGTTGAGTTTCCAATAAATCAATTAGAAAATAAACCCGAGAAAAATATATCATATACTAGCATAGGAGGGCGTGAAAAACGTCTACTGCTGGACATAGGCTCCCCCAAGCATCGCCTCACCATCGACCTCTTGTATGCAGCGGCTGGCTTCCACAACCTTCCACCTTTTGGGAGGTCTCTTAGACCCATAGACCTTCGTGGAAACAAGGTACATATTATATGACTATATCCACCGGCCGTAACGATGACACATATTTTATTTTTCTTATAATCTCGGCATACCATTGAAATAACACATTTAAATACTCAAAAAATACATTACAGCAGGTGTTCAGAATATATTAATAATTCTTACAAAACCAGTTTTAAACTCATATTTATAGAATAGATAGGCCATGTTACGCGTCGTAGGTTACACAAATTATAGTAATTAGGGTTCAGTAATAAAGTGTATTATGAGGTTTTTGGTACATACACTATGTATGTACATATTGTACTTGCACTCAATGTAACTTACTAAAAACACAGGCTGATAAATGCACTGAATAGTACAGGGGCTGCAG
The DNA here is from genome assembly GCA_963576755.1 of Noctua janthina. Taxonomy (NCBI): domain Eukaryota; kingdom Metazoa; phylum Arthropoda; class Insecta; order Lepidoptera; family Noctuidae; genus Noctua; species Noctua janthina. The sequence goes on from OY755061.1 coordinate 14,460,775, forward strand.
TCTCAACATAGATAGCGACAAAAATCGGTCGTTAAGTCATAACGATGTCAAATTTCTTTAATAGATTTTCAACTTTATTTCGAAACCTTAAGGTTGAAAATCTATTAAAGAAATTTGACATCGTTATGACTTAACGACCGATTTTTGTCGCTATCTATGTCGAGACCACAGCCCCAGGAGCCATGACAGTGTTCAAAGTTAATTTATAACAAGTGTACATTTTTCCGCCAAGAATGATATTTTTTTCTTAGTAGCTATCCAAGACTCGGTATTCATGCCCAGTCAAATGACAATCGTCTCCAAGGCTCTGCCTTATTAGGCATTGACATAACGAAATATGACTGTAGTTTGCCTCCACCTCCAATACTAGCGTGACGTTAATTTACGGTCCGTAGTAAAGCAGTAAATCCTTTCTAAATCGCAATGTCCTGTAACTTTTCCAACTCGAGCGAACGAACGTTTAGGTATTAAAAGTTTCAGCTGTTGTACTAAATTCTGTAATAACTTCACCAGAAATTAGTTCAGTACAAAATGCTAGTAAGAAATAAGTATGCTCGTTTATTTAGTTAATTTATGAATGTAATTATGTTGGTCTAGTTAACGCAAGCTGCAAGGATATGTGCCCGGTTAATGGCAATAGGCTCACCCGCTATTACCCATGTAAATTCCATGACTGACGAAATGTGACAGTATTATTAGGTACACAAGGCACACGCCAGTAATCTCGGAAGGGTTAGGCCCTTCCAAGATTACTGGCGTGATGTTATACATATTTACATTTATGTTAATAAAAAAATTGATTTTGTTATTCCTCGATTCTTAGACCCGCTTGCTTGCCCACAAATTACTTCATTCGTTTAGAGCAAAACAATTAAAAACATAACTCTGGCTGGTTCTGACAATTATTTAAAGATGCCTGTTCCGGACATTCATATCGCGCCGGCCAGTGGAATCGCGTCATACAATTCCACGTCATCTTAACGCACCATCTAACGTTAAGCCCTCGACCATACTTGGGGACACACTCGCTTGCCGTCACCTACCGTGCGCATACATCGACCATTTTCATTTTGTAATCAACCCAGTCAATATTATAGTCTTCATATCGAAAAGCAGCCGTTTCATTTAGTCGAGACCACCAGGGGCTGCAGTCTCGACATAGATAGCGACAAAAATCGGTCGTTAAGTCGTAACGATGTCAAATTTCTTTAATAGATTTTCAACCTTAAGGGCTTTGAAATAAAGTTGAAAATCTATTAAAGAAATTTGACATCGTTATGACTTAACGACCGATTTTTGTCGCTATCTATGTCGAGACTGCAGCCCCTGCATTACAACTGGAACTTGACATTCAAACAGTGGTTCTTCGAGCCGGATGACAAACAATACCAGAGACAGAATGTTCTTTAAAGATGATTAAGCGCTAAAAACGATTATCTATTAAAAATCCCTAGTGAGTAAGAAATCTGTATTTGTCTCTTGAGATAATCTATTATGTATGACTACGGAACCTCACTTATTACTAAATTCAATGGAACGTTTTTCCTCTAAAACCTGTTTCTTATCAGACCTTACCCACTCATAGGTGAGATCAAATAGGTATGAAATGGCCGATTAACTACTAATAGCTTAATATAATATTCAATTAGTTTATCCAATGTCTATGTCGTTACGGAAACACCTAAAGGCTCACGTTACGCTCATCCGCAATATCTGATGTAGTCGTAACAATCATTCAAAAGCCCAAAAGTTCTGATGGCATTACGAAATACTAGCTTTTCCTCGCGGCTTTGCCCGCGCTCAGATCGGAAATTATTCCAGTAGTAAGTTTCACTACTAGAATTAAAAATGACATAATAATCTCCGAAGGGTTAGGCAGAGGTGTACCTAATAGTATACCCTCATTTCGCCAGATACGTTTAAGTCCCATGTTATAGGGGGAGAGCCTATTGCCATCAATCGGGCACAAATCCAGACTCCGTGCCTGCTACTGAGAAGCTTCTGATGGAAAAACCCAATAACAATTTGCCGGAAATCGAACCCTGGACCTCATGCTCAGCAGTCGCGATTGCGACCACTAGACCGACGAGGTAGTCGGAATTAAAAATCCTTTGTCCTAACCCAGTTGATCTACTTATGGTACAGTGAGTGATAGCAATTAGACCCACCTTTGTATAAATGGTTGAGATTTTTAGAATACGAATCGATGGAATTGTATAATTCTTTTTTAAATTATTTATTTCAGCAAAGTAAGTAAAATATAAAAGAATTATACAATTATATGGATACGTATTCTAAAAAATGTCAGCTAATTGCTATCACTCACTGCAAACATAAAACACCGTTCAGCTGTTAACGCGTGAAAAACTCCGGGATCTAGGAAAGGAACAGACAGACAGAGTTACATTTGTAATAATTATTAGTATGTATGTTTATTACCGACATCCCAAAATCCGAAATCTCACTGATCTGACATCAGAATACCATTATCTCTCAGTAATTTAACTATAGGCTCGGCCATGCTAAGTATATGTTATTAAATAAGATGTAGAAGTTGAAATATCTCAATTATCGACCAATAGACGATTGGTCCAACGATTTTGTTGTCAACATTTAAAGACTAGATGCTTTAATTGAGCCATCGTTAGTGTATGGAGAATACGTATGACCATTGACCTGACTTCGTTCGATATAATTGATCGTAACTTGGTGCTGTGAGTCGCGAGAAACTTATTTATTAAATTATCTTATAGACTAGATACAACTTCTTAGTTTTCATATATGAACACGGGTATTTTATTTGGACGATCAACTACCAAAACTATCTGGGACCAATTTCCAAGTTGATGGGTAAACTATATAATATGATATCCCAAAGTGCAATAAATTCGGTCTACACGTGAAAGAATTTGCAAATAAATATTAATTATTTGATTAAACATTCACACATTTTACTTTTAATAGTTTTTTTCGACTAACCTTATAATACTATATTTATTTGGTATGCGGCTTGTAAATAGGTTTCCGAAAAGTAAACACATTTAATGCCATTTTCACCAAGAAAACTAAGTAATTTTTAATTAATCAAGTAGATTTAGTTAAACATTAACCTTATTAAAATTAAATCAATCATAATAAAACTGCTGAACCAATCACATCACTTACCAATTATTTCACTCACAATGAAAACAATTTACCAGCGGAGGTAACCTTGTACCGACGTTATTCTTTGTTAAATTCCAATTTAATTTATACGCTTTGCAAATGTCACAAGTCTGTGGCGAATGTTTTACGGTAAAGGGCTGTGTTTTATTGACAAAGTTATGGTTATATAACAGTTGAGGGCAGATGTTCAAATAAAGTAAAATTATTATATTTGATCCAGCTGACATTTCAGAGGAAAATGATTGTTTTTGGAACTAACAGATTTATCTTACGTTAAAGTTATGTATGAATCTTCTCGTGTATTCTCTTTCGTCCCACAGCTCGTCGTCCCACTGGTGGGACGAGAGGGAATTTACAAAATAAAAAAATCGAAACTACCTCCGCCATCTTGTTTTGTCAGTTCAACTTCTTAAAACAGTTTCACAAAAATGGTGCGCAAGTGTCATATGAGTATAGCACTCTACCAGTGGCGAAGGTTCCATATAACTCGATTCCTAATAGAAAAATGGCACTGTCAGTATTCTATAGATAAATATGAAAATTCTCATGAAAAATATGTACTACGGCTTACCTCTTACAAAAATTGACCCTTCGCTACTGCACTCTACTCCTCTATTACCTTTTGACAGAAAATAAAAGAAAGCTATTTGTGATTGTGGCGGGCATTACGGGCAAACGGTTGATTAAATTAACCCAGTTACTAAATCAACTTCAATTAACGTAACTGTTTACATAAAAAGTGTTTTATTTTAGAAGGCAAAAAGAAGAAAATATCGCCCTTTATTGCGCCCCCGCGAAGGATGAATAAAAGAAAAATCATAGGTCCTTAAAATTACGGATTTTATTTGCAACCAATATTAATTACCTTTAAAAAACTTAGAATAGAATAGCATTTATTTGCAAATATGGGTTGTACATAATTAGGTAGTAGTAGGTTTACATCAGAGTTCTGCCATATTTCACCATTCGGCATGCAAACATTTTACCACACTTACAATTTTAAAACCAGTAAGATTTGTAACATTTTGTTTTAACTGAATTTTTAATAATTACAATTAATGGAAAGGTAAAATAGCGGCTGTTTTGTTAATTGAAGTTAATAAATTAACCTGAGAGCCGTTTGCGAGCTGGTTACTTCTGGCAGTAATTTTTAACTGTCAGGTTAATTATAACTGACTTTAACAGAACTAACCAATGTATCTAATTGGACTATGAAGGTTAAATAGTGAAATGGCATGTGTAGCTTGTAGTTTTAGCACATAATATTTATGACTGGTCGGCAATTCTATCATTCATTTCATCATTTGGTTCGGTTGCCTCTGCCTTATCTCTAAGCAAAGTATCTAGATATTTAAGGCAGACAGGCATCACAGTGGGACGCGGACAAGAAGACCAATCGTTGTGGCCATGCTTGGGAGAAGCATATGCCCAGTATATTCCACAGTCCACCTGTGGACGTCCTTCAGTCGAAATGATAATTTTGTAAATATCGTTTACTGCCATGTCATTCTTGGCTAGTCTTGTTATCGTAACAAAACTAGGTTTTAACTTTATAAAACTTGCTTGTAAGTATTATAAAAATGCACTAGATTTTTATCAAAGACTTTTGCAAGGCTAAACGAAAGTAATCTGTGTAGTCAACATTTACGTTTCATAAAATCTTTTCTCCCGGACTGTGCAATTTTATTCTGTTTGTGTTTTCTTCGAGCTGACATTGCTGAGTAACGCAATATTATAGTTTATTTTTATACAAGCTCTTGCCCGTAGTTTGGTTCCCGTGGAGATCCGAAATTATCCCACTGGGACGTAGTCATCATCATCATCCACAGCCCGAACTCACCCACAGCTAGGCCACTCTTTTCTTGTGACAATCTCCACGGTCCTGTGCCAACCTCATTCAGGTTTTTCCCCTGATGACAACTATGTCGTCTGCCCATCTCGCCGTAGTACCAAATAAAAACTATGTACTAACCCAGTTTTGGCTAAACTATGGTCTACCTGTGTATTAAATATTAAGGAAAGGTGTGAAGTAGCGGAAAGAGACAGAAAGACAGACCGTCATACACACAAATTACTTTCGCATGCACAATTTTAGTATGAAAGTACGGATTTTGTACAAAAACTTGCTTTTTTATGTAAAAGTTTCGCTTTCATCTAACGGGGGTGTTGCCTCAGGCAGTAGACGGATTTTTGTAATGTATGACTGATTGCTAAGTTCAGGCTCGTGACGGTTCCTTTTTGTAGGGAAAACGGCTTCATATGTCTTTTACAAAAAACATTTTTTGCTATGCTTGAAACTGCTCATCCTAGTCGTGCGTATTCTGAATGTTTTTACTTCTCTTCGTTTTTTCTGGTAAGCCAAAGTGTACAATAGACACCACCATTGTACACTCTGGCTAACAGTAGTTACGCCACACGACATCCATCAACAGCAACTACTGTTAGCCACAAAAAAACATGACGTGGTATATACAAGGTGTAACAGAAAGGGTATAGTCATATGAAAGGATATGCTGCAGACCATCAAACTGAACAACTTCCTCCATGGGTCCAATATCGTAAATGCGAAAAAAATATCAGCTGTCCCATACTAAAATTCAATACCTACTCGACCGAAATGTATGGGACAGCTGATACCCTTCTGGTACACCCTGTATAGCAAGATCCACAATACCAGAAAAAAAAACTCCGTCATCAAAATGAATGTGAGGACCAACAAAACAATTGAGAAACACCTACTAAAAGAACTCCTGTTTAAACTACTACTAAAGCTAATTTAACGAGTAAATCCTAGTGTAATGTCCAGCAATTTTCTAATCTAATACAAGGCGTTTCTATAAAAACAAGGCAGTGGGTTGTTCTCATTCCAACAGATTTATGGCGGTCTATTGAACTAAATCGCGGCAAATAACTTCAATTGTCTGTTGTCTTAGTTGATGTATGAAATGATTTATTTGTTGAGCAGAGTATTGTTTGTTTGAGTTTTTATTTGGAGACCGATTGACCGCGATGGAAGTCATGTACTGTTTTATCTATACTATCTATACTAATATTATAGCATATAGCATAAGCATAATCAGCCTATTAATGTTCCCACTGCTGGGACGCAGGCCTCCTCTCTATGAGAGGGAACTAATATTATAAAGAGGTAAAATTTGTTTGTAAGTTTGTATGTAGGTGGTAGTCTAAAAACTACTGATCCGATTCCGAAAATTCTTTCACTAATGGAAAGGTACATTATCCCCGAGTGTCATAAAATATATTTAAAGCGTTCCCGTAGGATAATTTCCGACCATAACGCAAGCGAAGCCGCGGGCACAAGCTAGTATCAGATATAGCGATTCGAAAAGCGAGAGTGTAGATCCTCTCGGTATGAAATAAACATTGTAGAACTTCGCATTTCGTTCATCAGGAATTTCTCAGGAGCAGTCCAGAGTCTGGATTTGAGCCCGGTTGATGGTAAAATGCTTATCCCCAATTAAATAGCACAATACACCCGTATCTATAAACAAGGAAAGTGATTACTTGAGTAAAAGTAATAAGTTAAGATGAATATTTGTTCTGTAGTTCAGTAATTGCGTAATTGAGGAGCTCGTGGCTAAATAATAACAGCCGCTCGGATCGATCTTTAGGTTAAGCCGTGCTTGCCTAGTTGGTCTGTGGATGGGTGATCACCCATTACATACCGAGTTTCCTCCGTGCCTCGGAAAGCACGTTAAGCCGTTGGTCCCGGGTGTCATTTGTAGATCTTTGACAGTCGTTAGGTAGTCAGTGGCCCAAAAAGTCTGACAACCAGTCTTACCAAGGGGTATCGTATTACCCAGTACTGGGTTGTGGAGGTCAGATAGGCAGTCGCCCCATGTAAAAAACTGGTATTTAGCTGCATCCGGTTAGACTGGAAGCCGACCCCAACATAGTTGGGAAAAGGCTAGGCAGATGATGAGTTCAGTAATTGCTTGAAATTAGAACTGTCAAAAGTAAGAATTCTAAGCTTTGCTCTCTTTGGCGGTTCTTACTTGGTTAAAATTCTTGTCTTTTGCAAAGAAATGGTTGTAAAGTAATTACTTAAATTCAAGTAATTGCTTTAACTAGACTATAGATAACAGGGTTAAAAGTAACTGTCGAAATGTAGGTGTACTGGTCACCTCGGTCGAACCCTTGGTGTTAAGTTTATATTACTCAATTGACTTTGCCTCTGATATACAACATTAGTTTTAGTATATGCGAAACCTGAAACAAATGTCTAGTATTTTTATGTAAAGAATCTATGAAAAAAATTTCAAAACTGTATCATGAAAAATCATAAAGTTATAAGCTTGTTCTATTACCTAGTTGTCCGCACAAAAATGTAGTCACCACGCAGCGCGCGCCTCCAGCGTCGTCTTGAGCTCATTTATAATAATAATTTGGCAGTAGGTACCTAAATTATTGCGATAGGTACTTAAAGTCGGTCGGTGTCCAACTTTTAACTTTTTAAAATATTTTTGGGAAAAAATATAACATGGTTTAAAAATTATTGGAATCGATTCAGTTACTTATTCTGAACAAACTATATTCAGGTTTCGCATATACTAAAAATAATGTTGTATAGGGTGACTGGTAATTAGTGACCGATACTTATACTTGTGATTGTACTCATGATAACAAACAACTTTTCCAAAGAAACATTGTATTTTATTGTCATTCACTTTTATCACAATAACACAACAGTCGTAGGAAGTTCGCGCGCGCGCGCGCCTGTGACCTATCAGCTGTTAGCTGCGTGACGCCGTTCGTCTCATTACAATCGTACCGTGCAACAGTGGGTAAACAGGGTCACGCGGTTAACAGTTGATAGGTCACAGGCCTACGCGCGCGAATTTTATACGGCTTTTGTGTTATTGTGATAACATTGCATGAGAATAAAAAAAAAATGATTCTTTGGGAAAGTTGTTTGTTATCATGAGTACAATCACGTGTTCAAGTATCGGTCACTAATTACCAGTCACCCTATATAATTTTCTTATTATAATTAACCTAAGACCCCATAGAAAGTGACATATAAATTCCAAAGACACTATCACTATCTTACAGAACTATTCTAGAATATTAACAAATGACAATCTGCATACCTCAGTACCTAACGAAAACAAAACAAGTACATGCAATAAATATGCTAATGAATTTTCTAGAAAATTGTGTAGCCATTTACAAAATACACACTTTCATTGCTATTTCGCTACGTACATAGAATAAAATCGATTTGTCCTGTTGAATATTTAGAGTATGTGCAAGGAACGTGTGCAGGCCATGCAAACGTGTAGTAGTTACATAATGGGTACATAAGATGCACGTATGAAATTGTTTCAGAGCGTTAACCCCGAGGAAGGTAAAATTGAAATGGGTGTTGTTGTATTTCGATGGTAATTTGGTACTTAAATAGAAAAAAAAATAGTTTATTCTCCGGGTAATACGTTAATCAGGCAATACATAGCCTAACTGGAGTTGAGATAAATTAAACATACACAAACTCACGCCTTAGTCATGTGTCCAGTCAGAAACTTCAAAATGTCACTTGCTACGATTCTTACGTTTGTTTCGTCCATCATCACCTGTCTAGCCTTTTCCCAACTATTTTTGGGTCGGATTTCTGTCTAACCGGAAGCAGCTGAATACCCGTATTTTATATGGAGCGACTGCCTATCTGACCTCCACAACCTAGTCAGTACTGGGTAATACGATACCGGTAAGACTGGTTGTCAGACTTTCGGGCCACTGACTACATGTAACAACTGTCAATGACCACAAATGACCTCCGTGCCTCGGAAAGCATGTTGAGCCGTTGGTTAACGTGCTTTCTAAGGCACGGAGGTAACTCTGTTTGTAATGGGTGGTCACCCATCCACGGACCAACCTCAGCAAGCGTGGCCTAATCTGAAGATCGACCCTAGCGGCTGTTATTATTTAATCACGAGCTCCTCCACGTTTCCTTCGTCCACGCCCTAAATTATATTAAGAAAACAGCACATTACTGATCTAACATCCTACAGAGTTTCCTAACCATCAAAAGAGCGTCAAAAAATAAATACTACATCCACACAGTAGTTTACGTGTCTTTTTACATTATTTATCACGACGCCTCTTCGGAGTTAGTGCGGTTGGCAGCGGGCCATGTGAGAAGAAAAGAGTGAAAATAACGCCAGTGACCTTTGCTGGCCTCCGTCTCACCTTCGCACTTGAGAACTATGTATGAAACTGGCCTTTTTTTTGCTGTTGACATGACATTTGCAGTGAGTGTGAAATTATAACTACTTACGATTGGACATTGAGTCTATACTCGAGAATAATCACAATCGATTACCTAGTCATCGAAATGCTTTCGTAAATGAATCTGACATCGGTTTGTACATAACATACATAAACTACGGTTGTTGGCAACAGGCTCGCCCCCTATTACATAGGGCTAAAAAAAAACTGGCGAAATGTGGGTGTATCATTAGGGACACCTCTGCCTAACCCTTCGGGGATTACAAGCGTGATGCGCACCAGACCTTTCTGACGAACCTCACCAATTTCAGGTTGTACTGAAAGAGAAATTAAAAAGAAATTCCCGTGTACTTGAAAAAGATAATTCGGAGTCTTGCTTCCACGACGTCAGTATTTTGAGTATGCAGATACTCTTTCTTGTCTGTACGTAATATGTGATTACGAAACGTATCGCGAATTTTCATAGACATTCCTCTTCTGTAGAAAGCCAAGCTTTCTTGTTATTGTGAGTTATATTAAACCCACATATTTTATCACATTTTTATTCGAACTTGCACTGTCTCTTCCTTGATAGAAACAATCTCGTGTTCTGTGGACCGTTTATTCTCGGATATTTTGGCTTTTCAATTCCTGTTGTAAGTGTGGACAAAGATATCTGTCACTGAGTTTCCTTATGAGAATTTTGTTTACGGTTTGCCCTTGTTGAACTTACAACGATTTCTGCGACGGCCTCATACAGCTCGTTAAGAAAACCAAGGTGTGTGTTTTTGTCACTGAGAAAACCTTCCCGATCGCGTTTTATTAAACTTCAATTTATGTGGAAAAATACGTTTATCTTCTTTGTCACCTAACTGCGATACTTCAGTCTCAGTACGAAGTTTTAACTCGATCAAAAAAGGTGTTAAAACTCGCACTAAAACCTCACTTCGATTCATTTCCGTTAGCTATGTGGCCTTCATCTATAAGAATTATTCATGGGCACGATATCACCAAGATGCGCTCATTACTTAGCGCAAACTTCATTAAGCCGTGCGCAAACAGCGGACGTTTGCGCGTAATTTTGCGCGTAATATGTGCTAAGTACGCAAATATGCGGAAACGAGAACCCTCAAACAACGCTAATCGGGTATCAAATACGAATGACGCGCTCAATTATCTTGTTATCAGGAAGTAAACTTATGCTTTACTATGCTGAGATGAACGAAAATGTTTTTTTTTTTTGTGAGTTTCTGATCAAATCGAATAGAATCGTATAGAATGGCGGGCAATTTGAGAGGCTTATGTGTCCAGCTGTAGATTGGCTGATGATGATGATGATTCTGTTCAAATCATAGTTTCCAATTGATGTTATTTCCACTTAAATAAATCTTAACCTAATATTAGTGTAAATTAATTTAGTTGACTAATGCTATTGTTAAAGTGGTTTTTTGCAAAATGTTTACAACTTTGAAAACTTCCATTAACAATGTACGGTTTGGTAGCTTCCAAAGAGTAATCACGGGATTTCCTTTTCTTTCTATTGTTTAGGATTCTTGAAACATGGTAATTTCAGGCCCAAAATGGCTGTTTCGCAAGAGTAACTTTCCTCGAAACCGCGTAATAATTGTAGTCGTAGAGATTTTTTTTGGTCCTTTGAAACTAAGAAGAGGATTTCTCTAGAAGATTAACAACATTTTTTTGAAAAAAATTGGAATATTTATAATAAGGACATTTCTATGTCCTTTACTGATTTAAGGGGCCTTAAATCTATTCAATTTAGGAATTTTATTTTGTTATGCACACATACATGGGGAGCTCGTGGCAAAAAATAACAGCCGTACCGCAGCCGCCAAGGTCGATCTGTCCATTAAATACCTTTGTGAGTGTGTGACCATCCATTAAACACCGAGTTTCCTCCGTGCCTCGGAAGCACGTTAAGTCTTTGGTCCTAACTGTCATTCGTAGGTCTTTGACAGTCGTTACAGGTAGTCGGTGGCTCGAAAGTCTGGCAACCAGTACCCAGTACTAACCGGATTGAGGAGGTCTAATAGGCAGTCTCTCCATGTAAACTACTAGTATTCAGCTGCATCCGGTTAGACTGGAAGCCGATCCCAACATAGTTTAGAAAAGGTTATGCAGATGATATAATATACAGACAAATCGCTCGCAAAGACACCTTTATACCCGACTGCGGCGAAGCCTAAAAAGAGGGTTATTAAAATCCTTCGCTTGTCTCCGTTTTCTCCTGAATACGATCTAGAAACGCAGTCTTCCACAATATTATATAGAAAGCTATAAATATAGGTCTATACTGTAATACCTAAGTTGGAATGACATTATCGCTGATAAAACATGATTGATATCGCTATGCGCCGATACGGCGCTGATAAGAGCCGATAGACAGTTAAACTTGTGTATTCAAATCTACGTACACTGAGAATAATGCACTGTTTGTGAAAATAACGTCGTATTCGACAAACCAAGAATTAGTCTGTTTTTGCTAGCCGGCTGCGTCACCTCTGAGCGATGGTCTAGGTATTCCACATTTCTAGTTTTCAAATCCAGTTCTAGAATCCGTTCCATTCTTCCCGCCAATTTTTTTTTTTTAAGTTTCCAAAGAGGCCTGCGTTGGCGGCAACTCGCCTGATGTGAAGCGATGGAGCGACCTAAGGTGGAGCACAGACTGTCACGAGTTCGTCTTATTGTCTCAGGCAGAGCACCAACTCGGAGCTACTTTATGTGCCGGCCTATGTGTCTTAATGAATGGATAAATAACCCTTTCCTATAGTAAAACTGCGTTATTGATCAGTCAGGCCATCGATAGTGAAAGAACTATTAATGCTGTACAGAATTACTCAATACTCCTTTCTATAAAAGCCGAGTATAATAAGCTTTATTAACAGCTTTGTATTATCGTAATAATTGTATCCGGATATTATCATGAATTCCGCTTGTATTTGTAACTTAATTGATATTTTATGATACTTGTGCATTCTCGGTTATTACCCATTGCTGATAATTTGATGAATAATAGTTGATTTTAGACGATATAATGGCTATCGAATCTATTGGGAAATTAGGGATGAAGTGACTATACTTATTAAATTATAAGTTCCATAGTAACTTCAGAAACAGCCTAAGAAACCAGGCCCGTCCGAAAGCGCGTTGAGTTGACGATATCGTCTAAATCTCGGGAAATAGGGACGCACAGAAAGATAAGAAGAGTAGCAGAAGAAAGGGGAGGCCTATACGGATACCCAACAGTTGGTGATTCCGGGATGAAATGATGATGATGATGATTATAGTAACTTCAGTAAATCTGTAGGTAATGCGACGACTGTCATCCTTTGACTTTTTCGCAGTTTGGTGTACCTAGCTTTCAACTACAAAGGTTTCAAGGTAAAATCCCTCGTCATCATCATCATCCACAGCCTGAATTCATCCACTGCTGGGTATAGGCCTCTCTTTTCTTGTGCCAATCTTCACGTTCCCGTGCCAGCCTCTCCAGGATTTTCCCCCGATGTCAATTTAACTATGTCCTCTGCCTATCATCATCTGCCTAGCGGTTTCCCAACTATGTTGGGGTCGGCTTCCAGTCTAACCGGACTGCCTATCTGACCTACACAACTCAGTTAGTACTGGGTATTACGTTACCCCTTGGAAAGACTGGTTGTCAGACTGACTACCTGTAACGACTGTCAAAGATCTACAAATGACAGCCGGGACCAACGGCTTAACGTGCTTTCCGAGGCACGGAGGAAACTCGGTATGTAATGGGTGGTCACCCATCCACAGACCAACCCAGGCAAACACGGCTTAACCTAAAGATCGATCCGAGCGGCTATTATTATTTAGCCACGAGCTCCTGTAAAATCTTTAATTTATAATTTTCATCAAAGCAATCTAGTTAGATAGCTGTATCGGGGATACGACTTAATATGGCTAGCCTAGAACTAAAGTGGTCTATGTAACATTTATGGCAAAATCCATCTATGAGCATTTTTTACTTAAAAACAATAAATGAATCCGAGCTCACTGAAATTACATATGGATAACCAAGTTATGCATTTAACTATCGTATAAATGTTTAACAGATACTTAACATACATTCATAAGTACATAGTGATTTCAAACGTGTTTCGTTCGATAACAGAAAATGTTTATTTTGTATCATAGACCACTTTAGTTCCAGGTTAGCCATATAGTCTTCCTTAAGTAAGTTTACAGTAGCTGACAGTAGTTGTGCATAGAAGTTCCAGGGAAGCAGCTCCAAAACTTTCTTAATTCCCTTGTTGAGTCCGAGGAACTACAGATTAAGTAATTGCTACAACAACTTTGCCAAAGGGTCTGTTAATTATTTATTTATTGAACTACTTTGGAACTATTCTGAATAATTAATCCATAAATATTCACTGCCTCGATGGTTTAGTGCAAGCGCTACTGCTGAGCATGAGATCCTGGCTTCGATACTGAGGTTGGGTAAAATGTTATTAGGTTTTTCCACCAGAAATTTCTCAGTAGACTGTATCACGGAGGCTGTATTTGTGCACGGTTGATGGCAATAGGCCCACCCCCTATAACATGGAACTTAAGCATCCTTGGCGAAATGTGGTTGTTCTATTTGGTACACCTCTGCCTAATGTAACGGGATAACAGTTGCGATGTTATGTGAAATATTCTTCTTTCAAATGGACTTCGATTTGACTAACAACAAAGACAAACATAAACGCGCCCACCTGACCGATGACGGCCATCATTGGTCGCAAGGCTGTCACACAATGGCGATGATTCGTGTCCAATGTATACCATTCATAGTGACATGCTAGAATAAACACTTGTGTAGTAAGGATCTGTATATACTGGTAGTAGAGAAACTCCTGACTGGTCTTAGCCCAGGGGGATATTGTTGTAGTAATATCACAATTATCTTTCTGCTATTATACAACCTAAGTTTTAGTATATGCGAAACCTGAAACACGTGTCTAGTATTTTTACGTAAAGAATCTATGTACAACATTTCAAAACCGTATCATGAAAAATCACAAAGTTATAAGCTTGTTCTGTTATCTGGTTGTCCGCGCAAAAACGTGGTTACAATGCAGCGAGCCAAGTAAGGCCAAACGCCAATAGCAGGACTACTTGAACACCTATTTATCGATGACGGTCATTCAATAACTATTTCATGAAAAAGTCATTTATTCAATGAACTTCGAGGGTTGTATTATTGATTTTAATGATTGTAATTCTGTAACTACATACGTGTTACTTGTGCGACTCATTTTTCATCAACATACAACCTGACACTGACCTGCAAATTGCAAAAAAGGCAAGAAAATTGGAATTTCGCGAGCTATCCTGACACTTCCACCTTAATATTGACGTTCCAAAAGTGCTGATATCAGCCTAATTTAAATGAATGACTTTGTTTTTTACCTCCCCTTTTTCCTATTTAGTCTTACCAATGTAAACGCAACCTTATATGTTTATGCGTTCATCGTGACAGAAACGAAGGTTTTCTGACGCTAAAACGTAGCTATAAAAGAAAATAACGAGTGCCTGAAAACAGGTACATAATATATGGATTCGTATTTTTCGTCTGACAACCAGTCTTACCAAGGGGTAACGTATCACACGGTACTAACTGGGTTGTGTAGGTCAGATAGGCAGTCGCCCCATGTAAAGTGCTGGTATTCGGCTGCATCCGGTTAGACCGGAAGCTGACCCTAACATAGTTGGGAAAAGGCAACGCAGATGATGATGATGTCTTTTTGGGAGAACCGTCGTACTCGTAACTGTGTTGTAAATGTTTTTCAGGAGCGTTTAAGGATATTCTTGGATATGCTCTCGGGAAGATTCCGTTCGGAAACTAATAATAAAACGGATGTTTTCAAGTTTATTTATAATCACGTTAAAGAAAATGTTAAGGAGCTCGTGGCTTAATAATAACAGCCGCTCGGGTCGATGTTTAGGTTAGACGACGCTTGCCTAGGTTGGTCCGCGAATGGTGACCACCCATTACGTACCGAGTTTCCTCCGTGCCTCGAAAAGCACGTTAAGCCGTTGGTCCCGGCTGTCATTTGTAGATCTTTGACAGTCGTTAAGTAGTCAGTGGCCCAAAAAGTCTGACAACCAGTCTTACCAAGGGGTATCGTATTACCCAGTACTAACTGGGTTGTGGAGGTCAGATAGGCAGTCGTTCCATGTAAAATACTGGTATTCAGCTGCACCCGGTTAGACTGGAAGCCGACCACAACATAGTTGGGAAAAAGCTAGGCAGATGGTGATGATGATGAATCACTTTGACGAAAATGTTGTTCTTTTAAAAGTCCTGTTTTTTATTTATTTTGGATCGACATTGTATAGGAACTGACGCGATCAGCTGATAAACATGTAGGGTAAAATTAACAAAAAAAAAAAAAAAACTATAGTAATAGAACAAAAGTTATTCAGTTTCATGGTCTGAGATACCACACGAGAGGTCTTACGTTTATTATGTTACACCCTGTATACATACTCATCCTTTACGTGTCTCAAAGCCACCTTACATCCTTAGGCCAATACACAAAACATCATACAACAACACAATGACAGTAGCATATCCATAATTATGCACACAGAGATGCGCGCGCGCGTGACGATGCAATCATGACTGTCATCAGACATAACATCATGCTATCATCATCCATCATCTAAGTTATAATCTGTGCGCTTTGATGGGTGATTAAGATGGTTGTTGTAATTAATATACCTTTATTTAGATTGTTTGGCTAGTACGTCAATTTTGATTTGGAGTTCAAAAATGGTGCTGTTAGTTAGAATATAACATTACATCATGCCTGTAATCCCCGAATGGTCAGGTTAGGTGTACCTAATAGTACACCCACATTTCGTCAGTTCTGTTTAAGTCCCATGTAATAGGGGGCGAGCCTATTGCCATCACCCAGACACAAATCCAGACTCTGTGGCTGCTACTGAGAAATTCCCGATGGAAAAACCAAATAACAATTTGCCCGACCCGGGAATCGAACCCAGAATCTCATGCTCAGCAATCGCGTTTGCGACCGCTAGACCAACGAGGCAGTCCAAGTCGAGGGAATAGTTAGAATATGTGCGGTAGAAAATATTAATTTTATTTAGATTTCTTAAAAGGAGTAATTGAAAGCGTAATTAATAAAGAAGTAATTCAGCCCTGATAGACATAGCCTGACTTGACATTCCCAATCTGTTTGGAGCCGGCTTGTTTTATTTTTCTAAACCCGTCATCTCAGTAACCATCATCGCCTTGTTTTAGCCATGTATCCATAATTTCTTTAGTATTTTATAGTGAGTTAACATTCCAAATTGTTCGTATATGTAGGTAGAATTGCTCCAGAAACCTCACCTGTAAAGCCTCGAAAATAAATGGACCATAACAGCGATATAACCCAGAAAACTCTTAGCAAAAAATAAAGAAAAACACTTCTACCAAAAACATATTTTACCAGCTCATCAAATATGTAGGTACCTGATGCTCAAAAGCACTCTCCACGTCTCGGAAACCGTTTAAAACTTTACCTACACGCCAAAGTTTCTCATTTAGGTAAACGTTTATTTTGCACCCTTTTACTTTTTCACGAAAACATGTTGTTAGATGTTTTTAAAACGTCGCTAACACGAGAAAAATAAACGAAAGAGCAACGCATCAGGTGGTTAATTTAGTTTGCCAGCTCCTGTCATGTTTTATTCATTTTTTCTGGGAGAGGAACTCTCGAATAAATTGGTATAAACGCTTTGTAAGCATCCAAAAAATATGATTCCCTAGATCTATCGTTGCATCGTTAACCTATGACAGTCATGAGATTTGATTCTTAGGTTGAGCATATAGTGTTATTAGGGTTAAACTATTAGGAACGGTTGATGGCAATAGCCTCGCTTCCTATTAAATAGGAATTCATCTTAACTGGTGAAATATGTAAGTACTGTAGGTAATCTTCTAACTTATCTTTAATTGATAACAGACGTGATGTTATGTTAAAGCCTCTATTCGATCTATCATTGCAAAATTAATAAAGCTTAGTAATTTTTTGCTCGAATTCCTAACGATAGCCGTTGACCGATAAGAAAACCAGGTTTCTAGTGTTATCAATGTAAATCAAGGTGTTCTAATTATGTGTCAATGGCACAGATTGATAATGGATATCTTTAATATATCGGTCCTTTGGGTGCCAGATTAGTCTGATGGAGAACAAAGTAAATGGAAATTTTAGTACATCTTAAGACATGACCGAAATTATATGCTGATAAGTTTTCACAGTGACTATGCAGGTATGTTGACAACATGAAATGGTGCTACCGCAACCTAAATTTCCCAATATTGAGAAAACTCGTTTCTTCCATTGTTCCATTTGTTTAGGTTGATAATAATTCTTCTGAGGGTCTATACAAGGCAATTGGCTTCAAAGCGCTTCGTATTTCTATAACGGCTTGTAACAGGCTTAACATAATCTATTCGACAGCTTATCTACAATACATATTCAAACTTTCCATCATCGCTACTACTGATAGAATGCCAATTTTGAATAGGACCCAGCTTTAACCAACATCATCGCCACACGTCCTGAATGCCTAAACAGAATCAGCTTAAGCTCTTTATTAAATAAACATTTCCACCTTGCCGATAGGCAAGGTGGAAATGAATGAAAATGAAATCTACATATTTTATCCTCTAAAACCACATCATTCAATAACATAATCAACCATCTAACCGTGCCCGCACCTCTTCCCTTACCCAGCAAGCTTCAGTATATAGAAACTGTAGAAAGTTATCGACTCGCTTCACGTACGGTGCCACCGGCAGCATGACAAGTGTCGTCTGCACCGTGACATGTGTCGACTGCTTCCTTGGTTGTGCAAGCATGCAGTTCTGACTTGCTGCATGTTCTAGGTCTTGGGTAGTTTGGTATGCTAGGTGTGGTCTGTCGTTTCGCAGATCATTAATGGCATTGCAATTGTGCAGGCATGTTGAGAAAGTCAACAATACGTTACTAATTATGCTCCTCGCAATAGACTTACCCTCCATAACATGGGACTGGAACAATACTGGCTAAATGTGGGTATACTATAGGGTACATCTCTGCCTAATCCTTAGGAGATTACAGTGTTGTTATGTTAATGTTGAATATATCCCGTTGCTGTGTGCTTCTCTATTACTCGTCATCTTATCAGACACCTCCTTTCTTGCCATATCATCCTTCACACAATTCATTCATTGTTTCTTTGGTCTTCATCTACTCTTATACCCATCCTCATTCATACTCAAAACTTTCCTCACGACATTTTCCTCATTCCTCCGCATCACATAAGGAATATGAAATTCTAAAGTATGTACTTTTGAAAACAGAAAAATAAGTTTGCATTCAAATGCTTTAAAGAAAATACCTGACGATGCGATGTTGCTACGTTATGTACCTACTAGCTTATGTCCGCAGGTTCGCCCGCGTAGAGTTCCGTAATTATCCCGTGAGATTGTACTACCGGGATCCTATATGTTAATCCAGGTTATAAACTATCTGTGTGCCAAATTTCATCCAAATCCAGTCAGTAGTTTTTGCGTGAAAGAGTAACAAACTTCCATCCATCCTCACAAACTTTCGCATTTAAAATATTGGTAGGATATTCTCAAAGCCTATACTCCGATAAGGTCTTTGTTACCTGATACGCTTGTAGTGGAGATGAATCTTTGTGGAAACCGGGTCAGTCCCGTTTTCCATTAAATTAATCACTTCATACTGATTGGTTTGAAATTGATACGGCTATCGTCAAAGGTTGATCGTTATCGAACCCTGGAATATTGAAGCTGATATGATGATCTGGATAATATATATTTGCTCTGGTAAATAACAGGATAATATACTGCTATTCCAGCCTTTTCCTTCCTCTACCTGATATAGCATCAGGTAAAGTAAAAATAGGCTGGATTAATTGAACAATGTGTGATAGATCGTCACAGTTCCACATTTTTTTTGAACATCTTGGTCCCTTCACGTCCAAGCTTCTCCTAGTTTCTTACCAAAACCGTGAAACTGTAGCGGCACTACAAAATACCACAGCACCATCTATGCCACCAATGAAGAACTAACATCAAAATTCTGTATCGCGCTTTTAAAGTTATCCGCGACTTTAGACTACGAAAATCCCGACAACAACGGTCGGGCTGTAGCCCACCAGACACGACACCCGTCTGGTCGGAGAATCCTCCCGAATTTCTAAGGGGGATGCAGAACTTTAAACCCTGATCTTCATACCCCTCTGTAAAACCTACACACATCTACCTTACCTAATGTTGAGGAATAACCTAACCTAACCTAACCTAACGATTATTTTCTCTTGTCCACAGTCAATGATCCAGCTAAAAGAACGCAAAGAAATGGACGAGGCATTCAAGAAGGCGCAGAAACCCTGGGCCAAGTTACTGCAGAAGGTGGAACGCACGCGGCTGGAGTATCACACGGCTTGCAAGCAGGAGAGGACGGCACAGAACCAGGAGAGGAACGCCAGTGGAGACAGCTCACTTAGTCCGGATCAGGTCAGTGGAAGACACTTTTTAAGAGAGATAAACTTTAGAAGTCATTAGGATATAACCGGCAGTTTGGCCCCCCTTTCGGACACCGTGCGGATTGGTGTTTTTTCATGTAGGAATATCGCTTCAGAAGAGGCGAACTCAATATAAAAGATAAACCGACAAAAGAAATATCTGAAATAAAAATAAGCTAGCTCCATTCAGGAAAAGATTCCAAGAATTTCAAATCCACTCTTGTTGCTAAAACATAAACACGGTTCTATATAAAAGATATTTATCAATACTCGCAAGAATACCACGTGTAAGTAATGCCGGTTTCACAATGTCTACAAACGTTCACGAACAGTTGGCAACGCAAATATTGGTGGATATCGTGCCTTCCTCTTCATCCTCATCATCAGCTAACAGCCACAGCTGGATGGGCGTCTCTAATCGCAGAACATTCCTCCAAACTCTTCCCAGCCCAGTCCCCCCATTGATCAATGGTCCACCTGGCCTGAGGCCACCTTTCCAATTTCCCGCCACTGAATTTGTTCATCAGCTGATCTCTAGCAAATCCGAGGGCCTCTGTTCAAAAGCGCGTCTGTTCCAACGGCCATCGGTTCTACGGCGAATATGGCTCAGCCTTATTCTCTAGCGCATATTTCTTGCGTTGGGTTCGCCGTGAATTCTCGTCGGCAGTGTGAAGCCGGCCTTAGATTAATACACTAGGGATTCTTTCGTTATGATGTTCGCTGATATTTCCATAGTACAGCTATGTATAAAAGTGCTACAATAAAGCAAAATACTGATACCAAGTTACTAGAATAAACATGAAACTCAATACTTAGTCATAACTTTCTGGAAGCCTTATCAATTGTAAGCGATTGCCGCCTGTACATCAAGTTAAGTATGCCTATCAATCGTTGAGTAACGATCCTTGGTTCATTGTAGACTGCAACATTTTATTGATGATCTTCAATCGGCGTCAACTAAGCTAACACAAGTTTCTTTTTTTTTAATTTTTGTTCACAATTGCGACTATGTCAATCCCATCGTTCTTTTATAAATATTCACTTACTTCCTAAACTAATTTAGCTTATAAAAATACTCCAAACCGACTGAACTTAATCTAATTCCTTATCTAATAAAAAGGTATATAATATTTTTGCTGGTTCAGCTAGAATACCATGGAACACTCCAACATCTATTACCGACAATTTCATCGCGTTGATTACTGCGTTTCTCTTATTAGTATATCGGACACATTCCACCAACACATGCTGTGCATCCTCTATCTTACCACAAAGCTCACAGTTTGGGGGGTCAGATTTATAACACATGATTCAGAAACAATTTACGGTTTTGAAAAACTGCCTATTTCTTCTCACTTGGCTTAAAACCGATTTTCAAGTTCTGAATCGAAATAAAAACTCGATTATTTGTGTCTCATTGACCAATTTTCGAATCGATTCTAAAATGTCATGAGTAAGCGACCCCGTCAAGTATTATCTGTAAGACAAAGTAGGCAGAACCTGTCAAAACATCCAATACTTTGGAATATACTTGGAGATAAAGTCGACAAAATATTTCCTTACACAAGTTATCTGTTATCAGTTGATTGACTTATCAGAACACGTCCGTGATGCAGTCCCAATAGGAATGATAGCGATGATAGCATCATTAGACCATAAATAATATTTTTTTATATTTTTTTTTTTTTATATGAATGTAGTATGTTTTGAAACAGATGGATATTGCAATTGTCCTGTTGGCCTACCATGACGTAATAAAGCAAGAGTAAGTCCAGTGTGGGAAACAGATGGCCCTAGACGACCCTTATAGCTCTGTCTTTTTCCCACATTGGAATTATTCCTGGTCTCCCCCCCTGGACTTTTCGCTTCTCACAGCCTTGACTGTCGCATTTTTCGCCGAGTAAAAGATATACGTAATTGCGTGCAGGGTTTCCTGCTCTCTTGAGCAACGTAATAGGGCAGTGAATCAGTGATATAAGCAGCAGTAGCCAATTAATTGACAAACATTATTTCGATTGTAAAGTGGCCATTTTTTTTTCTTAGCCTGCTGTCCTACTCGTGGGCAAAGTGGTCATTTAGAACTTAAAAATCGATTGTCTATTAAAATAGACTAAGAATCAGCTAAGACAGTCTCCTAATACCGCTCTTCGCCACTTCCTAGAAAAAGCGGCGGAGCGAACTCAACGGCAACTCAGGTTAGGCCCTACTACTATTAACTTATTAATGTCGACAGCTGGAATGTTATTATTTAACAGATCCTCTTCATCTTCATTTACTATACGATGAACAGCATTTCCTTTACGAAAGTATGACGTGATAGCTCCCCATTTGTCCAATTGGTTCCGCGTACGATTCGCCGGATATTCGTGAATCATCGGCTTTCGGCTCGCGCATCATCGGAATGTAAGTCCAATCACCTGGTTTGTACGATTTCTAACAATATACGCTGGAACCAGGTCGCACTGTATTTTAGGATATAGTTTAAACAAGGAAGTCTGGAGTGTAGTTGTGTGATGTTTCTTGGATGAAACTTCAAATAAGTACTGTGTTTCGGTTGGATTAAGGGGTCTACTATTATCTATTGGTGCTGTTCCACAAACGATGGGTCACTTAATATCGTGCCCTGCGTGTCCTGTTGTTTGTTCACTACAGGAACTGATGGACGCTACCGAAAGCGCCAAACTAGTAGCTCAGTTCTGGTCTGACACAATTTAGATTGCCATCGACACGCTAAGAAGAAGAAGGGGGTCTAAAATGGCCATGGTAATATGAATCACGTTAAAATTCTTAAAATGGTCACAGATGCAGTTAATATTATGATTTGTCACTTTGTGACCATTTTACGAATTGTGATGTAATTCATATTATTATCCTATTATTATTCTGCTAAAGCGGCTATTTTAGGCCCCCTGTTAACACTACTGTATTGAGCTTAATACGATTATATGTGGTTGAATTTTCTTTTCCCTTTGACTGCTAACATTGTTGTTATATGTACAGAACTTAGGTAAATAATTTAAGTTAAGCTTAATTAAAACTTAAGTAAATAATGTAAAAATCCAAAGTTGATCCAACTGATATCAGTGATCATGCAAGTTAACAAAAATGTAAGTTAAACAATAAACAAAATAAGTCTCATACATAATGTTCCATGGAGGAGCTCGTTGCTAAATAATAACAGCCGCTCGGGTTGATCTTTAGGTTAAGCCGCGCCTGCCTAGGTTGGTCTGTGGATGGGTGACCATCCATTACATACCCATTACGTATCGTATTATCCAGTACTAACTGGGTTGTGGAGGGTCAGATAGGTATTCAGCGGCATCCGGTAAGACTGGAAGCCGACCCCACCATAGTTGGGAAAAGGCTAGGCAGATGATGACATAATGTTAGCTCCAAAGTGTTATTTAGCAGAAACCTTACTTTAGGATTTTTCACAAACATGTCAGAAATTCTTCGCTAGTTCAAGCTAACAATAAACCATTTAATATCTCAAGTTAACAACTAGAGCAGAATATTCTGTCATTGCTCGACAAGGAAATGACGTAACATTTGGAAAACTCGTAAAAGTTATACGTCTTCAACTAAACTATAACTTTAATAGTGTAATAACTTTTGCGAATACATTAACACGGTACAATGCTTTACATTGCTATTTTAATTGTGAATAAGAAACCATTGAGTTTGCTAATAACACTAACTTGAAAGTGAATTAGGTGTCGAAGAGCTTGTGTATTGTATTTGTAAAGCGTAAATTAAGCATTTCAGAGAATATTATAATGCTTCAAAACTGGGACACACATATTTTAACACCTTAACTCAAAGCATTTATTGAAATTAAACCAATTGCAGACACGTTTGAATTTCAAGAAGTTGGTCAGTCTGTAAAATTAAATTCGAATGGTCTAGAAACTCCTTGGACACTCTTTCATATCAATTAATCCAAGATCAAGAATCTATAAGTAGTGCCCTTGATTCCCTGAAACCATTGTTCCGATCCAGCCTGTCTACTGCTACCCACCTCTACCGACGCGCTGAGCCGAGGCTCGTACCCCACAGGGGGTGCTCATAATATGCAGTCGCTTAGTAAGTTTTTCGCCCATGACTGGAGGCCTTACACTCAAGGCATCCACAGGATAGTCCGGTTAAGCAGACGACAACGTCATAGGTTGACCTAAGAAAAAAAACCTGGAACCCAATCTATAGTAATATTATAAAGCTGAAGAGTTTCTGTGTATGTTTGGTTGAACGCGCTAATCTCAGGAACTTCTGGTTCGAATGAAAAACATCTTTTAGTGTTGGATAGCCCATTTTTCGAGAAAGGCTATAGTCTAAATAACATCACGCTACGACCAACAGGAGCGGAGCATTAATGAAAAGTGCCTCTTTCTTATGTCACGCAGACGAAGTTGCGCAGGTCAGCTAGTATAATATATTTTCTGTCTGACATATAACATCAGCCTTAAAACCTTCCATTTACATCAAACACACAATGGACCGGAACATTGCCATATCCAGCAGGCAGCAAGCGTAGTACGGCTTTGATTGGCAATAGCATTGTGGTTTTGTAGCACTTAGTTTCTGCTCTTCTGTTTATTGTAAAATGGTCCTTCGGGACATGTGACAACTACCAACCCACACTGGGCCCGCGTGGTGGATTATAGCCCATTCCCTCTCATAGAGCGGAGGCCTGTGTCTCAGCAGTGGGAACATTATAGGCTGCTGCTATGCTGCTATGGTCCTTCGGGATGAACGCCTGTTTCCACTAACAATAGACGAGACCTGCCTCATTACCTGCCTACTAACTACCTCATTGGTAGAGTAGTCGCAAGCAGGACTGCTTAGCATAAGGTCCTGGGTTCGATTTACAGGTCTGGCAAAGTGTTATTTGAGTTTTTCCATCAGGAATTCCTCAGTAGTCACGGAGTCTGATTTGTGCCCGGTTGGTGGCAATAGGATCGTCCCTTGTTACATAGGACTTAAACATAACTATTGAAATGTAGGTGTACTATTAGATACACCTCTGCCTAACCCTTCGGGGATTACAGGCGTAACGTTATGTTAGACGAGACCTAAAATCATGCCTAAATAAAAAAGCTGCCGGTTATTTAAGTTCCAACAGCGGCCAAAACAGCCATCAATTCCTTATCTCTCGCCCCCTTTTTAGCCCCCACATTTATCTGGCACCTGCTAACAAGACCCCAGCCAATTACAAGCGTGAACTTCGTAAGCAATTAATAACGACGACGGTTCTAAAACGTATTAAAAAGTTTAAAATAAAGTTTGGAGAGATTAAGTTAGAAGTCGGTTGCTGCAAGTCGGTGGTACAAATTGGGGGGTAATGGTTTTTAAATTCCTTCTTGAACAGAAGTAGGTTCTACGTGATCTTATGAGATTTGCCAGGGCTACGGGACTGTTCGAAAGAGATACCGTGGCCCTGGAACACAAAGGGCAAAGAAGGAACATGGATGGGTTTTAGTCAGTACAAGTCTGACACTCCCTTCCGCTCCGCCCAGAGTGGGGGGGGGGGGGTCATTTGATGATTTCCCATCCGAACAAAACAAAAATAAAAAAATCTTATGAGATTATCGGTCTTAATGGGGAACCTAGAGTGAATCCTAGATAGGCTTTCAGATTTTCTTCAACTTTCACGTGAGAGTTACTTAAGAGATTTGTAAATGACATGAGCCGAAGAAAACACTTGTTATCTGGCGCGTTGTTATCATATCGAATTCTAAAACTGACAATTACACAACGTTATCATCATAACATCACGCCTGTAATCTCTGAATGGTTAGGCCGAGGACCCACTTTTCGACAGTTATATTTAAGTCATCAATAGCGAGCCTATTGCCTTAAACCGGGCACAAATCTAAACTCCGTGGCTGCTACTGAGAAATTTCTGATGGAAAAGCCCAATAACAATTTGCCCGACCCGAGATCGAATCCCATGATTTCATTCGACATCATGCAATTGCGATCACTAGACCAACGAAGCAGGCAATTACACGTATATAACCATGTTCTTTTCAATCAAAAGTATTGTCTTTAGGGTCAATAAAACTTGATTAAATCAAGATTGCCTTGCAGTAACGATGCGTCCAAACTGCATTTCTCAGTTAGAATGTAGTCCAACCACCGACACGTTTCATGTTATGTATACATTGCATAGGGAATGTACGCGTATTGAAAGTAATAGAGCTTTCAGTTGCCCTGTGTTTGCTTACCATAACCAATTAACCACAGAGAACTCGACGTAGCTAGAGACGGTGTTATCAACGCTTTTCATAAATAGGAAGCGTGTCTGTGAATGTCACCGTTTACTCTTAGAAATTGCCGACCTGTGACAGCTAAAGAGGAGCTACACAAATATACGGCTTGGCTTGTATCAGCATAGCGCGGCAAAATCGATTACGTTCTACGCAATAAGGCGTGAGCCTCTTGCCATCAAACGAGCACTAATCTAGACTTCGTTGCTGGTAATGAGAAATTTCTGAAGGGAAACCCAATTACATTTTGGCCGACCTGGGAATCAAACGCAGAAGCTCATGCTCAGCAGTTGCGCTTCACAAGTTTAAAAATTAACTAGCATAACTTTCCAGAAACAAAATATGATTTGAAGATTTTTGGGGGCTCACAAACACGAATAGTTAAATTACTTGACTTATCAGTTAGAAAATCAGTACTTGCGGTCATTTCGTGCTCTGTAACCGTAACTAAGTCCTCTATATCAACATAAACTTAGATTGGCCCTTACCGTCGCCCATCGTACATTACAGTGATTACACCACCGTAAACATCCCGCTTCCTTTAATTGAATGAACCACTAGTGCCAAACCATAAACACGGCATTGTTGCCAGTCCTATTCTGCATTCATGTCCGTATCTTTAACGACAATAGCTGGAAATTCTCGAAATAGTTCTGTGCTGTTCGTGGCAGAATAAGTGTCCTATTGGAATTCCATTAATATTGCATGATTAGTTAATATGGGTAGGTATATAGCCTTTCTACTGCCTACATTCATAGAATTTCATAATAATATATCATTCGGCTGTCATTTGTTGATCTTTGACAGTCGTTACAGGTAGTCAGTGGCCCGAAAGTCTGACAACCAGTCTTACCAAGGCGTGTCGTATTACCCATTACTAACTGGGTTGTGGAGGTCAGATAGGCAGTCGCTCCATGTTAAATACCTGTATTCAGTTGCAACTGGTTAGACTGAAAACCGACCCCCACATAGTTGGAAAAAATTCTAGGCAGATGATGATGATTCTCCTACCCTTACCCTGATTTATTAGTCTCATTCTCATGAGCTTTACTTTATTGCACACAAAATTATAGGATATACAACGCGGTCACAATATCTCTGCACCTCGCTAGAATGCGATTTATTAATTAATAAATATATATTCAATCACAAAATCTTTCAATCTAAACCTCATACGAGGGCGGGTCAATAAGTCCGTGACTTTTGGAATAAAACACAGATTTTTTGATAAAAAAATAATTTTATTTTTCAACGTAGTCTCCCTTGAGCTCTATACACTTTGTCCAACGCTTCTCCAATTTTTTTATCCCTTCCAAAAAAAATGATTTGTCGAGGTCCTCAAAATAGGCCTTTGTTTGCGAGATGACTTCATCATTGGAGTCAAATCTTTTTCCACCAAGCCATTTCTTCAGGTTTGGGAACAAGAAGTAGTCGCTCGGAGCCAAATCTGGAGAATAGGGCGGATGAGGGAGCAATTCATAGCCCAATTCATGGATTTTTGCCATGGCAACTGCACATATGTGCACCCTTGCATTGTCTTTGTGGAAAAGAACTTTTTTCTTGGCCAAATGAGGTCGGTTGTTTTTCAAATCGTCATTGAATCGGTCCAATAAGTTGGCATAATATTCCCCATTGATTGTTCTTCCCTTTTGAAGGTAGTCAATGTGGATTATCCCGCGTGCATCCCAAAAAACAGTCGCCATAACTTTATTGGCTGACAAACCCACCTTGGCCTTCTTTGGCGCCGATTCACCCTTAGAAACCCACTGTTTTGACTGTTGTTTGGTTTCTGGTGTGTTGTGATGGATCCATGTTTCGTCCACGGTTACAAAACGGCGCAAAAACTCCTCCATATTGCGATTAAACAACGCCAAAGCTTCCTGTGAAGTTGTTACACGATTGCGTTTGTGGTCGACTGTGAGCAAACGCGGCACCCATCTTGCGGAAAGCTTTCTCATGCCCAAGTGATCATTCAAAATTGAAACCACTGAGCCATGCGAGATCCCTACGGCTTCCACAATCTCTCGCACTTTCAATCTTCGGTCGGTCAACACCATATCGTGAATTTTTTCGATTGTTTCGGGTGTAGAGACCTCAACTGGGCGTCCAGGACGTTCGGCATCTTCAGTGCTTGTACGGCCACAACGAAATTCAGTAAACCACTTTTTTACCATTGAAATCGATGGTGCAGAGTCCCCATAGTATTTATCAAGCTTAGCCTTGGTCTCGGTAATGGTTTTTTTTCGCAAGAAATAATGCTTAATAAGCACACGAAATTCACTTTTTTCCATTTTCTCCTCAAATTAGTGGGTAGTCTGATAAAAATAGCTGTCAAACACAAACTAACTGACGCAGCAAGTTTAAATTTTGACAGGAGTCAACTGACAGATGCCTGTTGACAGGAGCAGTGTTGCTGTTTCAGTAAAGAGGTCAGAAATTCAAAAAGTCACGGACTTATTGACCCGCCCTCGTACATACATATACATCCAGTCGAGTAAAAAAAATCTTATTTCTAGGGAGACTTATTTTGAACACCGTACCGTGAATGTAACATCATCGAGCGAGGTGCAGAGATAATGTGACCGAGTTGTAGATACAAATTGCAATAATAGCTTTAGCTTATGTACAACGACGAGCTTAACCTAAAATTGGGTTTTCTCACAGCGAACCTTATTTCGATTGCAAGATTTCTATACAGTATAGTAGTATAATTCCCTTTTCTCATTCAGAATACTCTTCTAGGACTGGAAAACAATTTAATAAGCAGCGCCCCTGTGTTGCTGTGTTCCTTTCCTTCAAAGTTTTGTATAACCTGTTGATCTATCGTATAATAATGTTGGATCTCACACGATGTAATTTCGGGTAGCGCAAAATGTGTGGAATCATTTCACAACCGCATTGAGGCGAAGCTTACAACCTCAAAGGTACGGCCAACTTGTACAGGACAGAATAAATAAGCTTTGGTTTGGATTAACAATGCTATGTTCTGGAATTAATTTTAATTGTCAATGGATACGATAGATTGTATTTATATCAATGATTTTAAAAAATGCATCCAGGCGAAGTTGGCTAAATAAACTTAACATAGCTATTTATATCGGTCGACGGTTAAAACGGCGATGAGGCCTTTAAAACGGGTAGATCAGGGGGTCTAAAATGGCCGCTTTAACAGAATCATAATAGGATAATAATATGAATCATGTAAAATTCTTGAGGTGGTCACAGACGCAGTTAATGTTATGAATTGTTTCTTTATGACCATTTAACAAATTGTAACGTTATTTATATTATTATCCTATTACGATTCCGCTAACGCGGCCATTTTAGGCCCCCAGAATATTAGAATAAACTAACCTTATCTTAAGCTAAAGAATCTCAGAATCAGCCATTAAATCAATCAGCATACTGTATTTTAACATGACGTGTAACCACATAAATCAGAATCTTTTTTTCGTTTAAATAAATAATTAACTATAGTTTTGCCGTCGCCATATTTGTCTACGAGATGTCCCACTTATTTCACCACGAAGTTTATATGTAAATAGCACAAACTTACTTCTGTCTGTGCGGTCGTCTCGATCGATTGCAAGCCAGCAAAGTTCTTTGACCAGTGGCCCCATTCACACAAAACTTGGAACACGAACTGAACTATCCTTACAAGGACGGACGTTAGCTGTGTAGTGTCAATATTTGATGTCTATAGACTTACAGGGCTTTTGTTATGGAAGTTAGAATTTACTGGTTATCGTGAAGGTTTTTGCAGAAGGTTCCACTTTTCCTGTGGAAGTATTTGAATTATGGTTAGGTTACTTGGGTTGCAATAAGGAGCATCAACGTACGTAGATATTTGCTGCCACTAATTACCGCATTAAACAAAATATTTCTCATAGAGAAGAGACTTTAGCAGTGGAAATAATAAAGCAGTCAAGCTCGTTATGTTATCTTAAAATAATCCCCGCGAATGATCCTTAGGGACTGACAAAAATTTACCAGTGCCTACGTCAAACCGCGGCAAATGCCTAGCATTGGTCTAAGGGCAATTTTAGAGCCTAGTTGAAGCTAAGGAGAAAAGCAAACTGATCATTGACTTCACAGAAGTAAAATTCTAATTGAATATACAATAGTATGATCTTTATCATGTCACTATTTATCTTTCTATCTACAACTAACTTTTACAATACACTTATTATTTATTATAGTTATAAACTTTCAACCATTTACCAACTTTAAACTGTTCTAGCTCTACTAATAGGACGAACTGAGTCTCCGTATCGACCGTCCTAGGGTCTTTGACCAGCGCCCCCACTGGCCCGACCGTCCACCGGTGTAATTTAAATTATTTATTTACATTGTTGATAGCACAAGCTGTATCGATTCAGTTTTGTTCTTCGAGGAATTATGAATGAGAAGGTGGTTTAGTGTGACATGGTTTCAATTCTTTCAGATATTTTTAATTGATTCTTTGGGTTAATTTTTTACCCGACTACGACGAAGTAAAAAGGAAAGGCTATGATTTTAGCAGTCTATGTATGTATGTTTGTATTTACGAATGTTCCTGCGTAGCGCCTAAACTATTCATCCGATTTTGATGAATAAGGTGTCAATCAATTCGTCACTATGACCCGGGTAACATAGGCTACATTTTAACCGACTTCAACAATAGGAGGAGTCGATTTTACCTTGAAAACCCTGAATTTCATTAGAGCGTGATTTTTCAGTAGTTGGGGTTTTTTGTTGTTGTATACCACACAAATTCTTGTTTCGGTATTAGTTTAGAGGCAAAAATTAAAGGAGTGGAAGAAAGACTTGATAACATACATATGTGTATACATGCAGAAACTACAGAGCGCCACCTGCTACGATCCTTACATACTCTTATTACTTCTAAAATACTTGATTAATCTCTAAACAGAATTAAACAGGACACTAAGGACTCCACCAAAGGGGAGACAAGTGGAGCGGAGAGGAGACGTACAGAAACCGCCCCATCACATTGGTTTAAATCTCTCTCGTCTCTCCTCATCACCTTCCTGACCATGTCCCATATCACTTGGGGCCGGCGCAACACGTTTCGTTCTTCCATTCTCTCCTGTCAACCGTCACGCTATCATCTACATCTTTTTTCTTCATATTATTCCTCACACAATCCATCCATCGTTTCCTTGGTCTTCCTCTCCCTCTGCATCCATTAACATATATATTCATTTCCTCTCTCGTCTCTCCTGTGATTAGTCACATCTTGCTATCTCCTCTTCGCTCTGGTCGTCGTCTTTGGTTGTCCGGGCCTAAGTGCCTGCTGATTATATTCAGAATGACGACACAAAAAATACTGTCTACTGAATATTAATCTGAGAATAATTGATAAGTCTGAACCCCGAGCTGATTGTGGACCAGTTGTGAGTTAATTATCTTTCCCACAAGGAAAGATGATTCAACTACCTAAGATTACAAGGTAAACGACCAACACGCATAATTTACTTCTTTCTCTCACTAACGTGGGCCGACGCAACTCATCCACTGTTACTCATTCTGAAATAACCAAAGGAATTAAACGATGATGTAATTCTTCAAAGAATATCACACCAAACAATTTTATCACACAGATAACGCCCTCCTACACTTTTATTCTTATCAATGCGAAAGTCTTATCTTTGGGCGAAAAATTATATAAAATACACAGTTACCTAACAATTTCCTGGCAATCTTGGAACGGAAGATACATTCTTGGATGTAGACGCCTTAAACGAGCTGGCAACGGCAAATCGGGAAATTGGTGCCGTGAGGTATACAAATCTTGTGGAGGAATAAGAATTAAATCTTGTGAAATACCCCAGATAGACGGAGTAAGGAGGAGCTCGTGGCTAAATAATAAAAGCCACACGGGTCGATCTACAAGGTTAAGCAGCGCTTGCCAAGGTCAGTCGGTGACCATCCATTATATAACATGTTTCCTCCGTGCCTCGGAAAGCACGTCAAGCCGTTGGTCCCGATTGTCATTTGTAGATCTGTGACAGTCGTTACAGGTAGTCAGTCACCCGAATGTCTGACTACCAGTCTTACCAAGGGGTTTCGTTTTTTTCAGTACTAACTGCGTTGTGGAGATCAGATAGGCAATCGCAAGGCGAATGCAAATAAAGATAGACAAGCGGCTTCTCGAATCCAAGCGTTTGTAAATGCGGGGGCAGGATCTGAGTTGGGACACTTTTTTTATCCCGGTATTACATTGTTGTTGGACAATTTCTGACCTCCATGCGGGCACAACCGCTGGCAAAATCTAGTAGACCCCATAAACTTACATT
Organism: Noctua janthina; assembly: GCA_963576755.1. Taxonomy (NCBI): domain Eukaryota; kingdom Metazoa; phylum Arthropoda; class Insecta; order Lepidoptera; family Noctuidae; genus Noctua; species Noctua janthina. The sequence continues at coordinate 14,493,302 of OY755061.1, forward strand.
CGCCAAATTTTTTCTCACTAGTCGAGAACTCCACGCATGTTAATCTAGTTTTCATCGATGTTCTTAGTAAATAAATAATGCTCAGCGTCTGGTTAGCGGTTATCTCCCGAAATAAAACACTTGCAGCGTCTTGGATGAGTGCTGACGTCACTCGCCCACCAGCTGTTTGGTAGGTACGAGAGTTAGAGATGGGATGGGGCATTTCTCTGTGACGTCAATATGATGGGCTGTGATTTATAAGATTACAGCTGGAGGCACTTATTTCGTTTTGATTGATTTTAGTCCTTTTCCTCACTATGGTCGGCTTCTCGTCGAATCTGATGCAGCTGAATACCAGTATTTTAAATAGGGCGCCTTCCAGAGGTCGTGTCTGGCCTAGAGAACCCAGTTATAGGACATCAGTTAATATAGTTGTACCAGTTATCATACTGTTGAAGTTTACTGCTTCATTTTCATTATTACCTAGATTTACTATACCCCATTGTCTTCAATCTCTAGTATCCTCATATCTCAACCTAGCTTGATCCTACTTTCTCTGCAGACCAACTATAAATTCTGCTATTCCAGAATATATGTTGTGTTCGTATAAGTCGACAAAACGTGGGGAACAGCTGATATTTTCGCGATATCAGGGTTAGTTTCTTAGCTAAAGTTATTCATAATTATGAGTGCAACGACCCATGCGGATGTATTAAGTTATTTCTTTCACCCCTTGTAGTCTCCTATTAAAACAACGTTTAAAATTATGTCGTCCCTTACCCGCTGTTTGTAATTATCATAAAACATTTCAAACTCACAATAATTGAGAGCGCCAACTGTTTCCTTTAGTAATTCAAATTTATGATTCTCTGCTATTTCATAATTTGTTTCCAAATTGAAATAGTGTTTACATCATAAATCTTTCAGAAATATACCAGTTTTGCCAGTATTTACAAATTGATAAATGAAATGTTGTATTTAAATTAATGCATTGGGTCATTTGGTCTGTTACGGTTACACTCCTAAATGAGACCCAATATCTATATTTCAAAAATGATTGATAACACTCAAATCCGTTCCATCTAGTCTAATAAATCAATCAAATCAACCTGCCTTAGGAATAAATTATCTCCAAAATATTTGCATGACACTCACTTTTCCAATAATTTAGTCTACATTCATCAATATATTTCAGTGTCCATACTTGAATTATAAATGCGAAAGTCAACTACAACAAGGTAACTCTGTCTTTTTTGCGGCTTTAACGGCTGGATGGATGTCGATAAAATTTGGCTCAAAGGTAGACCATAGGACATAGGATACTTTTATCCCAGAAAGTATGTTCTCATTGTATAATTTTATGCCTCCACGGGACGAAGCCGGGGCTAAAAGCTAGCACGCCTTAAACGGGTTCCTTCGAAGCGAATGAACCGATATATCCACAGTCCCATTCCACAAAACATTCCATGCTGTGCTCTAGGACTCTTGAATTCCAATATCTCCGTTCTCGATATTGAATAACCATTACAAGGCTCCGATTTAGCTACAGACCGTTCGGTTTTATTCCCGTTTTCTATATAACTTATTGATATCGTTACAGATATCCAGCACTGCGCATTGACTCCGCGGGTACTTTTTTAACGCGGCTTTTCTTTTTACCGCGCTCTGAGGGTCTAGAGTCTAGATATAGTGTCATTCTAACATGACATATGACATTGTTGGAAAAAAGCAATAAGCTACCAAAAAGTTTGTATAACATATAATTATGTCTGTGGTCGAAATACGAAACTTTTTGAAATCGATTGCCATTTGTTTTGGCTTTACTTTGTCGCGATAAAATAGCGCCCGTGGGACATGCGTATGTGTGCTTATAGGCACGCATTTTCACGATAAATGATCGATCACTATCTGACCCTTTTGTTTTATCTATCTTTCGGACAAAAAGCGTTGTTTCTGTATTTAGTTCTACTTCTATTTATAGATGAACAGTAGGCTAATGTTTCAACGTAATATTAGTATTATGGCATTATCCTGTGTTTATTGGAATGGTATATTTACTAACTTAATTTTTATTTTCCGTTGGAAACTATTGACTGCCTCGTTGGTTTAGTAGTCGCAAGCGCGACTGCTGAGCACGAGGTCCTGGGTTTGATTCCAAGGTCGGGCAAAGTGGTATTGGGTTTTTCCATCAGGAATTTCTCAGTAGCAGCCACGGAGTCTGGATTTTTGCCCGAATGATGGCAATAGGCTCGCCCCCTATGGGACTTAAACATAACTGGCGAAATGTGGGTGTACTATAATAAGGTACACCTCTGCCTAACCATTCGGGATTACAGGCGTAATGTTATGTATGTTATGTAACTGTTGTACAAACGCCTAGGTTAATACGTATGTCTCTGTGTGTCATTTCGTCAAGAAAATTCCCCTCTGGAAAAATGACTTGTACGCATGCACCTCACATCTTCTTTTTGTATTTGGCATAAAATGCAGGAATAATAATATACAACATGTACAGTGCACATAAAAGCAGTAGAAAATAAAATTATTAATTACCACTTCATCACTTTGACACCTAATATTAAAAACGTCGAAAACAGAGTTGTTTACAGAAATTGTAAACAACTCTGTTTTAATTTCTGTAAAACCTAATTTAACTTTCAATTTTACTTGACCCGACTTTTAACTCAACAAATCTGCTTATAGTGAATTCTGATTGTGGATACAATAAGATAACAAAAAAAAATACATTAGCTTCTACATTGTAATCTTGTGGATACTGTTGTGACAAATCTAACTATGTTTACTGAGAAATCTAACATCCACATACATCAAACAGATCATCATCATTTCAGCTCGGAATCACCCACTGTTGGGTATAAGCCTTCCCTTTCTTCTGCCATTCTTCTCTGTTCTGTGCGTCCTTTATCATTCAGATACTGATTATCCATACATATTCCCTCTTTTTTCCGGATTGTTCCCACTGGTACCACTAAACAGTTTAACGGCAGAACTAATGTGATTATTTTTCTCCCATAATTTTTTTTTCCAAGATTTTACTACAGTCACAAAAACAATGGCTCATAATTTATCAACCTGTCCAAATCTAGACCATTGCATTGGTGGTCTACCCCACTAAAACTACTACATAATCATCATCTGAATACCAGTATTTTACATGGAGCGACTGCCTATCTGACCTCCACAACCCAGTTAGTACGGTAATAGGTAATACGGTACCCCTTGGTAAGACTGGTCAGCCTAAAACTACTACATAACATTCGTCGAAATTCAACTTCATAAAACCTGGGGCCTCTATAGTAACTAGTTCAGCTGCAACGAAAATTGTATTTAATATTATGCTAAATGCCCGGAATATTCTAACATCTAATGCTTGTTCCGACGAGACTCAAGTATTGCTTTGAAACGAAACACAGAACCAGAGTCTGGCGCACTTGTGTATGTACGTCGTGAGTATTTAAGACTAAGTGCATGCAGGTTTATGTGTAATCCGACTAGAGCATTATTTGGTTGTTTAGTTTGGGATTTGTGTCGTATAAATATAGGATTTTCAGTTAAAGTTTTAAAGGACCTTTGTGATAAAATCTTTGTCAACTTTAGAAAATTTGTCGGCTTGTTTTGGACTTTGAATGCTATCATTGTCTTCTTTATCATAATCTTTAAGCTCGTTCATGGTCATAAGCCCCTTTCTTCTCTTGTACGTCATTATTTCTGTAATGTACCAATACTCCCTCCATGCTTACGCAACCTTCAAAATTAGCATCTGTCACAATTCATCTTGGTATGAAAATCGCTTGTTCTTGCAAATTCTCCGCTGTACGTTGCAAAGGTGACTATATGGCGCTAAATCTAAATGTCTTTACATATACCTTTCCAGTTTTTTACGCAGCACCAGTAATACCACCGCTTTACAATTTGCCACTGATTAAATTATACACTACAAAATGTCTCGGATCCACCTGAGCCGCTGAGCACGATATGATCACGGCCCTGACATAGTAATGAATCAAACGGCGTGTCATCTGATAATTATGTACAGGGCTGCCAACTCGCCTTATCTGCTTTCAATATTTCATAGGCAATTGATCATTTATTATCTTCGATTTACCTATGTTTATGTGATGTTCTTACTACTTCTTACCCATTATTATAAGCTTTTCTTTGATTTGCCCTGTTAGTTAGTATTAGTCAAATTTTGCCACTGAATTTCAAACCATTTCCCCAAAACCAATTGAGCTGAAATTTTGCACGCACCTTTGGTTCTGGTGACAATACATTTTTATGACAGACATGTCTTGATCCTGCAGCCAAGATCGTCTCCTCCCGAGAGAACACACTCAGCGGTTAACAGCACTGACACTAAACTTTGTATACACGTGCAATTTTGATAGATAAACAATTTTTTTTTGGGCTTGAAACATAACTGTCTAAATGTAGGTTTAATACAGGTCACTTTTGTCGATCCCTTCGAGTATAACAGGCGCAATGTTATCTTAGTTATGTTCTTGTGATAAATGTACATAGGTGAAACATGTCCGGTTTAGCAGTTCTCAAACTTTTGAGACAAGTTAAAAATATAGAACCTCCCCCATTTATCTCTTGATATTTTAAGAGTTGAAGATTGTATTCTAAATCGGGCAACAGATGAACAGACTGCATTGCATACTTAATCATTCAGTTTCATTTATTTAATTAATTAAATAAAACTAACAATATTAACGTCTTCAATACGCAGAAAATACTCGTAAATGCGTACGTATTTACTATTTATACATAAAAATACGTACTGTGGTTTTTCATAAAAACAGGAATATAATTATTGTTATTATGATGATCTCAGATTCTTAGTAAGCAGTTAATTACGAAGTTTTTATTAACAAAGGCAAGGAATTTTGTACTACAGATTCTAGTACTACGAACAGGTACAACAATACTCGTTGCAAACAATATACAGAACAAATTTTCCAGAAGTTCCATCGCTGAACTAAGAATTTGTCGTGATTCGTAATGGTGTTGTTATTCTAGAGCGTGTTAGAAAAAAAGAGTGTAAGATGAATAACCCAACCTATCATAGAACAGGATCAGAAAGAATCCCCCATCATTTATGGACAGAATCTCCTAAGGACCTACAGTTTAATTGCATACAGGGTGTAAACGGACCCTTCTCGAAGCCGTCAACCAAGCATTCTGTACATCAAACAAGTAACCACGCAAATATTATTGCTGGGAAACGACTTTTTGGTTCCCAGGTATGGTCTAGAACAAAAAAAAATATCGCAATGACGGATTATAGTCTAGTATTCTGCATTTTCCACATCGTTTAGTCTTCGCGTGTCGTTGAAGAAGCCATGACACACAATACAAGCTATTGCGTCGCCATTTATTATTGAGATGCGACCGTTTCTAATTTACTCAGCTAATTGTACTGAAGACGACGTTATTATTGATAGGTACCCGTATTATTTAGTGGTGCTGATTCATTTTTTCTGGTATTTTCGTACCGTTCTGGCTGTGGTCGTAGGTAAAATCTTCTCTTGACAGTGAACTACTGGGATAGCTCGTGTTTAGCCAGTTCCGTACATATACTGCTGTGCCAAAAGGCGTAGTAGGCCCATCAAAGTAGATGTTAGGCCTAACGAAGGTTGGTAAAAATATGGTTCCGGGCAACGCAAGTGTGGTTGTGGTGATTTTTAAGGAGACATGTCCACTAGCGGTCTTCTTTTGGTTGATAAAATAGAGAGAATCCTTCGACCAGATGAGTGTTGTGCCTGACTGTAATGCTTGTTGCTGGTTGTTGTCTGCTGTTGAATGCATCTTGATCTCGCGGATAACTCTGCATGCGCGTTATAAGATTTACTAGACGTCAGATGTAATGCGTAGTTCATATGTTCGGTGTAGATGCTGTCACATTTCTATGAAGGCACTAATTGATAAATAATACCTCCGTTTTCATAGCTCTACTAAGTATCAACTTCAGTAATTTCCCAGAATCTATTAGAGAAAACCCACAAAGCTGTCAGTCAGGTCATAGAGCTATTACCGATTATTATACGAACTTGTCACGAATACGAGACCATTAATTATCGTAGTACAATCAACCATACTTAAGTGACCTATGAAAATCGACCTTACTGCTACGACATAAAGGCGCTGTCTATGGTAAATGACTACAGTATTGAACTGAGGTCGGTAACAGAAGTGTTTCAGTTGCGGTTACGGGAAATCTATAGAAGTTTAACTGACTTGTTATTACAAGTTATTACTTGCGGCTTTTTGGTTTTGGGAGAAACTGAATGCTTTTGATGTGTTTCTGGAAGTTATTATTGTATACTAATATGCTTTTATTAGCATCATTTCTATGTAAAAAATCTTAGAAGTTAAATTTCACCCAGTTCCCGGTTTCCGATTGGGCTGAAATCTTGCATAAATGTTCAGTTTGGATGACAATGCTTGGTTAGCTAAGCGATGTCATTCTAAATCCAATATGGCGGCCTAGTTATTTATCATGCATTCCCATGATATGGGTAACAAATGAAAGGGTTTGCTGAGAAGAATACGAAAAGGCGTGTTTTTTTAAACTATTATATTTATTTTTGACACGTGATTGTTTAGTCAATTTTCCAGTTATATTTATTTTGGTAATGTGGATTGCATTTCACCATTAATCTTCTCATTAGAAAGCCGGTTTCTACTGTTGCCGAAAGATCAATCTCACAAAAAATTCAAAAATAGACTTATCCCTACTTGTTTCATAAAAATGCAACTGGCCATAAATATTCTAAAATAATGAAAAGGTTTCAATATATTTTGTAAATCAAAACCCTAATATAAGCCCATGCACATTTCGAACTACTGAGATTCCCCTACATTTTAAAACAAAGAATTAATGTGTCCGACAGTTTTGTGCATACCTTTTGCAAAGCAACGAACCGTAAACCACTTTGACCACCCTTTATAAACAATTAAAAGTACACACTCGGGAAAATACACAAATGAAAATTGTTTTTGTTTTGTTTAAAATAACTCTCTTTAGTAAATAAAACCGCATTTGCACAGAATAATTAAAACAGTGTCTCTATTAACACTTTTCGTAGTTGGTCCCGTTTAAATTTACGTTGCAAAAACACTACATAAAAGCGTTATTCAAATGTTTATGCTATTGTTCTTAAAAATTAACTTGCCAGAGTGTACATAATTAAGCCAATAATTTTCTTAAGACTAAAAAAACAAACTAAAATGTAGCATGCGCATCAGTCGAAATGGGTGTGATGGCTTCCTGCTACCCTGGGGAGACCGGTAAGGGTCTTACGAAATACGTTAAGATGAAGTTCACAATAGTTATGTGCAGACAGCAGTATATTTGACATAACATAACATCACGCCTGTAATCCCCAAAGGGCAGAGGGGTACCCGTAAGTACACCCACATTTCGCCAGTTATGTTTAAGTCCCGTGTAATAGGGAACGAGCCTATTGCCATCAACCGCACAAATCCAGACTCCGTGGCTGCTACAGAGAAATTCCTAATGGAAAAATTCAATAACACTGTGCCCGACCTGGGAATCGAACCCAAGACCTTATGCTCATCAGTCGCGCTTGCGACCACTAGCCCATCGAGGCAGTCTTTCATTTTAAACTTCTTCCTCGTTATCGCTGATACTAAGTAACTTTGTCTGGACATTCAAGGGTCGAATATCTTATCATTTAGCAAAACCAGCCTCAGCCAGCCTATGTTTCCACTGCTGGGACACAGACATCTTCTCTATGAGAGAGAGTGTTGTAATCTACCACGCGGAACCAGTACGAATGTTTCTGATTTCACATCTCTTGGAATGGTTGGTTCTATTTTAAAAAAATAATATAAAAATGTGAAATTGTTAGCCTGCGTAATCCCACCACTGGGCAAAGGTTGTTTCTATCCAGGGCTAATTGTGGGCCGCTGGTTGTTGGTTTTGTCCAGCTCGTCCCGCCATCTGCTACGAGGTTCTGACTGTGTCAGGGCTCTAGAAAGTTGCTATTCAGGCCCACAGCTCATTGAACATGCGGCAGACATGGCCATTCCAGTCCCACTTCAGCTTAGCGGCTTTTTGAGCAACGTCAGTAAGTGTTCATCATCAGATTTAAATAAAAATGAACTGCACAAAGCTTTCCAAACCCGAATACCATATTTCATACACGGTAATCAGAAAGTGGTGTACCAATTAATAATTTGTATGGAAAAGCCGTTGCCAGTATAATCGTATTAGATTCCAATGCATAACCGACTGCTAGCTAAAAAAGTAATCATTGACTCGCGTGCTCCAATTACACACGCGTATCGTATGACAGGGGTAGTCAACAGTTTTTGCATATGTTTTCTGTCAAAAATGTGCTAAGATGTACTATCATTCTCATATTATGGATAAAAAGCCAGGTTTTTAGTGCTCAATAAATCGTATGCGTTCTTGTAGTATATCAACCTAGATTGAACTGAATTTCCATTTTTGAAAATGCTGTCTTGAAAGATTAAATAATTTGCGGTCTTCAGTGTTTAAGTCCTTACCAAAAACATGTAGATCACACGTTACATCTGAAACATATTTGAAATGTGTTAACCCCTTAAAACAATCGAAACAAGACCTACTTTCAAAACATAATCCAGCCACCTATTGATTGAACAGTTTGGTTTCTGTCTATAGGACCAATCTAGTAAAATAAAATGACGCGTAAAAGTGTTTGTAAAAGCCTATTTGCAAAATGAACATCATTAATCATTTACAATTAAGAAATCTACTGTGGGGTTTTAATTCTCCAATAATCACACATGTCTCAACGGTTCACAACACCTGTTTCAGACATGCGTACGCGCACATCGTGACGCGAGTGTATTGACATGTTGATTCCCGCGTTTAATCGCGCAGAGAGATGTGTGCTATGCCTTACGTTAGGTTTACGAGCAATTGTCATGTCATTACTAATAAGCAATTTATTAAGCTATAAGTGGTTATTATTTAATCGTTTTTACTGTCGTGTGTGGTCTTGAAGTAAAGATCTCCACGTAAAACTCTCTTTCCGGGAGCGGGTATCAGAAACAGTCAAAGAAGAATTAAAGCAAAATTGTTCCATTGATAAATGGATTAATGGACTAGTAGGCTAGACAGTCATCACGCTGTCTGACGGCTGAGTATGGTGTCCTGGGTTCGATTCCCAGATAGAGTAAAGTGTTATTAGGTTTCCGTCAGGAATTTCTCGCTAGCTGTCTGAAGTCGGGATTCGGGCCAAGTTGATGGCAATTAGCTCGTCCCCTACTACATTGGACTTAAAAATAACTTGCTTAATGTGGGTGTACTATATGTTCGTACACCTCTGTCTTAACCCTTTAGGATTACAAAAGTCATGTCATGTTTTGTTTGCCATCATGCTGGCAAATAAAACTCGTAACAATATACAAACAAGCGTTGCGAACCCCTGAAACGTAACGACGCAAATAAAATCATCGTGTAAGTAATACACACCACACACAGCTCGATCCTAATTTTCCTATTTACGTAACCCACTCGAGTTGTAAGAGCTCTCATGTCTGGCTATGTGCTGTAAGCAAATAATCGTGAGTTTGATAAGAGATACGACTGTGTTATCAGTCGGAGGAACGTGGAAACTACCTTGATGAAGATGCTTGAGCGTTTGTGTGGAAAATGTTGGATCCACGCTTACTAATAATATAAATGCGAAAGTAAATCTGTCTGTTATCTTTTGCTCCTTATCGGCTGAACGGATTTGCATGAAATTTGGCACACGAGTTTAGTATGGCTTGGATTAGGACATAAGATAGTTTTTATCTCGGCAGTACGTTCCACTGGGATTGTTTCTGACCTCCAAGTGGGCGTAGCTGCAGGCAAACGCTAGTTACTAATACAATGCATATAGGTACCTACATAATAGTATCTGTGAAGGTGTTTGTTACTGCGTTAAATTGCTCAAAATAGTGATAAGAATATCGGAAGATTCTGTCAAATTCTCTAGTTCAAATATGTTAGTCATAATTGTGAGTAACAATTCTTATCTTCAAATATATTGATTCCACCTTAAACTATGTAGGTTTAGCTCAATGATTTGCAATCTTAGTTTTAAGCCAAGAGAACTAAACAGAATTTTAAAGTTCCATAAAACTCGTTCTAAGAGTCACCGATCATAAATTAATAGAGAAGAAATGATAATTTTCCCATCTTCCTCCAAATATCGTATTTTATTTCATTCACCAGTGACACAACACATAATTTTATCTCCATATAGTTAGGCTATCTCCTAAACAAGCGTACTTTCAATATCACCAGTTAATATTAGCTCAACCTTCACCAAAGGCAAGTAATTTAAATCACGTTGACGCACTGTTTACCAAAAATTCAGCTGGAAATTGCACTGCTTTGATAAAAATTTCTTTAGGGATGCGTTTTTACGTCGGCATAATCGATTCGGCAGTATTTGTTGAACAACGAAGTTGAACTGAAACATTTGCTATACATATTCGGTTCTTGACGATCGGCAGTCTTCGCCTGGGTTCGGGTTGTCTCGGCAGTTGCCAAGCCGGGCAGCGTTTTCCCGAACTTCTATACTATCGATAAGATCGATTTTTCTTGATTTTCATACGAATAGTTTTATCGTGTCTCACTTCAGTATGTGCATGGCAAATACAGCTATTAAACAAACGACTTGAATCCTATTTGAATAAAATTGAATTCTTCAGCATAACCACATATTAAAATATGGCTGTAACTTTTACTTTATTTCCATTCTATTGTGTTCATGGTTTTTGTTAAATGTTATTCCGTCACCTTAAAGTACCTAATCTACTTAATAAAAATCATAACTTCATTCACTCACTGACTGAAAACGCCAGTTAAACCACCGGGTCATGCTTCTCTGGTCCGTGGAAGTCTCACCCAGATATTTCCCGCGATCTACTGCAAGTCTCTCTATTTGACTGTTAGTCTGCCAACGCTCCTTCTACCGTCTCTCGGCAACCATTTCGTTCTTCTTCGTGTCGTTGGCACGACAGTATCCTTTATTTTTCTAGCCCAAAACTTCGCCACTTCAATGACGTCCAGGTCTCCTTGGCTTAGGGGGGTAGGAGGTGGAGTATAGTTTGAAACACATCTCCCAACCCACACCCAGCTGCTGTTCCGTCGAGGTACACTTATCTTAAATTTTAACGTAAATCGCAATTCTTCCCATAATTAAACATAGCTCAACAAAACACCGGTACGTATCTAAGCCACGAGTGCAGGGTCGCTGCGTCACATTACATAACGCCGATGCCGTGGGGTGACCTACATGTACCTGACGACGATCATAATGTGAGACCGTGTTATAGGGGCTACCGATGTTAACTTATTTCAATTATTTTATTTATTAATATAGGTTCACCGACATCTTCTGCGTACAACATATCTTAATTGATGAGTTTTACAGTCTTAAACTTACACAGTCGCCATATACTGGTCAACCAGCATTCACAAAAATAAATACTTCGGAAAAGTATGTTGTCGAATAAAATAGGAGTCCGTTATCTTAAAAAAAAAATTCCAATTGCAGGCACAATCTCATCTCAGCGACGATCAATGTTAAAAACTTGCGATTTTTCGACAGATTGCCGAAGTTCGTAAAAATACGGGTATTTTTCATGATGCGCAATTTCAAATAAATCAATGTTCGTGGCATAAAACTATGTTCCTTTAACCTGAGCCTCTGGTCTCTGGAAGCCTATTGAATTTAATGTGTGGTCAAGCCACTTCTGCATGTTAATTTATAGATGAATGATCATGATGGGACATAGGTTTTTGATCAAATGCATGCTCTTATAAATTCTCCGATATGAAAATTCTAAAAGGGGTTCATCATAACAGAACTGAGTCCGTTTTACTTAGTTTTCTTGGTTTTGATGGACGCCTTTTAAGCGAGAAACTGGCTTACATAAGGCCTATGAAGAACCTTTGGGGTTCTTCATAGGCCTATGAAGAACCCCAAAAGAGAGTGAATTGGATAAACTTATTTACCTAGTGCCTGTAAAATGCGAAGAGACCTAAATGTGTATGACTAAATTTTGACGATATTTTCCCTTCCAGGGAGAGAACTCCAAGCGAGGACACGAGGTACGTTGGTAGTGAGGCCGTGTACAGTGTTGTGGGCTTTCTATACCAATACTGCATGAATTGGTAGCATCTGCCTTCATACAGATAATATACATACAAGTTACAAGCTTCTGTTAAAGACCCGTGTGGAAGTAAGAGACGAGAATGGCCATCTTCTTTGGTACTGTCCACACAGTGCCTTGTTTCACAGCATTCCGGGTTCCAGGGCGTTATTCAGTGTCAGAAAACGTCAATGCATGCTTCAGAACACTTCAGAGCCTAGACAGCTCAGCCATTCAAAAGCTGAGCAATCTTTTTCTGATCCTAAGTGGGACACTGAACCTGGACGGCCCGTAAAGGACCCTGGGACGTGTGGATCCTTATACATACTTGAAGAGTGTCCACCAATTTTTCGCCTCTTGCTTTTCCTAAGGTGCTTTTCTTTTGCAATTACAAAGCTTGCTTACTATATGTGTGTTAACTATATGTTGCCGTTCCTTTCTTCACCCGCGTGGCATGTCAAGCCTATTTCACTGTATTTTTGCATCCTTAGTTCATTTAGGGCTCCGGTCGACTCGGGGGAGATAGAAATGACTGGTTCTGAAGCACTGATTCACCAAGTTAGTCAATGTATGTGTTTATTTAGGGATAATTCTGTTATGATATATTAAGCTCTAGAGTCCAGACATTATTTGTCGTCGATCCACGTACACCAGTTTCACTTAAAACACAATGTACACAGATAAGGCAAAAACTTTTGCACTCATCACAAAATATGTCCCATCAGCCACTGCCATTTGGATATCTAATGAGACACCTGTGGATTCACCTCATTTTTGTTTATATCACTGTATCCAGATTTGTTATGCACCTCAATGAAAATTAAAATGTCATAGGACCTGCGTATTTTAGGGCCAGACGAACAGCAGTCTGATTGAATATTAATTGCAATATTTTCAAATGCATAAGAACTGAACGGCAAATGTTTTTTTTACATTTAATGGGCCTACTCTTGACCTCAGTCTTGTCCTGAGGACAGAGTTGAGGTCGACGATGGAACGAGCTAATCCAAAACAAGCCTATTAATTCACGACCTAAATAGATTAGGGTCATATGAACTTGAGATGACTCATAACTGATCATGCAGTTTCTATTCAGTCAGCGCATTTGCATTAAATTTAAATCCAACGCGATGCAATTAGCAGTTGAAGGAGTTGAAGAACCCCATAGTCCGCACTACCACTGCCAGTATCATCGGTATCAGTACTACTTGACAGTTTTGTAGCAGTCTTGGGTCACAAAACTAAAACTCCATAAAACAATGTGCCTCAAACATTTGATAACATACCCGCGACAGTTTCACCTCCGAGCTTCCCATGGCATGATGGCATAGTTTCGTGCCAATAGCATAGTTTCATCGTGGCTTTCTTTACTTGGAGCCGGCAACCGTGCTGCGGTTTGACGAAATATGTTAATGTTTGAGCATAACCGTGGTTGGCAATGACCGGGCAATGTCGTTTGTGTAAATTGTTTTGTATTCTTGTAGATATAGATGCAAATAGAAACTACCTATAACATGATTCTGAAACTTAGGCCAAGAAGTAATTATTAGTATGCATGCCTTAGAAGAATTTCCATCTACAGGCAGACAGAGAGGTGACATAATTAAATAACATTAGCCGTGTGGGATTTCTTCTCTTTCAGTCAATATTAATTGGAACGGCTCGAAGGTGGGAGACCTTACACAATTTTTGGGCCTTCGTTTGAAGTTGAAGTATCAAACATTTTCCTTAATTTGATTAAAATCCTGGGAACCCCCAAGTTCTATTAAGAAGGTCGTCATTAGTTGTAGTAAACAGCTATACCACAGATCAACTATGGCTTTGCTAATACTTATGAACTCCATTTCAAGCTAACAATTGTTTATTAATTGATAATAACTGTTCTGTACTTAAAAAAAAACATTGGCCAGCAATCCCACAAATAAACATTTTCATTGCTCTCCATATATTGTACAATATATTTTTTCAAACAAAAAGCGAAATAACACAGGTTTTCATCCCGTTTTAATTGTCTGCGACCATTTTATGTTCCGTGGAACAGAATGCTGTGGTTTTATGTTGTATGGACATATTCAGGTCAGTTTTAAAGGTAACATTTTCAATATTGCAGTATCGAAATATGACAGACGGGAAATATGGGAGAAGAAAATATGAATTTTATCATGTTATGCTGCCTGTGGGTGTCCGCGATAAAAGCTGTTAATTTAATCGAGAAAGTGTTGTACTGGTACATACTATTTCAGTGTAAATGAAAATCTTTTTAACATTTAATTTCTGCTTCAGTTACCAGGTTATTTTTCCTTCGAAATTCTCTGAAATCAGTCGAGTAGTCGGTAAAGCTCTTTTTAAAGACTCTTTCTTTTAAACCTTTTTGTAGAGAGTCCTCATAAATTATGGACTCTTCAGAACCATTTGCCCCTGGGATAATTTTAAACAAAAGCCATACTCTTAGGGCTAAACCGACACGAAGATTTATCGAGGAACAAAAGAATAGCAAATAAATTAGATTTTTGCTACTATCTAATAGTCAACATTCTTTTATGTCATGCTACCAGAAAAATATACTCAATTTCATTCACCACAGTCGATATAAATATATAATTGACAATTCCGCTTCCATAAGACTTCCAGATTACTCCAACTGTACACTATCTTAGAAAACTATACTATCAATATCAAATAAAACTGTCAGTCGATATAAAATTATAGAGTTTTCCGCAACCATAGACTTCCAGATTAAATTAACTGTACGTAACTGACAGCAAACGTGCGAACAGGGGCGGAAATTGAATCATTACCCACCCACCTACCTACCTGTCTGTACGTACAGCCATGACCACTAATATGTATACACTAAGCAACTCTGTATTGATTATTGTTTTACGTTTTTTCGAACATAGTATTTTGGAAGCCATACTCTTACGAAATAGGTCTTGTCTCAAAGTAAAAACCGTTATTTCACGAGAAAATCGCTTTTGAATTTTGCTAAGTGTTTACATATTAGTGCTTGTGACTGTACAAACCGTTGTATGTAACTTTGTACATAGCGATACAGTGTTATCTACTGCGAGGACGGTAAATGCCTCAGGATTTGTGCGAAGGACTGTTTGTTCTGATTTAATCTTTATCCAAGGTAGGAGCCATGAACTTAGTTGGTATAACGTGGCTTATATAGTTTCTCTTTCCATAATATCTAGATACTCAAATTTTTGTTTGTGAAATATGTCTATCTATACGCGAACCGTGTCGATAACTCCCGGTCTTCTGGATTGTCATTGCCATCGATTTATTTTTCGTGTTTTGAATTCACCAAGTCACATCTGTGTTCTTATCCACTAAAAAACATTTACCGACTCTTAGTCTTCATTCTGCTTCTGCCAAAGTGGAATTATCACACTTTCTCGTATGTGAGTATCCAAATAATTGTCTTTGGATTTGCCAATGATTCTTTCTCCAAAGTTTTCAAAATTGCCTTTAATATGACTGTTTCTCGCTGGAAGAAACGACACAATTCAGTCACTTTTCCTCAATAACCACTCCTTGACTAAAATATCGTTCGATTAAATCTATATATTTTCCTTCCACACCTTAAGCAATCACCTAAGGTGGGGGAAGTATCAACAAATAAACAGGCAACACATTTGCGGACCCACAATCTGTTTGCGTAGGACCCCGCGTCAACATCTCCGGAGTCTTCTACCTCTTAAATACGAGACCGTATCAAAATCAATATTTGTATAGATCATTGCAGGAAGTTGAAGTTAGCTGTGTGATATTGATTGGAAAATTGTTGTCTTGGTTAAGTTTATTTTTCGATTGCGAAATGTTTTCACAAGTAATTGCGAAAGCAGGAAGACTACGTCTCTCTTAGAGCATTGCGTGTAAATATAAAACGTGATAAAACCGCTATTAGGTGTAATAGCGGTTTTATCAAGGTGTGGCTGCTGGTATGAAATAACATTAATCCTCACCACTCTAACGAATTCCCTCAACGTTAATTGTATCGAAATTAGTATATTTTAAGATAATTCACTCTTCCTTTATCGAAACAAACACCATTTCAATTACCCCATCTGTCTAGTCTTTTGCCAACTACGTCGGGGTCGGCTTCCAGCCGTACGAAAGTATTTTACTTGAAGCGACTCCCTATCATAGGCCTCCCCCAAGTGTCGCTACATTGACTGCTCCGCGACTCACATCCAGCGGATCCCCACAACCTTCACCAGGTCATCGATCCACCTAGTCGCCACTCCAGAACTTTTCGGCCCCATCGGCCATCCGTTCTGCGAGCAATTTGGGCCTATGTCCAGCAGTGGACATCTTTCGGCTGAAATTAGAATGATGGTGATGATGACTGCCTATCTAACACCCACAGCCCAGTTACTGGGTAAAACGATAACTTTTGGTAAAGTCTGGTGTTTCGGACTTCTCAACTTCTTCAAGCTCAAGCGAAGCATCTACTTTTCCCCTTCTAACATCTTTCAATAAACCAACAATCAGATAACACCATGGTTCACTATACCAACTGTCTATTTCAATACCTATAAATCTTACTTTGACTAAACTGCTGTACCTGACCCGCAGATAGTGTTCCACTCAATTTACTCCCCCCACTCCCCTCGTCGTTCGTAATTCTTTCTGCCGTCCTGATGGCCATTTAATTGCGTCAATTACTGGTAATCCTATTAGGAGGACCATCCAAGAGCCCTGGTTTTTTATTAGTTTAAAATCTTGCTTTGATTGTGTTTTAATTGATGGCTTTAATGTGTGGAGAGTCTATCGATTTTGTTTTGGTTCTGCGTGTTTCTTTAGGCTTTGTTGAGATGGTGTTATTATTTCATAGAAATTGGACAACGATCTTGAATATATCATTATCATCAAAGCCCGACTTCATCCACTGCTGGGTATACACTCTTCTCTATGCTTGTACCAAACTCCATGTTCATATCTTTAGGTTATTCAATTTATAAAGATATATCCTCAAAATCTTCATAGCCTAAATAAATATTCACTGAAGGTGCAAACCCTAGAACACATTTTTCAACGACCGTTTCTAAACGCTCGCGTTCAATTCAATAAAATATGCTTCGAATATACTCCACGCTATTTGGTCTGAAACCACTAGAGATTAGATTTTCATCCGTATTTTTATTTGACAGGTGATTACATTCATAAAATGCACTTCTTAAAACCTTATTCAGTAGAATAGTTATATACAAAGTAATAGTACCATAAATCGATAAACCTGTCACCATCAAAACGATTTTGTGGTCATTAATCTGACATTTTCCGGAAAAAGTAACCCACTAAATTTTACTTCGATGGACCGTTAACCGTTCCCGGAAAACTCCATCCGTTTAAAGTGTCAATTTGGAAACCTATTTCTTCGAAAATTGAAGTTGAATGAATTTGTAGACCTTCTGTACAAGATTTCTTAGGACATCCTATTGCATTTCAATAAAACGCAAAATATTTGGAGTTGACAGTTTCTTCAATCTCTTCAATGACTTTTCTTTAAGGTTCACTTATTTCGGTACGGACAAATTGCAGACACGGCTCCGGACTCCGAAATCGGACAGATAAGGTACTGAATAAGCTGCGGATTTTGCAATCCGTCCGTTCGTACCAATTTGAACCTGAACCTAGCGTAAAATATATCCAAACCAACAAAACTAACCGCAAAATCATCGACATATCGACACACGACATCCCGCAGCGAATTCCTAGTACGTTACACAGTGGTATTGTCATATACAATAACAACTATTGACAGCCGCTGACCTAGAAACCGTATCCAGGAAATTAACGTGTCATGGCTGCCGTCCAGAATAGTATGGAGCCTTTAGGCTAGTTTTTCACCTGAGATGAGCATCGTAGCTAAGCGGTGCGGAGATGTGTAACGTAGCTGTGAAACGGTATGATGCTGTGCTGTGCAAGCATGCGTAGCGGGCTCTTTTCATTTCTAGTTCCCTGTATGTACTGTTCTGCACACATCGCTTATTTGTATTGTATCAATTGTCTGTACACGAACAGATATCTAGTTCCGTTAGCCATTTTCCACCAGAACTGCGCTAAGCGAGGCTAGGAAAATTAAATAATCCTATTGGTAGATTTTTTCCTTTCGTACCGTCTAGCTACATCACTCATCGCTGGTGGAAAAGCAGTCTAAAAGGCGCAGGTGGATTCCTTAAGGGAGCCATTCGTTAGACTCATAGTACTGGGAGGTTATTTAGTATGGCCATTTGAAGGTAGGGCTAAGTTATGGGTCATGGGGATGGTAGCAGGATTGAGGTCGATTGGGGGGGAATGTGTTTTGTGTTTTTGAGTACTGGTAAGATGGACAGGTAGAGTTAGTTTTGATTGTGCTGTCTATAAAGTGTATGGAAATGGGATTGTACATCAACAGAATTCTTCTTCAAGTGCATATCTTATTACTGAAGGATGGCAATTCAATTCTGAATACGTGTTCCTCGCCTTTGCAAAAATTCACGATAAAAAGAGAAGTAAGGCAGGGAAAGGCACGCTGCGCCGACCTCAAATAAATTAAGATAAGAGCAGGTGAACTAAGATATAGTGATCATAAGTGCTTATGACAGGAGTTTATGAAAATGATGCAGAAGAAGAGCTTCTAGGACAATTGATTCGAAGATAATTGACAATTGTCGATGATTGGCTTTCATAGAAGACCAATACTGTGATCAATATCTGGCTCACAAATGCATTGTAGACCACGCTGTCCACATTCTTGACCACATTGTATTCAATTGATCTATTACATTCAGTGGCAGCAACAAGTGAATAATAGAGAAACGACGCGCTGCAATGAAATTAAGTTGTTTAGTAAATTGATCCTGATAAAGTAGGCAATCCAATCGCTTGTTGCTCAGATTTAACAACATTACACATAGATTGTGACTTACACATTATGATCATTTACTATTATTGTGGATGGAAAGAATATTATATCAATAATATTCTTCATTACATACGAGTAGAACCGATGACCGCTGGGGTAGACGTGTTCTTGAGTGGCATAAAATCAAATCGCGAATCGGCAAACGTAAGCTGGAGAGCCCTTAGGCTCGGTGGAGTGACGATCTTTGCGGGATGGCTGGTAGCAACTGGATGAGAGTTGCTGAAAATCGAGTTCAATGGCTTGCGATTGAGGAGACCTATGTCCAGCAGTGGACTGCTATAGGCTCATGATGACGATACGAGTAGGTACTTATTTCTCTGTGGTATTTTCCTTCTGCAAAAATCTGTAATTTATCTTGAAACTACCATTTAACGCCTTTAGGGGATGAATATTCAAGAATCCTTCTCGTTAGTGCAAATTTTCGGTATACGAGTATAAGGGACTCTTTGTGTACAATTTTAAGCTCCAGGAGCCAGCGGGTTAAACTGTGCGACGTCTGGTAGTAAATTAATTTATGATTTTTAAAGATGTAAGAGTATGTATGTAAAGTACAAATTGCATACCGTATTAGTATGCCGATATAATCAACCACAATCTACCCCAAAACAATTACTGGAAAAGTAAACCAAATTTTCAGTTTCCAATTTAAAAAATCAATTTCATCCCCATATAACCGTATTGCGGGGTCCAATTATCGAGCCTTATGGGTCGGCTTAGCCTCTAGGCGGTCGTGTAATCTAATGAGGATGCAGGTACAGCCGGGCGACAGTTTTGTCGCACCATTGAGTCGCACCCTCGCACCCCAACTACCTAGTGTGGTCCGTAAGGTGCTTGTAGGGCTGTGCTGTTAGGATATTTTCGGGGTCGACCTTTCGCTTGTTATCATTTAGTTGGGTAAACAGTTTGGTTGGACTCTGCGGTTTGTTTGCCTAATTATTTTTCCAATTTTTGCTCCTCTTTAGTTTTTTCAACAGGTTTTGTGAGTAACCCTTTGGCTGCATAATATGGCTGTAGAATATTTTATCGATTTTAAGTGAAATTCAAACAGATTCCGTTTTCTTCTTAGTTTGTACACCCAACGAATTTGTCATGGAGTGACTTACGTTTTAAGTAATTAATAAAATTTAAATATCGACATTCCTGTAGACTATTTTATTACTAAAGTAACACCATAAGTAGCTCAATAATCTTATCATTTTACGTCCATCTTCAAATAAGTACCTAAAACAATATACTTTTTCGTGTCAAAATTGATGTTCCCTCTTTTTTCACCCCCTCGACACCCCTACTTCTCGCTGCGTTAGCGATAGATGGATGGCCCTCAAGACCCAATGCCGTCGACGTCTAGTCAACTTCCGATATAGCCAGCATCCCACTTGTACGATATGTACCTGAGATGCTTCGTCTTACTACAGTTTACGTTTTTATCTGCTTTACGATCTTGTATTACCTTGGGAGTATCTTCCACAATTTAAGATACCAGATGCGTACTTTTATGTCTTTTATATAGTAGGTATTTCATTCTGGACCATAACAGTCTTGTATTTACAATCAAGGGAAACTCTTCTTCAAATTAAAATGATTATCATCAATTTTTGTCAGAAGTTGTTATCTTGAGAAGGTCTCTAGATGTTTGGTTTATAGATTTTAATTTGAATGCCGCAGCCTATGTAAATGCAGGAAAGTTGCATTATCTAAGTAACTTATCTGGAAGAAGGAAAATCGGAACGTTTTTAATTTTCTAGTTCGTCTATCACGGCGGTTTTTGGTTTTGATTTATTTCGTGTATATTTATTTTGTTTATTTATTTTGTGTGTTGTGACTGCCCCGTTGGTCTAGTCATCGCAAGCACGACTGTTGAGCATGAAGTCCTGGGTTCGATTCCCAGGTCGGGCAAAGTGTTAATGGGTATTTCCAGGAATATCTCAGTAGCAGCTACGGAGTTTGATTTGTGCCCTGTTGATGGCAATAGGCTCGCAATTACACATGAGAATTCAACAAAACTGGCGAAATGTGGATGTACTACTAGGTACACATCTGTCCAATCCTTCGGGGATTACAGGCGTGATGTTATGTTTGTTATTATTATTTTTTTGTTAATTTCGTTTTATTTATTTCCAACGCCACCAGCGAGTGTTACAGGTAAGGTTAAACTATCTAATTAGTAATGACCGCTAGTACTTCGATACCTACTTGATAACGTCTAATTGGGCATTATGCCGTGTATGCTAGGCGTAAAGACAATGTATTCGTACGTTTTGTTTGTAAGCTAGTCAGGGACAAGTTTTATTTGTAAAAGGTGTGTTTATTTGTGAATGGTATTGCTTTGGGGTCGTGAGGAAAAAATAAGCTACGTTTTCACTTAATTTTTTGTGAGTATATGTTGAGATTTGGGAAACAAAATGTCATGTTCTCAATATTATTGCGAGGATGAATAGAATAGAATAGAATATTTATTTGCGCAAAACATGGTATACAAGGGTGATGGATGATGGAGGGTGGTGGATGGATGATTATACTAAAGGAGAAAGACAGCATTCATATAGGTTCAAATTCGGAAACCTGCTGTTATCAAAACTGTTGGTATTGATTGATCAATATGACAACATTGAATCAGACTTCAATAGCCTATTAGTGTATTTATTAGTTTTTTTTTAAACATTGCCCCACACTAGGAATTTTTTCTGTAACAAGGGTGAGTGGATCAACTATCTGTAGGTCATACAAATATTTGTTTCGTGCGGGGATCGAACCCACGCAGCACTGCACACGCAGCACTGCAGCTAATCACTCAGCCACTGCGCCAACCATGCTGTGCCAATTTGTTGAAATGTAGATTTGATTTGTCTTAAAATAAAATGTAGGTAGATTGATTGATTGCTCCGAGTAGTACACTAGTTTCTGTCAACTATCTATCATAGACTACAATATGCTAATAATCAAGGTTACTATTAAAATTCTAAGGCAATAAAACATTAAGATAACCTTCATAATAGTCAGCAGAATAATGCTAATCCTGGTAATCGCATTCCCTGATAAAGTGTAGACAAAGTAAAGTTAGGTAAAGTGCTCAAGTAATTATTATGAGTAAATTAACTCGTTCCTGCGCTATCTCGGCGCCTCGGCGTTATCCAATTAGTGGTAACCCTAGGGTTTTCAAGCTTTAACATTGACTGCCTTATTGGTCGAGTAGTCACAAGCGCGACTACTGAGCATGAGATCCTGGGTTCGATTCCCGGGTCGTGCAAAAACTTATTGGGGTTTTCCATCAGGAATTTCTTAGTAGCAGCCACGGAGTGTGGATTTGTGCCGCTTGATGGCAATAGGCTCGCCCCCTATTATATGGGACTTAAACATAATTACCGAAATGTACTATTAGGTACTCCTGTCCCTAACCCTTCGAGGATTACAGGCAATATTTAGAATTAAAAAGCTGCGACTTTCTTAAAGGTCGTTCTAAGTGCGGCCGCTGAGTGTGGTTGAGTGATCCCTGGTTCGATCCCCACGTTTAGAGAAAGGGTTAGTGGGATTTTTATCAGAAAGTCGTGTGCGCTCGATGGTATTTCTAATCGGCAAACACGATTCTCCTATTTAAAGCACAGAACACACCGTCAGCTAGCGAGCGAGGAATACGAGGCTCTTTTCATAATTCGTTCGGCTCTTTCGATAGTTCGTGGTGTGAACAAAAATATGAAAAGAGGTGAAACGATGCCTCGTCCGCCTCGCTCGCTCGCTAGCAGGCGGTGTGGACTGCGCTTAAACCGCTGTCGCGAGATGATTTTTGAAAATTCAATTTCACTTCAAACCGCATTGTGACGATCAGAGTATACTCGGTCCAAGTGTTGCGTCCGAGTAGGTATCAGAGTCCACTCGGTCCGAGCGTACTCTGATCGTGTCAACGCAGCTCCACCTTCGTCTTGCTTCTAGATCCTGTGGTTCAGGTTCTGGCTGTGAGTTGTCTGTAGATTCGTGTACTATATCCTCTGGCTAGTGTTACTTGTTTATATTGTTGTTTTAGGCTTCCCTGAAGTGTAGAAGTAACCCTGTGTTAAGGTACATCCTTCATAATCACTACATAGTATAAAAAGTCGCTTCCCGCTGTCTGTCTGTCCCTATGTATGCTTAGATCTTTAAAACTACGCAACGGATTTTGATGCGGTTTTTTTAATAGATAGAGTGATTCAAGAGAAAAGTTTATATGTATATATTGCACCCGTGCGAAGTCGGGGCGGGTCGCTAGTATTCATTAATTCCTTTTTACATTAATTCATATTTGTATGTAGAAGTAGGTTACGTAAACTTTTCCTTTATGATTATGAGTTAAATTAGTTCGTTGCAGCGCCGTCGCAGAATAACGAAGTTATCCAATTAGTAGCTACCCTCTCGCACCGGGGTTGTCATATAAAGACTTTGTTAAAATAGACTTCATTAATGAAATGAAGAGGAGCTCGTGGCTAAATAATAACAGCCGCTCGGATCGATCTTCACGTTAAACCACGCTTGCCTAGGTTGATTCGTGGATAGATGACCACCCATTACATATCGAGGTTCCTCTGTACCTCGGAAAGCACGTTAAGTCGTTGGTCCCGGCTGTCATTTGTAGATCGTTGACAGTCAGTGGCCCGAAAGTCTGACAACCAGTCTTACTAAGGGCTATCATATTACCCAGTACTAACTGGGTTATGGAGGTCAGATAGGCAGTCGCTCCTTGTAATATACAGGTATTCAGCTGCGTCGATCTCCGGCGAAGCGGCTAGCCTCCTTGCCGGATTGCCGCCATGGGATCTGGAGGCGATAGTCCTCGCACGCCTGCACGAATGGCGCGCGGAGGCATTACGTCGGGAGGAAACTCCGCTGCCGCGGCAAATTGCTGCTCAGCGGACAGACCTCCGGCGTGATCTCATGGCAACATGGAGAGAGCGACTGTCGCAACCCCGTGCAGGGCACGCCACCATAGTGGCGATAAGTCCCCTCTTTGAGGAGTGGCTAGAGAGGCGCCACGGCGCCCTCACCTACCGCCTGACGCAGGTCCTCACCGGACACGGTTGTTTCGGGAGGTTCCTGCACCGAATCGGGCGGGAGGAAACGCCCGGGTGTTTCCACTGCGAGGATCGTCCGGAGGACACGGTGGAGCACACCGTGGAGGTCTGCCCCGCTTGGGCGGAGCACCGCCGTGTCCTCGTAGCGGCGATTGGCGGCGGCGATCTCTCGCGTCCGGCCTTGGTTCAAGCCATGGTCCGGAGCGAGAGGGAATGGGAAGCCGTCACCTCCTTCTGCGAAGCAGTCATGCTAGTGAAGGAGGTGGCGGGACGTGAGAGGGAAAGAACCTCACGTCCCAGTCGCCGCGGGAGACGCCCTGGGCGTCGGGGGTCACGTGGTGGCTCCCGGCCACCGTAGGCGCGGGCCTGTGGACGGCGAGTTATGGGCCAGCTCGCCGTCCGGCCGTCTTATGACGACAGGCCGTGTCGACGGCGCGTTCGTGTTCCACGCGCGCCTCAAAGAGTTGTCAGCAAATAAGTAGGGGTCCGCAAGGGCCGATGCCTGCCAGGGCTGCGGGACTGTTCGAAAGAGATACCGTGGCCCTGGAACACAAAGGGCAAAGAAGGAACATGGATGGGTTTTAGTCAGTACAAGTCTGACACTCCCTTCCGCTCCGCCCAGAGTGGGGGGGGTCATTTGATGATTTCCCATCCGGAAAAAAAAAAAAAAAAGGTATTCAGCTGCGTTCCGGTAGACTGGAAGCCGACTCCAACATAGTTAGGGAAAAAGGCTGTTAGGCAGATTGATTTTGACCTGTTTACATACAATAATATTGTGTTATGTAGAAATATGTTGAGTAAACTTTTCCTTTATGATGATGAGTTAATTTCGTTGGTTGCAACGCTGCTGTAACGAAGTAGTACGGGTAACGAAGTTATCTAATTAGTGCCAACCCTCTCGCACAAGGGTTGTTATATAAAGACGTGTTTTTGTCTGAATATAATTCCTTTTATTGCTCTCCCCCTACATTTTAAATTAGGTTACATTAAAAAGTGCTACTAGGATCTTTTGCCGGCCTACCTTCATTTTGACATAATTATAACGTCTACGTTGTTAACTTTTTACAGCCTTCAAAAGAAAAATGTCACTATGAAAAGTTTTACAACTAGGCATGTCCCTCGCTACCCAACGTTAGATTTAAAAAGCTCGTCACCACAGCTACAGGGTGTTATAGTTATGCGTAGACGTCTGGCCGCGTCGCCGGCGGACGTGGCAATTTGTGACACCTCTCCCCCCACCAACTCTGTACCCACCCCCTCCTCAGTACCACCGTCCTCGCAGGTCCGTATTGTGAATGTTGAAGCTGTTGCACGCATGTTTGTGTTTGTTTTAATATAGTTAAGAATTTAAGTAGATCGGTTATTTTTGCTAATTATTTACCTACAGAAAAGTGCCCGATGATCCCTATGTTTAACGATAGCACCGTTATTTCAGGCGTCACTACGTATTTAATAACATTGATGTTGTTATCTATTGAAGATAACGATATAGTCTAATTAAATATTAGTATAAAGTAGTATTGAACTGTAATAGTTGAAAAATCCAGTCTGTTTTTGAAAGCCTTATTTGTCAACTCTTTTTAAATGATTGTTCTTTGGCCAAATAATCTAATCTAAAATCTAATATCTTTTTAATTTACTGACTCCTACAGGTCTTGATAGATTCCTGTGACTTTCTACCAGCACCAGCATTTAAAACAAATTCACCTTCTTTACAGGTAAAGAAAATGGCAGAACGCGTAGCCAAATGCCGCGAAGAGGTCTCCAAAAGCAGAGAGAAGTACCAATCAGCTCTGGCAGAGATCACGGCATACAACCCTCGCTACATCGAGGACATGACCGGCGTCTTCGAACGATGCCAGCAGATGGAGGCGCAGAGGCTCAAGTTCTTCAAGGATGTGCTGTTCAGCTTCCATAAATGCCTCAATATCAGCCAAGAACCATCGTGAGTATACTGACTGTAATTAAAAAGGCTAATAATCAGCTGGACGGGTCGATGTTTAAGGTTAAGCAGCGCTAGCCGGGGTCGATCCGTGGACGGGTGACTATTCATTACATAAAGAGCACCTCCGTGCTTCGGAAAGCATGATAATCCGTAGGATCCGGCTGTTATCCGGAGATCTTTGTCAGAAGCCTCAAAAGTCTGACAGTCTTACCAAGCGCTATCTGATACTCCGTAATTGGGTTGTGGAGGTCAGATGGGCAGTCTGTGCATCCGGGTAAGCCGACCATAACATATTTGATGAAAAGTCTTCTAAAACAATTGACTTTATCATCCACATCCCGATTTTATCCACTGTTACTTCGCAGTGTGTCAGTGGGAATATTCATTGAATCAGCCTAGAAAATGGGCTGGTTCCCAGGCTGTGAGTCCATAAAAATACCTTCATTCACTCAGTACAAAGACTGCCTATCTTAGTTCATCATCTTCCTCACCATATCCCATGTAACTCGGGGTCGGCGCAACACGTTTTTTTCCTTCTATTCTCCTCCGTCAACCGTTACGCTATCACCTACTCCTTTTTCTTTCAAATCATTCCACACACAATCCATCCATCATTTCCTTGGTCTTCCTCTCGCTCACCATCCATCACCACATTATCCCTACTAAAACATCGATCTAAAAAATTTCAGATTACCCCAAATATACGAAGAATTCCACCATACGATAAACAACGCGGACAGTCAAAAGGACCTCAAGTGGTGGGCGAACAACCACGGCGTGAACATGGCTATGGGTTGGCCGCAGTTCGAGGTAATATACATTGCTGCTCAGACACCAGCCTGCATACAAACCCGTCCTACTCACCGCGCAATGCATTACTGTCTATGATTCTTTTACTGTTAAAGAGCTCTATGCATCTTATTAACTTGAATGCTTTAGGAATTTAGGTGTTGCATTCAGTCCTTAGGTACGGATTTTTGTTAAACCATGTACTTACTTTTTGTTTCTAGCTTAAGGGCGAATTACATCAATGAATCTGAACGCGTTCAAGCCATCTAATCTGCGTTAAAAAGCTGTCAGTGTCATAATTGCTGTGAAATATAGACGATAGCTTTTGAACGCAGTTTAGGTGGTGGATGACGTTAAGTTTTATTTGTGGAATTCGCTCTAAGGTATCTTCTAGTTAGTAAATGCGAATACTTTAAATAAGCTGATTCATTTCAAAATACCCGTAAAGCAGTAGCGAAGGGTCAATTTTTGTAAGAGGTAAGCCGGAGTACATAATCTTTAATGTGATTATATTATTTGTCTATAGAATACTGACTGTGCCATTTTTCAAAGGGAAGCCGGTAGAAATCAAGTTGTATGGAACCTTCGCCACTGCCGTAAAGATAAAAAAAAACCCAAGTCTTTCAGAATTTCATGCGTAAATTCCGCTCATAAAAACATAAAAAATAATGTTAATAACCATGGTTTAATAAACGTCTGTATATTAGTCTTAGACAAAACGTATTAGGCGTTAGACTTATCGGAATGAAAAACTAAGCATGCCCATTATTCGACGTCTTTTCTAATTTTTCCGTATTATTTATACAAATTACAGTATTTAGATGT
The DNA here is from genome assembly GCA_963576755.1 of Noctua janthina. Lineage (NCBI taxonomy): Eukaryota > Metazoa > Arthropoda > Insecta > Lepidoptera > Noctuidae > Noctua > Noctua janthina. Next base: position 14,520,981 of record OY755061.1, read on the forward strand.
TTCTAATAATATTTAGAATTCTTCTTAGATCTTGTAATAATTCTTCGGTGGCTGTACACTGCGAAAATATTCTAGAATGATCCCAAAAAGACCAAAAACAGTATAATTTTACATTATTCAATGAAATAAAAAATAACTTGTACTTTTTTTAAATACTGTTTCGAAAATTGGTCCTTTCCCCAACAAAATTTGGCTCTAACGGTGTGATTTTCAGTTGAAAATTGGTCCTATGTTCCTACCATCGCTTAAATCCGAAATCTGGTCCCAACGGTGTGCAGTCACTGCGCTTGTAGTTAGTTAGACCTTCAAACAATCCCCGTTATCACAAGGCCCCTTAATACCAAACAAACAGCAATATTTGATCAAGATATCAACGTTTCAACACCGATTTTACCTCGCATACCAAACGCTAAATACTTACAATACAAAAAAACTTAGGTATACGAATAATTCGAACGGATTTCCTCCAACATTGCAATATTTTTACAATTTATTATCGACCTAGAATGAATAAAATGAAAAGTATTTTTATCGTTTCGGGTCAAGTGCATCGTAATTACTTTTGTTTTGTAATATTTTGATTAATTCATAGCATTCGTAATTATTGCAAGTCACACTATTTAGACGGAAAGAATTCGTTATTTCGTTCACAGTATTTAATTACGCTGTATTGCAATCAAAGAATTAGGTCATGTCATAGAAAATGATTCAGTAAACGACATTCTCAAATATGTGCTTTACAAAATAATTCAAACATAAATATTGTGACAAAAATCATTAAAAGTAACATTAAACACAAGGTCGATACCCCGGAAACGGATCCGATACAAAACAAATACTTGGCGGAAGCATCAGCAATGGTCGCCCGCATGATCGCGACCGCAAGGCGTCCGCTGCCGCGACCGCAGACCGAGCCCTGGTCGCAGGCGGTCCGGAGGTTGCGGCTATACCTGCCTCCATTCTGCTTCGGTGTGGATGAGAAAGCTTCGAACCGCGTGGCGCCTTCGGTGACCAGTAGTCAGTGCTATGGAAGCAGCCGGTTCTATAGCAACCCTCTGATGGTACGACCACGGTGTGGGTTCCAGAATGCTGTGGGGTTTATACTTTGACGAGGACACATAACATCACTTTGCCTTTTTATCGAAGGGGTATACAGGGTCAATTTAAATTAGCTAGCACAACTCCGCAGGTATCAATCAGTAATGACTAAAAAAAAATATGTTAAGACATCGATAGGCCGTTATGTCTGCGGGTGTCGCTATCCATTGAATTTGACCTTGTATATTAAAAGTACACGTACCTTTTGTACTTGAAATTAAGTCTAGTCAAAGTATTCATCGCATATCTATTTTTCGCGGTTACTGAGTTTTTAGCACGGATTTATGATCTGATGGTGGACAGTGGATTTTGTGGGTATAGGTGTAAAGTGAGAATTTCAACGCTGGATAAATATGAAACAAAACCCATTAGGTTTTACCGTGTTGCGTTTTTTTCTTGTTGTAAAGCCACATTATTTGAAATCTTGAATTTTTATTTGAATTACACATAATTTCCTTTAAAAGAAAATGATTGATCAATATATTTTTAAAGTGGTAAAATAAAAAGAAGGTAAGTATCTTGCACTTAAACACAATTTAAGCAATACAATCAAGAAAATTCAATAATACATATCCCACAAAATGCACTGTAAATCGCCAATCATAAAGCTAGCACTCGATACTGAGAATCGATTTATCGTAATCGAATTTCATCAACCAATGATTTTGCAAAGCACCGAGAGGGTTTAATGGTGTCACATATATTTACACCGTGATGTAAGGTGTTACAGAACAATTTCGCTCATAGATGATCACAGCACCTTTCATGGGGCATTTACACTTGGTCGATAAGCCGTGGGTGGTTGACAACTATTCGGCTACCGACCGGACATATTAAGCACTGAAATTAAATTAATAAATATACGTCCTTGAAATACAAATTCAAAATTTAATTTCTCTGTCAGCAATTCGGCAACTGATAATCGAATTTCTCGATTCAAATTCCACTGAATTCGATAATAATCAAAGTTCTGAACGGCAACGCAGGAATTGCGGAATCCTGTTTATCGAATTAGAACGTACAAATTCTAGATTTGATTTCTTTCCAAATTAGGTTACTGAATTCTGAATCCAATTTGATGTAAACGAAAGCACAATCATAAGCACTCATCCACACCGAAGTTATGGGTAGCAAAATAAAAAGCAAACTGTTTTAGAAAAGCACGCAATGTCACAGAAATTGTTATAAAGATCCTGGAAGCGGTATGGGAGGTATCCGCCATTTTGTAAATTCGCAAAAAAATTGTAAAAGAAATCGGCACAACCCAAAAATTAAAAAAAAAAACCTTTAAAAGAGTCTCAATGCACTTGTTAAAATTAAACTGCAATTTGAAACCATAGATACAAAAATTTAATCATATTTAAATATGATTAAATTTAAACGGTACCGGTTTTACCGTTTAAACGGTTTTTTATTACAGCTAAGTTCAAAATATAACCTAAAAATTGTACAGAATTAAGGAAACACAAAAATGTCGGATAAATCTTCACCCACGAGGGACCGACTATATTCGTAGTTGTTTTTTTTTACCGTCTAATAGCATGTACTATATTTTCCCTCTCTTTCTGTACCCCCCAATAGTGCAAATAGCTTGTATGACCTAACGAACACCGGCTTTGTATGGACGTGTCTTTGTTTACCTAATTTTGTTAATTTACTTTTTTTTTCACTGAGTTTGCATTTGAGCAACGAGACGTTGGGAAAACAATAGAGAAATACAATTTTTTAAAGAACTTGTCTTTGACTTTATTATTTCACTTTGTTATTGTTAATGGAGAAGTATTAAAATTAAATTAATTCACTTCCTCACACATTATTTTTTTTTTGTTACAAGTGTTTTTTTTTTTAATTAAATGATCATTGTTCAATCATTCACATTGAAATTGATCTCTTTTTTAAGTTTTATAAAGATGTAAAACTAACGGTTTACTCATAACAGTGTAAACAAACTTTCGATTTATTGTTCACTTTCATTTTTAATCAGAAACTCTCACAGTTAAGTCTTAAATATCAGATAAGTCAAAAATATTCAATATGACTGTGTTTGAGTCTGACTGTTTTATAAATCATGAAAAGATAAAGTAATATCATGTATATCCACGTAAACGTGTTCCCAACGTCTGGTTGCCCCGCCATGAGCGCTTGTGACGTGTGTGTCGCCGGACAGGAGTACACGGAGGAGTTCCGGGACATCGCCAAGGGCAAGTCCAAGGAGAGCCTGCCCACCGGGCCCATCACACTGCTGAACCAGCGGCCCGTCAGCGAGGATGTACGTTACCACACCATTTAGTCTAGATTAGCTTTACGGACGACTGCGATGGTGATTTTCATATCGTGAAGAGTTCATGCTATATAAGCTGTAGAACCGGTGCAGCCGGGAATCGGCAAACAAACATAAGGTAGGACGTCCTTAGCTAGATGCAGCGACGATCTCCGCAGGGTGTCTGGTGGCGGGTAGCAGATGGAAGAGCGTATCGGAGGATCGAGCTAAATAATCTCCGATTGGAGAGGCTTATGTCGATGATGTTGCCGTGGTAAAAATATTAGCCAATCAGCAAAGGCGTAGAGGGCTGATTGGTTATTATAAATAATCGCGTGATGTGCAGAAGGTTAAACGATGATGACGATGATAGCTGGAAACTACACGGAAGTTTGTTTTTGAAGAAATACGGGAGAAGCTGTGATAACTCAAAAATATAGATCGAATATGTCATGTATGGCGTGGATTTGTAAGAATTTGAGAGTATTTTATTGAACGATTTTTGCCAATCTGTACAATTTTTCAACTGCTTTTTGCTGACTTTGACGTCGGGTACGTAAACCACCATCGCTGTCGTACGTAAGGAGGCCTCACGCACGCGCCAGCCGCGTCGCACAATCAGTGTTGCCAGACTTTTAACATGTTTTGTACGACTTTCGTCTACAATCTATGGTCCATACAATGATTCAAATGAGAATGAATGAAAGCCGGATTGGTAATTTGGTATCTCGTAAATGCTTTATATTAGTTTCCAGCATGACGGGTCGAAAACGTAGTTTTTTTAGTAGATTCTGGGATGAGGTCATTCTCATTTTGATCTTTTTTTTTATTTTTATTTTATTTTTATTTTTTTTTTGTTTATCAATGTTGCATGATGGATGTTCGCTTCACTCTACAGTTTATGCATAATGGCATGAATTAACATTTTTAACACACGTTTATTATATGAAATTATTATCGTTATATTCTATATTTATTTTAAAGAATATATAAGTAAATGTTATAAAAATATTGATCAACAATAATCACCGAATATAAATTATTTATTTTGATATGAAAGAGTGCAAGGACCAAATTCAATATTACCCGACTGCAAAGAAGGGTTATGTTTTAAGTCAGTTTTAAGTAAAAAAATCTTTCAAATCAGTACGAACAGACTTTGAACTGACTGCGGACACCACACTAACAGATACTTCAGTACATTATCTCTCATAGTTCGGTGTCCGGAACTGCGACTGCAGTTTGTACGTACCAATTTGAACAAACCTTTAAACTACTACTTAATCTTAAATATCTGTAGCATAATTTCATTATTCTTCTTACAACAAAAATTGGTTCTTCCACTCAAAAAAACTGCCTTCAAAACCCGCTCAAGTTTTAATTTTCTCCTTGGCAACACTACAGGAGCTGCCACCGATCAACAACACCAACAACAAGACGAGCAAGCCTGCCAACCACACGGACGTGGCTCCGCAACCACCGATAACCATTATCAGCAACTCTACCGCCGTTAACGCTAACAACACCATTGACAAGAAGACCATCAGTGCGCCTATCGCTGTTACGTGAGTAGCTTTTGATTTACTGATATTTAAGCTAATCGACATATATGGAAAAGAGCATAAACAATCCGCCGCGGTATTACGTTGTCGGTAACTAAAAGATATAGGCTTTACTACGCATAAATAAAAGCAAAAGAAAAATTGAGGAACTCGTTAAAATGGCAGGACACATCTAGATATAACCTGTGGAGACTGATAGAAGAGACGAACTCTACTCCTCCGTGGGTGACTCCAAGTAGAGATGATAATCCTACGTCAACTGCCATCAGAATCAATTTTCCTAACTGCCTCCTTAAGTTTGGATTCCCTATTTAAAACGATTCTGTCGCAATACGATCATAAAATTTCGGCTGTCATAAAAGTCAGTAATTTTTATAGATGATAAATAATACAATACAAACTCTGTTAAGGGCGTTTACGACTTACGGCATTTCATACTAACTTTTCGAAATGACTAAACCGATTTTAATAAAACTTCATATGCATAAGCAGGATACATAGGTCTAAAAAGTTATCAGAGAACATTTTCGAAATATCTTTTAAAAAAATTTAAAATTTTCTGTTTCTATGGAAAATTTAAAACGGGCTAATTTAACCGTAACAATGTTTTTCTAAAATGTTCTCTGAAAACTTTTTAGAGCTATGTATCTTGCTTATGCATATGAAGTTTCATCAAAATCGGTTCATTCATTTCGAAAAAAAGGACTTTAATTTTTTTATGAAATGCCGTAAGTCGTAAACGCTCTTAATGGAGAACGGTCATTTTATGACGGCACAGCTTTCTTAGGACACCCTAGCTTATCTACCTACCTACCCCAATCCTCTTTGACCCAAAATCCGCCTCAACCATCCCATCCATTCCCCGTCCTTCCCAGTATCGAACGCCTAGAGATATTCGCTAGCACGGCCGGCCTGCAGGAGCACAACGAGCCCTTCTCCCACCTGTTCCGCCAGGCGATGAGGCCCGATGTGTCCAGCAGTTCCCGGTTTACCATCAGCGATGTCAGCGAGTGGATCTTTGATGAGTTAGTGTTGTAAGGACGTATTAGGGGCTTAGTTAGAAGTCAAGAATTTACCGGTAAAACGGGGTGAATAGAACCGCAGGGGTGAATAGAGGCAAATTTTGAAAGGGATTTGATTATGTTACCAAAAACTACTCTGTTTTATTTACTAAGTTATACTTAATTATTTAGAGACCTTGCTAGCAACATAACATATTAATTCAACGTTTAAATCCCTTTCAAAATTTGTCTCTATTCACCCCTGCGGTACTATTCACCCCGTTTTACGGTACTGTTTGTTTTGTAATTTCGTAACTCTATGGCAACTTTCCATCTGTTGAGTGTTCATGTTTGTGTAAGATAGACCGATCGATTAATTATTTATTAGCTGTAGTCGGTAAAATATCCTTTTCATATTTTTGAGTGATTTTAATTGTATTAGTTCGACTGTTATTATGCGTGTATAGTCCCCGTCACGAGAAGCTATAAATTTTTCGTTCCCCACCTTAGCAAACTAACTGATTAGAAAAACAAAATCAACAATAACAAACAATATAATCAAATCCGCGAAAACAGCACAGACTTACTCCAACAAATGTTTACGTTCCATGAATCAGACGCGTTCCAGTACCACAAAACATTAGACGACAGCGCTTTATATCGCTAAAATATAACCCGACCAAGTGGAATTGCTCGTTAGTTTCGTATTACCCGTACGTTACTTTGAGTTGAATGTATTTGGGATTATTTGTTGTTGATTGAATTGTCGCTGCGTAACTTGGTAGAAGTTCTTTATTTACAAAATTTATAGCTTCTCGTGAGGGGGACTTTAGACAGTTTAAGTAAAATAACACACTGGTATTCAAATGCATCCGGTTAGACTGGATGCCTATCCTAACGTTGTGGACAAAAGACTAAGCAGATGATCAAGTTTTTAAACTGAATTAGCATGGTTAATATCCCGTGATATTATCCATGTTTACTATTTGTTTCGAGTTCCCGATATTTCGGCGATGTTACGAGCACTTTGGTCACGTTTAAACTGAAGTTATTGCGGGTGGGTGTTTATGAGCAGACAAATCGGTCTACCCTCTTTCTTGTTCGTTTTTTGCACTTTGTACCACTACCACTGTCACTCACAACTCGATTCTGTTCCCGACACACGAAACTCACTGTGTCCGATTGCGAACTCTTTTCGCACATTTTTGGTTTTTAAACCATTGTATGAGGCGATATACAAACAAATAGTAAACATGATAAATATCCCGTTTTCAGTGCTAATGATAGAGTGTTAGTTGTTACTATTGTAATCATGAAGTATTTTGGCAAAACGGTATGGATTCTTATTAACGAATAACGATGAATACCCTTACAGGTACGAAGTCCTTTAGCCTTATGTCAGTATAAGGAACTTCTTTCCAAAAAGGTGATGTCTAAACACAAGACCCTAACCTTTCTCTGCAACCCTTTCCAGCAACGGTACAGCCTCAGCCCCCAAATCTAACAAGACGTCTCCAGCTAAAGACAGCCTGAAGGGCGGCCAAGAGAACCCCTTCGACGAGGACGAGTGGGATGAGGAGTCGGCCGGGGCCCTAACGGATACTGGGGAGCCCGGGGTGCCTGTCAGAGCGCTGTACGACTACACCGGCGCGGAGAGTGATGAGCTCAGCTTCAGACAAGGTGAGGAAACCAGGACTTACCTCCTCCGAAGGGGTAAAAAAGGGAGGGGAGCCGATGGGACCTTAACACATTGGTGAAAGTTCAGAGTATACAGCGATATTTCGCAAATTATGGTGGAAGCACCAGGGTAACCCGCGAAATCCAAATTTTCTTACTTTTTTTGCAATTTGCCGGCCGGCAAAATATGATTCGCAACCGTAACAAGTATGTATTTACAGAATTACAATAATTTAAATCATCAAAACAACCCTCTTAGTTAATTTAATCCCATAGCATGACTATTTCATGAAAAATCATATTTTAATCAACATACCACCTGACACTGACGTGCAAATTGCAAAAAACTTAAGAAAATTGGAATTTCGCGGACCACCCTGACGCTTCCACCTTAAGTTTAATTCTTATATATTTATAGGAAGAGTTTATGCCATCAGCCGGGCACGAGTACAGACTCCAGGCTACTCCTGAAAAATCTTGACCGAAAAATTAATAAGCCGACCTGTATATCGAACTTAGTACTTCTGGTTTCAAAGTCGCGCTTGCGTCTTTATTAGACCGATGGCCCAGATGTGATTTTAATGTTTGGCCATTATATAAGGCAGGCTACTTAATTTAGCCGTTTTGACGAAAAAATATATTTTGGCATAAAATTTATACAATGTCCTGCATTGACCCAGACGAGACGTTCCATGTGACCATAAAATATCATGTAGGTACTTGAGTATTTCCCTCATTTCCAGTTATACCTTAACATAGAGGGCACCACCGCTTGCCTTAACGCACAAACTAGCAATGGAATGGAGTGCTAATACGCATATTTGTTCTTAGAATCAAACGAGAAAGAGGGACCGAACGTCCCGCCGACGTCGCCCCGACCGGCGGCAGTAACTTCTATCGCGGTAACAAACATGCACTACTCGCACACCGCAGCACCTTAGCACTCCATTTTATTACTACTCTGTGTAAAATAAAACAAGGATTTGGTATTCAGGCAAATAAAAATCATCTTTCCACTACACTGCCAATAAACATTATGCATAGTAACTATTAAGCTAATGCGTGTTTAAGAGAGTATTGTAAAATAATTGAAGACTGCAGACTCATACCACTGTATAAAGGTAGTTGCAAGTCAGCTGACCTTTTACCAAATAGCTTGTTTGCGTGTACAGAAAACCACGCGTTCATGGTAAAAAATAATAATTTTACAGCGCTTTTATTTGGTAGCAGTAAGGGCGATTTTCCTAGTTTTTCTGTCACTTGCAGTTGAACTAATAAAAAAATGTATATCTATCTTTTTTTAATTCATTTTTCAGGAGACTTATTCGAAAAATTAGAAGATGAAGACGAACAGGGCTGGTGCAAGGGTCGGAAGGATGGCCGAGTGGGCCTGTACCCGGCCAACTACGTGGAGCCCGTGGGCCACTAGCCCACGCCAACACTAGCGCCCCCTGCCGTGCCACATGACGAACTGTAAAGTGTGACCGTGGGCCGACGGCCTAGAGGTGACTGAATGAGCTAACTTGTTCCAAATACACGTTAAATATTAGATAATTTCAACTTTCTAGGAACAAATTGCGCTTTATGCTTGAAGGTACAAATCGGAACCGCAACCCGCTGCGGCAAATCCGCCTAAATACAATGACAGATCTAAAAAAAACCGACAGAAATCAAACAGCACTAGCGACAGTGTCGCCATCTATGAAAGTGTTTCTATCAAGTTACATAGACCTCAGTCGTTTTACTATGGTCAGTCATGGGTGGTCTTGCCTTCTGAATTGTACTTTGACCAGCAAAATTTTGGCCTTAGCAGAATTTAAATATTGTTAAAATAGTCGACTGATATATTTAGCTGGCATATCCTTACCCGCGCTGTATGTATAGCTCCTGCTTTTCGGACATATTGGCACATACTGGTATATACCGATACGGTATTTTGAACCCACAATAAGTATTATAAATAATGTATTATACCACTTCAATATTGAAAACATTATATACATAATTTGGATGTATATAAAATGTATAGGCCTGCAAATTTATCTACCCTCAGTTAAGCAGTATTAAGTACCGATTTATATTTCAATATGAGCGTGAAATTGATAAAGTAAATGTAAAAATAAGTTAGTTTTGTTCATTCATTTCTATGGCCGAAGAGAAAATCAAAAATGAAATGTAAAAGTTACGAAATCATTGAACGCGTGACAGTTTATAAAATTCATTCGTTTTATATTCTCGAGTCACGATGTAGTCATTATAATAGTAACAGGTTCTAAGTACATTCAGATGTAACATAATATGTGTTTAATTCTATAACGAATAGCTATAGATATGTTAATTTCACACCGTCACTCAGGCAGCAGCTTTAATGTAGCTGGACAAGGGTATTTTGGCGCGTGGCCAAAGTTGAAACTACGCCGCCATCTTATTTTTTCAATAAATTTCACAAAATCAACAGCGTCTGGCAACGTCACTCGAGCGCCGAAACATCCTTGTCACATTGTACGTCTTATGATTAAATAATCATTTCACTCGACATCGAACCCCATACAAATGGATCGAGCTGTTTTTTGATGTATTTAAACGACGATTTTCTAAACTCAAACACTTTTGGATCTAAATTTTTGTATATTTCTATGAGAAGAAAATTCAAATTGAATCATGTTTTTAAAGGTTTTGTTTAAAATGTAAAGGCAGGAAAACACTTGCCAGTAACTAGAACTCGAGTGTTTGAAATAACTTGCGTAATCGTGCAATAACAATCTTCTGATTGGTGGTTACATGAATGGCATGCAAGCAAAACTTGCATAATTTGTAACTGGCATGTGGTTTTCTGGCTTAAAAGAAAGAGACAGTGTTTATTACAGAGACGGTGATATTTTTGGATGGAATTCTTTGTAGGTACAATATGGAAACCAAAAATTGTTTACTTTTAACTTGTAGTGACATTGTGCATCCACTGTCAACTGTAAGCACTACTCCCGAACGAGAGTAGATAGATGTAATCGACGTCATCATTGTTTTACCACACTGGTTTATCAATACTAATAAATAAAATTGAAGTGTCTGTTTATAATTTCAAAATAACAGCTTTTTACTGAATGCATATAAAAAAAAAAAAACTTTAATTTTTGTCTGTCTATCTGTCGGTCTATTTGCCTGTTTGTTCCGGCTAATATCCGAAACGGCTGGACCAATGTTGACGGGGCTTTTACTGGCAGATAGTTGATGTTATAAGGAGTAACTTTTATTTTAGAAAAAGGATTAGGGTTCCGTGCAAAAAATTAAAAACCCTTGAAATTGGTATCAAAATCCGATTCAAATAGAGAATTAGTCCTCTAACGTCTATTTGTTTGTTTGGATATAATTTAAACCTACTAAAATTCCAGCTTAGGGTTCACCCATTAATCACGTGAGACTCGAAAGGGGGGATGGGGTTCGGATAAATCACGAAATATCACTAGGGGGAGCCCCCTCCCCCTAGTGAGATATCACGCGTTTTTTTTTCTTTGAACGCGCGATTTCTAAAACGAAAGCGGTGCGTGAACTAGACATTTTTATCACGGTGCTTAATTTTCCAGAATTAAATTAGTTTATATCTGTTAACCTGTATTTATAGATAATATGCTGTTTTTTTTTTTAAGATTCTTTGTACCAAAAGAATACACGTGATTTTGGGTAGGGAGGGGTAGTCTAAAACCTTACCATGTATTATCATGATCCCCCCCCCCCCCTCCCTCAAAAATGGTTAAAATGGTTAAAAGTTGCTAAAAGACATCATGTCATTAGTGGACGACCCCTTACTGGGAATTTTCATCAAAAGTGGTAAAGCAATAATGAGATCGACTATACAGCTGAACTGCGAATCCCACATCCGTGTGGACGTAAGTCAGAGGTGTATCGACTATCTAATTAGTGGTAAAATTGACTGGCTAGTCGATCAGTTCGGAAAATTAATTGCTTACCAAATTGACATGACTACAAACTTAAATTGTCCGTATAATCAAATCATTGTATAAAATGGTTTCACGGCAAATTTATGTAGTGTGTCAATTTGATAAACAAATAGCTTCCCCGACTGTACATTGTCGTCTCAAACCACCGGTTGTATATAAAATGCATAAAATCAATTGACCTAGGCAATATCAAATCGATATAAGGGACCTTAAGTTGAAGGAACATAGCCGGTACATCTCTAAAAAGTATCGATGAGGAACTTAGCTAAGCCAAAAAGTGTACGCCAATATAAATATTTAGGTAACAAATTATACCTTTAGGCGGCAATGGGATTTATATTTTTGTGATATAAAGGTACTCGACAGTGGTCGCCACTGCACAGTGCACCTCTCGTTGTGTTTATGTACATACACGATTATTATATATCTCGTGCTTTTAGAGTATTTATTTCCCATTGTATATAATGTAAAATGCATTAATAAATGTTTGTAAGTTATAACGGGGCGGGCGCTCAGCCCGGACTGACCGAAGGCCTAATATTGTAAACTGTTGAGCCCCGCGGCGATTTGAAACTTCCATTTACACGCAATGGTTCCGTACCATGCCCGCTAGCGCCCCCTCGTTGTTTAGGTTAAATAACGATTATTAATATATTACGAGAAATGTTTAATCTTTTCTTTTTCCCTTTTATACCTCGTTTTAAATATTGTTGTATTGTGTAATTATAGCGGGAGTCATTACTTTAGGCCTCAGTTTCATTGACTTGTGAGCGGTCGTGTAGTCCGTAGCTGTTTTGTTTCATTGTTATATAGCCTTATAGGTTCAGCGACCATTTGTGAGAAATTCTTTGTATTATATAATTATCAAAGAGGGTGGTTTTGGACCACATATGTTAATATATTATGAATATTGGTAAAATAAAATTGTTACATATGGTATTGAGGTGTTTTATTTGTTTGTTTGTCCATTGAGTGTCGTACTTCAACCAATTGCAACTTTCCTTCAGTTGGCGTACTGGGCTGGGTGAAAATCAGTTCTTTCAGTTATATTGCCCCTTGGTAAGGGTCTCCCTTTGAGGGTTTTAGCAAGCTTATTCAGCATGTAAACTTGATAGCTGAGGAGGTAGGGCAACCAAGGAGGTTGTCGTCTGCTTAACCGGACTTTCCTGAGTTTTGTGATTGATCACGATGTTTGATGTATATGTCGGAACCGGTCATTAGTATGGATATAAAATGAATTAAAAAGTGCGCCAGTGTGCAGTGGTGAGATCACGCGACTTACTTACCAGTCTACCCACCACACGGTGTGCTTTGTACAGAGCCCTGATTTCCAACTCGAGGGAGGACGACAATCAGTGGCGGAGTTGAGACGTCATGGAACTGTACCCGATTCATTGTGCCCCGTGTTATTGTGTTAAGTTGCTATCTCAAGTAATTCGTTAATTTTGCCAGAAACAGTGTAACGCACCCAGTTTGGTTTTATAGCACGAAATCCATGGTCCGCCCACATGATGTACGAGCTTAACGGAGTAAATTTTGACATATCCGACATATACATATTATATTACATAATTATATGATTTTTTCGTAGAATATTATACAACATTATTTTTAGTATATGCGAAACCTGAATATAGTTTGTTCAGAATAAGTAACTGAATCGATTCCAATAATTTGTCCCAAAAATATTTAAAAAAAATTACAAGTTGGACACCGAGCGACACTAAGTACCTATTGCAATCATTCCTACTATCAAATTATTATTATCAATGAGCCCAAGACGACGCTGGAGGCGCGCGCCCGGCGGCGCCGTGTGGTGACCACGTTTTTGTGCGGACAACCAGGTAACGGAACTAGCCTATAACTTTGTGATTTTACATGATATTGTTTTGAAATTTTATACGTAGATTCTTTACATAAAAATACTAGACACGTGTTTCAGGTTTCGCATATACTAAAACTAATATTTATAATAATCCGTATTAACTACATTTTTATATTTACGAACCCCAAAGATAGACGGCTTCAGTAGATTTTTCTGAAACTAAAAAAATATTTGTTATTGTTTTAATTGATCAATAAATATCTAGTATACCACGTCGTTTTTGCAGTTTATTATTATATATTTTGATGTAAATTTTGTGCCTATAAATACGGAATATATGAAATTTCTGGCGATTCTCGGTTTTATTTGGCAATCTCCTTTACGTTTAGGGTTGCGCCTGAACTAGCAATCCGCGCAACCGGGTTCTTCTATTTGTAACGTAATGCTCAAAATATAATCTTGGATTTATTACAGACGAATGTTCCGCTGCGGAGCGCCTTTATTGTATGTGCTGTGTGTGTGGCAGCAGTGAGCAGTAGTGTATAATATGAGGATAAGGGCAGAAGAATGATATGTAAAAAAAAAGAAACTGACAATTTTAAAAATCTCTTTATTTGATGGAACGCAAGTGCACAGTCACAGGTATTCAGCCTACTGCCGTACATTGTGATCATAACGTAACAATCAACATAAACTTACAAAACACAGTACAAAATAGAATAAATGTGTTCCTGTGACAAGATCAGCAATAACATTGCAAACATAATAGTTTCAGTCAATTTACACAATAATACATTCTAATATTGCGTATATTTTGTTGCTAAATAAGGTCTAATTGAACACACACGTTTTTTGCCGTGAGGATCTACGGTCGTCAGCGTCGTATAGGATCACTATGGAAGTCTGTAGACGGACACAGCAAAAAACCGTGCGTGTTGAAGAGGCCTAAGGCTAGGTACACAACTATTAACAGGGTATATCGTACGTTGGGAACGTACAGCAATAGGCTAGGTTCACATAGAGGACATCTGTCTAAGCCAGGCTAAACACAACATTAGGTAATGTTTCAGGGTGGTTGCGAAGTGGTTTTGTTGATTTTTTGGACCAATAACTGTTATTAAATGCGCTTTTTCTCGAGCACTAAGCGACATGGACATTAATGCTTAAATAAAATCGCGGTGTTGTATTTTCAATGCTCAGCTCAGTATCGAAAGTGGAAATTCCAATCATGACGTAATATTTAAGCATTATTTTGGTGTTGCTTAGTATTTGCGAAAGCGGGCAATATTCAACTTTTGCTACATATTTCAATAGTCCAATAACGCTATAGACGAAAATGATGTTTTCTTTTTAATATAAAATCACTGCACAGCCGCCTAATGTCCGAAGCACACAGAAGCCACTTCGTACGCAAAGTATAAGGCAAACTATATTGCTATCGCAGCTCAGCAGGGCTGACATACGCAGCGCGACAAAATATTGTCGTTACATTATCTCGTGGTGAAACAAGATAAAAACATGGCACATCGAACTTTAGAGAGTCACCAGACCTGTCGACGCGGAATCGCCTTTAACCGATCAGAAAGATCTATAAAACATGCAATAAAAGCGAAAAAGACGTCTTTGGCCTCGATTCGGTTTAGAAGCCTCGACACTGCGCCGAGAAATTCCTAAAAATCGATATGCAATATTTATAGTATAGTCCTATCTCTTTTTACCGCGAGAAAATATAACGGCAAAGTTTTCTCTTACCGCGCTTGTCAGCCTAGCAGTGAAGCCATTACATCAGTATCGCGACATTAACGACACAACACACGACTCGTGAGCAAGGGGTCTGTGCACTTTGTGCATTTTTGGCACAAATAATCTCAGCGCGTTTGTATGAACGCTGGTCTGCAGTTTTGCATCGATACAAAAAGGATTTCGGGATACAGAATTGTCTGTTTTGATAAACTTATTATCCTGAAATATATAACTTGATTGTGGTCGGTTAATCGATCGGCCATCGATTGTTTTTGCCAACATCGATCATTTGCGATCTAATTGCTGTTTTCTTTGAATTTATGAATGTCAAAATAATATCAAATGTAAAATACGATGCCGTTGGTAAGACTGATTGTCAGACTTTTGGGCCAGTAACGACTGTCAAAGATCTAGAACTAACAGCCAGGACCAACGAATTAACCTGCTTTCCGAGGCACGGAGGAATTTCGGTATGTAAGCAGTTATTGAAAACAGCGGTAAAACTATGAACCTTTGATATTTGCTTTACAATAAGGTTGACCAGCTTACTAGAGATAAGGTGTGATCGATCTGTGAATCTTTTCCTGAGATTTGAGTATGTTTTATCGATGCAGAAACTTTCGAACGCCCAAATGCTGCGCACATAACATTCATAGCCCACCCGACGTGCTATTAAATGCAATTACAGAAAAATAACGTTAATATTTACATGAGCTAGTATGTATGTACATAAATATGGGGTGAGTCGCCCCCCACAGGAGGCAGAGCCCCTAAATGGGGGGAGAGATCCCCACCTGATATGTGGAACAAAAAAAAAAGTGTACTTATTTACAAATCATACAAAAATGAGTATGTAACAAGTTGTGGGTGGAACGAGATTCCTGAACGTAAATATGTTTTAAATAATATCTCTTTACAAGGAATATTATGTTACAACCTTTCCACAGTTATTTTACAACCCAACATCCTTATTGTAACCAGCATAAGGTTCGTTATATTTTGGCAAAGTTGTTAGTAGCTCCTACTCAATAATAACCTTATTCCATTGTTATTAAAGCTCACTATGATTTTGACAGTGATGCAAAATAACCGTGAAAAGATTGTAAAACTAAGTATAGCGTTCTACTTGTCTATATAAATGTACACACGGCGACACATCAAGCTCTACATGTCCAGTATAACTTGGTCTCGCTTTGTATAGATTTCCCTTACAATGAGAGATCTGCATAAACTGATTTGGTATTGCTTGATTGGTCGTCGTGCGTACGTCGGTATAATATTTTAATAATAATAATATGTACGAGGGTAGTTTTGAGTGTTGAAACGTAGCGTTTTCTTAGAGCCTGTATGAGACTATATTCTGTATTAGATTTTTCAATATTTATTTACTATTTTTCTAGACCGGCAATTCCCAAAAAGAGGGTAACGTTTTAAACAGAAACAACTGTTAATCTTTAATCTTTCTGCCTTCTATATGACCATTCATATTGTAAGGCTTTTTATCCTGGTTTTAAAATAGACCTGGTTTTTCTATAATTAAACATCGCTGTCTTCTCATCGAATATAGTCTCATCGAATTTCACAAACTCACCCATTTCCCATCCACCCATCAAAGTTAAAGAAAATTGACACTCTCGAGCACTTGAATGCGGTTTAGATGTATTGATCGCGTTCATTTTACTACTATTATTGAAAAATCGGCCTTTAATATTTTTTCTTTTAAACGCTACATCCCAACACAGTCCTCGCTGTAAAAAAAAAAAAACAATACAAATAACATCTAACGCGAACTAACAACATAATATTACACAAACGGGAACCGAACTCTTTACACAACAGTCATCGACACAATATTTACAAACGAGAAACATACGTACGACACTAATTCATTATTTATTTATTTATTAATATTAATTATAAATACTTTGACATAACTATGTTTTTTTTTACGGATTTGTTTTTGTGAGATGTTTATAGAAATCGGTGTACAATGTAAAAGCTGAAACATGTTTTATTGAATTCGGAATCTTAGATAATTTACATTCATTGTCACTTATTCAACAATCTACTCTAGTTTCATATGATCTAAAGTTGATTTTTAAGTGATCATACGTAAGTTTCGTAACAAAAGTGGTCATAATTTTGGCTGAAACGAAATTTTAATGTAACAAAGATTCTGAATTCAAGTTTAGCGTGGTTAAATCAAGCCTTTTTACTTTCAAACTAGAATTAAAATACTGTAGGTATCTTATTTGCAGTTACAATTGCTTTATTCAAGTTCTTTTGCAGTCTGATTCTATAGACAAAGCAAGTATCTATAAACTACAAAATACTGTTTAGTTAATATTGTGTTTTAATAACAGACAAAATAAGGCTTATTATTGAGTGTATTAGTTAATTCTTCTCACAAAAACAATCCAGTTTGTCCATGTTCTACACCGCATCGAGATCATAGCCCCTACACAATCATTTTAAATATTTCAAAGCCTTTCTGCCTACCCCCGCGGGGTTTAGCGCGAGTATAAACTTCATATAACCGAGATAATATTAACTATAGTCAATAAACACAAAGCTTGTCTCCAATAGACGTCCACTGGCGTGCCTTAATAAGGAAATACATTTTTTCTAATAATAATAAATATAGAAAAACAATATAATAATAATAGTCTTGTAATAACATTTAAATCAAGTCTTAGACTGATGGAAATTGAAGAAATATTCGCCTCTTTAATAATCGATTCGTCATGAAATTTATCGATTTGGGGAAGATCCGTCAAGACCATTGTAGATGGCGCCACTATAGTTAGTTCCAATGAGGTCAAGCTAGTCTTAATATATAAAACAAAATATACGCGATACCTCCTCCTTTTTTTTCGTCGGTTTAAAATTAGAAAAAGTTTTTATTAATTACGTGTCATTACACACTGATCTCCAAAGCCACCCAACCATTTTAAATGATTTTTTTTTTATATGTATGGTCGGTAGCAGCTTGAAAGATAGGATATTTTAGACCCGACAGGTTGTCAGAAACAGGAGCGGGTCGTCAGTTTGAAATATAAATAACAGATTTTCAATTATGTTTGGAACTAGCCATGGCAGTACCCCGAGTGACCCACCCCTCTGGTACAGCCGGTCGTCTTTCGTCTTACTGCCGCTATATCTATGGACAGATATACCTCAGTTGTTCGGTCGTCACATCTATCCGTCGATTACCGACGGTGCCGTCGATGTCTGGTATCGTCGCCGCGTTGTGCTGCGGTCGTAAGGGCGAGTGTTCACTGCAGACACGCCTGTAACTTCTCGATCCACTCCTGCGCAGCGTTCGCGTCGCTCGCGCAGAAGTTGTATGTACGCCGGCTTGTGCGCAACTGTGGATGGAAATTACCGTTAATGAATATTGAGAGTTTAACAGAGTAAGGATAGTTTAAAGGTAAAGTTAACGGTGTCCCAACTTGATAGGAAAATGTTGACGATTTTATAACTTTCTGCTAGAAATAGATAGATAACTTAAATACTTACGTCGAAGAAGGATCTGTCGTCACACTTCTTAGGCGGTCCGGGAGCTGGCGACGCCTGTGTCACTGTTATCACCTCAGCCAGATCTGAAACAATCAATCGTTATTTAAGAATTTGGTTTATTGCCCACACCATTAAGTTTTAGAATTTTCGATATCGGTGACCCTAAGAAATTACTTCCGTTAGGGTAGCGACTTTTGTTTTGAAAGCATATTAAAAGAATTCAAGGTAAAGTTGGTCTGTTGCAAAGTTGAGGCTTTTCTTTACGTATTTGGCGCCTCTCAATCATAGTTTTGTGTCGTAAGGAATAAAAAGTGGCAAATAATAACGCTTACCAATAAACCCTTTGCAGTGTGAGTCCTCCATAGCATCGTAGTACCGCAGCTGATGCTTGATGGAGTCCAACACGAACCAACTGAAATAATATCAAAATGAAATTATAAAATCATTGAATTCATCAACAATATGGACTGTTGTTTTTAAAAGCACTACCTAGGTTCACAAGTGACCTGGACGGTGGGTCCCATACAGCAGCAAACGGCAACGCTATCGGCACCGAAACAGATGGCGGTACGAACTATATTCTTGTGTCAGGGATTGGCCAATAACAGATTTGGGTAAGTGGAGCTCCTCTCCAAAAGGCCTCCCTTCCCTCCTGGAAGGGAGGCCTTTTGGAGAGGAGCTCGTGGCAAAATAATAACAGCCGCTCAGATCAATCTTCAGGTTAAGCCGAGCTTGCCTGGGTTGGTCTGTGGATGGGTGACCACCCACTATATACAGTGTTACCTCTGCGCGTTGGAAAGCACGTTAACCCATTGGTCCCGGGTGTCATTTGTAGATCTTTCGACAGTCGTTACAGGTAGGTCAGTGGCCCGAAAGTCTGACAACCAGTCTTACTGGGGGGGTAACGTATTAACCAAATCAAATCATTATTTATTTGTCATAACCAGTACTAACTGGGTTGTGGAGGTCAGATAGGCAGTCGCTTCATGTAAAATACTAGTTAGACTGGTAGCCGACCCCGATATAGTTGGGAAAAGGCTAGGCAGATGATGGAAGGTAAATTTAGGAGAATTCCACTCACCGTTGTTTCCACCCTTTAAGCAATGCTCCTCGCTTGTACAAATGTCCCTCGTGTGTCCTGTTCTCTGCCACGTTGGATGAGAACTGTTCGTAGTACTGCTGCGATGAAGATTGCAACGTTGCTACTCCTAGACATAAAGATACAAATATTAGACATTCGTTCCTCTTTGTGCAGTGATTGAAACCAACCTTTTTTTTTTTTTTTTTTTTTTTTTTTTTCCGGATGGGAAATCATCAAATGACCCCCCCCACTCTGGGCGGAGCGGAGGGGAGTGTCAGACTTGTACTGACTAAAACCCATCCATGTTCCTTCTTTGCCCGTTATGTTCCAGGGCCACGGTATCTCTTTCGAACAGTCCCGCAGCCCCGGCAACAGTCCCGCAGCCCCGGCATTGAAACCAACCTTTACAAATCTCCTGTTAGTCTTGTCGGGTGCCAATTTAGAGCTGTTGTACGTTGGTTTAGTAACCACAACAGCTAACGTGAGAAATGACGGTAGAACTGAAGTTTTCAGAAATGAAGGTTAGATTGCCTTTATGTGGTTAAATATGCTTTTTGGGGGAAAAGGGTGGGGGGGGACCATAAGTAACGCTACTCGAAATAAAGATGACACTTGCAGATCTTAAACGCTATTTAGATGTACTGATGGTGTTCAGTTTCATTAGTACAATGCGCACTAATTTATTTTTATGTAAATAAAATCCGGTGGAATACGGTATTCATAGTTGAGACAGTAAAGATGGCGGTAGAGTGAACTGTTAGAGGGCGAGCGCAGCGCGTCGGGGTCTGGGGGCGGCGGCGCCTTGTACTTGGTGCAGGGCGGCGCCTTGTACTTGGTGCAGGGCGGCGCCTTGTACTTGGTGCAGGGCGGCGCCTTGTACTTGGTGCAGGGCGGCGCCTTGTACTTGGTGCAGGGCGGCGCCTTGTACTTGGTGCAGGGCGGCGCCCACATATAGTGTACTGTTAGTTACCAGCGGACAGCGGCGGGCGCAGCGCGTCGGGGTCTGGGGGGGGCGGCGCCTTGTACTTGGTGCAGGGCGGCGCCTTGTACTTGGTGCAGGGCGGCGCCTTGTACTTGGTGCAGGGCGGCGCCTTGTACTTGGTGCAGGGCGGCGCCTTGTACTTGGTGCAGGGCGGCGCCCACATATAGTGTACTGTTAGTTACCAGCGGACAGCGGCGGGCGCAGCGCGTCGGGGTCTGGGGGGGGCGGCGCCTTGTACTTGGTGCAGGGCGGCGCCCAGGCCTCCGCGCAGCGCTCGTGGCAGGACGCGCCGCAGTCCACGCAGCGCACACCCGTCTGTGGGAAAATACACTTTACAGTTACAACGAATTTTTTACTATTGCCACTCGAAAAAGGGCATTTTATTCATCGATAATAGAGAATAAAACTCTCTTTGTAAAAAGAGAGTTGGTGTGAGTATTCACTTTACCTGCAACGGTTTATAATTTACTTTGAACGGTTTTGAACTCGTGGTGATAACAAGTACTCGCTCACCTTAAGCGGTCCCCACAGCAGATCCTGGCAGTGGTCGCAGCGGGCGGGCGCGGCGGCGGGGGCGGGGGCCCAGCGGTGCGCGGGCGCGGGGGGCGGGGGCGCGGCCGCCAGCCTGCCGCGCACCAGCACCTCCAGCGTGCCGCGCTTGTGCCACGCCAGGGTGGCGCGACGGACCACGCCGGATGACATGGATGAGTTGCGCTGAAGATTAATTGTGTTACTAAATTCCGTTTATGTTTGTACGAGCCGATAATGCTCATACATCAATGGTACGGTCCTGCACACGTAATTTATTACTATAAACGTCCCTTATTAATTTATTGATAACATAAATTCAATCTTCACTAAAAAACTTAGCCATGCGCGAGTCGATCAATAATAGCTTTGTATCAAGTGCGGCTCAGATAACTAAACAATCATAACTTACTTAAACTATAGAACCAAACAGTGGTTTGGTGTGAACTAACTACTTTCCTGCAAAACTACCGGAGCATCAGTCAACGACGAGAATACCCCGACATCTTTTGGTCCTTCGAGCCGGATGACGCGGCATATCACCTTTTGAATAGTCGTGTCTCTTTACCAATGTTGCTTACAATTATAAATACATTCTTGGAAAGAACTCGGTAACTAAACAGCTACACGAGGTAAGTTAACTGAGTGATTGCAGTCAACTAAATTTGGTTAGCCGCACAGTCTGTGAATAACGGTCCGGACGGAACGAACCCTATACTGTGGCAATGGAGCTTTTAATCATTACAGATATTCAAAAAGCTGTAAGACCGACCACCAATCTTACGAAGCTACCTAACAAAATAAATTGTAAAATTAATGATTATGCTAATCTCGCAGAAACCTGTGCTTGAACGATACAGTAGTTTTTAGTTATAATATTGCGTCATAGATTTCGCTACATACCTGTAACTCCAAGGTGTTGGGCAGTTCCAACTGATCCCACCGGACGCGCCACTTTTGCGGCAGGTGTCCGAGCTCTAGCTCCAACTGACGGATCCTCTCGAGAAGCCCGGAGAAAGAGTCTGGCATACTGCGAGCTATGCTCTCGTACCTATGAAAAAAAAGACATTTAAGACATTAAACATATCTCCATCAAAAGTATTTTGATCTACATATGTGTAAATGGGTGTCGTGGCACAGCTTAGGGAGGCATAAGCCCAACAATAGACTGCAATAGGATTATAGCATTGCCACATTGACCAGTCCCGTATTCACAAACGCTTCGATTCGATACGTCGTATGTCGATCTCGCTCGCTTTTGTAATGCCAAAAAAAGATGGACATACGACTTGTCGAATCGAAACGTTTGTGAATACGGGGGCTGTATTTCTTGCATCGAGCGGATTCCCGTGGCCATCCACTGGTATTTAAAAAAAAGGATCTATGTGTAGGAATGTTGCATGTGCCTGTAGAATTTAGAAATAAAGATAGATTACCCAGCTGTAACAACTCTTCGCTGCGGATGCCTGGTCTCTGGTTCAGATGGAGCCAGCACCTCCAAGTCATAGGGTGCCCCATGGGACAGTTCTTCGCTTGTGTAGTACTGCCATACTTCTAGTGCGCTGATTGAGGACACTGGACGGAGCACCTATGAACATATATTTATTTATGGTTAAGTTACACAAAGATCACGCCTGTTATCCTCAAATCGTTTGGCAGAGGTGTATCGGTATTCCTTTCAACTGTGTGTTGTTTAAGTCCAATTATAGGGGGTGAGCCAATTGCCATCAACCAGGCACAAATCCTTACTCCGGTTTGATGGTGTGTTAAAAAGATAACATTATACTAGACGTACACGTCATCATAGGAAGTTACTTACGTTACTAAGTTTTTTTTTTTAAATCAGGGCCATTTCGAAACATAAAAATACGAATAAATTAGGGTAAGATTTTTGATCTGTGAACCTAAACAAGGTCAGAAAACTCACCGGATTATCCAAATCTGGCGTATACAAAAAGTTGTAGAATATGGGAGCCTTCTGATGGTGCCTGTCGATGTAGTCGAACAGCGAGTGTCCTAGTGTAGGGGCCCGGGGGCCTGTGGAGCCGGGGCCCGGGGCCTCCTCCTCGGAGCCCGCGCCTGCCTCGCCGCCCGCGCCGTATAGGTACACCTGAGGAGGACGATATTTTATTACATAAATTAATCCATACTATACTAACAGGTTAAGGTTAGTTTGTTTGTTTTTTGAACGAGCTAATCTCTGGAAGTTCAGTCGGATTTGAAAAAAATCTCGTTGATTTTGATAGCACAGTCCTTGAGTTAGGTTATTAGCTAATTACCATCACGCCATACTCTTAGAAATCGAGCAAAAAGAAAAAAAAAGAAACAGCGGGTGAAATCGCGGGGCACAGTTAGTCAACAAGTATACAACGACAAGGTTCGACCGCTTTTATTTTATTTTTCTATTTCGTGACATTAATGCAAACGGACAGGCACTCAACTTCATACCTCACTCGCAGTTGCTAGAAACCCCCGATAATCATTGTCCTTCCTGATCAGGTGAAATTCAGACTCGCCTAAGCACATACGCACACTACACACAAAATCACTCTCAAACTCAACATAGGCTTCAATTAGCCACTTTTATCTTTTTATTGTTTTGTGATATCTCTTGCTGGGAGAGGAGACTGGGTCTTCTAGCACAGGAGTCGGGGACTACAAAAATTTGTAACTACTTTCTTGTGTAAAAAAATCCATTATCATTCTCCTGCTGTTATCCCAATTTATTTGTGGTCGGCGCAGCATGTCTTCTTCCATACTTCTCTATTACTCGTCATCTCAACAGTTTTTGTGTAATAAACATTATCGATAGATTAATGGTACTGATTTCGTTTAATTTTTTTTTGCAGATATTGTCTACTTATTACAGATGATTTTACTAAAAAGTTTAAAATATATATTTTTCCCCTTCAGAGAGAGTGCTCACCATCCTATTAGTATCAGCCCTCTTATCATCAGCAGCGGTGATGCCCAACTCGGCCCTCTGAGCCTCGTTGTCCAATAGGAACGTCCTAAAGCGGCACGACACGCTGTGGTACGCCACGAAGCGCAGGTAGTACTCGTTGAACTCGAACGCTAGAGGAAACTGTTTCTGGAGCTGGGGAAAGGTAAAATTTTGGTTAGAATAGTAATAGTCAACAAAAATGATAGGTTGAAGTAGAATAGTAATAGTCAAGAAAAATGATAGGTTGAAGTAGAATAGTAATAGTCAAGAAAAATGATAGGTTGAAGTAGAATAGTAATAGTCAAGAAAAATGATAGGTTGAAGTAGAATAGTAATAGTCAAGAAAAATGATAGGTTGAAGTAGAATAGTAATAGTCAAGAAAAATGATAGGTTGAAGTAGAATAGTCACAATTCTTTTTAATTTATTTTATTGTAACAATATTAAAACTGCACGTCTGAAGAAGCATAAAATCCTTGCCAAACAACAAGTCTTCTCATTTTGCCGATCTCGGCATATTGCATCAGGCACTTAACCCAACCCGCACTGGGCTACCATGGTGGATTATAGGGGCTTACTTCCTCTCACTAAACTAAGTGTTCGGTGTCCCAGAGAGGCAGATTATACTACTGAATCTAACTGAAAGTAGTCCATATTTTAGGTCTACCTGATGTACAGCATCCAGGAACATGAGGAAGGTGGGCGTGAAGCCCTGCTGCGGCGTGGCTCCTATGTTGGATCTCTGTTGGAACTTGTGCCCTAAAGCTAGCCACTCTTTTTCCACCAGGATACGGAACCCTTCCAGTGTTCTGTAGTAAGGTTCTAGGCAGATCTGAGCTAGTGATGAAATCTGAAATTTAAAAAAAAGAATAGAAAATTAATTACCAGTTTTAGAATAATTCTGAAAAAAATAAATGTCTAAAACCGTATTACATAGAGGTACAACTTGTAGTACACCCTTATTTCGCCAGTTATGTTTAAGAGGTAATAGGGGGCGAGCCTATTGCCATCAACTGGGCACGGATTCAGACTTCGGGTTACTGAGATATCCCCGACGTAAAACACAAAACAACAGGGGGCCTAAAATGGCCGCTTCAGCAGAATCATAATAGGATAATAATATGAATTACGTTAGAATTTTTAAAATGGTCACAGACGCAGTTAGTATTATGAATTATCACTTTTTGACCATTTTACGCATCGTAACGTAATCCATTTTTCCTGTTATGATTCTGCAGAAGCGGCAATTTTAGCCCTTCAGCTCGACCTGGGATTCGAATCCAGGACCTCATGCTCAGTACATTATGTAGCGTTTACGGCCACTAGACCAATGAGGCAGCCGTTTATTTACTGCAATATCAATGATCGTGTTTCAATGTCTCCATTCGTTCCGTTTCGTCAATTTACCTGCGCTGTAGCATCCCATCCGTCTTCCAAAGACAGCAGCACGGAGGATCCCTGTATGTCTAGCAGATCTACCACCGCACCAGACAGTTGGAATAACTGTCGGAGTTGCCACAGCCAGCCTGATTCTTCTATTAGTCTGAAACGAAAAAAATATAACTGATTTAGTTTCGTAATTAATTTTGTGCTGGCTGTTCGAGATTTTTCTCCACTTATTTGGAAATTGGCCATTGGGGTGGAAGGGACACCGACGCGAAAATGGTTACCATGTATTCAGTACATCATTTGGAACCCCTCCACATAGAAAATTTTCATCGGTTATTAAAAAAACAGCTGTTTCATACATTTTGACAGTGTAGGTATTGGACTTTTGTAGCAACCAGCTGTTGTTTAGCTCAGAATGATGTTCTGAATACGTGGTAACCGTTTCGCGTCGGTGTATCTTCCACCCCGTATTAAATCGTCCCTCGATTTGTGTCAAGCTGCAAATCCGATAAACACATTTTTAAGAAGCGTTTGCAGTAGGAACTAGCTGCTCTCCAACAAAATGCCTTACACCTATATTTTCTGGCCTCTCCAGTCAAGAGGAAACCAATCTAGATACTTCTTTATTTAAAGCGTATACAACATTATTTTTAGTTTATGCGAAGCCTGAATATAGTTTCTTCAGAATAAGTAACTGAATCGATTCTAGTAATTATTAAATCATGTTATATTTGTCCCAAAAATATTTTAAAGAGGTTACAAGTTGGTCACCGACCGACACTAAGTACCTATCGCAGTCATTTAGGTAACTACTGCCAAATTATTATTATCAATGAGCTAAACACGACGCTGGAGGCACGACTGCGCCGCGTGGTGACTACGTTTTGTGCATACAACCAGATAACAGAACAAGCTTATAACTTTGTGATTTTTCTTTTGTGACTTTTTTATTTTGTACATAGATTCTTTCCATAAAAATACTAGACACGTGTTTCAGGTTTCGCATATACTAAAACTAATGTTGTATAATTCAGTAAAGATTTGGATTGATTCATTTAGATGTTTTTCTACCTTAGGAATCCCGGATGATCTGCCGCCGGTGGCGCAGAAGGCACGGCAGCTCTCATGAGCTTCTTGAAGGCGTGTTTAGTGGCGCGCGCGTCAGGGTATTCAGCGGGCACGAGTTCCGCGCCCGCGCAGTTGCAAGCCGCGCCTCCTTTCTCACAGACCACGTACAGGGAGGCCCGTCGACCTGCGCCGCCGGCTTCACCGCATACTGAGGAGAATAGATGATGACAATGTTGAAATCCAAAAAAATGTGAATGTGGAAATATTGTAGCTTTGTCATTGGTTTAGAAATAGGGGTACAAATCACTACATAGTATAAAACAAAGTCGCTTCCCGCTGTCTGTCTGTCTCTTTGTATGGTTAGATCTTTAAAACTACGCAACGGATTTTGATGCGGTTTTCAGTAATAGATAGAGTGACTCAAGAGGAAGGTTTATATATATATATATATATTGCACACGGAGCGAAGCCGGGACGGTCGCTAGTTCACTATAAAATACCTTGTCAAAATGAATAAGTTAGCGAAGTGTTACAGACATATAATAATTGTGAAGTTTTGCCAATGGGAACGAAAATTGAAAAATCAGTTCCAAGTAGATGGCGCTAAGGGTTTGGCACCTTCATTCAGCTCATCAGCTGGCACGGAGTTTCTTGATGGAAACTTTGCCGTGGGGTGGTGTCAAGTGATTTGTCTTATCGCCAGTTGGACGGTTTTTATTGATATTTGGCAAGTTACAAACAAACAATGATCTCTCTTGGCGAAATTTCCTGCAAAAAGTCTGGGCTGCTGTGCTAGAAATTCACGTTATATACAGGGTAAAATTGAATTACTTAGCAAAACTTCACAGACGTGATGAGCTGTGTGTACTCACCCGAGTCCGCGTCGGCAGTGGAGAGTCTCTGTCGCGGCGCGTACAGGTCGAGGTGCGAGGGCTGGCGCCGGTCCTTGAGCGAGCCCCAGCGCCCGAAGTGGCGCGCTGTGCCGCTGGCGCCGCCCTTGCCGCCGCTGTTGCGACCCAACACGCTGATACGTAAGTTTTGTGTTACTTGGCTTACAAACTACACGGGAATTGGACTGAGCCTTCGTACTAAAATGTTCAGTTATCACGCTGGCCGTCGTTAAAATCTGTCAAAACCCCTCTGAGTAACCTTAACGACAAATCATGTTGACGTACTGAGGGACGTCACAACGCGCAGGCAGAATCCGCGTCGCTCCAAGCAAACACTCAACAATTTTGAACTAGTCCGGAGTGCGAGCGGGACCCCACACATGACGGAATGGAACAAGCCGGCACATTTACAATTAAAAACGTTTATTGAGGAGCTCCGCTGCCCCACAAGCGCGCGTCAGTTTCACAAAACGACTGCGTGTACTTCTAGCCACTTTTAACACTATATTTCTTTTTTACATATAGCGACTTCGCATAAACTGTCAGCATGTTACTAAAAACCCCTTTTACTTTTTACATTTATATGTCTAAATGGCGTCAAAAAAAAATGAATCAAATATTTAATCAAGAACTTTCTATCGACTTTCAACCTACTGCTAACGCTAATCCAGAATTTCGTCGAAAATATTTTTTTAAGAAGAAATTAACAACGATTCAGTCAGTCAGAGCCCAGATATTCATGAAATACTTGAAGTAACATGTAAACACAAAAAGATTTTTTATATCATAATTACAAAATTCTTTGACCTTCGGCCCTTGCAAACATCTTTCTCTTTGTCATAGTACAACTCTATCAGAAATGTTGCAACCCCAAGTTGTTGCGCTATTTTGCAGCCACATCAAACTCTAGAAAGTTATATCAGGTGGACATTCTAGGGACTGCCTTATAACTTCAGACCTATAAAAAAATCATTAAATTTCATAATTATTTCATGGCACTCACCCAAGTGTCCCAGCTGCTTTCGTCAACAAAGGAGTATGAGTAGCCTGTTGGTCTTCACAACAGAGCAGTAACGAGTCCAGACTCAAGCTGGAGTCTTCTAGGTCGCCTCGTGATGTTGGGGTACAGGCTACGAGTGTTGCTAGGTAACGTTCCTGAGATGGATGGAGATCACCGTTGTAAAGAAAATATTTTTTTTTAATGCTTTCTAAAGGGTGTAAACAGACCCTTCACGAAGCCATAAACCAAGCATTAAGTAACTTTACGCAAAAATTATTGCTGGGAAACGATTTTTGTTTTTGGGGTGAAAAATCGCGTTTTACGGTAAGACTCTATGTAACGCACACAAAACATTGTGCTGGTGGATGAATTGAATAGTACGGGGGTCGTGGAGGTGTGTAAAGTAAAAATCTTACATTAAAAACATGTATTAAAAAAAAACTTGTGAAAACGTTGTAATTTTGACCTCCAATATCTCCGTAACTAGAAGGTTTCCAGGTATGGTCTAGAACGCAAAAATGATCGCAATGACGGGGAGAACTAATGCATTTCGGGTCTATTTACACCCTTTATAATTGTTTTCTTGTATTGTTTCCTTCACGACCACTTGTTATTAAATACCTTGACTTTTGTGGTTTTTGTTTGTTCTTATTTAAGATACCGTTTACGTTCCAAGTTGATAATTCAGATGTGAGATTTTTCTCCAAAGTTCTTTTAAGTATAAGTACACCAGTTGGCATACCATATTATGTAAGTTTCACATAAATTAGACCTCCATTTAGTCTTAAATTAGAAAATTATGGAAGGTAAGATTCGAGAACTTACTTATGTGAACGCTTTTTATGACAAAAAGGACAAACAAAAGTATTGACCTCATGGGTTACCCATAATTTAAGAAAAACTATATTTATAACTTACCTGTTCCAAACTGGACGTGGTTTCCGTTCCACTCTGTGTGTTGCCAGGGTTTTGGTGACTGGAAGCCTTTAGCATACCCATCACGCCCTTGTGGTGGGGGGCAGCAGATCTGTTGACAATGAAAATAAAAACAAGCTGCAGCTTAAACTCTCTTGGTTAATAAAATAGCGGCCAGGAAAGCAGTTTTTCTTACTATAGATACGCTAGGGCCGTATCGAGAGATTTTACTTTAGCACAAGCTCCTTATGTGAAAAAATACAACGTACAGTTAATCTAGATAAGCTATGCACTTTGGTAATTTTCATACTTTTTTTTCAATTTTTGTGTGTCTGTCGGTCTGTTTGTTCCGGCTAATCTCCGAAACGGCTGGACCGATTTTAACAGGACTTTTACTGGCAGACAGCTGATGTTATAAGGCCTAACATAGGCTACTTTTAATTTTAGAAAAGTAATTAAGGTCCTGTGCAAAAAAATTAAAACCCTTGAAAATTGGTAAAGAGAAGTAATATTTTTATTTTATAATGATTTCAAGCGAACAAACGTCGCGGGCAACAGATCGTATATAATAAGCAAGTACTCAAAGTCATTACTAGATCTCACAATCGTGGGTTCGATACGAAGATAGACGATGATTATCGAATCATATTCTTTTCTTGAGAGATCTGTATGTTACCTGGATAGTAAAGCGTGTGTCCGCGGATGTCTCCAGGTGATGACAGGCAGACGTCCTTGTCGGTAACACCGCGATATTCTGCGTAGTGAGTCGTCGCCGAAGCTTTCCGGTACTGGGATAACTGCTGGGTAACTGGACAGAAAACCAAGATTTTAATTATTTTAAGCATGATTTTAAGATTACATTAAATAACTCGTCCTTTTATGAATGGAATGATGAGCTATCGATCGATTGTATTTTGTTATTTTATTATCAATTTATGAAAAGCCGGTGTTAGCGACTTTTCTTCTAGGCCTTCAGGTCTTCTCGTAAATAATTCTCACCTCCGGCACAGCGTGTAGACAGCGTTGGCATGCGCCAGGCGGAAGGGCGGCTGCGCCAGGCCCAGGCGCGCCCAGTCGCGTGCGTACACGCGCTCGCGCACGCGCTCCAACGTGCGCGCGGCCGGACTCTCCGTGCTCTCACTGCCGCCCAGTTCTAGCTCTTCCACTGTGAAAAAAATGAATAATTATAATAATCATAAATACAATCACTAACCCCAGATGGCCGCCAGCTCACAATTAACATTAATGATAATATGATAACGTTAATGATATATCCGTGGTGCTAGACAACTGGGCTTATCCCAGTTGTAAATGCCCCTTCGTGCCTATTGGCCTTGTTTTGTTCTGTATGGAGGGGTCCATATCAGCAGGAGACAAAGTAGAAATTATATTTTTCCTACTCCTCCGCTATTCTTTCATGATTAATTAAAGTTTCATGATTAGTTAAGTTGTGTTCGAAGACAGTTAAATTGTTTCTCAGCGCTTCTCTAGTGGCCGCCATTGTTCATCCTGGCGCAGAGGAGTTGTAGTGGTTTTGGGAATAGTGTGGCGGGCTTATCATAAAAAAACCTGGATTACGACTAACTCTCTTCTCTCAGAGATGTTTGTCTCAGCAGAAGGAAGATTGTAGGATTATGCTTATACATTAAAAGTGTTACCTTCGAGTTCCTAGGCTACCTATTTGGTCGAATTTCATCAACACCGGTTCAATGGTTTAGGTTGCTACGTCATTGCACTACTGTACAAGGTGTACTACGCCGTAGTTCATAAAGGATGTGTAGGAACTATAATACAACTCTGTCCCACCCTTGCGGGGTACAGGCGTGATGCTATACTCACAGGACAGCGTGTCGGCAGACAGCGAAGACATGAGCGGCGGTGACGTGAGAGAGCGCGCGTCCGCTGAGGGCAGCACGTACTTCTGGCGTTTGGATGGCTTGGGCTTCAGTCCGGCGCGACGGGCTGTCTTCAGCAAGGTTTTCTTGGCGAAGCCCCTGTTAAGAAGATGAGGATTAGTTAGATATTAGCTTTGATTGGTTCACAAAAGCGATGGGTACAGAACATTGTGCAAAAGCAAAAATGCACACACACATAGACACGCTTCACGTACGTTTCAGATTTCCTTTACGTACAAGAATCTGTGCGTGCGCCTGTTTTCAACCGTTGAATATAATTGGATTTCTGTCACATTCATTATTTTATCGCGTTGTGCTCATTTTGAACATATGGCTATCGTATCCTGCTCTTTTATTTTAGTTTAGAGTTCTGCTGTATCTTTTTAACTCTATTCACGATCAAAGTAAATTAGTTAGCGAAACCTAGATACAGATAATTTCAACATGATATTTTAGATACGTACTTACTTGATGAACGAATTTAGAAAAACAGTTTTTCCTGCTAATTTGACTTAGTACATTTTTTTTGTTTTGTTGGTCTATCAGTTGTCCAGTGTGACAGTATGCGTACGTACTTGAGCGTGTGGTGCTTGGGCTGGCTGTGCTTGGGCGGCGGCTGCGAGCGCGGCGCCAGCGCGAAGTGCAGCAGCACGTGCTCCGGGTGCCGCAGCCGCGCCACCTGCTTGCGGAACGCTTCCACCGCCTCGCTGCTCACCTCCTCGTCCAGCGCCACCTGCGAGATGAGGTCACAATATATACTGGGAACTGCGCAAGAACAGCCAGACAAAATGTCTGCATATGTACATTATACAATACGACAGCCAAAACTGTATCGCAATCAATGCGATCGGTCCTGTGAACACGTGATCGTCGCGTTCAAACATCACTGATTTTTTTGGAAAAACTAAACAACGAGCGCCGCGTGTTCGTGTAACTATTACTCAGGTTAGGACGTGCTGAAGGGAGCGTTCTATGTTAAGACCACACTCTGTACGGATATTTGCCACTTCAGAGTGCTTTGCACCTGTGTGTGGCCCGATTTCGACTATTTTGCTATTTCTTAATACTTATATGTTTACTATAGCATAGGTATGTTACCTTGATCAGCTGGAAGGTGGCAGACCTCAGCTGCAGTCCCTCCTGTAGCGACTGCTCCAAGTGCGGCAGATAGTGCGTGCGCACTTGTTTCTCTCGCGTGAGGGAACATAGCGGGAATGACCGGACGACTGTCTGTTCGCAGGCTGTTGATAAAAAGAAAATAAATAGTTAAAACTTTTTGGTATAAAATTGGCCACCAATTAAGGTTTTTTTCAGCTGAATTGCTTCGTTGAGAACAATGTAGTCGCAAGCGCTACTGTTGAGCATGACATCCTGGGTTCGATTCCCAGGTTAGACAAAGTGTTTATGGGGGTTGGGTTCCATTGGATTTTTTCAGTACAGTGTAATCGCAATAAGCCTGTCCCCTATTAAATGATCTTTAACATAACTGGCAAAATGTGGGTTATACTTTAGGTACTACCGAGTTCTCCTAGGGTTTGCTGTTTTGATCTTAATGTCTTTAGTAATAAGGTTGAAAAGTGGTCGACGGTCACTGAACTCGGCACACTTCTGCCTAACGGTGGGTCTATTGGCGTGATGTTATGTAACTCACCATAGGGATCAGTAGGCGTGCCTTTGAACACGAGTCGGTAGTTAGTGAGGAACAACGCGCCCTCAGCTGGCAGCAGGGCAGTGTTACGACCATCGCTGACGAGGTAGGCGCGCAGTGCTGGCACGGACACCGTCTCCCCGGGCACTAGTGCTGGGGCGATTATACGGGGCTGAAACAATAGATGTAGAATTAGAAGAGATTGGTGATAGATTTTATACCCATAATGATCAGCGCAAAAGTGAGACACGCATGGTTTTTTAAGTCAGTAACCCAGCAATACTTGAATCCTCCTCAAAAAGAATAGGTAGAAACAGGCCGGGTGATGTTGAACATGGGACTGTAATTTTTATATTTTTTAAGGGGAAATTATTAATCAGCCGAATAAAAATTGAATTGGCGACTATTAATCAAATCAAATCAACTAGAGATAATTACGCATTACTAAAAATAAGTTAAATGAGCTGCTTAAGGTGGGAAATAATTAATCTAAGTTAGCATTTAAAATTTTAAGTAATCGAATAAAATACTAAGGTGGTCGAACATATACTGAATGGGCGACTATTATACCAAGTAAGTAACTTTTTATCCAGTCATTACGGCAAGGAGAACATAGGAAGCAAGAGCGAGCGAAGCGACCTCGGGACTTGTGGCACCCCGATTCGGACAAGTTAGGTTCGAAGGGGGTGGCGGGGTCTACTGAGCGGGCGAAGCGCGCGCGGGTATCCCCTTCGTGTTAGGTTACTTTAAACCCTGCAAACAGAAACCCCGCCCAGCGGGGCTACGTCGACTAAGCCTTGTCTACAATCTAGTGGTTAGTAAGCTTGTTTTTTTTCTTTCTGATTTCTTGAATTATTTCACTAATCGTATTGAATAACAAGTGACTCAAATTTGTATTTTCATGTCGCTGGTTTAAATATTTGTATTCGCCCACTGTTTGTCGCGCACTTAGTATTTCAGTAGTCCATATTCTGTATTTTGACACCTTTAATTTGAATTTTCGCTCGTTTAAATACTTCCCATCTTTAAGCAGTCTCATGCACAATTTTTGTTTCTCTTTCCTTAGATGTAGACTTAACAATTATAGAACAGAGTAATATTTAATGAAAAATCATGATGAAATACGACCCACAGTTTGGAGGATGTGTGGAATTCTCGATGAATACTCCTGTTTTCGTCTCAGAAAATACTTTGGTATCCCTGTATTGTGTTAAAGAAAACTTCATGCACTTCATATTAGTGACATTAGCGACGCGACAGGACGAGACAAATGAAAGCTACATACACATGAATTACCCCCGCACCACCCTAAATGTTTCACGGAAATATGTACCTTATTGAGTACTCAATAAATTCCATATTCGTTTGTTGTCTTGTGTAGGTCTCGTCTCGTCGCGCCGTTGGTTGCAAACAAATTAATGCTTGCGGGATTTTATGAAAGATTTTCGAAAAATGCCGGAGAGGCGCTAGAATGAAGAAAGTTAATGTATAGTCGGTGTCAAGTAAGGTGGTAATTGCGGTCATTGACCCACCTACATAGATACTGGCTGTAGCACCTTATGTGGCACCAACTATTGTGTTAATATGAGAAGAAGGAGAAAAGAGTTGGAATGTAGAATGAAACCAGAGAATGTATGCGCTTCGATAATCTTCGTGTTATCGATTAAGTAGCGCTCACTGAGACAACGCTTCTAAGTTTTGTATCATTGCTCATTTGAAGCATTTCGTCATCTGTCACTTAAACTGTTGATAAATGTTTTGGTGTAAATAGTTTTCTATAATTTTTCCAAGCATAGTAATATTAAAAAGCAAAGATTTCCATGGTTTGTAACAGCTCTACATTCGCACATTTTCGAAGGTAGATGTCAATTGCCGAAGCGCATACTTTTTCTGGAAATCTATATGTAACTTTGTGTTCACAACAACAAATACGTGGGAGCAGACGAGTGCCGATTAAAATGTTTTGGCAGTGCAAATGCAGTTAATTTTTTTTTCAATAATGTATACAGGGATTTACAGGGAGTAGAGCTTACCTTTTGCACAGGCGGCAAGCGTCTGCTCTCGCGCGCTACGGCGTCTAAGGTCTCGAGGTGCATGTGCACGACTCCCGGGATCATCTGGTGTAGGCAGCGCACGTGGTCCGCTGTCACACCGCCTTCTGTGCACACCTGTACAACGGAAATGAAATTGTAGAAAAACTAAAACATCAATCAATAACTCATTTTTTTTAATTTTTGTCTGTCTTTCTGTTTGTTTGTTCAAGGTAATCTCCGAAACGGCTGGACCGATTTTAACGGAACTTTTACTGGTAGATAGCTACTGTTATAAGGTCTAACTTAGGCTACTAGTTTTTATTTTAGAAAGATAATTAGGGTTCTGTGCAAAAAAAATAAAAGCCTTGAAATTTTTAACAAAATCCAATTCGAAAAGGGAAGTAATATTTTTTTTATAATAATTTCACGCTGACGAAGGTCGCGGGCAAGAGCTAGTTTATAATATTACGAATACTTCGAACTTACTTTATCAACAAATCTGGAGACCATCTTGATGACATTGTTGCCAGCTTCTCCGGGGTCAGCCTCCTCAAACCCTGACTCCGCGTCCACACTGTCCGACTCGGCGACACTGGACAGAAAAAGATTCATTGTTAAATAATCAGGTAAGATGGACTGAACCCTAAAATGTTCCCACTGCAGGATCACACGCTTCTGAAGAGTTGGTCAAAATCGATCACGCGGACTTAGTTAGCGGGTTCATTGGCTTACCTATTAGTGATACTATTGCTGGCTCTATCGGCGTCATCGCCTCTGACGTCAGCGCGTCTGCCGGCGCCCTCTAGCGGCAGTAGGAGGTAAACCATCCGGTTCGCGTAGTGTATGGCTTGGCTGTATAGTGTGGACTCTTCGCTTGCTATTAACTCGCGTTGTTTTTCTGTTTGGAATGGAAAAACAGTTATTTTCAGTGTATTGAGGATGTTTGAGAAATAGTCAGCCATATTTATAGGTAGCATATATTTAATATGCTACCTAGAAATATGGCTGACTATTTCTGAATGACAAATATCAAGTAGCACAAAACAGACGTAGCTTCAAGCAAGTTTTTATGTTAAATTAATTCAATGACAGGAGCCTCGACATCTTGCCGGATGAAACGACAACTAACCCGAGTGTAACACTGTGATAAATGCTACAGACCACCATTTAATTGCACCATCTAGTGCCTGAGGTCTCCGCGCGGTGCGGTAGGCAGCTGGCGAATGATTGAGCTGAACGTCATGACACCACGTCCTCCCACACCGTGTACCTCAGGCATCATGTCAGTTAATCTCGAAGCCTGTAGAGTGTCTAATAAGTGTTGTTACCTGGAGGTAAGCTGGGCCATAGCCTCATCTGTTCAGCCGCGATCTCCAACGCACTCGGTTCTTGTGCTTTTAAAAGCGATATGTATTCCTCGTCATCTCTGAAACAACACAAACTAATTGGTCATTCTGTATGTTTTACACAATTTCATCTATACCGTCACATTCTGCTTAAAAAACGTGACGTCTTAAAATAACACTGTATTAAAAGTAGACTAGACAATTTTGAAGAAACATCACACTGCTGTGCATTCTCAAAAACCTAAGATAAAAAAATCCGTTAATCCCTTGGTCTACTACTCGAACTGCAACTACTGTGATCAAAGACTGATCAAAAAGACCTCAAGTGACGATAGACGATTGAACCTGTCGGTCTTTGGGTCTTGAAGTCTTACCTTGGACTGGGTACTCTCTGGTGATGTGAAGGGTTGGGGAGGTACAAAGCTTTGATGTCTCTCTGGACATCTTGGTAGAAGGCAGCCTCCCAGAATTGCTGGCTTGTCCACACTGGATGTTCCTAAACAAGAGTAAATTGCAATTAGCAAACACTTCTAGTAAAATTACAAACAGATGAAAGATTTAAAATTTACTTTCTGGTCAGTTACGAGAGAGGCAAGTTTTGTTATATGTTCCCCTCTGTATGGATAAAAACATAAAGCCGCTAGACCCGGCTGTCATAAGTAGATCTTTGATAGTCGTTACGGCAACTCAAAAGCCTGAAAGTCTGACATGGGGACGGGGAGATCAGATAGGCAATTGCTGCATATAAAATACTGGCATTCAGCTGACTCAGGTAAGGCTGAAAGCCGATCCTAATATAGTTGGGAAAAGGCTAGGCAGATGACCTCTTCCAAAGGGGGGGCTTGCCACGCTTGGCAGCCGGTTTGGCGATCGCAGTACGGTTGTTACAAAAGCACAGAGAACGCTGCCGCCCAATCTCTGGTAAGTCCCTTAGTCGCCTCTTACGACACCCACGGGAAGATATGGGATGGTGCTATTCTTTACGTCCGACACTATACAGTACGAAAAATTACAAAATTACAAATTGAAAAATTACGGGAGCTGAATTCATAAAAGTCCTGCAGTAAATATAGTTTTAACTAGTTGGAAGACAAACCTACCTGTATGCACATGTAAGCATATTGTATGACGCCGGTGCAAAGTTTCCTGCAGTAGGCTGTGGCGAGCGGCAGCATGGCGGCTGCTATCGTGTGCTCGTCCAGAGCCGTCGCTGATTGGAGGGCGCAGTTCATTAGTCTGTAACAATGAGAGGTATAGGTTAGAAATAAGTAGTTTAAAGTTATGGGCTTATGGTTAGTTCTGCACTGGTTTGAGTAACGTTTCACTCTAGTTTGTAGAAATGTAGCCAGTGGTAAAAATATTAACTTCTGAGTACTAACAGTTTTTTTTTACTAACCATTCTTGTCCCACTGCTGGGTTAAGGTTTTTACAAGTACTAACTATTCAGGGTTAAATTAAATCAGCTAGCTATACCCCATTGCCAACTAAACATCATTACTTTGATCATTATCTAGCGATATCGACAGGCGACGATAAAATTGGTAAATCGGTGACTAAAATAAAAGTTTTTTTTTTGTTTTCTTGTCATTAAATATAGATATTGAGTTTCGCTAGTTAATTTAATATGTTTAATGTGTTAACCCAGTAGGTCACAAAATCAAAAAATAAAAATTAAAAAAAAACAGATGTATCAAAAACAGATGTACTTATGTTGTATGTAAATCTTCATGACAATTTAACAAAAATCAGACTGTAAAAAAAACTGGAAAAATTTGTTATAAAAACATGTCCGAAACGAGAAAAAAATGTTCCAGGAAAGAATAATAAACTAAAACGATTGATTGTCGAGATACGCCGATTACATCGCTCAATATACTTTACAACTGAACAGGATGTGATTCATACAAAAGGTTGCATGATACTTTCACGGAAGGTACTAACGAGGGCATTCAAAGCGAAAAGATTCATCAAAATAATGAATTTGTTTATTTATTTATACTACATGTGTGCAAGCTTCGATGATCTATCGACCTGTACACTCTGTTGCAGAGTGTATGTACAGTCACGGTAAAAATACATTCGTCACTGAAAGGGTTATTTTACTTGCTGCCACATGATTAAACTCAGTCGATACTTAAATATGTTACACTGATAATTAAATAAAAAAGAATTGATTAAGTATAAATAAAATGGCCAGTCTGATATAAAGGCTAGGATGTCAAATTTGGCATAAGTCCCTTCCGCGTTCTACGTTTTGTAAGCGTTCATTTTCACATTGAATGACTTATTCATAAAATTAACTTGGAGGGTTGAATTGATTATAATTATGTTTATAAATATGTGTTACGGTCACGTATCATATTTTGTTGACCAGCTAATTTTAAAAATACGTAAGAAAAAAATATTTTCGCAGACTTTCCTGGCGGTACACCCTTCAGTAAAATTTTCTATACAATAGCCTGTTCAGTAGAGCCGTCAACAAAAATTAAGTAGTGGAAAACAAACGAACGTATAAAAGACTTGACTGTACCTAAAAATCAGATAACAAGGTGCTAATTGATTTACCATGAGGATAGCGAACAAAATATACTCGTATAAAGGAGAAAAGCACATTGTTTCCATATAACTACAATGTTATGAATCACGCCATCAGATATGTATAATGATGGCCTCAGAACATGTCACTTTGTTTTGGGTATATATTGGTCCTATTAGGCCACAAAGAGATTGTACTAGAAACTAGTGAAATGTCGAGAGCGTTGGTTGTATGGAGCGCTCTGTTTGTGTGTTTTTCGGTGGTTTACGCGGGCAATTATGTAAGGTCTTTTTAATTTTTTTTAAACACGACTTATCCCTTTTTTCTTCTGCAATGAGCATTGACAAGATAATTAAACACTACGTCGAATGCCTTTTTTCCGTAGGGAAACCGGCAGGAATCGGCTTCTTAGGAGCCCTCGGGCCTGCAAGATAATTAATTCAGAGTGTGACTAGACCTCAACTCTTTCAATGTTTGCAGTGTTTATTTATGAACAGTTTTAACTGAAGGATAACTATTACAGATTCTCACAGGTAAAACAGTGTACTTGAATGATGTCACAGAGTTTTTGGTCTGTACTTTTAACACATGGGTTACCCAAGCTTTTTTATAAAAGTCCATAAATAAGAGAAGCTAAAATGATCCTTATTTACAGGGTAAAGGCGTCTGGGAAACGTTAGCCATAAACAAATGTGAGGAGGACAACCACAAGTTCAAGTTTGACATTGAACTGCTGAAGAAGATCAATGAGACACATGACGGATTCAAGGGACATATTGTGTTGGACGAAGACTTTGACGAAGCTTATGGAGTATGAGGTTTTATTACTATACCAAGTACGGTGGAATAAAGAGATAGTTATGAAAGAATAAAAAAAGAACAGATTTCGTAGTATCTAGTACTACATAACATAACATCATGCCAGTAATCCCCGAAGGGTTAGGCAGAGGTGTACTAATAGTCTACACACATTTCGCCAGTTATTCATCATCATCATTTCAGCCGAAAGACGTCCACTGCTGGACATAGGCCCCCCAAGTGTCGTCACATTGACCGGTCCCGTGCGACTCGCATCCAGCGACTCCACACTCCGTGGCTGCTACTGAGAAATTCCGATGGTAAAACCCAATTACACTTTGCCTGTCCCGGTAAACGAACCCAGGACACGAACGACAGGAACGAGGCGACCAACGCGGCGCGTGATCAAAATCGGAACGAATGCAAGCATTTCACAACAAATTACTTCAGAATACTTGCTCACTAACAACGACCCTCTGTCAACGACCTTCGAGCGCCAATAGAACCTTGTATAACCATAGTTGTGGTGGACGTGATGACTACTTAGCCTGCCTGCCTCAAAGTATCACCAAACGCGTGAAGCTGTACTCGAAGAAAGCTTCTTGAATTAAATTAACCCTGATTGCCAAAAGGTTTTAATTTAAATCGTTCTGTTCAGGTTTTCTGATTGATTTTACTGATAAATAATTACATATATTTTTAAAGCTATTTTACTTCTGTGCACCAGATCCGTTTACAAATGTGCAAGATCGTCGACGACAGCTGCAAGAATTACCAAATAGTAGCAGACGACTGTTTGATCGACTTCTTTTACAAATATGCTAAGGAAAGCGTCATAGCTTGCTTGAAGGCCGCTAGCTTGGACCCGCCGGAGATGCCGATACCAAAGGTATTGTAACATAACAACAAGCCTGAAATCTCCGAAGGGTTAGGGAGAGGTGTACATATAGTAACTGTATAATACGGTTTAAGACATTTATTTCTCAAAAAGAATACAATTCACTTGATATGAGAAATACAAGGTAATCTTAAAACTAAATACAATAATTACTTTTAAAGAAGGTAGGTACTCGTAAATAAGTTTAGTAGTAGATACACAATTTTTACAGTGTTGTGGGTAAAAGGAAAAAGTGAGTGTACAATTACGTATCGATTCTCGAAGGCAAGTCAATAGGAATTACAAATTGAACTATTTATATGTACTGTACTGTTTCGAAAATACAGAGTAGGTTTTCTGGTGAGGTTTATACTTAGCAAATTAGTAATTAATGTAGATTTAAATTAAATTGTTGTGGTGGGTTAAATTTAAAACCTAGAAAAATCTTTTAAGATGTAGTGTTTATAGTTTTTTTGTATAAAGTAAAGGACTGTATCTCTTTAATGTCATTAGGTAATTTATTATACAACTCCGCTCCTTCGTATAGTATATTTTTCCTACCGTAATTAGTTCGTGGTGGTCTTAAGCAAATATTGTTTTTTCGTCTAGTGCTACGTTTTTGTATTTGGCCTTTTTTTGTAAATGTAATTTTAGAGTGTATATTTTTATTTAATATCTTATGTACTAATATGCATGTGTTATATTTATATATCTGTGATAGTGTCATCAATTTAGTCTCTTTGTAAATTTTTTCTGTCGGAGTTAGGTAGTGGTAATGGAATAAGAGTTTTATTATTTTGTTTTGACAGGTTTCGATTTGCTTTAAATGTGTTTTAGCTGCAGTGCCCCATACCTCTATTAGGTATTCTAGGTGAGGTTTTACCATAGAGTTGTAAATGATATACCTAACAGATTTCGGCAAACAGCGGACGATGCCTCGAAGCGCACCCATGACAGAAGATAGTTTTGATCTTAATTTATCTAGATGTGTCTGCCACGTCAAGTGCTTATCTAGATGGAGACCAAGATACTTTTCTGAAGAAATTTGGGTTATAGTTTCGTTGTTTATGTGTAGATTTGAGTTGTTTGCGACTTTTTTGTTCCTAGCACTAAAAATAATATAGTTTGTTTTCGAGGTATTAACAGTAAGCAAATTGTCTTGGAACCATCTAGAGAGAGCGTCTAAATCTTGTTGTGCCTGTTCGATGACCTCTTCGATATTATTTCCAAATAAAAATAGGCTTGTGTCATCAGCATAAAGTATTATGTCGCCTGCCAGATTTAGGTTATGTATGTCGTTTACGTATAATATGAATAGCAGGGGACCAAGAATGGATCCCTGCGGTACGCCGTAGGTTAAAGTTTCGCGATTACTTTGCGTATCACCAATCCGAACAATTTGTTGTCTATTAGAGAGATAAGCCCGGAACATGTCGTGGGCAGTATCCCTGATACTGATTTCATGCAGTTTTTGGAGAAGGAGACTATGGCTAATTGTATCAAATGCCTTTTTCAGGTCAATAAATATACCAAGTGCTGCGCGTTTTTCATCGATATTGTTTTTTAGATTGGTCACAAGGTCAATTGTTGCAGTTAGAGTATTAGATTTTGCGCGGAAACCATATTGTTTTTTAGAGAAGAAGTTTATAGTTTTGAGGTAATCGTCTAAACGTTTATATAATATTTTTTCGAATATTTTAGAAATTATTGGAAGGACCGAGATAGGGCGATAATTACCTGGGTCAGTCTTTTTCCCTGACTTAAAGATAGGACTAACTTTCGCTATTTTCAAAGAATCCGGGAAGAGGCCGTTTTGTAAACAATAGTTGATACTCATCGTGAGTTTAGTTAATATTAGATTTTTAATACTTATTATGGTTTTGCAATTAATCCCATCTAAGCCCGCACTAGTGTTTGAATTGAGATTATCTATGATTTTGCTGACTTCTGCTTCAGTAGTTGGTGCAAAGTTTAGTAGTCCACTTGTACTAAATATTGTTGTTTGTGTTGTTGGTTGAGTATATATTTGGTCCCTAGGCCTTGTAATTTTATTAGCTAAAACAGACCCTATAGTAGCAAAAAAGGTGTTAAAATAATTACAAATTTCTTTACTGTCTTTGATTTGGCCGGTTAGCGTATCTAGCTTTGAAGGAGCTGAGCATAATTTAGGCTTGTTTCCAGCTAAGTTCTTGATTAGCTTCCACATCTTTAAAGGTTTTCTTTCACAGTTTTTGAAAATTTTGTAGTAGTAACAACTTTTAGTATTTTGAATTTGTTCCGACACGCTGTTTCGTAGGGTTATGAAATTGTTTCTTAATAAGTCGTCGTTGGGATTTTCCTTATAAGCAGACCATATCTGATTCCTTTTAGTTAGCATTGCAATTATGTCTTTATTGATCCAGTCTGATTTTAACGTATTTTGAATTTTGAATTTCGGTATTCTATTTTTAATTACTGCTTCCTTTATTGTCTGTTCTAAGTTTTCGTAGTCACTCTCAGAGACATTAACAATTTTACTTTCAACTGCTTGATAAACCGCTGTGTAATCTAAGGTATGGTACTTTACTTTCTTTTTCATTACAGGTGCATATTTGCCAACTTCGAGATAGATTTGGTTGTGATCCGACATTGGAGACTCCACAATAGTTACATGAAATTTGTGATTCTTTAGGTTGGATGAGACATGATCAAGGATCGATTTTTTTGTAGCAGTATCACGAGTACTAAATTTTTCATCAGTGTTGTTTAGGATTTGGTGCCCATTTTCTAACAGCATTTTTGTATAATTATTAATCGATCGGTTCGGTTTAAGCAGATCGTAGTTGAAATCACCGAACACTAACGCTCTTTTCCTCCTCGTCAGCTGCTGCGAATATTTCTCCAAAATATCACTATTGTTTGGGTGGGTGTAAAAAGACCCTAACGAAGCTGAAAGGCCCTTGTTGTCGCCGTCATAGCGATAACTTTTTTTTTGTTCCGCACCATACCTGAGAACCTTGGAGTTACGGAGGTATTGGAGGTCAAAATTAGTGTTTAATGAGTTTACTTTAAATACTTTTATGACCCCTAATCTGAATTTTTTCATGAAAGAGTCATCATCAGAAATGGCTTTAAATGAACTTAAGAGGGTTGTATTGAAGATTGTGATTCTATAAATACATACATGTTACGACTGCGGGCTACCCTGGCGCTTCCACCTTTAGATACTCCTCCGAAGACCTCAAAGGACCAAAATATTTGTGTTATCCTTGCCCATCCAAATAACATGTTGTTTTGGTCTCTACAGGGTGAATACGACATAGAACGTTACGTTTTCAGCAACGAACCGACTGCTAGCATGTTTGGCAAGTACAAGTTCAAGGCTTTTGTTCTACAAGGAGACGAAGAAGTCGGTTGCTTGGAGACAATAATGGAGTTTCAGAAGATAGAAGATAATGACGAAGAGTAATACGAGTGACATTGTTATGGAAGAAAATTTTTGATGTTATGAAATTTTTTTTGTTCAATCAGTGAAATTAGGTACACATTTTTTGCGTTAAATAAAAGTTACTTGGCAAAAACTGGTTAGTTATTTGCAAACCTGTATTACCTTTTTAATAAATCCCTCCTTAGCTTTAATAGTTTCCTCAGATCTACCCAAATCAATAAAAACAGTAGGTATTTATATCGTAACTATATGACAAGCATAAGGAGTCTACACACCAGATCGGTCCGGACATGTCATGTGGCTTTCTAGTCCTCGGCCGGACATTGTCCAGCTTTGTATTTGTACAACTGGGAAGTTTAAGGAACTAAAAAAAAACAAATGACTATTAAAAAAATTAAGATAGTAAAAATAAAACTGTCCGGCTTTTTGTCAGAACTTTGCAAATTT
The DNA here is from genome assembly GCA_963576755.1 of Noctua janthina. Taxonomy (NCBI): domain Eukaryota; kingdom Metazoa; phylum Arthropoda; class Insecta; order Lepidoptera; family Noctuidae; genus Noctua; species Noctua janthina. Next base: position 14,565,425 of record OY755061.1, read on the forward strand.
CGAAATGGTAACCGTAGCTTGGGAGCTTCAGAGCGTTGCAACGTTGCAAGCTAAAACAACTTTGCCGGCGGCACGAGAGCCGCGTCATCTGCGGCATGTATCTCTGTATGTTCTGTACCGATGAAAGCCAGCGAGCAACTAACACTCATAAAGCGGCCCCTTGCATGCCGCCGAGAGGTGCATGCGGGCTCAGCCGTATTATTATTTCAGACACCCTAGACCGCCATAGGGATTAGGAATATCCTAAAGAGAACAGAAAGATCTATGATAAAGAAGGGTAATAAATGTGTACGCTAAGATATCGGGGATATCGGGGTTGGGTATGTTGGGTATCCTGGGTGGTTAACTGGTTACCAACGGACGTTTCACCACCACGTCTCACTGGACACTTCAATAATAAATTGTCCTTGGACGATGGTGGGGCGCAAGTTACCTCTAACCGAACACTTGGCGCAGAAACATAAAGAGATAACATCGAACTATCATCATCTTCACAGGCGCAATAACTCGATAGATAATCCGAAAACTAATAAACCTCGCCAAATGCTAAAAACCGCGCACTGAGCACAGCACTTCTTACATCTCCAGATTACAACTGGCCACGTACGTGTCAGACCACACAGGTTCCGCAGTCGGCATGAATGTTGCCGCATACACAACAAGTTCATATTACAGATGAATAGGATAAATTGAGAAGAAACAAATAAGAATTTGAACACTTTTAGGAATGGGAGCTAAACCTCTCGTATGCCGTGATCCTAGATCACTGAACCTAAACGTAGACCATCATCATCTGCCAAGCCTTTTCCCAACTATGTTGGGGTCGGCTGTCAGTCTAACCGGATGCAGCTGAATACCATTATTTTACATGGAGCGACTGCCTATCTGACCTCCACGCTCAATTAGTACTGGGTACCAATGGCTTAACGAGTTTTCCGAGGCACGGAGGAGGTCCAAGAATGTAACGCAAAATTTATTGGATTAAAGATATTGCAAAAAATAACCAGATGTCCCATAAAAAATTTCAATACCTACTCAAAGTATGAGGCAGCTGATTATTTTTTCGCGATTACAATGTAGGCCCCATGGAGACAGTTTTTTCATTTGATTCTGTACTAGTCTGTAGCACACAATGAAGTATAACTATACCCTTTCTTTTACACGCTGTATGTAGTAACAGTAACTTCCCTTTTTAACCGACTTCTAAAAAAGGTAGAGGTTATGTATTCCATAAGCATCTTGTTTTTTTTTTCATATATGGAAAGAAAGGAGGTGTCTGATGAGATGACGAGTAATAGAGAAGTATGGAAGAAGAAGACATGCTGCGCCGACCCCAAATGAATTGGGATAAGGGCGGGAGAATGAATGATGATGATGATGGACACCGATTACTCCGTGTGAGCCGATTAACGTGATTCTTTTTTCATTTGGTAGAGGAGCTCGTGGCTAAATAATAACAGCCGCTCGGGTCGATCTTTAAGTAAAGCCGTGCTTGCCTAGGTTGGTCTGTGGATGGGTGACCGCCCATTACATACCGAGTTTCCTCTGTGCCTCGGAAAGAACGTTAAGCCGTTGGTCCCGGCTGTCATTTGTCAGTCGTTAGGTAGTCAGTGGCCCTAAAAGTCTGACAACCAGTCTTACCAAGGGGTATCGTATTACCCAGTATTAACTGGGTTGTGGAGGTCAGATAGGCAGTCGCTCCATGTAAAATACTAGTATTCAGCTGCATCCGGTTAGACTGGAAGCCAACCCCAACATAGTTGGGAAAAGGCTTTACAAATGAGAGGAAGCCCGTGCGGTGGTCCCATATAAATTATATTAACTTTGCTTGAATAGTGAGTATCCTTTAATACGTAGTTTTTCTTCTTGGCCTATGTTGACGACGTTCCTCAACAACTCCTAGTTACAATGTAAAATTGTTTCGTAACAAGAATTTGTGTGGTATAACTATGGCTAAAAAACATTTTTGCAAAAAAAAGCCGCCTTCTAAAAAAATCTAATATAACTTTAATTTCGGAAGTCGGTGGCAACAAAATCATAAAATATAAATAATTATATTATATTGGACTTTTTTTTTAAAAAAAAAAAAAAAGTTTTCGAAAAAAAAAGTTTCGGCAAACAAGTTTTTTTTTTACTATTGTTTAACCTACCGGTAAAATGTTACAGAGCGGGAAAAATACTCTTCCCGTTTTCTAAATTATTTTGCTGTGTCTATAAATCCAACCAAATCTTTCAGAATAACATTTATAATATCAAATAGTAACCTTGTACTAACTAACACGATAATTTCCAATTAAGTAGGTAACTATTGAATACAAGGTACATAACGATGTATATCGAGACTCATATTGAAGCTCATCACGCCATTAGATAACATCATTACGGCCGCTGAGCATGTCATGTTTACAATTGAGATATTATAAATGAGTTCGATTGGGTGGAAAGCATAGTGTCTCAACAAAAATGTTAGACGGAAACAGTGCAATGTTGAAGTTATGGGTTTTATGTGGGGTGCTGTGTTGTGTCCTTCCATTGGTGTTTTGTACGGGTGACATTGTAAGATTTCAAGACCATATATTATGTATCTTTTACTGGGAGCAGTTGCTCAACCAGTCTTACCAAGGGGTATCTTATTACTCAGCACTAACTGGGTTGTGGAGGTCAGATAGGCAGTCGCTCCATGTAAAATACTGGTATTCAGCTGCATCCGGTTAGACTGGAAGCCGACCCCAATATAGTTGGGAAAAGGCTAGGCAGATGATGAGTTACGAATTGTAGTTGCTTAACATAAAATAATGGTATTCAGTTGCAGTATGTTAGACTGGAAGCCGATCCCAACATAATTTGGGAAACGGACAAGACGCAGAAATCGACTTATTGTAGAGTATCTCTACTGCTGAACACAAGATCCTAGGTTCGATCCCGGTCGGGCAGTGTTTTCTCATAAGGATTTTTTCAATAGCAGCCCGGAGCGACATTTTGTGCCTGGTTAACAGCAATAGGCTTGCCACTATCAGATGGGGCTTGAACATATCTGATGGAATGTGGTTGTACTATAGGTACGCACAGCGACCAATCAAGATTTAAAAACCAGTTTATGTGGATCTCTCATTGTACGGGAAATCTATACAAGGCGAGGTAATATTATACTGGAAAATCATAGCTTGATGTGTGGTCGTGTGTACACCTCTGCCTTACCCTTCGGGGTTACAGGCGTTATATTATTTACTATGTTACTAGTAAAAGAGTAACACGCAATTATATTTATGATTGTTTCAGGGACCCGGCGTGTGGCAAGTGAACTACATAACGAAATGTGAGACTGACTCGCACAAGTTCAAGTTCAATGTCATACAAAAGAAACTTAACAGGACACACGACTGCTTCAAAGCGGAGTTTAAGCTGGAAGAAAGCTTTAATGAAGATTTTGGAGTAAGTTTAAGTTTTCTTTATATTTTAGAAGAAATCTACAGCATTCTGGAACAGTGGTGGCCCAGTGAAAACAGTTGCGCTTTACGAGTTGGAGAATGTATTGTTTCATCACCACTGCTCCCAAAACCTTGGCGAAAAACGGGGAAGAACTAAAAAGATTGAAGACATGTGACCAACCCGCACTGGGCCCGCGTGGTGTATCATCTCTCACAGAGCGGGAGTTGAAAAATGTTCGGCTTTAGGTTGCGAGTTCGAATGCCGCACAAAAAGAGAGCATTTATCGTGCAGTTGAAAAAACATAAGACAGCGTGTCCCAAAAAGGTGTGGTCACACCAAGTGTGAGCACAGATTTTCAAAGCAATCCCTTTTTTGAACCCCTCAGAATTTCCTGCATACCTTCAACAACACCTATTTTCCAGGTCCGCATAGACATATGCAAGTACGTGGATGGAGGATGCAAGCAGTACCAGGTGCTATCCGACGACTGCTTCGCAAATTTTGTCAATAAATACGCAGAGAACAATGTCAAGTCTTGTTTGGAATACGCTGGCATCGACCCGCCTGAATTTCCCATTGCACCGGTAACGTTTCTATACTTATATTATGAAGAGGTAATGTTTGAAGCTTGGATTTAGGGTGTAATCTTCAGAACTACTAATCCGATTCCGAAAATTCTTTTACTACTGGAAAGATAAATTAACCCCGAGTGTCACAGGCTATATTTAAAACGTTTCAAAGAGGATTATTTCCGAATGTAACGAAAAATACAAAAGCTAGACTAACACAAAGAGATCCAACTACAGACTTCTAAGGTTAATTTACGGACGTATTCACGCGTGGTACACACAATTTTGGGTCGATTTGATTCTGCACGATAAGTCACAGTCGGGCGGCAAAATCATTATCTTCCTGCCCTGGTCCCATGTTACTTAGAGTCGGCGCATCAGGTTTTTTTGCTTCCATTCTCCTCTGTCAACCGTCACGCTATCATTTACTCCTGTTTCTTTCATATCATTCCTCACACAATCCATCCATCGTTTCCTTGGTCTTCCTCTCCCTCTCCATCCATCAACATTTATATTGATCAGTCTTTTAGTCGCATGCGATTCGTCCCTCCTGATCTCATGTATGCATTCGATTATACCATCCAACCAGTGACAAATCATGACGAATCAGCCAGACCTTAGCATCTGTGTAGCGCCCCTTACATTATTAATAATAAAAAATGACCCTAATCACGATCTATCTTATCCTTAGGGAGAATACGAAATAGAGGACTACATATTTGACTACACTGAACTGCCCGGCGACGGCATCTACGGCACATTCTGTGCGAAGGCCTACATGCTGAAAGGCACCGAGGAGGTGGGATGCGTGGAGATCCATGTGGAGTTCAGGGAGGTGCAGGAGGAAGACGATGATGATTGTGATGAGGAATAGGGAGGGTATAAAGATTAATTTGAAATACTTAAGTTTGTTGTGGGTATTTTATTAAACTTATAGTGAAATAAATGTTTATTATTCAGCAAAGGAATTCCTGTAATTATATTTATGTAAAACATAGACCTACAGATGACATTTTTGATTGTTAGTCTCTTCATATTATTTTTTTAAGAAAGTCGCGTGGTATCTTCTCCTCCAACTTACCGCAGTGTAAAGACGCAAGACGAAAGTCTATGACCGGTCTGTCTTGGCTGTGATTACATACGGGACCGAAACGTGGTCACTCACAATAGGCCTCGTCAGAAGGCTTAAAGTCACCCAAAGGGCAATGGAGACGGCTACGCTCGGAGTTTCCTTGCGTGATCAAATCAGAAATGAGGACATCCGCAAGAGAACCAAGGTTACCGACGTAGCCCGAAGAATAGCCAAACTTAAGTGGCAGTGGGCAGGGCACATTGCTCGCAGAACGGATGGCCGATGGGGCCGAAAAGTTCTGGAGTGGCAACCACGAATCGGAATACGTTGCGTTGGAAGGCGTCCCACTAGGTGGACCGATGACCTGGTGAAGGTTGCGGGGATCCGCACGGGACCGGTCAATGTGTCGGCACTTGGGGGAGGCCTATGTCCAGCAGTGGACGTCTTTTGACTGAAAAGATGATGATGATGTCATATTAATAATGCGAAAAAATATTATTTGTTTTTATTTTTAACTTGATTAATTTTAGATGGCAAATTTAGAGAAATGCTCTATAACTCATTTTAACGTGCGACAAATGTTTATATTCTGTGCCAATGACGGCACCGAAGAGGTCGGATGCGTGGAGGTCCATGTGGTGAGGTCAGGAAGAAGACGATGATGATGTGATGAGATGATGTAAAGAGGAATAGGGAGGGCATGAAGATATGTTTGAGAAGTTGCAATTAAAAGGAGTATTGTTGTTTAACTTTTTGAGGGCTTTAGTTTGTGGTAAGGAGTATTTTATTTTATTTAATTTTAGTACAAATAAATGTTGGTATTCTAGAAGCTTTGGTGTTCCTGTAATTATGTAAAATTTAAGTAAAATTAAGTAATGTGTTTTAGTCCTTTTTCGTCTCTTTAAATAATTGTTTTCAAATAGACCAACGTATGATTTATTTTGAATATAAGACCTATTCACTTGTGGTCTATCAAAACAGGCTTGATTAAAATTATGATTTCTTTGTCAAAATTAAAATAATCGTTTTTATTTATTTTCTATAATTCTATTTGTTTTTTCATTTGAATGACGGTTTTTATTAAAAAAAACTTCTCTTTGTTTATTTCAATTAAAAAACAGAGAGACGGAAAGAAAGGACAGGGCAGGGAAATAACTGTCTTCGAAGTTTCTCTGCGTAAACAAATCAGAAGGAGATCCGCCAGAATAACCAAATTCATCGATACAGTTCGAAGAATTACCTAACAGTGGCATTGGGCTGGTTACATCGCTCTTAGAATAGATTCTTAATGGTGTCGAAGGGATCTGAAGGAGGATCATCGTATTTCTACGACGTATGTGGGTCGTGACGTACGTTTCAACAGGATTAACATAACCTTCGGGATGCTTATGTTGTAGCGGCTTTTCAAAAAATACTACAGCGCCTATGACACAAATGAAGAACTAACATCAAAATTCTGAGTCGCGCTATTAAAGTTATCCGCGACTTAAGAGTATACAGGGTCCTCACCGGACACGGTTGTTCCTCACCGGACACGGTTGTTTCGGGAGGTTCCTGCACCGAATCGGGCGGGAGGAAACGCCCGGGTGTTTCCACTGCGAGGATCGTCCGGAGGAGACGGTGGAGCACACCGTAGAGGTCTGCCCCGCTTGGGCGGAGCACCGCCGTGTCCTTGTAGCGGCGATTGGCGGCGGCGATCTCTCGCGTCCGACCCTGGTTCAAGCCATGGTCCGGAGCGAGAGGGAATGGGAAGCCGTCACCACCTTCTGTGAAGCAGTCATGCTAGTGAAGGAGGTGGCGGGACGTGAGAGGGAAAGAACCTCACGTCCCAGCCGCCGCGGGAGACGCCCTGGGCGTCGGGGGTCACGTGGTGGCTCCCGGCCACCGTAGGCGCGGGCCTGTGAGCGTAAGACGGCCGGACGGCGAGCTAGCCCATAACTCGCCGTCCGGCCGTCTTATGACGACAGGCCGTGTCGACGGCGCGTTCGTGTTCCACGCGCGCCTCAAAGAGATGTCAGCAACCGAGTAGGGGCCGATGCCTGCCAGAGCTGCGGGACTGTTCGAAAGAGACACCGTGGCCCTGGAACACAAAGGGCAAAGAAGGAACATGGATGGGTTTTAGTCAGTACAAGTCTGACACTCCCTTCCGCTCCGCCCAGAGTGGGGGGGGTCATTTGAGGATTTCCCATCCAAAAAAAAAAAAAAAAAAGAGTATACAGGGTGTAAACGGACCCTTCACGAAGCCGTTAATCAAGCATTATGTACATCAAACTAAGTAACTTTACGCAAAAATTATTGCTGGGAAATGACTTTTTTTTTTTGGGGGTGTATAATTACGTTTTACGGTAGGACTCGATGTAACTCACTCAAAACATTGTACTGGTGGATGGATTGAATAGTACGGAGGTGATATAATACGTGGAAGGTGTTTAAAGTAAAGTTCATACATTAAAAACATATATTTAAAAAAAACTTGTGAAAAAGTTGGAACTTTGACCCCCAAAATCTCCGTAACTTGAAGGTTCCCAGGTATGGTCTAAAACAAAAAAATGATCACAATGACGGGGAGTACAAGTGCCTTTCGACTTCGTTAAGGGTATTTTTACACCCTTTATAGAAAAACCCGACAACGACTGTCCGGCAGTAGCATACCAGACACAACAGCCGTCTGGTCGGTGGATCCTCCCTTTTCTATGGGGGATGAAGACCTTTACACCCTGTTCTTCATATCCCTAAAATGACAATCTATTAAATTTTAGACTTTCCCATCATTGTTGTCGCCGATATGGTGACCGATCACCATATGGCACGATGTGGGTAGGCAGTCCTCACACAAGGTTGACCGATGACCAAGAAGTACGTTGGAGGCAAAAAGGACAGGGCCGGTTCATGTGTCCATGTTTAGGGAAGACAATGCGTTATATGGCTATGGCAGGATTCACCAAATTAAAGCATCTAGAATCGCGTAATATTAACATGGCGCTGATCATTTTAACTATCCTGCGTTCATATTTTAGTTTGCAAAAATGTAAACAATGTGAATTTTTGAAAAAATTGCGTTAAGACTGGACCCACTGCCGTAATATACGCCAAGTTCATGAAGTAAACGCAATCAATGGGTTGCGTCTACTCGGTCGAATTTGAACCTGGCACACTACACGCATCTTCCATCGTATTAGCGAACACCCTAACACCCACACAAAGTTCTTATGACATTTTCATACAAATCATTCAGAAATCAACACTTAAAATGTACACTGTAATAGAGTCGATATTCGTTTCAGAGAAATTCGTGCTGAAAAGGATATAACGATAGAAATAAACCGACATAACATCAGAACAATCATAAACATAACTACTTAAAACGGAGTGACATCTGAATATTCATCATCTGCTTAGCCTTTTCCCAACTATGTTGGGGTCGGCTTCCAGTCTAACCGGATGCAGCTGAATACCAGTAATTTACATGGAGCGACTGCAAATCTGACCCCCACAACCCAGTTAGTACCGGGTAACACGATACCCCTTGGTATATATATATATATATCTCTGAATATTAATTTCTGTAAACTAATTATCGATAGCGTGAACGAATGAACAATAACAAATCAAACATATAATCAAATTCTAGATGTCTACAAATGCTATTCATTTACTTGAGATACGATCAAAATGATCATTTGACATGTCATGAGGTACGAATGTATTTAAGGCCGTGCAAATCCCTCATTCGTTGTAATGTGAGAAGCTGGTCTAAAATGTTGAAATTTTTCTTACTTTTGGTGGCCTGTGGCTGTATATCGTTCGTGACTAGTTGGCGTGGTCTAATACTTGTAAGTATCTCCTAGGAATGACTATAGAACCTAACGTCCAGCTATGCGTTCCGTGTACTTTAACTTAAGGAGCTGCTTTTTAGAGGAGCTCTTTACGTCCTTGCAGTAAAAGAAAATAGACCGAGGCGGTGACGAGTCTAGAATCACGTATTTTACTCTTCTATTGCATGGACATTCTTTCTGATCGGTTCAAGCCGATTAGACATCGATAAGTTTGGTCACTCCTTAATTGTTACTGTTTCGTCGATAAATCTGACCAGCACTGCACCCAAACAAAATAAATCTGTGCAGAAATCTTTTGATTACTGGTTCGCTTTGTTTAGTAGAAACAAACAGTGTTCATACTATCAGGCAACGAATAGTGATAGTCTTATAAACTTTTCATTGAATAATACCTTGTTCTGCCAGCCCTGGTCTCATGCAGGTTTGGTGCAATTTGTTGCTCTTACCCGTTCTGGAGTTCCACTATTATTCATTCCCTTTCCATTAATACCATCCTGCACAAAATCCATTCATTCTTTTTCTCTAACGTAGTAAATTAAAAGATACATTTCAGGGTCCAGGACGATGGTTGGTTCTGAACATCGAGCAGTGCGAAGACCCTGATCAGTACGACTTGGTCTTTGAAAAGCTCAGCCGCAAGAAGATCAACCGGACCCATGACTGTTTCGACATAGTCATCAACCTCGATAGAGAGATGAATTCCACGTACGCTGTAAGTTGGAATAATTCTAATAGCCTTTGTGAAATATTGAGTAGCTTTCACGCAGATAAAGGATGATTTCTACCAAGCGGCCCACATCGCATCGGATCGGAATGGATTTTACAATCTTTGAATGATATTAAATCGTGTACACAGTATTTTAAGTCTACATTACCAAGCCGCGCACAGCAGCTTGACCGCGGGCGTCTTCCGCGACACGCGATCATAGCCGAAAGTATGCTGTGACGCGAGATCGGCTCCGTTCGTCGTATCCGATCGGATGAAATGAAACTATTTGACTAGGTGCAGACGCAGACGGATACATTCGCAAGCGACGGTACGGAGCCGATCGTGTGCGTCGACATTCTGCTGGACAGGATCGGCTGTCGCCGCCTCCGTGCGTATCCTTTCCTGGTTGAAATGGTGGAAATTATCCTTAAGTGGTTACTGTCAAGTGCATTTGCCATTGCCACATCCCAAGGAGAAGCTGGCTATATTCAAATATCTTCATTATTTTTACAATAAAAACCATGAAATATGTCAGAGGCTTGGAAAGCACGTTAAGCCGTTGGTCCTGGGTGTCATATCTTTAACAGTCATTAATGGTAGTTAGAAGCCGGAAAGTCTGACAACATGTTTTACCCCTACCACTACCTAGGTTAGGGTTGGATAAAAGCTACGCAGATGACAATGACTATTTTTTCAGCAAATAAAACTTCTCTTTTATGGTATTTCAGGGAACAATAGACATTTATCAAGAAGTTGACGGCGGCTTTAAGTACTTCCAGACCATCTCCGACGATTGCGCCTGTGCTTTCATCATGAGGCATGCTGAAGAAAACTTTAAGCGAGCCCTTACTATGGCCAATATTGATCCTCCCGACTGCCCTTTTGGACCCGTGAGTAATTTTACTTAGTTACTTGTGACCATATTTTGCAGCTTTATCATTTAATTTTTCATTAATTTGCCTACCAATCGTGGTAATTTTAGTCAAGAAACAGTTGCTTTTTAAGGGCATCATACATGGCCAGTTGCACGTTTGGAGATCCTCATCAAAATCCGTACCTAACTACCAAGATTTTACGCATGCGGCCTGAACGAACCGTCGTAGTTTAGTCAGTTTAAATGTATCTCTTTATAAGATGGTTACCATATATCCTTTGATTTGATGGTTACCATGTAGCCTTTAGGACAGGACACGAAGGATGATCAACCGTAAGGGCCGGATTCCACCGAAGCAGAAACGACACGAGAGGAAAACAGATGTGTTGTAAACCACAAATAGAATTTCCTTATTTACAATTCTCGTCTCCGCTTAGATTTGGTGGAAACGGTTGAGCAGAGCGGAGAGGAGATGTCACGTAATTGTTTAGGTCAGCCTCCGCACTCGGCGGCCAGAAGCAAGTGCACGTGCTGCGAGTGGCAAGCGGTGTCCTGTGAGCCGTGCGTTTTGCACATCTCCTCTCCTATCCGCTTGGACATCGCCGCACAGCTTCAGTGGAACACGCCCACTCCTAAGCATCTCCTCTCCTCTCCGCTTCGCTTAGTAAGATTCGGCCCTATACCGTGCCGAGATCTGAACAATAGTTAAACCTTCTGAATCTTACGATCCCGAATTAATTATGACTAGGTGTCGTAAATAAAAACGATCTGTTGTATTTATAACGCTAAGCTCACTGGCAAGAATTTTAAATCCCACAGAGCCATAATATTTGAGGATTAATTTAGGTGTCGAGTAGTTTCACCGAAATTTGATTTGATATTACAGGGTCCTGTCGTAATCAAGAACTTCGTGATGGACTACAGGGAGCTACCACTAAACGGTGTCTATGGAACATTCGAGGCCAAAGTGTACTCTGTGTTAGACGGACAGAAAAAAGGCTGCATGAAGATTATTGTCAACTTCGATGAACGAAACGGTTTGGAAAGCGGTGAAGACGATTTTGATTTTTTGTAGATTATTTTTAGTGGGTGATAAGTGGTACAGGACGCGAAATGTATCACTATCATCCAGTTTGTAGAAGATACACAACATGAAATACAATTGGGCATTACAAATACAAATTTATAGGTGACGAGGGTTAAACCGGGGCATAGACTTTATCTTTAGTAGACTCAACCTGTATTCTAGCTTGTATCCTAGTATTCTAATTTGTAACTTGTATCGTTATTTTTATTCTTTGATTGATCATAATTGTAATGAGTTAAGTTATCAGGCTCTATTCACCTGGTATGTAAATCTTAGATTCGAGCATTAAAAAATCCAAATAAAATTGCTGAATTTTGCTTCACCCTTTGAACAGACAAAGTTTCTAATCTATTGGAGCGAAAGAGAAGGAGATGTATACAGTATTCCAGACCTGCAGACTTGCACATGGAGTTTTAGGACAACTTTTGCTTTTTATAGCGACGTCTCTGTCAACCATCTCTCGTCTCTTTTTCTTTAGTCATCGGCTGCCGGTACTTTGGTTCCCCTGCAGATCTTACTCATTACGGTTCGATCCTGCAGAACTAAAGGGCAACCTATTCATCTCTCCTATCCTCTGCGCGGTTTTGGGTCTTCTGATTAATCCCAATTGTAAGCGATCATTGGCAGCATGTACTAATCAAAATTCTTTTGTGGTACTTGGGACGAGAAGATGTTGCCTAGCTGTCTGTTCACCACAGACTACTGCTATAAATATTAAATAAGTGTGAAGTGTGAGCTATATTCACGGGAGCGTTAAATGGTATTTCGCCAGATCGTCTTGTCCATCTTTATACACGACGTCACGCAAAACCTTACACCATAAAAGTTAGTTAGGTTATTCGCAAAATTAGGATGTATACAGTCGTTGGGTAGGTGGATCCTTTATCAATAGGCGATGCGTACTATCGAGACCACTCTTTAGGAAGCTCTACCAAGGTGATCAGTGATTGGCCATCTACCAGAATATTTTGGTCGGGTAAATGGATAAAAATTATGGGCACCTTGAACGACACCTCCTCTACACTGTCTCCCTACATTCCCCCTCGCTGCAGAAAGTTTCGAGGTGGAAGGTTTCAGGTTTCGAGGACTACCTCTGAAGTTTGACTGTACAACCCAGGTCTTAATGAAACTAAAGGCAACACCTTGCCGGTTTGTTATCATCAGCATAGCCTTTTCTCAACTATTTCGAGATTGGGTTCTTGGGGTCGGCTTCCTGCCTAACCGGATGTAGTTGATTACCAACATTTCACATGGACTGACTGCCTATCTGACCTCCATAACCCATTTAATACTGGGTAAAACGATACGCCTTCAAAAGACTCGCTGTCAGACTTTTAGGCCACTGACTGTCTGTAACGGCAGTGAAGACTGTCAAAGATCTACAAATGACAACCGGGATCAACGGCTTAACGTGTTGACGAAACTCGGTATATAATGATGGTCACCCATCTACGGACCGACCTAGGCAAGCACTCCTTAATCATGGAGATCTCTCTTACTGCTGTTATTATTTAACCACAAGTTCCTTGGTTTATAAAACCAAATGTAGCTTCAAGAATTTAAGAGTATCGACCGCACTAACACGGTTTAAAATTGTCCCGAACTGCACCTTAACAGTACCTGAAGTAACAGCAGTATCCAGAACATGTGTTGAGACCGACAGTGGACAAATCATTTGTCGCGTTACGTCTCCACACCTCTCCCGCAAGGTCTTATTAAGCGGTAGGCATGTATGCATGATTTCAACAATGAAATATCAAACAATGAAATATTAAATGCCGACACATGTTATTAATTTACTTAGAGATACGATCAAAACACACACATGGAATCGTACGAATATATTTAAAGCCGTACAAATTCATCATTTGTTGTTTAAAGCTGGTGTAAAATGTGGGATTTTTTCTTGTTATCGGTGGTCTGTGTGTGTGTTCCTTTCGCCACTACCTTCAGCGGTTTTCTAGTTGTAAGTTTTTTAAATACCCCGATATTATAGAGACTACAAGCCAAGTGATCAATGACATTTCTCACGGAGAAAATGCTTTACTTCCATTAAAACTTTCATCCGTAATTAAAACCTTTCGGCCTTTTAAAATATTACTTCCGTAATGCTCATCTTCGTTATTGCTCTTAGGCCCCGATTTACGTTTTTGAGTTATCTGTCAGTGTATGAATTTAAAATGTTTATTAACTAGATGGAGTCACACAACCCACTGCAAGGTCCATATAGTTTCATTTCATTTCATCATCATCATCATCATCATCAGTCTACAGCAGTCCACTGCTGGACATAGGCCTCCTCAATCGCACGCGATTCAACTCGATTTTCAGCAACTCTCATTCAGTTCCTACCAGCCACCTCACGAAGATCGTCACTCCACCGAGCCTGAGGGTGTTCCACTTTACGTTTGCCGATTCCACTCAAGAACAAGTCCACCCCAACGGTCATCGGTTCGACGTCTAATATGACCGGCCCATTGCCACTTCAGCTTACTTATTCTGTGAGCTACGTCGACAACTCTGGTTCTCTGTCGGATCTCCTCGTTCCGGATGCGATCCCTCAGAAATCCTCCAAGAATAGATTCATTTATTAATAAAAAAATACCACTTCTTTATTAGTCCAGTGGTCCCAAGCGCTATTACTGATCTTGAGTTCTTAGATTCCAAGAACGTGTTATTATTTTTTTTTTTTTTTGAGTTTTCCAAAGGGCAATGGAACACAGCATTCTGGGTGTCAAAAGACAAGAAAGGGTTTGTGACACCACGCTGTGTTCCAAAACGGGCATAGTGGACGTTGGCAAGAAGGCTGCTAGACTAAAATGGGATTGGGCGGGTCACGTCGGCCACATGCACGATGACCGCTGGGCCGGCCCAGAAATAGGTGACGAGACGATCTGGACGCGTACCGCGAGGGCTGGTTCGAGGAGGCACGGCAAAGGAGCACATGGACGGAATTGGGCCTTTGCCCAGCAGTGAGACAGTACAGCTACTAAAAAAAAAACATACACAACAACTGATGGCAATAGGCTCGCCCCCTACGCCAGGTTTAACATAACTAGCGAAATGTGGATGTACAATGGCTGGTACCTCTCAGATACCAGGCGTGAAGTTATGTTATTTGTTTCAGGGTCCAGGACGATGGTTGATTCTAAACATACAAAAATGTGACAACCCGGAGCAGTACGCGATTCAGCTTGACATCAGAAGCAAGAAGATTAACCGCACCCATAACTGTTTCGACCTAGATATCGACTTTGATAGAGAGTTCAACGTCACGTACGCCGTAAGTTGGTGCATAGCATAAGGATAATCAGCATATAATATTTCCACTGCTGGGACACAATCCTCGTCTCTGTAAGAGGGGTTTAACCGTGGATTGTAGATACCACGCAAGTTGAGATATTACAGGTGTTTTCACGTTGTTTTCAACCTCCTTTTTGCAAGCAGTGTTGATGAACTAATTCGTTTGTTTAATATGACATATTTTATTTCAGCTAGAAATAGAACTGTACCAAGAAGTCGACGGCGGATTCAAGTACCACCATACAATGAAGTACGATTCCCTCTGCACTCTGTTTATGGAAAGCGCAAAGGAAAACGTGCAGCGAGCTTTGACTATGGCCAAAATTGATCCTCCAGACTGGCCAGTGCCTCAAGTGAGAATTTGAGTAACCCTATGAACAAGACCCTTTTCACACGCTCAAGGTCTACATATAAACGATACCGTGACGGTTTAGTCATGGGATTGTGCTACGTAGCTAGTAGTAACAAGATACAAATTCTAATGTTGTTGTTTAATGTTGTCTGTTTACGTTTTTTTTTTTTCCGGATGGGAAATTATCAAATGACCCCCCCCACTCTGGGCGGAGCGGAGGGGAGTGTCAGACTTGTACTGACTAAAACCCATCCATGTTCCTTCTTTGCCCTTTATGTTCCAGGGCCACGGTATCTCTTTCGAACAGTCCCGCAGCCCTGGCAGGCATCGGTCCATGCGGACCCCTACTTGATTGCTGACATCTCTTTGAGGCGCGCGTGGAACACGAACGCGCCGTCGACACGGCCTGTAGTCATAAGACGGCCGGACGGCGAGCTAGCCCATAACTCGCCGTCCACAGGCCAGCGCCTACGGTGGTGGTTACGTGTTACGTATGAATTTACGTGGGGTAAAAATAATATGCCCTGCCGTACCGTGCCCGATTTGCGCTGGCCTTAAAGGTGCTCCTCCGAAGGCGACCCTTACCGAAGTGGTTACGAAACCCAATCCCCTGACTGACCGAAGCGTAGTAATCATCATCATCACTACAGTGGTGGGTGAAGCTGGGTATAGGCCTCTGTTTGCTTGTACCAATCTCCGCGCTCATGAGTCAGCCTCATCCAGGTTTTACCCGCAACATATGGCAACAATGTCGTCTGCCCACCCCGCTGCCGGACTACCCGACAGGGCTTCAGGAGTATGAAGAATAGGGTAAAGTTACTCTGTAGAATAAGGAGTATCGTCGTACCAGACGGGTGTTGTGTCTGGTGGACTACAGCCCAACAGTTGTTGTCGGGTTTTTTTATATGCTGTTAAATCGCGGATAAATTTTGATGTTAGTTCTTCATTTGTGTTATAGATGGCGCTGTAGTACTTTTTGTATTATTTTACTGTAGTAGTTTTTGTAATACCGCTACAGCACCACGACTGGTCCCTATAATAATATGAAAACGGCCACTACACCTACGAAAGCGTTTAGTTAAGTTAAACATGTTTTCATATCTTTCAGGGTTCTTACATTATCAGGAATTTCGTAATGGATTACAGGGAGCTGCCAAAAACTGGTGTGTATGGAACGTTCGAGGCCAGAGTGTTCGCCACGTACAATAAGAAGAGAGTTTTATGCGTGCGAGCAATTCTTAACTTCGAAATACGAGACGATAATGAAAGCGTCGAGGATGTTGCTAGTGGTGTTCGGTCAAAAGTGAAATCGATATTTCCAGGTGGATTATAAATCTGAAATATTACACGTTGCCAAGGCCCTAGGAATATTCACAAACTGTAGGGGCTTAACAACAAAAAATAAAAACTTTTTGAACTTGAATGATGGGAAAATAGAAATTCACCCCCCCTGCGTTATATTATAATTAAACGTTTTAGAAAATTATAAGGAGTTTTACTATTGTTGCACTTGAACGACTTATTGTCGGGCCGGACGACGAAGCAACGACTTATTGTCGGGCCGACGCTGTCCCCCCATACTTAAGTACAAATGCTGTAACCATGATAATATTGTAATACCAAAAAATATTTGAAAAGAGTAACCATGGAGTTTCTTGCCGGTTCTTCTCCATAGGAAACGACCAACCCGAACCGTGCACCTTTTTGTCGACATTTTATAAGTGCATAGGTATATGTGAAATAAAATATTTTGATTTTGATTTTGAACATGGATACATCCGGATCCGGCAGCATCATTGCATGACACTCACACTCCTTTACATTTAGACCATTCAACAATATTCATGTCGACGTATTCTTTAAAGGTGAGTATACCTACCACCTTAACGCAATGGGTGTTACAGAACTGTCAAAATGAAAAAGTTGAATCGAATCCGGAATTAAGTGATCTAACAGAGAACAAGAGTAATCGACATAGACTATGACGTAGGCAAGCCGTCTGGCTTGGCACTTGTTTTATTTTTTTTTATAGCGTGTAATAATGAATTATGAAAACATCAAACATATAATCAAATTTGAAATACCTACTAATGTTGTTAATTTTCTTAGAGATACGATCGAAATGTTCATTTGTCATGTCATGGCGTATGAAAGTATTTTAAGTCGTGCAAATCCATCATTTGTTGTATTGTGAGAAGCTGGTCTAAAATGTTGAAGTTTTTCCTGCTTTAGGTGGCCTGTGGCTGTATACCGTTCGCGGCTAGTTGGCGTGGTCTTGTACTTGTAAGTATCCTTTAGGAAAATATTTAAAGTCGTGCAAATCCATCATTTGTTGTATTGTGAGAAGCTGGTCTAAAATGTTGAAGTTTTTCCTGCTTTAGGTGGCCTGTGGCTGTATACCGTTCGCGGCTAGTTGGCGTGGTCTTGTACTTGTAAGTATCCTTTAGGAAAGACTATGGAACGGACTATGGACTACGTCTAGCTATGCGTTCCGTGTTCGTTTTTTTTCTATGTATTTCGTTTGAACCTATGCACACGGTGCGTTGCGTGTGGCGGAATGACAATCGGCGATGCGGCAGCCACGGAAACACATTCTATCGCCAGAGCTGCCAGTAGCATTAAGTTTAAAAAAGTTAAGGCAATTAAACACATTTTTTTTTTTAATTCTCTTTTTGATGTATTTGTTTAGAACTATTATTCTGAATTTGAACAGTCTCGAAATGAAAACTGACCGAATGCTTAATAAAGTCAAGTTTATGTCTGAATTGTTGTTTTAAAAGGTATATTTAGTTTGTATATTTATTTAAGGTTGTTTATAGTTTGTTAACTGTGTAGAAAACGGAATGTAAGAGTGTGCGAAAGGGATGAATGTATCAGGTAAGTAAGATGGCATAAAACTAAGACGAACGAAGAATAAATTCAGTTACTTGATAAAAACGAGTTGTTTTCCTCTGAGCCCACATTCCCACAATGAAGTATTTATTTATATTTATTTTACTACAATAAAAACTATACTGGTATCCTAAGCAACATCCTTACTAGAATCGTAACAATATCATAAATTACATCTTACCTGGTATATCCTACCTATTCAAAGAACCTTTTGTAGCGGCACTGCAAAAACGCAACATAGTACAAAAAGTAAAACAACGCCATCTATGCCACAAATTAAGAACGAACATCAAATTCCTAATTGGCGATTTAAAATTATCGGTAACCTAAGACGAAAACCCGACAACTGTCCGGCAGTAGCCCACCAGTCATAACACCCGTCTGGTCGGAGGATCCTCCCTTTTCCAAGGGGTATGAAGAACTTTCGCTCGGGTCGACCTTAAGGTTAAGCCGCGCTTGCTTAGGTTGATCTGTGAAAGGCAGGCAGATGATGACACTTTTATTTATTTCAAGTTTGAACCGTATTGAGCTACGCAATGGTGTGGTCATACAAAACTCTGAATCAAATAATGTGGAAAGCCAAATTCGATCTGGGGGCAGAATTAAAGAATAGTTCTAGTTACAGTGCGAAATCAAGCGTAAAGAGAATGCTGCCTGATTGACGTCGGGCAGTTATAAATCGGAACAACAGTACCACAATACATTTCCACTACGTAACATAACATAACATCACGCCTGTAATCCCCGAAAGGTTAGGCAGAGGAGTACCTAATAGAACACCCACATTTCGCCAGTTACGTTAGTCCCATGTAATAGGGGACGAGCCTTTTGCCATTAACCGGGCACAGATCCACACTCCGTAGCTACTAGTGGGAAACTCCTGATGGAAAACAGTAAACATAAATATCCCGTTTCTAGTGATAATAATGTGTGTATGTTTTCTTATTTAACCCAAAGGTTGACTGGTAGAGAATGCCTTGTGGCATTAAGTCCGCCTGTGTATCACTATTGTACATGAAGTTTAAATAAATAAATAAATATAATAATGTTAGTGACCATGATCGTTTAAAATCTTATATCCTGATGGAAAACCCCAATACCTGTGCCCGACCCGGGAATCAAACCCAAGACCTCTTGCTCAGCAGTCGCGCGTGCTTCTACTAGACCAACAAGCAGTCCGCTATGTGACTTGCATAAACAAACAATATTTATCTCCTATCAATCATGAGCGAACAATAGTTAACTATCAATCATCTAAAATTCTTTAAAAACACGTAAACGAGCTATGCCTATCGACACATACTTGTAATAGATAAAATCAATATAGTCTTTTGACATGTCATGGCGTCTATTTAATACTGCACTAACAAGGTGTGGTTGCATTGTAACTATGGTGCTCAAAACTATGTGGATTGTCGTGTTTTTTGTGAGCTGTACTAGTTTTCTGGTGAATGGTTACGGCAACGATGATATTCTGGTATGTTGTTTATTTTTTATGTATAAAGAGTGTAAATAGACCCTTAACAAAGCCGAAAGGCACTTGTTCTCTCCGTCTTTGTGAACAATTTTTTGTTCTAGACCATACCTTCATACCGTACTCCGTACCTTCTAGTTACGGAGATATTGGGGGTCAAAGTTTTTTTTTTTTAAATATATGTTTTTAATGTAAGATTTTTACTTTAAACACTTCCACGACCCCCGTACTATTCAATCCATCCATCAGCACAATGCTTTGAGTGCGTTCCATCGAGTCCTACCGTAAAACGTGATTTTTCACGCCAAAAAAAAAGTCGTTTCCCACCAATAATTTTTGCGTAAAGGTACTTAGTTTGATGTACAGAATGCTTGGTTGAGGGCTTCGTGAAGGGTCTGTTTACACCCTGTATTTATTTGTCGCGGCAGGCCCCTAAGGATATGGCGAGACGAACTGAAAAAGTTCCGTCCGAACTGGAAGAAGGACGCGCGGGTTCACGAAAAGTGGAAGGATTGGAGGGAGGCCTACGCCCAGGAGTGGAACAGAGGCTAGGAAAAAAAATTAGAGCATGAGGTCCTGGATTCGACTCCCGGGTCGGGAAAAGTGTGATCGGGATATTCCATCACGAAATTCTTAGCCGGCTCGTCCCCTATTACATGGGACTTAACAACATAACTGGTGAATGTGGTTGTACTATTAGGTACACCTCTGACTAACCTTTCGGGGATTAAAGGCGTAATATTACGATGATGTACTGTTATTATAAATCCGAAAAGAACTCTTGTCTGTCAGTCTGTTTGTTAGCTTTTCGTGCCTAAATGGCAAAAAGGCTTTTGATGAACTTAGGAATACCTGATGGGGATGGGCCAAACCAGACCACGACATAGGATACTTTTTGTCCTGGAAGTACATTACCGTGGGATAATTCCGTTAGAACGAAGCAGCAAAAACGGATTTGAAATGAATGCTTTGAGTTTGAATTAAATATTATTTTATTTAATGTTACTTTTTTCAATTTTGACCACTTTTTATAAAAAATAAAGTATTATTCTATTTTATTTTTCAGGGTAAAGGACGATGGTTAGTATTAACCAACATGGAGTGTGACAACCCTGAACAATATGACATACAATTAGGTATTAGCCGAAGGAAGATCAACCGGACCCATGACGCCTTCAGCATACACGCTAACTTCGACAGAGAGTTAAATTCTAGTTATGGCGTAAGTATCTTTATACTCAAAAGTTATCATCATTATCTGCCTAGCCTTTTTCCAAGTTGAAGGATGCAGTTGAATTTAGCTGCATTTTTACCAGTATATTTTACATGGAGCTGGAGATTTGCAAAAGATAGTTGGGCCCAACGACTTAAGAGCGGCCAACCCGTCATACTTTTCATACAAACGCTCGTACGTGATTATGGCGTTGTAACTCATTTATCTTTGATTTTTTTTTAACTAATAGGTATCTAGTGCACTATATCTAGGTTTCTATCAAAGCTAAAAATAAATATTTGGAGCAACAAATTCAGTATAAGCCTCCAAAAATCTGTTGTTTTGCACAAATTTTCACCTGAACTTTGGCCGTTCATAATGCACTCATAAATTGTAAAAGTAAAGAAAACATCGTGATAGAAACCTTGCACATTTAATGGATATTCTAAATGACAAATATTTATTTCACAAACTTGTAAGGCTTATTCCAAAACACGTATTTCCTGGAACAAGTTTTATGAAATTTCGGACACTATTTTTCGTTAAATGCTATTGTGTTAGGCGGTATGAAGTGCGCGGGAGACGAGTCATGCGGGGTCGGGGCGGGTTGAGACGGGGTAGTTAAAAGAACATCGCAGCTCTAGCTCTGAATGAAAAACAAGCTTTTTGACCACGCTCGCGTTGACGATAGACGAACCGGGAAGGGCCCTCTTAACGTGTTCTCCGAGGCATAGAGGGCCCTCAGCATGTAATGGATGGCCACCTATTCAAGGACTCACCTCGGCAAGCGATCGAACCGTGTGGCTGTTATTATTTAGCCACGAGTACCTTTGTACGCAAAAGTTATATTTTTCCCCATATTTATTTTAATAAAGAATTATCGCCTTTTACAGGCCTTTGTCCAGTAATGGACTGCGATAGACTGAATACATTAATTGATCGTGCTTTTAGAATTCCGTACTTCAGTCGGCAAAAACGGAACCCATTCGGCCATACCCATGACCCATACTTTGTTTTCCGCGTGTCCGTGTGTCCGTCTGTCAAGACCCTTTTTCTCAGGAACGCGTGGATCAAGCTGAAATTAATATCAAATACTGTCTGCAACCCCTTGGAGCAGTGAAAAATCAAACTTGTAAGCCAACGCGATTAAAAGATATTACCGTTTATTTCGCATATTTTGCGATTTCACAAGGGAATCAAAACCTATAGAATACTTCCCGTTGACAAAGAATCATGAAAGGCAAGAACCAATGTCTTACAGCATATATAAAGGAAAAAATTAAAACCGTACATATGTAGTTTAATAAAAAAATACCTACAAGTTTATACGGAACCCTCGGTGCGCGAGTCTAACTCGCACTTGGCCGGTTTTTTTTTTAATTAGTTTTTCGCATACAAAATAAGCATAATGTTTTCAGATAGAAGCTGTTGCAAACAAGGAGGTAGACGGCGGCTACAAATATCATTCAACGCTGACTGACGACAGCTTCTGTAACATGGCCATAAAATATGGGGGCGATAACTGGCCACTGGTTCTCGCGAAGGCAAACATAGATCCTCCCGAATGCCCTATACCAGAGGTAATAAAATTTCACAATCACACCGGAACGGCTAAACGGATCTGGATGAAATTTGCCACAAAGATAGATTATAGTCTGGAATAGCACATAGGCTATTTTTTTTTTCTCACACATACACATCAAAACATCCCACGGGATCGTACCACTGGGATAAAAAGTATCCTATGGTTAATCCAGGTTATAAACTATCTGTGTGCCAAATTTCATCCAAATCCGGTTAGCAGTTTTTGCGTGAAAGAGTAACAAACAAACATCCATCCATCCATTCATCCTCAAAAACTTTCGCATATATAAGTAATATAAATATTATAGTAGGATGAAACTACAACCATGTTACTAAACTTCTATAAACAAAAATATTCCAAAAAGGAAATTAAAAAAAAAAATGAAAGCCGCGAGCGGTAATTTTTTTTTTTTCAATCCTCTTCTCGACTTTTCTAGTAACTCAATGAAAAAAGTCCCATGAAATCCAAGCACTATAAACTTCGTTCCACCTTTTAAGTATTTTTTGTCTAATTGCACTCGGCTATATAATGAACATGCCTTTAGGATGGAAGTGCCAGGGTAGCCCACCAGGTAGGGCTACTCTGGCGGTTTCTCCTTAGCTCTCTCTGATCGGCACAAACAGATTGCGAATCGATATGTGGTCTGATCATTCCCTTAGCATTTCCTCAGATCCGTTAACATAGATCAGTAACTACAATTTCTTTTATTCCAGGGTCCCTTTGAAGTCGAAGATTTCGTAGTAAACTATGATCAGCTAGAAGAGACGGGGATGTACGGTAAATACGACGCGTTAATATACTTCACGTACATGGGTCAGAGAGTCGCCTGCTCGCGCTGGCTCGTGCAGTTCGAGAGGAAGCGCGACGACGAGGACGATGACGACGATGATTATTGTGAATGATAAATCGATTAAATCATTGATGATAATCGACGTAATTGTTACTTTTTGAATATTCACTGTGTACCCTGGTTTTATGATAATGTTTCTAATGCTGTATAATAAAAACAATTGTAGTTATTTTGTCTTTTTTTTACAAATTTTCACCGTGTAGTCTCCATTACACGTAGGTAGGTTCTTTCATGTGTCTTTGGCGCTTGCGCAGACTTTCCATCCCTACAGCTTTTGTGAACGCGCAATAATATCCGTAAAATGTTTGTTTCACGAAATGTCTTAGCGATATTTGGCGTTGCTATCTATTATATATTTTATAAGGTTTATTTTACAATAAAGATTTCACGTCAAGTAAAAAGAATAAGGCATACCTGACCACCAACTCGAACTGGTGATGATGCAGCAGGTGCTTGTTGCTGGGCAGGCGCGCGGCCAGGTCGCGCACCAGGTGCGCGCGCGCGCCCGCCGCCCGCAGCGCGCGCACCACGCCGGGCAGCGACTTGCGCGCGTCGGCGTAGCGGCACTCGAATATGGCGGCGATGCACGAGCGGAGCACCTACGGGGAAAATATTAAGCTCTTTAATATTACTTTTAACAGACTTCTAAAAAATCCGATCCGATTTAAGTGAATCTGATTTCAGTAGAAAGCTTGCGCGGCGGTCCCGTATTAATTTTATTAACTTTGCTTCGGTACTTTATGAGTTATCCTCTATAATCATCATCATTATCATTTCAGCCGAAAGACGTCCACTGCTGGACATAGGCCTGCCCCAAGTGTGGCCACAATGACCGGTCCCGTGCGACTGGCCCTCCAGCGGATCCCCGCAACCTTCACCAGGTTATCGAAATTATCCTCTTTAGTATGCATTTTTTTTTCTGAGTTTATGTGCATGATATGATACTAACTTCTAGTTACAATGTAAAATGGATACTGGACTAAGATTTGTGTGATTTGCCACAACTATAAAAGGTAAGGGAAACATACAAAGTCACCGCTTTCCGAAAGTAAAGTTATTTTCCACTTTTTAGTGTTTTTTTTTGGACATCGGTTTTTTTTATTTGCAAAAGAGTTTTAGTACAATCCCTTGCCATCTAAATCTTACTTAGACTCGGCGTCTCTTAAAATGGCTTATGCTCTGACTGTTTTCCTGAAAGGTACCCGCAATTTACCAGTATGTTATGTTCGTCCTAAATAGCGGGTGAATCCATAGCTACTATAATCCACCACGCGGGCCCAGTGCGGGTTGGTAGATGTCACATGTCTTCGAATTTTTGGTTCTAGGACATGCCGGTTTCCTCACGATGTTTTCTTTCACCGTTTTGAGAGCAGTGGTGATGAAATAACTTACACAAAGTAATGCGCCTGGCTGGGTTCGAACCCACGACTTACTGCTCGTAAGTCGGGGTCTCCACCACTGGGCCACCGCTACTCTCATAGCTACTAATTGAGTACAAATCCATGCATCAATCTAAATCGATTTAAATATTTATGTAGATGGCAGTACGGTGTTAAATCGCTTGGTAGCAGCGATTGGTTGTCAGCAAGCATACCTCTAATCTCCTAGCAGAGTTTGTCAGTAGTAGATGTCCGTAGTCCGCTGCGCCTGTAGGCGGCGCGGCCGGTGGGACTATGCGGGACTGCGGTGGACGGAGTGCTGTCAACCTGGTCATACAATTAAAATAGATGATAAAGTAAACAGTGACTATTTCATAAAAACTTCATTCAATGGGATTAAAAAAACTTGGAGAGCTGTATTGATGGTCGCGAATCATATTTTAATCAACATACAACCTGACACTGCATCTGCAAATTGCAAAAAAAAAACGTAAGAAAATTTGAATTTCGCGGGTTACCCTGGCGCTTACACCTTTAAAATAGCATCCATCCAAATCATAGAGCGAAAGGTATGCCGCATCGATTTCCAAAAATTTAATAACACATTCATTGATTCACATGTTTGGTGTTTGTTATATCTAAGCACAATAGGTCCACAATTGTGTGGCAATTCCTTTTTATTTTGTTTATAATTTTTTTTATATCTTTGCCCCACACTAGGAATTTCTCCTGTATCGTGGGTGCGTTTACAAACATTTAAATTCACGTACACAAACAGCCAGACCCGGAACAACTACTTGTAGGCCATACAAATACATGTTCCGTGCTGGAACCGAACTCGCGACACTCTCGCTCACTCGCTCAGCCACTGCGCCAACCGTGCCGTCATTTATGAAATTGAGATTGATACTTTACTTCCGTAACCTCTCAATTATATGACACTAGCTTATGCCCGCGGCTTCGCCCGCATGGAGTTCGATAATTGTCCCACGGGATCATACAACCGGAATGTATAAATCCAGGTTATAAACTATCTGTGTTCAAAATTTCATTCAAATGCGGTCAGTAGTTTTCGCGTTAAAGTGTAACAAACATCCATACATCCAGACATCCATACATCCTCACAAACTTTCGCATTTATAATATTATTAGGATAGGATACGTACTTAGGATTGGTAGCGCTTCTTTGCGCAACTTCTCTCATGACTTCTCTGACTCTTGCGGCATCTAATGGTGGTAGCGGAGGCTGATGGATCCGAGATGAAGCGCCCTCTGGCGGCCGCAAAATGCGTTGCTGGAATGCCTGGAACAGAGATTTTTGCATTGTCGAGCGCAGTAAAAATAGTCTCAATCCCAAATGCAATTTTTAGGCGGAGTAAATTTTTCACAATATTTATGTGCGTAGTAATCGCAACCGGCGCTCGTTTATCACCGATGTATGAACGTGGACGAGGCAAAAGGATTATGTAAGGATCGTACTGTAGCAGATGGCGGTCTGTGATTTCTGCCTACCTCCATAGGAAAATGGTGTGAGTTTATGTACGTATGTAATTTATGTTACTGGCTTGGCTGTCTTGTTCGGACAAAAAAATGCTAACCAGTTGGAAGAAATAATGCAGTATAATCATTTTTTCATACTTGTGGATTAGGATTTTCGTTGAGGTGTAACTGCATAGCTAAGTCTTGTAAATGCTGTAACTCCAGTTCAGGATTCAGAGACTCCAGCCGATTTTGTTCAGGAAGGTTTCTGAAATAGAAAGATATATTTATGTTAATATATATCCCTCCAAGGAGTACCAAGGTGTCTTTCATTTCAGCTACCATCCCGTTAAAGAACATGCGAGTCCAGTAGCCGTACTGCAAACTGATATTGCGAGAGTACGCGGGCTTATAGGAAACCCATCTTGTGGAACAACTCCACAAACAAACTGTATACTTACTGCACAAGGTTGAAAGTCTGATAATCAGTCTTTCCAAGGGATGTCTCAGTAAATTGGTTGTAGAGGTTGGATAGGCAGTAGCTCCATATAAGATACAGGTATTCCGCTGCAACCAATTAGCTGACCCCAACATAGGGAAAAGCTAGACAGTTGATGCTAGAACTTACTGCACAAGCTCGTCCCAAATATCAGTGGCCCTCCAAGGCGGTCCTCTTTCAGCTACCAGTCCGTTAAAGAACATGGAGTCCAGAAGTCTCACTGCGAACTGGCACTGTGAGAGACCGCGAGATCCTAGGAATCCCATCTTGTGGAAGGTCAGGACTGGAGACGGGTGGATCCGAATTATTGTGAGGCAGTGTCTGGAATGAAGACAGATTTATTGATGAATCAGTAGTAAGAACAATAAATTTTCAATTTATTTAAGCGATTTGGAGACAGGACTATGTGATTAAAAACCTGTCTAGAAAAAAAGTGTATATTAATTGTATGTTGCAGCAGTGTCAAAAAATTGAAGATCTGATTAAGCAATTTGCAGGTCCAGGTTACTGTGTAGAACATTTCGAAAGTTTTTATTTACATCTCCTTTTTTTCCGGACGGGAAATCATCAAATGACCCCCCCCCCTCCCCCCGCTCTGGGCGGAGCGGAAGGGAGTGTCAGACTTGTACTGACTAAAACCCACCCATGTTCCTTCTTAGCCCTTTGTGGTTTTCCAGGGCCGCGGACAGACCCGCAGCCCCGGTTATTTACATCCCCTTGAAGAAAAGCATAATACGAATGGGTGGGAAAACTGACAAATTAATTCTAGATAGATGGCGCTAAGTGTTGGTTACTTTCATTCAGCGACCATAGAGCTCCTTGCTGAAAAAATTGCCGCTAGGTGGCGCTACGAGTTTTGTTTTACCACAGTTTACTCGCTATTCATTCATAATGACTTCGACATACGACAATTACCCAGCGTACAGTCCAGGCAAACAACAGCATTCCAAAAAAAAAAAAAAAACTTATTAATCATTCAAAATCATAAACATACCTATAACCCTGCAGCAATTTTGCCAAAGTCCTCATGAACACAGCCCTGATCTCCTTATCCAGCATATGGGGTGGTGACGACGCCGGTGGTGGCGGAGCGAAGGCCGAGTCTGCAGACCGAAGCTCCGGCTGCAGGACTAACGCTAGGGCTTCTTGGAGGGAGGACAAGAGCTTGCCTTCTGGACGGGGTATGTTCACCCCGGCTGGTATGTGGAGAGAGCCCACGTCTAAGTCTGCTACTATAACGTCCAGCTAGAAAAGAAAAAAGAAAAAATTGTTAAGGTTCAAGTTGAAAGAGTAAGATAGGTATAGCAGAGGCGTGACTGCTGGAAATTGGTGATCTTTGAGATCGCAAACACCATAAACATAACACTTCTGCCAAGCCCACCCCTTACAGCTGGATGTATACTTAAGCATAATTTTCCAAAGCGGAAAATGACAACCGCTAGGATTCTGTAGACCAAAACATTCATTTTGGGAAGCCTTAAAGGCGATCTTGCAATAAATGACAAATTCGCAATTTTCGATGCTCTTAAACATACACAACATTCCGGTACAAGCATTGATACTGTCCTCAAGAACAGAACACCAGTAAAATCAATCAAACCTTCAATAATCAAAAGGACTCACCAGTTCCGAAACCTCCTCCTTCAAACTGGAATGCACTCCGATCAAAAACGGCGTTGGAGTAGCCAACACCTCTGCCAACCCCGCCGGGAGTAACGGGATGTAGACATGAGCATATCTGAAGGGGAACATGAGAGCAGCTAGGGCCCTACATGCGGCTGCTAAACGGGCAGCTGCTAAGGAGACTAGCAGGACTTTATGCTCGCTCATCACTGCACACCAAAGGGTCACCGAGTTGTGAATACCTGGAATGGAGAAGTTACGTGTGTTAGAAAGAAAATAATGACTTTTCTACATGTACATATGTTTTTTAGGCAAAGCTGATTCGTTAATGGTTTAGCGATAGAGGGTATCTTGCAGAATTGAAGATGAGTCGAATGAGAATAAAACCGGCGAGTGAAGGGTTTACCTTACTAAAATGGTGTCTATGAGAACACGTAGGGGAGAGCCCAGCTCTGATCTCCTGAGTGCATCGTCTGTTATGGGACAACCCTATCGCCTAGCAAGTTAGTAAGGCTACGTATGCACTGACAGGTGGGTAGCTTAGAACGCTTGTTTCATTTCGCTACCCGTAAGGCGACTCGCTAGACTCTAGGGCTTGGGTGGCTTGTTTAGCGCCTAGAGTCCCGGCGCTAAACAAGCCACCTGTCTGTGTGTACGTAACCTACGAGTTCCAGCGTACTGAGCTTCCCTATGAGATTTCTATCTCACTAAAACCTCCATCAGCACAAGTTGGTGAAGTTCTTGAGAATCCTCACTTACCCAGTAGTCTTAGCAGCATATAGACGGAGTTATGTGTGACAGGCATGGGCGGCGCGGCGGGCGGCTGTAGCGCCTGGCGGTCGCCGGCGCCGATGCTGAAGCGCACCTGCGGCCCGCCCGCGCCCGGCACCAGCACGCCGCCCACCAGGTTACCGACCAAGGTCTCTAGGGGCACGCCTAGGTTCTCCACCCATACTGTGTAAATTATGCCGAGGCAGTTCTGGAATAGTTGGAAAGTGAGGGTTAATGTCTGATTATGCAATACAAGAAATAACAAACCAGAAGTAACTAGCAAGTGCTGTTCTACGTAGTTTCCCAAAAAAAAACTACACGCTCCGGTAATTTTCCAAATGACACCATCATAATTTTTACACGTTATGAAGCGTTTCTGATCTACTTCAATTGCAAAAAACAGAGTAAGACTTAACGTACGATGATAATCGAGTTAAAAATTCAGCGGTGAGTCTAGCAATTTCTTTGGACTAGGACATAAATGTTAGTGAGTCACTGCACTTTGATCTAGGTGCAGAGACAAGAATGTCATTCGTCCTGAATGACTTTAATGTTTCCCGTCGAAAAAGCAAATGGACTTTGAAGACCTTGAGACTGACGGACAATACGCTTATTTTATACTATTGTTATTCTTCTTTGGCTCGTGGCTGAATAATAACAGCCGCTCGGGCCGATCTTTAGGTTAAGCCGTACTTGCCTAGGTTGGTCTGTGGATGGGTGACCACCCATTACATACCGAGTTTCCTCGGAAAGCACGTTAAGCCGTTGCAGTAGTCAGTGGCCCAAAAAGTCTCACAACCAGTCTTACCAAGGGATAGGATACCCTATTACTAAATACTAACTGGGTTGTGGAGGTCAGATAGGCAGTCGCTCCATGTAAAATACTGGTGTTCAGCTGCATCCGGTTAGACTGGAAGCCGACCCCAACATAGTTGGAAAAAGGCTAGGGAGAAGATGATGTTATTCTTCTTCTTTGTGTCGGTCGGATAATCCGGGTCAAAGATAATCACTGTATTAAAAGTCTCAATGCTACTTACTCTGAAGGTATCGATGTAGTCCTGTCTCGACACGATGACCAGACATTTTGGAGCATACATGATGCTGTGGTGGGTGATGTTTGGTACCGGCCGCGTTGATTCTAAAGATTCTTCGTCCTGTGAACAAGGAAAATTAAAATATTTTAAGATCGTCGAGCAGAAGTAGGTTGTAGGGATTCTGAAATATCAGGGAGAGGTGACAGTCATCAAAACCAAAGAAAAGGACGGTTCCATTATTTTTTTTGCAAAAATGTGGGGTCATATCATCAATGCCCATAGTTTTAAGTCTACCGATAGTGTATCTTGCGTCAAGATAAATCCATCATCATCATCTTCGTACCGTTTTGTTCTTCCATTTCCCCTTTCTACCGTCACATTATCTCATTCATGAATAACAATAATTCCATAAATATTCCAAAATAATTGAAAACTGAAATCTCATAAAAAAACTCATGTTTCCTGGGTCAAGACATCGGAACGGCGATAAAAAAAAGGCCATAAACTGTGTGATAGCCGCCTCAGGCCGGATAATGGCAAAAATGTCGTGAATCGTGATATTAGAGTGTAAAATGAGCATTTTTGATGGCGCCCTTCGCCGCCTCTCTCAAATCATAATAGGGTGGGGTCGAAGACGGTATCTCATTTCGTTGTATGATAGCTTTCGACGGCTAGTAAACAACATTTTCAGCTAACACTTCAGTGTCAATTTGTTTATGGAAAACCGTTAGGAAATTGCAGGAGAGGGATATATTTATAATTTAATAATCAACCTATATATTATTGCCAACGATAACTTAAAAAAAACTGTGTAAAAGATACTGAAAGTAAATACTTTCAGAACTCATTTACAATGTGCACACTGCACAGCTATAAAAACACAGGTAAAGCAGTTACGCAGTGTCGTTGCAACAATGTGTGTAAAAAAACATCCGACTCAAACATGATGAGAAGACTGCCTCCAACTCCATGTTAGGTACCTACTCCGCAAGAAACGCCCCTATCTGAATATCTTCATTGCTATGCAAAATATGTCCTCACAATCGAAGGTCGCAGAGCCTATCGATAACACTCGAGCACAATCGATTCTTCGGCCCTCATCGCTTATCGCACTTGAAGACGCCGACGCGACGATACGAACCATTGGCACAGAAATGTACAAAAGGTAGACATCACACAAAGACATTTGAATAAAGGATTGTGGCTGATGATGATGATGAAGTTTTCAATAGACAGGACAAGGTAAACCACATTGTAATCTACGGTCAACAGCCAAATGGTTGCAGGTAGTGTAAGTAAGTGTCAAACTAGGAAATTGTGTCATCTTGATATGTGCCTTACTGAGACATGGGATCTAATGGCGATACTTTCATACAAGCCTAAAAGCTTGGCTTGCCCTTTTGATCTACTACTCTTCATGATGTCAGGGTTTCTGAACAGTCTGCTTGCCTTATGGGATTGCTGTATTGTTAGGCCCTAGATACGCCACTGATTTATTGAGATCACAGACTGTCTTCGGATAGCCTCTCCGTAGGTATCTTAAATTTCTTCTTCTTAAAGCACGAGCAGCACGCTGAGAGCAGCGGTGGCCCAGTGGTGGAGACCCCGACTTACGAGCTGTAAGTCGTGGGTTCGAACCCAGCCAGGTGCATTACTTTGTGTAAGTTATTTCATCACCACTGCTCTCAAAACGGTGAAGGAAAACATCGTGAGGAAACCGGCATGTCCTAGAACCAAAAATACGAAGACATGTGACATCTACCAACCCGCACTGGGCCCGCGTGGTGGATTATAGCCCATTCCCTCTCATAGACACGAGGCCTGCGTCCCAGCAGTGGAAACAATTATAGGCTGATTATGTTATATGCTTATGTTTAAAGCACGCACTCATATACGAATCTGTAACAACGATCTTAGCAATGCCAAACGCGAGTGTGTTTGCATTCGCTGTAAGTGAAGTATGTCCATGTGTGCGTGTATTTTACTAGCTGTATGGAGCTGACCTTCTTGGACTATTCCCTATAGTTGTACCAGTAAAACGAATGCATTATCGTTTGAAATTGAACAGAACCATTGAACACATGCACCGGTTACTTACAGTGACGATTCGCAGAAGTTATGCGAGGAGGAATTGAGGAAACAAACCCATTATTGGTTTTCTCGTTATTTACCTACGGAGAAATGGCAGTTCCGTGGAAGGCATGTTGTTGAGCTATTTTTTTATTTGTTTAAAGGTTGGGTGCTAAAAATAAAAGGAATTCCCGTAGTGCGGACTATGCAAGCATGCCGGAAATAGTACAGCACTTTGATAAAGAAAATAAACTAGAATCTCTGCGTTAAATTCCTATAAAACAGACATTTCTGTCTAGCATGATTTTTGGGGTCATACTGCTGAATACTTAGCTGGATCCCAATTGGGTTTTAAGTGTCACGGTCAGCACAAAGATGTTTTTAACAGTCAATGCTCAGATACTAATGGTACCAAAGAAAGGCCTTAACGACCTACTCCGAAAAGCCTTAACAAATAGGCGTTCCTGCATCTATGCTGCCAAAAGCATTTTGGATGTCAACGCCACCTTATCTCCTTGACAACAAACAAGAGCATGTTTCTGATTCGAATACATATATCTAATCTAACAGATAATCCCCACTGTTGACATAACAGAACATTAATCCCCTCACACAATCATCTACTAATTACATGCACGATTAGCCTCATGCATAACTTGGAATACAGACACGTCAGCAGCCCGTAATACCTGCGAGACCCGACGCTTCCGCCGGCGACGCGGAAGCAACGCAATCGTAATAATGATGACTTTGATTGTGTACTGCGACTTTTAGTCGCAGGAGATTGTGCTTTATGGAGTAAGGTGGGAATTGATGAAATGAGTCTTGTTCAAAGGATGGAAGATAGTGAACAAGTGGAAGACATAGCCCAAAGATTAAACATACTATAGCGGCCAAAAGTCAGACATATTATCCGTGTAACCAATTAATTGTGGTATGGTATCAAGTGTTTGAGTGGAGACCGCAAATGTCAGACAGTCTCAGACGAGGTGTAGCGAAGATCTTCGCAGGCTACTAGTAGTTGAAAGAAAGAAGCCGAAGATAGGCCTACTTCCAATAGTAAACTGCTATACGCTGATGATGATTACATGCAGAATTCTTCTTTTATGAACCCTCGTAGGCAACTAACTTGTCAAAGTTAAAGCACAAAACCCTTGGCATAGATTTAGATGACTTGCCTATTGCAAACTATGAATCACATCCTATAAATTCTAAAGCATAACCGTTTTTCGGCTTCACTTGCTAACTTAGTTTAAGATCAAAAGCATGATTTATGTATATACTGTACATAACAGTAAAAATTACGTAATAAGGCCAGACCACACATGTGGTATTGTCGGTACTAATGTGGAATTATTTAAACACATGCTGTCGGTAAATGTTAGCTTGCTGTAAATTACGGCATTTTAAAATAACGGTAGTTAAATAGAAACATAATTCCGTGTGATTGCAACAAACAAATATTATCGTATTACGAGCGCATGGGCAAATAATAACAGCCGCTCGGTTTAATCTTCAAGCTTAAGCAAGGCTTGCTGAGGTCGGTCCGTAGAAAAGTGACAACCCATCACATACCGAGCCCCTCTGAGTTCGGAGACCACGTTAAACAGTTGCTGTCATTCATAGAAGTTTGACAGTCGTATCGAGTAGTCAGAAGACCGAAAGACTGACACACCTGTACCATCTCAACATGAATGATGTAACTAAGGTTTTGTAAAACTATTCTGATTTAAAAGAGTGTCCATGGAGTTTCTTGCCCGTTCTTCTCCATAGAGATCTACGCTAGGGAATGGGCAACTACTTTCACAGTTTTTATGCTTTGTGACTAGGACTGTAGCTACATTTCATTGTTGTCTTTGTTTCGACAATTCAAAAGTGCCTGTAACTGGCCTACTTCAAATAAATGCTTTGATTTTGATAACCAGTCTTACCGAGGAGTATCGTCTTACTCAGTAACTGAGTTGAGGGGGACAGATAGGTAGTCGCTCCGTGGTGGTACTAGTATTCGGATGCATCCTGTTAGATTAGAAACCGATCTAAACATAGTACTCAATACTCAATACTCAAATTTTTATTGCATTCCATAAGTATTACATAGATGGTGTAACAAGGTAAAAGATCATTATGGACCCTGTCGGGCACAGCAACATTAGGAGAGAGGAAGAGGGCTAAGCAGCAATTCAATAACAAAAAGCAAAAAGGCGAGGCAGAAGAGCTCATATTTTCGTTACCGATAGAAGTTCTATATCTCTAAATGCATCAAAATTCTCCCCTATTCCTTTAAGCGTCAATCTAGGTTTCACAGCAACGAAAATTCAACGGTGATCGAACGAGACAGGTAGAAAATTGGTTTTTCTACGACGACGAAAATTGGCATCATCAAATATGAATTTTGCATCGGAATTAAAATGTAGATCGTAGCGTGAACCGTCGCAAATTATTGGAGTAGGAACGAATAAACAAGAACTATACATACTGTAGTATTGAATTTCTGTTTTAGGAGTATCAATTGGCAAGTATTGGTTACCTAATGCATTGTTACATTTTCAAACAAATCTATCTTTCAAAATTCCTTATCAAGGCTTCCTAGCACCATCGTTCCCTTGTTCTATTCCACTGTTGCTGCAATTATGTAAATTTCTTCATTAAAAACACCAGCCAAATGAACAGACTGATTAAAAATTTCGGGACCCTTTTTATTTTAAGCCTCCTTTACACTTTTGAGCGAGGGAGATTACATAAGTATTAAGCTGTTCTCAGCTGAACCAGGCTGGTTTATTCGAGGTATTCCGTGCTACTTTGAAACTGGATGATATTTACAAAATATTGTACACTAAGACATGGTTGCAATCTCTTAAAGGATTACTTACTTCTTCTACTTAGATTTTGTGGAAGTAACATTTTTAGGTTAACAGCAAACAATATTCAGCTTCTGCAGATCAAAACTCGTTGTCCTCTTTTTTTATTATGTGTGTGCAGTTGGCAAGGAATATTCGCATTGCTTTGTTTTATATGGCTTTGTCTCCCTTTGAGTTTTGACCCGGATTTTGTTTGGAGCACTATGTGAAATCAGGAAACCGTGCGTCCTATTTACGAAAATTCTTAATTTAAAGATTTCCGCAACTTTGTTTTTCTTTGCTTTCAAGACATGGGATGTGTGTTTTTAAACAGAAAATACAGAGAAACGTTTGTACTAAACGTGTGTGTGTGTATCATAAACTTCTTCCTTGTCTCTTGTACTTCTTTTTTATCTTTCTGACAATGGTACTACTGTGTTTCAAATTTGAACCAAAACTTCTCCGGTTCCACGAAGTTGCCGGTGACAGCACAGATGTCGCTTTGACTACATGCTTTTGGGGGATAGGAGGTGGAATAAAGTTTATGCAGCTTTACATCCATACACCCTCCGTCATTCCGTCGAGGAAGCTCCAATTTAGGACGTGCACTTGCAATTTACCTGAGCCGTCTTCGAACTCAAGTAAGGAGATGTAACCCTCATCTCGTAAAGCGGTTATCTGTCTGGATGAAATAATTCTGATGGTAATTGTTTGGTGTCCCAGAAAAGTTTTTTAAAGTTGCACCTTTTTATCACAGAACTAGTGCTTTTAGTTATTCATATCTCATCATTATTATCTACTACCCTTGTCCCATATTAGTCGCGGTCGGCGCCACACGTTTTTAATATTTATTTTGATCCACTGGCAGCCATCACGCTATCTTTTAACCCCTTTTTTATGTCGTTAGACAATTCATCCAGCTTTTCTTTGACCTTCCTCTCCCTCACGATCCATAAATATTCACGTATGATTTAACTACAGAGTACAGTTCCGATAGAACGCGACGAGATGTGAACTGACCTTTAGACGATTAGGGGCGGCCACTCATCCGTCCTCCGGGATTTGACGCTGTTGGAATCTTTCAAGCGTTTTAACGTCCTAAATATTTCCTTTTAAATCCTTCGCTGTTTCCGCTCCAAATTGTTGTTTCATCTTGTGATAATGGATTAATTGTTCGAAGCGCTAAGCTAAGCGGATAAGCTTTTGTTTTTGCAAGTAATTTGATAAAGGGAGAAATCCAACTTTTCAGATTCGGTTCAGTTTTGTCTTTCATTCAGCATCTTTTCCTCAAAGTAAAACGTCTGAACACAGAATTAAATGAGAAGTGAACGTGAAATTAAACAAAAATTATAATTCACTTGAGTGAGGTCCCTTTTCACATTGCCGCCGCCTCACAGTCAAGTCATTAGTCATAGTCGCATGGATGTCAGTCAATTCGTCATCGTCATCGCTTACGTATTGATAAACAATCAGCTGATTCCCCTCAGATATCTAAGTGGCAGAAACAATCAATCAATCAGTTCAATTTATTGTAGTTGACAGCTGTCCAGAACCCTTCTCTTTCCGCCTTCTGTATCTAGGTTACTTGATTCATCAGATCGGGGGACCTCCAACATGGTGTTTAGGGAATCGTGAGCTTTAGTTGTGGAATTTGGCCAGTTTTCATCCCAACTTGGGAGCTTTTGTTCTGTTCTACAAAATCTTAAATTCTTTCGCTCACTGATTTAGAACACACATTCTAAATTACTGGATCTAGATCAAAAAATGTGCATGGCTTTCTTTTATATATCAAAGGTGATCACTACGCGAATATTTTTTTAAAATCATCACCTACCAAGAGTTAAAAGTTCAAGAGGAAATAGTAAATGATGACGTGACGTCTGACAAGGGCGAATGGAAGAAAACGCGTTGCACCGACCTCAAGTAGAACTGGGACAAAGACGGGAAGAAGATGATAGGAGATGAAAGTTATGCATTTAAATTAGTATTTTTTTCCGATGAGAAATCACATGGGGCGGATAAATTGCTTGATTCTATATAAATCCATACATATACATATTAGAACAACTCCCTAATACACACGTTGGTGCCAATGAACAAACAAATACGGTAATTATTGCCCAATTAATTGTATTATTTCGATAAATGAGTAAATAAAGCGGACGTGGTTTTGATGCAACTGTGGCAGAATTTGTACTTTTTGTATTTATGTTGCAAAATTATATCATGCGTTGTTTATCGCTATGGCAAGGTATTGAAAGGTCTGCCAGGGCTACGGGACTGTTCGAAAGAGATACCGTGGCCCTGGAACACAAAGGGCAAAGAAGTCCTCACTTGATGATTTCTCATCCGTAAAAAAAAAAAGCTATTGAAAGGTAGGAGAAAAGCTTAGAATTATCTTTCGCTTTTGACTTTAGATTTCTATTTGACGAATACAGCCTCTGATTGCCTCGGTAGTCTAGTGGTCGTAAGCGCGACTGCTGAGCATGAGGTCCTGGGTTCGATTCCCAGGCGGGTTTTTCTATCAGAAATTTCTCAGTAGCAGCCACGGAGGAGTCTGCATTAATACCAGATTGATGGCAATAGGCACGCCCCCTATTGCATGAGACTTAAAACATAACTGGCGAAATGTAGGTGTACTATTAGGTACACCTCTGCCTAACCTTTCGAGGATTACAGGCGTGATGTTATGAATACAGCCTTTAGCGCTTTCCACCAGTCAGCAAACCAGTTGAAAACCAAATCATTATTTATTGTACAACGCCTACTTTTGTATTCGATTACGATAGAAAAGGAGGATCTATGCTCTTCACTGGTGTCTTCTTCTTTTCAAATCGATGTTTAAGTCCTCTTATATGTAAGAGTAGGGACACTCTGGACACTCCAACTGAAGGGCCATCGTCTGATCAAGAGTTCTGAGACTGCGTGTCAGAACGATCTAAAATCCCCCATTTTCTTGCCAGATTGTGTTTGCAGCGGCCTTATTGGATGTTTTTTTTTGTGTATGGCATCTTGCAGGTCAACCTATGACGTTGTCGTCTGCTTAACCGGACTATCCTGTGTCTGCCTTGAGTGCAAGGCCTCCAGCCAGGGGATTATTGGATGCGCATTGGCTATTTTATTTACCAGAAAACTTTACCAATGTCCGTTTTGTTTGTCATCATCTGCCTAGCCTTTTCCCAACTATATTGGGGTCGGCTTCCAGTCTAACGGGATGCAGCTGAATATCAGTATTTTACATGGAGCGACTGCCTATCTGACCTCCACAACCCAGTTACTACTGGGTAATACGATACCCCTTGGTAAGACTGGTTGTCAGGTTTTTTGGGCCACTGACTGCCTAACGACTGTCTAAGATCTACAAATGACAGCCGGGACCAACGGCTTAACGTGCTTTCCGAGGCACGGAGGAAACTCGGTATGTAATGGGCGGTCACCCATCCACAGACCAACCTAGGCAAGCACAGCTTAACCTAAAGATCGATCCGAGCGGCTGTTATTATTTAGCCACGAATGCTACCTGTCAAACGGGCGTATAGCACTAGACAGAACGGTTTGTTACCAAGTAGTAACAAGTTTTAGATTACGAGTTTTTTCGTCTTGTCCCTCCATCGTTCGTAAATATTTGAATGTCTTTGGTATCAGGATTCATACATTCGCCAACTTATTCCAGCCAGACTCAAGCTAACTTCTGATACCATAAGCCCTGTATATTATGTCAGAGATTAAAGTAATCCCCGAGTGAATCCGGAACTAGTCGAACATAGCCGAACGTTGCCGGACATAGCCGAACATTTGGCGGAGTGTTAAGCCTTATACATGGTGTAATATTTTAGTCTTACACGCTACTTTTGGACTTAGTATCTTTGCCAAGTTTTACTTTATTCCGTTAGTATACTCTTCATATTTCTGGATTCACTTGGGTACTTTAAGATCGGCTTCCAATTTAATCAGATGATAAATACAGGATAAGTATGTAGTAGGTACTATGGGAGAGTTTTTATCGTGAATTCGTGACAGTATGTTTTAGTACGAGGGCAATTTTAAATGTCCACGCGGACGAAGCCGCTGGCAAGAGCTAGTTAAGTTTATAAACCTATAGACCGACCGCTTTAATGAGTCCTCCGCCTTGCCTCATCAAAGGCACATTAACCGTCCACAAACTCCTAACAATATCCCACAGGTTATTTGCTTTAAAATAACCATAATCCACTTAGGTATTACGATACTAATGGGACCAATACGTGATCAACCTTCAGAATATTCCATTTAAATTGATACCTTCGCGAGGACTCAATAAAGCGATCAGGCTATAAACTCAAAAGTACACAAAAACAAGCCAGTATTTTCTTTCAGCTTCATTTACTTTAAGAAAACAAGAAAAAGAATACACATAGCAAACATCACTCAATCCCGTAACGTAAACGTAAATCAGTACCTACGTCTACGTCAAGCAAACGAAATCACGAAGGAAAGAGATATCGAGACGTCCAAACACATTTTAATCACAAACCAATCCCGTATCGCGTTTCCGTGCTTCAAATGCGGGTAGGTACACCGAACGATTTTCTACACTCCATCTTCAACTCTATAACCATTAGCAAATGGTTTACAATGAATTGACGGGTCTATACGTTTCCAATCTGCACCGTCTCGAACTTTAGTCCTTACTGCACTACAACGTAGTAATCGTGCTCTATAATGAGCTGTGGCACGACGGCATAAAGTTCAAAATTGATGGTTATGCAGCAAATGAATCGGCCCGTGTCAGCCGGTGGCGTTTCCTGCTATCAAAGCTCAGTTTACATAAACAAACTTTTCAGGTTGGTAAATAATATAGTGATAGATGTGGGATGTTGTAAATATTTATTAAATAGATCAGTGGTCAACACGTCACGTTAAAAATTGAGACCGAGGAAGACACTGGGTTTGATTCCCGGGTCGGGCATAATGCTATTTGGTTATCCAAACAAGGAATTTTATATTAAAAGCCCATACTCTGGATTTGTGTCCAATTGATGGCAATAGGCTCGCTCCCTATTACATCAGACTTCCACAAAACTAGCGAGCTACACAAGTCTAACCCTTCAGGAATTGCAAGCATAATGTTAAGTTATTTCTAACTAAAAAACTGAGGAACATAAAATCGAAAGAACGCCATTGAATTGAACGGTCGCCCCGTCGCTGGTTATTTGTATGTCACAATCACAACTCATAAGCACAATGGTAGGTATTAAAATAATTGGGTCGTCGCCGGCCCCGATGCGACTGAGCCTAGGCTAGACGTAAAAATGTTCATTGTTCTACAAATTATGAATTTACGGTCTCATGACTTTGTTTAGAATTGCTATGGAATTGTGACAGTTCTGCTGATGCTAATTTTGCAGTAAGTAGAGCTTTTAAAGAAAGCAGTTCGTGGCTAAATAATAACAGCCGCTCGGGTCGGTCTTAACGTTAAGCCGTGCTTGCCTAGGTTGGTCTGTGGATGGGTGATCACCCATTACATACCGAGTTTCTTGCGTGCCTTGGAAAGCTCGTTAAGCCGTCGGTACCGGCTGTCATTTGTAGATCTTTGACAGTCGTTGCAGTAGTCAGTGGCCTAAAAAGTCTGTCAACCAGTCTTATTGAGGGGTTTCGTATTACCCAGAATTCACTGAGTTGTGGGATCACCCATCCACAGACCAACCTAGGAAAGCGCAGCTTAACCTGAAGACGACCCGAGCGGTTGTTATTATTTATCAGTCTTTAGGTATATTCGAAACAAAGCCCTTTTTCACTTACATTTTTGCGTAGAAAAAGGCACTAACAAGAGCAGCATTCATTGGCATTGGTATTGGTTGGATTTGGTATCAAACACGGTCATTAAAAAAAACTGCACCAGCTGATATTCCAGGCAAACAATTTTAATCCTTCAGTAAATAAATTCGAAAGTGAAATAGCATGATCGGATCGACGCTTTTCAAACAGCCATCCATCATGATATTCAAATATGCACACCTGTGTAGAATCAAACTGGATTCGCGTTGTAAAATATTTTTGTAGTTTTCTAAGTATATTTTGGAATGATTGTCGATAAACGGTATAAGGAGCTTTGGCAGAAAATCAGCCAGATCGGGGGACGGGCCTAAGGCCTACAGAGGATCGATAGGAAGACCTGGTTGAGACTCGCAGAGACCAGGAAAGCGTAACATCAAAGAGGGAGGAGGTGAGAGGAGATGAGGAGGCCGATATATAACAGCGGATGAAAGAAGGCTATACCGCTAGGCGCCACGCTCCTACACGGTGCATTTAGTTTTTAATTTACAGGATGAAACATAGTAATCTTTGTGGGCAAAGTTCGTTTTGCTTTATCAAGGATTGGTCAATTAATTGGTTGCTTAACGTTTAACCTTCTACTGATTTAAAATGTTACATTCTGTGCCGAGGACAAATAATTCGGGATAACGGCAGGAGGATGGATGATGATTCTAGGTAAAAATACATCACACAGGGAAAACGTCACAGAGTTCTCTACTATGTTCGATATACAGGATGACAGGACACAATTAATTTAAAAACGAGTCAGGAACAATGAACAGCTAATTTCTTTTAACAAATTAGTTTCCGTTTTCGATCTAGAAGTTTCTATAGTCCATAGTCACAGGAACATTGAAGCAGATTAAATTAATTAATCGTCATCATTTGTGTAGCCTTTTCCAACAACGTAAAGATCCGCTTCCAATGTCGAAAAAACCGAATGTCGCTGGAATATTAAACATGGAACCGACTGCCTCTCTGACCTCACAACTCAATTACTTTGTAACACCATGATACCCGCTTCTTCTTAGTGTAGATGAGAATCCACCATGAGTCGGCCTGGAACTTGGCTACAGTTTTGGTGCTGCCACTAGGATCTACCAATACCTTTGCAACAATTGGACTGCCAAGTATTCTCCAACAAATGAATTGCCATAGTCAAAAAAACATTTCAAGCAAATCAAACTATCTTAATCAATTGGGAAGTCATAGTAACAGCTTTGAGAACCAGCATCAGGAACAAAGTAGGACATAATATGATCTAGCAATGTAAGAAGACTGCACCATTATCAGTCTTTATCTGATCTGCCTAGCCTTTTCCCACCTTCTCCAACGAATCAGTTACAAAAGTGGAGGTTTAACAGGCAATAATTATATCCATAACAAAATTAAATGTCGGAGCATTTAATTTCCTACACCCGTAGCACAAAGCGGGCCTCACCAAGATCAGTTCAATTAAATCTATGGATAAAAACTGGGAGCATATTACATAGCAGGCAATTAATGGAGGAGGCATTGCTTTGTCTATGATGTATAAAAAGTAATTGCTGTTTACAAAGATGTCGATTCATAGACTACGCTAATTGTAGACTTCCCGTAACTTCCCATGAGTGTCATAAAGTGCTACAAAGTATGATTATGTTGAAGAAGCATAATGCACGTAGGTAATAACTTTGAACTACGTCTACGTAGCTGTATTTACTTTATGGGAACGGCAGGAATAAATGTTTTCTATAATTTTCTAGTAAGCACAATCAGGCATATTAATTTGACCATATAATTTAATGTGTCTCTGTTCTAACTGATTAGTTTTGAC
Source organism: Noctua janthina (assembly GCA_963576755.1). Taxonomy (NCBI): domain Eukaryota; kingdom Metazoa; phylum Arthropoda; class Insecta; order Lepidoptera; family Noctuidae; genus Noctua; species Noctua janthina. Next base: position 14,607,974 of record OY755061.1, read on the forward strand.
GACCTATTCCGAATGTTAATTGCTATGTAGATAAAGATAGATTTTTTAACAAAACTCATTTACTAAACCATCTTATTAATGGTACAACGGCGGTCTTATCGCTAAAATGGAATCTCATTCTATTTATTTATTACATTTAGTACAGCTTGATCGAGCAATAATTCGCGGTTTTCGTCATCATCATCTGCCTAGCCTTTTCCTAACTATGTTGGGGTCGGCTTCTAGTCTAACCGGATGCCTATCTGCCCTCCACAACCCAGTTATTACCGGGTAATACGATACCCCTTGGTAAGGCTGCGCAAATTACAATAAGCAAATTATGGAGCAAAAGCCATTTCGTTTAACCTACTAGTCTTTACGCAGACGCCAACTGATCTTAATAAAGGGTCTTATCCATACAACCATGCATTGCCAAGTCTACAACTCCTCACACAATGGGCCACAATACGCGACCTACATACCGCATCCATCACATCACAGATATTACGCACTCCGCACATTTGTCGAACAATTCCGTCTTAGGCGCAAGGTCGGTGAACCCATCTGCCGAACAACTGAACTACGCACACTTGTGGCACCCTCAGTGGGAGAGGATCGTAAGTGCTGCTATGATTAATTAATTTGGAGGGTAAATTGTGTGCAGAACTGCAGATTTGTTGATGAGGAGAGTCACTAGAGATGGGACGCGTGTGTTATAGGGAGTGTCCAATGTTGTATAACAGTAGCAGTATATCGGTTAAAATAATGATAGTCGGTGGTCTAGTGGTCGCAAGTGAACATGGGTTCGATTCCCAGGTCGGGTAAATGTGAAAAAACCCATTTTCTACCAAGAATTTCTCAGTGGCAACCATGGAGCCTGAATCGGTGCCCGGTTGATGGCAATAGGCTCGCCCCCTATTACATGAGACTTAATCATAACTGGCGAAATGTGGGAGTACTACTAGGTACTAAGCCTTACCCTTCGGGGATTACAAGAGTGATGTTATGATGATGATAATTCATAAGGTACTCGAGGCTAATAAACCGTTAGCCGCAGTAGCACTTACGACATTGTGTCACCAAAGGTTACACACATGCGCTGATGTGTTTATCGCTATCTACCCGCCACCGCTACCTACAAACGAGCACATGTGCGTGTCTACGAGCCAACGCCGGATGTGGATGACAGAGAAATTGTTTGTGATCGAATTACACAACTCAAGATGTTTGCTGATCTTTTTATCAATTTATTTAAACAGATGTATAAAAGCGTAAATTGAAACGTAGAGGGAGCTCTATGGCCGATTCGCCTTGTATACGAAACATGGAGATCGCTCTAGAATACTCTTGAAATCTGAAGCCTGCGTAATTCGCTCTCTAGTGTCTAGCTCTGTTGCTCAATCATAAAAGAAAAATGTGCACGAAGATACGGACAAATTGCGGGCCGACTGGACACCGGACACTGTCTGAAACTACTTCAGCATTAGCCGTAAGTTTGCAGTTGCGTCCACAAATTTTCTCTACCGACTTGACCGAACCGTTTAACATCTTATTCTGATGCAGTAAATTGGGATTTCATAAATGTTAATATCAATGTTATCTTAATGATGTTAGGGTTTCTGAACAGTCTGCTTGCCTTATGGGCTTGCCGTACTGTTGGCACGCCATTGGCGCCATCTTATTTTTAAACTATTTCATGAAATACAACGTTTACCAACAATGTCCCCCTGTCAATGTCGTTCCAGCCATTTCCAGCGTCAAGACTTCTTTCCTAACTTCTTTCTTCAAAACGAACAAAGCTTGGCAATGAGCCCTTAACACGTTCGAATGACAAAATCTTACCGAAGTGTCAATGTCAACAGTGTTACAAAACAGTTCAACGCCCTGACTTTTTATTTACATGACAAATTAGTAGAAGTACGCTAAACGATACTCTCAGAAAAACTGTTAAAGAACGATGTTTTTTCTATGGCACTGTTCCTAGCTGTTGCAGCTTTATCTGATTATAAAGCTGCAACAGCTAGAAACAGCTGAAGAAGACCATCGAATGTTTATTTGACGTCCAAACAACTTAGTCATGAAAGTCCCTTAAAAGATTCTAGTGCCTCAAAACTAATTCTGCCCTCATTCTTTTTATAATGAAGTTTCTTGCCCATTCTTCTTTATTTGAAACTTCTCGAATGCGAAACTAGAAACTTTAATGGTAATCGAAATTGGATTCCTCCCTCAATATTTATTTATTTATTTATTTAACACTTCAAGCACAGAAGTACAGAGGCGGACTTAATGCCATAGGCATTTTCTACCAGTCAACCTTTGGGTGATGCAGAGACAAGCAGTGGTAGGTGTATATCTGAAAATAATTTTAAATAATAATAAGATTAACTACAAGGATATAAATACTATACAAATACTATAAATATATATCAAAATTTAAATTAATGTAAATAAACATTTCCACGAATATACCAAATATTATGTGTTTGATCTATGGTTAAGTTGAATCCACGTAAGATCCTGCTGAATACAGCCCTCTTTCAGTACTCCTTGTCCTTATAAATATATGGTAAGCTAAAGTTCCATTAGGGACATAACTTGAACCATAATATTTACCTAGCCATCCATTAGAGAACAAGGACCCTTCATCATATCTGACAGATGAACACTATAGCCCTTTGCACAACAAAAGGAGGGGTTGGTGGCGCGAAAACTGAAGATGAAAAATATATCCGTGCAATTATCTTGGTAGCGTGTCTCTGGGCAAAGGGTGGCAGCAATATTTCAAATGTTGCTTTGATCTATCCAGCTTAGAACATGCACCACGTTTTGAGGTCCTCCCAGTAATTATAGGATGATGGCATTTTTGTAAATTAAACCACAGACATGATATGATACGATGATAACAGTTCGAGGGTGCATTCTGAAGTTGGCAACGTCGCGGTTCAATATTTCGGTGTTTTGAATATTTAATCAAATATTACTGAATTAACCCCTAATACTATTACATAACATCACGTCTGTACTCCCAGAAGCGATAAGCTAAGGTGTACCTCATAACAGTACACTCACATGCCACCAGTTATGTTTAAGCCCCTCTTTGGAATCAACCGGGCATAAATCCAGACTCCGTAACTGCCACTGAGAAATTCCAGATGAAAAAACCCAATAACACCTAAGCTCGACTTTGTACATAAGCTTTATGTTGTAATTGTGTATTTCTCTTATTTTGGTGTGCAATAAAGAATAAGAATAAGAACACTATGTAATATATCCAACCTGAGAATCGAACCCAGGACCAATTTCTCAGCAGTCGCGCTTACGACTACTAGACCAACGAGGCGGTCCCTAATAAACAATACCAATTAGCTGCCAATCCTAATCTAATCAGACGTTGATACACGAACACTTCACAATTCGCCGGCCTAGTCGTATAAACATTATGTAAATTGTTGTCTGATTCAGTGGGGAGCGACGCGTATCTCCGGCTCTTGTGTGCACACTACTGTCGTATAGCAAGGAGGTGCAGAAGTCCGTAGTCTTTGAACAAAGATAGAAAGCCGTGAGGTAGTAGATACTTTGTCTCGTAAATGAAGATAAGAGGGGAAAGCAGATTAGAGTTTTCTAGACGGAGACTCTTGTAGACTAGCTCTCTCTCTCTCTCTCTCTCTCTCTCTCTCTCTCTCTCTCTCTCTCTCTCTGTCTAATAAAGAAATAAATAGTGGGAATACTTCACGCTACGGAAATATGTAAACCAGTCAGTAAGGTGGCTGAAAATTCAGGACGTGTCAGATCTATGTTGTTGGTGTCTTTGTTGATCTGTGTTGTTGTTGTGTTGATCTTTGTTGTTGTTGTGATCTGTGTTATTGTTGTTGTTGTGTTGATCTATGTTGTGTTGTTTTTTTTTTAAATTAATAATAAATAAATTGTTTAAGTATTGTCAATCTTAGAGGTTATTTCGAGGAGAGGCGATGAATCACTGCAGTGGTATTGCATCCATTCCTTGGTTTAGCATTAAAGTATTTGACAGTTTGATACAGTGTATTTTGCAGACTGATCCTACTGCACTATCATTCACTATGCTACTATTATGACATCACAGTATGTCTTGTATGATAAGTAGGTATTGGAAAACGCTGTAGTGTGGTTATTCCTGATGCAATATAAAGCCCGTTATGTTATATGCTTTGAAAGACATCACGAAGACGCCAAATGCTATGCCAAAACACATTTTAACATAATAAATTTCGAATATAATCGTATCAAAAAGTTAAAATTCACAATTTGTCGGCAACTCGGCACATCGGCACTCACTACGGATCACTTAAGAAATTTGTACTACTTGGATCTCCGCCAATACCATAAAAGCAGAAAAAGAACTAACATAAATATGGGCTACTATACTATAAATATTTGATGAAAATAACTCACACCATGAATATATCAACAGCATAGTGGTCGTAGTCACTATGTGGTATGAGAAGGCAATTTCTTGTACATCCGGCATTTTAATGCACGGTGTTTATTTTCCATCATATCAAAGTTCACAGAGCAGATGTTTGAAACAGCCGTCATTCTAGTTGACAAGCAGCATGCAAACAGAATCAGTACTTTTTTATTCAAATGCTGGATGGAAATACTCATCATCACCATCCGATCCACTGCATAGTCCTCTCCCAAGCGTCGCCACAAAATCCGGCCCTTTGTTTCTCCAATGCAGTGGTTTCCCGCGGTATTCACCAGGTCATCGGTCCACCTAGTGTCCTTGATTTGAGACTGACTTGGGATTGGTATCGTGGTGAAAGGATTAGCCAGTCAGCGTGGGGACTCGCTGACTGCCTAGGGTGCGCCGGACGTATAGAGGTTCAGTGGATACGTCACTCGGGGAGGCTCCTTTCGTGCACCACCACCATTTATTTATTAATCAGCCTTAGGTATTTGATAACGATCTAAAAAAATATTAAAAAATATCCCGACTACCACTATGTTCTCCACAAATTTGCGCCATATCCTACGTCCATCAGTACCTAAGCCCCGAAAATTGTACATAAGAAAATATTCAATCCAACAAGTCACGTCTCCGTTATAACTCACGTTTTGGGGTGGGCAATGTGGCCATTGGGATATTGATTTATCACTGCAAATAGCTCTGATTGTTTGTTGTTGTCTATATCTTCTATAAATATCGTCATATCTAAATCAACATCAACTATGTCTATATCTACACGGCTACACCTACCTTTATGAGAACAAAAGAAGAGTTATTTTTTGTTTATGAGAACAAAAGAAGAGTCGGACTTGTTCTAAGATAGCTATAGTCAAGCATTAATATGTATAGTATAGGTACTAGCTTAGCTGTACAAAAAGATCGCTTGATATACAGGCTGGAAGGGAAACCGACGCACTAACGGTTCCCACGAATTCGGAACTTCATACCGAACCCCCCTTTTTTGATGGGAAATCATCAAATGACCCCCATGGGCGGAGAGTGTCAGACTTGTACTGACTAAAACCCATCCATGTTCCTTCGACGATCCTCGCAGTGGAAACACCCGGGCGTTTCCTCCCGCCCGATTCGGTACGGGAACCTCCCGAAACAACCGTGTCCGGTGAGGACGTGTGTCAGGCGGTAGGTGAGGGCGCCGTGGCGCCTCTCATGCCACTCCTCAAAGTGGGGACTTATCACCACTATGGTGGCGTGCCCTATACCGAACCCCCTCACATGGAAATTTTTCATCGTTCTGAATACGTGGTCCCTTCCACCCTGTGTACCTACATAAACTGCCTGATTCCCATAGGTATAGTGACAAAACCACAGAACACCACCTGCTACGATCCTTTCACACTTCTTTTGCTTCGTCTACGTTCATACACGCACTCTGCTTGTGAGTGCTAAAACGGTTGCAGTACCAACAATCAGTCGGTCTGAAATCTCCACTACTAATATTATTTAATTTACCTTTATCTTCTACAAAATATTCAGTTACTGATTCCTTATCTTACTCTTTTGTTATCAGATTATTTTCTTTAACTTTTTCCTCGTTCGTATCGTTTATTACCCTTTCCTGCTACTATAGGTTAACATCCACAGTCCAGCCAGTCAAGCCTCATAAAGTTTATTGCAAGGAAGTGCACAATCTCTCTCGTAAATACTATACTACAATTTCTTAACGTTACGTTTTACAACTTGGGTGGGCTATATTTATGCTAGTAGTTACACTAGTGTAACTACTTACACTAGTGTAACTACTTAACACTGTATCTATAACTAGAGTAAACATTCCGACTGACATTACCAACTAATACTCGAACATGAGAAATGTCGAGCTAGCTTGTATCTGCGGCTTCGCTCGCGTTATGGTCGGGAATAATCCCACGGACACAATTTAAATACCTATAACACTCGGGGATAATGTCGCTTTCATACTTGAAATAATTTTCGAAATCCGATCAGTCATTCCGAAGATTACCCTTCATCCAATCATACGAACTTTACCTGTTTATAATATTAGTAGAGTTTAAGAAAAGTTTATTTCAGAAATGATTCAGCGATTGGGTGACCATGTCGTTCCAAAAACATAACCTCACCCACTGCAGAGAGTTAAAGAGGCCGAATTCTTAGAAATCCCTTAAAAAAAAGGTCAATTCACAAATATGTACAAAATTAAATCTCATAACCTGCAATCAATGATAGCAAGTCAGAGGCCCATGGGCGGCAAAAAAAACTCTGACACCAGGTTAAGCACTAACCACACGATAAAGAAAGAATGAAAGCACAACCAAACGCAAACACTCTCGAATATATTCTACCCATAAACACGCAAACTAACAAAAAACCCATTCAAAACTTCTAACAAACAATATCTAAAAACACTCATACACGCCAGAGTTACAAGTTTCCCCTAACAAATAGTACACGCACCTGCCCACCTTGATTATTCCCTTCCGCCCTTTCGAGGCAGCAGAAGGTAAAAAATGTACTCCAACGTCCCCTTCATGCATGCGTGCGTGACCGGTAATAAGAAACTGTGGCTCAAGTGGTTGCTTGGCATGTGGTAGAGGAGGTGGAATAGGGTAAGTCTTTGAAATTTGTAGGAAATTGGTATTTGAAATTAAAAAAGTAGCCCCCGAAATTCAAATTTTGTTATGTTTTTTGCAAAATCCGTAAGATCCCTGCTTAGTGACTAGTTGTGCAGAGCAAATATTATAATCTGTACGTGCAGGAAATGCAGATTTTAGTTTGTTAGAAATAAAGGTGTCTTAAAGATAGGCACTTTTTCCGTAGGTTTCGTTAAGGTAATGGTCTCGTAAATGTGGTTATGGCAAAATGTAATTTAAATGTAATGAAGTTAGGCAATGCAGGTTAGTGTTTATTTATCCAGTATCATCTTAAGAACAGAGACATTTAACTGAACTGAAGACGCTGACTTGGCGTTAGATGGTGTTGGTACACAGTTTTATTAACAAGGTGGGTAAGTAGTAAGTTTTGTGTTTTGCATGGAGTTGGTTTTCTGCAATTAAAACTAAGTCTGAAATAGCAAGGTGCAACAACATAGTCAGAGATTGCTGAATATCTAGAAAAAAAAAACAGGATAATATGATTTTTATGCTAATTCATGATAATATGATAATGTCTGCATGAATGACCCTCTTGCAAAGAACCAAAACATTCTGATGTCAATTAAAATCAACATATAAGAGTAGAGAAAAACCAAAGAAACGATGGATGGACTGTGTGAAAGATTATATGGCAAGAAAGGAGGTGTCTGATGACAAATAATAGAGAAGTATGGAAAAAAAACGTACTGCGCCGCGCGCTGATCTCAAATAATCTTGATGATTATGAGAATGATGATGTTTCCAATTAAATGAGGAAATTAATAATTATTAATTAAATTAACTACACGGGATTCTTTCCCGAGGAAACTACGCGCACTTATGAGCATCGTTATGAGAGCGCTTCGGTTCGGGATGAAATACTAGATAAACAGCAGTCAACGAGTGTCAAATTCCTTTGCATCTTGCAATTCAAAAACATCCCTACCCGTCATCATTAGGCAAAACAAATATTCAAAAGTTCAACAAGTCTATCCTTCATGGTCCAATAACTCCACCGGTTATTAATAAACGTGGATCAGTGAATGGTTTCCGCAGCGTCGAATTATTTATAGGTCATTTTTATGATCAGGGGCGGGCTGGTACCGGGAACCGGGGAACTGTTAAATGTATTCCCGATATAGGCAGGTACGAGTAGGAGAATGGCTGACTTGCTACTGGTTAACGGTGTCTCATAAATTATGATGTTGAGATGGGTTGATGGATTTCTTGAAGCGTAATGAACAGTTTAATGATAGCTACAGATTTTGGTTGATTTATTCATCAAAGCGAATTTATCGAATATAAATATTTTGTCAGCTCGAAATAATTCATCATTTAGAGAGATGATTCAGTTGACTTCTTTGCTTTTCAATTAGCAATTATTAACTGTAATCTCATCATTTTCGTCATTCTTCTATCGCTAATGGGCTTTTTTCTCATTTTCTTTATTTCCCACTTCACTCAGTAAAGTCAAGGGAACAAGCCAACTATGTTAAAAACTACATAGGACTATGAAGAACAGGAACAGGGTGTAAAGTTCTTCATCCCCCATAGGTAAGGCAGGTTCCTCCGACCAGACTGGTGTTATGTCTGGTGAGCAACTGCCCGCTGCTGCAGTTGATGTCGGGTTTTTCTGTATAGTCGCGGACATCTTTATAAGATTTTGATATTAGTTCTTCATGTGTGTCATAGACGGCGCTATAGTACTTTTTGTCCTATGTTGCTGTAGTACTTGTTGTTGTGCCGCTACAACTAGTTAGTTATTACATTATGCTTATCTTACATGTCTGTCTGCATTTTCTTTTATTTTTGCAAACACCAAAAAAAGAATTCATCCAAAGCTTTTCATCAAAACCCGCTGAATATCAAGTGTCTACCCAAAACAAAATCCGTTAGCTTATTTTCTTTACACCCGAAAGTTGTTTCTTCAAGAATCCCGAACTGGCTGTAAACTGAGTATCGCTTTGAATATATTCCTGAATCCGCCGCTTGAGCTGAGGCGACCAAAAGTTTTGGTGGCAAGTTTATCTTGGCTTTACACCTTGTAACATACAACTTGTCGTGTTTTTTTACTTAGAGATGTTTTAGTATCCCGAAAGGATGAGCAAACATTATGTGCTATTTCAGATTTATTTGATTGTTGAAAGGCTAAAAACGGTTATATGCTATCTTCCTCATGATACTGAACTGTGACGTTCACAAATAGGATAACGATTATCCTGTTAGGTACGATTTTATTTATATTTTTCTGTTATGTTTAGTTCCATAACGCATAACTAATAATTCATGTTGGGTTCATTATTGCTACCTGAATTAACAACTGAAGAAAAACTAGGAAGAGTAAAAAGATTACAACGTAATGTTTAAAAACGTCTTGTCTCTCGGAGATTTGACCAAATAGGACCAAAGATCAAGAATGGTATACGACCAAAGATCTCGTCAACACACTTTGTAAGATTTAATACATATTACATAGCTGTTGGAACCTAATTTTTGCCTCGACTTTATAGAATAGCGCTGGGCACACTATATGTCCTTTAAGCACTCCAATAATGGAACAACAACACAACTACTAAACAAAACATTGTGTTCCACGTATAACCTTATGTCTTACAAAACGAATTACCACTTACAAACCACACTCAATCATATTAAAGTCCAATAATAAACATTCATGAGCGTACGAAAATGAACGCATTCTGCCCACACTAACGACTTGAAGCCCTCAGGCTGTTCAATCGAAAAAGGGGCATTTTCATCAGCAAGAAATGGAGCTCAGTCACGACATTGTGACATTTCAAAGACATTGACTATTCAAGGAATAACTAAGAGAAATTATACCGAAACACGGAAAAAAACAAACGGAATACTTCATCGTTTACCACACAGTATTTCCTATGACGTTCTACATTACCGACGACAAATTCTAGATCATCATAATCTATAGAACGCCTCTTCATATGTAGTCGATTTAGTACGCCAGGATTCGTAATCATTGTGTTTAGTAGTTGCAGTTGGGTATATATAAATAATGTCATGAACAATTTCCGTAATACATACAGATACGTCAACCAACTATTCACCTTCAATTTTCATCTTCAGCACGACTAAAAGATTATTAGTGTACCTGACAGACTCTTTACATCTATAAATACGCCATGTTCAGTTTTAGCAATGCATTCTGGCTTCTCATATTTTAGTGTCAATTCCCTAGTGTTTTATGACCCCATTACATCGCAATATTTTCATAAGGAGAAACGTGATCTGGGTCGAATGACACGGTAAGTCATACGTATTTCTCTTCCTTCTTCGTATATCCCTTTCCCAAAGTACCTTAACGTCATGCCTGTAATCTCCAAAGGGTTAGGTATAGGTGTACTGCAAGGTAAACCACATTTTGCCGGTTATGTTCAAGTCAAGTGTAATAGGGGGCGAGCCTAATCTCGTCGACCGGGCACAAATGAAACTCCGGGCTGCTGCGGACAAATTCCAGGTGGAGAAACGCAACATAGAACCTTATGTTCAAGCAGTAGAGCTTGTAATGAGACAGTCATCGAAGTATATCATCAATGTTATTACTTCATCAAAAAGTTTGTACGAAAGGTTTTGTAAAATATTCAAGTTTAGTCACAGTCGAGTAGTATTTAGGTTATCGGTCAACCTTGACAATGTTGCTGATGCGTTACGGCTTCCGAACAATAACGTGAGTCCTTGTATGGTTCGGAGTAGGACACGTGATCAAAGATGTTTATTTAGACATGATAATATGGTAAATCAAAACACATGGGCACTTATAAAACATCGAGAAAAGGTGCACGGTTCGGGTTGGTCGTTTCCTATGGAGAAGAACCGGCAAGAAACTCCATGGTTACTCGTATTAAAATTATTTGGTTTTACAATATTATGTTACAGCGTTAGTACTTAACTATGGGAGGACAGTGTACGTAGCCCCAACAATAAGTCGTTGCAAAACATATAAGCCATGTTAATAAAGTATGGCTTGGCGCAATAGGTGTTGTGTCCAGGTATACTGCAGTTTTTTTTTTTATCTTAATGGGCATTGGATAAGATCCCCTGATTAGGCCAGCTGATTAGAAAGAATATCTGTTGAGGTCACTTGGGTGGTTGTAGTAAGGAGAGTAAATAAAATGCACAAGTCCGTAAAACCAGTCTATTCGATATTCACGCTAACAGGGTTAATACAGTGTTACACAAGTTACAGTTTCGGCGCGCCGCAAACGACTGCCGGCTAAACCAAATGCGCGGGGGAACATTACCATTTGCAGCGTTAGCACATTGCTGCCTGTAGTCCCTACATACCTCCCCCCTTTAAAAAAAAAATAATAACTGTTGGTTTTTTATATCCTGCTGTCCTGTCTTGGCATCATTGTGGCCTGTCACCAACAACACAAACCCTGCGGTCCGACCTCCGATCGAACAGCAAAATATAATTGACCCAGACCTACATTTATACATTGTTATACATTGTTAATCTTAATTATGTCGCTAATAATTGATATCGCTAGCACTTTTTGAAATACAATAGCCTCTTTCAACATGACAAAAATTTTTTTTTTTATACCACTGCTACGTTTCTAAATTCAATACAATGTTCACTTAACTCTAAAACTTATAGTTATTGTGTAACCGTTTGTTATTCACTGCAACCCCTGTGCCGTATTTTGCGTTCCCGGTACTGTTGGTATTACGCGTATGAATCTCGTGGGACGGCCGACTGCTGGGCCGCTGTGGTCGCGGGTCCTGCAGGCCATATAGTTGTCAACTCTTTTCTTATCCATTTCTTAGTGCCGGTACAACATTGTCTTCCGCACAAACAAATCGTCATTATGGACAGGACGATGGCGATCACTATAATTATTATACCATAGTTCTCTAGTTTAGCTTCTAAGTCTCCGACATGTTTCGCGTTATTAGCTCCCTGTTGGGTGATTACGACTTCCTCGTTTTTAGTGTTATAGTTTCCCATTTTTGTTAAATTTTAATTTTATTATTTATACGACCGGCACTTAGTGTTATGTTTCGTTTATTCTAAAGATTCGCAAAATTTGGCACAGTGATTTAAACGTTGCTATAGATTTAATTACAGTATGCTATGGTAGCAAAAATCGCACCGGTGGCTTTACACGGCGGCCACTGCGCGTGGTCCGTTCTATAGGCGGAAGCGATTTATCCTTAGTTTTTTCATTATTATTGTTTAAATGTTTCTGTGTGCAATCTGTGTCAACGTTCTGATCACCGTCTTGTAATAAATACGCGGGCTTTAGTCTGTCTATTGATAAATCGCTTTCTCTATTTGACAACTGCACTCTAAAAATTTTATCATTTCTATTTATTACTCTATATGGGCCGTCATAGGTAGGACAAAGGGACTTTTTCATTATCTCATTTCTTACAAAAACATGTGTACATTTTTTTAATTCATTACTCACAAATATATTACGTGTATCGCTACTCGCTCTTGACGCGGGTCGTAGCTTGTTTATCGTTTGCCTAAGCTGCCCTACATATGTGTTCGGGTCGTTGGCTTGCTTATTTTCCACGTGGAAAAAATCTCCTGGCAACCTAATAGTTTCGCCGTATACCATCTCCGCGGCGCTAAAACCTGTGTCACTTCTGCACGCTGCACGAAGCCCTAACATAACGGTCTGCAGTTGATCTACCCAATCCATGCTACCTGTCAAACGTGCGGTCAATGCGCTTTTCAATGAACGATGCCACCTCTCTACTAACCCGTTGCTCTGTGGGTGGTAAGGGGATGTCCTAATTCTTTGTATCCCTAAAAATCTCATAAGACTGTTAAAAAGGTCGCTCTCAAATTGCCTGCCCTGATCAGTAGTTATCCTGTTTGGGCACCCAAACCTACATATCCAATGCTCGTAGATAACTTTAGAGACCGTGTCAGCTGTAATGTCTGAAACTGGTATTGCTTCAGGCCAGCGCGTAAAACGATCTATAATAGTTATACAATAACGGTGCCCGTACTGTGATGTGGGCAAGGGGCCTACGATATCTGTGTGTATGTGCTCAAATCTGCTACATGGCGGGAAGCTAGTTAGTTTGGAAATTGTGTGTCGATTAACTTTTGCTTTTTGACACTGAATACATGTTTTCGTCCATTCGTTAATGTCTCTGTTCATTCCCGGCCAAAAATATCTTTGTGTTGTCATCTTACGTGTAGTACGTACTCCTGGGTGACTGATGTTGTGAACGCTTTCGAATGCTAGTTTCCTAAACTTATCTGGTAGGTACGGTCTGGCGGTACCCGTTGACATTTCGCAATATATTTGCTTATCGCCGTCCGGCATAACTACATACCTAAATGCTAACTTACTGCTAACGTCGCGTCCGGTTGTAACCTGATCGCGTACCTGCGCTTGTGCTAATTCGTTGAAATCTAGCGCCGTTGGACAAACAATGGACTCTACACGCGATAATGCGTCAGCAACAATATTTTCTGGCCCTTTAACGTATTGTATGTCGCTTGTAAATTCGCTAATATACATTAGTTGTCTAGCCCTTCTTGGGATTTCCTTATTATTCCCTACCTTTGTGAACGCGTACATTAGGGGCTTATGATCTGTAAAAATAGTGACTTGCCGCCCTTCTACCAAGTTACGAAAATGAACCGTGGCCATGTAAATCGCGGTTAACTCTTTGTCGTACGTGCTATATTTCTTTTGCGCTTCTGATAATTGTTTTGAAAAGTATCCGATTGGTTTCCACGTTCCGCTTACCTTTTGTTGCAATACTGCCCCTACACATGTGTCTGACGCGTCCGTCATAATGGATAAGGGCGCGTCCGCACTCGGGTGACTCAGTGTAGCTGCTGTTTGTAGGTTGGCTTTACATTGTTCGAAAGCTGTTACACTTGCGCTATCCCATGGTATTTTTGTTTTATCTTTTTTTTTTGCATTGTGTAAAAACTTATTGAGCTCCGCTTGGTGCACCACAGCGTGTGGTAAATGAGACCTATAAAAATTTACCATACCTAGAAAACGACGGAGTTGCTCTACTGTATCCGGTCGTGGGTAGTCTGCAATTGCCTTAACTTTGTCTGGTATCGGCTTGATCCCATTCTGCGTGACTTCGAAACCTAGGAATTCTACTCTAAACTGACCTAATTCGCTTTTTCCTAAATTTATGGTTATTCCCGCTTCGCTGAACCGTTTAAATAGCTTACGGAGATGCTCCTTATGTATGTTTTCATTGTCTGAAGCTACAATTACGTCATCGATGTAACAAAAAAGTGCTGACTTACCATCTGTATTCTCTATGCGCTCTATACCTCTTAGAACATGTTGGTCCATGAACCTCTGAAATGTTTGTGCTGCGTTCCTCAATCCGAACGTCATGCGTGGAAACTCCCAGAGACCAAAAGGGGTTGCTATGGCCGTTTTTTCGATGTCCTCCGCCGCAACTGCTATGTTATGATACGCCCTATTTAAATCGAGTCGCGAAAACCAAGTTTTACCTGCTAAAATGTATGTGAAGTCACTTACTCGGGGAATGGGATAACGGTCCGGCTTTGTTATCGCGTTTAGCGCTCTATAATCTCCACACGGGCGTAATTGCCCGTTCTTTTTAGGCACGACATGTAACGGACTAGACCACTCGCCTTGCGACGGCCTGCATATCCCTAATTCATGCATTAGGTGAAATTCCTCCTTTACCTTATTATAACGGTCCGGCGGTAGCGGCCTTGGACGCGCGTGTACCGGGGAGCCGTTTGTTACTATGTGGTGTACTACTGCGTGGGCTGGCGATTCTTGGAACGACATTGGTTTAGTAATTTCCGCGAATTCTTCTAACAACTCCCGATAGGGATTATTATCTTGTATACTCCTAACCGACGCTTCGTCGTACCGTATGACTGACCCATTTGCCCTTAAATTAGTCAAACTATCTATAAGCCTCTTATTATGTAAATCTATAACTAATTTTTGCGACTCTATGAAATCTGCACCTAAGATTGCTTGTTTGACATCGCTTACAATGAATGGCCATTTAAAAACTCTGCGTAAGCCAAAATTAAGTTCTAGTACCTTTATACCGAATGTTTTAATTTCCGTGTTATTTGCAGCGTACAGCTTATAACCGCTTTCAGAACGCATGCAATTTTTAACCCTATGCACTGGTAAAACTGAAACATTCGCACCTGTGTCCACTAGAAAACTGATTCTCGACTTCCGGTCCGTTACGCACAAACGATGGTTCTGTATTGCGGCTCCGCTGTCTCCCACCGAACAGGACAGCACCGACCTTAGTTTTCCGCTGTTGAGCCTTCTTTCCAATTGCACGGTTTCGTGCACCTCCTTGCCTGCTTCCCGTACATATAGTGGTAGCTGCACAACCAATCTGGACTCTCTGGGGTGCGGCGTGGACCTCTTGATCTCGACTGCGATCTGCGCCGGTTTCCTCGTCCCCTACTGCGTCCACGTATCTCGTTTACTTCTCTTCGTAGCTCCTTTATTTCGGTGGTCATTTCGCTGATCAAATGTGCTACGTCCGTCGCTGATGATGATGTTGTCGCAGATATGGCGGCTACCTCTCCATTATTTAAATTCTCCATGATTTTGTCTGCCATTTCGGCCAGCTTGTCCAATTTTTGGTCTTGACATACCGAAAGAACGGCCTTTAATGATCCCGGTAGGCGCGCAATCCATAAGCGTTGTAAGGCTTCTGGAGATATTTCGGTGTTTTGTGCCAGCTCTGACATACGCCGTAACAGATGTGAAGGGCGTTGAGTGCCCAGGTCCATTTCTCCGACTAATTTTTGGAACTGCCTTTCGGCACTTTCTTCGTAGGCCGTCAACAGTCTGTGCTTTAGTGCGCCGTATTTGTTCTCGGTGGGGGGTTTAAAAATCAAATCGCTAACCTGTTGCAGTGCATCCCTGGTCAGCCTTGCTATTACCATGTGGAATTTCGCTGCGTCCCCCTGCTTTTGTGGTTCCATGGCGGACTCGAACTGAGCGAACCACATCCGCGGCATGTCGGTCCAAAACATAGGAATCCTGTCTGTGACGTTTATGCTGGCCACTTGGCCTGCTGCTGGTGGTGGTGTCTGCATCGTGGGACCCTTGAAATTCCGGTGGATAGATCCCAAGTCCACGGGGAGTCGTTTGCCGCGCCTGTTCCCGCACTAAACTTATAAACTTGCTGCTTACTGTTCGTTTACACTAACGCACTGTCCGAATTAGTTTTACACACCCACGTCGCTAATAAGATCACGTCGGGGTCACCAATGTTGAGGTCACTTGGGTGGTTGTAGTAAGGAGAGTAAATAAAATGCACAAGTCCGTAAAACCAGTCTATTCGATATTCACGCTAACAGGGTTAATACAGTGTTACACAAGTTACAGTTTCGGCGCGCCGCAAACGACTGCCGGCTAAACCAAATGCGCGGGGGAACATTACCATTTGCAGCGTTAGCACATTGCTGCCTGTAGTCCCTACAACAAAGACAATCACAAGAGATAATTTTTTTCAATCAGTTGCAAATGGCACCAAAACCGTTCAGGAAGCATAAAAAACACAAGACAGCTCCCATAGACATAAAGGATGACTCATCACCAGGTCCCATTCGCCAACTGATTGCCTGCCGTGACGAGAATGGGTTTCACAGCCGTCATTAGTGAACACATCTCTAATTTTAGTCTTTAAGTCAAGAATCCCAAGGTCGATAATGCAATACATGAATCAGAGAGGCAATCAGGGTCGTTATCATCATAAGCAAGATTGGCAGATGGTTGTTTTGTGTTGTATGACGATTTTTTGAGATTGCTTAGGTCGTTACTTTAGGTAATTATGTTCCGAATGAGAAATTACATTTTGTAAGAATATTTTGCTTGGTTAGTGGAATATTAAAACTCCGAAAGCGTACTTAGCTTGGATAAAAATTCTTCTGTTTAAATAATAAAAAAGCCTTTTATTCATGATTCTATTACACTATCTCTTAAATATAATTTACATAATATGATATAACACTAATGAACAGGTATACATTAACTGCTTGTTTACACTTATATCTAAGCAGTAGTCGTCTCCTTGGCGTAGCTCTCCCCCATTATTTCAACATATTTCTGTCCCGGGCTTAGGTCATCCAGTTTGGTCCAACTTGGTCTCTGAATTGTTGTAATGTCGAGCTAGCATGAATATATCCTAGTTTCCAGCTTTGCTTGTGTATCTGGATGTGAAAACCCTATTGTTTTAAAATGCATGATTTTTTTTTTAGTTCTACAAACCAGATCCGACTTCTCCCTTATTGCAATAAAGACGTTCACTTTAAAAACATCATATTTTTCTCCTACCCTTATCCCAATTCATTTGGGGTACAGTGACAGTATGTCTTCTCCATACCTCTCTATTACTCGTCATCTCAGCAGTCACCATCTCTAGCTATCCTTCACACAGTCCATCCATCGTTTCTTTGGTCTTCCTCTACGCTTATACCCATCCACAGTCAAACTCAAAACTTTCCTCACGACGTTAACATTGTATTTCAAGAAATTGTTTAAAAACAAGATGGCGCCAGTGGCGTGCCTAGGGGCCAACAATACGGCAAGCCTATAAGGCAAGCAGACTGTACAGAAACCTTAAAAACATCATGAAGATGAACAGTAGTGGGTTATAAGGACTAGCCAAACTTTTAGTCTTCCTATACTCATATAGCAAAAAAAAACAAACACTTAACTAGAAATTGTCCAGAACTGCCATAAACCTGTGTCGACTATTTCAATAATCTTAGTATGACACTATGATTTAAACTTAATAGCTCTGAACACTCCAAACCGGTACTAGCCTACTGCAATAACACAAACGAAGTACCCACTACCCACAGCACAGAATTGGAACGATCTTAATACACCTGTCCATTTACCTAGGCTGATACATATTGAGGTCAAAGCTATGTATCATTGTTAAATCGTTATAAATGTCTTGCTTAAGGATGTATTAAATCATTGCTCAATAATTTTGTTTAAGTAAATACGCTTAAATCAAATATTTTATGCAAAATCAACCCGCTCTAATACTGTTCGCGTGGTGAGCTTAGCCCAACTCCCTCTACCAGAGAGGAGATAGGTATCCCAGCAGTGGGAACGATATCGGTTGATTATATTAATATGCCATGCTGGATCTAGGTCGTTTTCTAGAACTTCGATATAATTCTGACAACTTCTGGAGGGGCATTACACGTTTTTTGCTTCCATTCTCCCCTGCCACTCGTCACGCAATCATTTACTCCTTTTTCTTTCATATCATTCCTCACACAATCCATCCATCGTTTCCTTGGGCTTCCTCTTCCTCTCCATCCGTCAACATTTATAGTCATCACTCGTGATTCGTCCCTCCTCATGTCCTTACCAAGACAGACAAGACATTACATCCATCTGTAAGGTTTGATCATATTTCCTATTACCTAAAAAATGCTAGCAGCTAGCAAGTACAAAGCATAAACGTGTCCTCAAAGGCAGTGTTCGGTTAACCACAACGCGTCAAAGGTAATCTTATACCGTTGACACTGGCTTTAAGTAAGGGACGCTTCTGTGTGGAAAATGTTCAATATGTTGACGGATTTTTGTTAAAGATTTATAAAAATCCCAGATTTACACCACATTAATAAAAAAAAATACCGGAAGTCCCCAAAATAGCTACGTTAGGGATACACTGATAATAATCGTCTCTACTATGACACGTGACTAAGTTTCGAAAATTCAAACCATAGTATGAATATTCTACTCTGTATTTAGTTTCTTGTACATACTAGGATAGCGAAGTCCAATGATAAAGTAGGATCATAGGAGACACTCACGACAGCCGTGCTCTTTGTAGGCTGTGTTTTTTTTGTCCTGGGAGGCAAGTCTGCTATTTTCAAAGATTGGTCATTATGACGACCATACCTAGATAACGCAACAAACTCTCCAATTCAACAAAGTTTTTTTTTCCACAGCCACACAGGCTATCAAAAAAAACAAGTGTCCCACTGCTGGGCAAAGGCCTCTCCTTTCTCCCTCCAAATCTCTCTGTTCTGTGCAATTTCTGATTTCAAATCAACAATTATGATCTTAATAATAGAACGTCCTGACATAATTTCATTAGCACACTTGGGCCTCTGATATCCCTTCTGAATCTATTAGCAAAATCTTAGGAGCTTCTATTTCCCCAACACAGGAGTATGACTCGTTAGGTTCATAGGGCAACACGATCCACGTGCCACCAAAAAGTTGGCCAATCCACCACAGTAAACTACATTAAGCAGTAATTACCCGTACCACAAACCACTAAAGCTGTCACTGTATAAATTATAGCTACAAGCAGAACGCAACAAACGCCGGAAACGGTCCATAAAAATAAACTGAGACCACATTCAAAGAAAGCAATGGCGGAGTCCGAATGCACTCGTCAATCACGTACGTGTAAACATTTCAAGAATAATGTCTGTAAAAGAGTTGTTACGACTTTTTACTCTTCCATTTCTGTTGATTTCCTGTAGCTTTAACTGTTTTCAATGCTTTATTTTTAATATTTTTATACGCGAACCCTGCGTAGGGAACTACAGCACCGTAAGACACCGTAAGACGTTATTAATGGAACGAAGATTTCGAGAGCTGTGAGCAGGGTGTGATGGTCTAATTGGTTAAGACGTCCGGTGTACTGAATCGGAAGGTCGCAGGTTCAAACCCTGCTCGCACTAGAATTTTTCTTTAAATGTCAAAACAGCTGCTTTCAATGCTGTTTAGTTCCAATCAATCAGATTGCATAATCCAAACCTGAACAATATGTGCCACATGATGATTCTCGTCTTCTGCATCCTGTTTAACCTAACCTACCTAAAATTCTTTATGTGATCAGAGGACCTAATGAGAGTTTAATTACTTACCTTTTAAATCGCGTTAACCTCAATTCGTATTGAACTAGCGCCGTCCTTAGACACAATCGGTTTACTTCAACGTGATCGACTAGATCAGTGATATAAACTCACACTAGGCCCAAACTTCATCTTCTCGACTGGTTATCGGTTATTCTTGTTAGTTAGCTTAGAAAATGCCAGAAAAGGATCGGAATATAAACCACCTTCTACATGGCTTATCAAGTGCCTTCATTAGACCTTTACACATACGTATCATGTACTACTCATCCGTCTTGTTTTGAGATATTACACGTTTATAAGCACCACCCTAAACACAGTTTAAGATTATGTAGGGTAGCTTGTGAGCATCAAGGGATTATGAATCCCTTTGCCTCACTGTCACATCATACAAGATCATTCTAGCGGAATGGCGGGTCGGGATCTACTAAAGACCTGTTAATTAATGCGAGTACATTTACCGTAATAGATGAAAACATTCCTATTAAACTGTCTTTCGGTTAAGCAGGAACACATGTAATGTCTTTAACACTTCTGTACTTTGATTATAATCAGTGCGTTACTTTTTATTTAATAACTTCCTCTTGTTGGCGTGTTTCCAAGGACTTAGTTATCGAACTATTGGAAACGAACTGTTACATTGTTAGTTCTGTTTTCAGTTTTTTACTTTGTATATCAGCCCATACTGTTTGCTAGGCAAAAGATTTTAACTCCACTCTTCCATTTCTCACGGCTATTTGCTGCTGTTATCCATCCAATCCCCCATGTAGCAGTCTAGTTCGTTTGGCTATTTTCGCCTTGCCTGCTCTTGCCTTCCAAGGCACCGCATTTTTTCGCATTCTGATGTTAACGTCGCCCAGCGATCTGACATTCGGCCATACATAGCCTGTTCGTTTTTTCCCATTTCAGTTTACCGGTTTATTAATATCAGTCATTATTCGAGTTAAATTGTATTGCCTTATCGGTACATTAATCGTGCAATATTGTTTTACGACCAATAGTAATGGTGTAACTATTAGCTAATGTATAATTGTATTCCGACTACCTACCCGTATCTATATCAGTCTGTTCTACAAGCTAGATAGTTAGCATGCTTTACTATAGCTTTCGCATAGCTCTTGCATTCCTCGAAGCCAAGTCGTGATGTAGTTATGGGTTTATTTGTTCCAGGAACATTAGTGTAGTCGCATTCATTACAGGTTGCATTTTATAGCCTACACGGATCCTAACAGGAAAACTCCATATTTAGGGCTTATTGTTCATCAATTATTTCTTGGAAACAGATAAATCTATAGTCTAGCTACAGAACTGCAAGGATATTTTGGCGCTTGAACGACGTAATCAGTAACGCGCTGTTGGTAGATCTTTGTGAAATGTTCTGTGGGAAATGTATTGAGAAAAAAAAAACAATGGCGGCGTAAGTTAAGATTATGGCCACGTGCAAAAGATCCATGTAGACTATGCACGTGCTGAGGGTGTCAATGTGTCATATGTGTCGTACTTCCCGTAGGTATATGTACCACATCAGTATCGGAACGGAAACGTACAGCGTTGGCGTGGACCAATGTCAACCGGTCAGTTAGATACGATTAATGTGGGCTCAGATTGGGTCATTGCCAATTATTATAGAAAGGGAACTCCCTAGTCCTTAGTATTAAAGACTGCCATTGCTTTTATGACATATACAGCTTTAGCTATCTATGACACCATACTAGCTTCGGCTACCACGTAATTAAACAAACGAAAAGCGCCAAATACGTAAAGAGAGACCTAAGCCCTCCTACACCTACACTTATAACTCCACCGGTCAACTCTACTGCTTTAGTTGTGACCGGGTATTTAAGAGCAAAATCGGTCTGGACAGCCATACACGCAAAGAAACATACATCAATACAATAACATAGCATTAAAGGGTTGCCGTTACCGAAATCGGTAAGGAGGACTATAATAATATAATTAAACAAGAACTAACGACAATTCAGACGTAAAAATGTAACTGCCTTATCCCAATTCCCAAGACAAGCGACGCGCACAGAGTGCACCGATCCAAGTTGCCAATGTGTATCTTCTTCGACCCTCGTTTCCTAAGCCCGTTTGTTGCGTATTTTTACATGGTACACTTGAACACTACTAACATAAAGATCTCTCAGGAGAACCAGAAATACAAAAAAAAAGCTATGTGAGTGTTACATTGTGGTGCGATGTTCGTGCTTATTCGGAAACACGAATTTTACCGAAGCACACGCCCTTTCTGGTGTAACTGCATATTTATTACTTAATATCAAAGTCACATACCTCGTCTGCAGGCTTGGTGGGTGTGATGGCGACGGTCTCGTTGAAGCAGAGACAGGCACAGTAATGGCGGTTGGCGTCCACGTCCGTAAGTACGGACACGTAGAACCGGGGTTCCGTACGCTCCGTCGAGAGAGACCATCCTTGCGGCTGGCAGAACTGTAGGGGAAAACGTTAAGGTTAATGGAGATACAGAAACTGAAACAGTGAGTCAAGGAGGTCACGTCTAGAGAAGTATTTTGGTTTTAAATACAATTTAATACGTGGGGTTTTGGCACTTGAATGTTATTATTACTGGTGATGTTAGTAAAGAACAAGGTGGTGGCTTTAATACCAATCATGACCTTGCGAAAAAGAACCATGCAGCACTGTACCACAGTAGGCACAGCACAAAGAGTACAGCTACCAAGTGTGCTAGTGTTCGGCGATGCCGGAAAGAAAAGACAGGTAACTACCCACTCTAATTGTCGATTTTGCTATTGTGTTTCGTATGATGTGTCATTTCGCTTATTTATGCATGCATTATTTCAGTGGGTGGTTATTTTGCTACATTTAATTTTTCGACTTACACTACAAGTCATAATAAGCATTATCTGGAGAACGTTTAAACAGCACAAGTTTTAGAACCATCCCGCAATGCTGTTGCAATCACAACAAAATAGGTCTACAAATAATAGTGTCTCCATCAGAATTCATCGGTTCTTTTCTAAGAAGTCCCCAGGCTTTGTTACAAAGTGTAACGAACAAATACAGTTTGAAAGGTCTCTATTTATTTAAGGCTCAACAATCAATTGGAGAGGGATCCTTCGTTTCAATTACTTGAGTGAACTTTGGCCCTTTCACGACATTCATTGAACTGGAATTATTGCTAGGGCCAAGTTTATTGATGAAATCGTGCCAGAATGCCCGATCATTGTTATTAACTTATTACACTATAATTGTTGAAAAACCAAAAATTCGAAGACATGTGACATCTACCAACCCGCACTGGGCCCGCGTGGTGGATTATAGCCCGTTCCCTCTCATAGAGAGGAGGCCTGTGTCCCAGCAGTGGTAACATTAAAGGCTGATTATGGTTATGCTTAATTGTTGATTTTGACCAATTTGGTAATTTCATATTAAATTGTGGTTTTATAGTTATGTGGCTTTCATTGGTCTGGCAAAGGCATGCGGTCGTTATTATTCGGTTATCTTCTAATACTACCAATTACACAACATTGTGCATTTATGGCTTCTTTTTTTAAGCTTATAGTGAGTCTCTAGACTCTCACTTAACTACGACCTAGACGAGACTACGAACTTTTGGTACAATGCGGCAGGCGTTGTCTTAGTATGGTCGTCTCACAATGACCAATAATTGCAAATGGCGCCCTAGAACATTCTACGAACCGATCTTGAGTATGCTAACGTGTCTTCATTGTGATCGATTCCAATGGCCGATGTTTAATGAACGCTTTAATGGTATTGCGATTTGAATGCTTTCTAGGAATTAAATGTCGCAGAAAGTGACGTATGTGAACATTCTTGTGAACACATTAAATGATAGTAACGACATATATGTATACAAATAAACAAAATCGAAGGAATTTCGAAATGACAGCTTTTTACAGAATGCATATGAAAGTATATTCTTTTTTTTTATTATTTTCTCTGTCTTTCTGTTTGTTTTGGCTAATCTCTGAAACCGCAGGACTGACAGGACTTTTACTGGCAGATAGCTGATATTATAGTGAGTAACTTAGGCTACTTTTATATTAGAACAAGAATTAGGGTTCCGTGCAAAATTAAACCCCAAGAAATAATTGTTTTTGAAACTATCATGGTCATTTAATAAAAATAGGAAAATTTAAAAAAAAACTTGAAATATGTATTACATCGACAACAGTGAACAAGAAACAGACCAAATTGGCGTTTTATGGATGCATGCAGGTCACACTATTACGCCACAATATAAATTCGTCGAATTTGAAGTTATTTATTAACGAAAAAAAAAAAATAATCCAAAGGTAATTTAATAAAAAAAAAGTCACGAGGGGCGAATTTTTTTTTTTTTCTTCTCCACTCCTCTAGGAAGTCAATAAAAAAAAGTCCCATTAAAATCAGAGCACTATAAAGTATAAACTTCGTTCCACCTTTTGAGTATGTTTTGTCTAATTGCACTCGGCTACAGATATCCTTCTGCAACTATTGTTTTATCACAAAAGTCACTAGTTTCGTTTGAAAATTGAATTTCCTCAATAAATCTTTCTACAACTAAAGAAAATCTTTCACTACTTCTATTGAACCTTTCTCAAATTCCTACTTTTCGCGTCTTTTACAAGTACAGGGTCGTCAATAAAGGCGTTATTGGCGAAAAGGGTATTTCTTCGTAAAAGCTCTAACAATTGAGAGTGCCAAGTAACAGTTTCTTTGAGCCTTTCTGCGAATATCGTTACTCTTCCACTTACATTCGTTTTGGTTGAGGGTCGTTTGCTATTTGTGGAAATTGGTTGGAGTGAGATTTATTATTAGACTTTGAACTACTAGAAAAGTGGAATTAACTTGAAATTACAGATAAATATAAAAAGTAGTGTTATCAATTTGAAATTACTATTTCAGATGTGTGTTTTGTCACGTTTTCACTGTGACACTATTTGACTTTAAAATTAATTACTAAAACAGCACACTGTAGGATTTTCAACGGTTTAATATATTTAGACATTAATTATTGAGGTGTTGCTTAGTGTAAGTTATAAAGACCCCGGTGGTATAAGTTGTCCTAAAGACGCAGTTATCTATTAGCCAGAAACAGAGACAAAATTATACTACTCATCATCATCTGCTTAGCCTTTTCCGAACTATGTTGTGGTAGGCTTCCAGTCTAAACGGATGCAGTTGAATACCAGTATTTTACATGGAGTGACTGCCTATCTAACCTCTACAACCCAGTTAGTACTAGGTAATACGCTACCTAGGTGTACGCGAGAGCAGCGGTGGCCCAGTGGTGGAGACCCCGACTTACGAGCAGTAAGTCGTGGGTTCGAACCCAGCCAGGCACATTACTTTGTGTAAGTTATTTCATCACCACTGCTCTTAAAACGGTGAAGGGAACCATCGTGAGAAAACCGGCATGTCCTAGAACCAAAAATTCGAAGACATGTGACATCTACCAAGCCGCACTGGGAGCACGTGGTGGATTATAGCCCAAAATACTGACTGTGCCATTTTTCAAAGGGGGCTTCCCTTTGAAAAATGCCACAGTCAGTATTTTATTGACAAATAATATAATCACATTAAAAATATGTACTCAGGCTTACCTCTTACAAAAATAGACCCTTCGCTACTGTTACCGAGTACTCGTTCAAGTAACAAGGAAACCTATTGTTCCTACAAACGCTAATCTCAAGTACTAATAACTTGCTTTTGTAATACACTATGGAAAACGTCCTTGACTATTATTGTTACGTGTTGATAACGTAAATGAAGTGTTTATATGAAAACAGGTGTAACATTAAAGTAGTCCTTTTTTTTAAACGTTGCCCCACACTTGGAATTTCTCCTGTATCGTGGGTGCGTTTACAAACATTTAAACTCACATACACAAACAGCCAGACCCGGTACAAATACCTGTAGGCCACATATTTGTTCCGTGCGGGAATCGAACCCGAGACATGCAGCGCGATAGCCTTTCGCTCAGCCACTGCGCCAACCGTGTCGTCATCGTCGTCAGTCTAGACGATTCATATCTGTTTAACGTGACTTTGAACAGGATTTCCGAATTATTATGAAGGGGTATACTAATAAAACGGTGAAGTCTGTAAGATAGTGATTCACAAGAAGTTGGTCTAGCGTATTACGGAGATTCAATAAAAATATAGCAGCGGTGGCCCAGTGGTGGAAACCCCAACTTACGAGCAGTAAGTCGTGGGTTCGAACCCAGCCAGGCGCATTACTTTGTGTAAGTTATTTCATCACCACTGCTCTCAAAACGGTGAAGGAAAACATCGTGAGGAAACCGGCATGTCCTAGAACCAAAAATTCGAAGACATGTGACATCTACCCGCACTGGGCCCGCGTGGTGGATTATAGCCCATTCCCTCTCATAGACAGGAGGCCTGCGTCCCAGCAGTGGGAACATTAATAGGCTGATTATGGATATAATAAAAATATGCCAGCTTATACAGGTTTTGTTACTACTGACTGAGGGTACTTACATAAACAAACAGGTTTCCGGTACGGGCGGGTCGGTACCGATCGGTGCAGGTATTAATTTATATGTTATCTTATGCGCTCACTTATAAAGAGACAGGTTTAAACTTGTCGGTGCCAACTACCTGGAACGAGTCATACGGGTTCAAGTCACATGGTCAATACGGACAAGTTTACCTGTTTCTATATGCAAGTTAACCCTGCACCGATCGGTACCGACCCGCTCAGATTTGTCTGTACCGGAAACCTGCTTCTTTATGTAAGCACCCTGACGCGCAGACAACGTTCTACCTAATATCCACCAGCGCATCGCAGGTAGTCACCGCTACCTTGGATATGACCGGCAGCACAGTGGTCACGTGCTGCCGTGCACACTTGCACAGCGAGGCTCAGGGAAGATCTCTGTATAGTCGCCCAGGGATGTGCCTTAACAGGCGTTGCACAGAGGGGGCTCCGGACTGGTCTTTTAAGAGGAAACGGTGCCTCCTCTCATGTGCGGATGGTGACCACCGGGGTGGTTTTAGTGCGGTAAAAATCCCACACTTCTCGGTCTTATCCCCAAAGACCGGTCGCCTTTTAAAGGTAAAAAATATAGTCACCGCTAGCACCTTGCGTCTAGCCAGTATTTTTTTATCAAATTGAAAGGGAAATTGCATGTATAACATGCAATTTCCCTTTCACACACTCGAAAGACCAACTTGCTTTACGACTCACGTACAATACTGTGGCGTTTTTAATTTCCCGCGGAAAGTTAAAAAGCCAACAAACAAGCGCTATTTCAGCCTTCATTTCCTTAAATCAAGATATGAGACTGAATTTAAATATGGCGGTGGTGCAGACAGTGATGGATTCTTTCCTGCTGGTTTAGAATTAAAAGCAACGACTTTTTGTCTGTATGCTAACAGGAGTAGAATGGCTCGTTGTTCTAGTGATCGCAAGCGCGACAGCTGAGCATGAAGTTCGATTCCCGGGGCGGGCAGTGTTATTGAGCTTTTCTATCAGGATTTTTTTAGTAGCAGCCACGGTATCTGGATTTGTGTCCGGTTGATGCCAATAGGCTCACCTCCTATTACATGGGACTTAAACATAACCGTCGAAATGTCGGCGTATGTACTATTAGGTACACCTCAGTCTAACCCTTCGGGGATTACAGGCATGATTCTATGGATGTTAACAGAAGTAGAGAAAAATCACAAAAACTAAGTATGAAAATTTTGATGGATTATATAAAAAAAGATATCGTTAGACAGGGGGGACAGACGGGGATACTGACATACCAGCTCAAAGAGAGGTCGGTGCTTTGAAAGGCGACATTATGCGTCGACCCCAAATAAATTCGGAAGGACGCAAAACAAAGAAAACTTAATACCCATGAGAAAATACACCATCACTTGTATAAACACCAAGAATTTCAGTCCACAAAAATGCTTGCACATTTTAGCCAGAGCACTTTTTCTCACAGACCGTAGACACGGTCAGTTAGCAGCATGTTATGTGAAAAATCTAAATCTAGACAACTATCTAATACTGAAGCTAGACAGTAGACACGCGTTCAATAATTCATGTGTTGTGTTGACAAGACTTGTGCGTTGAAAACAACCGTGATATATGTTGGGTATTTGTTTGTTGGGAAGCTACATACAGGGTGTAAACAGACCCTTCACATATCCGTCATCCAAGCATTCTGTACATCAAACTAAGTACCTTTACGCAAAAATTTTTGGTGGGAATCGACTTTCTTTTTTGGGGTGAAAAATCACGTTTTACGGTAGAACCCGACGGAAAGCACTCAAAGCATTGTGCTGATGGATGGATTGAAAAGTACGGGGGTCGTGGAGGTGTGTAAAATAAAAACTTACTGTAAAAACATGTATTTAAAAAAAAACTTGTGAAAAAGTTGGAACTTTGACCCCCAATATCTCCGTAACTAGCAGGTTCCCAGGTAAGGTCTAGAACAAAAAAAATATCGCAGTGACGGGGAGAACAAGTGCCTTACGTTTATGTTAAGGGTCTATTTACACACTGTATTTATACCGTACACCCGTATCCGCCCTTTGGGGTACACAGGCTGTTTAACGTGTTTGTACACAAACTCCCCATTGCACAGCAACAGACGTGCGCATAATTAATGAGTTGTTGACAAGCGTTGACAAACAATAGCGTGATATAATCACAGTGTAGTCTAGTATAGTATGACCACTTTAAGCTTGCAGTTCGAGTGGCGCTGCATGTCAAAAAAATATGTCAAACTTGGTACATTTATTTTAGTTCTGGTGTTTTCCCGCCTGAATGGATAACTTGGTTGAAGAGTACACAGATGTAAGCTGTCAAGTGTTTAGTCTATGATATCGCAATGTCGGTTATTTCTTTGTCAGCTAATTGCTTTCACACTTTTTCTGAGTTTAACGGCGCATTTACTGATGGCAATTACTTAATTGGAAATTCGATTGTTTTAGATGATTGGATTTAATTTCCGAAAGTAAGGAATTCAAACTTTTATTATACACTTGAAAAAGTAGGTAGGTTAGGTTTTATTTCATTGGATTTCGTTTCCATAAGTAGGGAATTTATGCCATAATTGTAAAACAACTTAGGGACAGTTCGGTTATCGGTTCGGACAAATTGCGCACTCGGGTCCGGACACCAGATCTTGATAGATACTGCAGTGTCTGTCAGTGTCAAGTGTCTGCAGCTAGACCGTAATACGGATTAGTACTAAGGTTAATTTATCCTATACACCCTCTCGGATGATGAATTTTTAAAAACCTTTACCCTCTAGGGACATTTTCTTCCTGTTCTCGACCAACAGTGGGTAAGGCTGATTCCTTGCGCATGTTAGTCAAGATATAAAATAAATCAAATGTTTACATACCCATCCTATTCCGTCGTGGAAGGGTGTGTCTTCCCAATTGATCTCAGGAAATCGCTGAAGGACTACGCCGCTGTTCAGACCGCCCCCTGAAACAATACATAACAAGGTAAGTTTAGATTATATTGTTCCTTGCAGTAGCGAAGGGTCAATTTTTGTAAGAGGTAAGCCGGAGTACATATCTTTAATGTGATTATATTTTTTGTCTATAGAATACAGACTGTGCCATTTTTCAAAGGGAAGCCAGTCGGAATCGAGTTGTATGGAACCTTCGCCACTGGTTCCTTGTTCCCTTTTGGTTCCGTATTCATGTGGGACTTTAAAGGGATGTTGGCCTGTAGTTGTGTTCAGTAACTAAAGTCGCCTATATGCTTAAAAAAAAAAACTTTAATTATTGTTCCATCACTGATGCTCACAAAACCTTAAGGAAAACATCGTATCCAGTCCTGAAACCAAAAATTCCTAAGACTTGTGACTTCTACCAGCCCGCACTAGGCCCACCACGTGGTGGATTACGGCCCACTATCTCACTGAGAGGATGCTTTATCGGCTGATTTATTATAATTTAATTTATCATTATTAACATATACAAAAAAAAAAAAAAAGAGGAGGAACATTTAGGCTGATTATGTTTATGTTGTGTAGGTGCAATAGTAAGACAACTCAATCTCTTTGACTCTGTTACAATACAAATGACACAATGAATATTCAGTAGCACAATAGTAATGTTATAACCACGTACATAACACAGGTGCACAAATACTAAAACTTCGCCATTATTACCTACTTGACATTACTTTTCTATCGTAAATTTGATAGAAAGGGGGTTCCGGTGCTTAGCCCTAAGAACAATGTAATCGTTGGTATATTTATGCAAAATAACGGTTCGCCACACATATTATGTTGTTGTGTGGTGGGAGGCCGAGCGTGTGGTAGTGACGGGCCATAGCTACATCGATTAATCGAACATAACTGCAATGATCAACCCTCCCGCTGGTTCCACGTGGTGGCTTACGGGTCATTCCCTCACACAGAGGACACGTCCACACACATGGACGTGGGGGTTGACATATCCCAGTACTGGGAACGTTATAGGCTTTTTATTTATACTTTAACACTTCAAGCTTAGAGTACAGAGGTGGACTTAATGCCATTTGCAATTTTCAGTCAACCTTTTTGTTTATGCTATTCCATCAGTAGTGAACTAAGATCGTAAGTAGGGTTTCCGAGGACCAATAGAATTTAATAGAAAAAAGAAAGAATTAAATAGCCTAGTTCGAAACAAATTTCTACTAATCCCGCATAGCTATTCACAAACGCTTCGATTCGACAAGTCGTATGTCTATCTTGTTTTGGCAATACGAAACCGAGCGAGATAGACATACGACTTTTCGAATTTCGAAATCGAATCGAAGCGTTTGTGAATAGCTATCAAATACAAGTAATTTAGTCCAATTCAGAAAAATCGATGCGTTTATTACTTACTAGTCTATGCCCGCGGCTTCGCCCGCGTGGAGTTCGATAATCGTTACACGGGATCATACTACCGGGATAAAAAGTATCCTATGTGTTAATCCAGGTTATAAACTATCTGTGTGCTAAATTTCATCCAAATCCGTTCAGTAGTTTTTGCGTGAAAGAGTAACAAACATCCATACATCCTAACAAACTTTTGCATTTATTATATTATTTATTGTTTAAACACTATCGATGTCTCTAAATTCATTATGACCGACCTTCGTCCAACACTAGTAGTCGTGCGTTCAGCAGATCAACACTGATTGTGTGTCGTCAGGACAATGAATGTGGAACAGTCATACTTACAACACAAACTACAGTTTCTATAACAAATGTCAATGCATATTATTGAATAACACCAAACACTTCACTTATGGAGAAACCTGGTTTGTTTTTCATGACAATGCGGTGTGTATGTGCATGTTTATTTTTAACCCCCGACGCGAAAAGAGGGGTGTTATAAGTTTGACCGCAATGTGTGTGTGTCTGTCTCTAGCACCGTAGCTCTTAAACGAGTGAACAGATTTGGACGCCGTTTTTTTTATTTGAAAGCCAGTCTCAGTGGGGTATCAAATGAAAGCCAATGATATTTATATTACAATTAGACTTGTATTATCGAAATCAGTTCAGCCATTTTAGGCATGGGGTGAAAGCCGTGATGTATAATCGAATATTTTCAAATATACCCAAGTGAGGTAACAAAGGAAAGGGCATGATGTGTATATTACAATTAGACATGTTTTATCACAACCGGCTCAGCCATTTTATTGACTTTTCACATGTTTGTTCGCTTTTCTATGTGGCGATGGGGATTTTTTTCAATTTTTTGTTTTTGTTAATTGAAGGCGATGATAGAGAAGACATACTATCTAGCTCAAAAACTAATCAAATCATCATCTGCTTAGCCTTTTCCTAACTGTTGGGGTCGGCCTAATCTAGAGTTTCATAACCAAATTCCAAAGTAATTTAAGACAGGACCTCTCAAGGAACGTCAAAACTTTTTGAACACTTGAATTAGATCGTAATAATTTTCCCTCAAACTGAGTTAAAGAAATCCAAGCAAAAGTTCGTTAATCTTCACTGTCAGTCCGGACAAGAAAATAAGTGAAAGGAAATCCTGTTCGAAAGTCTAAGTCTTAATATAAAAATCTCGTGTCACGGTGTTAGTGATCGCACTCCTCCGAAACGGCTCGACCGATTTTTATGTATATTTATAGGTAGGTATGAGAATAGGTCGAAAAATATATTTCACACCGCTAAGTTTTCAAATTATAAACTAAAGCGAGCGAAGTCGCGAGAAAAAGCTAGTTAGATATAAAAAACTCGAGTTTTGCAGTCAAGTGAAACGCTTAAACAGTGTCATAAAATTGCCAGCTAGCCAACAACCAGCATTTGTACTTTAATAATACTCTTTTACGCCAAATTGCGAGTAGTAGGAGCTAGTTTTTATGCCAACTTTCTCCCATTCCTTTCATCCTCATCTGCGAAGCGTAAAACTTAGACGAAGCTGCTTAGTATGCTGTTCAAGTCATAAAACCTCCTTAGAGAAAGTTCTACTATTGTATTGGACTGACAAGTCTGGTAGCGTGTCACGGTTACAAGTTTGTCAAGTTCACTAACAAGTACTACGTCAAATACAACTACCGAGTCGTTTTCCTTGGACCTTTAAAGTTCATTAGTTCCTCTGTGATGAATAGATTAATCAAACTGAAAGACGGCGATAAACTAAATTATAGATTTCATCGACTGTATCGTTCCTACATTGACATGTTGCGCCGAGCCGCTAACCCTAAATAAATAAGGATAAGGGCAGCAGAATGATGACGATTCAATTGACACTCAACATGACTTCCATCAATGACTGAAAGTAATTCTGAAGTGTCAGGTTCTTGTCGTCTAAACGTGTTGAGGCAAACCTTTCGTTATATACAACATTAGTTTTAGTATATGCGAAAGCTGAAATACGTGTAGTATTTTTATGTAAAGAATCTATGTTCAAAATTTCAAAATCATCATAAATCACAAAGTTATAAGCTTGTTCTGCTACCTGGTTGAGTGGTTGTCGGCACAAGTACTTGGTCACCACGCAGTGCGCCAGCGCGCGCGCCTCCAGCGTCTTCTTGAGCTCATTGATAATAATAATTTGGCTATAGGAACTTAAATAATTGCGATAGGTACTTAATGTCGCTCGGTGTTCAACTTGTAACTTTTTAAAATATTTTTGGGACAAAATATAACATGGTTTAAAAATCATTGGAATCGATTCAGTTACTTATTCTGAACAAACTATATTCAGGTTTCGCATATACTAAAAATAATGTTGTATAAGGCTCCATAACACCCCTCTTTTCCGGTCGGGGGTTAAAAATACCAAAGACCTTCGTTACTAATCTCTCAAGACAAAAACTGTGTTGTCACGACCCCTCCCGAGAACATACGGCCGACTGGACCTGAGTAACTGGTCAAATGAGGTTTTTATTTAAGTTCCATCCGAGCTCAAACAAAACTCCTATTTGTTCAGTCCTAAAAAAGCTTTGCCTAACAAGCACTACCTAGGGACCATTGTCTTTTATGTCTCCCATTATGCGTGAACTAAATATAGAAGACTGTTCTTTGGCGAGTCGTCTCATCTGGGTCAAGGACACGGTCGAATGAGACCATCAATTGCAATTAGACAAGCCTTCCTGGAAATCAAGAGATTTTGTTACTTAGTTGTTTGTTTTGAATGTGAAGGTAGAGGCAATTTATTTAGCTAAGTGCTTATGGTTAAAAGGAGACACTTGGGTGATGAGATGAATTACTAGAATGGTATTGATCGTATTTTAAAGTTATTCGCAAGAAGTCCCCTTTATAAAATTAAATGTCGGTATGCAAGTGTTCGTATTCCTCCTAAACGGTTTAAATGATTTTAATATGTTTTTGTGTACTTATGGGGCCACCGGGAAGTTTCTTAGCTTTCATTGGACCCGGTAGGTGGTGCTGATGACGACATTCGAAATCCAAACGGACAATGTCAAGGGCGAAGAGCTAGTAAAAACATAAAATTAGACGGTTATTTAGCGCATAGCAATTTCGATAAATAACCGTCCAATTTCGACAACAGATACTATAACCCTCAATAAAATATTTGGCCACGGAAAGCACTAAAACCAAACGAACCATGTTCTATAATCGGAGACGAAAGCTTACGCACAAAGGAAAATAAGGCACTAAATTCACGTTCAGTCCAGTCCAGTTCGTTCGACATTGTATACAAAACTATTCCATATTTCCTGAAAGTTCCGGAATCCATGTAACACCTCATTGGACCCGACTGCCTTCCATTCAACCGAGTAACGGATAGCTTTTCAATCTCGCAGTCGTTTCTGCAGAAGAATATTTTTCGTTGTAATATTTAAGTGGTACTTAGCAGATCAGTCGAGATTAATGAATAAAAGATGGTTTATTTCAGGGTTTTGGGTTCGATTATTCTAATTTAAATGAAAAATAAAATATGTAGGATGCAAGGCATGGTATTTAGTAGTTTGACACAGAAGTGGTCCCCTGGAACCTCTAATTGGGTTTTTCGAGACCTTTTTTGCAAACAGGTCCCTAAAGAGTCTTCGGAATAAATAACGCGTTACACCACCGAGGAACCCTTGAATATGTATTGGTACTTTTGTCGGAATAAGTCCAATTGGGAGCATTGATCAAACATTCGTAAATAAGTGAAATTCTGACGAAAAAAAAATGTACGGCAGAGTTCATTTCGTATTCATTGCGAGTTCGACGATTCGAGGACGCCATTTTTAATGCTCGTCACGTTTTTGGCAGGCGGTTTTCAAATTATTTTACCATATAACTAACGTCCTTTTGAGTGACTTTTTGCTTAGTTTTGGCCTTTTATGAGGCTACCTGTTACGCGCAGTTATATAATGGAGTTTGTTGGAAAGTATCTACATAAATACATATCTTGAATAATAACGTGGTTAGACTAAGATATCGATCTATGTTCCGTTTGTTTTTTTTTTTACAGGCTTGTGATTGAGCTGTCAAACCGGTATGATTAGTGCGAAAGCGCTATTTCGTGTTTGAGAATGTATGAATAAAATCAGTCTAAAATTAGCGTGTAGTTATAGGAAAAACGGTATTTTTATAACAGCTTTAAATAACCTCCTTTAGTGGGCAATTACTACCGAAGTAAACATAGGTATGTCCGAGGGTCCTACACAGCCACACCTTTACCACCGTAGTTACTTACTGCCTAGTTTTTTCACCACCGCATGAGCTATCTTCACAAATAGTTCATGTCAAAACAAAAGAAGATCACCAGATGGAAGAACAGCAGAAAATGGAATCCTGAGGGCCTGGACAAGTGGGAATCGCTTTCTTCGTTTCCTATTGCTACAACCACTTGGACCAGGACTGATAGAAGCTTTTCGATAGCGTGTTATGTCGATCGAAATGAATTTCCTATCATCGTTAAGACTGAAAGCATGTCACTTTGTAGCCAAAGGCCCTCAGGATGGTGTAGCGTTACAAATAATCAAATGCTTGTGAAACTACGCAGGCTAATCAAAATAGCTAACAAAAAGTTTCGTAGAAGCAATTAAATAAATAATGTATTACAGTTAAGGCCTTACAAGCTTAATTAAAATGCACGCGTCTAGACGGATTTAAAGCGGGCGTTGTTTTGTTGCATTACGTCATCCGCCATCATAACTGCGAACTGTGATGTCATTTTATGTCATGTATTGGTTTGGTTGTTTTGGGTTTTGTAGTGGTTCAAGAACGTGGTATCCTTGGACTGTTTTCTTAAATATACAGAGGGGTGCTATACACACGTTCAGGTATGATTTGGCAAAACCGAGTATAAGTTACATTCGGGGAAAAGCCGCCCGAATTTGCTCAAATAGTGCCGAACTGACCCCAGCATGATTCAGCAATGGCCGAATATGAGTACTAATCACTTCGGGTTCGGCAACACTTCCGAAATCGAATGTGACGACCTAAACACTTCGGCAGCACTTGGGGTGCTATGTGCTACCTAAGGGGCCTACCGGTACGGGAAAGAAAGGACAGGTCGTGGTGTTGCTTGGGGGAGGCGTTGGTCCAGCAATGGACGTCTTTCCAATGAATGATAATGTGTGTGAAGAGGGCTAACGTTTCTATGGGCGGCCGGTCAGGATGACAGAATATCAAAAGAAAAACAAGAAGCTGCGTTTACCAAAAATGGACAGTGATTCAATTACTCCGGAAAAATAAAGTACTGTTAGGAAGAAATGAGGTTTTACTTAGTATTAGGAAGAAATGAGGTTTTACGTAGCACATGTTAGTTCTATGGCAAGGGGTGACAACTTCAAAATTGTCTCTGGCCGCGCACGGAAGACTTTCGTTGGGAATATCGCTCAAAGGGCTGTAAGATTTATATTTTCCTATTTTGTGAACTTAATCGCAATTTTGTTAAACAATTACGTCTTAATTGAATTCGTTATGATTTGTGGCGGTTTAGGTTAGTTTTAGTGATTGATATTTTGTTCCAAATTAGAACAAACGGTTGTATTCATTATTTTGTGAACCTCGTTGTCTTTTTTAATCAATTTCGCTTCTGTTTGCTAAAAGTACAGTATAGAACCTCGAAATATCTCACTTAGCAAACGATAAAGAAAAGAGTAAACACAATTACAAACACAAAGTCGCAATCAGTAACAAACGATAGCGTCATTATTTATTTATTGATAAAAGTTTCCTAGCACGCTTTACTATGTTGTATGTCAACAACATTTACAAGTCAACCGTTTTATCG
The DNA here is from genome assembly GCA_963576755.1 of Noctua janthina. Lineage (NCBI taxonomy): Eukaryota > Metazoa > Arthropoda > Insecta > Lepidoptera > Noctuidae > Noctua > Noctua janthina. The sequence continues at coordinate 14,644,586 of OY755061.1, forward strand.
CACAAAGCAAACAGCTATAATAACTTACATTAGAACAGTACACAATCGCTTGGCATTTGAACCACAAGTTAACTTAAAGACCCTTCACATGTACAATCACGAGCACTAATATGTACACACGAAGCAACTTTAAATGAATTTCTCCTACTGTATTACATGACATCATCATCTCATCATCTGCCTAGCCTTTTCCCAACTATATTGGGGTCGGCTTCCAGTCTAACCGGATGCAGCTGAATACCAGTATTTTACATGGAGCGACTGCCTATCTGACCTCCACAACCCAGTTGGTACTGGGTAATACGATACCCCTTGGTAAGACTGGTTGTCAGACTTTTTTGGGCCACTGACTGCCTAACGACTGTCAAAGATCTACAAATGACAGCCGAGACCAACAGCTTAACGTGCTTTCCGAGGCACGGAGGAAACTCGGTATGTAATGGGCGGTCACCCATCCACAGACCCACCTAGGCAAGCACGGCTTAACCTAAAGATCGACCCGAGCGGCTGTTATTATTTAGCCACGAGCTACTGTATTACATTACATACTGTTACGAAATAGGTCTTATCTCAAAGTTGCAACTGATATTTCACGAGATTCGCTTTTGAATTTCGCTAAGTATTAATTGTATACATATTAGTGCACGTGACTGTACATAGTTCAGCTGGTGCCGAGCCAAAAGTTCAAGGCATTACCGCAGGTGCTTGTGCCACATTAAACTGTAATAAAGTCAAGCTAGCAGTTTGCCGTTATTACTATTTAAGGTCCAATTTAAACTGCAAAATTTAACGCCATGTTTCCACAAAACTGGAGAGGAGGAGAAATGTGGGAATCGACCAATCACGTTGGTTGACTCTCCTGTGACTAGTCGAATTTGGCACGTCTTCTCTCCGCTTTGCTGGAAACCGGGATTTAATTATGCCTCGGCGATTTTTTTTTTAAAGCCACTTGGCCCCACGAACTACGGCACAAGCCATCATTTACGACATCATCATCAACCTTTTTCCCAATAAGGGTATTAATTAAGCTTAGCGATAGAATTCGCAATTCGTGGTGATTGCAGTTTTTGAGCGTATTGTGACTCAAAAACTGTAATCGCTGCTGTGGGCAATAAGACTGCTGGGTGGAAGTAATATTGGGCGGGCCATGTCTGTAGAATCAGGCCAAGCATCAGGACCGATGGGCCAGAGTCGTCACACAATGGGTGCCAAAAGATGGGCGTCGTCGCCGAGGGAGGCCTAGAAAACGCTGGCGTGGCGACTAAGAGGCGTTTCCATAACGTGGCCTTTCGATTATTTTTCATCCTTTTCCTAGTCTGTCGCGTTTTATTCATCCTGTTTAATTCAGTGACAGTGACAAATAAAGACTTGAAATATTTTATTTTTATACTGTTGTAATTCTCTCAACCTTCGATCTGATGTTTACCAACAGTTTTCTCAGCCAATCCATAAACAAACCAACGGCCATCCGTTTCCTCGCATCATTTGTGCTTTAGGTGTCATTCCATGTACTTTTTATCACAAACGCTCCACTGAACATTTTGCTCACTTGTACGAAGGCTAAGGAAAAAACTGTGCTGACTAAAGCGAAGAAATCGCTTTATGTGGGTAACATAAAGCGATTTCATCGCATAACACACGAGTTTAACGACAAGAAAGGAGATTTGGCGTAAAAAGGTTTAAGTTATCTCGATGTTTTGTGGAAGAAATGTCTTTTGTATTTGCCCAAAGAGATAGAAATTTTATGAGAAAATACGAGCACCCTGTTATCACTTCTTTTAAAGCTTTATAAAGTTATTCATACCTTTCTCTTAGCTATACTTATGGAAAAACTTCGTGGAGGAAAAGCGCCAATCTAACTTGCACAGCATTTCCAATTTATATTTGAATATCAAAGAGAATCCTACTAATATTATAAATGTGAAAGTTTGTGAGTATGGATGTATGTTTGTTACTGTTTCACGCAAAAACTACTGAACAGATTTGGATGAAATTTGGAACACAGATAGCTTATAACCTGGATTAACAGATAGGATACTTTTTATCCCGGTGGTATGATCCCGTGGGACAATTATCGAACTCCACGCGGGCGAAACCGCGGGCATAAGCTAGTAATGTAATAAAACTTAACGATTTAATACCAAGCCTGCGTATTTTTTAAATCATGGAACTGCACATACTCCTAACTGTAGACACTGAATGTATCACGTTTCAACATTGCATAACTGGAAGGCTAACTGGTCTCTTTCTGCTTAGAGGCCGCGCGGCCGGTTCTACGTGTTGGTGTTGTGCACCATCGCTTTACTACGCACTTGAAGGAGATAGGAGAAATTGATTTAACAACTTTTGTAGGATGTTTTTATGTTACTACTTTCGAAAGTAAAGTTTTTGTTCATTTGAAAGTAACATTACAATTCGTCGTTGAAGTTCTGACAGCACTTAAGTCAAAAATAGCGACTTTACAGGAGATTGAAAATCTGGACAATTATACCATGTAATATTATTATATTGTGGTGTATGGTTTAGTGGCAGCAGTGACAGCCTAGTGGTTTGACCATCGTACTGCTAAGTCATAGGTCTCAAGTTCGAACCTAAGGGACGCACTTCTAATTTTTCGGGTTCATGTATGTATTGTATAATTATCACTTGATCCGATGAAGGAAAACGGTCGCCCGAATTTGGACTCCCGAAATTGCCTTGCAATGATCTCCTAATTTAAACGTAAGATGTTGATAATACAAACTCAAGCGCAAAGCAATTATTTCAATTTAACCAGTCACAGGAACTGCCAAAAAGTTGAAGCTAATTGCCCGTTTCAAAACGTAGATCTCTATGGAGAAGTAAGAAACTCCATGGATCTTTTGTAAATCATGTAAGGCAGTACAAAATCTTGAGTGTATACAAAATATAACCTACACACCTACTACTAAAACTTTCAAATTATATCAATGTCGAAACGAATAACCAATTAACCGAAGCTATCAATGTTTCACTCGGCCTTCACAGTCGTATGCAAATTCGCAGCTAATATCATCAATTAACGTTTGCTCTAACAATGCTAAACATTTTGTAATGACTCAGGAAACATTGTAAGAACCTACATATAGCTTCAGGAAAACATTTTTGTAAATAATACGGATAACCGCTAGAACTTAAAGGTAAAACGTTTAAGGTGGAACTTAAAGGTAAAACGTTTAATACGATTTGTACCATAATTGTGACATAATTATCGCCAAATTAACATTGTCATCACGCGGTAGTGTTGATTACATTAAATACAAAACTAACTCTGTCTGTCCCCTTTTCATAATTAACCACAAATCCGATTCTGGTACCTAGAAAAAGACAATAGCCTACTTTTCATCCTGCATGTATTAAAATTATGAACTAAGACAACACGACGACGCGGGACAACTAGTATGCAATCAAGCATGATGTTTGAACAGTAAATCATACTCAGTTGTTATCACATCTCGCAACTGATCAGGTTCATGCAGTGACACTAGGTTCTTGAACGCGGTAGAGGTGTGCTGATCGCAATCATTTTAATCGGTGAAATCCGCCCTGAAAAAGCTGGTCCAAAAGTCAACAACCGCACAGTACTTGACCGCAGAAATTGCAGAGGCCTATGTCCAGCCATGAATTGCGAACGTGTTAATAACACATAACAATAAACTCCACAGCGTTACACGAAACAAAGGCATCGGCGTGTGCGCAATAGAGCGAACTATGCTGATTAAAACACTGCAATAGAATTACTGTGGTCCTACTATTAGGTACATGTATACTTATTTTACGTTGGTTTTTCCCCGCGGTTTCGCCCACGCGGAGATCTGAAATTATTCTACGGGGACGCAATGCCAGGATAAAAAGTCTATGCCCGAACCCAAGTCATGATCTAACTGTGTGCCAAACTTCACCGATATCCGATCAGCCATTAAAGCGTGAAAAGTTAGAAAGGTCAGACATACAGGAAAATAGACCGACAGACAAACAGAACTACTCAAGCATTTATGATATAAATATGGATTTAAACGAAACAGGAAAACGGAAAGAATGGCAAATCGAGGATACAGCTTTTGTGACAGACATAACAAAGGTGATGTAGATGAAAGTGATATCAAAACAGAATGAATCACTTTTAATTAAATAATTGACATTGAAACGTAACTTTGCCATAATATCACTTGTCGATGTTCAGCATTAGTCACACGGTCCGCTATGAAAAAAGTTCAGAAGATCATTGTGGTAGTAGAAATTCACAGTATTATTAAGCTTGTTTCAAGCACATTGGTGGACCTGAGCAGAAAGTAGGTGCTCAAACGCCTGAAAAGGGTTTTGGACTTGACTGTCTGGAAAGCATTCTGAATCAGACAGGTCTTTCCCAAATAAAGGACTTCTGCAGACTGCCAAGTTTAAGTCTGTAGTTAAAGCAGTCAAAATTGAATGTGAGTCTAGATTTAGAGTGCACTAGGACCATATCAGAAAGACACCCTTGCCGTCATAAGACATGAACACAACGACGAAGACGGAAAAATTGGAAAGCAAATCACTGCATTCACAAGAGCACTTAAAACAGCACAGTTTTCGTTTAGAGTCAACGTTTTCACCGAAGTTCCATCAGCAAAATCATTTTATGGTACAGTTGTTTTTCTGCACATCATATTGTGGCATGACTCAAGACTCACCCGAGCAGTCGTGCGAACGGTGACGTAATCCTGATGTCAGATAGCAACGAGGAAATGGGCAAAAAATGCACTATTGTTGAACTTGTTGTGGTATTTTAATGGTAAAGGTTACGTGGCTGGCGTACAAGGATCGTTTGCTGATTTTTGTGTTCGCATGTTCATTTGGGTAATGGATCCCTTTGCAACTCGAGAAGAACGTTAAGTCGTTGGTGCCGTCTGTATTTTGCAGATTCTTGACAGTCTACAGGTAGTCAGAAGCCTGAAAGTCTGACCACCAGTCTTACCAACGGTTATCATGTTATTCAGTTACTGTATTGTGGAGTTGAGATAGGCCCCAACGTAGTTGGGAACAGATTAGGTAAGAGGATAATTTTCATTTGAGTAAATATAGTTTTAGCGTCCTTATATTTTAAACTAGCTGTGCCCCGCAACCTCCGTCCGCCTGAAATGATTATAAAAATTAGACTGGATCGGATTTTGTTATCAAAATTTTTAAGGGTTGTAATTTTGTTGCACGGAACCCTAATCCTTTTTCTAAAATAAAAGAAAAGTAAGCCTAAGTTACCCCTTATAACATCAACTACCTGCCAGAAAAGTCCTGTCAAATTTAGTCCAGCCGTTACGGAGATAAGCCGGAACCAACTGACAGACAGACAGACAAAAATTTTAAAAATGATTTTTTGTTATAAGTGCCGTACTAATACTTTCATATGCATTCAGTAAAAAGCTGTTATTTTAAAATTACAAACAGACACTTCAATTTTTATTTATTTGTATTAGATCGGATGTGTTTTGACTTCGACCACATGCGCCCGAGTGTCTGCTGTTTGTGTTCGGTCATTTTAATGTTAAAAACATGAATCACAAGTATTAACAACACAGAATCCGAAGTCGCTTTGGTGTCATGACTTTATTTATTTGTGAGCAATGACGCCTAGTTCTTGGAAAAATACAATTGTAAAACTCATACTTTACATTTTATGATTTCTAGAAAGCTCTTATAAACAAGGAACTTATTTTAAAAGTGGGTAGTTGTTAGTTTATGTTCCAGCTCGATAGCGAAATGGACCAATCCTATGATAAAGATTCTCCAAACAAACAGGTGGTCTAGCCACATAAATGTTTCACAACAGTTTGTGCTGGCTTAGTCAGAGGAACATGGGTATTAGCTTGGTAAATAATAAGCCGATTCATAGCTAATATATATGGCAATGCAATTCGCTACAAGTAACTGCGCACATAGTTTCAGTAGTGCATATTTCATCAAATACTTTTAAGCGCTAGTCGTAAAATGGTCGTAAAAATTGAGAGTAAATGATCGAAATTCTTTACCAACAGGCAGTTGACAGACTGTTTATTTGAACTAGATTCTGATAATAATATAATGGTGGAAATCAAGTTTCGACCTTAAATTTCCGCTAATTAAATTAATCTTAGTTTGTCGTCTGAACCACAGAATAAATAGTACAAGTACTGTCTGAACCCTTTAAAGATTTTACAGTTAGGTATCTCATTAGACCTGGTTGCATGCGGTTCATTGATCTAGGTCTAGATGTTACACGTGCCAAAGTTGTTAAGCAATCAATCAATTTACACATTCTTGCAAAGTCAGTACTGACGCACTGCCGACGATCTACAGAAGCCATAAAAAGGTCTATTTTCCATCCCCTTTGCTGACTCAGCCTAACTAAGCAAAAACAGCTGAATCATAAGCAGGGTTACAAGAAAATTGAAAGTTGAACTAACATAATTGGGACATTTAAATTGACTTTACAAGTGGTGGTATTTAATAAGAACATCCAGCGCACCCTGGGGAGCCGGCCCAGCTACCACATTGGACTGGCTCATACAACGAACGTGGAAAAAGTTGCAACTACGACCTTCAATATCTCCTTAACTTGAAGGTTTCCCAGGTATGGTCCAGTTCAAAAGAACATATCGCAATGACGGGAAGAAGAAGTGCCTCTTGGCTTCGTTAAGGGTGTTTTTACCCCCGTGATAATAAATCACATCGAAATTATCACTTTTTTTTTGTAAATGTCATCTCGCAGGTCTAACTATGAGGCTGGCTCCTGTTTAACTGGAGTGTAAGGCCTCCAGCCAGGGGCAAAAAACTTATAAACTAAGCGACAGCACGCTGAGGGCACCCCCTGTGGGGTACTAGCCTCGGCTTAGGGCGTCGTTGGTGAGGGCAGCAAAGCGACAAGCTGGATCTGAGTGATATTATTTAGGGACTGATTTAAAACTACTTTTTGAGAGAACTCAAAAGAGTTGCCGGTCCAGAAAGGACCAGAATTACAAGAGACAGAGATAGGTGGAAGTCTTTAGAGGAGGCCCTTTGTCGAAGGACAAGCTGTTATTAAAAAAATCGATCGTCAGTAACAAATCATAATGTAATAATTGAAAACTGCAATGAAGGCTTATTTTAATTAAAACTACTGGCTCAGCATCGCGGGCTGGCTCGAGCAAGGGTCAAGTGGACAGAATCTTCTTCCTGCCGCTGTCCTATATTAATTAGTTCGTAACGATACGAGAGAAAAAAAAAACTATTCCCAAACCGACGCCAGACTTTTCTTGATCTTGCAGCATAATTTGTTACCTCCGGTACAGGAATAAATAACGAAATTCTTCAGTTCAAAGTCCAACTAAGAAGATTCGCATAAATAATCAACAACACCGTATCAAAACAGTTCGTAACCTTTACGGAATCGTGTAAAAATAATCACGACTGATAGATTTAATTTATAGCTTCATGGCTGTTGATGATAACGAGGTGAGGAGAATTGGAAACATCTTTGGCGTTGATTGAGAACTCACTTAAACCACGTTTATAACAGAATTTTGACGTCTGAATTTTACCACATAGAATTTAGCAGGGTTCTTGCAAACCGTTCCCGGTTTTTCTTGCCAAATTGTCACTGACCGTTCTCCAGTCGATAAACACTATAGCAAGTTCGTGGGTTTCCAAAATTTTAAGTATTAACAAACTACAGATTGCTCTCTCTACAAGAAAAATCTCATAACGACTGCAGTTCGATTTTTTTTCGTAAATCGTCTAAGTCTTCATTTCAACCCACTTCTTACAGCTAAGTGCTGTCATAGTGTCCTACATTTAATAACGGGTACCGTTTCCAAGTAGCTTACGCATTTTGTGTGAATAATGTGAAATCATTTGCAAAGCCCAACCACTGTCACAGACTAAGAGCAGATTTCACCAATGAAACTGAACGCGTTCGTCCAAACGGCATTCAAAAAGCTGTCACTGTTCATTTTACATTTTTTTTTTTTCATACTAAATAGTTAGGCCGCAACTGGCCTGATGTGAAGCGATGATGCGGCCTAGGGTGGAGCACGCTTGCCTAGAAGAAACCGATTCACTCGAACTTTGAAGAGATCCAGATTATAATGATCGGGAAACAAAGAAGCCGGCAGTGAATTCCACAAAATGGCGGTTCGCATAATAAATGTGGAAGCATAGCGCTTTGTTCGGGTCCGTGGAACTTAAACCATATAACGGTGATGCTTCGCCGTATGTCTACTCGTCCGATGATAGAATGAGGATAGGCGAATAATATTAAACGTAACATTGATTTTATTGAACATAAAATTGGGGGACATAGAAATTATGACACTAACTTACAGCTCTTGAATGCAGTTTGGATGTTCTGATCAGTCTTATTGGTGAAATTCGCTCGAACTATATCAGAATAGTACTGACAATATATTTATTTATTTATTTAAACTTCATGTACAATAGTGATACATAGGCGGACTTAATGCCACAAGGCATTCTCTACCAGTCAACCTTTGGGTTAAATAAGAAAACATTGTGATAGGGTACAAAATAAATATATAAAAATAACTTCTTGCTATCGAAAATTTATATAGGCACTTATAATGATACTAATACTAATATACCGAAAATCTATAAAATATTTGTAGTCTGCGATTCAAGTCTAGCAAAACGAAGGCCATGACAATAGCTTGTATCGTAGGTAGACAATACGTCTGTTTCGTACATTTAAAGCAATAAGGAAATTGAATTTAGATATACAAAAGATGAAGGACAACATTGAATGGGTTTCTTATAATAATTGTAGTTTACTAGCATTATTAAATATTACAAAAGTTTCGTATATGTTAGGTTTGATTATTTATTGATGACTAGCTACTGTGCAAGGCTTCGCCCGCGTGGTACTCCATTAAAAAGTAGCCTATGTCTACCCGGAATAATGTACCTTTCAAATAGTGAAAGAATTTTTCAAATACGTGCCATGGTCTGGAGATTAACTCACTCACAAAATTCGCACGATTCCCTCTTCATAATATCAAGTCTTAGTATATTATAGACTAGCTTTTGCCAGTGTTGTGCGTGGGGAGTGTTACAAATTATCCCATGGGAACATATTATTGGGATAAAACATATCCTGGATATCTTAAGTTCCGTAACCCAGGTGAAGGCCTATCAGTGTGCGACAGTAGACGTGAAAAAGTAAACAGAACATACACGCAGAGTTACTAAAGCAATTATAATAATATAGTCTAGATTTTTCAATTTCTCCAGTTTTGCGCAGAAATACTGGAGTAGACAACGGGATATTTTCGCAAGCCAACTTTTCTTTCCATTACTTCCAATAAGTAGGTACCATTTATTATAAGCTCATTATAATCATTGTGTATAGGTACGTGTTTCACATAACCGTTATGTAATAGCCTGGCAAGGGCAACGACCAGACCTTTTTGTGATCGGTTTTTAGAACGTGGGTCATTTACGACCTTATTAAGTACACATGATTAGGCCGCGTAATTATGAACACCTGTGCCAAGCTCGCTTACTATCTGTTTGTAATATTACATCACTCCTGTAATCCCCGAAGGGTTAGGCAGTAGTTTACCTAATAGTACACCCACATTTCGTCAGTTATGTTTTAAATCCCATGTAATAGGGATCCTATTGCCATCAACCGGGCACAAATCCAGACTCCGTGGCAACTGCTGAGAATTCTCACAAGTTGGCAAAATCCAATAACACTGCCCGACCTTGGAATCCAACCTGGGTCCTCATGCTCAGCAGTCGCATTTGTGGCCAATAGACTACAGAAAAAATGCTCAGCTTATTACATTCCATTGCTGGACATGAGCCTCTTCTTCCGACAGATGTGTTGCTGAGGAGTTTGTTCCGACACCAGGTATAAAACAAAGAAGTGGTAGAAGGCGGGCGTTTTCTGGGGCTGTCTTAAGAAATTTGACGTTCAAAGCTTGCTCATCTTGTCTTTTTGAAAAAATAGACAACACTCTGTTATCGTCGAAAAAAAGGCCAAAACAAAATAAATGAAAAATCTTGATAATAATTTCATCATATTTTCATGACCACATTTCGTTCACTGTAACTAAATCCCTACAGTAACCCCTGAAACGGACCTCCCAACATGTTCATAATTTTATAATGAACTCACGGCTGACCCCTGTTTCTAAATGACCGTTTTGAAACTGATGTTAATGAAATTGGGTTACAAACTCGAATCTAGTCTACTGCCCTGAATAAGTAATGTGGTATCACGGTGTAATGACCGACTCCCCCGATTTCTGACAACCTGGTACGGGTTTCCAGAAGCCTACGGGCAAATACGCACGCACGTACGCATTTTTGCTGCTGGCACTGATCTTGAGAGCAGCAGTGGCCCAGTGGTGGCGGTCCCGACTTACAAGGAATAAGTCGTGGGTTCGAACCCAGGCAGGCGCATTACTTTGTGTAATTTATTTCGTCACCACTGCTCTCAAAACGGTGAAGGAAAACATTGAGGAAACCGGCATGTCCTAGAGCCTAAAATTCGAAGACATGTGACATCTATCAACCCGCACTGGGCCCGCGTGGTGGATTATAGCCCATTCTCTCTCATAGAGAGGAGGCCTGTGTCCCAGCAGTGGGAACATTATAGGCTGCTGCTATGCTGCTATGCTACTGATTTTAAGACCAAAATGTACCAATACTTATTGCAAATAAATGATTATAATGATTATGAATAAAAATGAAAGTTTCCATGGAAATCCATACAAATATTACATGAATAAAGTAACGTTTACGAATGTCGAAACTAAAATGTATGTTGGGTCAGTTGCAGGATGCAACCCATCCTCGGCAGAAAGCCCTGCTCCCACTTTGCTGACAGGCGATGACACAAGAGTTTTATGGACACAGATAATAATTCTTCTGACCATTAAGGTTTAAAGATATTTATTTCTCATTAGAACATGGAACATGGCTTATAACCTACTACTATTCATGATGCTAGGGTTTTTGCAGTCTGCTTGCATTATGGGCTTGCCATTGTTGGCTCTAGACACGCCATTGGATAATTATCATCTATATCAGCCCAAAATAAGGGAGATAAGACGTCGATCCACCTAATAAGGGCGTTCGATACTTCGTAAATATAATTACATGTTTTGGGGCGCAGCCGGCCCGTAAAATAGGTCAATCACATCCATTACTGACGGTCGAAGTTCATTAGTGTACTATTTTGGGAGCCCTCAACGACTCTATGATTACGAGCAACAGGCACGTGCCGGCAATTCGGTGGCTACAATGTACCTATGGTATATAGAAGGTAGATAGCTGAACGTCTGACAACCAGTCTTAGCGAGAGATATCGTATTACTCAGAACTACCTAGGTTGTGCAGGTCAGATAAACTGTCGTTCCATGTACAATACTGGGATTCAGCTGTATGAGCTACATCCTGTTAGACTGGAAGCCGACCCCAGCATAGTTGGGAAACGGCTAGGCAGATGATGTTATAGAAGCTAGATGACCATTACCGTTGCGTGCTTTTTTTCTGTGGTATGATCGGCATGATCTATTTGAGCGCATAAGCATCATCAGCCTATAACGTCCCCTCTGGAAGGTCACAGGCCACAGGTTTTCTCTAAGCGAGTGAGAAGTCGTAATTGTAATCCACATTCACCAACCAGCAATGAGCCCGCGTGGTGGACTTCGGAATTTTGGTTCTAGGACCATCTAGGTTCATTTAGACATTAGAGCACATGCCGTGATCAACATATTGGTCAGCCAGCAAGGTGGTCGCAAGGCTGACTGCCCAGGGTACACCAGGTGCAGATTTAAATATGATCACTTAGGGGCAATCTTCTTCTTTCGGCTCTCACTCACCGGGAGCATTCGCCTGTACTGTAACAGTCCAGATTCACTTGTTTCTGTACAACATCGAGTCTTGGATCGTTACATTACACGCTGAGGGAGCAGCTTTGGCGTGTCGATGACAAATATTTATTTAATACCATTCGCTGACGAAAACATTAAGAAGACATAATTCATGGGCTATTCAAATGCTATTGTGAATTGTGATGGCTGTAATATGGTCTAAGAAACAAACGTACTGTCTGTGTCTGCCTCTATCTTCACGATTGTTGAATCTCGAGGTGGAATTATCATATTTTCTTCACATCCCTCGTTGGACAGATAAGTTTCCTTCAAAATTGGAGAGGCAACAGCATCAAGGTTTTTTGAAAAAAGAGAGCTATAAATTTCATAATATTACTTCGGTTCGTTTTAAACATTACAACAGACAATTTATGTGGAGTAAGTAGAATTTAGAGCAGGGTGTAGCGTAATAAAACACGAAGTAAGCAGTAAAACGCAAACGGATATTCTGCCAACGCCATGTTAAGATTTCCTTAGCTACATTAAGATCGCCCATCCCAACAAATGCAATACTTTGTAAGTAATAGGGATGTATTTTTTTCCTTTTATCCTCATTTTCTACATACTCACGACTTTTTCGCATGGGAGTAGGCAGGCATTAACTACAGAACGTCACCTGTTACGATCCTTAAACAGTATACTTACGTCTCTTGCTGCGTCCACGTTCATACAGCAGCACGCGTAGCATGACCACCGTAGAAACGACGGACGAGTCGAGAATATGACAGATAAACAAAAGAAATTGTCATTTTTGTCGATTCTTCCGTCGACAACACCCGTTTCTACGGTGGGCATGCTACGAGTGCTGCTCTTACTCGCATTCGCATTGCATAGTATCCTAACTTTCTAACTAATAATATAAATGCGGAAGTAAGCTTGTTTGTTTGTTTGTTACCTTTTCACGCCTAAACCACTGAACCGATCATCCTGAAATTTTGCATATACGTTGTTAGGTGTACAGAAACGGACATAGGGTACCTTTCATCCCGAAAAAAGTACTGATCCCGAGGAAAACAACAATAACGTTCTTATGATAATTGACGGCGCCACGTGTCTTTCGAATCATGATTGAATTATATTATTACAAGCAGATTACAACCCGAATTGATTGTAAAATTTTAAATTGACGCGAGCGAAGCCTCGGGCAAAAGCTAGTAATACTATATTTTTAATGTTTATTGAAAAATAGAGGATATGATCATGCATGATCATGTCATCCCCATAATTACAGATACATTATAGTATATAATATGTAATTATTTCCTTTTATCCTCATACACCACGCCAAAAAATTCATTAAACGTATATTATCCACGTTTAATGAATATTTTACTTCACCCTGTTACATTAACCAAAGCACTACATGCCAAAGGCCCCTTTTCATCACAGAACGAACGAGCTATGAATAAAAAATTACACACGATGTAAAATGTACCATACAACAGAGTTTCATAACATAAAGGCATCACATGGATACATTTTACAGGTATTCAAAACTCAAGCATAGCAAGGAGCTACTGAAACGGTATGAATTTTTTATTGCCCGAGTTCCATCATTGAACAGGTACGGTTTATAACGTTCCAGTTTTACCATTGTGCGGTTAAAACAATGTTTTTGCAACAACGCAAAGAAATTAAGCTTTTAAAGAAAATTATGTTAATCTATCAAGATTGAACGCGTATAATACAAAGTTTCGTGTCCGTGCTATTAATCGTTGAGGAGTTCTTTCGAGAGGAAGCGATCCCGGCTGCAGGATCAATTCATGTCTGTTATAAAAACGTATTGTCACCAGAACAAAAGGTGTGTGCAAAATTTTAGCTCAATTGGTTGGGTGGAACTGGTTTGAAATTCAGTTGCAAGATTTGACATCAATACATCCTAACTAACCAACCATCTAACTGACAAAGCAACGTAAATAAAAGCTTAAAATTATACAATAACATACGTACTTTACAAAATTATGGAAAAACTAGCTTTGACCCGCGATCTTCCACGTATACATATGTATGGAATTAAAAGAAACTATCCCAGACGTCTCATCAGGTCATGGTCTACCTTTGTGCCAAAGTCCATCGAAATCTGTTCAGCCGTAAAGGCGTAAAAATGTAACAGACGGAGAGTTACTTTCGTACATTAGAATGGATTAAAATAAAACTGTTTCAAAGTGAAGTATGCGTGTGCGAGCCAAATTTTTTATTTTGATGTTTGTCACTGGTTGCAGATGAAGGAAAACGTATGAAGATATTAGAAAAAAAAACGGTCAGATGACTTCATTATTATTTTTTAACTAGCTGTTGCCCACGGCCTTCGTCCGCGTGAAATTATTAAAATATAAAAAAATTACTTCTCTAAATTTCTCTATTTGAATCTGATTTTGTTAACAATTGCAAGTGTTAATTTTTTTGACGCGGAACACTAATCCTTTTTTTAAATTAAAATAGCCAAGTTACTCCATAAAACATCAGCTATATCTGCCAGTAAAAGTCCCGTCAAAATCGATCTATCTGTTTCGAATATTAGCTGGAACAAACAGACAGACAGGCAAAAATTTCAACATTATTTATTTGTATAGATTACGTATGACTGGTTGTCAATCATCAATTGTAATAGAGCTTTGGACAAACTGAAAAAATCTGCGGATACGGGACGGATTTGTTTGCGCCGATTGTGTTTCAAATCGGCGAAAAAACACAATTTAACTTCTCAAGAGTCTCAGAGTGATTTCAATTTTCAAATGAGTGAACGAGACGCGTCATAGGCTAATAAATAAATCATTACAATAAGATCAATTTCGTTCGGACTATTTAACGTGAACGCAGCCCAAGGCCGAATGAATTAAGTATCAATTCAGACGCACGCTCAAGAATTGTATTCAAACTAATATTGTTAGACATTGTTCTCGTTACATTGGTGCGTACTGAAATTCTTGGAGTGTTAGGCAATTAATTTACTTTTTAAAAATGAAAAATAGTAAGCTAGTCGAATTTTAGGCTACGTGTTCACGAATAAACTGACAGGGGCAACTTGGTATGTGGATAACTAAGAAACGACTTAACAATTTTTTAGGCTACCTGCTAACCAGTGCTAGGTTGAACTGGTTTGGACTTTGCCGTTTACTGATAGTTGCTGCCATGTACCCAACACTAGTTACCTAGCAGTCAGTGTGTTACCAGGATAATCCAGGGCTACTTTTTCAACAGGGAATTTTTAAAGGCCAATTGTACTAATAGTACCTACTAAATCGTCGTGAGGAGACCGGTTTGTCAGTGGTAGAACTGAAAATTCTAAGACTTCTGACATGCACTGCACTAGCAACTGTCGAGGTCTGTGTCCCGGTATTGGAAATATTATAGTTATAGGAGCTCGTGGCTAGTTTATAACAGCCGCTCGGGTCAATCTTTAGGTTAAGCCGCGCTTGCTTAGGTTGGTCCGTGTATGGGTCCCTCAGAAAGCACATTAAGACATTGGCTGTCAATTGCAGATTTTTGACAGTCGTTACAGGTAGTGGCCCGAAAGTCTGACATGATTGTCTTACTCTAATACCTAGTACCTACTAACTGGGATGTACAGGTCAGATAGGTAGTCGCTCCATATAAATTACTAGTATTCAGCTGCATCCAGTTAAACTAAGACTCCAACATAGTTGGGAAAAGGCTAGGCAGATGATTAGGCTGATTACGCTAATATTCCATGGGTGTTTAGTGCCAATGGCACTAATCCTATCTGCTAGCTAATAATTGGCTTGGAATTTATGCCAAAACCTTTTTGAAGGCTAATTCAGTGTCTGTGTTTAAAGCGCCATCAGGTAATGAGTTTGTTTGGGTTATCAAACTAGAGCACATGTATCTTTTTTAATTAAAGTAATTTATTTAGGCACTAAATGGAATGGAAGTAGAACATTTTTATCTAAATTGTTTGTCAATACTCGTTTATTTGGTGCCAAAAAAAACAAAATACGCGTCGAATTTCGTCTTTCTTTTTTTTTTGTTGGTTAATAAATGTTATCCAGGAATGGCTTGTAAAGGTAAGGCTATAAGTGATCGGGGATGTCAGGTACTAGACAATAGACACACAAAACTAGCAACAAGGATCTTCCCTTGTCCTGCAGCTCTTCACGCAGCAACTATAGCATGGAGGTGAATTACTGTATCGCACAGGGGGCTTAAAATTGCCGCTTCAGCTAAATCATAATAGAATAATAATATGAATCATGTTAAAATTCTTAAAACGATCACAGACACAGTGCATATTATGAATTGTCACTTTGTGACCATTTCAAAGAAAGAAAGAAAATACATTTATTTGGCACATGCCACAAGTGCACACAATATAACAAAATACAAGAAAAAAAAAACAAAAACTGAACAAAAAAAGTAGGTAACACTGTGTGCCGCATAGCGCATTTCACAGATTGTAACGTCATTCTTATTATTATACTACTATGATTCTGCTAAAGCGGTCAATTTAGGCCCCCAGAACAAAATTCAACTGAATTCTCCAGGCCCAGCTATTAAGTTAATACACAGGCTATGCATATTACATACTCCTTAGTATGTAAGCATAACAGTAGGTACTGTTCTGTAGTTTCTTCCTACTCTAATAGGAAAAAGGCATAAGTTTATAATTATTATTATTCATGCATGACATCTTTGTGGTCGCAATACCGAGGCTAATTAGACAAAAGCCTTTCAAGTTACATTATCTTGAAAATACTATACTACTTCATCTTCTTTGGATATTGATGGACTCAAATTATATCTAACAGAGCTCTATTGTTGGCTTTGTTTAAATCCTAGGTGTTGGTGGTCTGGCAGGATGTGTAGGACTGAAAGGACAGGGGCATATCCTGCAGCGGGACTAAACACTGGCATTCTATTTGAGGTACCACATTTAGCCATATTATTTCTACAGCAAGTTTCTTAAGAGAGTTCATACTCCTAACTAGCTGTTGCCCGCGACCTTCGTTCAGATGAAATTATTATACAAAATATTATTTATGAAATATAATAAAAGTAGCCTACGTTAGACCTTGTAACAACAGCTATCTGCCAGTAAAAGTCCCGTCAAAATCGGTCAAGCCGTTTCGGAGATTAGTCGGAGCAAACAAACAGAAAGACAACAAAAATTGAAAAAATATGTTTTTGTTATAAGTGCCGTATATATATTTTCATATGCATTCGGTAAAAAGCTGTCATTTTAATATTACAAACAGACACTTAATTTTTATTTATTTGTATTGATGCAGCCATTTTCTAACTAATGAATAAGGAACTAAGTAGGTAGCTACATCAGGGAGCTACTCATACCCTATTAAACCCAGCACAGATAAGTATGTACTGTCAATGAACTTGATGACTCATTTTATGTCCTGTATGTATGTAATATACAGTTAATTGTTGAATAGGGGTCCGGTATCAGTTGATAGTCCCTATTCAATGTCAAGTAATAGTGCCTACTATTATTCAATATTGAATAAAAATTTAATTTATGAATGGATAATTATTATTATTATAATTCCATGGATGAACCCGATAATGTTGTATGACATAAGAAATATATACTCCAGACCACAATATTATATTAATTAAAACCATCAAGCTCTTACAATGAGAGAGTGTATTGTTACCAAGCGATGGACAGGTTATTTATGAACCTATTTGAAACAATAATCTGTTACATTGAATGTATGCAATGGTGTAGTGTTGGTCAGGGCCTGTATCTCAGCAATCAGAATGATATAGGTTGATCACAAATCATAATAATGCTAAAAATCTTATGGAAAAACTGTTTTATGGTGCAAATGAAGAGAAATCTACATCATCTATATCATAAATGATATATTTTACTTTATTATTTTTTTAATTTTTTTTTTAAATTATTTCTATTCTATCTATTTTTTCTATCTATCGGTCCACCGCTGCTTAAAATTTCCAACTGGAGCTGATAATGATTTAAAAATTAAATACAAATATAATAAATCTAGAAATTTAAATACAAATAACATTTAAAAGTATTATTTATTCTAAAGATCAGTAGCATTATAGAAGATAAAAACATACTAAAATAACAAAAAAAAATCTAACCACTACTTTTCAATTTTGTAAAACTTGATTTTATTAAGGTATTCTATTATTATAAGATGAGAAAGACTATTAATTTTTTCAAATGTAATAATTGAATCTGTTATTGAGCCTTGTTAAGATAATGATGACATTTGCATAAAAATTATGCTTTATTAGAATTTTTTCATCATTGTTATAATTAATTGTTGTTTTGCTGAGTACAAGAAAAATCTGATAAGAATTTAAACATTGCGTAATACAAGAATATAAAGATAAAGAAAATAATTGTTTTAAAATATGTAATCAAATTCTTAGATAACTTGCAGCTTAATTAATAATTAACACCAATTTTAGGCAAAGGTCATCAAGTATTCAGCCTGTTGCTTTTTATACCTGTTAGTTTTTTCGCGCCACATAGGTCCGCATGATTGTACGTGATCAGAATAATCAACTATGTAGGTAATAACAAGAAGTTTTACTTACTCTCCTTCTCGTGGTCGAAGCCCACAATTACGAAGTAGTCGACGAGCCTGGACATTGCACTCCTACGGCAACATTCCAGCACAAATACAAAAAATACACTTTGTAATTAGATTACACGATTTTACACACATTTTATACACAATGCTACTCGTTTGCACATTTTCACCGCACTTTACCGATAACCGATAGTTCCGTACACACAACGCGTAAAATTCGCACACCATACACTTCACGGAATGTAAACAACACTTTCATTTATCGCGAGCTGAAGAATTTTTAGCTTCAATTACGAGAAAGATTATAGATTGTCCAGACGGAGAGGTTATGCTTTAATCCTTACAAAGATACCGGTATTTTACGAAACTTTATTTCGGTTAACGTCATCTACTATAAAACTAATTGTTACTGTAACAAAAAACGCCCCAAATTGTAAAATTTAGAATAATTTTTGTAACTAGACGTCACTACAACCACAACCCATCGTTCGTCCGTCGGACATTTCTAAAAAAACTACTGTGAATAAAAATCTACCGTTAAATATTATATTGCCATGTTAAGTTTTAAAATTACTACTATATTTTATTTCCAAATTAGATTTATTTGTTGCGTACGTTTGCTTGTCTGGCCCATACTGTAACACAGTTGGGCAAAGGCCTCCCCCAAGTCTTTCTTTTTAGGGTTCCGTTGCCAAATGGCAAAAACAGAACCTGGGTTCTGTTTTTGTTTCGTCCTATCCGTCTGTCTGTCTGTCTATCCGTATGTCCCCGTCATTTTACTCCGAGACTGTTGGCACCACACAGTTGAAATTTGAAGAGCACGTGTCTTCTATGACCCCTACACAAAAGTGATGAGAAAATATGAAAAAAAAATGTGAGCCGTCACGGGCCGCCTGGCAGATGTGAAACATCGACATTATTTTGTAAAAGTAATATGCAGAAAAGAACAGATTGTGATAGGAACTAAATATGTCATAATGATAAAATAAAATATTACGATTTTTTTTCCAGATAACGATGACTATTTATTGAATAAACATTTATTTTCCACCGTGTCTATCGACTACTTTAAAAAATCTTTCTTCCTTAAGTTGGTTGAGGAAATGTTCGCTTCTGAAGCCGTAAAAATAGTGAATCGACAATTCGGAATAAAAATAGGTTTTTGAGTGACAATAAGATTTGAAATTCAGCCTTTGAGATAAATGACTTTTTCGTGAAACTGCAGCAGTAATTTTGTATTGACTAACCCCTCCCTAGGTTCTGCATGGCTTAGGTCAAATATCAAACGTATGTACAAACATTTGCGTGAATGATTGTGTTTTTAATTAGGTATGCATTCTCGCATTATACTTTACAGAAAAGCATACGTAACTATCCATTTAATAATTTTGAAATCAGAAAAGTGGCGAAATTGTCTTCGTGTGGACGTTTAGCGCTGTTATAATATGTCACGAGATGAGATGATTATGTCGAAAATTTCAACTAAGACTAAGACGCATCACAAATAAATTAGTTCTTATAATCGTAATAAGCGCGTTACGCGAACGTGCGATGACGGGATACGTATTCGTTTTCCTTCTAGTTGTTCTAATCTAATCCTAACGCCATACACAAAAAAGAAAGGCTTACCATGTAAGACAGATATATGCCAACCAAGGCAGGGAGAACGAAAAAATTCCATGCGACATACTCTTCTTGTCAAAGATTATCCAAAATGCTTTGAGTTTTTAAAATTATGCGAAATGCGTGTGACTTGCATTGAATCATAAATGCTGCTAAAATAATTAGCTCCAGTTTACTGATAATAAACTACCAAAAGGATATAATAAATCACGTTTTTGGCAACATTTTAACTAATAACCTTCTACATTTTTTATCTGTGCTATTGAAAACTTCGTATAAGTTTGCTAAATAGAAAAGTTAAGAGAATACTCTACCCATCTCTGTTCATCACATGCAAACTTGAAATGTAGTGACAGCAATTCAGTAACTCTTTAATTTGTTTGTACTTTTGTCACTGATAACGCAAACAAAGTATCAAAATATTATTGATGTTTGATTATTTCAAGAGATTATTAACCTCTATTATCGTAAATTTCCGTTTTATACCCTCAAAACAATGTCGGATGCCCCAAGTAATCAAATACCAGGATTAAAACAGAAGAAAGTGTTTAAAATAATAGTGTTAGGTGATTCAGGCGTTGGCAAAACATGTCTAACGTATCGCTTTTGCGAAGGACAGTTTTTAAATAAATCTGAGGCCACAATCGGTGTCGATTTTAGAGAAAGAAATATAAAAATTAGCGGGGAAGATATAAAGGTAACTTCTGTTATTAAATATCTAAATCGCCTCTCTATGTCCTGATATAAATAGGTAGGTGTAATTACTCAAGTTACAATTTATTTCTGCCTATTACCGTTACTTCCGACAATTATTGAAGTTGAATTCTCGATAGCAGCTTTATTTCAGACCTTGAGGCAAGGGAAGGTCTGTATCTAGGCTACAAACTTACTTAGCTGTTATGGAGAAAAAGCCCAACATCTGGATGTATGGTTCAATGAATCCACGAGACTACATAATTTTATCTGGTGTCTATAGCCAGGATCTAGTTCTAAACAGACATAATCAAATTTTAAAATACTTTTCAGAACTTAAGGAAGCTCTGATGAATAATATTTTCGTATTCTAGTGAATTGCAACTAATTGCCAGC
Source organism: Noctua janthina (assembly GCA_963576755.1). NCBI lineage: Eukaryota > Metazoa > Arthropoda > Insecta > Lepidoptera > Noctuidae > Noctua > Noctua janthina. The sequence goes on from OY755061.1 coordinate 14,665,746, forward strand.
TCATCTAATTGCATCTGGCTTTATCATCATAATTTAGAAGTATGTTTATTACTTCATTTGTAGATCTTTGACAGTTATTACAAGTTGTCAGCTGCCCGAAATTCTTACAACCAGTCCTACCAAGGGATTTTGTATGTCCCAGTACTAAGTGGATTGTAGAGGTCAGCTGTATCCTGTAAGACTGGAAGCTGACCCCAATAAAGTTTGGAAAAGGCTAGGCAGATAATATTTACACTAAGCATTAGAAATAAATCTGATATTGATTTCAGCTACAACTATGGGACACTGCGGGTCAGGAGCGATTCCGCAAATCTATGGTACAGCATTACTACAGGAATGTCCATGCAGTCGTCATTGTTTATGATGTCACCAAGCCTGAGACGTTTCATGTGAGAATTTATTTACATTTTCATTTAAAAATATTTTTTTTTGGTGTTTTTTTTTTATAGTAAATGGGCTTACTCTTGACCTAGTCCAGAGGACAGAGATGAGGTCGACGATGGAACGAGCTAACCCAAAAGAAGCCTATTAACTCGCGACTTAAATTAAAGCTTAATATTTAAAGCTCCATGATGATTTTTGTGTCATATTAATCATCATAGACGAGCAAGGTATAGACTTAAACCTTCCAGTAGGACTAGAACTTAAATTTCTTTACAGGTAAGTCTCCTTTCTATCCATATTTTGTGGTTAAAGAAGAAGAGAAATATCTCTAAGGCATGTTTGGTTTCCTCACGATGTTTTCTTTCACTGAAGTTAGTGATGATTATACAATACCCACATGAATCCGAAAAATCGGAGTTGCTTGCCTTGGGTTCAAACTCGTGACCTATGACTCGGCAGCCCGACGGTCACACCACTAGTCTATCAACTACTTACTTTCTCACATCAAGGCGCTGCTGCCCTTTCTCGGGAAGTTAGGGTGGATCGAATAAATGTTCTACCCTCATGCAAAATACGCGCTTTGACGTGGAGTTGCGGACCACAGCCCGTTATATAATACAATACAATACTTTCTTGCTCTGGTTACTTTTCATGGACAAATGGAAAGACTTCAGTTTGGATACTAGTTCTATTTGAATAATAACTGTGCAGCATGTCTTTATGTAGACAACAAGTTTTGAGTATGAATGTAGATGGGTACATGAGTAGAGGAACACCAAAGAAACGATGGATGGACTGTGTAAAGAATGATATGGCAAGAAAGGAGGTGTCTGATGAGATAACGAGTAATAGAGAAGTATGGAAGAAGAAGACTTGCTGCGCCGACCCCAAATGAATTGGGATAAGGGCAAGAGAATGATGATGTCTTTATGTAGACAGTTAGATTGGCAGCAACAGATTAATATTATTCATGGACATTTTTGAAGCGCGACAGACTGGAAGCTCCTGTAACATTTTGAGGAGTAGATGTCAAGCATATAGAAGCAGCTAGGTTGTACTGTCGCTAGAAATATGTGGAGGTGAATTTTTTGTAATTTTTTTCAATTTGAATTCCAGTCAATAGCCAGTTGGATGCAGGAGGTGGAGTCCCACGGTCTGATGAGGGCTCCAAGAGTGCTGGTCGGCAACAAGTGTGACTGTGGTACCCCGGAGTCGCAACTAGCCACGACGTACGCTCAGAGGCTAGCTGATAAGTATGGAATGCCTGTAAGTCACTCACGAGGAACTTTACGGGAACGAGGTCGTCAGAAGCTAGTCATACAAGCTTCTGCCGCGACTTCGTTCGCAGTTTTAACGTAAAACATAGGTGTCCTATGACACTAAGCTATAGCGTAGCTTTCTACCAGTGACGGAATTTTTGGCCCGCAAATGCTTCACACGATTTTAACATACGGACTTTGACATCAGATGGACATTTCGCTTTTATGCTTAAATTCTCATAGTGAAAACGGCATAAAAATCCGTTGCAAAGTTTAAAAGAACTGTCGACACGAAAAGATACTTTATATTGTAATATGTTTAGATCGATTCTTTTTCTTGTCGTTATATCAGTAATTGCAGGATACTTACGATGCAGGTGCTATGTAAGTCAGTCGTAAGGTTCGTGAAAAAAGATTGCGCCTGATGTGTTTTATAAACCTTTTTTTTTTGTTACCGTGTCGATGGCAACCTAAATTTAATCAGCCTAAAAGTTGGCTACGAGGTTGGCACTATATACCCCAATGATAAGAGAGACAAAATTATTCATATCGCTATTATATACATTTATAAATTAAAATAACCGTAAGTGAATAAACAATGAACTAAAAAATGGCGTCAAAAAACTCCTCCACAACGCTGTCAACTGGTAATGTCCCCAAGAGACTGGCGGCGTTGCCAAGCTGTATGGAAACGCTAAGCCTTTGGCCAAGGTAAAAGCCAGCCCTTGGGTCATGAGAAGTGTCAACTAAGCGTTTTGAAATTTCCTAGAAAATGTTGTGAGCACCCACGGTCCTGGAGTTTCAACCCCAAACGGCTCGTACATATAGTAACCAATAAGGTTACTATATTTATGTCGCTTGAGGTTCTCCGCAGCCGTAGCGGCAGCCTCGGCACAGCACGATGAGCTAGGAAGATGGGTTGACGCAAAAGTATCGACACATATGTTGCTATTTGTTTTGCCTTACATCTAAATTTCCGACATTGACGTTATAGAAACATATCTACTTGAACATGTTTATCAGCATTATCAGTGGCCTTATCAAGGTCGTCTGCGCATACTAGAACACTCATAGTAATGTGTCACTGTCATCTGTTATTATTTATCAGAGATCCGGTATGTGCTTATTTTGTAATCTGTAAAGTATTCTGTTTAAAACATAGTTAGTTTTCATGTCAGTTCGTTTGTTGTCTCGTAAACTAGACAGTTATGATACAGTTCTCACCATCACTAATTCAAATATTAAGTATTTAAATGTCATTAATCATCATCTGCCTAGCCTTTTACCAACTATATTGCGGTCGGCTACCAGTCTAACCGGATGCTGTCTGACCTCCACTGCCCAGTTAGTTCTAGGTAATACGGTACCCTTAGTAAGAATGGTTATTAGACTTTCCGGCTACTGATTACCTGTAACGACTATCACAGATCTAAAAATGACAGCCGGGGCTAAGGTGCCGGCTGTCGGCTGTTTACTCCCGGGTTCAAAGGCTTAACGTGCTTTGCGAGGCACGGTGGAAACTCGATATGTAATGGCTGGTCACCCATCCACAGACCATTAGCCAAGCACGGCTTAACCTAAAGATCGAGCTCGGTGGCTGTTATTATTTAGCCACGAGCAACTTAGATGTCAACTTGTCAAATAAAATTAAAATAAATCTAGGTAACATAGATCGTATGGCGCGTGGAAAAAATCGGAACTAACGGCGCCATCTTGTTTTTTCATTACAATTACTGCACATACGGCGACACATAAACTATACCTAACCAGTATAACCTGACCTCGCTTTGTACGAGCTACCTGTACAATGAGAGATCAGCTTAATTTGGTTTTGTACAGCGCGGATTGGTCGTCAAAGTTTTTACCATTAGCGAATCGTGCTATACTATAAAAAATATTTACATAGTTTGAGTCAAAATTAATTAGATACAAGGATATTTTGGCGCGCGGCCATAATCGGAACTAACGGCGCCATGTTGTTTTTATAAAACATTTTACAAAAGAGTAAAAAGAAAATATAAACAGCAGTCAGCACCCTTCTTATTTTGTAATTCAGGCACCAAAAGAATCACGCGGCACTGTAGGGAAATTTTAGGATAGATCGCTTCACCGAAACCGCCCACTAAGTAGGTGAGCAGTCCCTGGGACGACCTATACCATTCAAAAATATTTTCGCCCATTTAGGACATTGCCAAGAGTTACCGAGGCCCAATAATTTCCTTACTCAATAGATTGAGGCACGAAGTCGACTCGCATACTTTTGCTACCTATACTTTCCGTGTGAACGAAACCATAGCGCGATTCAGGAATGTACACGAATAGTACAACGCCATCTATCGAGCGTGGGGTTCAACTTTTGCGTTTAAAGTCGGTACATTGTTTTGTTCCTAAGAAGAATTTATGTGATAAAATTTTCCAAACTAGCCAACGGATTTTGATGCAGTTTTCACTAACATTCAGAGCAAGCTGCTTTTTTTTTTAAATCTCGATGTTTTGACGTGTCGTAATTGCAATCGTGTGAAGCGGCTGGTCAGTAGTTTGATATAAATTATATATGTCTATTTCTTTACTCTCTGACACGGTGTGGAAGAGACGCCGACGCGAAAATGCACGTATTCAGTACATCATCCTGAGCCCACATAGAAATTTTTCATCGATTATTTTTTTTATAAATCAGCTGTTCCATACATTTTGACCGTGTAGGTATTGCACTTTTGTAGGAAACAGCTGTTTTATTTTTAATAAACGATGAAAAATTCACTTATATTTTTCTTTTTCAGTTATTTGAAACTTCAGCGTTATTGGACTCGGAGTGCGACAACGTGGAGTCTATATTCATGACATTGGCGCACAAGCTGTACTCCAAGCAGCCTCTAAGGGTGGTCAGTGTTGAGGTAAGAATTTACGATTTGACGACATTAACCTTTTGAACGCCAGAGTATACAGCACGCGCGTGCCCTCCACGCCAAGCCACAAGTTCACCCATTATTTTGTCACATATTTGTGTCGTTTGGCGTACAGGGCACACGCTTGCTTGTCACGTTTATGTGACAGAGGCGGTCCAAAGGTTAATTATGTCCTGTAGAAAATCCATAAATGCCGAAAGAGACATTGAACGTTTTGTTGGTTTTTTAACACGCTTTTATGAGCTTCGCTTTCGAGCTCTAACTATGTAAAAAATCTTAGAAGTTAAATTTGACCCAGTTCCTGATTTCCGATTGAGCTGAAATTTTGCATACATGTTCAATTTGGATGACAATGTATGGTTAGCTGTAGTGTTGTAAGTGACGTCATTCTTCATGCGTTTTTTAGGGTTACCGTACCCGAAGGGTAACCAACGAGTCCTACTAAGCCTCCGCTGTCCGTCCGTCCGTCCGTCTGTCTGTCAGCGGGCTGTACCTCATGATCTGTAATAGGTAGACCGTTGAAATTTTCACAGAATGTGTATTTCTGTTGCCGCTATGACAACACATAAAAAAAGAAATAAAGGGGCTCGCCTAGTACGACGGTGCGGAACCCTTCATGTCCGACTCTCACTTGGCCGGTTTTTTACGTGTTTCCATGATGTGGCTGTCAAATGAAGGGGTTTGTTGAGAAGAATACGAGAAGGCCGAGGCTTCGTTAAGGGTCTTTTTACACCCATTATGTATATCTTAGCTGGGCAGACTGATTGCCAGCACATATACATAGTGTTTGGTAGAAGGACTGACACAATTTTTGAGGGATGGGGAGTTTCATTTGCACACAGTATATTAGTAAGACTACTTTTTAAAAGTAATTTGTAAACCTCTATTTTTTAAGGACGCCATCACTGTTTTCTTCAGGATTCGATCTTTAATTTTCTTTTATTCCTTTTCCAGGGGGAACACGGTCCAGGCGTAGTAAATCTGCAACGGCAGAAGAGATCCACAAGTTCCAATGACAATTGTCTATGCAGCTAGACTTTAAACCGCATAGCCACTGCACAATACACGGTGCTACAAAGGAATCTTTTGGCAAGAACATATTGTGAAATAAATGTTGTGAAAAACAAAATGGCAGCTCTAGTTCCGACTTTTGCCACGCGCCAAAAGATCTTTGTGTAGCTTTACTCGTTACAAAACAATTCCGTCTAACGTCCATGACCAAACTTACCGCGAGATTTAAGCTATTTAACGCTACGCCTATCCTGCTATTTTGTAGTCGTGTATGAAAACAACGCTAAAAATGTGAGGTAAAATTAAATTGTCTAGTGAAACCTCAAAATTGTACCTATTGTTTTATCATGATTATTCAGGGTGGAAGGGACGCGGACGCTAAAACGGTTACCACGTATTCAGTACTTTATTCTGAACCCCCACATGGAAATTTTTCACTGGTACTCGTATCTTACATCTTAACTTACAAATAAATAAAATTGAAGTGTCTGTTTGTAATATCGAATAACAGCTTTTTACTGAATGCATATACGGCACTTCTAACAAAAACACTTTTTTTTTTAATTTCTGTCTGTCTGTTTGTTCGTTCCGGCTAATCACTGAAACGGCTGGACCGATATTAACGAAATTTTTACTGGCAGACGATAGAGCTGATAAGGTCTAACTTAGAAAAAAAATTAGAGTTCCGTGCAAAAAAAATTAAAAACCCTTGAAATTGTTAACAAAATCCGATTCAAAAAGGGTAGTAATATTTTTTATAATAATTTCATGCGAACGCAGGTCGCAACAGCTAGTTTAAAATAAAATCAGCTGTTCCATACATTTTGACCGTTTTTTTTTTAATAACCAACGAAAAATTTTAGCGTCTGTCTCTTCCACAGGGTTACAATCGAGCAAAAGTCATGTTTTTTTGATCGACACAAACGGTATTTACTCAATTTCGTTTGATCGCACATTTTGATCAAAATTCGCCTTATTATTACACTAATTTCCATGTAGTTTCGCTTGATAATGTGTGAAAGTCACGCGACTGTTCACGCCACCTTTAACACCACTTACGAGTTAGTTGAGACAATCGGCGAGAGTGAGTTACATCCCGAATCCCAAACGGGATTTGCCTCGATTTGGACAGAGCGTTACTTCAATGCTGTTAATAAACAGTCTTTTATTAACCGATCAGTTATTACGTTAAAATTTTGAAATTTCGAGCGAGTAATGAACAAGTTTAAATTCTTACGATTAGACAGGCTGCTATTAACCTTAATATTGCCTTCTATTTTTATGTTAAATTGATCATTTAGATCATAATTCGATTCAAATGGTTGTGTTCATTTTAATAATTACATCGCTTTTTTATATTTGCAGTCATTATATTTTTGTATCCCAAAATCTATACAAATAAACAAATTGAAGTGCCTGTTTGTGATTTCAAAATTACAGCTTTTTACTGCATATGAATGTGTACGGTACTTATAATTTTTATTTTATTTTTGGTTGTCTGTCCGTCTGACTGACTGTTTATTTGTTCCGGCTAATCTCCGAAACAGCAGGACCGATTTTGACGGGACTTGTACTCACAGATCCCTGATATCCCTGATATAGGAGTAACCTATATTTATTTAAATTAGGGCATCATGCAAAAAATGTAAAAATCTTGAAATTGTTAGATAACAAAATCCGATTCGATTCTGATAATATTTTTATAATAACTTGCAAGGGCAAGAGCTAGTATAATAAATATAATTTTCATTGTTAATGCGATATCCAATTAACATTATAAATGTGAAAGTGAGTTTGTTAGTAACACCTGTACACCTTATTGGCTAAACAATTTGCGATAAAAGGGCTTTGAAAATAGAGGTTTTATGCCGCTATTTTGAAAATAAAATAAAATGGCGGAAGTTAGGTAGGTCACGCTTCATGTAAAGAAGTTCCAATCCTTTTGCAAGCTGATAGACCATGACTATTTTCTAGTATTTTTTCTCTTTTATTGCTTATAATGTTTTTATGCAGAGATGCATCACTCTAAGGTAGACTGGTAGAAAATGCACAAGGTTTAAAGTCCGCCGTTGTACCTACAGTTTTTATTTGTGTATATTTTTTTACAAAAAATCATGACATACAAATATTATTTTTACTGTCGTGGGATAATGACAGAACTCGCGAGCGGGGACGAGCTAAACCGCGTGTAAAAGCTAGTTTCTAAAATGTGTTAAGTTTTTCCGTTACTTTAATATAATACAAACACCAGGGGGACTAAAATGACCGCTTTAGCAGAATCATAATAGGAAAATAATATGAATTACCTTACAATTCGTAAAATGGTCACGAAGTGACAATTCATAATATTAACTGCGTCTGTCTGTGACCATTTTAAGTATTTTAACGTGCTTTTTATTATTATCCTATTATGATTCTGCTAAAGCGGCCATTTTAGGCCCCAGAAGCTATATTTCCTTAATATTTATTATGAATTTTACGTCGCAAGCATTTTGTATTCATTTTGTATTTGATACACGTTTTGTTTTATAACGCATTTAAAAAAGATTAAGTAACTGTTTAATACTGCATTCTTGGCGATGTTTCAAATTCGAACTCTCTCAAATTGAGACCTAATTTTTTATTTTTTTTATTGCAAAATGGGCCTGCTCTTGACCTCTTTACATTATCTTGTAAGTTTTAACCTCTGATACGGAACGTAGATCCGTGCAATCTCGGTATACTGCTGGAACGTGGATCCACGATAAAACGACAGATAGATAACTTTAGTTTAGCTCTTTGATCTCTGCGTTCATACCAGTTGCGAAGGGTCCATACAACTCGGTTCCTACTGGCTTCCCTTTGAAAAATGGCACAGTCACTATTTTATAGACAAATAATATCACATAGTGTACTCCGGCTTACCTTTTACAAAAATTGACCCTTCGCTACTGGTTCATACCAAAGGGTTTAAGGTAGCTTTTCATAGCCATCATCACCATTTTAAGTCCATATTGGTAGCTTTTAAGACGTTACATGAATTTGTGGAAGCACTGCTTGCCAAAGTAAATAATATTCCTGTTTAAACAAAACTTCGTGCCAATGTTGGTAATAAATATTGCAATAAAATAGTTCTAAACTGTATTGCTTGTTTTCACTAAATTAAGTAACTTAAACTTAAAATAATGCTTAAATATCGTTGCATTGTAATTTCAGGCGCTCTGTGGCGAGTTTTAAAAATGCCACAGTGCGGTTTTATTTGGGGATTAATTTAAGTGCTACGAAGTGTAAGTGAAACGGACGTAAGTGGTGATAAAATAAGTCAACGTCTAGTAAATAATAAAAAAAATATATATTATGTAACAATATTTTATCTTCCATTTTTTGTCGTCTATTAAATAAATATTCAATATTTTTACCTTTATATTCAAATTTTCCAATTTAATTAATTAAGAATGGTCGAATTTTAGTATGTGCTGTGGAATAGTAAACAAACAATGTATTTCAGGCCTTATTTAAAGACAGTACACCTGTTGAAAATATGAGAATATGCAGAAATTATCGTTTAGGCTTGCTTGCTCCGCTAGTTACTAAATTCCTTTCACAGTTATAATCCGACTTCTAAAAAAGGAGGTTCTATGTTCGTGTGTCTTTTTTTTAACCCTGAGTTTGAAGCACTGTCAAACTCAAGCTGATCTTTATTTTTCGTTACAATAAAGTAACTGTTAGGTAGACCTTGTTACAACTGACGAGTCTGTCAAAAGTACATTGATCTTTATTGTTTAGTTTATTTATTAATAATTATCAAATTACAAGTCATATTTTGAAAAAAATAAAAACACAAAAAAAAAAAAAAAAAACAAATCATTATACATTAAAAAGAGCATCGAACACCAATTTTCATACATTAAAAAATAATAATAATTAATAACCCTCAATAAACAGAATAATAAAACCATATAGCATAATACTCACATAAATTTTTTTAAAACCATTCTTTTAGGTCCTATAAAGCCTGGTCGGTTAGCCAGCCTTTGACTTTATTTTTAAAAACAGTGTCAGACGTCGCGCTCAAAATATTGTCCGGTATACTCGTTTCTATAAGGTTGTTATTGGTTTGCAGTTGACATAGTTAAAATGGAGAAGCAACTGTATAATTACGTTTAGTGCGAATTTCAAATATCATTCTTTTTCTGTCAATGTGGAAGGCAGATCAAAGCTGATTGTAGATGGCGTGTCCATAGCTTAGTCCCAATCTAACCAATGAGGTCAAGCTATTTTGAATTATAAAATGACATTGACAGATTTTCAACCAATGGCAATGCTTAGCACAAGCCATGCTAGCGCCATTAGATAACGGTTGCCTTCCCCATCGTTTGATATCATAATGATGTTTTAAAAAGGATCAGAGCCAAACGTATTCTGTGGTGCAAGCAAGCCTAAATAGTACCAATGAATTTAAATATATTGTGTGAAAACGATGAAATTGTAATACTTAATTTATTTTTATATAAGAATAGCACTGTAAGTATTAGACAGAATGCGTGAAATCATTGAGATATTAAATAAATCGTTTTACGTTGTTATTTTTGGCGTTTTATTTTTACCTAAGGAGACACGTTAACCTGCATGTCCTATGTTTCATGAGCAGCAGTTCGTACAAGTACGCACGGCCACTAATCAAGCTGTCTCTCATTGTACGGAAAGCTCACACAACGTGAGATCAGGTTATACTCAAAAATATCAAAATTGTTTATTTCTTCAACAAGATTACAACAATTAGTTTATGATTGGAGCCTTCTTTTAAGCAAACAATGCCTGTATTATAAGACTCCGCTCTACAATAACAAAATAGAAAAATATTAATAACATATTTAACATAGTAAAGTAGACAAGATTGGCATAAGTATAGTTTGTGTGTCTGTGTGCGTGTTGTGTGCTTGCATGTGTGTTTGTGTTGCTGTGTGAAGAGTATAGGTTTTGTCGTAGATTTCAAGAGTTCTTCCGTTTCCTCTTAAGTAAAGTGGTTAGATCCATTTCAGTATCATTTCTTTTCAATCATAATATTGGTTTTATATATATATGTCGGATCCTGATATTATAGAACAACACCAAAACATCGTGGTCGTCAGCATCAGAATCAGCATCACATAGCGAAGAAGAGGCTGAATGCTGAAGGTTCAAGGTATGGATCCAAATATTTGTGGCGTACCGCGCAACATGAGATATTATAGTAAGACATTCCTACTTAAAACAATGGCTGACTAAAAGCGTTTCAATTACATTAACATACTTATTAATATGTCTGTCCCATGATAAACTTGAGACAAAGCAATTACTCTGTCTACACATAATTTTTTTGGTAAACAAGTACCCGTATTGCACAGTTACGAGTAGGTAAAATATCGCGATTTCTTTATTGCATGCAAGGTTAATACTAATGCCGTTATCAGACTAATGCATTCACAGATATAGATAGATATACCGGATAACGAAAGAGCTACTTCAACTACTTCGGGTGAAGCTTAACGTGGCTACTGTCGCAGCAAGGTAATTTGTTTAAAAGAACAACGTTACCACTCAAGTACTTAATTCTAGACATTTAAAGAACAAACACGTAGTCTATTTTGTATGGTAACTTGTTTGATTGTTTGTATAGTATCTACCTAAATAGAGCTTATGACGTCATAGTAGGTACATAGTCAAAAAATGGCACTCTTGGTTTTCAAACGGATATACTTTTTTTTTTTTTGGATGGGAAATCATCAAATGACCCCCCCCACTCTGGGCGGAGCGGAAGGGAGTGTCAGACTTGTACTGACTAAAACCCATCCATGTTCCTTCTTTGCCCTTTGTGTTCCAGGGCCACGGTGTCTCTTTCGAACAGTCCCGCAGTTCGAACAGTCCCGCAGAAACGGATATACTTACGTTATATCTGAGAATGCATTACACACATCTTAGACCTCCCGGAATGTAATCTACCTAAACAATAATTATGGCGAAAACTGCTTCAAAATCTGTGGCGCAGTTTAGAAGGACAACGCGGTCACAGATAAACAAACAAAGCGTCTCCCACCCACTAATGTAAAGCTATAGTTAATTTTGACTGGCAACTGCATCGACTCCGTGGCGCAACGGTAGCGCGTCTGACTCCAGATCAGAAGGTTGCGTGTTCAAATCACGTCGGGGTCAAATTTCTTTTTTTGAATTTTATTTTGGAATACTAATGATGATCTATTTATATTTTTTTACATTTTATTATTGTCTTCTGACCACATTTTAGTAGGTAACCGTGCCGCGCGCCCACTACCCACTACCGCGCAAAATATTTATGCTGTCTTGACTTCCCTACGTTTTTCACGGGTGACCACTGAAAACCAGCGCTGTGTTGTGGGCCCCCCATAGCACAGCATCATGCTGAGTGGTAACCTGCTTGTCGCAATCACAACGTGCAAGCTGTTAACTTTTTCTTTTTTTTTTGTTCCGTCTTGTTGAATTTATAGTTTATTGTTTATTTTTTTGTAATTTTGTATGATACACGTCATGTCCCTGCGACAAATAAATATTTTTTCTTTCTTCTTTCTTTCAACTTCGCTACCGTACCTACTTTATACCTACCTATTTTAGATTTTACCTCTATAATTGTGTTTGAGTCATAGATAATGATTACGGGCCCAGGTTGGCCGATGTAGAAAAACCTGGCCAAACGAGGTATCCTCGATACATCTCAAAAAGAAAGTTTATTTGGAGCCCGCCTCTGCAGGGTATGCTCGTTAACGTACACATCTTGCTACATCGTTCTCACATAATGTACCATCTCAACATGAATGATGTAAACAAGGTTTTGTAAAAGCATTCTGATTTGAAAGAGTGTTCATGGAGTTTCTTCTCCATAGAGATCTACGTTAGTGAATGGGTAACTATAGTACTTTCACAGTTATTATGTCTTGTGACTGGGACTGTAGCTATATTTTATTGTTGTCATTGTTTCGACAATTCAAAAGTGCCTGTAACTGGCCTACTTAAAATAAATGCTTTGATTTTGATTTTTCTCCACCTCCTAACCTGCCCATCCTGCACAACCACTTGCACCTTTCAGGATATTTTAATCGAAGCAAACGTTTTAGTGATGCAGGCTATACTTGAGAACGTGAGTCAATGTGATTTGACAGCTTGTTGGCTAAACGCTAGGCAGATGTGCCTAATCTTTTCCCAACTATGTTAGGTGAAGCTTCCAGTCTAACAGGATGCAGCTGAAAACCTGTATTTTACGATACTCCTTGGTTGAACTGGTTGTCGACTTTCAGGCCACTTGCAGGCCACTGACTGTTTAAGAAACCGAGTATAAATCTTTGTGCAGATCATAGGCACCGGCAGAATGATTTCCAAGGGGGTGCATCTTCAGTTCAATGAAAACAGCTCGAATATTTTGCACTCCACCTCGGATATGTTAGATTTTCGCTTGTCAGTTCGATCAAGGAGTAATTTTGTCGAATTATACAGAAAAGCCTATCAATCGAAAAAAATAGGATGCAAGAGCGAGCGTAGCGAGCTTTAAAATTGTAGCATCCATCATGGGCGCTGCCGGCAGGTTTTTTTCCAGTGAGGTGCGCCTTCAGTGTCATGAAAACAGCTCAATTTTTTTGCACTCCACCTCGGAGATTCAAGGAGTAACTTCCTTTGTCGATATATACAGAAAAGCCCATCAATTGATAAAAATAAGATTCCAGACAAAAAAGTAAAATAAGTTTCCAGGTTCTTTTGTTCTTTATTATAGAAATACGGCTAACTCTGCTTATTTATAAAGAAAAGCTTACGACCACAAAGGACATTAGATGTCGGAGCGCGCTCAAATATACATATTAGGATATTCTCGGATACATCAGGATATTTTTGTTCATACATATACTCATACAGAAATCAGAACAGGAGTACGAGCGAATAAATCGAGCTCGAAAATGTTTGCTCTCCACCTCGGATACATTGGTTTCTCTATTGTAATCCTCTCCCTGCCTTCAGCCCTGACGAAGACGAGGTTAACTGGCCCGAGCTTGCTCAGTGTTCACAGGAAAAGAGTACAGGACGACATTAACTAAATTGACAAGGTGAAAAACAAATTTGGGTAACAACCTAGACGCCTTTTTATTTACACATCTAACTGAAATAAAAATGCTTAATCTTTTCTATGAGAGTAAGGGGTTTCTTGCCGGTTCTTCTCCATAGGAAACGGCCAACCCGAACCGTGCACCTTTTTGTCGACGTTTTATAAGTGCTCATCTAGGCCCATGTGAAATACAATATATTGATTTTGAGTATGTGTTTTTATTTTCCGATTGGGAAACTGCTGCCGGCGCCCATGGTACAGATTAAAGACCTAAATGAGCGTTTTCTGCCAAAATATACAAATTCACACCTTTTTTCCCATTTTCCGAAGTAATTCTAATAATTTTTGATAATTATTTAAATCATCACACTTTTTTTTTTACACAAAGTAGGCTTGGCTATCACATCAGGCGTGTTCGAAAAAGTTCTTTATGAAGAGGTTTATTATCCCTGCCATAGTGATTTTACTGAAAACTTGCGGTTTAAAAAGTCGACCAAGGTATGTAAATGCATACGGTTCGACTTGTCAAAAATACGTAATTTCACATACAATTTCGAGTAGAAAATTATCGCATTACTTCGAAAAAGGTAAAGACGCCATTATTTACATCCCTCACTTATACCCGCCGGCGGAACGAAACCATAGCGACTTCTTATTCGACGTCAACGCCATCTATCGCGCCTGCTGTCAACGAATAAAAATACCATATTAAAACACTTTGCCCGACCTGGGAATCGAACCCAGGACTTCATGCTCATCAGTCACGCTTACGACCACTAGAACAAGTGAACAACGAAGTGTCGCTTCCCAGTATCATTGGAACCAGTCCGCTGTCTCAAGGGTGGGTATAAATGGAAAGTATCGCAGGACTAAGAGAATAGAGAATGTCATTTATTTACTAAAAGCATGGTATAAAAGATGGTAATGTTAATAATGTGAACAAACATGTTCTGCTTAATAGATATAAGCGTACAAATTTTACATGCATAACGAAACAATCAGCGATCATGCGATTTTATGTTCCAAGAACTCCATAACACTATTAGCAGTTAGCCATTTGTATAATTTAGTTTTGAACAATCTTGTATTTAATGTTTTCAATTCATTTGGTATTCTATTGTATACTTATTGTATTCTTTTGCTACCTTATGGCCTTATATTTTCATTTAATCGAAGACCAAGAGTTAACCGCCAACGTAGAAAATTAAAATTAAATTTAGCGCCCCACGTTGGGCGCCACATATGAGAGGAGATTGGAAACTATATTTTCTATCACCAAAATTTATATTTGTCATCAAGTTGTATCATCTAATAAATAGATCTATCGCCACGAAATATTTTCGTTCTCAGATAAACAAAAATTGTTCCCAGGTATGAATTATCAAATTAATGTTAATATATGTGTAAAATAAGAGATCGATAAT
Organism: Noctua janthina; assembly: GCA_963576755.1. NCBI lineage: Eukaryota > Metazoa > Arthropoda > Insecta > Lepidoptera > Noctuidae > Noctua > Noctua janthina. Next base: position 14,680,813 of record OY755061.1, read on the forward strand.
CAATAAAATTATATTGCATTACATGAATCAAATTTCCCAATGGGGTATCATTTAAGCTATCACCAATTTAATTAGTTTTGTGTTTCTTAAATAATAGGGTTTGTCCTCAAAATAGTAGATCTGTCACCAAAATGTAGTCACCAAACAGGTTAGGTTAGGTTAGGTTAGGTTAGGTTAGTTTATTTGGTACTAGACCTTATATCTCAGGATTTTAGGTGATTTATTGTGGAACTGATTTTGCATTGTTTGGTGACTACATTTTGGTGACAGATCTACTATTTTGAGGACAAACCCTATTATTTAAGAAACACAAAACTAATTAAATTGGTGATAGCTTAAATGATACCCGAGGAGATTTCAGGGGAACGGAAACTTGTAGATAAATTCAACAGTTTATTGGAACATAACACAGAATTAAAATAGTTCGGAACAGTATCCGCGGACAATATAGGCGCGTGGCGTCACGTATCGACTTGCGCGGGAAGTTGAGAAACGCACAAGTGCCTAGAGCGTAAGCAGCGTGATAACGACGCCGCGCGCATCGGTCACACGTTTGCAACCGCCACGCGGGAAACAGAGAGCGAAATGTCTTATTCGATATATCGTAGCGGTACGCGACCGCGGGACGCTCTTATTGGTCGACTCGTAGGTCTCTGGGTTGCTACAAAATAGTATTTCAGTGAGAGATGACAGTCTCTACCTCTCTGCGGAATCGACACCTGTCGAGTGTTGACATGCAGCAGGAGCTGAAGCGTGTTTGAAGAGGCTTTGAGCAAGCGGACGCTTGAGAGATGCCAATTTTATCCTGAAGCAGCTTGCCGTGAGCCACAAATTGACTGCAAGCGCGCCTTTAATTTGCTCGAAATTTCTCATTGCGAGCGTAACGCAATGGGAATCAATGCTGTTCACTGATGAGTGCAAAATGTGTCTACATGGCAGAGACGGGAGAGGCCGAGTCTACATGAGTCCAGGGTGCGATTTACGCAGCGCTGTTTCGTTGTAATGGCTGCATACGGCGGCGGCCCCTGCGTGATATCTTTAGGGACCTCATCTAGCAGCACTATGCGGTACGAATTGGCGCTCGACTGGCCGTTTTCTTCAACAAACGGGTCGAACGCCCAGTTCTGCGACCAAACTTTCTTCCTAGTCGACGCTTCTGCGGGCTTACGTCGTGATCGTGGCCACGTAGTGCACGAGGTCTCTTAGACAGGCGAATCTGATAATATATCATGACCTTCCCTAAATGTGAAAATTTTGACTTATCATTAACACTACAAATGGAATATTTACCATGTCTACTGTTTGTTCTGAGTAAGTTAAGCCGTGCTTGCCTAGGTTGGTCTGTGGATGGGTGACCACCCGTTACATACGGTGTTTCCTCCGTGCCTCGAAAAGCACGTTAAGCCGTTGGTTCCGGCTGTCATTTGTAGATCTTTGATAGTCGTTACAGATAGTCAGTGGCCCCAAAGTCTGACAACCAGTCTTACCAAGGGGTATCCTATTACTAAATACTAAAGATAAAGATAAAGATATATTTATTTTGTAAAAACATGAGTGGTATGGTATGCACTAAACAGGTCTTATAAATAAAAATAAAGTTTCTACATGTTTTGCCATATAGGAACGGCATACAAAAAAAAATGTTAGGCTAAAAAACTAGTAGGTAGTAACTTAATTTCAAAAAGGGTAGTATTTAAACGAGCGAACATAAATTCAAATTAAAGGTGTCAAAAATATTGAAAATGGGCTACTGAAATACTAAGTGAGCGACAAACAGTGGGCGATTACAAATGTTTAAAACAGCGACTTGAAAATAGAAATTTGAGTTACTAGTTGTTCAGTACGATTATGTGATAATTTAAGGACTCCTGTAAAAAACTTAAAACAAGGTTATTAATCACCAGATTGTAGATAAGGCGTAGTCGACGAACCCCCGCTGAGCGGGGCTCCTATATCTGTTTGCAGAGTTTAAAGTAACCTAACACGAAGGGGATTCCGGGGTCTTAGTTCGCTCACTTCGCTCGCTCACTAGACCCCGCCATCCCCTTCGAACCTAACCTGTCCGAGTCGGGGTGCCACAAGTCTCTCTCAGCATTCGCTCGCTCTTGCTTCCTATATTCTCCTTGCTGCAATGACCGGATAAATAGTTGCTTACTTGGTACAATAGTCGCCCATTTAGTATATTGGTCGCCAATTAAATTTTTATTCGCCCGATTAATAATTTCCCTTTCAAAAATAGAAGGTTTTACATTAAAATATTAAATTTACGAGAAATGGCTTATACAATAGGGTATATTAATTATTATAAAAGATATAAAATTTAAAAAAAGGCTTAGACAATAGGGTTAAAAAAATAGACGTTATTAACTAAAAATATTAAAATAAGAAATGTCGTACCTAACTTAATTGCCAAAGTACCTATTGTTTTTTACTCGTTTAAAAATTCTGATAAGCTGTAGTAGCATTTCGCTAAAATAAATTTTTTAAGCTGTATTTTGTATAGTCTAGTTGGTAACTGCTTAATAAGATTAGGGATTTTATTATAGATAATTGGTGCCAAATAGAAAATACTTTTATGCATCAGTGCCGTGCTCGGCCTAACTATTTCTAGCTTATGATTTTCACGACGACTGCGGATGGTAACTTCTGACATTTTTTTAAATAATTTTGGATTCGTTTGGACAAAATTAGCTACTTCATATACAAATAAGGAAGGCAAACTTAAAATATTATGTTTAATAAAATATGGTTTGCAGCTATCGGTAACTTTTAGACCGAACATAGCCCTAATGCACCTTTTTTGGGACTTAAATATTATGTCTTTATTTACAGAGTTTCCCCAGAATATAACGCCAAACCTTATTATGGAACCGACAATACCAATATATAATAATATATAATATATGGTAGGCAGTAAGAAGCGCATCGGTGCTTATTGTCAGTGCAAGTTTGTAAAGCGCGTAAGCCGCGGAATTGATTCGTTTGTTCAATAGCTCTGTGTGTTCTTTCCAATTAAGACTTTGATCAACCGTTACGCCTAGAAATTTTGTAGTCTACTTTTTTTAAAACTGATCCTTGATAATTGATATTGAGGTTTGGTGATGCTAGACGTTGACTAAAAAACATAACTTTTGTTTTATCTAGGTTAATTTTTAAATTATTGTTATTTAACCATTTAATTTAATTATGGTGACCGTACTGTCATCAGCAAAAAGTGTTGTTGGATAATTTGTTATTCTGGGTAAATCATTGATGTAAATAATGAATAGTAAGAGACCCAATACACTGCCCTGTGGGACTCCGTATTTCACTATTCGTTCTTCAATTTATAATTTTTTTCCTTTTTAGTTGAGATGTTTATTTTGAAAATTTCTGTATACTGTTTACGATTTTTCAAGTATGTTTTTATGAGTTCTTGTATGTTTCCCCTGATGCCATATGCTTCTAATTTACTAATCAGAATGTCGTGATTAACGTAGTCGAAAGCCTGGGTCATGTCGCAGTATATTGCACAGACCGGCTTCTTTTTGTCTACGTTAGCCATGACATTATTAATGAAATCAAAAATGGCCATATTAATAGTTTTATTTTTGCGATAACCTTTTTGATTATGTTTCGTTTTTCTAAATAATTGTAGAGTTGTATGTATATATCTTTTTCAAAGACTTTAGATAGTATGGGAATAAGAGCTATGGGTCTATAAGAGTTCATGCTTTCTTTATTGTCCTTTTTAAATAATGGTTTTACTATTGCCGTTTTTAGATTTTCTGGGTATATTTCTGTGCTTATACAGATGTTCAGAATATGGCTGGCTAACTGGGTTGTGGAGTTCAGATAGGCAGTCGTTCCATGTAAAATACTGGTATTCAGCTGCATCCGGTTAGACTGGTAGCCGACCCCGACATAGTTGGAAAACACTAGGCATATGATAATGACTGTTTGTACTGAGTTCCCGATATTTCGGCGCTGTTGCAAGCACCATGATCACGAATAATTTGACTTTGTGAATATTTTTTTTTTAAAACATGCTAGATGAGCGAGAATGCGCTCCTTGACAAAAATGTGAACATAAATAAAACCACAAAAAAATTTCATCTCAATTATATTAATTTATTTAATAAGAGAACATAGACAGCATTCGCCGTAAGTTACAACCACAAACGGAACCCCATACATAAGGGATCAGCCTAAACACTTGTAATACTATATATTAACGGATTACGAGCAACATCACAAATAGACTGAGAATACATTAGCGACAAAAAAGAAAAATAAAGATAGTAAAGAATCTTTTTCTTTCTTTCTTTGTAAGTAGGTGGAACTATATTTGTTGCCATTTTTATCATAAGAAAGTGTCTTTGACATAGATATAAAAAAAGACGTGTAATTCTCTTGCAGTGATGACCGGCAACGAATATACGTTGTGTGTCGGTTGGTAACATTAATTTACGTGATTTTACAATCTCCTAGTTTCATGACAGAAGTACAAAATATTGAGAAGACGTCGAAGAAATACATGTAGATTTATTATCTAGCTACTACACATATTAAACGACAAAGCTTAAAAGTTATTTTTTATTTAAACTACAAAATTAAGAGACCAGTTACAAACCAACACACATACCCACCAGATTTTAAGTTTTTGAACACCATTGTCACATATACGTGACAAGCAAGCGCGTGCCCTGTAAGCCAACGTCACAAATATGTGACAAAAATGTGCGGTTCACTATAACACGAAATAAACTACTAAATAGTTTTGAAATCCCTATTCTTTTGTAGGTATCTGCGGTGAAATTGTGGCTTAGCGTGGAGGGCATGCGCGTGCGTTTATGCTCTGGCGCTCAAAAATAAACAATTTTCCGCGTCAATATTTTAACAAGTACAAATCAAATGTAAGAATTTACAATCAAAAACTGCCCATAGGCAAAGTTATCTTTACTAGCAACTCGCCTATAACTCATATCGTCGAAATCCACCTTCCAATTTTGACCTACGGGCGACTAAACATATAGATTTAATATATCACATAAATATATACAAAAAACAAAGCTTCTGTTTTATTCACAGCAAAGTCATGTTTTATTTTTGAAAACTATTTCACTGATAAATTAGCAGGGTAAATCTCAACATTTATTAATTTTCAATCGAATTGAAATGGTATCTGTTCCGATTTAAACTCGAAAATGTTGGGAATAACCCAGCAAGTTAAAATAATAGCTAGTACATACATTAATCTCGAAATAGCAATAACTCGTACATCGCTAGATTTTTCATTTTTGTTTTATAGCCTAAATTTTCTAAGAACAATTTAAGAGGCATCAGAAATCTAAAAAAAAAAATCGGTTAGCTATAATTTATGTTGACCCCTAGCGGTTGACTTATTAAAAAGAATTTTCCGAGTGCTTAAAAAACCAAAGCTGCAACATATCTATGAAATCTATTGTGTTAGGAATCTCTATAAGTATTAATTATGAAGTATAACTATCTAATTTAAGAAAGAACATTAAAATTTACATAAACCTATCTAAAAGTAAGAGAAAACACGGACACACATTTATTTTAACGATTGCACTAAGACTCGATTTCTCAAAGTCATGACAAAAGCTACAATTGGTTGGAAGGGAATGGCACCAGCCAATCATATCACATGGCATGACATTTTGCTTAGAGAAACCGTGTGAATGTTACTACAGGCCTACCCTTTAACAGATACCATATCTGAGGTATCTGTGGGGTGCGGAAGGGGTATTGAGCTAAGCGACAAGTTACCACTTCCCTTTCCGCCTCTCACAGTTACCTCAGACACTGTCTTCAGATTACACGGTAGGCCTGTAGTTTAGGAACAAATTTATATTAAGAGTTATAAGTGGGGTATGGATTCAGATGCGTTGTTTATGTATTATTATTATTATTGCCACGTTGTCCCGTCTAGGAAAAGTCTTTCAACATAGTGACAGATCGATATGTTGTATTTTTTATTGCAGGCTCCAAATTTAAAGGTGAAAATTCATCATCAGCGCACTCAATAGTTTGCGGTATTTCAAATTTCCAATGTCAATTTCAAGTGGCGTTGTATAGTCTAGTAATAGAAGTATTTGAATTCTATTGGAAAATACTTTCGAGTGGTCCAATCAAATAAGTTAGATTAATAACGGTCTATAAGGTCTGAATCTTTGACGTAAATTTGAACTTTTTTTTGCCATCGATATGCTAAGAAGATGAAGACTTAGGAGCTAACCTAGATAATTTAAAATGACATGCATAGCGCCTGTAATCCCCGAAGGGTTAGCCAGAGGTACCTCATAGTACACCCACATTTCGCCAGGTGTGTTTAAGTCCCATGTAATAGAGGGCGAAAGGGGGGGGGGGGGGGTATTTAATAGATCTTCGTATTTAAAACTGTTTTTTTTTATTATTATTGCTGCCATTTATACTAAAAGTTTGTTTGATGACATTGTAATCTAAAGTTGGAAATTATTCATTAGATAAAAACGAAAACAAAATTTCAAAACAGTTTCATTAAAATTACGTAAATGTGCAAGTGAATAATCTAAATATACATTTTTGTATAGAAAATGGTTAAACCTCTGGTTTTTGTAATCCTAATCGACAGCCAAGGACCAAAATGTATGGAGCAGGGGTGCCTTTCCATAAAAACCAGTCCCGAACTGAGTTATCAGTTTATACAGTAGTTTTATAAGCCAGGGTTGCCGATATTGAACCGTGGATAGGTTCTATTACATATTTAGACTCATCAGTGCCTCGGAACGCACATTGGTCCTGGCTGTCAATTGTAGATCTTTAACAGTCGTTACGGGTAGTCAGTAGCCCGATATTAACTAGTCTTACCAAAGGTCCACCAGTGTTATCGTATTATATATGCTGGGTTGAGCAGGTCAGATAGGCAGTGGCTCCATGTAAAATACTGGTAGTTCAGCTGCATCTGGTTAGAGTGGAAGCCGATCCCAATATAGTTGAGCAATGGCTAAGCAGAAGATTATTAAGATTGTATTTGCGTACTATTTGACAGTAGATGTACATAAATCGATTAGACTTTTAAAAACTCACTAAACTCTATGGATTTGGAGATTTCAATTTATTTATTTATTTTTTTCATGTTAGAGAATTCAGTTTAATTAAACTCTATGGATCGGGTAATAATTATTATGTTTTTTTTCGAGGCTCTCCTTAGGCGGTTGGATCAAGGGCCTGATTCAGAAGGCAGTACTCCTCGATACAGCTCGCATTTTGAGGAGGTTCCTGTCTCTGGAGCCCTAACCACCGGTAGCTCAGACCCTGCTCCCGATACCGGCGGACCACTATTTTTTATATTTTTAAATGTTTTTTTTATATTGCTTTATATAAGAATATTTAAAAATGTATTTTATATGTATAAAAATAAATAAAGGAAATAATAATTATGATTTAAATAGCATTCAATATCGTGTACACATTTATTTTTAAAACAGATACATTATTGGTACCCCTTTATTCAAGTCAAGGTAAATGTTTTGTCATATAAAATAAGCAGGATTTCGTGATGGGATCACGTAATCCTGCATATTTTACGATTCGTAAGTCAACACGAGTCAGTAATTAAAGACATTATTTCAAAAACAACCTTTCATGATATGAGTTAGTTACGCCATCTTGTAGAGGAATTCGTAAGCTTTCCGATCACAATTCATATTTCTTCAACAAATAGTCAACTATGATTTCGGCAAAAATCAGTCACGTCAGTGACACAGGCGGCTTATGAAAAAAAAAAAAAAACCAAAACTGTCACTAACTCTGTAACTATATCATATCATGACAAAGGTGGTTTTTGAAATAATGTCTTCAATTACGAAAAATCTTTAAATGCTTGGTGAATCTTTTCATTAAAGATTTAATTAGCAAGTAAAGAAAAAGTATAGTTTCGACATTTATTATTATGTCCGATTTTCCGAAGATTAGAATTAGACGTAATGTAATACCTGAATAGGCACGCTCAATTTAGGCACTGCCCAACAATGCAATAATATAAAGACAGTATATAGGTGTGAAAATGTTGCAATACTTATGTATTCAGTTAATATAACAATAACTTGTTAAGACTATGTATAAAGGGGAATTTCAAATTCAATTTTAAATCTATGTTAGATCTATAATCATCAAAAATCCTTGGTTAGTAATTCAAAACACATAGTAAAAAGAAAATCACAGTGATTATAACTAGATTGTCTTTGTGCCAAATTAACACTATTTTGATAACACTGTCGGTCGTTACCACTAGCCCAGGATTGGGCGAAACGGGCAAACGTCGCGTGAAACGGGCCATGACCGGGCAAAACGGGCTACGTTCGTGCAAGGACTTTAGGTGACATTTCTCGGGCATAGATTGTCTGTGAGCTTACTTTTATGCCCAATATTTTTTTTTTTGAATCAGGATTGATTTGATTTTTGTCAGGTTGACACTTAAATCAAATTCGGGTAAACCTAAAGTTGTCAGTTCTACCGTTTAGTGCATATTTTCCGAGTTATAAATAGTTGACATCTATGTTGGAGTTGTTGAGCTATTCGCCTAGCACTGACAAGTATGCGAGTTTTCACGCATAATTTATTAAAATAAGCTATGCTATTGCGTCGATGAAAGAGTCCCAGCTCAACATATTTGTCACGTATCTCGCCAGTTGTTCAGCTATAACAACATCCTGCAACAGTGACAAATTAGCCACGTGGTGGTAACGTGATTGACGAGTCGTACGTCAGTTCAACTCGACATATTGAGTGAATTTTTGAGCTATGCCCTAATGAAGATGACAACGGCACGCGGTAGTAATGACGTACGCCTACGTCAATTCAGCTCAACGCATCAGCGAGTTGTCGAGCTGCTTATTCCCTATTGAAGCGAGTGTTGTGACGAGCTCCAGCAGTGACAAGTAAGTCACGCGATGGTAGATCAGCTCAACGCAGTCCGAGTTGTCGAGCTATTCCGTAGTGAAGCGAGTGTTATTAACGAGCGTCCGCAGCAGTGAGAGGTCGGCGAGGATGCGCGCGTATCACAAGTTCTGCCACGTGGTGGTGACGAGGACGTTGGTGTCGAGTGCGCGCGCGATGCGCTCGTGCAGCCCGTGCGCCAGCCACTGCATGCGCAGCGCGGAGTAGCGCGACGTGCACAGGTGCAGCGGGTTGCCGCGTCGGAGACCCTGGAAGGACAAGCGGACAATTATTTTAGGTGTTCAATCACTCATTTACAGGGTGTAACGGACACCGACGTCATCCCACTGCTGGACAAAGACCTCCTCCATGACCTCCAAACCCAGGGCCAATGTGGACTACTGGTCGTTGGTTCTATCCAGCTCGTCACACGATCTCTTGCGAGGCTACCGCGTCGCCTACTGGCTGGGTCAGGGCTCCACAACGTTGATCGTGAACGCAGTTCTCGCGGCTTATTCGCCAAGGCGACAAGATGGGTGCAAGCCCCACATAACCAAGCCATCTCCCTGGACGGTGCGGCACGCGTAGGCATTTATGAAAAAAAAAAAAAAAATATGCTCCACAAGTTTGTGATATTACGCGCAACCTATTACCGTACATTCAGTAAATGATGTAGAAATATTTCTTCACGGTCAAACGTTTGGAACAGCTGCATTTCTTTCCAAATGACCCCCTATAATTGCGGTCTTGCATCATGTACTGAGTAACAAGTTACGTGTTGAAGTCCTTACACCGTGTGGAGCAGATAAAGTAGTTAGAAGCCTGAAAGTCTGACAACCATACTAATTAGAGAGGTATCCTTTTACCCAGTAAATTTGTCGTGGAGGTCAGATAGGTAGTCGACCCATGTAAAATACTGATATTGCTGCATCAGATTGGACTGGAAGCCGACCCCAACATCATTACGTAGCTTTGAAAAGGGCTAGGCAGATTATTCTTATAAGCTAACCTGTGCTGCCCCATAGCTGGGCAAAGACGCGCTCCATTTCTTCCAATGTTCCTGGTACTGCGCCGTTTCTTGTCGATTCCTAAGCAAGACATCCTTGTGGTCGTCTAGACATGACGATGAAGGGCACCTACCTGGTCAGTCTCCCCATAGGAGTCGAGGTAGGGCGCGGGCAGCTTGGCCCCCCTGGCGGGCGCGGCCAGCAGCAGCAGCTCGCAGTCGCGCACGCGCATGAACACGCCGGCGCCGCCGCCGCACGCCACGCAGTGCGCGACCACAGCGCCCACGCGCTGGACCTCACTGCCGCGACCCGTCTGGTGAACAATATAAAGTTCAATTACAAAATTTCTACAGTTTGCAATAGTTATTATTGGGACAAGTTTTAACAACGCCTAAGTTTCTGGTTAACCTTAAAATTTTTGAGAGGTTACCCTGGAATCGGGAAATAATCATTAGTCCTCTACAATTGTGTAAACTTAAATAGACAAAATGTAAGTAAAAGATGTTGATGATTATGAGTACAATGTCGATTGACGTTAAACAAAAACTATCCAAGTAAGGTCTATAGTTTTCAGGGCCGTATTCATCAAAATCAAAGATGTTGGTCATTTCAATTTTGAAAATATTCTCATGCCATGTTTTATTTCGCAAAGTAACGTCCATAGCTTTAAAAAAATATCGATTGATCAATAATAATTCAAGACGGCGAAAACTAATAACTTTCCACCACACGATAGGCACAACATTTTTGAAAAACTTAAAATAAAATGTAACAAGTTGTAAAATAAAACCTCAAATAAAATCAACTCACCTTTAGTATATCAGCTTGACAGCAATAACTCTGCGAGCACAATATCTGTCCGCACACCAGACACATCGTAGGCTTCTTACTGTCCTCCCTCTCCGAATTCGGACACGAGAACTCCGAAACCAAATTCATCAGTTCCGAAAAATCATCAGGTAAATTGATCAGTTTAGGAGGTTCTTTAGGCTCTACTACCACATGGGGCGGAATTTCACCACTGAACCATTCATTAGATAGTCCTACCCATTCAGAAACCTTATTCTTAGCTGATGGGGTATCTATTAAGTCTTTGAACGTCGTCGGCATGTCTAGATACCCACACATACTTTCCCATGTGTCGCCATCGACCACAGCTAGCTCTGAAGGTGCACTAATGTCACTCAAAAAGTGGTAGAATAAGCAGCAACAGCGTAAGAAAGTGTGGCATTGGCTTTTGATCTCTTGCCATACTTCTGTAGGATTCAAATTGTCCTCTAAAACCCCTTTGCGCAGCTCCTTCATGAATGGAAGTAAGTTTTCCAAGTCGGGGTTCTTGTAATCTTCTTGCCCCTCCATAGGCTCGCTCTTGCAAGTTGTGACGTCTGTGACGAGTAGGGCTCTCGCTAGGGTGGCTCTAAAACATTGTAGGGTAATCTGTTTGGCCAGATTGGTAGGTCTTGCTGGTGTAGCGACTTTGCAGAATAGGGATGGTGCTGTCAGTACTAACGAGACTAGCGTACCGAAAGGCTCATGGGTTAGTGGGGATGTACTTTCCAAGGTATTTAAAGTACTTAGTGCGTGGTGCGACAGGTGTTTCGGTGAAACCCATACAGCTGGTAGGGCGGCCGCTAATCGGATCAGCGCTTGTAGCGTGTCCCTATGCCTGGCGGGCAGGTCTCCCAATAAGGGCCGTTTCTCTGCCTGTAATACGGCGTTTGTGCTGAATATTGTGTAGGATGTGGACCGGTAGAGGGCGGCACTTGCTACCATGCCTCCATATTCTGAGATTGGGAGAATCTGTGGAAGAAATTGAATGAAGATTATAAATGAATAGAACAACCGCATTCATTGGAATTGGGTTTTATTAAAATCTCATAGGACTAACAAATTCTGGTAAACATATCTGCCGTGTTATTTGATACAAATTTTGTTCAATATTTTTGTTTTCCAGTAGACGTACTGCTCCTATTTGAGCGTTGTTAAACAGGCCAACAGCGTGACATACGAGGACAAACCTATAGTATTTAGTCTATCTGTTAATTATTTAGACCTACTATAACTTCAGGAATTATTTTGCCCAAAACGCCGCGTTTTGTACGCCTGAAACGGCAGAATATTATGATCCTAATACATTATGAACCTAACAGCTTTGTAAAATATTCTGACAAATAAATGCATTCATGCATTCATTCATTCATTCAAATTACATAAACCTACACATAAAAATGTAAACGTAAAAAGTTAAACTTATTGTTTTATGAAGGAAGACGTTTTTTAATTAGCAGTTGGTTAATTAAGGTGGAAGCTTCAGGGTAGCTCGCAAAATTAAAATTTTCTACGTTTCTTGCAATTAGCAGGTCAGTGCAGGTATTTAAACCCGTTTGAATGACTTTAATATGAATTAGTCATTCAATGGGATTATGAGAAAAATGGATTGGATGGGATTTTTCAATGGATTATAGATTTTATGGGATTGGGAGTCATTATGGATTAAATGAACTTAAAGAAACCTCTTTAAGTTCATTTAATCCCATTAGTATTGATGAGTGTAATAATTATAACTTGGTAAATCCATATTTGTTACGGCCGCGAATCATATTTTAATCAACATTCAATCTGACACTGATCAACAAAAATATTACTATTTTATATACTATTCTAATTTATTTTAATCTATGTTATTTAATTTAATTCAATGTAATCAATTTAGTTTTATTTCTTTTTTTTTCTCAAATTGTATATTTCTTGTTTTAATTATTTAATTGTGTAATTATCTGCATGCTGTACTTTTCTGTAAGTGATGAGGCGCTTAGACTTAAGTTTGCAATGTACAAATTATAAGGTAACAGAGTACTCATTGTTGAGAAGCCTAATAAATAAATAAAATGAATAGTAATTCAAATAATACTCACATTAGCGAAACCCTCAATCAATGCCTTTGTCATATCATTATAGGGTGGAATCTCTCCCTCGAAGTGCACCAAGAAATCAGACTTCAGTAAATTCTCCGCATGAGTCGACACATACACTTCAGTTTCATCACCTTCTTCTCCATCCTCCATATCCGAAGACATGGCTCCCACACTCCTGGCTCTCGCTTGACAATGCATCTCTTCACAAAACTCAGCACATATATGCAAGGCTTCTGAGCTCACTTGGTGTTTCAACTTCAAGATCATGTTGACGGATTCGTTGTAGGTCTCCTCGCTGAGGGGGGGAGGGGTGCCGAGCGGCATGGAGGGCGCGGGCAGGAGGGGGAGGGCGGTGTTGCAGAGACGCTCGCAGAGAGGACAGAGGTATTCTTTCTTTTCGACGTCGAAAGCTGCCGGTTGCCGGCCGCGGTAAGGTCTGTGGAAATGAGTTTTGTTAGAAAAATGTTTTTAAATGATTGTGGTTAAAAACTTACTTTCTTGTCCAAATATCTGTATAGTTAAAATTGTATATTTCTTAAGAGCGTTTATACAGAAAGTGGGCAACGTCGCAAATAGCTGTCAAATATTTCGCTGTTTTAAATAATTTGGTAATATTACTGTATGGAAATAAGAAATATGGCCAACTAAAGAACTGAAATATTGATTATGAAATGCATTAATTAATATCGTAACGCCGAATATTTAATTTTAGATGTAAAAAAGTATTTGGAAACTTTCCAAATGCCTTTTTTTCTATCTAAAACGGTTACAACATCAAATTCAGGGTTTTAATTGTAATTCATTACTAATATTCTAGATCACTAGTAAGCTATATTTCTTACTTCCATACAGTAATATTGCCAAATTAATTAAAAGAGGTAAATATTTGACAGCTATTTGCGACGTTGCCAACTATTTAGATGAATGCTCTTAATAAAAACTTTTTAAGCCCTTGATATTCAGTTCAAAAATACTATCAAAGGGGCAATGGCTAAGCGGGTAGTTTATGTAAAGACGACTAATTCTCGACATCCTCATCAGCCTACAACAGTCCACTGCTAGACAGACCTCTTCAATCGCACACTATCTTACTCGATTTTTAGCAACTCTCATCCATTTGCTACCAGCCACCCAGTTCGTATCGTAGCTCCACGCTCGCCTGAGGTCCCTGGGAACCTTACGTTTGCCGATCCGTGGTCTTCACTCAAGAACACGTCTACCTCGACGCTCATCGGTTCGACGTCTAATATGGCCGGCCCATTGTCACTTCAGTTTACTTATTCTGTGAGCTATGTCGACAACTTTGGAAAGGAGGTGACTGCTGAGATGACGAGTAATAGAGAAGTATGGAAGAAGAAGACATGTTGCGCCGACCCCAAATGAATTGGGATAAGGGCAAGAGAATGATGAGGTCGACAACTTTGGTTCTACACACTCACCTCCTGTTCTCCTTGTCCTGCACGTTGTCGACGTAGTTCCTCCAGCAGGCGGCGTGTAGCGCGTGCCCACAGCTGGACACGTGCGGCTGGAGCCCTAGGCCCGCGGGCAGCCAGCTGGAGCGCCAGTGCTCCGGTATCCGGCCGCAGCCCCCGACACGGAGACGGTTCAGAACGCTCGATTGTTGTACGAACGCGACTAGGACTAGCGGTTCGGCTCTGATATCGACGCGAGCCTGGGGGGAGGAAATGATTGGTTAATTAAATTAGGCATCCTATGTAGTTTTTTTTTCGACTTGGTGTCCTATAAGGCTGGCTTCTGCTTAACCGGACTATGCTGTGCCTTGAGTGTAAGGCCTCCAGCCAGGGGCAAAGAACTTATAAACTAAGCGACTGCTTGCTAAGGGCTCCTCCAGTGAGGTACGAGACTAATAGCCTCGGCTTTAGGGCGTCGCTAGGGAGGGCAGCCAAGGGACAGGCTGGATCTGAGTGAGATCATTATTTAGGGGCTGATTTAAAACGACTGGCTCAGCATCGCGGGCTGGCTCTAGCAAAGGTTGGTAAGCGACGACGTCGCGCGTAAGGTAGGCGAATAAAGCCAAGACGACAAACAAGCAAAAGTATTGATATCCAAATGCCATATCGTTTGGCTAAAGTTCGGCATCGACATCGGCATTGTCCTACCAGAAAACCGCAACAGATAGATGACAGCTGTATTGCGGTAAAGTCGACCAATACAAAAGCTACAAACTCAAATTATATAAGCATAAGGAAAACTGAACCTTAAAATGTTTTTTACATTACAATTTATTAAATAAAGCATTACCAGATAGGTGTAGATAGGACAAAATATCAATACCTAGTCCAGCTAAATGTATGGGACAACTAATTTTATTAGACACTATTTACAAGATCAGTTTTCAAGCAAAGATACATACCTCTTCCTGGCACATGATGCAGACACGCGGAGGCTCAGGCACTCCTCCGCCCCACACTCCTAAAGCGGCACCACAGTACAGTGGCCGTAGCTCTTCTTCTTCAGCTGTCACCTGTTCATAATTTAATAATAAAATAAATGACGGAGTTATAAGGTAACTAACATAAAAAAAAAGAAAAAAAAATACAACCGAATTGAGAACCTCCCTTTTTTGAAGTCGGTTAAAAAGTAGTGTCATCCCTCCTGTGTATCTTGGTCAGTTTTAGTATATTCTTCAAATTGTGTATATTCAAAACAGTATTGAAAACGGTTCACCTTCAGCCGATTCCGAGTAGTCACACGGACGGCATAAAAGACAGTTGCCATATAAGTCGACTTAATTTAGCCCATTTTTTTTGCTTCGGAGTTTTGGCATGAGAATTTGAAATTTTATAACGTTAGCTTCACCCATTTGCATAAAAAGGCAATATAATCGTTAACACTGAAAACGGGATATTTACCATGTCTAGGTACTATTCCGTTTCCGTTTTAGGTGTTGATGATAATGTTAGTGACCATGTCAGTTTAAAAACTTATAAAGCCATTAATGCCAATGAAAACAAAAGGTGGAATTAGCTTTTCACAAAAAATAGAAAACTTAGTGGATCCGTGCACGCTCTTATCTGGAGGATCTCACTAAATTTGTTTAATTACTTTTAACTTCTAGATAGGAATAACTAATTTGTTGTTACTAGTTTGTTTTGTTTTTGTTTTGTTTGTTATATTTAAAAAGCACGCAAATAATGAGTAAGGTAAATTGTTTAATTTTAATAATATTGAAGTTTCAACAAAGTAAATCAAAAAGAATAAAATGTATCGAAGAACAAAAAGAGACATTTGACCCCGACGTGATTTGAACACGCAACCTTCTGATCTGGAGTCAGACGCGCTACCGTTGCGCCACGGAGTCGATGCAGTTGCCAGCCAAAATTAACGATCACTCTACGAGTACAAGAGTTTGACCGACATTAAAATTGAGAGTAAAACCTTTCTTTTTCAAGATTTCATGATTATTCAATAATGTATGTTGTACCATAGGCCGTCGTATTTGTGGAGAAATTATTATTTGATAGCCGTTTTTACTAAATTAGGTTTTAAGTTTTTTTTTTCTGTTGAAATCATAATTCCTACTTTGTACATTATTCGAACGATGATAAACTACACTAACTAACTAACTGTGTATTCTTTTTCACACACACACACACACACACACACAAAAAAATATACTTTTAAAACAGTTAGATCCAGTATGTAGTCACGTTAAAAGCAGGGCTAGCGTCGTTCATAAAATCCTCCAAAGTGCAGTTGTGTAGACGCTCAGGACGTTCCAGCAAGTACGTCATGTCGTGTTATTATCTTCCTACTATTATTGCGAGAGTTTGTGAGGATGGAAGGATGTATACTACTAAACGGATTTTGATGAAATTTGACACACAGCTACGTTTATAACCTGGATTAACACATAGGACTTTTTATCGCTATAGTACGATCGATAGACGCGGGTGAAGCCACGGGCATAAGCTGAATGTTTACTTAGTATAAAACAAAGTCGCTCTCGCTGTCTATACGCTTAGATCCTTTAAACTACGCAACGGATTTTAATGCAGTTTTCAGTAATAGATAGAGTGATTCAAGGGGAACGTGTTTATATGTAGATGTGTATCTACATTGCCGGGGCGGGTCGCTAGTTAAATATAAAATAACACATTACCTCAGTAGTGGTCTCCTCGAAAAGCGTAGCGTTGTTGGATATAAAATTGTTCATCTGCGTCTTCATCTGAGCCATCAGCTTAGCGCGACGTTCAGCCGCTAGTTTTGCGCGACGAGACTTTTCCGCTTCTGTTAATGACAGACAATATTCATATTAAAAAAAAACGTTTGCGCCGACCGCATCAGATATTTGGCTTGCTGGCCTGACAGCTGCTAGGTTGAAGTGGAACTGGTCTGGCCACGTCTGCCGCATGTCGGAGGAGCAATGGGTAAAAATGACCAGTCAGTGGGTACCAAACAGCAGGACACGACAACGTGGCAGGCCCAGAAGGAGAGTGCGGGATGAGCTGGACTCTTTCGCAAAGGATTGGCCTACAGTCGCACTAGACCGCGAAATGTAGAAGGAAGGAAGGGAGGCCTTTGCCCTGCAGTGGTACAGTATAGGCCTATCATTAAACAAGCTTCTGCCCGCGGCTTCGCCCGCGTGGATGTCGAAAAATATCCGACGGGAACGTACCGAACAAACATAGTTACTTAACTTCATCCCTTTTTAACCCTTTGGGGGTAGAATTATCAAAAACTCCGAGACTCGTATAAATTAATTTTCAATCGTCAGCCTAAACACAAAATTTGAAGATCCTGACTTCAAAACTGACGGACTTTCATATAAACTTCCATCGCCTATTTTACCCCTTTAGGGGTGGAATTCCCAAAAATCCTTTCTTAGTGGATTGGACTTACTCTTCACAAAGAACACATCCTCCAAGTTTCATGTCTCTAGGACCAGCGGTTTGGGATGTGTGTTGATATATCACCCAGTCAGTTAGTTTATCATTTTATGTACATAGAAGATAGATAATATAATAACAATTGCGCCGACCCCAAGTAACATGGGACAAGAGCAGGAAGATGACAATAGTGCTACGTACCAGCCGCCTCATCAGTAGCGGGTTTTTCTTCCTGATCCGTCTCCATACTGTCGCCGTCACCGATTTCGTCAGTTTGGCCTAGCAGAGTCCTGAGAAACAAAATAGAAATAATAGTTAGTTTTAGAGTTACATTGCCCCGGGAGTTAGCCTACTTATACTTGCTAGTCAGTATGATGAGAAAATTTGATAGCAGATCATCAACCGCCTAGCCTTTTTCTCAACTATGTTGGGGTCGGCTTCCAGTCCTACCGGATACAGCTGGATCCCAGTATTTTACATGGAGCGACTGCGTGACCTCCAAACCCCAGTTTGTACTGGGTAATACGATACCCCTAGGTAAGACTGGTTGTTAGACTTTCGATCTACAAATGACAGCTGGGACCAACCGCTGTTTGCTTGCCTATGCACGGAGGAAATCCAGTGTAATGGATGGTCATCCATGCACGGACCGGCCTTGGCAAGCGCGGCTTAAGCTTGGAGATCCACTATTATTTACCCACGAGCTATACTTATTCATCAGGCAGATGACTCACTTCATCTTATGCAGCACCCATCTGGCGAGATGGCGGTGCGCGTCGACGCGTGGAGAGTGCACCAGCTTCTGCAGCAGCGCCAGGATACCGGAGCGCGCCGCACTCTCGGAGAACTGCAGGAACTCGTAGTGCCCGCTCTCCTCGTCGCGGAGCGCGTAGCCCATCAGGTGGAGAGCCTGAGGAAAACGAGCAAACTATGTAGTTTTACCTTAAATAGGTGGCTGGGGGCTCGGTAGGTGCGGAAAGCAGAAAACAGGGTATTGAGCCGCAGCAAAAACGGTCCGAAAAACATTAAGGTCCAATTGCACCACAAATCAGTAAATATGTTTAACGCTTAAACCCATTTAATACATAATTCAAAAACAGATCGATGTTAAAATACGTTACGTTTAGTGACAAATACATTTAGTGTTTTAGTGATTGTGGTGCAAGCGGACCTAAACCAGAGGGCAAGAACAGCGCGATGTAAGAACGTAGATAAGTTCTATGTTTTCTGTCTACCGCTAAGAAAATATGCGTCAGTTTAAAGGCGTGTATTATCTATCATGTCTAGCCTTTTCCCAACTATGTAGGGGTCGGCTTTCAGTCTTACCTGATGCAGCTGAATCCCAACATTCTACATGGAGCGACTGCCTATATGACCTCCATTACCCAGTTAGTACTGAGTAATACAGTACCCCTTGGTAAGACTGGTTGTCAGACTTTCGGGCCACTGACTACCTGTAACGACTGTAAAAGATCCACAAGCGGCTTAACGTGCTTTCCGAGGCACGTAGGAAACTCAGTGTGTCATTATGGTCACCCATCCACAGACCGACCTTGGCAAGCGCGGCTTAACCTTAGAGATCGACCCGTGCGGCTGTTAGCCACGACCTCCTCGAGTTAGGCGTAAAGGCGTGTATCACCAGCCTAAATTAAACACAACAATCTGTTGAAGAAACTCTAGAAAAATCTTACCTTATGCACTTGCGTCTCTGAGAACGACCTGGCCCTTAGGTCTAACGCTCTCTCCAGTACAGTCTTCAACACGTGATGAACCGAATCACTTTGTAACAGATTGGCTAGCAGGCGGAATGGCGGCGACAGCTTCGGTAGCGCTGGAGGTGGACAGCATTCGGGCAGACCTGGAACAGAAAGAACACAGTTAAGAACGTGGTAACCAATGATTTCGTGATGAGTGCAGTGGCGAAGGTTCCATACAACTCGATTCCTACCGGGTTCCCTTTGAAAAATGGCACAGTATTCTATAGACAAATAATATAATCATATTAAAGATATGTACTCCGGCTTCCTCTTACAAAATTGTCCCTTCGCCACTGTGAGTGACATAGTTTTGTTTTAGTATAGGTGAAGGTTACCCATTTACTTATTTGTAAAGTTTTCATGATCAGGCTCTTAATCAACAGTGAAAATCTTTCAGCTAAGTTTTTTTGGCGTGTGATCGCACTATGAATTTCTCCTGTATCGTGGGTGCGTTTACAAACGTTTAAACTCACATACACAAATAGCCAGACCCGGAACAACTATCTGTGGGCCATACAAATATATGTTCCGTGCGGGAATCGAACCCGCGACACGCAGAACAACAGCCAATCGCTCATCCACTGCGCAACCTTTGACTTTGACTTTACGAGCCCTTCGTTTTGGAAATATTTGTGGCAGTCCTATATCCGTCAGTACTCACCAGCCGCCTTCCTCCTAGTCCTCTGCTCCTCCTCACTCCTGGACAGCTCCTCCCTCGTGTAGTGGTAGAAGAAGGTGTCGTACTCGTCGTACAGGTGAGGCTTCAGCTTGTACACCCCTCGGTTGTTGCCGCCCGTGGGCTTGATGAAGTCTGCTATCTCGTGGATCACGGCTTCTAACCCAGTTTCATGGAGCTGGTCTTCTGGTAGGGATCTGTAATAACACAAAGAAATAAATAAATAAAAAGCGCTCCTCTGTCAAAAGATATTTGTACCACTAGTAGTTTACTTTTGAACATAAAAACCGGCCAAGTGCGATTCGGACTCGCGCATGGAAGGTTCCGTACCATTGTAGTAAGGGATCGCCCTTTAATTTTTAATTTATTTTATTATTTGTTATAGCGGCAACAGATATACACATTCTGTGAAAATTTCAACTGTCTACCTATTACGGATCAAGAGATACAGCCCGCTGACAGACAGACGGACGGACAGCGCAGGCTTAGTAAAAGGGGCCCGTTGGTTGTCCTTCGGGTACGGAACTCTAAAAAGCTGCTAAAACAGACGAAAATAACCAACCTGTTGAGTTCAGAGTGCGGCATGGGCTTGACGCAGAGCATTTGTATGATCTCCTTCATGGTGCGGTCGTTGTTGGTGACCTCGCCCACGCCGGGCACGTAGCGGGACCCGTAGACTGGAAGAAAGCAGCGAGATTAAAACACCAATAGGAATTCTACTCTCTATTATTACGAATTTCATTCCATGACTTAAAAGTTGTTTATAAATCGACCATATTACATGTATTTTCGGCACATATTAGCTTGTTTTTAAACGCTCGTAAACGATTACAGTGTCTGTTAATAAAATCACTGCACCATAATTAACAAAAGGTCTGACTTAGCAGAGCATCGTCTCTTTCACCCTAACTCCTCTCCTACAAAATCTCGTTTAACCCTTACCCGATTAACACTTACTAGTAATAAGAAGACCTAGGAACTCCTCCAGCATGCTGATAGTATGCCTGAGCGTGTCGTCTTCAATGCTGAGCTGTTCGAAGGCGGGATTCGCCCAGTTCAGCAGGTTGAACTTGTTCAGTACGTGGATGATGAACTCGTTGCTCTCGATTAGGGAGGCGCCGATCTGTAGGCAAAGGTATTATATTATAGATAATTACTGTGGTGAAGATACAGTCATATTAGGCCCGTCGTCCACACGATCAAGAGTCGAAGTGTAGGAGCGGAAGTGCCCCACAGTGTGACGCCATTTTATCATTTCGTTTCGTGTGTAGCAACGTTTAGCAAAAGGATAGAAGCCCGTGCGTGGACTCCACATGACGCCACGACTCCGCCTCGACTGCCCAGTGGGCGATGTGCCTTAGTTTCACCTAAATGGCGCTAAGTTTTAGTTACTTTCGAGCAGCTTCCATAGAAACACTTGCTGAAAACTTAGCCGCAAGACTTGCTGAATTTAACAAGTGACAAATATACAGCATGTAGTCTCAGAAACAGCTGAGACATCATGTTCAGTTGGAAGCCAGCGGTACGATACCCTCGTGCTTCAGAAATTACTGTCGCCGTTGGTCCCTGATCTGTCTCCAGTCGAGTGGGATTGCCGTCCCTGAGGACTACGAGAGTGATGGAAGAGGGAATACGCCTGTGTCTGTGCACACACTAGTGTACTATAAAATCTTCCGCTAGTCTTCGCTGAATTTGGCCACCATGACCACTACATACCTGCAGCATCACGATGTCTCTGTCCAGCATCTCGGCGCGGCACTTGACGTTCTGGTAGAAGTACAGCTGGTTGATGAGCGCGAACCCGTTGCGGCGCCACATGCCGGCGTGCACCTGGCCTATCATGGCCGTGGTTTGGAGGACGGGCTCTGTGGATAAAAAAAAGAAATATAAATAATCCTTTATAGAAGTGAAGGCCATATGGAACCTGCAGTCAGAAAAGCGAACCCTGCTTAACCTTGTGACCGCTACAGTCACATATACGTGATAAGCAAGCGCGTGCCCTGTACGCCGAACGACACAAATATGTGACAAAATGGTGGGTGAAATTATGCTCTGGCGTTCAAAAGGTTAATCTGACAGTCGAAACAACTGCTATAAGAAACTAAATACAGTATTTAATACCCGTATCCGTTAGAAAACGGTTGCCCTATTCACGGAATAACTTTGGCAAAAGCTTCAGCAATACTAAAATTCACCCCAACTTGGGCCGGCCATATTAGCCGTAGAACCGATGACCGTCGAGGTAGACGTGTTCTTGAGTGGAGACCGCGGATCGGCAAACGTAAGGTGGGGGACCTCAGGCGAGCTTGGAGCTACGGTACGAGCTGGGTGGCTGGTGGTAAGTACCGTACATATAAACAAATGCCAGGTCGAATTTCCTTTTGTCTTATGACTTAGCAGACGGTTCCTCTGCCTCTGTTACCTATAAGTTCTGCGGGCGTGGGCTTGGGCCGGTCCTGCCGGTCGAACTCGCGGCTGTGGTAGGACAGGCCGTGCTGGTGCAGCAGCAGGTGCAGGCCCGCGATGTACCGCGACAGGGGCCGGTGGATGGACACGGGCTCCGTCGATACGTCGTAGGGGATCACGGACGCGGTCTGGTTGCCGAGTTCTGGGGGATAAAAAAGGTGTTAAGAGCTGGGATTTCTAAAGATATAAAGTCAGACAGAAAAGTGTTTAATTCGGAATTCATTTTATTTTATGCCCAGAAGAAAAGCTATTTACTGTACTGTTCTTGAAAAAATTACAAAATGCAATTATAACGTTAATAACTTTATCATCTGCCTAGCCTTTTCCCAACTATGTTGGGGTCGGCTTCCAGTCTAACCGGATGCAGCTGAATACCAGTATTTTACATGGAGCGACTGCCTATCTGACCTCCACAACCCAGTTAGTACTAGGTAATACGATACCCTTTGGTAAGTTTGGTTGTCAGACTTTTTGGGCCACTGACTACCTAACGACTGTCAAAGATCTACAAACGACACCCGGGACCAACGGCTTAACGTGCTTTCCGAGGCACGGAAGAAACTCGGTATGTTAATGGGTGGTCACCGATTAATATAACGTTAATAACTTGCTAGCTTAAAACAGTAGTTATCAAGTTTTTCCCAAAAACCTCAAAAATGGAAAAATTTTCAATAAAAAAAAATCTAGTATGGGACCAAATTAGCTACAAATACATAGCTATAAGCGCTACTCACCCCTCACAATCCTAGCTGGCGGCGTGTACGTCTCTACATGCTTCCGTAGCGCCATGCGGTACACAGCGGTCGCTAGCGCCTTCTCTGCCGCGCACCACTCCAGTGATAGCGTGATGCTATGTGCCAGCTTCACGTGGAGGTTAAAGGCTGACTCCCATTCTGGTTCATACTCCATGTGTTGGCCAACCTGGTGAAGAACACGGAAAGATAAGAGCAATGTTATAGTAACCATCATAATCATCTGCCTAGACTTTTCTCTACTATTAGGGTCGGTTTCCGGATGCAGCTGAATACTAATATTTTACATAGAGCGATTGCTAAACAATAAAAGCCGCTCGGGTCGATCTTTAGGTTAAGCCGCGCTTGCCTAGGTTGGTCTGTGGATGGGTGACAAGGATCGATAGTTCAAGTGACGCCGTAGAATTCTAATGTAATAATTCTGATGACATGAATAATTACAATTCATGACTTGCTAGAAGATATTGCATTTTTTAGTTAGGCATTTTTTTTTACTCAAACAGTGTCTCTCGTGCACTTTAAGTTCCTACCTGTCAGTACTTGGAAAGCTGGGCTTACGTGAAGGTACCACCACTGACTGAAGCTACTGCAAGTTCCTACCTGTCTGACAACAGAGTCCATGTCCTTCATCACCACCAGCTGGTTCAGTATCAGAGAAATGCCGTGCATGAAGTCCTTGCGGAGGCCATCGTCGAAGTACACCGGTACTGAGCTTCAGGAGAGACTGGCAAGCCAGGCTTTTAGGCCTATAGGAAGGTGACGCCACTAAAAACGGACTTGAATACAAGTTCCTACCTGTCTGACAACAGAATCCATCCCCTGCATCATCACGAGCAGGTTCAGCATCAGAGAGACGCCGTGCATGAACCCCTTGCGGAGATCATCGTCGAAGGTCGTCGGTATTGAGCTCAGGAGGTACTTGACGTCGTACAGAATGAACTGCGCGCGTTTGAACGCCATTGGAACGTGGGAGCGGTCGAACTCTAGGCGGCCCTGTGGATGAAAAATAAATTTAAGTTTATAAGTTTCTAAGCTTAAGGGACAAAGTTTTAAGTTAAATGAAGAATTTCTCAGCCCCAAAATGTGCTATTTTCTTTTTTTTTTAAGTTAAGATTGTTATCAGATGGAATTATCTGCATTCCTCATCCGTAGATTATCTAAAGGCGCAAGAGGATATAGGTGCCAGGTATACTTGTCTAATCACAAGAAATTACGTTCACTAATTTGTCCGTCAGTCAAATTGCCAACGCAGAATATTAACATAGCCTGACGAAACCTTTTACTGCACTGGTCATAGCGTAGACTGCTGAACATGGTCTATGTTAACAAGCCTACAGTAATGTGCCGGTAACACAAAATAGAGACTGATTTGACCATTCTCTTATACTCAATAAATAAAAATTATTAACATGTATGACGGAGCATCACTTGAGGATGGCTCGACCAATTTGGTTGTTTTTTTTTTGTTGTGTTCTTAATTTAATAAATTAGTGTGTTGTGTTCAGTAAAATTTAGTTAATATAATACTGTGTGGTGTGTATGTAATGTCTTTGATTATTTGATTACCCATTAAGATTAAAATAATTGATTGATTTTAATTTTATCTTATTTTAATTCTGATTTTAATGTTAATTTTAATTTTGAAGGTAATTTTTATTTTATTTTAAATGTTAATTTATTTTATTTTTAATACTGATTTCACTTCAATGTTAATTTAATTTAATTTTAATTTCACTGTATGGATCAAGTTATCTGAATTAAATGATTTTTTCTTTTTTTTAAATACACGCTTTGACGTCGAGTTGCGGACACCAGCCCGTTATACAATACAATACAAATACTGTGTGGTGTGTATGTAATGTAATTGTCTTTGATTATTTGATTACCCACTAAGATTATTTTTAAGTGTACCTCTACTGACAAAATTATGGATCATTGAATTAATTTTCAAGACAAGGTATATTTGAATGTATGAATATTTTGTCATTTTCTTCATTTCGGGGCGTGTAGTCCTCAATAATTTTAAACAGTGGATTCTCACTCACATTATTACACCGCCTATTACACTCGCTGACGAAGGTGTTCATCACGACGAACAACGCGTCGTGCTTGGCGATCAGATGATGCGCAAGCGTCGGCGTCGTGTACAGCTGGACCGACAGCGACGATATGGAGAACGAGTGGTCGTGGTCGTCGCGGATGAAGTCTTTGAGGATTGAACCTGGAAGGAAAATGAGAGCATTATAAAGGGAACGTTGAGACTGCTAATATTTTTCCATTCGAATTGCCTCAATTTGAATGGAAAAGCCTACTTTTGCAAGGGTAAGGACGCGCATTTGATTTTCAATTGGGTGTGTTCTGGCTTTTGTTCTCAACACTTTACATGATATATTGTGCTATAAAAAACGTCGGGTTAGGAACGTAGGCTAAGTTTAGGGTTGTCATAAAAGCAGAATAAAAGATTATGCTAAGATTAGCAGCAACAATTGGCTAGCCTAGAACTAAAGTGGTCTATGTAACATACCCAATACCAATTTTTCTTATTTTTAATATATTTTTGTTATTTTACCCCTAATTATCACTAAAATTACATATGGATAACCAAGTTATGCATTTAACTATCGTATAAATGTTTAACAGCAACTTAACACACATTCATAAGTACATATTGACTTCAAACGTGTTTCGTTTGATAACAGAAAATGTTTATTTTGTATCATAGACCACTTTAGTTCCAGGTTAGCCAATTGTCTAATAACAATAAGGCAATAGCGACGATTCCATGTGGGTTGTACAAATGATCGATTGACAGACAGTATCCCACCAGACACAACAACCGTCCGGTCGGAGGATCCTCCCTTTTCTGTGAGAAACTATACACCCTCACAACTCACCATAATTCTTGGTGAACAAGATGGCCATGGTCTTCTTGGTGGTGTAGTCCATGAGCGTGGTGGCAATGAGCAGCCGGTGCCAGGCCGTGCGCGCCGCCTTCCACATGCGCGCGTCGTTCTGCATGACGCCGGCCGCCACGCCGCCGCCGCCCAGCAGCGCGCCGCTGCCGCCCCACGCCTCCTCGCCCAGCGCCACCAGGCTCACGGCCAGGCGCAGGCTGGGCTCGCGGCACACGAAGTTCTGTAGCCTGTGGGTCATTGGTTAGTTTCACACTAAATTTACCCTGCACAGCTGTTCCTCACAATTTTTAAACCTAGGTACTCCGGCACAGCATTCGCCTTTGTGATTACTCGACCAACGAAGCAATCATAACTTGTGTCAGAGTTTATTAATTCATTACTAGCCCCCAGATAGCATACTCTTCATTATGTACATTGTACACCATACAAATTACAATGTTGATATTATGAATAGGGTGACCACAATGGGCGGTCTTATCTCTGAAGCGATCTTCACTCGCCAGTATCGTCACAATGCTGGATAAAGGCCTCCCTACAAGGTCCAATCTGTAGGAGTCCAGCTCATCCTGTCAGCTCCATCTGGGTCTACCATGATGTCGCTTACCATTAACCCCGACCCGCTAGGTTCTTCAGAAGGGTAAGGGAGATTTTGAAAGAACCACCAACCCAGAATTTCTACATAACTACATCACGCCTGCCAGAAGGCTTAGACAAAGTCCTCCTCTAGTATCACAATTCCACAATTCACCAGTAAATGTAGAAATTCACTATCTTTAAATTATCTCCATCATAACCTAACCAATTAAAAACAGAAGTAAACTCACCACATCAGCAGCTTCAACGCGAAGGTCTGATGCGCGATGACGTGCGCGTGCATGACCAGCACCTTGAGGCTCGGGCCGTGGCGCGACGTGAACCTTTCGAACATCGCCGTACAGCTGAGCATAACGTACGTGTCGTTTCACCCCACACCGGTACGAGTAAGCGAGATAGTGACAGTTTGTTAGGTATGTTAATAAGCGATTATGTGGGGGAGGATTTTAAAAGCTGAACGGTAAACTTTTGGGGAATTATCGGAAAACAAGGCCCTACCACCCACCTCCAACAGTATTACTTTCATCTTACTTCAGTGTAAGAAAGAAATGGAGCTATATGATCTTTATAGTTTAATCTCTTTCGCACACTTTGATACAGTGATGTTATGCTGAATGGGGATTGATTTTTAAAATAGACCAGTTACTTTTTGGGTGGTTTTAGTGCGGAAGCACAGTCATGGTTTACCACTGAAGATTTTTGAAACAAGAAAAGTTAACAGCTTGCATGACTAGAACCTTGAGGGTCGGTCCGTGGCGCGATGTGAACCTTTCGAACATCCGTACGTTTCACCTCACACCGTTAGGAGTAAGCGAGATAGTGAGAGTTAGTTACTTATGTAAGTAAGCGATAGCACAGGGGAAGGTATTTGAAAATGGAACAGGTTTTTTTTTTGGACGATCGTCCCCCATCCTCCTTGGTGATACGTCGTGAGTTTAGGCTACCCCTCCTGCCAGCATCATGTGCATTTTTTATTATTGAAAACATCAGATAGTTTTAGAAACTGTTTTAATAAAAAATATTTTGTATCAGATTTTTCAGATTAAAATACGTTTGCTCGGGTTTTTTTGGAAAAAATCACTTGCTCAAGTGTTTAATTAATAATTGGTAAAAATATTCTATTCTATGTTTTTCTTCCCACGAAAAAAATACATTTGATTATTATACTATCCCCTCCTTCGTGATTAATCGTGCGTTTATTCTGATCCCTCCCCCACCTTCGTGCTTTTTTTCGGATGCCTCCCTCCCTGTTAAAACCTCACATGATTGAAGGACGACCCCTAAGCGTTATACACATTCTAGTCGCTTCTGGCCGGTTTGTGCTTGATCATACTAGACCAAACCGAACCGAGCATGTGTTTTAGATAAAAAATCTAATGTTTCCAGCATTTGCACTTTTGCAAATAAACCCAGCTAGATTCTATTCATTTATGTTTATGGAATTAACATCAGTTTTATTTTAAATCAAGTTTAACAAGCGCTTAATGATCTCTTGGATTCTAATCCAACAGACGATCTGTTTGCGGATGGATGGACGAAGATTTTATTGGTATGTCAGATGTACTGTGAGAGGAATTGATGAAAGTGTTATTGACCTTCATATATTAATGTATTCACTTCAAAGGAGATTGCGCACTTATAGATTCACTTTTTGACGCGTATGGCCATTTGAGTCAATGTATAATTCATAATGTTATTTTAATCAATTTTTGACTTAAATTCATTGAAATAATTTGTGGGGTTTCTATTTTAATTTTAATTAGTATTTAATACAATAAGTAGTCATTTCTTACATTATAGTGAAGCGACTCCTTTTTCAATTATAATCGATCGATTAAACATTAACATAAATCGTGGAACAACAAAATAATCTACATTTGCAACTAAAAAGTATTAAGATATTATTCTTTAATTATGTCACTATTTTTTCGTTAAAAAGCAATTTCTAGGCAAAAATAAAACAATTAAGATATAATCGATAATGTTATGACGCAGTAGTCTATTGTGGTGTCACAACACTATTCGATGAAATGTCAAACAAATTGGTGTTTTCTGTTTACCGTGTTAACTCGGTAAGCCGAGAATATTGTTTTTAGCTTTGACGTTTTGATTATTTTGATGTAACATAACCTCAATAGGTAGGTATTCAACTTATGTTTTCTTCAAAATTAATTCCCACAATATTTAATTTTGAATTTAACCTTGTTTTAAAGTATGACACTACCCCTTTTTTGTGTCTAATTTTCATTACTATACTGTGTCAAAAGTTGCGCAACCAAGTGCCATAGTAACTTGCTCAATGTCCTTTCGCTTTACTTTGTTATTTGATTTGTGTTACAATTGTCTCTTATATTTTTATAATTTTAGTAACTGTTTTTAGTTGTAAACACAACCGTTGTAATTCCATAAATAAAACAAAAGTTTTGATGGAAAAATAAAGAGGTAATTTATAATTATGATGGGATAACACGCTATCAGGTTAATACTAGGTAAGTGTTAATAAATATAGCAGGGCTGAGGTATAGGAATACAATATCAGATAGATTGTTATGTAATTCACGATGACGCGTCGTTTGATTCGTATAACAACTGCATAAAGTTTAAATTGTAATAACAAACGCGTCATGGTGAAAAGCAAAAATAACAACCAGTTTCCGGAACGAAAATAATCAACGTCAACATTTTACGCAAGTGCCATTGGCTGTTGGTAATTCATTGAACCAATAGGGATGACAACTGTGAAACTAATGGCGCTAGCATCGCTGGTTCCAAGCATAGTCATTGGTTGATTATCTGATAATGTCATTATACAACATTATTTTTAATATATGCGAAACCTGAATATAGTTTGTTCAGAATAAGTAAATGAATCTATTCCAATCATTTTTAAACCATGTTATATTTTGTTCCAAAAATATTGAAAAAAAGTTACAAGTTGATCACCGAGCGACATTAAGTACCTATCGCAATCATTTAGGTACCTTCTGCCAAATTATTATTATCAACGAGCTCAAGACGACGCTGGAGGCGCGCTTCGTGGTGACCACATTTTTGTGCGGACAACCAGGTAACAGAACAAGCTTATAACTTTGTGATTTTTCATGATACAGTCTTGTAATATTGTACATAGATTCTTTACATAAAAAATACGAGACACGTGTTTCAGGTTTCGCATATACTAAAACTAACGTTGTATATTATACAATAGCTTGACTTCATTGGTCAGATTGTGATCTAGCTATGTATGATCTAGCTGTTAACGGTTTTCCCCATCACAGAAGTCGCCGCGCCTTTGACATTTTTGTGTTGTTGGCTAATTTTTGTATTATTTTCGTTCTAAAAACCGGTCGATAATCGGTTACTGATTACTAGCTTTTGGCCGTAGCTTTGCTCGCGTGGTGGTCGGGAAACGGCAAAATTTCCAAAAACAAGAACGAACGAACGTGCAGTCACGAGCACCGATATGTATACACGCAGCAACTTTTAAAAGTGATTGTCATGTCCTGTATTGATAAACGTTTTAAGTTTTCACGAACATAGTATTTTGGATGCATATCTTAATAACAAACCGTTATTTTTCGAGAAAACCGCTTTTGAATTTTGTTAAGTGTATACATATTGGTGCTCGTGACTGTACTTAAGATACGTATAAAAAATACGTAAAAAATAATTAAAAAAATGACGGGGAGAAAATGTGCCTTTCGGCTTCGTTAAGGGGTCTTCTACACCCATTTTACTAAAATATTCAAACGCCTTTCAATTTGTTGTTTCCCCGTTACGTTCCCGTGGGATAATATCCAGCCGTCATGGTCACCAACATTATTATTAACACTAGAAACGGGATATTTACCATGTTTACTGTTCGTTTTGAGTTCCCGATATTTCGGCGCTGTTGCAAGCACCATGATCACGGATAAACAGCGCCGAAATATCGGGAACGCAAAACGAACAGTTATCATCTGCCTAGCCTTTTCCCAGTTATATTGGGGTCGGCTTCCAGTCTAAACGGATGCAGCTGAATACCAGTATGTTACATGGAGCGACTGCCTATCTGACCTCCACAACCCAATTAGTACTGGGTAATACGATAGCCCTTGGTAAGTCTGGTTGTCAGACTTGTTGGGCCACTGACTGCCTAACGACTGTCAAAGATCTACAAATATCACCCGGTACCAACGGTTTGCCGTGCTTTCCGAGGCACGGAGGAAACTCGGTACGTAATGGGCGGTCACCCATCCACAGACCTAGGCAAGCACGGCTTAACTTAAAGATCGACCCAAGCGGCTGTTATTATTTAGCCACGAACCCCTCCTCAAAACGAAGAGAAACATGGTAAATATCACGTTTCTAGTGTTAATAATAATATCCGACCACCAAACAGGCAAAGCTGCAGTATTAGCTAGTTTTATACTAAACACAAGTTTAATTTCACACAATAAAACACTTACATCTCGATATCGGTCTTCAGTTTGTCGCAGACTTGGAAAGAGTTGCATTTGACCAGCGCTCTTCCCTCGCGGTCGATCAGACTGACCAGCTCTAAGGAATCTCGCTGATTGCATTTTGTAACTCTTACTAACGTTGTTATGACCTGAAAGAAGGAATAATAATAGTTTAATAACATAACATCACGCCTGTAATCCCAGCAGGGTTACGTAGAGGTGTACCGTATAGTACACCCACATTTCGCGAGTTATTTATTATGTCCCATGTAATAGAAGGTGACCCTATTGCCACCAATCGGGCACTTATACAGAGTCTGTGGCTGCTACTGAGAATTCCTGATAGGTAAACTCAATAACACTGTGACCGACCCGGGAATCGAACTCAGGACCTCATGCTCGGCAGTCACTAGACTAACGAGGCAGTCAAGGTAATGATGAATGTTGTATGATAGTTAACATTACCCAACAAACTTATCCTACTTTTACTATTATAAACTTGAAAGTTCGTGAGGATGGATGATTGTCACTCTCACGCAAAAACTACTGAATGGACTTTGATGAAACATTACAGTAATATAGCTTATACATCAGATTAACACATAGGCTATAATTTACACGGATATTGTGTTAAAATATTGAATGAACGCGGTCGAAACCGCAGGCGAAAGGTAGTGGAGGGTATTTTTTCTTAAACACTCTTCACGCTCGAAATAATGGTTCTTGTTGCACCGTTTTGGGTTCACAAACACAATGCATTATTTTTCACGCATGCTTTTTTCTTAGGATTCTTGCACTAGTGCAGAAAAGTACAACACAGAAGGATGCAATTTGGTGATGGGGCACTAAGGTGTATGCACGTACCTTAAATGTTGTAGCTACTGGGTTATGGGGGACTGTCCTTAACTTTACAAAAACATATTTTTGTTCGTTAATGGCGTGACTTATTCAATTTTATTAAAATATAGATAGGATTCTCATCGAAAAGAAACATGAAAAACGGTTACCTCGTGTTGAGTAGGTACATCATTCTGAACGAGAGGGGTTTAAAAAAAAACAGCTTTGAGGTGTTAAAAAAACAGCTGTTTCCTACAAAAGTATAATACCTACACGGTCAAATTGTATGGAACAGCTGTTTTTTTTTTTAATTTCCGATGAAAAGTTTCTATGGGGCTCATAGAAATTTCTCATCGGTTCAGAATGATGTACTGAATACGTGGTAACCATTTTCGCGTCGGTGTCTTTTCCCACCCTGTATAACTTGATTTTGCAAAGACTGTCCATGGAAAATTTTTGAACCAACATGGCCACTAACACTGAAAACTGGATATTTGGGTTTATCCGTAATCATGGTGCTTGCAACAGCGCCGAAATATCGGAAACTCAAAACAAATAGTAAATATGGTAAATATCCCGATTTCAGTGTTAATGATATTATCAATGGAGTTTCTTCCCCATTCCTCTCCATGAGATCTACGCTTTGGAATGGGCAACAATAGTCCTTTACATTTATTATGCCTTTAGCTAGACTGTAGGTAGCTACATCACGTTTTTAACTATTCAAAAGTATTACTATTTGAAATAAACGTTTTGAGTTTGGCCACACTATTCCCAAACCACTGCAACTCCTGAGCGTCAGGATCAACAGTGGCGACCACCAGAAAAGCGCCGGGACAATGAAGCTCGACGAAGTCCCACAGAAACAATTTAACTGTCTTGGATCCCGCAACGAAATTAATCAGAAAAGTATAGCGGAGGAGTAGGAAAAACATAATTTTCACTTTCATCTCTTGGATTAGTTTTAAATCGTAGAATATTGCTCAATTGATTGGTACCTTGAAAATTCATGCAGTTAATTCTATTCGAAGATGGCGGCTTCTTACCTGATCAAAGGTGTGTGTCTCGTCGTTGTACAGAACGGTGCAGTAACAGTCGGGCTGGTCCAGGATCTGCAGCAGATCCCTCTCCGCGTCCTTGAGCCTGGAATCAGTGATCGTACTATTCCTCTTATTATATACTTCGATTCTACTAATGTATGGAAAGATTGGTTTTTTAACCACTTGTGCTGTAATTATTTTGTGAGGTTACAAATTTTTGTTATTTTACACTTAAAGAAAACTCAAGTTTGTATTATTGCAAAGCTGTTTTTTTTTAATATTGAATTATTTGATAATATTTTAGTGTTATGAATAAATTATTAATGGACTGATAACTGATGAGTTGTGATACCATTTCTAATGTAATTTTGTAATGTTTTAATTTTAAATAATTACGTAGGTATTTAAATTGGGATTTGATGCATTTGCGACTAAATTAATTAGTCTAAATTAAAGCTTTCACGGTTTAAAACTAAACTTATACTGTCACTTACGGGACACCTATCTTTATCATTCACGGGATATCTTCCGTGATTTTGAATTATTTTGAGCTCAAAATAATTAATAATCACGGAAAATATCCCCGTAAGTGACAGTATAATTTTAGTCTAAGTTAATTTTGGACTAGTTTTTTATAGAAAATGTGGTAGCGCAAATAGAACTTTGTTATTAAAAAAAATAATAACCACATGTTTGCAAACTGCATTGCAAATATAGGATAATTGCCATGCTTTTTTTTCTGATGGTAAATCATCAAATGACCCCCCCTCTCGCTCTGGGCGGAGCGGAAGGGAGTGTCAGACTTGTACTGACTAAAACCCATCCATGTTCCTCCATTGCCCTTTGTGTTCCAGGGCCGCGGTACTTTCGATTAGTCCAGCAGCCCCGGCTAATTGCCATGCTTGTCTAAAAACATTGCAAGCAAAAAAAGGATCATACAATCAATCGGACGTAAAGTATGTCTGGTAATAATAAAACTTACCTCAAATCGTTGGGTAGTCCGGGCGCATGATCGTGTGTGAGCAGGCGCAGGCAGTAGGTGAGAGCGACGGACGCTACGATTTTCATTCGTTCTATGACCTCTGGCTTTACGGTTTCCTCGGCTTGGTCACCGTCTTCTGATGCCTGATAGTTAAAAAAAATGTGATTATTATACTGATTCTGCATCGACAAAACGCATCTTTATTTATACCCTTCCACTCCGGAAGGGCCACCGAAGCGAAAACGATTACCACGACTCCAGTACATCATTTGGAGATTTTTCATCGGTAATTAAAAAAAATATCGGCCGTTCCATATATTTTGACCGTGTAGATATTGCACTTTTGTGGGAAACAGCTGTTTTTTTTTTAAACCGATGAAAAATTTCTATGTAGCTCAGAATGGTGTACCCACTAAATACGCGGTAGCCGTTTTCGCGTCGGTGCCCTTTCCAACCCGACAATTTTTCCAATAGGAATTTATTAGCAGCAGCCCAGAGTTGGAAGTTCCTTGTCAACGCCAAGTTAAAAACCTTGAATATCGCCAGCCTATGTGGAATTTGCTGCCGACTCCTCTGATTCCCGATCATTTTATTATACATCTTT
The DNA here is from genome assembly GCA_963576755.1 of Noctua janthina. NCBI lineage: Eukaryota > Metazoa > Arthropoda > Insecta > Lepidoptera > Noctuidae > Noctua > Noctua janthina. The sequence goes on from OY755061.1 coordinate 14,715,572, forward strand.
TCAAAGTTCGAGTGAATCGGTTTTTTCTAGACAACCGCACTCCACCCTGGGTCGCATCATCGCTTTACATCAGGCGAGTTGGGGTCAAACGCAAGCCTATGTAGTATAAAAAAAAGTTGACGATATGATTCTCCCGGTCCTCAGAAAACACGCCAAGCCGTTGCTTCTGCGCATGATCTCTCTTCGATTGTGTCGGATTGCCAATCTTTTGCACTTGTGCGCAATCATATTTCCTACGCCGATGGCTATTCCCTGCCGAGGTAGGTCGCCATGACCGAAAACGGTCAGGAGGACTTTACAGGGTCAATTAAATTAGTTAGCAAAACTACGCAAACGTGATAGGAATTACCTATCATGTCTGTGAAATTTCGCTAGCAAATTTTTTTATAGCATAACATCACGCGTGTAATCCCCGAAGGGTAGGCAGAGGTGTCCCTAATAGTACGTATATTTCGGTTGTTTTTAAGTCCCATGTAATAGGGTAAGATTTTCATCAACCGGGCACACATCCAGACTACGAGGCTGCTACTGAGAAATTCCTGATGAAAAACTCAAATACACTGTCCGACCTGGGAATCGAACCCAGGACCCCATGCTTAGCAGCCGCTCTTGCGACCACTGGACCAACGAGGAGTTTTTATTTGATACTCTGTTTAAATGTATTACTTACAGCGTGCAGCTCACAGAAGGGGTCTCTCTTCCAAGCCTCGGTGTCGCCGCAGTCGCAGCAGCCGCCGCCGCTGGACTGGCCCATCTTGTACTTGTGGTGGCGGTGGGCGGACACCTTGAAGCACTCCACGCAGAGTACGCAAGTGTTGTCCATGCCTGTAGAAATAAGATATTTATAATGTAAGAGGATATAATATAATGTCATTTCATTGGGAAACTATCCGGGAAGATTTGAGAAAGGATAGTAATAAGGAGGCAGGTAGGTAAAATCTGCAGTTTTGGAAGAATGAGAAAGAAATATTTCCGCGCAGTTGGAGCTCAGTGTCTGTTACTTTTATTTAGCCTTCCTTATTGACAACAGTGCGTACTGTCGCTATCAAGATAGGTCTTGGAAACGTTTTTAAAGAGTTACAGAGCCGCTGAGGTTTCCTGCAGTCCAACTTCGGAATTCTCTCTTTGGACCTCCTTTCTAAGGACCAGATTCAACACGTGGACTGGCGCGGGAGTGGCGTCTGCGACCCATCGCTGTTGCCCCACACGAACTGCTCCAGTGGCTACAACAGCAGCAATACTAACCGCACTCTCGGCAGCTGTACGCCGGATCGCCCTGCTTGAACACTCGCCCACAGAGCGTGGACCGGCACGGGGGTGGCGGGTGCGACCCATCTTCGTTGCCCCACACGAACTGCTCCAGCGGACCGATCAGTAGCTGGGCTGCTACCTCCTCGTCGAATGACCAGTCTGGAATGTTAAGAGATGGATTTAGGAAAGAGTTTTTTTTTTAATCTGTTTGTTTTGTGAGCCTTTGCAGTTTTAAATATAAATATTTAGAATTTCAGACTACAGATACATAATTAATAAATAATTTGGCCTAGTGTAGTCTAGTACTACCATTTTGAACTGCAGGTATTGGTATAGCGTTTATCTTTATAAATTACTAGCGCACGGGTGCAATATATACATATAAACCTTCCTCTTGAAACACTCTATCTATTAAAAAAAACCGCATCAAAATCCGTTGCGCAGTTTTAAAGATCTAAGCATACATAGGGACAGACAGCGGGAAGCGACTTTGTTTTATACTATGTAGTGAAGTCAGATTACTAAGAGGAAATCAAAAAAAATGTTTTCCGAATTTCGCATCGTACTTTTTGGAAGTTTTTTACCAATTAGGGTTGATTAATAACTTAATACCCGTGTCAGACTAAAAGAGTCTTTAAATAAACAGTACTTTGTGTACCTTGGTGTTGTACTTTGGTTTATGCTTCGTAGAAGAATAAACAGTATTTAAATTCAACATGTCTGGAGGGTATTGATATCCACATTACTATCTTCACTTATGATTAAGTTCATTGACCCCAACACAAGTAGCCATTATTTAGACCACTCTTCTATAGTCAAAACATTTTTTACGCAAAAAAAAACAAACATTTTATATTTATGCGAACGGTTTAACCCAGTTTAAGTTGTGTAAAAATGCTGCAATGTTTATACAATATTGTTTATTTGGTACACTAGTCGTACCGGTAAATAGTTTAGTAAAGTCTATTAAAATCCTCATTTTCAATTTGAAGTTATTTGCATTTAAACGAATATCAACTTTAGGCAAAGTGAAAATTAAGTTGATTCCAGATTGAAAAAGTCACAAATATGTTGTGGCAGAAACTGAACTGTATGTGTGGGGGTACTAAAGTGGTTTTTCCACAAACAAATGTTTGTTTATTCGTTTGGAAACGAAAACGCGAACGTAGTATAGTTATGTAGGTGCGATGTGAACTAAAATCAGTGAAGTGAAAATTGTTACAACATTAATATGAATACTTGAATACATATTTCGCTAGCGTCTTTGTTCTTTTGGATCGATATTTAATTCTTTATTATTCATTAACCATCTTGTTATCGAAATAGGTTTTTAGGTTGTTTTACAATGTTCAAGGTTAATTAATCTAATGCGGTTAATATAGTATGGTTATCTATCAAACTGCTGCTTGTATTGGCAACTACAGTACTTTCACAGTTTTTATGCATTGTGACTGGGACTGTAGCTACTTTTCTCGTTGTTTTTTTTTCGTTGAAAAGTTGTGTGGTAATCGGTTGTCGTGGTATGGGCATGTGATGCGGAGGAATGAGGAAAATGTCGTGAGCAAAGTTTTGAGTATGAATGTGGATGGGTACAAGAGTAGAGCCAAAGAAACATGGATGGACTGTGAAAAGGATGATATGGCAAGAAAGGAGGTGTCTGTCTGATGAGACGACGAGTAATAGAGAAGTATGGAAGAAGAAGACATGCTGCGCCGACCCCAAATGAATTGGGATAAGGGCAAGAGAATGATGATCTACCAAACTGTACTGGCCCCGATGGTGGTTAATGGTCAGACTCACAGAGATGAGGCCTGTGTCCCAGCAGTGGGAAATTTATGGGCTGATTTTATGTCTAGTGTGGTGTCTATTTATTTTTATACAAAAATCCGATACAAATGTCGCCCATGTTAATTAATTTGGAGACAGTTTGGAGGCTAAGCCCGTATCGGCTAGATATTAAGGTCCCATTAAAATAGATGGAAAAAATTTAACACAGCGTTCAGTACGTCTAACCAAAGATTTCCAACCAAAAAAAACACTAATTAAAGTGATTTTATTTTGACCTAAAATCATTGGGTAACTAACATTTTTAGAGTATTTTCGTTAACTTAATATTTTCTTGTAAGTATCTAATGCGTTTTTCTTATATATTTTTTTACCATTGTCCTTATTTTGGTCGTCTGAATGTTTTCTAAAAGTTTGTCCATCTATTTTAATGGGTCGTTATATACATAAAATGCCTATTCTAGAAATGGCGTTGACTATGTGAAACCAGCTAGTCTCACGGACAAAATCGACAACGACAAGGTCTGTTGAGTTTCGCTGATTAATTTAATCTGACCTTTAACTTCAATAATTAGCGCATCTCCACAGACATAAGGGGCACCGTATCGATATCTAAAAACCGTCAAAGTGCGAGTTAGAGTCGCGCACCGAGGGTTCCGTATAAACTTGTATATCGTGTTAATTTACCACTAATTTGTAACGGCTGTTAACAAGTTTTTTTAGAATTACCTGATACCTTAATATATTTCTTGTTTTTACTGTACTTACTAGTTCAATGACCGGTGAACAATTTTGGTAAACGAGGTAAACAAATACTTGAGCTATCATTTCAGCAAAAGCCTACCAAGTCAACACCATTTGCCTAGCCTTTTCCCAACTATGTTGGGGTCGGCTTCCAGTCTAACCGAATGCAGCTGAATAGGAAAATAGGAATAGCCTAACAAGTCATCATCAGTTTCCTACCCTCGTCCCATGTCACTCACGGTCGGTGCAACACGTTTTTTTCTTCCAATCTCCTCTGTCAACCGTCACGCTATCATTTACTCCTTTAACTTTCATATTATTCCTCACACAATCCATCCATCGTTTCTTTGGTCTTCCTCGCCATAGAATAGACTACCAAGTAAAATACCTAAATTAAACGGGAAAATTTACTACCTACTTTGTGTTCAAAATGAATAATATCGAAGTTATCCCTTCTTATTGACATTTTACTGTCAAACTAAATTTAGTTCAATAACAATTTGTTATGGCCACTGACTACTAGCGGCCCGTCCCGACTTCGCAAGGGTGGACATTTTTTTTTTAAATATGGCCTATGTTACTCGGGAATAATGTAGCATCCTAATGGTGAAAGAATTTTTGATATCGGTCCAGTAGTTTTTGAGTTTATTCGTTACAAACATACAAAAATACAAATCTTTCCTCTTTTTAATATTAGTGTAGAAGTGTAGATAAAAAGGCTTTCGACCAGAATTGCCTGCATATTTGGCAGGCCTAGCCTATTGATAGAGGGTATTAAAACTCGTAGCCCACGAAATTCAAATAATCTTGGTTTTTTTTTTGCAATTTGCAGGTCAGTGTCAGGCTGTATGTTAAACAAAGGCTTTAATCATCATCATTTCAGTCGAAAGACGTCCACTGCTGGACATCGGCCTCCCTCAAGTGTCGCCACTCTGACCGGCCCCGAGTCTCGCATCCAGCGGGGGATCCGCTGGATGCGAGACTCTCGGGGCCGGTCAAAGTGGCCAACCTTCACCAGGTCATTGGTCCACCTAGTGGAAGGTCTTTTATGTGCCAGATTTTTCACGACAAAAAAAAGTCGTTTCCCAGCAATAATTTTTGCGAAGCTTTACTTAGTTTGACGTACAGAATGCTTGGTTGACGGTTTCGTGAAGGGTCCGTTTACACCTTGTAGTATTCCATGGCAACAATAGCACAACGTCGATTCAAAATCCATTAAAAATTCACACAGGAGACGGAAGTTGCATACGTGCAACATGCAACGATAAGCAACTAATGACTGCGGACAACCCTTTGACATTAGCCACATGCAAGGGAAAGTTAACAGCTGTGTCACACTTTCTAAACTGCGGGAATAAACTATACCTAGGTTGTATTAGGTTCGACTGAAAGCCTTAATTGGATCGAGTAAACGTTCAAATATGAAGGGGTGGAGAACTATGCAGCGATATGTGTATTATACAGGGTGTAAACAGACCCTTCACATAGCCGTCAACCAAGCATTCTGTACATCAAATTTAGTAACTTTACGCAAAAATTATTGCTGGGATTCGACTTTTTTTTTGGGGTGAAAAATTACGTTTTACGGTAGGACTCGATGGAAAGCATTCAAAGCATTGTGCTGATGGATGGATTGAATAGTACGGGGGTCGTGGAGGTATGTAAAGTAAAACTCTTACATTAAAAACAAGAATTTAAAAAAAAAACTTGTGAAAAAGTTGGAACTTTGACCTCCAATATCTCCGTAACTAGAAGGTTCCCAGGTATGGTCTAGAACAAAAAAAATATCGCAAAGATGGGGAGAACAAGTGCCTTTCGGCTATTTTAAGGGTCTATTTACACCCTTTATTATTGTAAAAAAAACTAAACATCCACCCCCCCGATTCAAAAGCCGGCGATGCGTTTGCAAGGACGTGAGCAGACAGTCAGATACAGATGCACTCTCTATACTTATACTCTCATAATCCGATGAGGCGACATTCCGACACGACCGGGGAGAGATCAGGCGCAAGATCAACGGTTAATGTGCTTTCCGAGCTAGCGCAGAGTTCAATTAACTGCAGACAGAGGAAACGCCGCGACAACGCGACGCACGCGTCTCATTATCGCGGCGGCGTCGCCTGCGCTACGCAAACGTTCATCGAACGCCTACGCTGGACAAAAGCCAGTGTGAAGGGGCATCTAACCCGAGCGGCTGTTTTTATGTAGCCACCTTCATAGTGTGTGTGTATCTATATATATGTATAAAATGGTAAACTGACTGACTGGGTGATATACCAACACAGCCCAAACCGCTGGTCCTAGAGACATGAAACTTAGAGGGTGTGTTCTTCGTGAAGGGTAAGTATTCACTAAGAAAGGATTTTTGGGTATTCCACCCCTAAAGGGGTTAAATAGGGGATGGAAGTTTATATGAAAGTCCGTCAGTTTTGAAGTTAGGATCTTCAAATTTTGTGTTTAGGCTGACGATTGAAAATTAATATATACGTGTCTCAGCGTTTTTGATAATTCTATCCCCGAAGACACGGGCAAAAGCTAGTAAATTATAATCTCACTCGCACAAACAAGTAGACGCGAAACAACGAACTAAAGTAAACTTTGTAGTAGGCAGGTCATGCAAATATTTGTACTGTGCGGTAGTTGAATCCGCGACTGGTAAAACAAAACAGATCTTTTAAGATATGCAAGAGATTTTGTTCATAGAAGTCTTGATATCTTGCCCGTCTGTGTTAGGCAAGCATAGCATAATCATTCTAGTACTTTCCCACTGCTAGACCACAGGTTTAATCTGTAATAGGCAATGGGCAATTCACCACAAAAACGTCTAAAACAGGCACACCAGTGGCGAAGGTTCCATAGAACTCGATTCCTACGGGCTTTTCTTTGAAAAATGGCACAATAACAAATTCTATAGACTAATAATATAATCACATTAAAGAAGAACCCCACATAGAATTTTTTATCGGTAATGAACCCTTCTGAACCCCACATAGAATTTTTTCATCGGTAATGAACCCTTCTGAACCCCACACAGAATTTTTTCATCGGTAATTAAAAAAAAAAATCAGCTGTTCCATACATTGTGTCCGTGTAGGTAATGCAGTTTTGTAGAAAAGGGCTTTTTTTTATTAATAACCGACGAAAAATTTCTATGTTGGGGGGGGGGGAGGGGGTCAGAATGCTGTAGTGAATACCAGGTAGCCGTTTTAGCGTCGGTGTCCCTTCCACCCTGTATGCATTTGCCGTGTTCAGTTCGTACATGACATTCAATTCTACGACTATGTTTACATGAGTCGACAGTTTCGGCTTCAGTAAACAATGTTCCTGTTTTCAAACTTGTGCGAAATTGACGGCCACGGTGCGGGAAAGACCGTGGGAAAATATCACGCTACTATTTCTCGTTATAGAGGCTGCGACAGTGGCGACGCTCTACAAAGTGAAGACTTCATTTGTCATAAGTAGACATCGGATTATATGCACTATCAAAATGCCAAAGCAAGGCGAAATATGCAGGGCTGCGGGACTGTTCGAAAGAGATACCGTGGCCCTGGAACACAAAGGGCAAAGAAGGAACATGGATGGGTTTTAGTCAGTACAAGTCTGACACTCCCTTCCGTTCCGCCCAGAGTTGGGGGGGTCATTTGATGATTTCCCATCCGGAAAAAAAAAAAAGGCGAAATATTGCAAAAAAAAATATGCAGTAGTTAAATGTGTTAGGCGTGTTGTATTACACACGCTTTTTATTATAAGAATTTACGTTCATCATCATCATCATTTCAGCCGAAAGACGTCCACTGCTGGACATAGGCCTCCCCCAAGTGTCGCCACATTGACCGGTCCCGTGCGACTCGCGTCCAGCGGATCCCTGCAACCGTCACCAGGTCATCGGTCCACCTAGTGGGAGGCCTTCCAACGCAACGTCTTAAGGTTCGTGGTCGTCACTTCAGGACTTTTCGGCCCCATCGGCCATCCGTTCTGCGAGCAATGTGCCCTGCCCACTGCCACTTAAGTTTGGCTATTCTTCGGGCTACGTCGGTAACCTTGGTTTTCTTGCGGATGTCCTCATTTCTGATTTGATTACGCAAGGAAACTCTGAGCATAGCCCTAGAATTTACGTTAAATTACACAGAATGTTTATATTTAATATTATTAAAAATAAGTTGAAATTCTTGAGACAATGCACAAATAAATACTTTTCTAGATTTTCTAGAGCAAACTTATGACGCTTGTCACTTGAAGGGGAAGTGCCAGGGTAGCCCGCAAAATTAAAAAATTAGTAGGTCAGTGTCAGGTTGTATGTTGATTAAAATATGATTCGAGACTGTAAAAATATGATATGAGTACAACTCTCCAAGTTCATTCAATACCATTGAATGGCTTTTTTATGAAATAGTCACTCAATGGGATTAAATGAGCTTAAAGGGGTTGTATTGATGATTTTTATATAGAACAGCATTTAATTTGCTAATTTGCCACGGACCTTTTTTGATAGTGAAGTCAGAAAAGGGCGTTACTCTGTTCAATCATTTTTTTCCAATATATCCAAGGACCTGGCTGACAAGGCCACCGTTCTCGCGTAATACAAAACGCCTAACACATTTAACTACTGCATAAGCACTATGGATGAAAAAGTACTAACATAAGCAATAAGGCTATAAAAATAAATAATTGAATTTATGCAAACATGCAAATGCATATAATCCGATTTCTAGTCATAAGTATTTATACCCGTATAGCTACAGCAAGTTCATTTTTAATAATTATAGAAAGAGATGCGACGTAAAAAATAATAATTACCGTGTATGTTTGTCATTTCGCGTAAGATCACTGCTATTATTTGTATGTCTGCAAAGGTAAAACAACATGTTCATTCATGAAAAGAAGGTATATAATGGCTTGTTTACATTAAGCCGGTCACCGAATACGGCGACCGTATTCGTTTAAGTTGTCGGTTTATCGGATTCGGCGACCGCATTCAGCCGAACTGTGTACACTCGTGTTAAAAGCATCACCATGGACAAACATATTGTGTTACGACAAGGAATTTTAATTGTGTGCGATATAACAAATCAGCCGTGTTCAGCCACCGAAAACGTTCGGCGCCCGAACACGGTTAACTGAAAACCCGTTTACACTAGTCGGTGACCGAAAACGGGCTGTGGTCGAATACGGCTAACCGAAAACCCGTTTACACTAGTTGGTGACCGAATACGAGCTGTGGTAGAACACGGCTAACCAAAAACCCGTTTACACTAGTCGGTGACCGAATAGGGACTGCAACCGAATCGGTCAAAACGACCTAATGTAAATGAGCCATATGGAATTGGACAATAATATCAACAGAAAGGGAACGCCACACCGAGATTTTGACGTTTCTTAAGTGTGAAAATGAAGATAATAATAATCAATTGCTTATATGTATGTCGGAGAATCTCCTGAGGACGGCTCGACCGATTTGGGTTTTGTTGTTGTTGTTGTGTTCGTAATTATCAAGACAAGGTTTGTGTAAAACAAAAATTTCATGGGGGATTTCAAGAATGGATAAAGTAAGGAATGAGGAATATATTAAAGGAAGTTTGAAAGTTGCGTCAGTTACAGAACAGTTGAAAGGGAATCGACTGTCTTGGTATGGGCACGTGATGAGGAGGGATGAATCGAATGTGACAAAAAGAGGGATAAATATGTATGTTGAAGGATGGAGACGGAGAGGAAGACCAAACAAAAGACGGATGGATTGTGTGAGGAATGATAGAAGGAGAAATGAGTAAATGATAGCGTGACGATTGACAGAGGAGAATGGAAGAAAAAACGTGTTGAGCCGACCCCGAATGACAAGGGACGAGGGCAGGAAGATTATGTTTGATGAGATTTCGTTGATATTATTACGATATTACTCAAAAGATACCCAAAGTGAGCAGCAGCTCGTTAAGCCGAGTTGTGCCACTAACCCAGATTTTCTGAAGTAAATCTGCTGTCAAACATGATACTATCAGTTGTGATTTGTTGAACATATTAATAACAAGCAAATCAATTCGCTTGACATGAGATTTGACAACAGATTACCTTGAATGAGCTAAAAATCTGATAAATTGCTGTATGTAAATCAGAACAACAGAATTATCGGCATTGATAAGAACTTGTCATCCTCTCATGTCTATTATGCAATATTTTCTTTTTACTGTGTTAGCGAATTCATTGATCATAAGTTTTAATAATTCATTTATAATTCCATTAATAATATAAATTACTTATAGTATTGTAAATGTATACTTTTTATATTCTCTCGAAACAATTAATTTATATTTGGTGTATTAGTCACATTATATAATATAATAATTATATTAAAATTCTAATATTTCTACACCGGCAACGGTAGTATATGTGAACTAATATAAATTGTAAGATCTTTATGTACCTACCGTATACTCAGAAATAAATGATATTCTATTCCATTCTATTCTATTACAAACTGCAATATCTGTCGTCCGAAAATATTATATTTTGAATGGCATCTTGCAGGTCGACCTACGAGGCTGGCTTCTGCTTTACCAGACTATCCTGTAGGTGCCTTGCGTGTAAGGCCTCCAGCAAGGGACAATGAACTTCTGTCGTCCAACCTAACTTCTCAGTTTTAGTAGTAGGGAAGGTTTGTGATGGGCCAGAGGTTAAGGTCTCATCTCTCATTACGAGGTTGTGAGTTCAAATCCGGGCAAGTACCATTGTGACTTTTTCTTGGACATTTCTGACATCGGTGAAAGAAATCATCGTAAGGAAACCTGTATTTATATTAACATAAGACTGAAATCGCCAACCCGTCTTGAGCAAGCGTGGCATTCAATGCTCGTGCTTTCTCTGTATTATGAGAAGAGGCCATTGCCCAGCTGTGGGACAGTAATTGCTTGGTATTATACAAGGTGGAAAAGGAAACACCGAACACGTCTAGTGTTAAAATATAAGTAGGATTTATATATTTTTTTGACCTGTAATAAGTGTTTTTAAAAGTACATTACAGATGTTCATAATATTCACTCTTTTTTTCTTTTTCGAATGGGAAATCATTAAATGACCCCCCCCCCCCCCCCGCTCTGGGCGGAGCGGAGGTGAGTGTCAGATTTGTACTGACTAAACCATGTTCCTTCTTTGCCCTTTGTGTTCCAAGGCCACGGTATCTCTTTCGAACAGTCCCGGAGCCCATAATATTATTATGACTCGACTAAATATTTCTCCATCGGAAAAAGCTTTAAGATCCATGCAATAATAGCGAATAGTTAGGTGCGATGTCGAGTAATGTCGTCCAAACCGGATAAAGTTGTTTTTTTCGGTACTATTGCATTGCATTGATATAAAGCTCTTTCTGATCGGCCCCGCGTCCATATGTGTGGTCACTCAAGTAAGCAACATACTGATTTAGATTTCATTTGCATAAAAAACTGGGTAAGTTTTCAATGCCTAGCCAACTTTTCAGAGATGATTCAGAATCGATAACAAAGGGGTGGAAGGGACACCGACGCGAAAACGGTTACCACGTATTCAGTACATCATTCTGAGCCACCCAACATAAGAGAGCAGCGGTGGCCCAGTGGTGGCGGTCCCGACTTACAAGCAATAAGTCGGGGGTTCGAACCCAGGCAGGCGGCATTACTTTGTGTAATTTATTTCATCACCACTGCTCTCAAAACGGTGAAGGAGAACATCGTGAGGAAACCGGCATGTCCTAGAACCTAAAATTCGAAGACATTTGACATCAACCAACCCGCACTGGGCCCGCGTGGTGGATTATAGCCCATTCCCTCTCATAGAGGGGAGGCCTGTATCCCAGCAGTGGGAACATTATAGGCTGCTACTATGTTATGCTATGCTATGCCCCGACATAATAATTTTTCTTAGTGGCTGAGGGGACTGCAAATAATGTACTTCATACGTAGTAACCGTTTTCGCGTCGGTGTGCCTTCCTCTTGTATATTTTTTTTTTTTTTAAGCTTATCGAAATTGTAAGAAAACAATTCAGTTCAGTAAGGGGGTCGTCCATTAATCACGTGAGGCTCGAAAGGGGAGAGGGGTTCGGAAAAAATGACGAAATATCACTTGGGGGGAAGAGGGGTGTAGTGAGATATTCTAGTATTTATTTTTTCTTTAAACGCGCGATTTTTAAACCGAAAAGCGGTGCGTGAACTTGACATTTTTATCACGGTGCTTAATTTTCCAGAATTAAATTAGATTATACCTGTTAACCTGTATTTAAAAATAATATTCTGATTTTTATTAAGACACTTTGTACCAAAAAAAATACACGTGATTTTTGAGTTGGCGGGAGGGGTCTAAAACCTCACCACTTATCACCATTCGGGGTTAAAAGTTGCTAAAAAACATCACGTGATTAATGGACGACCCCTAACCCAGCCTGTGAAATTTTGAAATAAATTTGGACATTTTCAATTGAATGTTTTGAAATGTAAGTACATTTTATTTGTATTGGATTAGAATATTTAACAGTCAATTATCCTAATTAACATTTGGCTAGTCATTGAAAACTAACCCTGTATAAAAATGTTGCCACTCACCTAAACAAGTCCTATTAGGTTGCGGAGAGTATATTCTGGGAACGGTGACCCTCCAATGGTCCAGGAAGTGCGCTGGTGTCAGGGCACCTTCCTCCATCTTGGACCTCCATAGCTCCACGATAGCTTCGGCTCGGGCGGGCACTGTGAACCTGTCACACATTGTCAGTAAGTTAGTTCAAAACATTGTCATTAAGTTTTTGTTGGTGATTATAGCATTATATCGTATTTGGTCTAGTGCAATAAGTGAAAATTAGTGCAAATTTCGATTCAGTTTTGGTACTTTGATTTTATCATCACAATCTCGTGGTTCAAGTTTTTTTGTCACTTGCACTAAAGAGGGGAAAGTTTGTACTCTTAGAAAACTTTGGGTCTAATTAATAATATTAAATAGTCAATTCATCACAAAAACATACGGTAGCACAGCATTTTTTTCAGTCTTCCAAACTTTCGGCATTGGTCTCAATTTTTTTTTATTGACGAGTCACCAAACGAAAAAAAAACTTTACTTTAAATTATCGATGAAAAACACAGCGACCTTCCGCTACGGTAGTAAACAGTATACTGTCTAAAAACCTGGCAACACGCCACCACGCGAATCCATTCTATATATAAAAAATCTAAACAAGAATAAAGATCAAGAACAAATAAAAACAACACAGAAACTGAATGTGCAATATGACATTTATTTGTTTGTTTGTAAAGTTCAGAGTTGCTTGGCCTCATGACCTGTGAGTTAATGGGTTCTTCAATGAGTCATTTTGCCAAACGCCTGTGATGCAGTCTTATTATTGGGCGATAGAATTTGAGAGGTAATGATTGAGTAGATATAATTTATTGAAATATTTGTTGCTGTGCAGAACAGGGACTATAAGGGAGAGACCACATCTCGACGTGGAATCCGCATGAGCCAATGACGTATATTGTCGCTTTTAATTCGGTTCGGTGTCGATTCATCTGAAGGGAACGAGGCGAATGACGTTTCATTCACTTTAATGCATGGACATGATCTTTCTGACCGGTTTAAGCTGATTTCGCGTCGATAATTGTCACCCACAAAAAAGCACCACGTAACGTGAGGGTCCACCGCACAATATTGATTGGACCAGTCATCATTATCTTCCTGCCCTGGTCCCATGTTACTTTGGGTCGGCGCAACACGTTTTCTTCTTCCATTCTCCCCTGTCAGACGTCACGGCATCATTTACTCCTTTCTCTTTCATATCATTCCTCACACAATCCATCCTTTTCTTTGGCCGTCCTCTCCCTTTCTACTTTTACATTCATATCCAGTATACATATAAAATAATTGCTATTTTTAGGGCACACAATACCTTTCGTAAACTACTAATTCAGTCACTAATACTGGAATTAAGGATATGCCTAACCGTTCTTCTTCTTAGCGTGTCGATGGCAAAAAGTTCAAATGTTATGTCTAGCCCAAAACTCAGCCACGTGAACACCACTCACTGATGCAGTAAGCAGATCATCAGGTGATAGGGTATGCGGTGCAAGATGGAAGGTGGGCCATTGTCTGTGGAGAGACGCCGCATACGCATTCGAGGTCTGAGCCGTCAATGAACCCCCATCTGCAGAGATTGTGTTTGGTCCGGCCGACTTGGGTTCGAAGTCTGTTTAAGGATTTCCAAGTCGGCCACGGCAACGCGTGCCCAGGTGGAAGGTTTTCTGATGGATCGTTGAAGTTGTCAGGGGGTTTAAACCGCTCCCGCCAGAGATTGCTTATCCTTCGTCAGACAACGTCAAAATAACTCACTTCGGTGTCAAAGCATTTTCGCGGAATTAAGTAAGCAGACTAATTTGGGTTATAACCATAAGAATTATTCCATTTTTAGCGTTATTGCTCATTGAACATGTGAGCAAGAATTCCATATGAAGGTACGACCGTAGGAGATACACTGTACACATATGTTTACGCATAATCAGAGTATAAATTAATGGTCCTTCTATTTATACAATCAAAATGTGGGTACGGAATACGACCAGCGACATCGCAGCAGATCCACGTAAGGATGGTGGGACCATGTTGACACCTACATGCTGGATTGCTTAACACTAACTCAAGATAGAGAGGATTGAAAAGGAGGATCCGTATCCCACTGCAGGGAGGGCTTACCCTGCCCTTTCCTTCCCCCGACCATCTTTACTTGGATCTGCTGATGTCGCTGGTCGTTTTCCACACATTTTCAAAATGTGGGTACGGAAAATAAAAATACAGGGTGTAAACGGACCCTTTACGAAGCCGTCAACCAACCATTCTCTACATCAAACTAAGTAACTCTACGCAAAAATGATTGCTGGAAACGCCTTTTTTGGGGAGGTTATTACTAGTTCTAACAAGTCACCTTCCATTGTCAATTCCTTTCCAGACTATTCTAATTAATTAATTAATTTAATCAAAAAAATGCTAATGAGGGGTAGCTAGACAATTAATAAGTGCAAACAAAACGCTAGGTCGTTGCCACTGAATATTAATTACCGTTCATGAATTAATTTGGCGGTCATACATCGGTCAGTAACCATCCATATCAGAGCATGAGCAGACCAGCCCTTACTAGTGGCGATAGCAAATCAAATGCACGCAATTTTGTAAACCCCGGGCATTCATCGGCCTGAAGACACGACATACATAGCATGACTAATTGACCATCCTTTACTAATAACAGCCCAACTAGCAAAAAAGTTATATAATATTAGAACTATACAACTAACAGACATGTAAGGGCTTTATAACAATTTTGCAGCAACTAAACAGTTGTAAAGTAGTATTCAGTTCGAGGCATTAGTTATAGTAATTTAAGTCTTATTAATGTGTCCTGTAAACGTCATCTCAATAATTTATATGACGGTCTCATAACGTTAAGTCGAGTAAACGTTTCAGTCAGAAAATAGTGATGAGTCGCCATGTTTTGTAAATTTAGAACCTTTTATTCAACACTTAAATAACAAACTGTTATATAACGATTTTATAGTTAACTATTATAGAATCGTCATAATAGGTCGTATATACCACCTTTAAGTAACTTTTAGGTTGAAACGTTATTCTAATATAACTTAAGAACCCTAATTGCAACCGTCATGGTGGACGCCATAGATGATACAAAAAACATGTATAAGACCAATAGTTATATAGATGTCTAAATGCAGTCGCCCAATGTCTATTGGCAATATGGCGGAAATTATTGATGACAATTATGTATTTTATTTTTATAAATAATATTGAAACACCAATATTATGGAGGCCCATTAAAATATTAACGAAGATAATCATACATATCATCGAAAATTTTAAATTCCCAACTAAAAGGCACCGCTCGTCATCTTCCACCACAATAAGCTTTCTTTACATTAAATTAATAAATAATATTAAAACATTTGACTTCTACTTTTTTTTTTAAGTTTTATAACAACACAATAGATTGTCACACAAATTGTCTAGCTTGTACCACAGACCGACCACCAGCATAAGAAAACGTCAATACGATGATATAGTTACATAAGAGTATTACTAGAAACTATTATAAACCTTACTAGTTAAACTTACAATGTCTACGTGATTTTTACTAAACGTTATTGTTGCTGACGCGACTGCAAAACGACTCCTACACGATTAAAATGTTGTATAATCTGCGCCCAAACCCCCGTTATATTTACGTATAAAAAACTATTATAAAACCATTTTAATATGGCTGGAAGTTAAATAAAAAACGTTATTGTACCATTTATATGACATGATTTTGCTACTTGGGAGGGATGTTAAATCAATAGCACGCACCAGTAGCGAAGGGCCAATTTTTGTAAGACGTAAGCCGGAGTACCTACATATCTTTAATGTGATTATATGATTTGTCTATAGAATAATGACTGTGCCATTTTTCAAAGGAAAGCCGGTAGGAATCGAGTTATATGGAACCTTCGCCACTGGCACGCACTAATGTTTAGAAAATAGTACATACAAGCCGAGCCTACACCAAATTGTGGACACGGCATTCATCTGACTAAACTGCCAAAATAATTAAGTTTGGATATAAACACAAAACAGCATTTCGGTTTGAGTGTTATTTACTTGATAAAAGTCTGAAATACAAATCCATTCAACGACATACTAACCAAACCGCTGGGTCCAGTCTAGAAGCAAGAAGTTCTGACCAAGAGTTCCTTATGCAACAAAGTTGACCACTACTTAGGCTTTTTGAAAATCGATCCCTAATTTTTGCTTGATTAATAATCTCACGGCTTCTAGTGATAGAAAGACAAAAATCAACCTTTTTGACTTGAGAGTAAAAACGAAACTGCGTCGTTTATAGGATAAATATGTACAGTATGTATGAAGCATAGTGCTATTTTAGTACGCATGAGCTGGACTGACTTCTCTAAATAAATCTTAATACTCCAGATTCCAAGTTCCAACTAAACCTGACGAGACAACTTCTAAATAAAGCAATTGTTATCCTGGGTGAAGTAAAAAAAGCAGGATCTTCTTTATAAGAAATAGTTACTGTTGGATGCTTGCAATAAGATACCGAATCCCAAATCCCCGTACGGACAAGTCGGCATGAATCGGTACCGATTGGTGCGGGTAAAGTAGTCTCATACCGTCTGTAAGCGTTCGCACATTACAGAAACAGGTGCATGAAAACAATAAAAACCTGTATCTTTATGCAGTCACGCCTTGGCTATCTTCTTCTTATGTTCGAATTGAGGTACTTTTTTGATCAGTCGGGATCATTATGTGGCCACGTTAGGAGCAGGCATTGTATAGGTCCTCAAAAGTGCAGCTGTGCAGACACTTGGGAAGTTAGGATATTCAAGTAAGTGGGCTGTGTTCTTTACAGCACCGTCTTCACATAGTATGTTGGACGGGTTTATTATCGCCATTTCAGACCAAAGAACCGATAGAGTTGTGCGAAAGAGCTCGGAAGAGGGTGAGATTGGGGAGGTGAGATTGGGAAACGAAGACATACTTCAATAACCCCAAATAAATTATGATAAGGACAGGAGGATTATGGGTGGTTCAGTTGTACCAGCCCCTAGCTCTGTTACAATGGAATGGAAATATTATAAATGCGAATGTTTGTGTGGATGGATGGATGTTTGTTACTCTTTCCCGACAAAACTTCTCAATGGATTTGGATGAAATTTTGCACACAGATAGTTTATAACTTGGATTAACACACAGGACACTTTTTATCCCGGTGGTATGATCCCGTGGGACAATTATCGAACATCAGGCGGGCCAAGCCGCGGGCATAAACTGTTTAATGTTTTATATTATTCGCTGAAAACCTTCATCAACAACATTAAAAGCCTCAATTTACCGCTATAAACCCAGTTATAAGAATATATTAAGAACCGTAACGTCTATCTGAAAGTGAGAACATTCCAACGGAAATAATTTTCAGTATCAGTCTAGTAGTTTCCGAGATCGCTCCACACATACTGACATACCCACACTATCTAATAATAAACTAGATGACGTGGGTACTTATGTTTGTACGACGAGATGACCCTTTCCACACAATATATTCTACATGGGAAGTTTTACAGGTTTTAGTATTATCATGACATTGACATACAGGTAGGGTGGGTTCATTTCCATTATCATACTAACATTATAAATGCGAAAGTCTCTCTGTTAGGGTGTTACCACACCAATGGATCGATCGTCGATCACCAATCGATCGATTGTAGAAATGACGACGTTCGATATTAATCGAACGAAAACGAACGAACGAATTGTGAATCGACGTCGACTTATCTATTCCACCATCGATCGATGGTCTCGATCGACGATCGATCGATTGGTGTCCCTTTCATTTTCATGTCTTAATTTCTATTAAATTTGGTACACAGGTAGACTATAACCTGGGTTAAGACAACTTACATAACGTCACACATGTAATCCCCGAAGGGTTAGGTCCAGGTGTACCAAATAGTACATCCACATTTCGCCAGTTATGTTTGAGTCTCATGTAATGGGGTGCGAGCCTATTGCCAGCAACCTAATATGCCTATTGGGAAAAACCCAATAACACTTTGCCCGACCCGGGAATCGAACACAGGAACTCATGCTCAGCAGTGTCGCTTGCGACCACTAGACCAAAGAAGCAGTCTAACATACTACAACAACAAAATCTGTTTTTATTCCAGTAATATGTTCACATCAGATAACTTCAGCACGCATAGCATGACTACCGTAGAAACGGGTTTTGTCTACGGAAGAATCGACAAAATGACAGATTTGTTTTGTTGATCTCTAAGCGGGCAAAAGCTAGTCTTAATTATAATAAGAGTTACTTCCTATGACACATGGGAATCGTCTAGGTGTGCTATTATTATCGAAACACCACACATAGAGAGGCCATAGAGATAAAGGTGCCATAACTAAATCCTACTATGTAATATTATAAATGTGAAAGTTTGTGAGTAGGTGCGGATGTCGAGATGTCTGGATGTTTGTTACTCTTTCACGCAAAAACTACTGATCGGATTTGGATGAAATTTGGTAAACAGATAGCTTATAACCTGGATAAAACATTGGATACTTTTTTATCCCGGTAGTACGATCCCGTAGGACAATTACCGAACTCCACGCGTGCGAAGCCGCGGACATAATCTAGTATTTGAATAATTTTATTATTCTTCGTTTTGTTCAACCTGCGAGGAAACCAATAATAAGCCTGAAGCAAACACATTACCCCACATTCTTTCGCAGTCGGATAAAAATACAAAACACTTTAATAAAACGGGAGGCACGAGGTACATTACAGAAACGGGACAAATGGATTTATAGTTGACGAAAAATAGCTATTTTACACAGCCTATTTTCTGAGAAATTAACGGATAAACAGACACGGCCTGGAGGTTGAATATATAAAGTACTCGACCATGGACGATTTTTTTTGTATCAAGATCTGTGCACTGTTTACTGTTTTTTTTTTATTTAGATGAGGAGCTCGTGGCTAAATAATAACAGCCGCACGGGTCGACCTTCAAGGTTAAGCCGTGCTTGCCGAGGTTGGTTCGTGGATGAGTGACCCATTGGTCCCAGCTGTCATTTGTAGATATTTGACAGTCGTTACGAGTAGTCAGAAGCCGAAAGTCTGACATCCAGTCTTACTAAGGGATCTAGTAGGGGGGGGGGGTCAGATTGGCAGTCGCTTCATGTAAAATACTGCTACTCAGCTGCATCCGGTTAGACTGGAAGCCGACCCTAACATAACCGTTTGGGAAAAGGCTAGGCAGATGATGATGATGATCTGAGGTTGCACTGAGCGAGAACTTGGGGTCGGCGCAATTCTTCCATTCTCCCCTGTCAACCGTCACGCAATCATTTACACTGACCATACTCAACCGTTTTTTATAGGGGCCACAAACACGTCTCAGTCATGGTGATGCGGGCCGCAAGCAACAATTATTTACTTGTAAATAAATCGTAACTCTAGCCCCCGTAGTACAGAAGAACCGACAAAATGACAGATAATGCAAAGAAATCTGTCATTGTGTCGACACAATCTGTCATTTTGTCGATTCTTCCGTCAAAAAAATCCTTGTCTACGGTGGTCATGCTACGGGGGCAGGTGGGCCAATCACAAAGGCCTGGCGGGCCGCAGATTGAGTATAGCTGATTTACACATTATCTTTTGTTAATGTTCAGATTTCAAAGTTTACAAGAAAAAGTACTGATATTTCAATTAACATGCCGTCGAGAAATATCTCTCAGGGATGCAGTGTTTACTCACGATGTTTTACCTCTACAAACTACTGATTTATCTAAAGATGTCATTAACCTACGCTACATAAACTTCGGCCCGCCAACATAATATGTGTACAGTCACGAGCACCAATATGTAAACACTTACCAACTTTTAAAAATGTTTTCTCCTACTGTTCTGATTAAAATATCATGTTGTTACGAACATAGTATTCTGGAACGCAGTGGTGAAGGTTTCATAGAACTCGATTCCTACCGGCTTCCCTTTGAAAAATGGCACAGTCAGTATTCTATAGACAAATAATATAATCACATTAAAGATATGTACTCCGGCTTACCTCTTACAAAAATTGACCCTTCGCTACTGCTGGAACTCATATTTTTATGAAAAAGATCCTATCCATAAGTTACAATGGTTATTTCTCGCGAAAATTGCTTTTAAATTTAGGAAAGTGTATAAATATTGGTGCTCGTGACTGTACATGCGATGAGAAAAAATAAATTCACGTAAGACGGTTCTAAAATACACTAAAAATATTCCGCCCTGTTTCTCGTACAACATGCAGTCAATGCGTGTTTTTTTTTTATTTAGAAGAAGATGGAATTCGTTGGCTATCGTTATAGTTGTTAATAGTTTGCATTGCACAATGATTATTGTTTTTTAACTTTGTTGGTGATTTGGAGTATTTCGTCTTCGGAAAAACTGTCTCAGGGTTCATTTGCGAGGTTGATGATAACTCTTGCATCAGCTCAGTTTGAATCCGGTTTAAGATGGAAGCGTCAGGGTAGCCCGCGAAATTCAAATTTTCTTAGGTTTTTTGCAATTTGCAGGTCAGTGTCATGCTATTTGTGAAACGAAATATGATTCGCGACCGTAACACGTACGTAGTTATAGAATTATAATCATTAAAATCATCAATAGTACCCTCTTAGTTCACGTAATCCCATTTAATGACTACTTCATGAAAAAGTTTTTCAATTATATGAACTTAGAGGGTTGTATTGATGAGTTTAATGACTATAACTCTGTAAACCTATATTTGTTACGGTCGCGAATCATATCTTAATCAACATACAACCTGACACTGACCTTTAAATTGCAAGAAACGTAAGAAAATTTAAATTTCGTTGGCTTCCACCTTAAGCAGAATTTAATCTACACTTCTATATCTATACTAATATTATAAATCTGAAGAGTTTGTTTGGTTGAACGCGCTAATCTGAGGAACGACTGGTTCGAATTGAAAAAAACTGGACTATAGGCTATAAAACTTCACGATACGACCAATAGGAGCGGAGCATCAATTTAATATGTTGCAATTTTTTGTAACATATAAAATTGATGCTCCGCTACAAAAATACAAATACAATACAAACAATACAAATACAATTTTCCCTTTTATTGAAAGGGAAAATTGTATTTTTATAATTTAACGCGGACGACGGACGCGGGAAAAAGCTAGTATAGAATAAGGCTGAGGAGTTTGTGTGTTTGATTGCCTCGTTCGCCGAGTGGTCGTAAGCGCGACTGAGCATGAGGTCCTGGGTTCGGTTTCCCGGGCTAAGTGTTTTTGGGTTTTTCCATCGGGAACTTCTCGGTAACAGCCACGGAGTCTGGATTTATGCCCGGTTGATGACAATAGGCTGGCCCCCTATTACATGAGACTTAAAATTATTGGCGAAATGTAGGTGTACTTTAAGGTAAACCTTTGCCTAACCCTTCGGGGATTACATGCGGAATGTTATGTAGTTTGTGTGTTTGTTTGAACGCGCTAATTTCTGGAACTACAAGCCGGATTTTAATCTTTTTGCAGTTGATCGTCCAATTCTTGAGGAGAGTCAAAGGCTCTTTAACATCAAAATCAAAGCATTTATTTCAAGTAGGCCAGTTACAGGCCCTTTTGAATTGTCGAAACAAAGACAACAGTAAAAAATAGCTACAGTCCAGCCAGTCACAAGGCACAAAAACTGTGAAAGTACTGGAGTTGCCCATTCCCTAACGTAGATCTCTATGGAGAAGAACGGGCAAGAAACTCCATGGACACTCTTTTAAATCAGAATACTTTAACAAAACCTTGGTTACATCATTCATTTTGAGATGATACAATTATGTGAGAACGATGCAGCAAGATGTGAACGTTAAGTGTCCATAGTAAAAACAATTCAAAAATAAAATAATTAATTCAAATAAGCCGTGGCAAATAAGAGATGACCAGTCACAACTGACAGCGCCCGTTCACGAACATGACGCATGTATCAGCACCATCAACTCAACCAAATCAAGCTATGACACTTAGGAGCCGAGCAAAACAAGAGGCCGGCGAAACCGTAACCTAGTTGATAAATATCCCTAAAACTGACAAACCTAAAACAAACAACCTCTAATTTTCTCATAACAAAAAAAAAATCCTGCAAAAAAAATCGACTCAATCACACATAACACAAAACACAATTTGTTACAACAAATACACAGCACTCATGTCAAGATGCAACAAATCATCCATCGCTTGAATCTAGACTAGATCATTAACCAGAAAAACTCGGTCAAACTGTTTCATCAAGCTACTTCCAACCTTATCGCTCTGCACATAACGTTCATAATTGAGGCAACTGCGACAGCTGCTTCTGGCATATTGCCAGCACCCACTTCAGCAACACTACCTGTTCTCTAGGACCTTGGGGGCTGACACTGAACTCGTTCAGCGAAGGTTGCAGTTCATCCGTGGTATGTTGAACGTTGCAAGCTATTTGGCTATTCTTGTCGAAATTATGGTACGACATTACTGGCTGCCTTGATGATCTAGGCTTAAAAGCGCTACTGCTGTGAAAGAGGTTCTTTTTTTTCGGATGGGAAATCATCAAATGACTCCTTCCGCTCTGGGAGGAGTGGAAGGGAGTGACAGACTTGTACTGACTAAAAGCCATCCATGTTCCTTCTTTGCCCTTTGTGTTCCAGGGCCGCGGTATGTCTTTCGAACAGTCCCGCAGGCATCGGCCCTTGCGGACCCCTTCCTGTGTGCTGATATCTGTTTGAGGCGCGCGTGGAACACGAACGCGCCGTCGGAACGGCCTGTCGTCATAAGACGGATGAATGAGACTCTGGTTTCCATTCTAATTGTTGGGTGACAGGACTTTCATGAAGAGAAAAGCTATAGGCCTCATCATCAACTGCCTAATCTTTTCCCAACTATGTTGGTGTCGGCTACCAGTCTAACCAGAAGCAGCTGAATAACCGGATGAACGAGTATTTTACATGGAGCGACCGCCGATCTGACCTCCAAAACCCAATTAGTACTGGGTAATACGATATACCCCTTAGTAAGACTGACTTTCGGGCCACTGACTACCAGTAACGACTGTCAAAGATCTACAAATGACTCCCGGGACCAACGGCTTAACATGCTTTCCGAGGCACGAAGGAAATTCGGTATGTAATGGGTGGTCTCCCATGCACAGACCAAACTAGGCAAGCAAGACATAGCCTCTCGTAAACTCGCTTTAGGTAAACCTAAAGATCGACACGAGCGGCTGTTATTATTTAGCCACGAGCTTCTCCAAATAAGACTGTAAAGAGTTATAAGGAATAGGGTGTAAAGTTTCTCATCCTCCATTAAAAGATGGGGAGAAAGAGAAGGATCCTCCGACCAGACGGTAATGTGTCTTTGGGTACTGACGATTTTTATCGGGGACTTCACGGTACATGGTCCGTCACGCACTTGTACAGCATTTTCAACGTTACTCTGAAGAGTGTCGCATGATCGCATCGCTATAATGTTTAATATTATCAATTATATAATTATATTCTCTGCTTGCGCGATGTCATTAATTATACGTCTACGTAGTTCGTAAGATCGTAAGTGACCTTGTAGATAGCTGTCACAAACTTTTTCGCTGATACGGCGAACGAGTGCAGTCCTTACCTTCAAGGCCCTAGACATACCGGTACGCTGGACGGCCAATCAAGCTGTACAAAACCAGTTTATGCGGATCTCTCATTGTATACGAAATCTATACAAAGCAAGGTCAAGTTATACTGGAAATGTACAGCTTCATGTGCCGCCGTGTGTACATCATTTCCAAAAATAGAGATTATACCTACTTAAGTTATTACGACGACGCCGAGGCAACCCACTGACTCACAATAAATGATGACGTTTACAAGTGCGAAGTGCTATATTTGAACACGTGTGTAAGAAAGGTAAGGTGGCACAACTTACAATAAGTAGTACCTATTTTATTTTATTTATTTGGAACAAAAAACAGTTATACGTTACAATATTAATAATTAGCTTAGGTATAATAGTAAACAAACGCATAACCCATTGTCCACGGAATCATATAGATTTTAAAAGAAATAAGGAAACGGACGTATACAGAAAGGGACAGTTAGAAAATAAAAATAAACGGGAAGGGTCTCCCTAACCAACTCTAGACAGCGCTTCCCGTCCAGATCTAGTTTGTAGTCACCAACCAAATCACAACACAGCATCAGCAAGAAGCAGTCATCACTAAGGATGACCGGAAAGTAAGTCATAAGCAAGTTTTCTAAATTTGCTCTGATTAAGAGCGAAAATATCTAAATTTAAAAAAACCTATTTAAACTGACATGCTTTTTTGATTGACGTGACCAAAATAAACACGTTCCTATAAAATTTTCAAAACATACCAATAGCGAAGGGTAAATTTTTGTAACAGATAAGCCGGAGTACATAACTTTAATCTGTTTATATTATTTGTCTATAGAATACTGACTGTGCCATTTTTCAAAGGGAATCCGGTAGGAATCGAGTTGTAAGGAACCTTCGCCACTGCTACATACATAAAGGGACTGTTACTTTTTGTAAGTTATCAGGATCAGCTTCCAGAAAAACATTAAATTTTTATAGAAGAAGTAGACTTTAATAGATAGACCTAATGTCACGCTTGTAATTCCCAAAGGGTTAGACAGAGGTGTACCTTAGCACACCCACATTTCGCCAGCTATGTTTAAGTCCCATGTAATAGAGGGCGAGCCTATTGCCATCAACCGGGCACAAATCTACACTGCGTGGCTGCTAATGAGAAATTCGTGATGGAAAAACGTAATAACACTGCCCGACCCGGGAATCGAACCCAGGACCTCATGCTCAGTAGCAGCACTTGAGACCACTAGAGTCTAGCTAGTGGAACATTTTTAAGAAGACCGTAACTGTGGTCTAGTGATTAGACCAAAGTAATGTTTTTCTTAAAAAATGTCTTCTCTGCAGAAACTGATGATCCGCCTTTGTTTTCAAAAGCCGTGTACTAAAATGATCTTCTTCCATAATTCCATTCAATAAGTATTCATTCCCCTTTTCAAAAATCCTCCCCTAGTGTTCACCTTTGGCATTTTATGGAATTCTAGTGTAAAATGCTGCGGTTCCAAATTGCGTTGTCTGGCAGCGAATTTAATACCTTAATCTATTTATTTAAAAAAAAAACAGCTGTTCCATACATTTTGACCGTGTAGGCACTTTTGTAGGAAACAGTTTTTTTTTTTTTTTCATAACCGGTGAAAAATTTCTATGTAGGGGGCTCAAAATGATGTACTGAATACGTGGTAACCGTTCTCGCGTCGGTGTCCTTTCCAACCGGTATGCCCCGGGATAACGTCCAGCCATTTCGCCGACAGGCCCAGGCTAAGATGGCGTGATGAGCTTCGCACTTTCAGGCAGGATTTCACTGCACTTGCGTAAGATAGAGAGAATTGGAAAGGAGACAAAGACGTCTTTGGCAAGTGAGACAACACAGGATGAACATATAAAATGACTAGATTATTTCCAGAACGTCTCGATGGCCAGCGACATTGAAGAAACGAAATTGCTTTCCAGTCACAACTAAAATAATAATAATAAATTTGTAGGGAGGGTCCCTACAAATTGAGTGTATTTTCCAAACACCATAATACCATAAATCATTATCTGCCATTTTACTCGAAATCACGTATACATAATGCGATGCCATTAAAGCCTGAAAGCGTGTAATGGACGCAGATACGTTATCTATAGGTACTGGCAAGGTGAATTTAATAAAACCTTTCCCAACTTTGAATTAGCTGCGAAAATGCATGAGGAAATAAATAACATAGAATCACGGCTTTAATCCACGAAGGGTCTAATAATTCGTTACTGACTGGACTATTGTCGCCAATAAGCCTGACATAGTAGTGATAGACCGATCAGCGCGCCGTGTAATGATAGTTGATATTACCATTCCACATGACGAGAACCTCGTGAAAGCTGAGAAAGAGAAACAAATAAAATATCTCGACTTGGCACACGAGGTTGTCGACATGTGGAATGTGAACTCGGCTATCATTGTGCCGATCGTCGTGACGGCCAATGGCCTTATAGCCAAGAGCCTCGCCGACCATCTTTCGAGGCTGCTCTCCTTAGGCGGTTGGATCAAGGGCCTGATTCAGAAGGCAGTACTCCTCGATACGGCTCGCATTGTGAGGAGGTTCCTGTCTCTGGAGCCCTAACCACCGGTAAATTGGACCCTGCTCCCGATACCGGCGGACCACTATTTTTTTATATTTTTAAATGTTTTTTTTTTTATATTGTTTCATATTAGAATATTTAAAAATGTATTTAATATGAGTAAAAATAAATAAAGGAAATAATAGTAATAGTACACCCGTAGTTCGCCAGTAATGTGTAAGTCCCATATAATAGGAGGCGAACCTATTGCCGCCACGTGGACACAAATCTTGACTCCGTGGCTGCTACTTAAAAAATACTAATAGAAAAACGTAATGTATCATAAAATGAGGAAGTAATTGATATTTATCCGATAAAACAACATAGGTCGGGAGCCATGATTGTGACTTTTAGTCTTTAAATAACACTTCATCAATAAATTCTGCGAATGAATTTCAGATAGGGCTTGCCCATCCAAACATAAGACTATAGATAGAACGCCATCTGTCATCCGGATGCAGCAGAATACCAGATTACCAGTATTTTACATGGAGCGACTGCCTATCTGACCTCCACAACCGTGATACCCACGAACCGGAACACTACTAGCTATAAAACTATATTTCACAAAACCTGCATCAAATAAAACTACGATTCTTATAAAAAATCTGTTTAAATCAAATCTAGTTTTATCAGATTTCTAAGAACCAGACCGCCAATAGTTTGAAATGAACAATAAGGAATATTCCGACTACGTATTTGCCCCAGTAAACAAAATCAATCATTCCTCATATACAAGAAAACAATAGCCCAGGGAAAAAATAGATGCCATAGAAAATCTACAATAGGCATTCCATTTTCAACCCCGCTCTAGTTTAATCAAATGATTCCCAAGCACAATGCACGTTGATGGCGCGTGTATAGTAAGAAAATACAGGCTGTGGCAAAAGTAAAGTCACAGTGTGAATCTTTCAACGATTTATTACAAATACGAAGCTTGTTACTGAATCACGCAAAAGCAGCTGAACAAATTTGGATAAAAAATGGCACACAGAAAATTTTGGTAGTTAGAGCAGTAAATATGGTTTGAGGGGCAGCATGGCTCAATGAAGTACGACGGTAAGAATCGAGCTAAATGCGGCGGGGCGCCACCGACCGCACCGTTTTTGACAGATGCCTGAATCACTATTCGTGACAGGCTTGGGGATAATAAGCAATTATTTTAAGCGATATACACCTGAAGGACACCGTATTATTGGTACTGCTTATTTACGTGTGATCTCTGGTTTTGGCGTTTTCAACTGGCCGTCCAGACCACCAGATCTGAGGCGCCAGATTTCTCACAACAAACCTCGTAACTCTTGAAAGTCGACATAGAAGAAGAAATCACCAATTTGAAGCCAGATGTTTTGCAACAATTTAAAATGCCTTAAAACGCGAACAAATGTGCAGCAACTCAGGAGGATCATTTGACCAATATCAATTTTACTCCTAGAATAATAACAGCCGTTCGGGTCGATCTTCAGGTTAAGTGGCGGTTGCCCAGGTTGGTCCGTGGATGAGTGACATACCAAGTTTCCTCCGTGCCTCGGAAAGCACTTTAAGCCGTTGGTCCCGGCTGCCAATTGTAGTTCTTTGACAGTCGTTTAGTCAGAGGCCCGAAATGACATCCAGTCTTACCAAGAGGTTTCGTGTTACCCATTACTAACTGGGTTCTGGAGGTCAGATAGCCAGTCGCTCCATGTAAAATACTGGTATTTAGCTGTATCCGGTTAGAGTGGAAGCCGATCCCAACATGGTTGTGAAAAGGCTAGGCAGATGATGATACAAACTTTCCGTGAAAAAAAGAGCATTTAAAAAAAATATTTAACAAAATTTTATACAATTCACATTATGACAGGAGTTTTGCCTCAACTTGTAGTTGAGTCTATGGGGAATCTAATAAATGCGAAGGCTGGCTTTAATGCAGTGTTCCATATACAGCGGAGGTTGCTTTTAATTAGTTTGCGGAAATGAGACTGCTGGATCAAAATGGAGTGGCATGTTTTAGCAATAAGTAGCAGCAGAGGGGTACTATTATACTTTTAATTTACACAAAAGTATAAGTAATAATCGTTTGAAAAGAATTAAAAAAACACATCTTGTACGTAATAGTTTAAAATTTTCACACTTTTGTCGTCAAACCTCCAACTAAACCAAGCATTTGACTTACTTGTTTTTTATAATTCTTATGAAAACTCTTCCGAAGACGGTGGCATTGCTACCTGTCACATTTTTAAATAGAGATATATCTAGAAAAAAAATTGAGCCGTGTCCGCTACGGATTTGCGGAAGGTAAGGTAACATAACAAAGTGCATAATCAAGGAATTAACAGTGCACATGTAAAGTACAAAAGGGCCAAAAGATAATACCCTAAGAGCCACTCGTCGACAATCAAACAAATCGGATTCGCTCAGTATACTTCAGCTGGCAATCTAATTGAGACAAGTGGGCCTCTCTGTCTCGATTGCAATCAATGTTACCCACAAAATGTATTCACGCGAAGCTATCGTGTCTTTTGAAGAACATTTTGTTTAAGCATTTGCAGAATTGAATAAGCATTCTCCTGCCCTTATCCCAATTTATCTGGTGTCGGCGCAGCATGTCTTCTTCTTCCATACTTCTCTATTACTCGTCATCTCATCAGACACCTCCTTTCTTGCCATATCATCCTTTATACAGTCCATTCATCGTTTCTTTGGTCTTTCTTTTTCTTGATGTATTTGCAGAATTGAATCAGGATCGTTATGAGAGTAGGGGATGACCAAAGAAACGATGGATGCACTGTGTGAAAGATAAGATGGATAGTGACAGAACTGAAGAGATGACGACGAGAGATGTATGGAAGAAGAACACATGCTGCGAACCCTCATAAATTGGGATAAGCTCAGGCAAAGTATGATGATACATCGAGTGTTTACACAAAATTATGAAAGACTAGCGGCCCGTCCCGGCTTCGCACGGGTGACATTTATTTTGCCCTAATTTTTTTAGTAATAAATATAGCCTATGTTACTCAGGGATAATGTAGCATTTTGAAAGAATTTTTGAAATCGGTCCAGTAGTTTTTGAGTTTATTAGTTACAAACATACAAACCTTTCCTCTTTATAATATTAGTGTAAAAATGAAAAGTGTCTGCCATAAGGTACAAGGCAGATGTGAGTGAAAAAGCCGATAGGGCGCGCCCTAGACTATAAGGACATTCACGGATCTTGGTGGTGTTCTTCAGAAAGGTCAAGTGCGTAGTACTCGCAACCGGTGTGCGCTTTAGACCACGAAGACTAAGCAAAAGAATAAAGGATGTTAGCGTGTGGGTTGTGTCTTCGATTCGATTAAATGAAAATATTATATAAGGGAGTAAGCTGAAGTGGCAATGGGCCGGCCACATTAGCCGTAGAACCAATGACCGTTGGATGGGATAGAAGTGTTCTTGAGTGGAGACCGCTAATCGGCAAACGTAAGGAGGAACGCGCTCAGGCTCGGTGGAGCTACGATCTTCGCAAGGTGGCTGCTAGCAACTGGGTAAGAGTTGCCGAGAATCGAGCTAAGTGGTGTGCGATTGAAGAGGCCTATTTCCAGCAGTGGACTGTTGTAGGCTGATAATGCTGATATAAGGGAGTTTCCATTCAACAACACTTACGGAAACAGATAACTTCTTGCGCTATATTCAAGTCTTACATGTTATCACCGAACTGATTAAATTCCAAACAAAAATTATATAATTTCCGTGCAAAGTCTACTTATCATCTGTGAACACATGCGGAGAGATAAGCGAATACATGTGGGTCAATCAATGCAATGAGGTTCAATATTAACAGCATAGATAAAAAAAAAATCAGTGTGTGACGTCATAAGTAATCAATCGACATTTATCAAGCAGTCTTACGTTTAATAGAAACTATATTAATTTTATTGAAGGAAAGGGAAACCTCTAATAATGACATGGATCAAGTTTTTGTACTATAATTACTCGTATCGACTATGTTTATTACCATATGGGAGGAGCACGTGGCTAAATAATAAAAGCCGCTCGGGTCGATATTTAAGTTAAGCCGCGCTTGCTTAGGTTGGCTACCCATTACGTACCGAGTTTCCTCCGTGCCTTGGAAAGCACATTTAGCCGTTGGTCCCGGCTGTCATTTGTAGATCTTTGACAGTCGTTACAGTGGCTCGAAAGTTTGACAACCACTCTTACCAAGGGGTATCGAATTACCCAGTACTGTGTTGTGGAGTTCACATAGGCAGTCGCTTCATGTAAAATACCGGTATTCAACTGCATCCCGTTAGACTGGAAGCCGACCCCAACATAGTTGGGAAAAGGCTAGGCCGATGATGTTTATTGCCATAATTATGGACCACGATATTCAGCCTTTGAAGCTATATCCCTGGGGCTGCTGGACTGTTCGAAAGAGATACCGCGGCCCTGGAACACAAAGGGCTAAGAAGGAACATGGATGGGTTTTAGTCAGTAGAAGTCTGACACTCCCTTCCGCTCCGCCCAGAGCGGGAGGGGTCATTGGATGATTTCCCATCCGAAAAAAAACAGCAGTATCCGTGTGCCCTTGTATGACCGGCAATATCGAATTTTCTTTTAAATGGTCTTCTACATGACTCATTCATAAACCACTAACCATTCAATATTTACTATCTATAATGCATTAATTATTCAATAAACACTATTCTGTTCATTCATAATCTTGCAAAAAAAAGCATTGTGTCTGCAAAATAATTATTTGTGAATAAAATTGATTTAAAATCGCTTAGTATTCAAATATGCAAAAATATTCGTCTTAATCATTTATTTTGGTGTTTATATTTTATCTCCTAAAGAGCAAGTTATTTTTATTATTCTTTATCTAATAATACTAATTAATAAAATTGTGGATAGTGTAATTCATTCTCAATTAGGATGTTCTCTTCAGTTTATTTTAAATTTTCATTCCAATTTAGAAACACTAATTTAGATTGTCTGATTACGGGTATGTTAGACGAAGGTCTAAACATTAAAAAAAAACACATAATCCTCCTTTTGGGCTTCGCCGCAGTCGGGTAAAAATAGCTATGAAAATTCTATTTGTATGAGATTTCAACCTTTACATTTACAATGTTTTATAATTTTCTTTTATTTTTAATAGCCTTGTATGTCCCACTGCTGGGCAATGGCCTCCCCCATATCCTTCCAGGTATTCTTCTCTTTATTTTTTTTTATTAAATTATTAAAGGAAGATTGAGTTAGCAAATTAATATAAAATATAACCAATTATTTAACATAGGTAGTTGCTTTACCTGTACCCAATATTTAGGAAGGATAATTATAGAGATAACCGCAAATGAGTTAAAATTAAAAAGATTATTATCGAAAAAGAAAAGTCGGATTATAGGTACGCCAAAATACTCCCTTTCGAAATAGTGACTCTTGTTTCGACGCAATACCTACACCACAGTATAAATATATACAGTATTGTGACTCGGCCCTGTACTTGACCTACAGCCGGGCAGTACTTTCGCACGCGATAGGGCTGCCGCGCCTAAAGTATTTTAATTTCATCTACTTAGTTGAGTTTCTTTCTAGTTTTGTGATTGTAAATATTCTATTTTTTTATTTAAAAAAATGAAATTTGTTGTGAATGAAAAAAGAAGTGTTCAACAAAAAACTAGGTAGATACGTACCATTTATTTCTCTCATAATCATTTCATAATGATATTTCGTCTAATTTAAAAATTAAATATGTAAGTAGCTAAGTGTATGAGTAAGTAGATAGCCTAGCCTGGGAAACTACCTATTTGTTTTTTTTTAACGCTAGCGTAGGTATCTAAGTCACTCAGTGTCACTTTTTTTACCCTATCCACTTATTTATTAATTAATACAGGTATTTTACGTGGTGGAAACAGCGAAACACCAAGCTATTAAAAAATAAACAAATTACGTATCAACTAGTAGGTATATATGTATAAATTATTTTAGTCTTACCTTTCGGAGTATTCAGATAAATTAAAAAATGTTATCTCTGGATGCGTTATTGAAGAATTCAAGCCACCAAAGACAGCACAAAATAGCATATTATAAATCTTTGACATATTTAGTAATTCTTTCTACTTATTTCAATTAAATATTCACAAATCGCACGCTTAGTGCTTACAAAACCATTACAACGTTCGTTGGTCAGTGCGGCGCAATCGCCACCAGGCGGGGTCGTCTCATTTAATGAGACGACCCCGCCTGATTGCGTGTGTCCGACACACGCGACCAGGCGGGTCCCATCGTCTCATTCCCCATACCCAATGAAACTCATTGGGTAAACCTAGGAATGCCTACAGGGGCTAGACCTATGTTGCCAGGCTCTCCTCTATTATGCGAGACCTAAAAACTTCGGTCTCTAATAATGACGTTTTCAAGAATGGCAAAATAAGTAAAACTAAAAAGGTGCATAAATATTAAAAAGCTACCATACGGTAGTTTTAGCGACATTCTTGTTTAAATTATTAATCAACAAATTAGCCGATATAATATTTCAACTAATTTATTCAATGTTAATATTGTTAAAAACTATTAATAACCAAAAGGTTTACCAATCAATGGATCGGGCAGAGGTTATCTATTTTCAAAATTTATTAATTTCATAAAATTAGGTCGGTAAGTTTTTGTTAAATGTACCTGGCAGCCCCCACACCACAAGAAAAATGTCTACCGGCGCGAGCGCATGTTAAAGTTATTTCTTGTGAATTCTCTTGTCATCAACTTCTCTTTTTGCAAAGTGCTATCCTCGCCATTAACGACGTAGAGTAGAGCCTAGGTATCTCCGTCTGTTGTGTGCCGAAACACCAAAGTGTTCTTCGCCTGACCATGACCCAGGAACCACATTATTTAGGTTTACAAACCCTGTTTCCACAAATATTCTCCAGTAAGAGCTCCTCTAATGTTGGCTAAATAGATGCACGCATGCTCCAATAGACACCTTTTAACTATTATGTTTATCTTGCTAATTATGCCCCCTTATCCAGATTTGTGATTGGATTGCTGATCTGTAATATCTTATTAAGTAACTTTTGCATAGGTACTTAATTTTCTTACTATATTTCTTTCAGTTGTGAATTATGGGCAAAGTATTGCTGTCCAGACAAATCATGGTCAAACAAGGACTTTCAGATGAAACTGCACACTGAACACAGAATGCTATGTCATCTGCATTTTAAGGAAACAGCATTTGTGGACTTCCCATCCAAGAAAAAATTAAGACGTTTTGCTTCACCAGATGTGAAGGTAAGGCAAATATCATCATCTGCCTGTTTTTACAAGCAAGAATTGTTTACTATTCACCTTTTAAGTTAATTTAAACAAGGTTGCTTGACCACCAAAGCGGAGCTGCTAAATTGTGATCAGTGAAATTGTACTCTAATTTAACATTGATTACAGGTTCCCAGTTCTCCTATTGTGGGCACCTTTTAATTAATATCTCAAAGAAATCCGATTTCGAATTTCCCGCTTTCGCGACTTTTCGGGGGCATCCACCAGGAGGCGCTAAAACCGTGCCAATTTATTTGTACGTACTTGACATTCTTCTCCTAGAGTAAATATGTTCCTTGTTCGCGACTGTTGAGTACCGAGTGTATACCGAACTCGAGGCGTGTAGGTATGACTCGAGTTCCGACCGTTTGTATGAAGTTACACTACTGTAGATATTATTACCGTGTCTACACTAATATTATAAAGAGGAAATATTTGTATGTTTGTAACGAATAAACTCAAAAACTATTGGCCCGATTTTAACAATTTATCCACCAATAGAAAGTTACATTTTCAGGAAGTATATAAGCTATAAATTATATTTATATCACGAAAATTCGCCGAGCTATCGCAAATCAGCGGACAAAGTCTTGGGCGAAGTGCTAGTTGACATAAATAAAGCATTAATAAATTAAATAGTAATGAGTGAAAACCCTGAATTATATCTGCATGTATTTCGGTATCGTAACAATGAAAGCATGCAGACGTAAATGATAAATAATTAATATTACGCTCGTTTATAGAGACGTAATACTTTACTTCGATTACTTCATAGTTCATGTTTGAAAACGACACAACATAACATCGCGGCTGTTTTCTTTGGAAGGACAGGCAATGTTAATAGTACAGACGCCAGCACATCAAGCTACCCGAAGCTGTCAAATTTTCCCAATCAACCTTGAACCTAATGCTTTAGCGATAAACTTAATAATCTCTTAAACAAAATTTAACAGATTGTAGTGGCTTGATGTACTGGCGTCTGTACACCCACAGCCAGCTCAGCACACAGTAAATTCCGTACGGAGAAATTGCAGCCACCGGGCTTTGGCAGATCTGTCACTTAGTATTTGTCTGGCGGTGTCCGGAGTATTATAAATGACAAAGTTTGTGAGGATGGATAGATGTTTGTTACTCATCATATAATTTTTGTTTTAATGTGAACAATTCAACCATTTTTTTGTTATAGCTGGTTTTGATATGGAAAGAAAAATTCGAGTGCGAGCAGGGTTTAAACCTGCGACCTTCCGATTCTGTACACCGGACGTCTTAACCAATTAGACCATCGCACCCTGCTCACGATTCTCGAAATTTTCGTTCCATTAATAACGTCTTATGGTGACGTTGGCGCCATCTTTTATTATAATTTTTTTTTGTTATGCTCTGTATGAGTCTAATAAATCCTTTTTCTTTCTTTTATCATCATTCTCTTGCCCTAATTCCTGCGTCTGGTCGGTGTAGCATGTCTTCTTCTTCCATACTTCTCTATTACTCGTTATCTCATCAGACACCTCCTTTCTTGCCATTTCATTCTTTACACAGTCCATCCATCGTTTCTTTGGTTACTTTTTCACGTAAAAACTACTGAACGGATTTGGAAGAACCAAACTACAAGCAGGTGAATCCGCAGGCACAAGCTAGCTACTGCTTGTCATCATCAAAATCTGCCTAGCCTTTTCCTAACTATGTTGGGGTCGGCTTCCAGTCTAACCGGCCTATTCGACTTCCATAACCCAGTTAGTACTGGGTAATACGATACCCCTTTTTAAGACTGGTTGTCTGACTTTCGGGCCACTGACTACCAGTAGCGAAGCGTCAATTTTTGTAAGAGGTAAGCCGGAGTAGATATATTTAATGTGAGTTTATTATTTGTCTTTAAAATACTGACTGTGCCAGTTTTCAAAGGGAAGCCGGTAGGAATCGAGTTGTATGGAACCTTCGCCACTGCTGACTACCTGTAACGACTGTCAAAGATCTATAAATGACAGCCGGGACCGACGTCTTAACGTGCTTTCCGAGGCACAGAGGAAACTCGGTATGTCATGGGTGGTCACCTATCCAAAAACCAGCATAGGCAAGCACGGCTTTACCTTTAAATCGACCCGAGCGGATTTAGCCACGAGCTGCTTTAGTACCATTAATTAAAAAAAAACCAGGAAAAGATCATGCTTTATTGTGTATGTCAAGGCACAAGATCTTTATCTTTGTTAGGCTATAGACCGCAACCTGTTTTCAGCACGTGACAGAATTGTCATTGAACCATTCATTCTTTATAGTACGGGTTCTCGGGGTCACATGAAAACTTGGAGCCACAAAAAAGGCCAGACAGGTTAGTCGTTATTGTATATTTTGTTCAAGAGACCAGATGAGAGGATCTAGTGTAGAGGAAATTAGCTGGATGTGAAAGGAAGGGATCGTTTCTTTTAGCGATGCTGGGGGGAAGCTGAAGCCCAGCTAGACGTCATTCGGGAGAGAACATTATGAGCAAGTAGGTCAAGACTTCATGGAAAGGTTTGCAATGTATCAAAAGGGTCTGTATGAGTGACTATTTACCTACACATACCTAACTAGAAACAAAACTGTTTTATGTCCGTCACATCACCATCTCAGGTCCAGTTGAAAACCAGCGTCAGGCACTAGCTGCTCGGCAGTTTGCTGAACTGGGCCTATTTGGCGCAGCCGTGAGACACACAATATTATCTCCTTTTTTTTGTTGTTTTGTTTTAACATTTTTATTGTATTGTATTTTTATTGTATAAATTTAACATTTCTAATTTTTTTTTTGTGCTTCTTGTGTGCACTTGTGGCATGGGTCAAATAAATATGTTTTCGTTCTTTTTCATTCTTTCTTTCTATTTCCGAAGAAGACATCGTGACCTAGGTTAATAACACTGGCTGATATTTTCATCACAAATTTAAATAATGAGACCAACACACTATTAGACACTCGATTCCTACCGGATTCCCTTTGAAAATTGAGTCAGTATTCTTTAGACAAATAATATAATCACATTAAAGATATGTACTCCGGCTTACCTTTTACATAAATTGACCCTTCGCGACTGCTAGACAATAGTGTTTAACACCATATTAGCCGCACAAATGATAAACCGGTACCGTGGTTTTATTACCAACAGTTTTATCAACATTCATTAACTAATAATTTATGAGATTCTATGTATAAATTATCTTGTTATGCATCCAGCTGTGATTATTGCATATTTAGCAATGGCTATTTTTAAACATTTTAAGCAAAAGTTTTCTTCCGCGTCTTATTACGTACCTTTGTTTTTTGGGTGGAAAATCATCAATCAAATGACCCCCCCCCCCCTCCTGTCTGTCTGACTAAAACCCATCCATGTTCCTTCTTAGCCCTTTGTGTTCCAGGGCCACGGTATCTCTTTCGAACAGTCCCGCAGCCCTGGCAGGCATCGGCCCTTGCGGACCCCTACTTATTTGCTGACATCTCTTTGAGGCGCACGTGGAACACGAATGCGCCGTCGACACGGCCTGTCGTCATAAAGCAGACGGACTGTTTACATAAATTATTTTTGATGGCAATAATAGTATCGAATTAAAACTGAATTTTCATACTGTCATTGACGATGGCATGAAAGCCGTGCGGAAAATAGAATTTTTCATATCTACATACTATCAAAATATAAAGGCTGTTTGTTCAATGTCTCTATTATCTTGTGATAAACCAGGAAGCACACAACCGTAAGGATGGAACTTGTAGATAAAATTTAAATAAAATCGAATACCTGTCCTCCCAGTTCATTAAAGCAGCATCTTGTCCTTTATTATAACAAAGCGACACCAAACGGAGATAGGAACGCGAAATCTTATGAACCCACACAAATCCTGAGTTCGATTGAACTTCTCTATTCTCATCACTTTCACTATAATCATTTAAATCCATGTCAAAAATAAGAACACTATCACTGAAGTAATTTTAAGATTTAAAAAAAAAAGAAAAAAAAATCACAGTATATGCAAACTTAGTCACTAGAAGACGAAGACTAAAAGATTATCTTGGAAAAAAATAAAGTAAACAAAATACCTGAAGGCTGCATTTTATCAGAAACAGGAAACGTCGGAAATTGAAACTAATCTTATCAGTTTTCGTGTTACATCTTTATCATCTATGTTTCTGTTACAATGTCCTCGAGAAATCAATATCACCGCAGCCGATTATTTAAATATTCAAGGTGAGATTATGTAAAGAAATGCTTTTGCGAATTAAGTATTGGTAATCATGGAAGAACTGTTTCGTTTTGACTGAATTGAGTAAATGCAGACCCTATTTTTTTTTTTTTTCGGATGGGAAATCATCAAATGACCCCCCCACTCTGGGCGGAGCGGAAGGGAGTGTCAGACTTGTACTGACTAAAACCCATCCATGTTCCTTCTTTGCCCTTTGTGTTCCAGGGCCACGGTATCTCTTTCTAACAGTCCCGCAGCCCTGGCAGGCATCGACCCCTACGTGGTTGCTGACATCTCTTTGAGGCGCGCGTGGAACACGAACGCGCCGTCTAAGCGGCCTGTCGTCATAAGACTGCCGGACGGCGAGTTAGCCCATAACTCGCCTTCCACAGGCCCGCGCCTACGGTGGCTGGGAGCCACCACGTGACCCCCGACGCCCAGGGCGTCTTCCGCGGCGACTGGGACGTGAGGTTCTTTCCCTCTCACGTCCCGCCACCTCCTTCGCTAGCATGACTACTTACACAACCCCTTAAATACAGACCCTTGGAAAAATAATTTCTGGATCTCTTATTTTTTTTTTATGACGATGCTATTATTCATTCAAATTGATTGGCCCAATAATTCCCCGCTTCCACAACATCGTCGGTGACATCGCAGAGGCTACGCTTAATTATTTTATGGATATAAAAATTGTAAAAGAAGTATGGAAGAAGACATGCTGCGCCGACCCCAAATAAGTTGGGATAAGAGCAGGAGAATGATGATGATTTAAAAATTGTGTTCATTTGCCAGTGTTTGTTACTTGAGATCGGCTAAAAATATTTTAATGTTGCGTCGGCCGTCACGTTTGTCCTTTTCCTTCATAACTTGAACGGGTCTACCCATGAATTGATAACTAAAAATAATAAAAATGCATCTGATACTGATATGGCATATTGTTTAAATATGAATTAAAAAAATCGGTCTTGACGCAGAATTACCTAACAGATTCGCAGCAAGCAGTATGCGTAAAAGATCCGATTTTCGTTCGTAAAGTCTAAAGAAAAAACAGTATGAATGAACAGTATGAGATCGAGGGCAAGAGCTTCTGTAGTTACTCTGCACCGACAATGACTCGGGGATTCCCTAGATGGCTCGCCAAGGTGGACTGTACATCACTTCCATGTCATCCGTATAGCGGGTATCCATTACTCACTGTTTTTGCTCAAAATGTCAAGTCATCTCAACAGAATTGTGGATTAAATCTACTCGAAATCATCATCATCTGTCTGGCCGTTTCTGGTCTAATACATTAGAAATTACTTGTGGAAATCCTCAATGGATTTCCTCCGCCGTGGGGTTGGCGAAGGGGTAGCGACCAACTTTTCGTAATTAATTTTATATGTACGAGTATTTATTTGTTATACTAAACGTTCGTTGATCAACAGCTAGCTTAGCGAGTAAACCGCGGATTAGCATCCTAACCTCCATAACTTGAGATCGTGAAGTCTGTGGTTTTCGTCAACTCACCTACACTGCAACTCTAGTTTCTGAGCCGTACATACCGTTACTGTTAAAGATCTACGAATGACAGGAGTAACTGATTAATTTAAATTAAAATCATGTGTATATTAAATTCATTCACTAACCTGCACGTGAACACAGTTTATTCGATTTCGTGAATGAAAAATTGAATATTTAATCTATATTTAAACCGTAGTTTCTTCGATATTAAAATAAATCGTTAAAAATGCTTTGTTAGTAACAGATGTTATACTCCATTTTTAAGTTTAGTATAAATAAATTAATGTTCATTTAGTATTCGTAATCCATTTAATATCGCACCTGTTATCTTAAAAGTGTATTCAGTGCATTCGTTATTCATTTTTATTATCATGATATAGTGTATTCAGTGCATTCATTCATTTTTATTATCGTGATATAGTGTATTCAGTGCATTCTATATTCGTTTTTATTATCGTGATATAGCATTATCGTTGCATCCCTAATTAACACGTAACATTACATCAAGCTTCTTTTCCCGAAAGGATAGACAGCGGTGTATAGAACACGCACATTTCGCCAACTATGATTCAGTCCCTTGTATTGAGGGGGGCGAGCCTATTGGCATCAACCGGGCACAAATGCAGATCCCGGTCGGCTACTGAGAAATTCCAGATAGAAAGGCCCAATAACAATTTGTCAGAGTTTATTAAGACTTATTGAAACATTTTTTTTTATTTTACACATCGATTATTGTAGTATATGCAAATTAGGACGAATCGTATTCGTTGTTTAATCTGGTGCTAAATAAAATATAGTTTCGGTTACTGGGGGCCTAAAATAATATGAATCAAGTTAAGAATTGTCACTTAGTGACTATTTTACAAATTGTAACGTAATTCATGGTATTATCCTATTATGTATCTGCTAAAGCGGCCATTTTAGGCGCCCCTAGTCCATTGACTGCTGCAACATTGGCCTGCATTTTGCTGAATATTAATTCTTAGCGGTCTTAATCAAATTGCCGTTTGTGTATGTATGTTAGTTTAAATGTTTGTGCACCTACGATACATGAGAATTTTCTGGTGTAGGGCAAAGTTGAAAAAAATGTCATATGTATCAGTAGCGAAGGGTCAATTTTTCTTTAATGTGATTATATAATTTGTCTATACACCGTGACTTTTTAGTCGTCTTACAAAGATGGTCCACTCAATGTATCCGACATAAAATACCTCTAGGCGAGCTTATTTATTTTTTACCATTAATTAAGATAATGGGTACAAAGAAACATAAATAATACATTATAATTATAAAACATCCTGTTAATAATATTTACGTGTCAAACAGTAGAACATACCTAACTAGCGCACGAGTCGAGTTGATCATCGCTCGCAACATGGTGTTTCAACTACGTCACGCGTCATAATAAAGAATAATATTTTCATTTTTAAATTATTCAAATTTCATTAACACCTTTTTTTTTAATGAATTTTTAGTAGTCATTGGATACATGACGTGGGCGGCCGTTGTAAGACGACTAAGTCACGGTGTAGAATACTGCCTGTGACATTTTTCAAAGGGAATCCGGTAGGAATCGGGTTGTACGGAACCTTCGCCACTGATATGTTTGTATATGGAGTAACTGACTCTCTTAGACAAGATGACTTCCCTTCGATTGGAAGGTGAGAATAGCAAAATTGGCCTATAATTATACCATTGGTCATGGCTTCATGAGACACACATAGACCACGATAAATGCATACACCGGTGTGCCAAATTCATTGAAACACGTTCGTGTTTTTTTTTTTAATTCGATACGCTGTGAGACGAATTTTCTCTTAATTTGTTTGATATTTTTCTTAGATCAAAAATATTTTTTCATTTTGTCAATGACACCTGACACGTGTTAAATGCCAGTCTCCTCTTAGGGATCCTTTATATCTATTTCCCAAGGTGAGATCCATTACATTAATGAATTTCCTAATTATTACAATCTTTATCTAGATCTTTAATCTTCATTACTTAATAAATTATACATTAATGTTACTTATTTGATATTTCTATACGGCACACGTCAACAAGCGACCTTTTCCAAAACGTTGTTGTTGCGTTTGTTATCGTTATAATTATTTTTTTAATTAAATTTGTGATTCAAGTATCTGTTTTACAATAAGTATCTCGTGGCTTCAATAACTTGTTATGTTTTTTTTCAAGTCTGACATTTTATTATTGAACAAGTTACAAGCCATGGTCTCCATTGGGATTTTCTACAAAGTTTTGTCCCATATACATCCATTTAGAGAATGATTAAAAAAAAATATCTTACGTTCCTCTAAGATTTTTAAGAGAAGACAAGTACCTATTCACTTTAGTTTTAAATAATAATAAAGCCTTTTGTTCTGAACTTTCTATTATTTCATATTTTTTTCTTTATATTATTGTTCCGAAACCAAATTTATTTTATTTTAATATTATACTAGCTCATACCCGCGGCTTCACCCGCGTGGAGTTCGATAATTGACCCACGGAAGCATACTACCGGGATAAAAAGTATCCTATGTGTTAATCCAGGTTATAAGTTATCTGTATGATAAATTTCATCCAAATTCGTTCCAAAATATCCATCCATTCATCCTCACAAACTTTCGCATTTATAATATTAAGTAGGATATCTCTCAGTTCAGTGTGCCTCCTGGCATAACATAATAATATTCACTTTAGTTTGTATGCCTTTAAAATTGCATTTGAGACTAATTAAGTGAGACAAACTAATAAATTAACGCCTCCAATCCTAAATTAAAAAAAAAATGTGACCGCGGACTACGCTAGGTTCGTTACTACTTGCACCCACAAATCAAATCTACCCGTATATTTGTGGAATCGGACAACTCCGTCAGCGCGTACTATTTGTTGATACAGAGGTGTTTGAACTGAACACACGGCTTTATCCGCGACCCATTTAGATGCTTTGATAGTCTGCCAGAGGACCTGGTTTCATTAAAATGAGTTCTTTCACTTTTTATAATAGGCTCAAAATTTACAGTTGCATCCTGAATTCCTGATACTTTATTTATCGAACTGGATTAACTGGAAGCCAATCGGTCTGTCGGTATCGTAGCGCATTGCTGCGACTGCAGACCATGAGGTCCCGGGATCGATACCAAGGTTGGGCAAAGTGTTACTGGGTTTTATCCATCAATGGCAAAAGGCTCCCTTAGATAAGACTTAACATGGCTGGCGAAATGTGGGTTGTCTAACCCTTCGGGGATGATAGGCGTGATTTTATGTTATAAGTAATTCGAGCAAATGAGTTAGCTAATATCCAAGCCCTAGCACCACCCGGCTACCCCCTTTATATGGATAAAGTGTCAAGTGTGTGTAAAAAGACCCTTAACGAAGCCGAAAGAAATAAGAATAAGAAGAATAATAAGAATAATTTATTTAAAAAGTATTACAAAAAGTGTACATTTAAGCGCAGTAGTATTATTTCTCATACTAATTATAAGTACTTATAAGTAAACTATAACTAAAATATATTCTACAGTCGCAAATATTCAATAGTTCAATTTAGATGTCAGCGACCTGCCCGAACTAGGTTTATTTAAATCTGTGTTTCAGGCCATCACTTTACCTAGCACAATTAATATAAATTAATCTATTAACAATTATAACTATGCATCAAGTTGGTATAAAAGAAAAACACTAAAACTAGCTTAAGTAAATATGTACAAATAGATACGATAACACGTGTAAGGCACGTGTTCTCCTCGTAATTGTGATAATGTTTTTGTTCTAGACTATACCTGGGAAACTTCTAGTCACAGAGATATTGGAGGTCAAAGTTCCAACATTTTAACAAGTTTTTTTTTTTAAATATATGTTTTTAATGTAATAACTTTACTTTAAACACCTCTACGACCCCCGTACTATTCAATCCATCCATCAGCACAATGTTTTGAGTGCGTTACATTGAGTCCTACGCTAAGACGTGATTTTTCGTTTGACGTGTAGGGAGCTCAATGTAGGCTGGCCATTTTTATTACGTCAGTATTGAACCTACGTCAACTGCATTCATTTTTCAGTCTTCACCCAACCATATTAAATCGGCAATCAATTCCAACGAATGCATACCAATAACATGCGTAGAATGAATTGGCACACAATGAGATGCATGTGCCTACGTCACGTCTGGCTTTCAGCAAGCTCGCGGAAGTCTGATTGTATTTGTTCCGCACGAAACATAAACTCGGCATTGTCACGAATGAATGAGTTTGCTTTTTAAACAACAGACGTAAGACACTGAATACTGGCCAAATGATTCTCGAAAACTCCACTTGAAAATTTTAAACGACTTGTAAAAAAGGTGGTTATGTATTCCACCAGATGTTTGTACACCGATTTCTCGGTGATTACTGGTCTGATTTCCGTTATTCTTCAATTATACGTGCCTATTATAGGGTGACAAGACCCTTCACCGAAGCCGTCAACCAAGCATTCTGTACATCAAACTAAGTAACTTTACGCAAAAATTATTGCTGGGAAACGACTTATTTTTATTGGGGTGAAAAATCACGTTTTACGGTAGAACTCGATGGAACGCAGTCAAAGTATTGTGCTGATGGATGGATTGAATAGTACGGAGGTCGTGGAAGTGTTTAAAGAAATATTCTTACATTAAAAAAAAATGCTGGAAAAAGAGGAGCTTATGTATTCCACATAAGCTCCTCTTTTTCCTGAAGTCGGTCGAAAAATATTTCCATCCATCATTTATTTGGTCATCTTCTATTCTCGAAACCATGGGCCGTAAAATCTATCGTAAATTCAGCGAAAAATGCGCAAACGACTAACCGATTACGAGGCATCAATATTTATTATAGATATATAGTTACCAGCGCTTGAAAAGCCACATTATAAAACACTAAAAATAACCTAAAAACTTTACACACGCTATCCAATCACAGCCCATAGGCTTTCGAACACTGATTAGTTTTTCGATTAAAAATCGC
Source organism: Noctua janthina (assembly GCA_963576755.1). Classification (NCBI taxonomy): domain Eukaryota; kingdom Metazoa; phylum Arthropoda; class Insecta; order Lepidoptera; family Noctuidae; genus Noctua; species Noctua janthina. Next base: position 14,760,096 of record OY755061.1, read on the forward strand.
CTATTTTTACTACAACGTGCTATACATATTTTTTATTCAGGTATAAACAAGTTTAGTAGGAAAATTTTGTTGTTACATATTCAGAATTTAAAATGTCTAATTGTCAAGTCTAAGAACTATCATTATTATGACTGAGGCCAGACGAGCCTAATTTTTTGAGTCGAGAAAAATGAGTCGCAAGATTTACTCTGCATTCGGTTTCATACTAAAGTCCTGTTTGTACAGTCCAGTCTCATTTTGCTTCGCCGTGTGGTACAAACAGGACTTTAGTATCAAACCGAATGCAGCGTAAATCCCGGGACTCATTTTACGCTACTCACAGCTCAAAAAATTACGCTCGTTTGGCCTCAGTTAAATCTGTTGGTTAAAACATGGTTTAAATTATCTTAAGATGCCTGAATAAGTTAACAAGTCTTCATTAGCGGTAATTCAAGATTTTGCTACAGAGGATAATATTGTAGGAAGATTAGGATGTATGTTTTTATCCTGGATGACCAAATTATCATCGTCACCATGTTGCTGGCCTTGATAATTGGCGTCGGGACAAGACGTTTTTTCTGCCATTTTCCCTGGTCTGTCTCCATCATTCACTCCTGTTTCTTTCATATAGTTCCTCACGTAATCCATTCATCCTGAACTCCAAATAATACCTACATTTCAAAACTTTCATACTGTATAAAGGATGTTTTGAGGAGTCGAATAAATCAGTCGGTGAGCTAATAAATGTCAAGATGCGGAAGACGATGTACCGGTTTTGTGGCGCTTCTAGAAATACTGCCTACTTGTTAACTGTCTTTGTCTAGACACCTAGTTTATGTGGACTAAATAGATACGCGACGAAACCAAAAATATATAGTGGCATTATAACGAAATCTACAACAGATAGAGCAGCGGTGGCTCCGTACTGGCGGCCCCGACTTACGCGCAGTAAGTCGTGGGTTCGAACCCAGGCAGGCGCATTACTTTGTGTAATTTGTTTCATCACCACTGCTCTCAAAACGGTGAAGGAAAACTTCGTGAGGAAACCGGCATGTCCTAGAACCAAAAAAATACGAAGACGTGACATCTACCAACCCGCACTGGGCCCGCGTGGTGGATAGGGATATTTCCTCAGTAAAAAAATTTGATTCTATTTAGTCCGTCAGTTAGATTATCGAATAATACGTATTTTTTGTTTAATCAAATCAATAAAAATTTACGAAGATAAAACGCATCAAAGATCATGAGTGGGGGCTTGTGACGTCACTTTCCGTTCAAAAGTGTATTGAAATGTGACGTCACACGAGTTTTCGACGCACTGTATCGTCATCATTTTTTGTTTACGTGAAAAAAGAAAAATACGTGTCCATAATTTTTTGGAAATTTATCTGACGGACTGATTAGATTTTTTTGGTCATATACCCTATTATAGCCCATTCCCTCTCATAGAGAGGAGGCCTGTGTCACAGCAGTGGGAACATTATAGGCTGATTATGCTTATACTACAATAGATCAATACTCATTCCTTCCCTGTATGAGAAAAGCTAGGAGGTTACTAGAGCTCTCGTTCACAGGAAATTGAGTCTTTCTACTCGGAAATTACTACCATAGTTTCCAGGAAATCGAGATTTGATACGCAGAACAGGGCATTTCCCTACTTTATAGACAATACATACTTTTTGTAGTAGTCGAGAATTAATGGCGGATTCCTCGGTAAGTCTCAAACGGATCCGTAGAAGAGGCTTTTGCCCCCCAATTTGTCCTTTCAGTTATTTGAACTCTGACTTTGTATTAATGATCTTTATTCTTGTCGCAACAAGGTTGCTGTTGCGATACAAGCAATATAACGGTAAAATGAGGTCTTTTCACGGTCTTACCTGTCAGCTGGAATCATGTCGGCAGCCTCCTCGTCCTCCATAGATTCATCGCCAACCTCCACCTCCAACTGCACGGGGGGCGGGGAGCTCATGTCCGGTGATCACCAATCGCCAACACCCTAAGATAAAAAACAAAATAGTACACTATCGTTGGAAACTTGGTAGTTCAGTTAATATTCTTTTTTTTTTCGACATGGTCATGGTTCTCGCAGGTCAACCTATGAGGCTCGCTTCTGCTTAACCGGAATATTCAGTTAATATCCAGTCTTTGATCCCTCGTTAGGTGCTGCACACTTGTCCGGGTAAGATACGGCACAGCTTTGAGGTAAAATCGAATATTTATATTTTTGAAGATATTTGTTAATGAAAACACCGCTCGGCTTAGCTCGATTTGTGCCGATATGACTCCAACATGATTTAGCGATGAGATGGAAGATGTTTTTTGTCATTTTGAATGCACGTCACGTCTCTGTGGCAAATAAATATTTTTTTCTTTCTTTCTAGATGACGATCGACATAGTTATTGCACCGGGTCGACTATGTTCAACATTACTGCCGAGTTGAAACAAGTCTGTAACACGGACGTCTTAAGTCGCCGGTCACACGATATTTTGGGGTAAGGATCAACGTCCACATTCCAGTGTTCATATGGTAAAAACAAATGCAGAACTGCCTTGGCATCACAACATTATATGGCACAAATATCGTATAGTACAGTCTAGCTCAAGATAGTGTTTGGTCAGTACGCATAATGCCTCCTTTGCAGGCAGGATAAAGTAACGTAGTGAGGATAACCAGCATGCCTGAGAGATATTTCTCGACGGCATGTAAAACCAATTAAGAGGCCCATGGGCGGCATAAAAACTGACACCAGGTTAGGCACTAACCACACGATAAAGTAGAAGAACGATAAACATTCTATACAGCAGTGGCGAAGGTTCCACACAACTCGGTTCCTACCGGATTCCCATTGAAAAATGGATGCCTTGTGGCATTAAGTCCGCCTATGTATCACTATTGTACATGAAGTTTAAATATATAAATAAAAATGGCACAGTCAGTATGCAATAGACAACTAATATAATCACATTGAAGATATGTACTCCGGCTTACCTCTTACAAAAATTGGCCCTTCGCTACTGCTACACAGTGTGAATATTCCAAGCATATGTAGACGGGGAAATTCAAACTAATAAGAAATAGCGGAAAATAGCGTAAAGGCGTTAACCTTGGCCTTCAGAGAGCCTGTGAAATATTATTCTAAGGCCCTACCTAATATCGATTGCTGCAAAGGGTGGAATGAGAAGGGGGTTCAGCGCGACCTTGATTTAAAAATACGAAAATGGAATTTGCAATTTTACTACACTAACATTTTGATATTAAATATCCCCGCTGTGATTTTAAACTGAAGTTGTTGTAGCTTTTCTTGTTTATCTTTCTTAACTTTATATATTTCGTTATACAGGGTGTAAACAGACCCTTTACATAGCCTTCAACCAAGCAACAAGCATTCTGTACATCAAACTAAGTAACTTTACGCAAAAATTATTACTGGGAATCGACTTCTTTTTAGGGTGAAAAATCACGTTTTACGGTAGGAATCGATGGAAAGCACTCAAAGCATTGTGCTGATGGATGGATTGAATAGTACGGGGGTCGTGGTGGTGTATAAAGTAAAAATCTTACAATAAAAACAAGTATTAAAAAAAAAACTTGTGAAAAAGTTGGAACTTTGACCCCCAATATCTCCGTAACTAGCAGGTTCCCAGGTATGGTCTAGTACAAAAAAAATATCGCAGTGACGGGGAGAACAAGTGCCTTTCGGATATGTTAAGGGTGGGTCTATTTACACCCTTTATGTACGTATTTATTCTTAAGTTTTAGTTACAAATATTTGCTAGTCTTTTTTTCTGTTATTGCACCTACTGTATATTGTCTCTGCATCACCCTAACGTAGTCTGGTAGAAAATGCCCAAGACATTAATTCCGCCTTTGTACAGTGTTGCATTTGTGCATATTTATTTATTTACTAGCTGTTCCTGGCATGCGTTGCAATGCACCTTTTCCTACTACCTACCTACCACCTACCTACCTATAAATAGTATCCCATGTCCGTCTCCTGGCTCTAAGCTACCTCCTCACCAATTAATGCCATATCGGTAAAGCCGTTCTTGAGTTATAAATAGTGTAACTAACACGACTTTCTTTTATATATATAGATATTTAATTCACAAGTAACAGGACTCACAAAGTTAGTAACAATATTTCCTTACAACTAAGTTAGTAAACCTAACCTACATACTTAACCTAACACTGTCTTACATTAAGCATAAAGTTTTAATAAATAAATAAACTGGCTTATTTCGCTGTTGTTATTTGATCTAAGAGTCGTTCCATTTTTAGATACACAAGTTTAACTTAGATCTCCCAATTATAATTAAAAATAAGTCAAAGAGCATCTGCAAATATAGCAAATTTGGCATTTGTTGTTTGTAGTACACAGAAAGAACATAAGGGAGACTGGGACTTCAACCGAATGGAGAAGGAGATTATTAGGGATTTTCATTCACCCTACTAAGTGAGAGAATTACATTTGGTTGGCCATGGAATTCAGCCTAACAGAACGAGTGTTTAAAGAAACGATGACCAGGGGGGCCTAAAATGGCCGCTTTAGTAGAATCATAATAGAACAATACTATGAATTAAGTTACAATTAAATAATATTATCTGCGCCTATGATTTTAACGCGATTTGTTATTATCCTATTATGATTCTGCTAAAGCGGTCATTTTAGGCCCCCAATAAGTTTCTTCGGCCATTGCTTGTGTGTTTCTGGCTAAGGGTAAAATCACATTTACACGCACAAATCAGACTTTTCTTGCATCTTTTTTCCCTACCTCTCACCTCACTCATAATTGCAACACACTAAAGTGAGGGGTCCACGCACGATAAACAAAATTTTAAAAGAGTGCCATGGAGTTTCTTGCCGGTTCTTTTCCATATGAACCGACCAAGATGTAGGCCTGTGTGAAATAAAATAATTTGATTTTTGTTTTTTTTTTAAGCGCTTGCGTTGTGAATGAATGCTGATGCTGGCGACCCACTTCTCGCTCCACCAAACGACGCCTTTACGTGATAGAATGAGATAGAGATACTCGGTGATCCGTACTTGGAAATGTGTTTTCACTCTTATTCATCCGATTCCCGCATGCGGGCTATCGACCAAGTGTCATCGCTTTTTGAAGTCAAGGGACAAAAAAATGAATAAAAATGATGACTATTCATCATTTTTATTCATGTTTTTGTCACTTGACTTCATCATCATCATTTTCTGTTCAAAAGGTTACATTAGAAATAGTAATTTAAAAATTCATGAGCAATACTGTGCAATGACCTCAAACGGGCATCGCACTTAAGAAATTGCTCTGTTGACACTTACACAGTAATTTGTGGCAGATTTACATGTGATAAAATAGAGTCAATGACCTGGAATGGAATGTATAACAACAATAGTGAATGTGAGCTTATTGCGAGTTTTTATACCTATTAGATCGCGCTAACGTTAACTTCAATTTTACCGAGAATGTACTAAAACAGTCTGGTGACAAAATTGAGAAAGAATTCACCATCATCATCATCCACAGCGCAATTTCACTTTTTTTGTTTGTGCCAATCTCCACGTTCTTTTGCCAGCCATTCTCTGCCAGCCAGTTATACAACACAATTATTCCAAACAAATTGAAATCATTTTGCTTTTCAGAATTTTGCGGACTTGGGCAATTCTTTTACAAGCAGCAAAGTGCGAAACGAAATCGTCTAGTAAAGGCACATGAGAAAATGTAGCTATCATGCCTTCTTACGGTATGACTACAATTGTCCCAAATCGAGGATGCTACATGATTTGGTGGTGATGATGACTGTAGCCGAAACTAGAATTTAATCCGTGCAGGCCAGCGTACCGCCATTGGCCAAGAATTTCCATAGCGTAGTTGTTTTTTCTAATGCGTTGTTATTTTCTGAACTATCATCATCAGCCTACAGTCTACTGCTGGACTGGTCCACTTCAATTCCATGCTATTCAGCACGATTCTCAGCAACTGTCATCCAGCTGCTACTAGCCACCTTGCGGAGATCGCTGTTACAACAACATCCATTTATTTTCAGGCTACTTTGGCCCATAGTATACCTTACAGACTAAAATATATATGATAAAATACAAATTGTGTTGGTAAATAGAACCTTAAAACTATGTTAGTAACACTTCACTTGTGAACTATGTCACTGTGAGTTCATGTGGAACTTGCTCGAGGAAACGACGGAACTCCACTCCCTGCGGCCAAAAGTTCTCCTCCAAAACGAGGTGCAGATAACACGTTGGTATTCGCACCACGAACGCCTTCAAGTTGACATTGCGGCGCGACTCGAGCAGCTGCACTACCGCCACGTACACCTAGCCAGTATGATAACACTGATTGTGTTTCTTATAACCTTTTCTTACGTTGCCTATCTTATCCCAAAATGACACCGGAAGACGGGTCATCATCGTATCAAAGCCGTGTGTTACCAACTCGAATCACGCACGTTGAAAACTATGAAACATTGTTGGATGGCGGTTCCTTAAATGTATATATGTACGTCACAATTCCATGATAAACTAATTTGCATATTCTAGCGTTACTAATTCAATTAGGATAATCTATTTTGGTCCAGAGCATATCGGATAACACGCGCGTCAATTTTCGTGAAAATCCGTCAAGATATGATGATGTTAAACTAATGTATCCGGACACGCTTCGTTCATCATCTGCCAAGCCTTTTCCCAACTATGTTGGGGTCGGCTTCCAGTCTAACCGGATGCAGCTGAATACCAGTATTTTACATGGAGCGACTGCCTATCTGACCTCCACAACCCAGTTAGTACTGGGTAATACGATACCCCTTGGTAAGACTGGTCGTCAGACTTTCGGGCCACTGACTACTTGTAACGACAGTCAAAGATCTACAAAATGACAGTGAACGTGCTTTCTGAGAACTCGGTATCTAATCCGTGATCCGTGACCATTCAGGTCCCCCATCCACGGATCGACCTTGGCAAGCGCTGCTCAACATTGAAGATCAACCAATGCTGCTATTATCACTACTTATTTAGCTGTTAGATTGGTGATCGCAGTATGTTGTTTCAGACTAGACCTCAAGGAACTTACTGAATTCTATTCTGCGTAACCGTGACTATTATAGTGTATTTGTATTCTGCCCAAATTCCTTTCATCCGACTGCGTGACAGCAATGACAGGGTTGTTTTATTATCGCAAAATAACTGTTCAGGATATTACGCAATTAAAGGAAAACGTCTTTACGTTCGATATAGCAGTAGTTGTTGAAGATTTTTCATAGCTTGGGCGTCTAATACGCCGAATTGCATCAGTCAAACTAAATGCGACAGCTGATCACGACGAGATTCACTTGTGAAATTCCCCCCTATTATTAGCTCAATTAAAAACCGCGTTATTTATTCTAAGTACAACACAGCATTAAGTTAGGTATCCATACAATTTTCTACGATTGCATACCAACTATATTTCGTGCTTCTCAAGATGCGCACAGTGAACGTACATTACACAACACGACACGACGTCGCATCGTGCTACGACGCGAATAATTATTTGATATTTGTTTGTCTTTGCCGCGTCGTAGCACGATGCGGCGTCGTAGCACGATGCGGCGTCGTAGCACGATGCGACGTCGTATCGTGTTTATGTGTACGAGCCCTTAGTGGATAATCAGCATAAAACTCAGCCGGCTTAGGAGCTATTAGCAAAAGGTGCGATGCGACGCGGCGTCGTCAGCGTTACAACTGTTCCAAGATCTTTGTGACGACGCTTGTCGCCCCACTGCGCCCAATGGGTATTCAAATATAAATATGATACTTGTACTCGATTCCTTCGCTTGGATCCAGATTCTTCGATTTTGAAAGACATAGAAAAATTCCTTTGAGCGACCTTCTACATTTTTCATAATAGAGTTACTATGCTAACATCTGTACTATTAATACTTTACCTAACTACTTATTATGCATCAATTAAACTTTATACCTTATATTTGTCTTTGTCACAAGAAACGTCATTATTAGGTCACAAGTCGTTACCCCCGCGACCTACAAAAACTCAAAGTTGCAAGTTCATTATGAGTCTTACTACTTAATCGCTTATAGATAAGTTACAAATTCAAATGTGATATGACAATAGAAAAGTATAGATATCAAGGCTGTATTTAAATTAATATTCAATCTTCTTTCACTATGTATTATTCAGAGTTTTTGTAACTATTAAATTACATAACAACACTAGTGCAGTAATGTGTGGAAGAAAAGTGAGAGTGTAGCATAATAAATTATCATGCAACCACATTTACCACAATTACAATTTTAACTCTCGCAAAAGATTAAACATAGTTTTTACTTTTTTTTTCCAAGTGTGAAGTCATCAAATGACTCCTGCTCTTGGCGGAGTGGAAGGGATTGTCAGACTTTTACTGACTAAAACCTATCCATGTTCCTTCTTTGCCTTTTGTGTTCCAGGGTCATGGTATCTCTTACATTCCTCAGAAGGTTAGGCAGAGGTGTATATGTGGTACAGTCACAAGCACCATATATATATGTAAATACTTAACAACTTTTAAGTGTTTTTCTCCTATTGTTCTGATTAAAATTTCATGTTGTTACGAACATAGTATTCCAGAACTCACATTTTTATGAAAAAGATCCTATCTCCAAGTTACAATCGTAATTTCTCGCGGAAATTGCATTTAAATTTAGGAAACTGTATACATATTGGTGCTTGTGACTGTACACCCACATTTTGCCACTTCTCAAGATAATATGTTTCAAAAAATCCCATGTTATATCACATAGCTGAGCCATCAACTAGGCACAAATCCAGACTCTAAGCTGCTAAATGTTTCTAATGGAAAAACCCCATAAACACTTTACCAAAGCTGGGAAACTAACCCAGGACCTCATACTCAGCAGTACCACTTGTGACTACATCAGACCAAAAGAATTATAATTCATGCAATGAAATAATTTATAAGTTAGAATCATCTTGCTAATGAACAATTGTTTCCAAACATGTGCATTGTTATTCATCATAATAATATTGTGATGACATCATATTTAAAATTATAATAATAACTTGAAATTCTACTTCCTTGTGTTTCATAAAAGGATGTTTAACACTTATGTAGCTTATATTTAGACTTGGTTTCCTTGGGAACCAAAGTTTGAAAACATTTCCAGAAAAACATGCAGCTGCCAACACATACATGTTGTTCTTCTTCTCAGGGTTCACATAACATGAAGTTTGAATCCCCATATGGGTAGGCAGACGTGTAACTAATAGTTCACCCACATTTGGTCAGTTATGTTTAAGTCCCATATAATAACAGCCGCTCGGGTCGATCTTTAGGTCAAGCCGTGCTTGCCTAGGTTGGTCTGTGGATGGGTGACCGCCCATTACATACCGAGTTTCCTCCGTGCCTCGGAAAGCACGTTAAGCCATTCGTCCCAGGTGTCATTTGTAGATCTTTGACAGCCATTAGGTAGTCAGTGGCCATAAAAGTCTGACAACCAGTCTTACCAAGGGGTATCGTATTACCCAGTATTAACTGGGTTATGGAGGTCAGATAGGCAGTCGCTCCATGTAAAATACTGGTATTCAACTGCATCCAGTTAGACCGGAAGCCGACCCCAATATAATTGGGAAAAGGCTAGGTAGATGATGATGAATAGGGGATGAGCCTGATGCCATCCACCGTGCACAGCTTTATACTCTTTGGCTGCTATGGAAAAATTGCTAGTGGAAAAACAGGGTAAGCAACAGTTGTGCAATATTTGATGACATGGAAAACAATATTCTTCAACTGTTTTGTACTCTGTTTCCATTTGTGCCAGGCTTAAGTTGTCTATTTACAAGTTCTCTTCTCTTCTACGGTGTTGTTCAGACATATCATAATTTTTTAACCGACTCCTAAAAAAAGCATAAGGTTATGTATTCCATCAATAATTACTCTGTGATAACTGGGCCGATTATTTGAATCTTATTTTATTGGGTAGAGAAAGCCAGCAGTGTGGTACCATATAAATTTTTATTGACTTTGCGGCTTTCAATAAAAAACACTAAAATAACTTTACTTTCCAGAGTGGATGACAAAAAAGTCAATGAAACAAACAAAGTCACTGACTTTTAAAAGTTTTGTTTAGACTTTTTTTGGAAGTTGGTTTTGCTAGCCCAGTATTTCACCAGACAGACTGTGGTTTTGTCAATATTCAACGAAACTGCACTCTTAGGTGCAGGTGTTAAATCAAGCATGAGAAAATATGAGAGGCCATAGTTTGGTATCTCAATACTAAACCACCTATTTAAAATGAGTTAAATTATGGATCAACTCAAAATACAATTACATAAATCAATAGTTGCTGTGTTTTAGACAAATCCAAGAGGAAAATTATCTATACTTTGCCTTGTGCTGATCACTATGATTGCATGTGATGCTATTAAAATATATATATAGTAAACAAAGCATCCAACTTTACATATAACATATGTATAATAACCCTGACTATATATAACACCAGGTACTGAATGCATTGCCTGCCGTGGAAAATGGCAGGCATAAGACATTGCATTTAAAAATTAAGCATAGATATACGCTCCGGCAGAGTGTGGTCACTTATTTTTGAGAGTAGATCTACATTCCAGCATACAAGACATTAATATGTATGTATAACTATGGGGTCGTCCATTAATCACGTGATGTTTTTTAGCAAATTTTTAACCCCCACCTCCCCCATGGTGATTCATGGTGAAGTTTTAGACTACCCCTCCCTCCTCCCACCCAAAATCACGTGTATTTTTTTTGGTACAAAGTATCTTAAAAAAAATCAGAATATTATCTTTAAATACAGGTTAACAGGTATAATCTAATTTAATTCTGGAAAAATAAGCACCGTGATAAAAATGTCAAGGTCACGCACCGCTTTTCGGTTTAGAAATCGCGCGTTCAAAGAAAAAATAAATACACGTGATATCTCACTACACCTGCCCCTCCCCCTAGTGATATTTCGTGATTTTTTCCGAACCCCCCTCCCCCCCTTTCCTGCCTCACGTGATTAATGGACTACCCCTATCTAACAAAAAATCTTGATTTTAGTCTGTAACTCTAGATCAGTCACTTTTAGTAAGTAGTTTGCCTAGACCCCGAGAGGTCTACACTACAGTCCTGGAAGAAGTCTCAGACAGAAAAAAAAAATAATTTGGGATGCATGAAAATGCATGTCCACAGAACTAGACCAGATATAATCAGGCTGCCACAGAGATAATCTACCTCAACCCTTGATAGAAATATATGGCAGCAAAGCATGGAGGAGCCTGTAGTTAATAAATTGTAAACTCACACCTTTTTCCCCTGTAAAAATAAAAAAACACTCACTATAGGCAGGCTGTCATGGTAAATTTTAGATAGAAAGATAAAGAAGGAGAGCTGGAAGGTCAATGCTCTTTTACTTTGTATTGCTGGCATGACTATTTATATATTTTGTTAGCCCAGAACTTCGCCACTTCCACAATCTTGTTGGTGGCAGCACAAAGGTCACTACGGCTGTTTTATGGGCTAAGAGGGCAGGATAGAAGGTGGAGCAAAGTTTTCAGCACAGCTTCATAACCACACTCCGCTTTTGTGTCATTGAGGTAGCCCCACTTTCAATTTTCACTTTATATCAGTTCAAATGCAGAGCGTTAGAACTTCTCCGTTCTTTTTTATTGTGGTTAGTGCCTAACCTGGTGTCTGAGTTTTTATGCCACCTATGGGCCTCTGACTTGGCTTTACATGGGGGGTAGGTAAAAACTACAGAATGCCAACTGCTACAACCCCTCGCTTAATTAGCTACATATATATTGTGAAGGGTCAAGAGATTAGCATTATTTCTTTGTACCTGGATATCATGACAATGCATAATTTAATGAAAAACACGGTAGTACTAGAGTCATTGACCTACAGTACAGTGAATACAGGCAATTGTTTCTGATAGATAGGTAGATATACTCTTTATTATGTTATGTATACCATACAAATTACAGGTATGCTAAAAAAAGTAGACCTTTTTCTCAATATTGATGATGATGATCTACCTATGATGATAAACCTCAGCATGATAGCCGAGGTTTAGAGATGATGATAATAATTTTAGTTTTATTTTTAAATATGTTCTGGTACCTAGTTAATACTTCAAGGATGTGTTGATTGGTTATTTGTTTGATACATGTTTTATGAATACAAAAATAATTATCAGTTCTAGTTGTGTAAATAACTATAAAATATTTTATAGATTTTAGTAAGCATGGAAAACAGTTCGATGCCTATTTTCTTGGTATTTTACTAACAGAATAAAAGTGAACATTACATATGTTGTTATGTTCATGAGAGTTCGTAAAAACATGTTAATTCAACTCATTTATCAATACAGACCATTGTCTGCAAGATTCTCGTCAATATTTACATTTGTTCGCACGGAACAATGAAAAATGCGCAGATTTGTGCAACCACTGATGGATCACACAGAAATAAAAAAAATATTGCCACGGTTTCGCATGATTAGAAAAACTAACCAATCTCACAATGCTGTGCAATTGATTAAGTACAGACACAACAAAAGAAAAGAATTATTACATACCTTCACTTTCTCAAAATGTGTTAACTCATGCAACTGTCACAACCAAGAAACCGCTTTTATGCGCAAAATAACACACCAACTGCTCAAAATTCAACAATATCAACAGTTCACAAATGCACTTTCATCACAAAATTTTCACGAGAGAAAAATTTCATGACCATTGGCACCAATCCACGAAAATTTTTGACGTTTCATCACAGTCCGATGAATACACACGAAGGAACTACGAAACAAAGACAAATATAGAATGTTTTGCACCAAATTGTATTACTATACAGTGAATATCTCTAAATAATTAGACAGTTTTGATTAGAAAATAAAATTGAGCCTTTTTCTAAACAATAAAAATAAAAATATGCGAATCAATCGACGGATCACACGACGGGTGCCCGAACGAGCAAAATCCGATTGTGCTAGTGACGTGACGTGAATGCGATAACAACCGGTATTGATCGATACGTCAAACTTATCGGTTTTATACATGTCGGAAATGTGTTTTCTACAAAATGCAGCTAAATTCATGATAATCCTGAGTAATTAAAATACGACGTAGGGTATTATTAATTTTATTCTAGCGGTTTCCTGAATGAGCACGTTACTTATGTATGTCCGAACTAAGGCACTTGTCCCATCGGCTGTAATTTGGGAAAGGACGGCAGAGCTAGCAACCTACTTGCTAGCTCTGCTCAGTTCGCCAACTCGTGCCTATATGTATAGTTGCTGAAAATATATAGACAGGACTCAGGAGTTAGTGAACAATCAGTTTGTAGTTCGAATAGCTTTTTTGACTCGTACTCGTTCATTTGCTGATATTTATATTTGTAGACATCATGCGAGAGCCTCTCAGCGAGTGTTCTTCCCGCCAAGCGCATGTCGCTAAACGAGTTTTTGCTTTGATAGTTCTTGTCACTGCGACAAACTAGTGGAGAGCGAGTTCTCGCCTTAACACTGGATCTACATATATCTATTGTACGCTACTTAATTGAAAAAACAATTGGTAGCTAGTTCTGTGAGCCTTAGGAGCCTTCTTATAAGTTAAACCTTTTTAAGCCCTTGCATATTGCTTTATCACGTTGCCCTTTTTGTTACGAGGGCATTAAATGGTATGCAAAATAAACACTTTTGAAACAAATACTTAAATAATTTAATCTAAAAAAAAATCTTTTACAGGTATTACACTACTGCACAAATATAAATATGTATATTTAAATTCTCCCTAGCTTTCTTCTGACTTTGGAGTAGGTGGCGTTGAAAAACCTAAAGGAGGGTATTTATTTAATATCTCGGCCATTGTTGAAGGATAAAAAGCCATGAACTTGAATCTCTCGCCCATTTTCTTTGGATCAACAAGCATTTCATAGGATTTCTTTATTTTCTCTCGGTCTTCATCTGATTTTGCGTTATCCATTAGCACCTGTAAATAATGAAATTGATTTTTAATGGTCATGTCCCATTTCTAGGCCTCCCCAAACTCCCTCCAAGTACTATGTTCCCGCGCCGTGGGCAGTGGCCGCTAGGCAAGAGTCTCGAAGCCGGCCCAGAAAGAGGTGGCGCGATGACGCTAACCATGAGGGCTGGGTCGAGACTACACATTATTTAGCACAAAAAAGTTAATATTAAATATTTATCTTTAATAAATAAGACTATTTTATATTTAAAATAGTCTTATTTATTAAAGGGAAATTATTAATCGGGCGAATAAAAATTTAATTGGCGACCAATATACTAAATGGGCGACTATTGTACCAAGTAAGCAACTATTTATCCGGTCATTGCAGCAAGGAGAATATAGGAAGCAAGAGCGAGCGAATGCTGAGAGAGACTTGTGGCACCCCGACTCGGACAGGTTAGGTTCGAAGGGGATGGCGGGGTCTAGTGAGCGAGCGAAGTGAGCGAACTAAGACCCCGGAATCCCCTTCGTGTTAGGTTACTTTAAACTCTGCAAACAGATATAGGAGCCCCGCTCAGCGGGGGTTCGTCGACTACGCCTTATCTACAATCTAGTGATTAATAACCTTGTTTTAAGTTTTTTACAGGAGTCCTTAAATTATCACATAATCGTACTGAACAACTAGTAACTCAAATTTCTATTTTCAAGTCGCTGTTTTAAACATTTGTATTCGCCCACTGTTTGTCGCTCACTTAGTATTTCAGTAGCCCATTTTCAATATTTTTGACACCTTTAATTTGAATTTATGTTCGCTCGTTTAAATACTACCCTTTATTAAATAGTTAAAAATTCAGAAAAAAAAGTTCAGGTGCTTAGTACCATAGATGCATGAATGTGGATGAAGTAAAAGGTATGTAAAGATCGTAGCAGATGGTAAAAAGCATGCGTTTGTTTGTTTGTACATTCATACATAAGATTTGTAAAGGAAATACTAGGATAGATTGGAATCTCATCATCTGCTTTGCCTTTTCCCAAACTAAGTTGGAGTCAGCCGAATATCAGTATTTTACATGAAATGACTGCCTATCTGACCTCCACAACCCAGTAGCTGACAGGTTGTCAGACTTTCGGGCTTCTCATTACTTAACTGCTAAAGATGTACAAATAACAGCCGGGACCAACGGCTTAACGTGCTTTTCGAGACACGGAGGAAACTCGGTATGTAACGATGGTAACACATCCAGGGATCCCAAGACAAGCAAACCTAGGAGATCGATTCATTTGGCTGTTATTATTTAGTCAAAAGCTTAAATAATTGAGGAATCTAATTTGTTATTATTTTTCAAAATCAGGATAATTTCTCACCTTAAGCCTAGCTTCAGCTTGACATCTCTCTAGAAATTCTCTCTGCTTGACAGGGCCCATGACCACGGCGTAGTTTTCACCAGACGGGGTCTTCGACGCTGCGATCCTTAGTTGGGAGAAGTCTACATCAGCTGTCAGATCACACTTGCCAGGATTCTCTAGAGGATTCACCACTTTGTGCTTGTGGAAAGCCTGAAAATTCAGTTTAGTTTATCAAAATGGATCTCCTGAAAATTGACTAGGCATGTGTATTTTTTTTTCTTACAATGTGTTTAATAATGTTTTTGGAAAAATATGCAGTGATGGTTTTATCTTTTAAAATATATAAAAAACAAACAAACAATTCACAAGTTACCATAAAAAATTAACTACTGACAAGAAAGTCAACAAAAAAATATCTCAAACACCAAATTGCATTACATACCCTAAAAGTATCCCCCTTTTCTCCTTCATGTCCATAGTCAGCAATAAGAGCTATACCACCATACATATCAACCCTAGTGGCCAGTTGTCTTGCAAGACCCAGACTGCGGGCACTGATCTCTAGCTCTGTCCTATCTCCGGAATCTAACGGTGGCCTGATAAGGCTCTGTGATGAGACAGTCTCTTTTGCCGTTATTCTGTAGTACAGTTTGTCTTGTGCATCTAAGTCTATTAAGAGTTCTCGCCAGCCATTCTCGGTTTTCTGGAAAATGCAAAAATATTCCTATATTAAATTAATATTTTTTTTTTAATTATGTGAGTTTAACATAAAAATATAGAGGGTATCTCCACATGTATTTGACTTTACTTTATTACTTACTACTTTATTTTACTTTTTAGTGTAAGATAATTTATTAGTGATACTTTTTTTGTAGCCTGCTTTGTCCCACGCTTGGGCAATGGCCTCCCTCCACTCCTTCGACTTCAATTATTGCATTAATATAAAAAAAAAAAAAGTAAAATGACTTACTTCAAACTTATGTATTGGCATTACATCAAAGAACTCATGTGCTATGTACCAAGAGAAATTATTCGGTACTTTCTTCAAGTCATTGTACCAGTAAACCTTGATGCCACTTACTGTTTCACCCTGGAATTAAAAATGTAATCATTTGCAATGTCTATGTTGTAATCCGTTGTATCTTTAATCAAAGCAGAATTTGCATCTTATCATAATTGTATTGCAAAAATAAAATAAATCTAGAAGTAGACAATAGATCAAGAGGAATTTTATTGCTGATTATGTATTTACTAGCTTTTGCCTGTGAACTTCGTCCTATCAAAGTCGATCCAGCTGTTTCTTTGATTAGTTGAAACAAACCAACAGACAGACAGACAATAATTAAAAAAAAAATGTTATATGTACCATATATTATGCTTTCATATGAATTCAGTAAAAAGCTGTTTTGAAATTACAAACCAGCACTTCAATTTAATTTATTTGTATACTATGTATAAATTAGAGGCAGCATAGAAACAAGGTAATGCTGTAGTCTTAAATCAGTCAGTTTTTTTTAAACACTGTAATTTTTGTCGTAGATTTATAGAACTTACTTCATGGTGATGTGACTTCTCAATATCTACTGCTCTGTGTGATATGCACAGTCTGTTGGCTTGCACTGATTGCATTGTTGTGGAGATTTCTACCAAGTGAAGACTAAGGTCTGGTGGTTTGTATCCAAGACTATGGAGCACCTACAAACAAATAGCAACAATATTATTTACATCATAATTATGAGTTAAAAAGGAGTACAGTTAAAGTTTTGGGTTTCATAGCTATGATCTGATAGTCTGGTGACAGTCTCTCTATCATCATCATAATCTTCTTTCCCTCGTTCCATGTTACTTAGTCAGTGCAACATGTTTTTTTTCTTCCATTCTCCTCTGTCACCTTTTTACTGTTTACTTCTTTTTCTTGCATATCATTTCTCACACATCCATCCATTATCTTCACTCTCTCTATCTTTAGTGATATTTAACATGAACGAGGCAAAAGGATGCACATGTGGTTTTCAGAGGTTTTTGCCTACCCCCATGTAAAAAAGGCGTGAGTTTATGTATGTAGGTATTTTCTTTTTAAAAAAAGTCGGTAAAAGGTGTACATAATCAATTACGGATGCAACCTATACCTACAATAAATGATTACATAAACATTAGGCATCAATTTAGGCACATTAATAAATGCACAATTTCTAGGGCAACTTACCCGTAAAATATCTACCAATAACGTTGCCTTGCCAGGTCCAAGTTCAACGATCTGTAGGGGCTTTCCAGGGCCCATTTTCTGAGTCTCAGCGTAAAACCATACCCCCAAAATCTCACCAAACAGTTGACTTATTTCAGGCGACGTTATGAAGTCTCCACCTTCTCCAATAACCTCCTTTTTCATATAATATCCCTCAGTAGGGTTAGTAGTAACAATATGCATGTATTCAGCCACCGTTATGGGACCATTAAGTTTTATTTTTTCCCTAATTATTTCTAGTAAGCTTGGAGCCGAACCCGGCGCAGGCATTTTTAAATTTTTCGGGTCTGGACGTTTCACCGCTTTAAAACTATTCCCCCTAGATATTGTTTGCTGTATCAGGAGCTTGTTACACATCTTGAATATGTGTCGGGAATTCATTTTATCGGGACAAAACTAAGTAAATGTTTACTACGAAGAGGTTAAAATTGATTTGATTTGACATAAATCATATCTTATGTTTGATATTTGTCACAAGTCTACACAGCTGATTTGAATTTTGTGATAAGTTTTATAAGAATCTTTTGACGACTATTTGAATTATTATGTTGTACTAATAGTAGTGTTTTTTATCAACAAATATAACTGAATGAATTATAAAACCGTAGAACGTAGACAGAGTATTCTAAAAACAATGACTTGGAACGACGAAGCAAAAGTATCGGAAAACATCGGTTTTTACACGATTAGAGATGTTTGGATACGTCGATAAAATAATATTTTTAAGGTATCTTTATAAAATTTGTTTCGAAATGGTTTGAGCATGCTTTTACCAAGTTATCTTGTTATCCCGTGTAAGAAAATTAATGAAATATTTTTATCACTTTTAACTTGCATTATTTCTGTACAGCACCATACCCGAGAATGCGGATTTATGGAATGCGGTTACTGTCACTGTCAGTTTTATTCTCAATCTCAAATTTGTCAATGTCAAAAATATTGTCAAGTTTGCGCAATACGCATGTAATTCATCGGGACATTTATTAAAATAAGGGTGTTTAGATAAAACTCAAGTCCATTTTCTTTCTAAACAATTCAGTAATTACTAAGTGTATAATAGTTCATGCATTCATAGTAAACTTTGGAACCGTAAACCATAAAGGTTATGTTTTGGTCCACCACGTGAATTTTTTAACTACCGGACCCCAGATTTTAACTGTTTTATTGTGAAAGTCTACACACAGACACTAAAGAAGATGGGTCAAAATGATGACGAGTTTTACTCAGGCGTTAATGACGCTAAAGCTAACAAAGAGCTTGCAGCTGCAGAACGAAATGGCAGGATTATCGTCAGAAACATCTCGTTCAAAGCAACGAAGGAGGCTTTGAAAGAGCATTTCGTGAAGTATGGAACAGTGCAGGAAGTCAACTTGCTGAAGAAACCTGATGGAAAGCTGGTTGGGTGTGGTTTTGTGCATTTTGCTGATGTTGCTAGTGCAGAAAAGGCTATTGCTGCTACTAATAAGAAGCCTTTTATGGGTAAGATTGCTATTTTCTGTTGACATCCGAACTTGACCCTCTTACAATAATTAGTGAATCTTCACAATCGAAACTCATTTAATATTAGTGTCTGACTGAAGTTTTTTTTTGGCTGAAGCAGAAGCCCAAACCAAAGGTTTAATAACCCTAAGAATTTCACCATCCAACTAGTCAGTGGCCAGAACGTTTGATTACCCAGTATTAACTGGGTTGTGGAGGTCACATAGCCAGTTGCTCCATGTAAAACACTGGTATTCAGCTGCATTTGGTTAAACTGGAAGCCGACTGCAACATACTTCATTGTGATAATGGCTAGGCAGATAATGATGTAATTAAAAGTCCCATCCAAAGTCCCGTTTTCAAAAATAATAACACTTTGAAATGTTTGACCCCTAACCCTTGCACGTCACCTCTTACACTGCACTCTCGCTCTTTCATCACAGTTTGTTTAATTTAAGTGCTTGTTAGTAACCTTCGCCCAAAACTTCGGCTTGATTTGGCCAAAGCTGTTTTTTTTTGGCCAAAGGTAGCTGAAGCCTAAGCTTTGGTCACACTGTTTATTGTAATATCAGCTCCAAAGAAATTACATTTATATCAATTTCTTTCAGAGCGCCCCATTCAAGTGGCTTTTGCGGTGTCAAAGAAAGCATATGTACAGAATATGGAAAACAAAAATGCAAGACAGAGGTTTGATAGTGCCAACTCCGAAGATGACCAGAAACCTTTTACAAGTAAGTTATATCATATATTACATTTCATTAATAAAGTAGTGTAGGGATTATGGAAATAACAAAATTTTGTTGGTTGCAAACTTGTGAATAGAAGAATTAACTCCACTATTGAAAACAATAAAAAACAATAAATTATTATAGTAAGACGCCAGCACATCAAGCTATTACAATCTGTCAAATTTATTTAATAGATTTTCAAGTTAATTGCTAAAGCATTAGGTTCAAGGTTCATTCGGAAAATTTGACAGTTTTGGGTAGTTTGATGTGCTGGTGTCTGTACTAATTCTCTTCAAGTAAATGGATAAATTGGATTTTTTTTCCATGAATTTCTTTATGCCAAACAATCTATAATGTAACATTAGATCAATTTTTTACAATTTTATCAGTGTGTTCCTTGGATAAAGTAAAATGATTAATTTCAACTCCACAACATCTTTGTTTCACAGAAGAAAAACCAGTAAGCACAGAGAAACAGACAGAAGAAAAACAAAAGAAAGAGCGAGTGAACCGCAATGCTCGGCTCATAATCCGAAATGTGTCATTCAAAGCCACTGAAGAAACATTG
Organism: Noctua janthina; assembly: GCA_963576755.1. NCBI lineage: Eukaryota > Metazoa > Arthropoda > Insecta > Lepidoptera > Noctuidae > Noctua > Noctua janthina. Next base: position 14,780,435 of record OY755061.1, read on the forward strand.
AAGAAGCATTTTGCGTCTTATGGCGATATATTAGAGGTGAAATTACTGAAAAAGCCAGATGGAAAACTCGTAGGATGTGCTTTTATACATTTCAAAAATGTACCCATGGCTAAGAAGGCTTTGCTGAATACTAATATGAAGCCTTTCTTGGGTAAGTTGTCTGATGTAAGGATGTTATGATGACGGCCAAATGCAAGCCTATTACATACTTTTAAAAAATCTTTAAAGTGGCTGAAAATGATTAATTTCCAGCAGTAGACTGTAGAGACTTTTATCTTTGATTTATTAATTTTTTTATTTTATCTGTGAATAAAATAAAATTACAGTTTTTACATTGGTCAAAATTTGGTTTAAAATAGCCCTAATTATTTTAATTGCATTTATAGTCACAAGGTTATTTTTACTGCTTTTTTTGATGGAAACTATAACTATGCCAAATCCCAACAAAAACAATACTACTTTATCTGTCAACATTTTCAAGCAATATTTTTTGTGTAGAGTTACTTATTTTGATGTACAGAATGCTTGGTTAAGGGTTTCGTGAAGGGTCCTTTTACACCCTGTATACAAGGTGTAACGTAATAAACTCATACGCTCAAACTTTGCTGAAAAATTGCTCAGTTTCATGGTCTGAGTCACCATACAGATAATCTTCCGTCAAGTATTTTTAACTCAAATATTTGCAGTGACTTGGGGTTTCGGACTCAAGCCTCCGTCTTTACCAAATCAATTTTTCAATAAATATTTTTCTTCTAGGACGTCCAATATCAGTGGATTGGGCAGTAGCAAAGAACAAGTACATGCAACACGTAGTCAACCAAGAACTGGAGATAGAAGAGAACATCAAGAAGGAAGAGTCAGACAGTGATGATGACAACAAGCCTCCATTGAATTTGACCAGTGAAGAGGTGAAGGACGAAGTTAAGAGTGAGAGTGAGTTATGTTATCTTTTCTTACTGTTTTAAATAAAAATTGATAATCTCCTTTCTCAATTCCACATTATTTTTGTGACTATCACTATATTTTATGCACTTTGTTTATTTTATAAAACCGGCCAAGTGCGTGTCGGGCCACGTACACACGGCGGCACATCAAGCTGTACATTTCCAGTATAACATGGCCTCGCTATGTATAAATTTCCAGTACAACGAGAGATCCGCATAAACTAGTTTTGTATAGCTTGATTGGCCGTCGTGCGTACAATGTAGGGTTACGAAGTTGCCTATTTAAATATGCGGATTTGCTTACTAGTAAGATTCTTTGAGCTAACCTGCGGACAGACCGACGGACATGGCGAAACTATAAGGGTTACTTGTTTGTTGTTCCTTGTTGATTGCGGAAGCCTAAAAATGGATATAAGTCAACTAACCTGAACATAAACAAAGCTAGGCGTCTCCAAGCCCACTAGGTTTTTTAGCTTCATGCGGAAGCTAAAAAACCTGTAGGGACGCAGGAACCGGCGCTGGATGCCTCATTTTCCCCCAAATGAACTGCCCGACCGATAGAAGCCAATACCACGTGAAAAATCTATAAACAATCGTATTGATATTGAAAACTGAAATTGCACTACATATTGAAACAAGCACGTTTTGCTTACTATACTTAAAAAAGCATTTTCTTATTTTCAAGGTGATTCAGATGCAGAATCTGATGAAGAAGACAGTGAAGATGAAGATGCAGAAAGTGAAGATGATGATGATAAAAAAGATGACGTTAAAAATGAATCTGACGAAGATGATGAGGAGGACAGTGATGAAGAAGACGATGATGAAGAGGAAGTGGATGATGATGAACCAGAAGATGAAGTGAAACCAGAGTATCAACGGTTTGTATTTATTCTTACATAATAAGCTTAACATGTTTTCCAAGGCACAGAGGATGACAATACAGGGTGTGACGGACAGCCCTCCACAGACTGATGGGGTGAATTCAGTATATCATACTAAGATGACCGGTACAAGAAATTATTTCAGGAATGTTATGGGAATCCAATAAATTTGATTTGTTTTATTTCCTCATACACAATGCATCGTTACCATGGCAAAATGCACGTAGCGAAAGGCAAGCGCGACGACGAGTTCGATGAACTCTGTAGCTAGGCAGGAAGCGAACCGCTGATTTCACGCGTCGTTCTTCTATTTTTGATTTTAGCCGTATTATTTACATAAATGGAGTGATATAGGAAATGTAATTTTACATTGAAATAAAGGAATAGTAATTAAAAAAAAAAAAATTAAAAAAGTAAAATTTTTCGGAGAAGAATTCCGGTGGAAAATAAGGAGCTCAATGCACCCTGTCAGTTCGTGGAGGGCTGTCCCTTACACCCTGTATGTAAAGGTGGTCCTCCATTTACGGACCAACCTGGGCAGACATTGCTTTACCAGAGCGATCAATCAGTTTGGCTATTACTATTTTGCTGCGATCCTGTTTTTTTTTCGTCTTAGTGCTTGTACTGCCTCGTTGGTCTATTGGCTGGAGTTGTCGCTACAGTTGAAAATAAGGGCTTGGGTTGGATTCCCGGGTCAGTATTATTGTATTTTTCCAGCTAGATTTTTCTAGTTTGGATTTGTGCCTGATTGATGGCAATTTGCTGACACACAACATGAGATTTTCACAAAACTGGCGAAATGTGGGTGTAGGTCCTTTCGGGGTTTGCACATGTGATGTTATTTATGTTATATTACATCTTTCCAGCATAAAACTAAACGACGCAGAAGACGGTTGCACAGTGTTTGTAATCAACATCCCATTCAGCGTGGACAATGATCAGCTGCGCGAGTTCGCGGAGAGAATCGGACCTGTCAAGTATGCGTTGGTGTGCGTCGATAAGATGACTGAGCACTCCAAAGGATCGGGATTCGTCAAGTTTGCAGTAAGATAATGACATGATATAATAATTAATTTGTGTCATCTGACAGAACACTTTCTTGTGTCCTGCGAATACGGGGTGGAAGGGACACCGACGCGAAAACGGTTACCACGTATTCAGTACATCATTCTGAGCCACCTAACATAGACATTTTTCCTTTTTTTTTTTTTTTCATTTTTACCCTGTCGAATAAAATCATTTTGTCAAATAATTTTGTTAAATTCCCTAATTTACAAAATATCTAATATCGTTTCCTGCCTGTACTCTAGTTTAGTCATTAAAAGAACTCATGGATTCTACTGAAGGCATCAAACTCATAGAGTCGTAGCCCAGTTCAGGGCTGAGTCAATTTAGATTGCAATCAACAGGCTAAACACAACAAAATCCATTCCATTACAGGACAAAGAACACGCAGACACTTTCCTATCCTTGCCAGCAGACCAGCTGAAGCTGGAAGGTCAGACGCTGCAGGTGAAGCCGGCGCTCAAGCGAGAGAACCTGCAGAAAGGGAACACCAAGGAGGCCAAGGATAATAGGAACTTGTACCTGGTTAAGGAGGGAGGTAAGATGTATAAAAATAATAAAATATACAAAAATATATAGTATTTAAAAAAATACTTGTTAAGTTATTGTTGATAAATAAAAGTTATATTTAAAGTCAATAGATGGTAGGCATTAGTCAGTGACGTGCCGCTAGGTCAGAACGGAGGCAAGCCCAATTAGTGAACTACCGATGTTTTGGAAAATAATTTTATAAATTATAGTTTTCATCTTTTTTCTAGTCTCAATATCATAATACTGATGCATAATTGAAAACGCGCCAACTATACGTACGAATCGTGACACCAAAGTAAGAACGCTACGATACTGTGTACAATTCAGACGTACAAAATATTTCAATTAATTTGCCTATAGATTGCATTAAAACTATTGATGTGTTATTTTATTGCCGTACACACTATTTTATTAATTTAATTTAATGTCGATTAAAAATGTTAAATATAATGGTCTCACAAGATCATTATAATCACTAATAAATAATAGCCAATTTTATTTATTCTTTTCTTCAAAACAACTCTAGATGTAGCTAACTCGATATGTAATGGCTGGTCACCCATCCTCGGACCAACCTAGCAAGCGCGGTTTAACCTGAAGATGGACCTGAGCGGCTACTATTATTTAGCCGAGCCCCTTCAGCTCGTAAGCGTTTTAATTTAATCAGGGCGCCATATTCATATGTTTGTCCATCCTAAGGCACAGATAAGATATAATGGCATTCTTTCCATAATTGATTTGCGAGACATTATGGCAATCTTTGTAAAGAATATTTCACCGAAATATGTTCATCATGAACGCAAAGTTTGAAGAGTCTCTCGTTAAAATAAATGTAATGTTCACAGTGGTAGTGGCTGGTACAAAGGCTGCAGTCGGCGTCTCAGCCTCTGACATGGCCAAGCGGCTCGCTCTGGAACGCAGCAAGACACAGATGTTGAAGAATCTAAACAGGTAGGTTTTATTATGTAGTGTTCGATTAAGTTTTTTATGATTTTTTTGATACTCTAGATTTTTCTTAGAAAAGTAGTCGCAAAGTATAATTAGGCAAATATACAGAGTGTAACAAGACCCTTAACGACCCTTAAGTAACTTTAAGTAAAAATTATTGCTGGGAAATGACTTTTTTTTTTGTGGTGAAAAATCACGTTTTCCGGTAGGCCTCAATGTAACGCACTCATAACATTGTGCTGGTCGATGGATTGAATAGTACGGGGGTCGTGGAGGTGTTTACAGAAAAACACTTACGTTAAAAACATGAATTTGAAAAAAAACTTGTAAAAAAGTTGGAACTTTGACCCCCAAAGTCTCCGTAACTGGAAGGTTCCCAGGTATGGTCTAGAACATAAAAATGATCGCAATGACGGGGAAAACAAGTCCCTTTTAGCTTCGTTAAGGGTCATAAAGCTGCCAAACTAAAATGGGACTGGGTAGGCCATGTCTGCCGGATGCCGGCAAAGCTGCCCGCATATCACAAAACTGGAGCCCTGAGACAGCTAGACGGGGTCGCGGCAGACCAAAGAGAAAATGGCGGGACGCCTTAGATGACTTTCTCGTTAATTGGCGAGAAGAGGCGTAACATCGAGAAAAGTGGAAAGAACGCGGGGAGGCTTTTGCCCAGGAGTGGAACTGAACAGGCCAACAAAAAAAAGGGTCTTATCACTCCCACACACCCTTTTTGTATGTTATTATAACTAGAAGACGGGATATTTACCATGTTTATTGTTTTCTTTGAGTTCTCGATATTTCGGCGCTGTTGCAAGCACCATGATCACGGATAAACTGAAGTTATGTGTTGTGTTGTGTTATGTGTTATGTTGGTGACCATAATAGTTTAAAATGTTATGTATGTTTACCATAAAACAGGCAGATTTCACCAGTTATGCTCCCTATTGAATACCCCGGGACAAGCATGTTGCTGCAAAGCTTGAAAATCCCAAAAACACTTGTCCCAAATTGGGGATCGAAAACCTGAGTGTGGGGCTCACCTGTAGCGCTTGCAACCGCCACTCCAAGGAGGCAGAACGAACCAGTATACAATACATTACATTACTGTAATATCTGCAACCTAAGCTGTTCAACCGTATCGTGTCGGACGTAAAGAATAGCTGTATCGCATATCTTCCCGTGGGTGTCGTAAGAGGCGACTAAGGGACTTACCAGAGAATGGGCAGCAGCGTTCTCTGTGTTTTTTTAACAACCGTACTGCGATCGTCACCCAGCCTGCCAAGCGTGGCGATTATGGCAAAACCCCTCCTTTTTGGGAGGCCTATGTCCAGCAGTGGACATCTTTCGGCTGAAATGATGATGAATATGATGAACCTTTTTATAGCTCCGCTCAAAATGCCCCAATCTTTGTGGTGTTTAAAGTTGGATTGTGCTTAGAGGATTGATTTCTCAAGGCCTACAGTTGTCGTTTTGTACATTTCTACAGTTGATAACATAGCAATACAATACAGTCAAAAACTAGCTACTATTTCATAATTCGATTTTATTTTCAATAGATTCGTATCACGATACCGTCTCGTAGTATCAAACCTGCCAGCGCACTTCGACGACGCGAAGTTGCGACGTGTGTGCGTCACAGCGGCCGACAAGCGAGCCACCGTCACTGAGTGCCGCGTCATGAGAGACCTGAGGACTCCTCCTGGTAGCGACGGGAAGAATCCGTGAGTATTCACTCTTCAGGACATCGTTCGTGGCAGCCGTGGTCATAGAAAGCGAGAGCGAGATGAAGCGAGAGTGCGAATTGCTATTTCACAGCGCACAATAGGTATACTGCCAATAGGTACAACATTACAAGAGGGGAGGCTAATTTAAAATTATTGTTTCATGTTGCAGATCAAAAGGCTACGGCTTCGTTATGTTCACACGACACGAGGACGCTCTGGCGTGTCTGCGGAAACTGAACAACAATCCTGACATTTTCGATAAGAATAACGTAAGTATGACGTAACGACGTAGTTTAAGTTATAAATTGAGAGCAAATAAGATTAGAGAAGTAAAATATTTCTGCTACGATAAGCCCAGAGCATATTTCGGCCTAGTTTTTATAAAGCTGAGAGCAGAGAATCTGAGATAGCACAGCCAACACTCCTAAAATAGAATATAAAAATGTTACAACTAAGTGCTGAGATGTGAATATAAAAGAAACCTATGCTTAATACGAAAACAAAGCGGAAAGCTCCAGTACTTTGGTGAATTGGACCAAAGCCTTCTGCAATAGTGCCTATCAAAATCAAGATCTTAACAGATCTCATTCGCAGGTTGAAGTATAATAATTACTAGATTTTTCTTTTCCACAGAGACCCATCGTCTCATTCTCAATAGAAGACCGAACAGCTTTGAACGCAAGAAAGAAAAGATTAGAGAAATCCATAGCCAACAATCCTCTAGCTAACCAAAATGGCGGAGATAACACGAACACAGGCAAGAAAAACAGAAAACGGAAGCCGGAGACGACACCAGACGAAAGTTACGCTAAGAGGCGGAAATTCGGCCAACTTAATAAGTTTGATAGGAATGATAATCAAGAAGGCGGTTCTAATCATTTTAATCAAAATCAAGGAGGTAACAGATTTAATAAGAATAACCAGGGTCAAAATAGATATAACGATAAAAATAACCTCAACCAAGGTAATGACCGATTCAATAATGATAACCAAGGACAAGACAGATTTAACAGAAATAATAATAGAAACCAAGGAGGTCCCAATAATAACAGATTTAATAATAACAAGAATAAAGGGCCCCGTAGAAATGAACCAGGACAGTTTGTGCGAAAACCCAGAGACTACGAATATGGCGAATTCACAGGTTTAACAGCCAAAGAAGGTTCGCAACACAAAATGAGGAGCAACCATAAACTAAGGGCACAGGCTGAGATCCATAAACAAACTGTCAAAACAGAGAAGAAGCAAAGTAAGAGATCTCAGATACTAAAGATGGCGGCGAAGGAGAGGATAAAGTTGCCGAAACAGAAGATCAATAAGAATCCTAATAAAAAGAGGAATAAGAACCATAATCGGTCGAAGTTTGATCGCTTGTTGTAATGTAAAAGTGTGTAAAACTGTTTTGGCGTCTCTCTGTCTGTACATAAGGCAACTTACGTGTATACAGGGTGAATTTTTGAAGTGGGCGTGGACTGCCAAATCCGAAACTATGAGGAATAACGAAAAATACTCAAAGGAGTCTCAAACCCGATTTTGAGAAAAACTAAAACTCCACCATTACATTTTTGGAAAATCAATATTCCTAGCCAGGAATTGAACCCGTTTATTTTGAAAACAAAAAACATATTGTATTATTACACCATTCGGTAGTATCGCTAATAAAGATCAAATTCTGGGAAGTAATGGTATGCGACAAATTTTAGGAAAGTTTGTTTTTTTTTTTACATTTTAAATAAATGGTCTTGTTACACACACACAACAAGATGACAAGTCATCTTGTGTACAATATTGTTCTAATTTCCATTTTTTACTAACTCTTCACGGTTGAAGGCGATAGTAAAAGAAAAAAATGTAAACAATTAAAAGAGTTGGCGCCAATAGTGATTTTGTTCGACGTTTCGTTGATTAATAACATTTGCATACTTTTACGTATTTTATCAAAAATTAACTTACCTTTAGTTTGCCTTTAGTTGTGTTTAACTGCAAAGCTGTCAAACGGTGTAATAATACAGTGTGTTTTTTTTTTTCAAAATCAACGGATTCGATTCCTGGCTAAGGATATTGATTTTCCAAAAATCTAATGATGCAGTTTTAGTTTTCATCAAAATCGGGCTCGAGACTCCTTTGAGTATTTTTCGCTATTCCTCATAATTTCGGATTTGGCCGTCACGCCCACTTGGAAAGTTCTCAGGGTGGAATGTATACTGATGAACAAACGGTATGTGGTAACCGTTCAGTATATGATTCTGATCCACATAGACATTTTTCAACGGCAATTAAAAAAAACCGGATAAGTGCGAGTTCAACTCGCGTGAGGAGGGTTCCGTACGTTAATAATCTAAATTCCGTAAGTTGTTTTAAATCTGACCCAAATTTGAGAAATTTCCTGCTACTTTTAATACCATAGATTTCTTATAGGTTTTCCTGTAATCTATAGGCAAAGAACTACATTTTGTATTTTTTTCGAAATTTTCGGCCTTGTAGTGTCGAGCGGGAATGGTTAATTTTCGCCTATTTTCGTAAATAACTTCAAAACTAAATATCTTAAAATTATAAAAAAAATATTTGACATGCTCACGATGAATCATTTCATTTGATAATATGTAATACGATGTAGTTTGGAAAACTTTTTTTTCATTTTCTAATTCATCCCCCAAGTTTTTTCATTATTTTATGTGACACGTCCGTCTTTGAGTCACACCAAATTACAACTCAATCGGTCCAGTAGTTTCGGAGTAAATTGGCTATGATAGACGGACAGACAGATTCGCGAGTAATTCTATAAGGGTTCCGTTTTTTCCTTTTGAGATACGGAACCCTAAAAAACAACTGTTTCCTACAAAAGTGAAATACCTACACAGGTATTGCACTTTTGTAGGAAACAGTTGTTTTTTCAACCTGCTTTGAAACTGCTGTTTTTCCATGCATTTTGGCCACTCAAAATGCATGCATGATATGAGATGACCAATAATAAAAATAAAACAACCAGCATTTAAGTACATTTTTTTATTTAGTTGTATTCAAAAACCTTATAGAAAAATACCATTAGTTAACAAAAGCGTTTTTAATATTATTATGCATTTTATATTTTCTAGTTTTCTTAGGTTAAGTTTTGTTAGTTACGAAAACTATCAGATCTTAGGTAAATAGCTGATGAAATGACTCGAAATAAATGCTACTTATGTACTTGAAATAACGCATACTACGTATGGCCCCTTTAGTAAGATTCATTTTTCGCCACGGACGTCTATGGACGTCAAATCAAAAAGTGCTCACCACGCACCGGACGGCATGGCACGTCGAGAAAATAACGCTTTTTAAAGCGCTTGGCGTAGAGAACACAGATTTTCGTTATTGACGAGGCGGTCAAAAGGTTAATTCTTAGATTCGTCTACTGACCCAAAGATTTAAATAGTTCGAACTGCCCTCATCAAACTGAGGTCGCACGAAAAAGTGTTTTCACGAGTCGAGCGAACTCGCATATTTTGCATAGAACGATAGATTCGATTTTCAGTAAGAGTGAGACAATAGCATTCAAATGTAAACGTCAACGAAAATGAACCGAATAATTTTGCGAATCGAACGATTTAAATCGTACTGGGCAAGTGATCACATTTATTAACGGAAGACATTTATCTTATTATGTCATGTTAGGTAGTTAAGTTACTTATTATTCTATAAAGGACCCTATAAAACGTATCATACAGAGTGTAAACAGACCCTTCACATAGCCGTCAACCAAGCCTTCTGTACATCAAACTAAGTAACTCTACGCAAAAATTATTGCTGGAAAACGACTTTTTTTTTTGGGTGAAATATCTAGTTTTACGGTAGGACTCAGTGTGACACATTCAAAACATTGTGCTGATGGATGGATTGAATAGTACGGGCGTCGTAGAGATGTTTAAAGTAAAGTTCTTACATTAAGGTGGAAACGCAGGGTAGCCCGCGAAATTCATTTTTTTTTACGTTTTTTGCAATTTGCATATTAGTGTCAGGTTTTATGTTGATGAAATATGAGTCTCGCAAGTAACACGCATATAGTTACTATATACGTACTATATAGGTACGTTATTATAACTAGAAGACACGTTTATCGTTACTCGAATCACGTTTTACGGTAGGACTCGATGGAAAGCACTCAATGCATTGTGCTGATGGATGGATTGAATACTATGGGGATCGTGGAGGTGTGCAAAGTAAAAATCATACATTCCCAGGTATGGTCTAGAACAAAAAAATGATCGCAAAAACGGGGAAAACAAGTGCCTTTCGGTTATGTTAAGGGTTTATTTACACCCTTTATATTTCAATAAATGCATGTTGACTATGTTAAGTAGGAAAAGATTTAAATAAATGTTCACCCATATGTATTATATGTACTTGGTGTACCTACTCATAAAAAAAAAACATTTAAAACTTGAGTCTTATTACAGTTACAAACAAATATTGGTATTAGAACCTTTGGCCAATATGTAAGCTAATATTATCATTTGCCCACGGTTTTGCCGGCGCGGATGTGTGAAATCATCTCACGGGAACGTTTTACTGCAATAAGCATCCGATATCCTAGCCCAGTCCATGGTATACTCTACCTATTATGCCGTATTTTATCGAAATTCCGTCAGCTGTTACGCCGTGTAAAGGTAACAGACAGACTTACTTTCGTCTTTATTATTAGGGGTGGAAGGTACACCGACGTGAAAACGGTTACCAAGTGTTCAGTAAATCATTCTGAGCTCAACATTCTACATAGAATTTTTTTATCGGGTATTAAAAAAACACAGCAAAAGTGCAATACCTATACGGCCAAAATGTATGGAACAGCTGTTAATTTTTTTTAATAACCGATGAAAAATTTCTATGGGGGCTCAGAATGATGAATGATGAATACGTGGTAACCGTTTTCGTGTCGGAGTCTTTTCCACCCCGTATTAAGCAGTATGGATTTAGACCCATTTGTACCATGAATCAATAAACATTATTCTGTGTATGTCGTTTTCATTTGATTGACAGGTATAACGATGTTTTAAATTCATTTAGCGGTAAACGCTTTTAGTGATATGTGGGTCAAGTGGAGTGCATATCTATCCAGAAATCAGAATTTTGATGAAAAGTCCACACTTATTTCTTCTTACAACTATAGGTACAGCACGTAAGAGAAATATGTGGTCATATTATTAAAGGTAGGTGGGGCACAGTCCATGAAACTGAACAACTTTCTTCAAGGTTTCATGGTCTGTCTGCACTGTACCTTAAATATGACACACATTTATGTTACATGCTGTAACTCCTTGCCCCACGGGTTCACTATAACTTGTTCTTCAGCAGTCCGCACTCGTCCAGGTGTGAGTACAGCACTTCTTTGTACTCCTCAGGGTGTTTGATGTAGTGGAGAACGTGCGGTGACTTGTCCCAGCATTTGAAGTTGCACTGTTGGAGAAAATGGTATGGTAAGTTAATTGATTAGAAGCCGTGTTGGCCGTGTGTATGGGCTGGGATTTTCTATCGGGAGAATTACGAACTTTCTCTCAAAATGTCATCCCATATTTAACACCTGCCACCGTGGCATGACCACCGTAGACAAGGATTTCTTTGACGGAATAGTGCAAAGAAATCTGTCATTGTGTCGATACAATCTGTCATTTTGTCGATTCTTCTGTCAAAGAAATCCTTGTCTACCGTGGTCAGACTACGGGGGCAGCACGCGTAGCATGACCACCGTGGAAACGGGTTTTGTTGACGGAAGAATCGACAAAATGACAGATCAACGAAAGAAGTCTGTCATTTTGTCGATAAGGGAGTGAATTTTCAAAAATCCTCCTAAGTGCACTTTCCCCAGTAGTTTAGGATGTGCGTTCTGTTAGAGAATATAAGTTTTGTAGTAACTAATTATTGTTCTCCTGCCCTTATCTCAATTTATTTGGGGTCGGCAAAGTAGTACTTTAGTAAAATAAAAATAATGTCTCTATTTTGTTTTTAACCGAAAACACGGATTGGTGCAGCCGTCTCCATCCATCTACATGTCTATTTATCACTCCTCATCACATGTTCATACCTAGGCAAGACAGCCGATACCCTATAAAATTTTCTGTAATAGGCGGTACTTTCAAACTTCCTTCAAAGTGCTTGCACTTTGTGTTGACCTTAAATCTCGATGCCTTTTACGTCCGAGTACTGTCAATATTTAACCAACTGCTGTTACGTAGTCTGATTACGACAGAGTTATGTTTTTTTAATTGCATTTTCATATTAACACATACCCTTATCCCGCTCCTAACCCAGGAGTCATGCACGGATCTGCTCCTCTTCTCAGCACCCACCAGGTCAGTCTTGGACACGAGGAACAGCCCGGGGGCTCTGCAAGGTGTCTCATGGAACACTGCAGTTGCCTTCATGTAGTGTTGGGTCGCTACGTTGTGGAAGACTTTCATGTGTGTTCTGGGGAATGGCGAGATCATGTAAAATGTACTCTATGGAAACGGTAACAAGCGGCAATTTCGCTATCAAAGGAACCGTTACCATAGTTACGTAGAAACCAGTCGCTGTAATTGTGGCAAAGCCATCCGGCCTTCTGAATTGTACCTTATGTCTTGTACAAGGTGCAAACGGACCCTTCACGTGCGAAGCCGTCAGCCAAGCACATCAAACTAAGTAACTCTACGCAAAAAATATTGTTGGGAAACGTGGATCGTGGAGTTATTTTAAGTATAGTATAACTATACTTAATCTTATAAGTTTAAACTTATAACATTCAAAACTTGTATTTTAAACAAAATTTGTGAAAAAGAGTGTGGATTATCACAGAAGAATACACGGAAGTTGTTTTTATCTAAGTTTCTTGTTGCATTTGCATTTAAATATTTTCATCATTATTATTTTGAAATTGCACGTTTCCTTTATTATAAGATAATGCTTCATATCGTTAGGTGTTTTTTCCGTTATTTAGGTATTCTTATCGTATTTCCTGTAGGTACTGAATGACTTTTTATTATTAACAAACTAACAAGCTAGTTAGTAGGCCCCTTCCCCTCGTTTTCTTTGTTAGAGGGGTCAAGTTATGCAGGACACTGCCTGTACTTATAACTTACTTGATATAGCTCCTGAACAGCTCCTGTAAGAACTTGTTCCGCGGGAACACGGCGCTGGGGAAGCCGACGGGGATCTCGTGGATGTCGGCGCCCGAGTCCCACACTTGGGATGCTATGCGGTCTAATACTGGCTGGAATCTGGGGGGTAACGGTAGGCTCTTAAAAAAAAAACAGGGAAACGCTTGGCTCCTCAAATGACTTGGCAGAGACGTCAGCATTTCGCTAGTTATGTAACTGGCAGTCTCAGCCAAGCCACCAAAAGAACAAGGAAGTAAAGTCAAGGTATGGGTTAGATCGAGAAAAAAACTTCATCTAATCGAAAAACAGAAACTCGTCTCAGTTTTAACACCCTAAGTACGGTGAGAGAAGTTTCCATATCTAAAAAATTTAAATCTTTTGTCCAATCGTAGAAACGCATACTGAGAATCCAAATCTTTTCACTGGGCCCAAGTAGAGCACCCCTCGATCACGCCCAGTGAAGTTGCAACCGTAAGATCTTCTGTTTAAAGTTAACTTACTGTTTCTTATTTTTCATCGCATGTACTAAAAGCTCCGCCCACACATACGCGCCAACCGAGAACCCGTGGACCGCCAGTGGGTTCTGACTGTTCACCTCCATGAACTTTAGCAGTTTCTTTGCAATCACCTAAAAGAGCACAAAAAAATTAACGGTGTGATTCCACACCATGATTGAGATGAGAACCCTAGCGAGGAAATTTTTTCGACGGTTATTAAAAATAAAAAATATGGTGCTTCATACAAAAGCGCAATACTAGTACCTTAAGAGGAAATCCGGGTGGTCTTTTCTCCATGCAAACGCTCTCGCCTGTTTTCTTTCTAGTTTATGACTTTAACGCACTGATTTTTTACAGTAAAATAAATATCAACTTCTTCTATGTCTCTATTATTTCCTTTTTGATGATACATAATCTTTATAAGCACTCGAACTTTTACAAAATGCTCAAAATTGCCTATTTAGACCGCTGTCAACAGAGGCCTAGTGTACATATTTGAAAACTATTAATGAAGAAAGAAAAACATAGAGACACAGGATATACCCTTCTTATTCAGTTTATGTAATATCTTTTAAATTGGTAGAATATTGGATAAGGAAACAGTCGAGAGCAAAACCTCGAATTATGACTTTTTATTTAGGCTATTCAGTCGAATCTGCAGTTGTCCTTATCTCACCAATATCGAAATCGCGCTCGCAGTGCGACAGCGATGGTATCTTCAAATACCTACCTAATTTTCAAAAGTTTCTCCGACCGCATTTCCTCTTAACGGTCAAAATCGTGTTAATAAATGTATGAAATCGCGTGCCTTTAGCTACCGGGTTCCGGGCTACTACTGAGAAATGACTGATGTAAAAACCCAACAACACTGCACGACCTGGTCATCGAACTCAAGATTTCATGCTCAGCTGTTGCTCTGGCAAACAGGACACCAACGAGGCAGCCGATTTATGTAGGGTGGGTGTGATCTGGGGGCCTAAAATGGCCGCTTTAACAGAATGATAATAGGATAATAATATGAATCGCGTTAAAATTCTTAATATGGTCACAGATGCAGTTAACATTATAAATTGTCACTTTGTGACCATTTTAAGAATTGTAACGTTATTCATATTATTATCCCATTAGAATTCTGCTAAAGCGGCCATTTTGGACCCCCTGACTCATAGTTTTGGTATCAACAAAACCTGTAGTATGAAAGTTTTAGAACCTACCTGGGATCCCTTGACCGGCCACATCAGTTGCCAAGGAGAACAGGCCACGGAGACCACATCAAACCCATGCTCTAAGTACAGTTTAGCGTATTTGTCGACATGGTTGGGCTTAGCCAACATCCAGTTCATTATTATACATAACGGTTTGTCTATGTTCTGATTTAGTCTGAAAAAAAAGGTTAAAATTTCAGTGATTCAATGATAGAAAAAGACTAATACATAAACGCGCTCCTTCACCGGATCATTCGCCTGTAATGTAACACTCGAATATCCAAGATTCGATTTAATATAGAAACAGGTGATCGTTACAAATTGTGTCGTTACAGGTTGCGCACTGATGCTCAATTCTTCTCACTTACAGTTCCTAATGCTCGGATCTAAATTATTACATCATAGACGAATGCTCCCGCTGACGGAGCGCAAAAAAGCAAAAATGCACTGACACTCAAATGCTAGGGCAAAAGTGAGCATCACATCCACGCAAAACGGCCATTGCTCAGCCTAATGTTGTGATACCATACAAGGCCGTGGCGAAGCGCGGTTCAACGCATGATTTAGTTAGTGGTTAGGTTTAGGGTAGTACGTAGTATTATATTATCTGTGGTTTAGGTAAGTTAGTTAGGATATCTTATTGTATTTTATTCTAATGTATGCAAGATTGTAAACATAATAAAAAGGTAGATACGTAATTATGACTTGTGCTTAATAGCACAAAAATTAAGACAACAATAGGTGCTATTTATTGTTTTTTATTGCGTTTTCTCGTTAAAAATCATCCAAGGTATACATTTATTATTAGCACATCATTATGCTAACAGACATTTCAAATTGCGGTAATTTGTGAGAAAAGTCTCGTTTAAAATAAGTTTAATAGAATACCAAACCAAACTTTAATATTATTAAATTAATATAATGCCAGCAAAAAAAAATACCTATTGCGAATTTTACTTATTTAATTAATTATAATATATTAGCAACCAAGTGTGGGTAGGTATTTTTTTACTCAATTATTTTGTTGTATAGCATTTTTATACACTGCTAAAAATAAAACTTACTTCATAGTACCAGGATCCGCTTTTAACTTGACTTTATCATTGCTGATGTACACCATGTTTTCGTGGATAGTCTGCGTGTGCGCACCGCGATCCACACCCACTGCCGCCACGGGAATGCATGACAATAGAGGACGGGAAGCTGCCTGGATAAGAAAGAAGGTTGGACTGGTTCTGTCGGTATCTTATACCCGTAGGTGTTAACTGAACTTGGACAACATCATCATCAGCCTATAATTTTCCCAATGCTGGGACAAAGGCTTCCTCTCCGTGAAGCGAAGGTTGGTGGATGTCACAGAATTTTCAGTTCTACGACACATCGGTTTCGTCACGATGTTTTCCTTCAGCGTTTTGAGCCAATGGAGATGAAATTATTTAGTCAGTAGACAACCTGGCTATCTACGTATTCGAAACATGGTATTTACAGGGTCGAAGAATCACCCTTTATGAAGCTGAAAAGCACGTGTTCTTCCCGTCATTACATAATTATTTAGCACTGGACCATACCTGGACCATACCTGGAATATTCTAGTTCTATTCAATGCACACACCACCACAATATTTTGAGTGCGTTACATTGAGCGCTACGGTAAATCTTGTGTTTATACAACATTAGTTTTAGTAAATGCGAAACCTGATACACGATTTATTTTTATGTAAAGAATCTATGTACAAAATTTCAAAACTGTATCATGAAAAATCACAAAGTTATAAGCTTGTTCTGTTACCTAGTTGTCCGCACAAAAACGTGGTCACCACGCAGCCCGCGCCTCCAGCGTCGTCTTGAGCTCATTGATAATAATAATTTGGCAGTAGGTACCTAAATTATTGCGATAGGTACGAGTACTTAATGTCGCTCGGTGTCCAACTTTTAACTTTTTTAATTATTTTTGGGAAAATATATAACATGGTTTAAAAATTATTGGAATCGATTCAGTTACTTATTCTGAACAAACTATATTCAGGTTTCGCATATAGTATACTAAAAATGATGTTGTATATCAAAGAGCGTTACTTAGTTTGATGTACCTACAAAATGCTTGGTTGACGGCTTTGTGAAGGGTTCTTTTGGACCCTGTATGTAAATAAATAATGCTGGGTTTCCGCTAGAAGCGAGAAGCACAAGACCGATCGATGTGGCGACGCTTGAGCCTACATCCAGCAGTGAACGTTTGTGAATTATGATGAAACTAAGTGCAGGCAGTTTTAGTCCAGTTTTTAAAAGGTCCGTCCGTTTAGTCAGAAAGTCGTACTCTCTGGTTCGCAAAACCACATTCATGTTCCTTCTTTACCCTTTGTGTTTCAGGGCAGCGGTATCTCTTTCGAACAGTCCCGCAACCCCGAGAGGCATCGGCCCTTCCGGTTTGCTGACATCTCTTTTGAGGCGCGCGTGGGACACGAACGCGCCGTCGTCGACACGGCTTGTCGTCATAAGACGGACGGACGGCGAGCTGGCCCATTACTCACCGTCTCATTAATCAGACCCTTGATTAAACTATTTTTATTTATAATTTATAATTATATCCTTTATTTATTCTTCATACATGAATTTTATATTTTTAAATATTTCTTAAGAAAACAGAAAAAAAATACAAAAAAGTAGTAGCCCATCGGTTTCGGGAACAGGGTCCAAACTACCGGCGATCAGGGCTCCAGAGTAAGGAACCTCCTAACAATACGAGCCGTGTCCAGGAGTACCGCTTTATAAATTGATAAGTATGAGGGCAGGAAAATGACGTCTTATAGTGAACCACCCTACATTTATATGGCCACGTATAGAACGAAGGGTGAGTTTTGAAGGGTAAAACAAATTGACCCTCTGACAAAAGGTGCCCCTCGTAGCGGATGGTCGATATTGTGTAATAAAGAGCCCGCATGGTACAGTAATATATCTGCAGTCAATCAACTAAGCTGACAAGGTTAATTCTATTCCATTATACAAGATGTAAACGAACCCTTCACGAATATCTAAACAAATTTGTTTTTGCACTAAGAAGGCTTAGAAAATTGTCAAGTTTAAAAACTGCCATGACTGCGTACCATAGCTACGTTGGCTCAATACTCAGCAGTGCGATTCTGTAAGACCTCATTCTAAACTTCGAATCTGAATCCGTTGTGAGTTTCTTGATTGGCATTCTAAAAACTCGGTTGATAATTCGAATTTACACTAGCGCCACCCTTGCGAGCGTGTCAGCGAGTTGAACTAAATTAATAGGGAGATTTTGACAGATAAAGTTTGAGATGACGTAAGAAGTTGCATTCTGTAAGGTAATTCCCCCATCACTTCGACACTCACTTCGCATTCGAACCCGATTCAAAGTGTCAAATAAAAAGCATCTATTTTATGAGTGAAACTAAAAGAAATCCTGTAAAAATAGTGTTAAAATAATATTTTTATGGCACAGTGTTAAAAATTAGTACAATAACTATTCATTTGTGGTTAAAAACTCTTTTTGGACGTTTGTGTGTAAAGTGAATACGATGGCAAGAATGTTTTTGTTTAAATCTTTATTAGAAGAGGCTCATGCTTTGGATAAACTAGAAAAGCGTCGACAATCTAACCAAATTCGAAGTTTATCTTTAATAACCCGAGATGACGACTATGTGAGCGTATATAGATTGTCAAAGGAACTAATTGACCAACTTGAGTATGAGTTACTGCCTCTGATAAAGCCCACAAAACGTTGAGGCAAAGGACTTTCAACTCGTGTAAAAGTAAGTGCTTCATTTTAGAAAACTAAGTATAAAGTTACTTTATATGTATTTATTTACACAGTTTATAGCTAATAGATTTGTAAATAAGAACACCAACATAATTTATCGTTAGAACTCATGAAAACACTTCATATTAAGGAGTACTATTCCCTTTAAGTTGTTTCCCTGCTAGCTATGTTTTCATGTTAGTCTAAGGATAATATTAATATAGTTATAGGTAGGTACCTACTTGGTATTATTATGCATGTAATAACCATATTGGTCTATTTTGTTTTGACTAGCTCTCGATTACTTAATGTTTTTATTGATTTATTGTTTCACAGATATTATGCACCTTGTCATTCTTGGCTAATGGTAGCTACCAGAACATAATAAAAGAAAACATAAGGACATATTTATCGCAACCATCAGCATTTTGTTGCATAAATGAAGTAGTGGAAGCTTTTAACAATCCAGCAATAGTAAAAAAATATATAAGGTTCCCTCAAAATATACAAGAAAGACAAATGTTAAAAGAAAGGTTAGTAGGTATATTATAATTAAAGTGACTCTTCTTTGATTTTTACATTTTTGTGATAGTTAATAATGTTAGTTAAATTGCAGGTTCTACAAAAAGTTTGGCTTTCCATCGGCTCTTGGGTGTGTCAATGGCACTCTGGTGGCATTGAAAAAACCAGTAGAGAATGAAGAACGTTTCTACTGCCGCAAAGGTTACCATGCAAGAAATGTGCAATTGGTAAAATGGATTTCAATTTTGTAATTTATTACTATTAGGTAGCTATTCAATTAGTCTACTTAATATTTCTTTTTATTTTTTTCAGATAACAGATGCAGACCTAAATATTTTAAATGTGGATCCAACATATGGTGGAGCTACTCATGATAGCTTCATTTTTAACTATGGTGTTATAAAAGCCCACTTAGAGGCATTAACAAATACTGGTGAAGAAGTTGTTTTGCTCGGTTAGTTAACACTACCCTACCCCTACTTCAGAATATAAGCCTAATTAGTTACTTATAAAAACTACATAATTATTTGATACAACTTAATAATTTTTTCAGGTGATTCAGGATATGCTCAGCGCGCCTACCTTATGACGCCAAATAGTGGTGCTGAAGATAATTCCCCAGAAGCATACTACAATGACCGACACTTAACTGCTCGCAATCCAGTAGAGAGAACAATTGGCCTCCTAAAAGGACGATTTAGGTGCTTGTTAGTCCACAGAGTGCTCAATTATCATCCAGATGTAGTAGCAAAAATAGTTATTGCATGTTGTGTTTTGTACAACATGTGCAATCGCGCAGGAATGCTAGCGTTCACAATTTCAGAGGAAGAGAGACTAGAAGAGCTCCAAACAATTGCTGAAGTTCAAAGGAGTCAAACTAGAGATTTGCCATCTAACGCCGATTTAGCTCTTGGGCAATTACGTAGGCGAAACTTAGTAAATAGGCTATGGCGTTCACATAATAATTAATTTTTCAGTGTGTTTTTTATAAGTGTCTGAGGCGGGTAGTTACATTCCCCAGCATGCGATGGTTGGTTCATGCGTCGTGCTCGTGAACGGGTGTCGTGAGACGTAGGTTGCATTCCATAATGTGTACATTATAATAGTTGGTATGTTAGAACATCAAATCAATTATGGACCCTGCCGGGCACAGCAAAGTTAATTTTCAATAGGAGAGAGGATGAAGGCGCTTGTGTAAAGAAAATTAAAATGTTAAATTAATGTCATTTGCTTTTATGGTGCCTAATTATTAATATACTTGGTTGTCAAGTTATTGCACGATTTACGTTACTAGCACAATAAATTATAATAAACCAAATACTTATTTACAATTTTATTGAGTCATAGAATGATATTGTATTTAATTGTACACTGTTTAATATGTTCATTTTAAATTAACAGTGGTTTTGTGTATATAGTAAAATTACATTCAAAGTTAAATTTTAAAATGAAATATAGGTATTGTCTAAAACTGAGGTATTGTGTAAAGTATTCGTAAATAGTATAGTAGCTTTTGTTTATTGATTAGACATTGTTTTAAGCATTTATAATTTGTCATTTAAGTATTCATTTACACTATAGTAGCATTTATTTATTACGATTTTTTTTAATCTATTAATGAATATTATATTTATCTAAATTTCTAGCAGCTTATTAAATATTTTTATAGACATAACGGAGGCACTGGTGGAGCGCATTTTAAATCTTGACGTTGGTAGATTGAGCCTGTTTTATGTCTAAGAGTAATTTTTGTTTGAATGTCTTCCCTTTTGGTGTAGAATTCTGGATATCTATGTACGAATTTGCAAATTTCAAAAATATAGAGAGAGGGTAGGGAAAGAATATACATTTCTTGAAAGTGGTTACAACTGTCAGTTTCTTCAATATTAACTACTAGCTGTTGCCAGCGGCGTTGCCCGCGTGAAGTTTGGTAATTATCCCACGGGAACGTCATACCGGGATAAAAAGTATCTTGTGTTAATCCAGGTTATAAACTATCTGTATACCAAATTTCATCCAAATCCGTTCAGTAGTTTTTGCGTGAAAGAGTAACAAACATCCATACATACAAACTTTCGCATTTATATTATTAGTAGGATAATCCTTAGTTTTTTTTTTTTTAATTACGAGGGTGCGTCGGTACTGTTGCCCCATAAGATGACACCATATTTGAGCCACGCGTAGGCATACGCGTAGTACGTTACCAGAGCAGTTTTAAGGTCTGTAGTTTTTTGATCTCGCGGAGGGCGTATGAAAATTTTGATAGCTTAGCTTTTAGTTTTTGAATATGCGACTTCCAATTTATATGTGTATCAATATCTAAGCCTAATAGGGAAAATTTGTTGACTACTTCTAATTTAATGTTGTTATAACTAAAGTTCATATTGTTTTTTGGCGGGGGTGAAAGGTTATTAATTTAGTCTTATCGAAGTTGATTTCCAGGTTGTGTTCAGTCATCCAATTTATTATAGAGTTAAGAATAGAATTTAATTTATCATTTATATTGGTATTGTCTTCGCATGAAGTTAGTATAGATACCTAAGTCATCCGCGAATAGGACGCAGGGTTCATTTATGTTGTTAGGGAGATCGTGGACGTAAGGAGGAATAGGAAACACCCTATTACACTGCCTTGTGGGATTGAAGCAGTGATTAATTTACTATCTGATCTAATTCAATTTCATTATTGTTATCTATAGTTGTAATGTTCTATTTCTACTAATTGTTCTCTATTTTCTAAATAAGATACGAACCAGTCATAACATTTGCCACGGAGTCCTATGTTGTATAATTTTTAATTTTTTTTTTATCAGCCATTTGTGTCCCACTGCAGGGCAAAGGCCTATTTGTATAATTTATTTTTAATGTTGTATAATTTATTTGGTAATATTTGAAATAGTACTTTGTCGTACGCTTTTGTCATATCCAAAAGCAATAATGTAGGTAGCATATTGTTTATTATTAATAATAATTATCGTCAATATCGAGGGCTTTTTTAATATATTTATATAAGTACCTATAACTAAGATTGTGGATCGATTTGCGGAAACCATTTTGGCAGTCGTTGAATATATGGTATTTTTCACAAAACTCATAAACTCTGTTGCACATAGCTTTTTCAAATATTTTTGAAGCTGTCGGTCATAGAGCAATGAGACGGTAATTATTCGGGTCTGTTTTTGAACTCTTCTTATGAATCGGTTTTATGAGGGCCTTTTTAAATAGATTGGGAAAAGTGCCTTCTCAAAGGATTGGTTCAGCAATTTATAGAATGGTAGGGTTAATTCGTCCCCACACTGTCTCAATAAAGTAGGTGGAAGCTCACCAACGCCATGACTCATTTTATTTTTTAAGTTTTTTATGAATGAATTTACCTCACAAGGGTCAATTGGACTGACAGAAATAGTGTTTTCTGTAGGGGACATAACGGGAGATCCTTTCGGTTTGTCGCCAGTTGAGTTTATCTTAGCCTCCCCGATAGAAGCAAAAAAATCATTAAAGATGCTGGCTATCACCTTGCGGCTAGCTACGGTTAGGGGTCGTCAGCTTTGATAATGGTAAGTATATTAAATTCCAACCCTCTCCAAGTTTTCTTTCGCCATTTCTTTCTCGGAGAGTCCTCGCAATTTGTGAAATAGTGGTAGATTAAATAAATTTCTATTTTTAGCACATCGGCAAATTTTTAAAATCAAACCAAATCCTAACTAATCACCAATGGACAAAATAATAAATTCAATAAAAACACTAGTATCCGTTTAAAAGTGTTTTATTTATATTATATTAACTTAAATTACTACACCCTATCTCTATTGTTAGCCTCTACCAATGCTTGCAGTCCTTTTCCCACTGCAGCCACAGCTTCAGCTAAAATCCTGTCTCTCTGCACTCCTTTCATCCATGGCCCTTTCTCTTTCCGCACTCCTCTTCAGAAAGGACTGCAGGATTTGTGCATTTAGTCGTCGTAATTCGAGCTGCTGTTCTTCCACCCTCAGGAATCTCTCAGTAGTGGTGGAGAATTCCGTTCGCCGTTGAGATGGTGGAGGACCAGCAACTGAAGACGTGTGACGTGATGCTGAAAACAGAACACCGATTTCTATGATGCGTAAATAAAAAATCTTAATTAGGAACTTTTCGTTGTCATTCGTTTGAAAAATGAAATTTTGATAGTTATTTTTATTTTGTACTTACACACGGAACCAGCACCTCGCCTAGCACGAGCCATATTTGGCCTGGGGCGGCGAGAAGGGGAAGCGGCTAAGAACGGCTAGTTCCTCCCACTGGCGTCGACTTCGCTCTCTGGCACTTTGAGTTCTCAAGAAACCCTTCGCCATGCCAGGGTTTCTTTCCATAAACTCTACCAGAGTTTCAACCTGAGCTGACGATGGATGACAGGAACGTGTCTCATTTAGACTGGAACATTATTGTTGGATTAGAAAACAAAACAAATACTATTTTAATTAATATAACTTTTAAACTTCACAACCACAAATATAAACTTACTTCATGATTATTTCACAAATTATTTTCGGTACTGAACGATCAAATCAAACACAAACAAAACAAAACAACGCAACACACTATCAAAATATTGCCTCAAATATCATAAAATAAAATTAAAATAATTTAAACATCATATTAGCTAAAATTCTGTGCCAAAAACTCAACAATTGTGTCAAAAAACTGGTATCGATAAAACTAGATTAACATTTTGTTGAGTGTGGTAATCACTAGTACAATATTGGTCGCTTCGAAGCTCACTTCACTTCGCAAGTGACTAGGTGATGCTTATAGAATGCAAAATCAAGGTCATTTTGAACCTTAAGCGAAGTGAGAGTGAATAGCGATGTGAGATGCGAGTTTTTGTTCGAATTTTACAGAATCGACGTACAGATACGGTCTGCTTGTATGGGGTAACTCTACCTTCGTAAAAAAAGTATTTATAACCCAAAAGAAATGTATCAGAGCCATTTACGGCGCTGGACCTCTCGATTCATGTAGACCTCTATTCAAAAAGTTGGGCTTACTTACTCTTACCAGCTTATACATTTTAGAAGTAGGGATGTTTGTTAAAAAACACCCAAACCTGTTCGCTAAAGTGACTGAAAATAAAAAAATTCTCTCTAGAGATCCACCAAACTGACTATAACAAGATGTAGAAGCACTCTCTTTCAAAACAATTGCATGTATGTCGGTCAAAATCTTCAATAAAATACCGAAACAAATCAGAGAACTTCCAATTAATTACTTCAAAATAAAACTTAAGAAATGGCTCTTTAATAACGTGTTCTATAAAATTAATGAGTTTTTGACTAATAAACCCATTTGTAATGGTTAAGTAGCTTTTGTTCCTATTTTTTTTTTTTTCTTGTTTTTTTTTTCCAATATACCATTTTGTTAAATTTTTAACTAGTACTAGGTACCTAAACCAAGAGTACCATAGTACTCTTGGTTTAGGTATTTAAATAGGTAGGTAGGTGGTGTTAGGTATTTTAATTTTAAGTTTGCATGGTGAAGGAAGTCAGCGAAATGTGTGAAACCTTTTGTTTTATAAGACCATCATGTACCATATTTCATGCAAAATAAAGAATCTTGAATCTTGAATCTTGAATCTTGAAGTCGTCAACCAAGCATTCTGTACATTAAACAAAGTAGGTAATTCTACGCGAAAAATATTGCTGGGAAACGACTTTTTACATTTTACGGTATACCTACTCGATGTAAAGCACACAAAACATTGTGCTGATGGATGCATCGATGGATGCAATAGTACGGGGTGATGGAGGTTTTTAATGTAAAGTTATAAGTTAAACATTAAATTTGTATTTAAAAAAAAACTGTAAAAAGCAGGAACTTTGATCCTCAATATCTCCGTAACTAGAAGGTTCCCAGGAATGGTCTAGTTAAGTGCTAGAACAAATAAAATGACCGCATCGACACGGGCAGAACAAGTGCCTTTCTACTTCGTTAAAGGAATTTTTACACCCATTATATTTTATGCCTCTCCACAGC
Organism: Noctua janthina; assembly: GCA_963576755.1. Classification (NCBI taxonomy): domain Eukaryota; kingdom Metazoa; phylum Arthropoda; class Insecta; order Lepidoptera; family Noctuidae; genus Noctua; species Noctua janthina. Next base: position 14,805,632 of record OY755061.1, read on the forward strand.
CCCGCCACAAAATTCAGTCCTCCGTCTTCTGCGTACAGTCTGACCTAGTCGCCATTTTTATAGTCGAGAAAGCTTCACTGGAATTTCTTTTGCTGTATGGTGGTATAAACCTAAACCCCATGATTATGAGTTGTATAAAGGCTACTTACATGATTACAGCAAATTTTTTTTTTTCCGTGGTTGGCGGCGAAACAAACCGCGGCCCGCAACCGAAATGCCTCCATAGCGATCCGCTAACTGCGAATGTCAAATAAAAACAAACAATAATGCGTATTGTAATAAGTTGGTACATAATTAAAATGAGTAAGTAATAAAATCAATATTCTTTAAATAAATAAAAAATAAATAAAATAAAATCATTTATTTCAGATGTCTAAAAGATCCATATTAGTTTCAAACATTCATTAAAATTATTAGAATTAGATACATTAAAAATTACATTTATCAAATTATTAAAATTAAAATTAAAATTAAAATTAAAATTAAAATTAAAATTAAAATTAAAATTAAAATTAAAATTAAAATTAAAATTAAAATTAAAATTAAAATTAAAATTAAAATTAAAATTAAAATTAAAATTAAAATTAAAATTAAAATTAAAATTAAAATTAAAATTAAAATTAAAATTAAAATTAATTTAAAGTCATCAGTTTCATGAAAGTAATTTCTCAAGCACTTAGGCATGATGATGATTGCCCATCCGAAAAAAAAAAAGCACTTAGGCAATGACTGAGTTAGTAATAAGGTATATTATGTATTGAATGCAGGCAACAATTGACCACTGTTTGCCAAATTTCTGAGATAGTCTGTAGAGTCTCACTAGCTAATTAAATTCGACCCCGTCTTTTTGTAACGATAAATGTCTAACTATCTTCCTCATCATTGTAAGCCATCATTGTTGTACTCGTAGATGCTCTAAAACTACAAATATTTTCAGTTTCAAATGACATGTCTTCAAAATGAATGATTGAGTTTGTAACTATTCTTACAGTGGAGACTTGAATAGGTCAATTAATTAGTAGGTAATTGTGAGTCGCTAGCATTCGAGCTGGCTTTGTTAACTACACTGGAATATCTTTAGTTGAGAAATCGATAACAGTAGGTAAATGCATGATTTATGAACAATGCAACCACTACACATCCTTACTAATAATATTATAAATGTGAAAGTAGGTTTATTGTTTGTTACCTTTTCGCGCCTAAACCACGGAACCGATCATCCTGAAATTTTGCATATACGTTGTTAGGTGTACAGAAACGGACATAGGGTACCCTTCATCCCAGAAAAAAAGTACTGTTCCCGAGGAAAACAACAGTAACGTTCTTATGATAATAGATAGCGGCACGTGTCTTTCGAGTCATGATTGAATTGATTGTCAAATTATAAGTGGCGGGACAAACAGAAGACTTAAGACGAGGACGCGTTTTTCAATTCCCCGTCTCGTTCGAGCTCTGTCTTATCTGTTTATTTTGTGTCGCGACGCTTCTATACATTTTGTATGAAAATAATGAGAGAGGACATGTAATAATAAATTTAAAATTTAAAAACCCCCATCGCAACAAAGAAGCGAACAAACATTTGAAAAGTTAATAAAATGGCTGGACCGGTTTTGATATACCACTTGAGTATATTTGAAAATATTCGATTATTCATCACCACTTTCACCCCACGTCTAAAATGGCAGAACATATTTTGATAATACAAGTCTAATTATTGTAGTATACACTACACATCATTGGCTTGGAATATTTGAAAATATCCGATTTTTCATATACACTTTCATCCCCCATAACTACTAAATGGCTGCACCGATTTTGATAAAACGTATCTAAGAACCATCGCCAAGAAACTAGCTTTCAAATAAAAAAAACTGCATCCAAATCGGTTCACTCGTTTAAGAGCTACGGTGCCATAGACAGACACACACATACATTGCGGTCAAAGTTATAACACCCCTCTTTTTGCGTCGGGGGTTAAAAACTTACAGAAGGGGCGCCGCGTCTGCAACGTGTTCTCGTCTTACGTCTTTTCAATAGTCCCGCCCCTAAATTAACGCCAGCGAAGCCGCGAGCAAAAGCTTGTTTAAAATAACGTAAAATTAGTGTAAACCTCAGTAGATAATAATAATGGTCCAATTTACAGTTAGACTCAACATTTCGAAGGGTTTTCTATCACATTCTTTAGACCAGTCTCAGATAAATGAGACAAGGTGATAAGGTTGACTGGTAGAGAATGCCTTGTGGCATTAAGTCCGCCTATGTATCACTATTGTACATGAAGTTTAAATAAATAAATAAATAATAATAAATTTATCCGCCAGATTTGTATAAATAACGTGGCATTTTTCATGTATGGTAGTGCCTCCTCAGAAAGTCAAAATTGGTAAAATAGACTCTCAACAGTTTCCAATATAAAATTGTCGACTTCATTTCATGGTGTGCATTCATATTGTAAGAGATGACTGATAACGCAAGATGATAAGCAAATGTTTACATCATGAATAAACAAAGTATTATTATGTTACCGTATAAACCGGTAGAGGAAAGGTTTAATTATAATATATGACTATGGGTACTGGCTACTGACATAGATATATTATGTACTTTCTCTAACCTTTGTACCGTCTAAACTGAGGTAGATTGTAGAATAATAAACAATGCATGTATAATTTCTTATTGTAACTACAAAACACTTCAAAAGCCAACATACCTTTAATAAGCACAATTTAAAACACTTTTACATTCAAAATATCACAGACAAACATTCGTATGTTCCAAAATAGTATTAAATGTCGTTTAGTTATGCAAACCGATGACCCGAAAGTGTGTCAATGCCCTTTGCTATGCCGGCGTGCGTCGCGGACGCTATCCGCGTTCTAACTAACGCGGCGCCACCGAAATCAGCCCAAGGATACTTATTGAGGAAGCCGAAATATCTAAAATTGCCCCACGTTAGGAAGCTACACATTTATCGACGCGGAATTGACCTGAACTGGGCAGAATTAGCTGCATGTCCGTGCAATTAAAGCGAAAAACACAACCCTGCAGTGTAAATGTGGTTTTGTTCCACTAACGATGCGTGTCCTGTCTGTCCTGCTGTTTGCACATCACAGGAGCTGATGGCCGCTACTGAAAGTGCCAAACTCGTCTCCAAATTTTGAACTGAATCAGTTTTGATTTCTAAGAAGACGAACAAGAAGCGAGAAAGACATAATTTGCATTCGTTTTGGTTCAGACGACGTAATCTCGCAACTTAACATCGTGGTGGACTATTTCCTTTTATTTCGGGGATATGAAAGATTTTTAGGGTTCCGTACCCGAAGGGTAACCAACGGGACCTCATTACTCAGCCTCCGCAATTTAATCCATCCATCCGTCCGTCTGTCAATCAAAATAGGTCGACAGTTGAAATTTTCACAGAATGTGAATTTCCGTTGCCGCTATAACAACAAATAAAAAAATTATGGGGGCTCCTATACTGCGATGGTACAGAACCCTTAATGCGCGAGTCCGACTTGCACTTGGCCTTTTCTGATTGGTTCAAGCCTATTCCGCGCCGATGTGTGGCTACTCCCTTATTGTGATTGTGACAGATGTAATGATAAGATATGATATAGATATTGCTCGGTATGCGGAGTGCTGTCTGGCCAATTGACTGTGGTTTTGTTATTGATGTGTAGGTTAGGTTGTCGTAGTAAAAGGAGTGTAGTTCACGTTTAGTCTAGTGTTGTAGAGTGAGTAGGAAGGCTGGTTTTAAAGGCCAATTCTACTACCGAGCATTAAATTGGCTATGTTTGTGTTCATCGAGCGTAGTGTTACACTTACAATGGCCATTCAACTATTTAGACTTAGTGTGTTCTACGGCAATACAGGGTGAATTTTTAAAGTAGGCGTAGATGGCCAAATCCGAAACTATGAAGAATAGCGAATAACACTCAAAGGATTCTCGAGCCCGATTTTGATAAAAACTAAAACACCATCATTAAATTTTTGGAAAACCAATATTTCCAGCCAGGAATCGAACTTGTTGATTTTGTAAAAAAAACACACTGTATTATTTTATTTATTTATTTATTTATTTGCATCAGACACAACGATCCATAATTTAGTTAGTAAGTACACTTAAAAATAATGTTAGTTTTAGATTACATAATCAAAGACAAATACACACCACACAATAATGTTTATAACTAAGTAGTACACAAAATAAAATTACAATCATTTTTCGTCAAATAACAATATACAATGTAAATAGTAATAATCAAATTTAAAAATAAAATAAATTAATGTCATTACCCAATCAAACCATTATTATAAAATAAAAATACATTAAAATTCAATACATAATAACTAATCAAACATTTCACAAAGCATTTTAAAATTATGTGGTGTGTTGCATTTTTTTTTTTTTTTTACCTGCTCCAGGTCCGATACACAGGTGTATGCAAAACCTGCCAGCGCCTCATGAAAGGTCCGTCCAACCTGTTGGCAACAACTTTAAGAAGACTGTTGCCGCTGCCCCGCACTCTACTCGCTATCGAAGTCGCCCTCTTGCGCATGCTGGCATAAAAACAGTCAATGCGGGCGCTTGCGAACATACCAGATGCACTGCAGAAGCGAGGCAGCCACAGCAGCGCCCTCAGCGCGTTATTGTATTGAACGCGGAGAGCGCTGTAGGATTTCTGCAAATATGACACCCACAGACTACTCGTATAAAAAGATGTGCAATATGCTCGAAACAAGGTGATCTTCACATCCTTGGAGCTACGAGCAAACCTGCGGGCAATCATATTGGCCCTCACCGACAGCGCCCTCCTTTCTCGCTCAATATCACACCATTTATAATGATATGCGTCAACAAATTTAAGTTGCTTGCAGTTTTAATTTTTATCGAGCTCGAGACTCCTTTGTATATTTTCGCTATTCCTCATAGTTTCAGATTTGGCCATCCACGCCTACTTGTTAAAAATCACTCTGGAGGTATATCGTCAAGCTATACTTTTCTAGTATACGCTGACCTATCGTTGCACAGCCACTCCGTATACTTACATTTTTTACTCAAGGGCCGTGGTGGTAAGAGCTCGTGCTAAGCATGATGTTCAGGGTTCTATTGCCGGGTCGGGTCAGCAATATTGAGTTCTTCAGTCAGGAATTTTGCAGTTCAGCCCAAAGTCGGGATTCGTGGCAAGACACATAGGACCTGAAGCATAACTTACGAATTGTGGGAGTACCGTAGGCCTCTGCCTATGCTGTTGGAGAAAACAAGCGGCCGTGATGTTATCTTTATTTTACTAAGCTAAGCATCAAATCTGGCGAAATGAGACTGAACTATAAATATGTACCTAGGAGTGGGTACCTACGACTTCACGAAAGCGGAGACGAACAGAGATGTGCGAATCGGAGACGAGAAGAGATGCTTAAAAGCTAGAGTGTATCCACCGAAGCTGTGCGGAGATGCACAAAGCGGGGAGGAGAGGAATTATGCAAAACAGCGCGCCGCTCACGTCTCCGCTAACCTAAACAATTACGAGACATCTCTCGTCTCTGCTCAACCGTTTCAACTAAAGCTAAGCGGAGACGAGAAGAGTAAATAACGAAATTCTATTGGTGGTTACAACACATCTCCTCTCTTCTCGTCTCGTCGCCGCTTCAGTGGGGTCCGGCCCTAAGACTAGTTGCACGAGGGCGAGGTACAGAGTACCGTCCCGTGCGTGACCCATCTTATTAATTCTAATTAGGTTAGTTCCTTTTTAGTATCACGTTTAATTGCCTGTCTATTCTTAGGAGCTTTAATTCATAACATGCTTATGACATGCATATAAATAGCAACTACCTAGATTGAATTAGCAAGCGTAGATCCATTAAAACTTTTATGTCATCAAAATTGTCACAATACTAATTGTAATTAAAATGATTTCCAGTATTTAATGTGAAAGGTTTCACGATTTTTTTTATTTTTACATGTTCCGATAAAAATTGCAAATGTCGAGATTTTTTTTAATTTATATTAACTGGGCCTGCTCTTGATCTCAATCTAGTCCTGAGCACAGAGATGAGGTCGACGATGGAACGAGCTAACCCAAAAGAAGCCTATTAACTCTTCATTACCATTTTGTAATTATTTGCTGAGTCTGGTTTGATGGTCTGAATCGCCACCCAAGAATTGCGTTTATTCAGTTAGTCTCTGTACACGCTTTTTAAGTAATACATTCAAATATGAAGGTGGAAATAAGAAATGCTGTAAGGGATATTGAGCGCGCAGTTGAATTTGCAACTTTCAGCGGCTACTAAAATTAATAAACGTTGTTGGAATGTTTATTTCAATTACACAATTCTTTAACACACATGATTTGGACATCATCTCTTGAGCAAGGAGATGCTTGTGTTAGGTGAAGGCACGCTATATGTCCACCATTTCAAAGGACCATGGGCAATTTTCTATGATACCTGCGCGTAAAAACAACAGAATTGAAATAGATCCCAAATAGTAGCTTATAATTAGGACTTTACTTCTCACTACGACAACAAGCACCTAAATCGCCGGAGAACTGAAATGGAGCCACTTGAAATATGTTATTTTTTCTGTATTTTGGCATAGAACCTATTTGAACCTGGGGCTTCCTTTACCCAACTTTGAATAGTCCTTAGTCGATTCTGGGACTTCGCCAGCGAAACGTGGATTAATTACTATGTGCTAAGGCTTAGCTTTAGCGCAATGTTTTCAAAATGATCTACTTTAAAAATAAATGACTTATAGTCAAATCTTCGACAAAATACAGGAAACTGCAACATTATCAATTATCTCTGGTCTCCGGCGAATTCGGTACTTGTTGCATAAGTATAAATTGGAGTACTAATTATGAGCTAGAATTTGAGCTGTTGGTCTTACTCCCATTCTGACCATAACCCTTTCCACCGTTCATATTTTATTTCCCCATTCTCCCTGTTTTGTCAATTAATATGTCCAACAATTAATTTGTCAGTATATATTTCTTAATAAGTTAAAAATGAAACGACTATAAAGTTTTTATAAAAGTGTATTTTCTATATATTAAAACTACAGTGCATATTCTCTTATACTAAAACTATATTGTAAAAAAACCTTAAAACTAAACATGATTGATGATACAAATTCATCGCTTTAATTAATACTTTAGACCTGATTCACAACTTATGAAAAACATGTAATTGACAATAGTTTTGGTGTATTCAAATAATTTAGGAACTGAAAAATATATATTTTAAAATATAAGAATAAGTGTACCTTAAAAGCTAAGTTTACATCGGTCGAGTGGTTAGTCAAGTGCGGCGGTTGAGTTCTGTTAAAAACAAAACTAAACTAGCTAACTAACTAGAATAATTGCTAGTAGTACCCAAACTAAGCTAATAACTCTACTAATGTAAACACGCTAATTCGAAGTCGAGTCAAGTAAAAGTAACAAAAGAAATACTTGATGAAAATCAAGTGTTTTAATGTTAGATTTCGAAGTGTTTTTAAAAATGTTACATCTTTTTCGTTCTAATAGTTTAAATGACGAAGCGAGATAAAACAACAGTTTCAACAAGTTTAAAAATATGTTCCAAATATCGATTACACCAATAAATGTTTAAACATGAAAACTAGCAACACTGTCACTTAATGTTGCCAGCAACAAAACAAAAGCACAACAATCCGATAGTCTTCTTTAAAAAAATGTCAACAAATCAATGTTGCCATTTGATTGGCTAAGAAGTTTTATTAAAGTTTTATTTGTCGGAAATATAGAGTAATTTCGCCATTAATTTTAGTTTAAAAAAGATTATTGCATGAGCTTGTTAAAACATAAGCTCGAGCATTTTATGTTAAAAGTATACTCCTGAGAGCTAAATTAAATTTGAACCGATGTATGATTAGGCTTTGTCATATTTTTTTTTTAAATTATTTTAATGTTACAGCACCATGCTGAGATAGGGGTTTTTGGTCTCGCACAGGACCAATTTTAGAATTTGAATTTGTTTTTTTTTTTTTAAATTGTCATACCTTTTTATTAATTTTAATAATTTTGTTTCGTCCTGTGCGACACGAATAAAATCTATTTTTTTTCTTTCCAAATGTGTTTTTTGCATTGCAGTTAGCGTCGTGTACTAAAAATAATTCAAATTAATACGCTATCTTAAAATTAAAAGGTATGAGGGACAGCGGAGTAATTGCGTAACACACAATGTCAAAGCCCTTCGCTTGGGAAGTCACCAACATCCGTTGCGGTTGAAGTTGTCCAAAGGTCGAAGACGAATTTTTCAAACAATATGAAGCAATGAATTAGAATTTCCGATTCGCAATTGAAAGTTAGGTACGTAATGGGGGCTGTCGCGCATAAATTCGCCGTTAGAGGCGTTCATGTAGCATAAGGTCTTCAGAAATGTCAGATTTCTTAGTGTTCGCTTTTTATCACGTATTTTTACTAATATTCACGTTTGTGGTCAAGTTTGAGCCATTCCTGATTAATTATGACTTGAAGATTTTAAGTAGGAAGTTAAGATCTAATTTGTTAGTACTTGGAGATAGAATGATTTTTAAATGTTTCATGCTTGCTAATTCTAGGGACAATATTGTAAATATGTATCTGAGGTTTACACTATGATGTTATACGTAATAAAATAAACTTTTTATGAAGTTAGTGGTAGTTTAAAGGATAAAAAAGAATGAATGACGGGACCTTACCCGACAGTGGCGCCATCTGGTGAGCTCAAAAACGATAGCCCTCAATGAGTGTTGATGTGCTGGTTGGTAAGTATCTCCGACCAAACGGTTGTCTGGTTCCTGTATATTTGGATATCGCGATATGTCAGTTGTAGTTCGTTTGTGGTGGTCTAGATGTCGCCAAATACTCAATTCCTTTTACTTATGTAGCGAGAAATTCAACAGTGCGATCTTGGCTTCATCGCCTCAGTCGTTCACCAAAATACACGTCATTTTAACCGCAGTTCATGGTTATAGTAAGGTATTGGCAGACTGACGTAATTTATTTATACAGATCTGTCTACAATAAATATGTTTTGTGTAATATTGCAATGACAGAAAAATTGCCTTTTAAAAGTTTTTACGATTACTCTTACGTTGGTCGCTGTCCGTATGCAGTTAAAGCATGGAGCACCCTAATTTAAAATTATAAAGTAATATCATTCGGGAACAAAAATCCTTCGTTGCCCACATTTTGATTTCTTTACCAGAATTTATGTATGATTTCGATATTGTAGTTCAAATCCAATGATTCACGCAATGCGGTTAGGCTAAATATAGAATGACAGAGCTTTTACGTATGGGTCATTTTCAAAACGATTTTAGGGTCCCGTACCAAAACGTTGTAAAATGAATTGTTTAATACTCAAGTCAACAACTGCAACTAGTCAGGTTGGTTATTATATATCCTTTTCGTAAAGCGTACTAATTAAATAACCTTAAAAGCGGTAACACACGCAAGATGAAGTACCGCAAAAAGTCACCATGTGTTACCGTTCTTATATACGGTGAAATTAAATTAGCTAGCAAGACTCCGACGCCGTGAAGGGTATCTGAACAAGAAAAAGTAATTTGACAAGTACCGCAGGTAGCTAGGTACTGTAGTTTACTTGAAGCATATCAGCGATTTTTGTTTAATCGTGTTTAATTATCGTTACGTTTGTGAAGTTAACACAAAAAAAAATCGAAACTTTACAACTGTTTCCAGTGCATCCAACATTTTTTCCATCTATCTTCCAGTCCCGGTATTGGTCAAACTTGAGTTAAACTTTAAACTTATATTTGAAGAACACCTGCGGGCATTAACAACTCTGGAGTTTTTCTAGCTAATTTAACTTAACCCTGTATGCATTATTACCGCTAAAATCAACTAAAACTGACCCATCTGCCTACATCCTCGCACAGAGCTTACACTTATAACCTCATCCTCATCTTCTCGGGCTGTGAGACCAGTCCGTAGGCGTCCAGGTGTTCGTACAGTGCTGCCACGTACTCCTTGGGGTGCTTGGTGTAGTGCTGCACGTGCGGGGAGCGGTCCCAGCACTTCCAGGTGCACTGTGGATAGGAGAGAAATTTAAAAAAAAGTACATAAAAAAATTAGTCGCCCAAGATGCAAATGTTGTACAACTACAGTCTTTTCAAAGTTATTTAACCTTTGAAAGCAGCAATCCAACCGAAACTTTATTGTGATGAAAATAATGATCATTTTTGGTAGTTATGCAAAATCAGAGGTCTGAAAGGACTGTACCTGCACCCTCTAAGTCTTAAATGAAGCAAAAGACAGATCTGTCTAGCTTGGTCATCAGTCATCAACACCAGAAAAAGAATCAGTTTGACGGATTTTGGCGGATTGATATTCAAATAAATAAAACGGAACGGATCGTTTACTGGCAGAGAGCAGATGTTATAGGAAGTAATTAAGGCTACTTTTATTATAGAAAAAGAATTAGGGTTCGGTGCAAAAAAAATTGAAACCCTTAAAACTATTAACAAAATCAGATTCAAATAGAGAAGTAATATTTTTATAATAATTTCACGCGAAGGTCGCGGGCAAAGCAAGTGTTCTATAATCGTAGTTGAGTTTTGAAATTACAGTTTAGTTTAAATTGCCTTCAATTATTGTTCGACATTTGTAAGCCAAGCCGCTCGGCTCGATTCGTACTGTATCCGAACATAACATACAGCGACGGTAGATACCAAACGACAGCTGACTGTGGTAAGTAAATGCTTCGGGTTGCATTTGTTGTTGTGAATATAATGCCGAACCGAATCTGCATAAAGCACCCCTCAGGTTTAGTAGAAGAGTTGAAAGGATGTGATGATGATAAAGGGCTTACCTTGATGCCCATCTCCACCCAGGAGTCGTGCACGCTGCGATTGCTTCTCTCGGCGCCGACGGGGTCGCTGCGTGAGAGCAGGAACAGCGCCGGCGCGCGGCACAAGTTCGTGTGGAACAGTTGGGAGGACCTGATGTAGTGGGATGTTGCTGCCTCGTGGAAGGTCTTCATGTGGTACCTGGAATGTCGAAAATATAGTGGTTGTAGTATGGATTTTAAGATAAAACGAAATAGTAAAGATATTTAAAAAAAATCACATTATTTCATTTCATGGAGTGTGTGAAGAATGATATGGCTAGAAAGGAGGTGACTGCTGAGATGACGAGTAATAGAGAAGTATAGGAGAAGAAGACATGCTGCACCGATCCCAAATAAATTGGGATAAGGACAGTAGATGATGATGACATTATTTCATTCTGGAACCCTACTGATCAAAACAACCATAGTCGAAGACACAGTACTTTTTACTCGTCAGAACATAGTTTCGAGAAGCAGGGCTCGTGACTAAATAATAACAGCCGCAACGCTTACCGAAGTCAGTTTGTAGACAAGTGACTACTGACTGACCAACTTTTACATATCGGGGACCTCTCCAGGACTTAATAAAAATTATATCATCTGCCTAGCCTTTTCCCAACTATGTTAGGGTCGGCTTTCAGGCTAACCGGACGCAGCTGAATACCAGTATTTTACATGGAGCGACTGCCTATCTGACCTCCACAACCCACTTAGTACTAGGTAATAATATACCCCTTTGGTAAGACGGGTTGTCAGACTTTTTGGGCCACTTTAAGAGTCCGCTATATTGGATTTAGAATGACGTCACTTAGCTAACCATGCATTGTCATCCAAACTAAACATGTATGAAAAGTTTCGGCTCAATGGAAAACCGGGAAGTGGGGTAAATTTAACTTGTAAGATTTTTTTACATAGTTACAGGTGAAGGTAACAAAAGCGTGTTAAAAAGCACAGCAAGCCGTTAGTCCTGGCTATCTTTTGCGGATCTTGGACAGTCGTTACAGGTTAGTCGGAAGGCGGAAAGTCTGACAATCAGTTGTACCCAGGGTAAATTACCTAGTTACTGAGTAGTCGAGGTCAGATAATCAGTCACTCCATGTGAAATACATGCCCCAATATCGTTGGGAAAAGGCTAGGCAGATGATGATAACAACTATTAGACCTTTAGACTGCAATACAAATGCATCTTCTTGCATACATGACCTAGCCACGTTACAGTATGGTCACTCGAGTCGGAAGCGATTAATGTGCATTGAATAATAATAATATGTAGGTATGGTATGGTATGTATTCAGCTGCAACCGTTTATTTATTTATTTTAGGATCTCCAACGAAATATATACACAAAACATTACTAGAAATTGGACAACACAAAGTATTAGATAGGTGTACTCTAAGAATGTAACTAAAAATGAAAGAAAGAGGTGGTGAGACGATCTGGACGCGTACCGCGTGGGCTAGTTTGAGGGGGCACGAGAAAAGAGCTCATGGAAGGAATTGGGGAAGGCCTTTGCCCAACAGTGGGTCAGTAAAGGCTACTAAAAAAAAACTCATTTAGTCTGGAAGCCGACACCAACATAGTTGGGAAAAGGCTAGGCAGATGATGATGATGATAGTAGGTTCTTTGCTGCCTGCTGCGTTGGTCGCTTGACCACTAAACTAGTGGTTTCAAGCGCTGCCACTGAGCATAAGGTTTGCAGTTAATTTCCTGAGTTGGTGAGTGTTGTTGTTTTTTTTTTTGAACCGTGTCCCTACACTAGGATTATCTTCAGTATCGTTTGGACATTTACAAAAATTTTAACTCACATACACAAACACCCAGACCAGAAAAAACTACCTGTAGACCATACAAATATTTTTCTCGTGCGGAGATCGGACCCACGACACACAGCACAGCAACCAGTCGCTTAGCCACTGCGCCAACCATATCGCCAAAATTTTTTACTAGCACCCCGAAGTCTGAATTTGTACCCAGTTGATGCCAGTAGTGATGTTATGACTAGTTTTATAATTACAGTTTAATTCATAGTCCAGTCACGTATCACGTCCAAGATTACTTCACCCGTAAAGTGTCGACGTACGATACCGGTGAAAAGTTACGTGCCAACGGACTTTGGACTTTATCGAATTTGACGTGACTTACCGTGAGTGATAAATTAATTTTTTAAGCATTATTTACTAACGTCTGACATTGAAAGTTATCCTTATCAATAAATTCAAGTCAAAAGCAATGGCTTCGTTTATATTTTTGTCTTTTATTTACGTAACGTGTCTGCCTAGGAAACTAGATATGTCTTATCTATAAAATATGGAACTTACATTGTATTGGAACTAATTACCTACTTCGATGTAAATAAACCAACATACAAGTGTCTGGGATTGATAATATAATATAACCTGTGTGTGTGAACGGTGCAGAGCCTAGGGCTATTAGAAATTGGACTTTTTTCAGTCTAATTACGGTTCAATTCAGGAATTTGATAAGCAACAGAATGAACAGCTAATACATTTCGCTGTCTTGCTTTTGCAATAACGATCATTATTAATAATAAAAAAAAAAACAAAATATTAAAGTTTATAAAATTAATATAAAGCAAGCATCACCTTTGTACTATTTTCTGTTCCTTTCTTCTTTTCTGTATTTAGTGTGTACATAAATTGTTAAATAAATAAATAATAAAATCATCAGCTTTTAGTTGGTAGATGATTTTGATGTTGGGCTCGGCTTCTAGTCTAACCAGTATTTAACATAGAGCTATTATCTCTGTCTATCTGACCTCCACAAATTATAGCATAGCGCGATAAAATTATAACTCTACTTTGGCTTTGCTGTCGTAGTCTGGTAATCAAAAAAATATTCAAAAGGATCGTAGCAGGCGGCGTTCTGTGATTTCTGCCTATCCCCATGGGATAAAGGCGTGAGTTTATGTATGTATTTATTCAGTATTTAAAAGTGAGAACATTAATTTCAATAAATCTGTGAAACGTAAATATTATACCGTATCACGAAAGCAGCGTGCAGTTAAACATATAGGAACTTGTCGCTACGAATATTGCATTGATAACATGCTACTTAATTATGTATTTATTTAGCACCGTTCCTGACTAGTTTAGAGTCACAAAATATTTGTATAGGATATTACAACTAAAAATGGAAAAATATTTTTTTTTTTTTGCAAAAAACCGACTTCAAAAACACAGAAAAGTGAAAAATTACTTTAGCTTCTGAAGTCGGTGACTTTTGTTTGTTTGATTCAGTTTTTTTGTCACCGACGCTGACCCCCCTTTGATCGACCCGCGCAACTCTTATTACTGAACCACGAGTCCCTCCACAACACAGTTACTAGGTAATACAAAACCAAAAAGATTCTGAAACCTCATCATTTTCTCATTCAACAGTACAGTCCAGCAGTTATTGTCAATTTGTTCTCAAGGTTTTTTCCGGTCATTTACTCCGACATGCGGTCAGACGCGTAGATTTCGGACACGTCACACATGAGACCTTGAGTTGAATATTGGCTGATGAAAAAATATTGTCTTTTTAAGTAGTAACACGTACCTATTAACGATTAAAATTAGATTGAGTTTTATCGATGTTTTTGATAAATGTGAAAGTACTTAATGTGTTGGACTATAGTTGCTGCCAGTTAAGTTGGCATTAGCGGTCATTGCCAACTTAACTGGTCTTTGGTCAGAGGTAACATGCTGGCCCGCAGGTTTTCCCGCCGCTCTGAACAAGTAAAAATAACGTTGTTTAAAGCATATTGTCAAAGGTTCTTTCTATACGGGAAATCTGTGGGTCAAGCACATCAAAAGATCGCTGGATGTCCTGCGCGTCCAACATAACAACATCTTCAGGATGATGTTGGGACTGCCTCGCTTCTGTAGTGCATCGGGGATGTTCGCGCTGTATCGAACTGATGGCTTTTATGCCGTCATTCGCAAGAAAACTGTTTCCCTGATCTGCAGAATGCGAGGCAGCTGCAACGGAATTTTGTAGACTTTCGCAGATAGGATCTCTTGTCCAATATGGGTGACTTTTATTGTTTTATTAAGCGGGTAATTTGAATGTTTCAGATTTATCTTATTTTTAATTTTGAATGAATTTTAATTTTATCTTATTTAAATTCTGATTTTAATATTAATTTTAATGGTATTTTTTTTTTAATGTTATTTTATTTTATTTTTAATACTGATTTTACTTCAATGTTAATTTAATTTAATTTTAATTTCACTGTATGGATCAAGTTATCTGAATTAAATGATTTTTTTTATTTTATTTATTGCCCTTTCCATGATATCTCTTTACACGAACTGAAACCATGAACCGTGTACTTATCGTTTCTTCAGTTAATGTTCAGGATCACAATCAATGTTAATTCAGGGGCTATTAACAGATTTGTATACGTTTTTTAAAAGAAGAGATTCAATAAATGTATGTGGTTCAATGACATCTATTGCCATCTTAACTAGCAGCAACTATAGCTGCTTTGCTCGCGTTATGGTAGAGGTACGTTTTTTTAAAAGCCAAAATGTAATAAATAATTAATATCTTCCTGTGTCGTCCCACTGCGGGGCAAAGGTCACCGTTTATTTTTATTCTCTTCACTTCTTCTATACCCACGTTTTCAGAGATCCATGTTGTGGTGGTCTAAACCCACAATGTTTCTGACATGCGGAAAATATGTCCGGTCCTGTCCTATTTTGTTCTTAGATACCAAAAAAACCCTTATTTTAAATGATACAAAAAAGGCGCATCTCGCATTTTCTTGAATCTGCACCCAAGCATGATTTAACCCTTTAATGGGCATAACGATCTGACAATCGGAAAATAATGCCAAATAAGCATATTATGTAGGCATTACAGGCGGGTTTTTTTCCTTTATTATGTTCTATGAATATTTAATGAGTGATTTATAACCTTTGTACAACAATAGAATCCTACCTACCAGCAACGCATTATTTAATTTTGGAGCTGAAAAATATGACGAAAAAAAAAAATCCCTTTGCCTTAAAAACCGGCCAAGTGCGAGTCGGACTCGCGCATGAAGGGTTCCGTACCATCGTAGTAGGGGAGCCTCTTTAATTTTTTATTTATTATGTGTTGTTATAACTGCAACAGAAATACACATTCTGTGAAAATTTCAACCGTCTACCTATTTCGGATCATAAGATACAGCCCGCTGACAGACAGACAGACGGACAGCAGAGGCTTAGTAATAGGGTCCCGTTGGTTACCCTTTGGGTACGGAACTCTAAAATGGGAAATACTTGTCCCATCTATCTTTTGAATAGGCGACTTTAACCCGTCCTACATCTACAGTGCCAAGTCGTCTTAAATTCAAAACAATTTCAGGTCGATTTAAATAATAAAATACAGAGTCCAGCGGACAAATAATCACTGAGTGATTGCACTTTGGACACTAAACGTAACTGAACTTGTTGCCGGTCAAAATTGAGCCTAGTAACAATAATCATAAGGTATATTAATCTTTAATATCATCCTATTAGAGATATAATCGTATGATTTAAATTACATATAATCTCCGATTTTGATGTCATTTGTAGGTCAAATATGAAGGATTATCGTGAATTCTTCTTTTTTTAAATCAAATTACGCAATTTTTGTTATCATCACGTGCGGATAACGTGTCCATGTGATTATTTGAGAATTGCAGTACCTATATTTTTTACTTGTTTCCTATAGAGTTATGTTTAATTTTTTTTGCACAGGACCCTTATCCTTTTTCTAAAATAAAGGTAGCCGAAGTTACTCCTTATAACACCAACTATCTGCAAAAGCCCCGTCAATATCAGTCTAACCGTTTTGGAGATTAGCCGGAACAAACAGACAGAGAAATTAAAAAAAAAACAGCCATACACAACTATCTACGTTGTGTATGGCTGTTTTTTTTTAATTTTTAACCTCAATCACTGATGATCCAAACGAAAGATATCCTTCAAAAGTTCGAATCTAGCTAGTGCACTACGACTCTGCTAGGTTTGCGAAATAGGTTGCCAATTGTAGTATGCCATTTTGTGCAAAAAGGAGCAGAAAGAAAGAGTACTTTGTACTGTTCACAAAGTTCCACACAACCATATAACAGTGTTACTTACTCCATGTAAGCCCGGAGCGTCTTCTGCATGATCTGGTTCTTGGGGAATACGGCAGCTGGGACGCCGATGGCGATCTCACTGATGTCGGCCGCCGAATCCCACACCTGGGCCACCACTCGGTCCATTACGGGCATGTAACTGAAAACAATTTGGAGAAAATAAGATCCTGACCTGATGACCTTATTGGTGAGGTTCTTCAGAAAGGTAAGGAGTGCAGTGCTCGATACCGGCGTGCGTGTATGAACGTGGAGGAAGCGAAAGGAGTATGCAAGGATCGTAACGCATTTTTCTCATGGTCGAAGGCTAAAACAACAGCAAACAACAGGACGGTGGCGTCCTGTTGTTTTAGCCTTCGACCATGAGAAAAATGCGTGACTATAAAGGGTGTAACAACACCCTTAACGAAGCCGAAAGGCACTTGTTCTCCCCGTTATTGCGATATTTTTTTTGTTCTAGACCATACCTGGGAACCTTCTCGTTACAGAGATATTCAGGGTCAAAGTTCCAACTTTTTCACAAGATTTTTTTTTTTAATTCATGTTTTTAATGTTATTACTTTACTTTAAACACCTTTACAACCCTCGTTACTATTCAATGCACCAATCAGCACAATGTTTTGAGTGCGTTACATACATTGAGTCCTACCGTAAAACGTCATTTTTCACCCCAAAAAAAGTCGTTTCCCAGCAATAATTTTTGCGTAAAGTTACTAAGTTTGATGTACAGAATGCTTGGTTGACGGCTTCGTGAAGGGTCTTGTTGCACCCTGTATGTATGTAAAATAAGATCCTGGATTCAGGCATTATCGGTAACTAACCGTTAACTCGCCCGCATTTACCGTTTAGCGGTTTATGATATGTTTCAGAGCAGATTTATTACAAGCCCATATCGTCTCACTAGTCCAAGGTGGCGCGAGATAAGAGCTCTTGGAATGAGTTGGCGGAGGCCTTTGTCCAGCTGTGGGACAGTATAGGCTAGTTCTCCTTTCCCTCTTTTCATTTTCCCTTTAGAAATGAGTCTATCTCATCCTGCCATCTCCTTCAGGGCCTGCACCGTTGTCGTTTCCTGTCAGTCGGGATCTAGTGAGTGGTTAATAACAAAGTGACCAGTGGTAATGGTTAATTGAAACTCACAGCTCCTTGTTCTTCATGACATGGGCACAGAGTTCGCCCCACATGTATCCTCCTACGGAGAAGCCATGCACCACCAGCGGATGCTCGTTCTCATTCATTACCATGAATTTGATAAGGTCTTCAGCCACCAACTGTAAAGGAAATACTTATAAATGAAGAAGATTTTTGGCGTTTTCCTTGGCGAAACCTTTACATTAAAAACTTTTTGTCTGATGAGATGAAAGACCTCAACTAGGTGACTAGAGTAAGAGATTTCAACTTGTTTTATGTGGCTGTTTCGCAAGGGGGATAAATATAATGACCACCATAAAATGCTTTGATACCCTTAGTTTTGTAACCAAAAATATCTACTTAACACCAGAAAAATAAAGTCTAAAAATACAATAGTACCAGCTATTTTAGTCACGACTCCACTTTAAATTGTATTCGACCACCAAATTTAGTAATATGATCACCAAATCTTGACGACCAAATTGATGTATTATTTTTACCTAAATAAATCACTGTGATAGGTTAGGTTAGGTTAGGTTAGGTTAGTGATTATAATTTATATTAAAACGCTGGTATAATTTTGGTGATCATTTACTACTTTTGGGATAACAATGATTTATTTGGACTCATTTTGCTTAAATAGGACAGCAGAATTTAAAAACTTTGGTTAAAATTTTACTTTAAAATGTTGGTTTAATTTTGGTGATCATTTACTATTTTTGGGTTACTCATGATTTACTTGGAGTCATTTTACTTAAATAGGATAGCAAAGTGTTAAAACTTTGGTTATAATTTTACATTAAAATGCGAGTTTCATTTTGGTGATCATTTACTACTTTTGTCTGCTATTTGTTACTATATCTGGTGGTAAGTTAAACATAAGCCTTTCGCAAGTGTGGGCTCACTATTATACATAATGGGTGTAAAAGTAGGTACCCTTAACGAAAGCCGAAAGGTGTTCCCCTCGTCATTGCGATATTTTATTTTGTTTTAGACCATATTTGGTCCCTTCTAGTTACGGAGATATTTATTATATTCCAACTCTAACACAATTTTTTTAAATGTTATTACTTTACTTTAAATACCTTCACGACCGCCGTACTATTTAATGTATCAGCACAATCGTTTTGAGCGCGTTACATTGAGTCCTACCGCAAAACGTGATTCTTTACTCCAAAAAAAAGTCATTTCGCAGTAATAGTTTTTGCGTAGAATTACTTAGTTTGATGTACACAATGCTTGGTTGACGGCTTCGTGAAAGGTCCGTTTACACCCTGTATAACAGTATCATAATCAGTGCAAGTGGCTCCATAAACACCATCTACATAAAGCATATAATCAGATATGTTCCCAGCTGAGATCCAGTCCTCCTTCTCTTTGTCGGTGCCCAGTGCGGTACATAAACCAATGCAATGTGCAAACAAAATAGAGTTATTCCAGTTGGCAACCATAAAAACCTCCCCTAAAGGAGATTCACGGTAACTGACCCTAGGGAACAACCAGAATATGGATATAAAAATGTCTTCTAGTTCGCCATTTGCAAACTCATATTCCCGTAGGCTGCCCTGGTCTAGAGGGTACTCATGGACCGTTGCTTACGAAAATCAATATTAGGAGAGACAATTGGTATAGTCCATAGAATACATCAACGTGATACATGATACATATAATTATAAAGGATGTAAATAGACCCTTAACGAAGCCGAAAGGCACTTGTTCTCCCCGTCTTAGCGATATTTTTTTTTGTTCTAGACCATACCTGGGAACCTTCTAGTTACGGAAATATTGGGGGTCAAAGTTCCAACGTTTTCACAAGTGTTTGTTTAAATACGTGTTTTAATGCAAGTTTTTTTCTTGTAAACATCTCTACGACCCCCGTACTATTCAATCCATCCATCAGCACAATGCTTTGAGTGCGTTCCATCGAGTCCTACCGTAAAACGTGATGTTTCACCCAAAAAAAAAAGTCGTTTCCCAGCAATAATACGTAATTTTTGCGTAAAGATATTTAGTTTGATGTACAGAATGCTTGGTTGACGGCTTCGTGAAGGGCCTGTTTACACCCTGTGTAAAATAAGTACTACATACTTATTTATATGTTAAGAGGCGCACATCACGACTCGAAGTTTGAGCCAAGGATTCGAATAGTGTACTCATTGTTGAAGAGTCAAATAAAATAAACAAAAAAAAAATAATTCACGTTAGTAGGTATTTTTGCTTAAGTCGAGTGCAAATAGACTAAAAATCAGAAACTTCTGACTAAGGTTGTACGTGGATGACTTTTTGTGGGACTTTTTGTGGAGTTCTAAAAAGCGAACAAGAAAATGTTCAGTAATTTTAACAGCTGTCATCAGTATTGCTGAATATTTTGAATGCAATCAGGACTTGTTAGATAGCTGACAAAATATGGATGTTTTTAAGAATAATTTATTTGAAAATGTGGCTGTACACCTCTGCCTAACCCTTCGGCGATTACAGCCGTAATGTTATGTTATTTGGTTTTTAGACGAAACTCGGTTAGAGGTATCGAAGTTAAAAAGCTAATTGCACTCGACTTTTAGAGAAACGAAATGCACCTTACTGTCCTTAGCATAAAGTTTATATTTGACCTACAACTGCACAAGGACATAGCAACTTATGATTATTTATTGAACATCAAACTAACCCCATAAGCTTCAGAGTTTAATTTAGAATGCAGTCACAAACCTGAGTTCCTTTAAGTGGCCACATCAGTTGCCATGGGGTGCAGGACACGGAGACCACGTCGAAGCCTTGTTCTAGGTATAGTGTGGCGTACTTCATAACGTGCTTCTGTCTAGCCAGGAGCCAGTTAATCATCACGCACATGGGCTTGTCGACCCGTTTGTTCAGCCTGGTGACAAAGAAAAATATTTAGCATATTGTATTGTAGAGAATGGAAATGGTGATGAAATAAATTATTTAAAGTAACGCACTTTGGTTAGAGACCAAGACCGAACTAAATCAATAGTATTTTTTGCACTAACAACATATACAACATTATATAATATATATATATATATATTATAAATATACAGTAACAACAATAACAGTCAATAGTATTTTTTGATGTCTAACTCATAGCAGACTGAGACTATATTGTTTTCTTTATGTGTATGCCATCTTGCAGGTCAACCTATGAGGCTGTCTTCTGCTTAACCGGACTAACGTGTGGGTGCCTTGAGTGTAAAGCCTCAAGCCAGGGAAAACTGCTGCTGGATAGAACTTCATTGACATAATTATAGAAAAAAACTAAATTTCCTGTATCTCGCAAAGATCGATATCCGCCAGCATGCCCAGCATACATACATACATACATACATATAAACAAACAAAAACAGACCCTTCACATCCGTCAACCAAAGAGATTTAAAATACTTATAGAGCGGACATTAGGAATATTTTCACACAAAATTTTTGATCTCGAACATTTTCGATTTGACACACGAATGCTACCTGACAAGCGGGCGTATGACATTAGACAGAACGATTTGTTACTAAGTATTAAAAAGTTTAGGATTACAATTTTCTTCGTCTTGTCCCGTCTATCGCTAATAAATAATTGAATGTCTTTGCCGTCAACCAAGCATTCTGTGCATCAAACTAAGTAACTTTACGCAAAAATTATTCCTGGGAATCGACTTTTTTTTTGGGGTGAAAAATCACGTTTTACGGTAGGACTCAATGGAAAGCACTCAAAGCATTGTGCTGATGGATGGATTAAATAGTACGGGGGTCGTGGAGGTGTGTAAAGTAAAAATCTTACATTAAAAACATGTTTTTAAAAAAAAAGCTTGTATAAAGTTGGAATTTTGACCCCCAATATCTCCGTAACTAGAAGGTTCCCAGGTATTGTCTAGAACAAAAAAAAATATCGCAAAGACGGGGAGAACGAATGCCTTTCGGCTATGTTAAGGGTCTATTTAAACCCTTTATACAGAGTTATATCAAAGACTAATAGTGGGACTCTGACCAAATATTATTGAAGGCCTTGAATTTGCATATTTAGCTTCATCGTCAACAAGCTTCTAATTACGCGCAGTAGTTCATCATTAGCGTATGTAAGAGCCAGTGTCATATTTCCTGTTCTGTGCACAATGAAGGAAACAAAAGACAGATGTTCAGAAACGTCACATGACGTTGAGGCTTGCGGATTACTCTTTGTAATCCCTGGTTGGTAGAAATAAAATATTTGCGATATGTGGAGGCGGGGCCTCGAGACCTACTGCGAAAGCTCCTAGCCAAACTATGTGGCATTTGTTGGAGTGTCCAAACATCTGCGCTTCTGAGGACCTAAGAACGCAGACGTGATTGCCGTGGCCACCTACTGGGCCCAACTCACCGAACATTACACAACACTCAAGAAATTCAAGGTCCTGTTAGCTCCTCGTAGCGGCGATTGGCGGCGGCGATCTCTCGCGTCAGGCCTTGGTTCAAGCCATGGTCCGGAGCGAGAGGGAATGGGAAGCCGTCACCTCCTTCTGCGAAGCAGTCATGCTAGTGAAGGAGGTGGCGGGACGTGAGAGAGAAAGAACCTCACGTCCCAGTCGCCGCGGGAGACGCCCTGGGCGTTGGGGGTCACGTGGTGGCTCCCGGCCACCGTAGGCGCGGGCCTGTGGACGGCGAGTTATGGGCCAGCTCGCCGTCCGGCCGTCTTATGACGACAGGCCGTGTCGACGGCGCGGTCGTGTTCCACGCGCGCCTCAAAGAGATGTCAGCAAATAAGTAGGGGTCCGCAAGGGCCGATGCCTGCCAGGGCTGCGGGACTGTTCGAAAGAGATACCGTGGCCCTGGAACACAAAGGGCAAAGAAGGAACATGGATGGGTTTTAGTCAGTACAAGTCTGACACTCCCTTCCGCTCCGCCCAGAGTGGGGGGGGTCATTTGATGATTTCCCATCCGGAAAAAAAAAAAAAAAAAAAAAAAAAAGGTCCTGTTAGCAAATCATCAATATCGCGTGCGCTCGTTATTTAGACATCCACAGCTGAATAAACCAATTTGGCTCAATAGCGCAAATCCTATCTGTCCTATTCTGCGTAGGATCATCAACGTCTCGAACGACATCGCCAAAAAGAGGTCAACCTTCTTTGTCCAGTCGTAAGACTTATAAAGTACCAAGGACGTTTAAAGTTATATGTTAGTTTATAGTTGTAATGAGTATTCCTCCTGACCGTTCTCGGTCATGGCGGCATTTCAGCGGAGACCATACATCGAAAGCTACACAGGAATGATGAAAATACTGGTATTCAGTCGCAGGGGAAATCCACTAAGGAGATGAGAGGATGGGATAAGTCTTACAGCGGGCCATAACTGTAGGATTGTGGCTCAGAATAGACAACAATGGAAACAGCTAGAGGAGGCCTTTGCCAAGAGGCGTGCTGAATTAAGAGATATACTTAAACAATAAAGAAAAAATAGAATAAAAAGGCTTATAAATCAATAAAATTCAGCCGAATCCGATTGGAAGCCGATCACAACAGTCAGGAAAAAGCCAGACAGATGATGATCCGTGTCCTATGCATCGATGTTCCAATACTTCTTTAGCCGGAATCACTCCACGCATTCGATCAAACGATGTAACATAGTAACAGATCACCAGTTCATTCGACCCAGTCCCCCGATTGGCTCCCAATTCAAGACGCGAAACAAATAGAATGTAATTATATCACAACTACACAAGTGTACCAATGAGATTGCGTAACGTTTGACATACGACATCACGTGTTGACTGCATTGCGAGAATAGGGTACATAGATTCGTCTGAGAGAAGATTGGACGCAACTTGGAAAGGAAAATATTGTCGAGAGAAGCTGAGTGTTTATTTGACATACTTTGGTGCCTACACTTACTTAAAATTAGTCAAAAAGTGAATAGCCATGCGATTTTGGACCATAAGTGCAATAACAGTAAAATGCCACCTATACTGCTGTGCACATCACTTCGGCATTGCGAGGCAATGACTGTGGCAGACTCTGAAGCTGAACTTTCAAAGTCCGAATTTTTGAAACTGCATTTGTTGAAAGTATCACTCAGAAACGTTTGGTCTATCGAATTTAGCACCTAATTCATATAGAGCATGGTCAACCGCAGAGAAACACGACAACTTGGTAATTAAAACATGTATCTAGTCGATTAAACGAGTACTGTGTTCCCAAGTTGCTTGCTGCAGGAAATAGACTATTACTGCTCGTAAACAAGAGGTTATTATGGCTTGCAAATGGTAACCAGCTAAAGAAGAAGTACACTAGGGCCATGGGGTCCGAGTGCCCACCTAGTCTTTCGGAACATCGCCAAGCGGTTGTTCGACTCTTCCCGGGCCGAAAGCCAAAGAATCAGCATAGCCATCCAACGTGGCAATGCTGCCAGCCTTCTGGACACTGTTTCTGTTGACAGCGATGTGGACGAATTATTGATGCCCTTTAATGCGTTTCTTTTTTCTAAATGTAGGTATTTTTTTTATTATTTTAAGTTTGGTTATATATAATAATGTAAATTGAAAAAATAAGAAGAATTAGAAAGAATCTTCACACGATAACGCGAAGATTCGCATACGAAGTAAAAGAGGCAGTTACTCACTTCATGGTCGCCGGATCTGCTGTCAGCTTGATCTTATCGTTGCTGATGTACTGGATATTTTTGGTGATGTCCTGCGTATGCGCATTGCGGTCCAGCGCCACCATTGCGACTGGGGCGCAGGATAACAGCGGGCGGAATGAGGCCTGGAAAGAAAGATACACTGTCACTGAGCTACATATCCTTAAAGGCTACATAAAGAAGGTTTGATAAGTGTGGGTGTCAAAATAGATATCTTTTGGAACACGACATTGAAAAGGAAAGACCAAAAATGAATTCCCTCTATTTTTGTACAGCATGAATGCCAATGGACATGGCTTCCGTTTTTTTCCGTTGAGGGTAAATGGAGGCTCTCCTTATATCTCCTTATGTAGCAAAGATATACGGTCTATGATTTAAATCATAGACCGTACTATTCATAACAATGTTACTCTTCAACTGATTTCTCCTGGCCGAGGCTATTAAATGAGATTGCTAGAAGGGATGTGTGGCGTTACGCGAATGGATAAAATAAGAAATGAGTACATAAGAGGAAGTCTGAAAGTGGCGCCGGTGACTGAAAAGTGTTGTGTGGTAATCGGTTGTCGTGGTATGGGCATGTGATGCGGAGGAATGAGGAAAAGGTTGTGAGGAAAGTTTTGAGTATGACTGTGGATGGGTATAAGAGTAGAGGAAGACCAAAGAAACGATGGATGGACTGTGTGAAGGATGATATGGCACGAAAGGAGGTGTCTGATGTCCAGTAAAAGAGAAATATGGAAGAAGAAGACTAGCTGGGCCGATCCCAAATGAATAATTGGCAAGAGAATGATGATGATGAGTCTATTAAATTAGAAAAGAGTCGTTACACAAAATATATGCTTCGACTTGAGGATTTCCTCCTGTTTTTCGTCGAAAAGCCGAGATGAATTACACCAATTACAATTCGAATTGTTTTTGTAAAGGCATTGTCCTTTGAACCGCAAAGTAAACATGAAGTTATATGAATTATTTAATGACTCAACATTTAAGGAAAACAGTTACATATTATTAAGTAGGTAGGTACCTAAACAAAAAAACTCATGAATGAATATCTGTAATCGTATTATTTTGTAAATGTTACTAGATGTGACTCACAGATAAATGCTCACGTGTAGGTTATGTGACAAAAATATTGTTATCAATATTACTTTTAGACGCGTTCGCGATAGCGTGGCCTTCCCCGAAAGTGCCACAACAAACGGTGTAAAAGCAGTTACATTTATTCACGTTACCAGCGTGGATACACCGCATAAAAACGATGTTCCGTACGTTTTCCATTTTTGTATGCATCAGCTGATTTTTTTTAAACAATCGACGAAATATTCTCCGTTCTCCATGTGTATATTTTAGCGAGCATGCGGTGCTGCATCCTGTATTCAAGCCTGTACCATATATTTGCGGAAATAAAACTAAATACAAGGTGTAAACGGAACCTTCACGAAGCACGAGTACCCCCTAGACCAGGACAGCCTACGGGAATATGAGTTTGCAAAAGGCAAACTAGAAGACATTTTTATATCCATATTCTGGTTGATCCCCAGGGTCAGTTGCCGAGAATCTCCTTTAGGGGAGGTTTTTATGGTTGCACACTGGAATAACTCTATTTTGTTTCCACATTGCATAGGTTTATTAGTTTTTCGATTTATGATTATTTATGATTTATGTACCGCACTGGGCACAGACAAAGAGAAGGTCTGGGTCTGAGCTGAGAACATATCTGATTATATGCTTTATGTAGATGGTGTTTATGGAGCAATTTGCACTGATTATGATACTGCTATACAGGGTCGAAACAGACACTTCACGAAGCCGGCAACCAAGCATTCTGTACACCAAACTAAGTAACTCTACGTAAAATTTATTGCTGGGAAATGATTTTTTTTTAAAGTGAGTGAAAGTAAATGAAATCACGTTTTACAGTAAACTCAATGTTACGCACTCAAAATATTGTGCTGTTGATTACATTGAATAGTAAAGGGGTCATGGAGGTATTTAAAGTTACAATATTAAAAACATGTATTTAAAATAAATCTTGTGCAAAAGTTGTTTCTTTGTCCTCCAATATCTCCTTAACTAGAAAGTTCCCAGGTATGGAACTCAGGAACAAAAAAAAAACCGCAATGACGGGGAGAACAAGTGCTTTTCGTCTTCGTTAAGGGGTCTGTTGCACTCATTATTTTGCATAACATTTCAAGTCATGAATTTACGCAACGAAACGCCCGATTGTAATACTTACATTATAAGGATTATGCCAATTATAACAACGTTAATATTAGTGAAGATATAGCAGTCATCCGTCACACAACGTTCATCTACCTCACACACACAAATACACAAAGTCATCCGTCAATCACACAAAGAGAAACTAGAACACGAAGGAGAAGAAGGCGATAGAGATAGGTGGAAATAAATACCTTTTTTGCTGCGGGACGCAGGATGTGGTATTTATTAAACCGACACAAGGTCGATTATCGGAAAACCGAAAAGAAAGCCGTGAAGATGTAATGTAACAGTAAAGGTAAATTGCTCACGTAACTGGCAATAGTGCAAAACTATCAAGCTCAAGTTCAATGTCAGTCGACGGCTCGGCCAAGTGTAGACGGACGGTAAAAAAGTTAGGCCGTACGTAGACTGGGCATTATATAATCGGTACTAATAATACATTATTATGTGTTGTTAACTTTTAATTTGTTGTAACAGGTGCGGATGGAGCCAAAGTCCAGTTACATCTTTAAATGTTACCTGTGCTAGTAAACGTTTTGAAAAGTATAGAGGAATTCTGCAGCCTTAAGCGAAAGTTGCACATCTGAACAAAAAACAAGTCCAGCCTAGAGATAAGAAATGTTTTGTGTACCTGTAACTATACCGACCTCATTAAGAGCGTTAACGACTTACGGCATTTCATACAAACTTTCAAGTCCTTGAACTTTTCGAAATGTCTTTTTAAACAAAAGATAATAGAAAATTTCTGTTTCTATAGAAAATCTAAAATTGGTCTAATTTAGCAGTAACAGTATTTTTCTGAAATGTTCTCCGTCAACTTTTTAGACTTATGTATCCTGCTTATGCGTATGAAGTTTCATTAAAATCGGTTCAGTCATTTCGAAAAAAAAGGCATTGAAAGTTTGTATGAAATACCGTAAGTCGTTAACGCAATTAAATACCCCGAAATACAGGAACGCAGCTCAGCGGTTAAATAGCGTTGAAAGTTACATGTACTTCTTACGGTGAGCTTTTTCATAATGGAGTTCTTCCCCAACTAAAACTACTTTGACATTGATAGAATTTTGGTATACAACAGCAAAAGAACCGAGACCCCGCAGTGTCTTTGAAAATACGTTAAGCTGTTTGTCCACGTCCTCATGCGCAGATCTTTAACAGTCGTTACGGATGCTCAGAATCCTGAAAGTCTGACAGTAAAGAGGTAGCTCGTTACTCGGTACCTGAGTCAGATAGGCATAGTCTCCATGTAAAAGCCTGGTATTCAACAGCACCTGGTTGGACTGCAAGCCAAGCCCGACATATCTGCGAAAAGGCTGGGCTGATGATGATGATGAACAGACAAAAACAGTACTAGGTCAATGTTCCACTTGGCAAAATTCAGCGGAAATCCGAAACAGCTATGCTAGTCTGCGCACCAGAAATAGTTGCATTTGTAATACTGCAATAGATGAATACGTAAACAAAGTCATTTATCGGTTATGTTTTATGTGCGAATATTAAATATTGTTACAGTGTTGTTAAACAGCATTAACCTAGAACCTGTTCACAGCCATCCGTAGGTATATTTTATGTGTGTAAGGTATCAGTCACAACGTCGACGAGGAAGCTATCTATCGATTATTATCTCGCTCAAGAAACGGATAAAATTTTCTAGTATTCGTGTCAGTTAAAGAGATACATGTGAAGTTATCAACAGTTGATAAGTATCGCTGACTGTGACTGTTCACAATGCCGGCGATACTCGCTTCTCGCCCGGTAGGACAGTTGCCTTAGGCTGAGTTTCCACCAGAGATGAGCGAGGATGCGTAGCGAGGAATGTATGTGAGACTATCCAATAATATCGTTCCTTTTTCACAGTTTGAGCTATGTGATTGGTTAGTTCTACACCCATCCTTCGCTTCGCATTCTCGCGCATCTTTGGAAACGCAGCCTTAATGTATGTATAACCTGTAGTAGTTTAGAATTTTTTGCTCGATTAACTGCTTTAACAATTTGCAAGGTCTAAAGGTTGAATAGAATCAAGCAAAGATATTTTGCGATGTGAACTGTGGCTTAGAAATGCAAAATTAACCCAGGTTTTGTGGCTTCGGTCCAGCTGCAAAGGAGTTAGCGGCGTTTTGTAACCACGGTCTATTATAATACGCCGTTTAAAATGATGAAGAAATTCTGAGCGTTAATTCTTTGAATAACTTGATTCAATCTTGGTTGAACAGGCTACTAACGGTCATTCCACTTGAACCCATGGAAGGCAAGTGAAAATTCACTGAAATGGAGGGCAGAGGTGAGCCTGATTCTGAACGATTCTTGGCATTTCACCTCAAGGTAAGAAATGTAAAAGTGTTTCAACTACCAATTATTCAGTAGTTACTAATTTTTCATAAAACACACATACAGCTGTTTCATACAATAGTGCAACACTTACACAGTCAAATTGAATGGAACGGTTGATTTAAAAAGAAACCGGCCAAGTGCGGGACGTATTTACACGTACACAGGGTTCCGTAGCACCAAACAATATAATAAAAATATTTTGAAGACTCATTCATATGTTGTATTGTATTACATACAATAGAAAAATAAATTTATTTTTCATTTTTAAAGACCTTTAGACACCCCGCACGTACAGGATTGTTATTTTTTTTTTTTTAAGTTTCTTGTCCATGAATTGGGACAATACAAAAATAAAAACAAAAAAAAAGGTTTTTATTTTTGTATATCGTAAACCGGTCCACAGAATACATCTACCTTCCAAGTTTCAACTGTGTAGTCTTAAATTTCGGAATAAAGTGGCTGTGACATACACACGGACGGTCAGACAGACAGACAGACATGACGAATCTATAAGGGTTCCGTTTTTCGCCATTAGGCTACGGAACCCTAAAAATATGATGAATTTCTATGTGGGGTTCAGAATGATCTACTGAATGCGTGTTAAGTGTTTGTTTGTGCGTCGGTGTCTCTTCGAGCCTGTATAAACCTCACTCACTAACTGTGTTTAAGTAGTTACTGATTGCTTTTTAATTTAACCATCAAATATGTTGTTGTCAGCAATGCTGATAACAAGCGTGACTATTTCACCGTTATAAAACTACATTCGTGATTATAACAAAAATTGAGTCATAGGCAACATTACATAATGGTGCATTTCGTTCACAACGGGTAAACGGATGGATGGATGGATGATGTTGGATGCGAGACGCAAGGGATCGGTCAATGTGGCGACACTTGGGGGAGGCCTATGTCCAGCAGTGGACGTCTTTCAGCTGAAATGATGATGATGGGTAAACAAACCACTTTTTCGTTATGGCACAAAATAGCTTGATAATTTCACCAAAATTTCACACGTCAGGATGGCCGAGCGGTCTAAGGCGCCAGACTTAAGGCTTCCTTGCTTACTAAACGTAAGTCGAGTTGTTCTGGTCCTCTCTGAGGGCGTGGGTTCGAATCCCACTTCTGACAAAACTGTTTTGCTTTTATTATTTTTCTGTTCCGTAAATTTGTTATTTTGTTATGGTGTGCTACATATATAATCATTAGGACCTGTTACGTCAATATTTTTGTGGTAATTCCATTATTAATTACACTTTTTAATACTATCTATCTAGACAAAAAAAAAACGTGTTTCCGAGGAAATCAGATATAACCGGCTGCGTAATTGTGATATCATAATTATTAAATTGCTGATTAGAGAGTTATCTTTCAAATGATACATTATTCTATTTTAGTCATACGACTGTTTGTAAATTCTGTCTGGGCTGTATTATTTATCAAAATAATGTCGGGCTATTGTAGCTTTATTCAAAGTGAAATATTTTGGCAGTTTTTCATTAAGGGCTTCAAGGTGTCCCTGTCCAAAACTTATACCCTTATTCTCAATCTAGTCAATAAAAATAACAAACTACACCATTAGGTCTACTCTAGAAGCACGAAATTTCGCACAAGTGTTCCTTACATAACGAAGGTAAGCTCTAAGAAAAGAATTTCTGAAAATTCATTCCCCATAAGGGAAAGGAGGGACTGACAGTTCGTCATGTTCATAACAAAGTTACTTAGACTTTAGTTTATAAGTAAATAGTTAGTAGTATATTCATTAATTCATCTCAAAAAAAAAATCTATAAAAAAATAAAAATAAATAATAAATATATATAATAAAAAAATAATAAATAAAAAAATATATTAAAATAAAAATAATAATAATATTATAATACATATATATATGTCCATATATAATTTTTTTTTTTAATTTTTTACTAAATATTACTGATACTGTTAGCCTGCGTCATCCCACTGCTGGACAAAGGCCTCTCCCCATGTCTTCCGGTTGCTACGATCCAGGGCTAATGTGGGCCACTGGTCGTTTGTTTTGTCCAGCTCGTCCCGCCATCTTCTATGAGGTCTGCTGCGACGCCTTCTGGCTGTGTCAGGGCTCCAGAAAGTGGTTATTTAGGCCCTCAGCTCATTGGGCATGCGGCAGACGTGGCTAAATATTATTATTTCTAAATATTGGTCCGCCAGTGTCGGGAGCAGGGTCCAAGCTACCGGTAGTTAGGACTCCAGAGACAGGAACGTCCTCACAATGCGGGCCGTTTCGAGGAGTACTGCCTGCTAAATCAGGCTCTTGATCCAACCGCTTAAGGAGTATTATCATTATCAAGGAAAGTCATCATCGAGCTCTCAAGAATTTACCAATGAGAAAACCCATTGGCGACACGGGTTGTACTAAATAAAATAATACCAATGGTCCACCATAGGTTTTTCTTATAAAGAATGCCAGAATCCGGGCACATGTTATGTCTTGCGTTGCGCGGGAGTTGATTCGGACGATCATGCTTTCTCAATGCAACTAGGCGGAACGGATTGTTATATTATCACATCTTGATAGTTTTATATGCCATTCTATCTTACAAGAAGCGAAATATTAAGTTTTATTGATTGTTTGTTTATTTTCCATTAAAAATGAATTAAATTCGCTTAAAGGTAAGTAGCTCTTGTAGTCTTCAATTCGGTTCTCTCATCCAGGTCAGCCATCGATCTGAGATGTCTTATTCATAGTTTTAAACTGGTACCGGCTCAAATAGGCAAACAAATATTTTTAAAGTGCAGGACTGTGAAACCTGGTCACAATACAGCACTGCAACAGTGGGCACACCACACATTAACAATGTCTATTCTTTTGACAGTTCAATAACATTTATCTTACAAAGCAGTCAACCAAGCATTCTGTACACACGGCTATACATTTCCACTATAACTTGGCCTCGCTTTCTATAGATTTTCTATACAATGAGAAATCCGCATAAACTGGTTTTGTAAAGTTTGATTGGACGTCGTGCGTACATCAAACTAAGTAACTCTATGCAATAATGATTGCTGGGAAACGACTTTTTTTTTGGGAGATAAATCACGCTTTACGGTAGGACTGTGTGTAATTCAAAAGATTGTGCTAATGGATATATTGATTAGTCGTGGAAGTAATTAAATTAAAGTCATTAAAAACTTTTACTTAAAAAAAAAAACTTGTGAAAAAGTTGGAACTTCGAACCCCAATATCTCCGTAACTAGAAGGTTCCTAGGTATGGTCCAGAACAAAATTATCGCAATAATATCGTAGGGCAGACAGACAGATAAATAGACTCATAAAAAGATAAAATATCCTCTATTTACATTTCCAATTGAATGCCTACAACAAAAGCCTGTATCGTGCCTTATCGCTAGCATTAATAACTCAAATAGGTATAGACGAAGAACGTGCATCATCTTTTAGACGCGTGTTACCCACGTGTGTTCAGTGCTCACAGTTCGGTCCACACACAATACCGTCAGTCAGTCACGAAAAGCGTGTCATATATACTTTTCTGTCTCTCTTTCTTTCTTTCTCTCTTTCTTTCTTTATATTTTCTAGAATTGTTTAAGCCGGCTACATCCGACAAGAGTAAAGGGTGTGCTAAACGAAAGTGCGTAATATGAGTATCGCGGGGGCTTTTTTATTGCACCCCAGATGTCTTTCGTCACGCCATATCGTTAGCAACTGGTTGCTACATTTCATAAAAATTATATGCAGCCTGTTACCTGTGTACTGATAACTAGTGGAAGAACATCAAGTCTATGCTGTAAGTTGGTGAAATCAGTCGTGTGAAAACACTTTTTTGTGTAAAAAGCTAAAAATTAAAGCGTGTCTTTTTGAATATAGGACGATTCAGGATCCACAAATGAATTTTGCTGTTGAACTATCAATATTTTCTTTCTATACAACAGGGCAAGATTCGCCATACTTTGGTAAGTAGCCGGAGTCTCTATATTAGTTCTCAATAACAAAGATTTACAAGCAACAATGAGACATCATCTGAACAGCGCGTGCCGGCTGATTGGCTCGTTCAACACAAATGATGATAACTCAGTAATGTTGGCAGTTTCCACGCTACCGCAGGGTCCCAACAACTACTGATTGTTCTGAATCATTCGTTCGGGATAATTCTTCCTTATTTATACAGAATCTTGAATATGGATGATTGATGCTATCAAATAAATTGTGTGGTGATTGATGCTATCAAATCATGTGAGTATCCTCACATTAAACCGATAGAAATCTTTCTACAATTTGTCATTTTGTCTATTCTTCCGTCGACAAAATCTGTTTCCACGGTGGTCTTTGTCAGCGGAGATTAGCCATCGGCGCGGGAGATATTATAGTGTTTGCGCAGGCACATGTGCACTTTCTGTTCCTTTACTCTCATAGTCCGATGGGACGGCAATCCGTTACGACCGGAGAGAGATGCAAGTGCAGGACCAACGGCTTATCGCCAACTTCCTATCTTCGGGCTGTTATTGAGAAATACTAAATGGAAAAACTCAGTGACACTTTATGCCCGACCCGAGATCGAACCCACGCTCCGTAGTCGAGCTTGCTGACTTCGAGACCAACGGAGCAGTTAAACCAAAAAATTATCGAAACAAAGGCTAGAAAGTTTGGAGACTTCGTAGATGAAAGCTAATAGAGTTATACCAATGGAAAAATAATAATAATAAGACATGCAGCATCGATCATCGATCCTAATATAAATGGTAGAATCTTACAATTGTAATTTTGTTAATATTGATATTTTTGTATGCTCAAAATCCAAATTTAAATCTAATGTTATGAAAATTATTATTAACCAATAATGTTATTAGGAATGTAAGCTAGTCTAGATTTTATTATTTATTTGCTTTTAGTGTTAATTATGACCAAGCAACCAAATCAATTGGAATCTCTATTTTGCGTGATGTAATTTAATATGTCGATTATTTAATTATTTAACAATTGCTATTTGGTAGTTCTATAATTATTTCTTATTAATGTGATATAATTATTTATTATCTACCTAGTGGCACTCATTATCATATTTTCTTTTGTTAATATACGGATAATGTAGTGTGCTGCAATATTGTTAATATTTTGTATTATGTTTCCTCTGTTCCAAGATATATTGTACTTGTTTATTGTCCCTGAATCAATCAAACAAAAAATTGGGACAAGGGCAGGACGACTAAGATTTGGTTCTATATAATGGCTTATAAAAATAATGCATTCAGAAAACCACTTAGGACCCTACGCCTAACCAACCATAACAACCAGTTTAAGAGTTGGATCAGCCCACCCATCTAATAAAACAAAGGCACTTACAAACAGCTATTTTTAGAACGCTAGGTTCTATTTACTAGTCGTAACAACGCTATTTGGCAAGTGCAATGTTTACTTTAAAACAACACAGTTCCTGTTTACTCCTGGTGGCCTAGTACACAATCAGACAGGAAATATGTGACGCATAAGATTATGACGCGACCCTCATGTGAAATTAGATGAATTTCGTGACATAAATGTCGCCGTTGGTGAAAACTTGATACAAGGGATGGACACCCCCGCCGCGGGAGACGCCCTGGGCGTCGGGGGTCACGTGGTGGCTCCCGGCCACCGTAGGCGCGGGCCTGTGGACGGCGAGTTATGGGCTATCTCGCCATCCAGCCGTCTTATGACGACAGGCCGGGTCGACGGCGCGTTCGTGTTCCACGCGCGCCTCAAAGAAATGTCAGCAAATAAGTAGGGGTCCGCATGGGCCGATGCCTGCCAGGGCTGCGGGACTGTTCGAAAGAGATACCGTGGCCCTGGAACACAAAGGGCAAAGAAGGAACATGGATGGGTTTTAGTCAGTACAAGTCTGACACTCCCTTCCGCTCCGCCCAGGGTGGGGGGGGGGGGTCATTTGATGATTTACCATCCGAAAAAAAAAGGGATGGACACCCTATATAAAATTTAATAGAAATTTAAAACCATATTTATTTGTTTCTGACGAACGAAATAAGCTCAAATGATCAGCGTTTCCGGGTGTTGCCACGACAATTCACTGTTATCAAAGTGGCGCCATGTCAACACGCTGCTATTGCGTCTACAGTGAATTTTGCGTTTACAACTGACGCCTTTAAACTACGCACAAATAAATGCAATCAATACGCATTGTTGAAACACTAATCTTGAACTCGTGTTTCTGTAAACCATAGTCAATAACCTTGGTAATACAAACCTTACTAACCTATATTTCATAACAAACATCGTAAAACGCAATACGCACTGCATGGTGCGCTCGCGCACTGCATAGCCACGTGACAATGACGTCAACAGAGTAGTTGCCAAGTGCACGTTATACGGAACTGATCTATCGTGCGATGTTGCGCTATGAGATGCGTTTACGAATGAATGGTTAATGTAGGTCCAGAATTGTAATCGTACAAGACGAAGTTCCATAACCGTAACATATAATCACACCTGTAATCCCCGAAGGATTAGGCAGAGATGTACCCCAATGTCTCATGTAATAGGGAGCGAGCCTGTTGCTATCAATCGGGCACAAATCCAGATTCTGGGCACCTTCCGGAAATTCCATAAGAGAACGTAAAATCCTACTTTGATAGGAATCTATTCAATCTTAGACAGAATATTGAAAAAATCCAAAACATTCTTATTACTGGTCTAAAAAGAAATGAACACATTAAGCATAGTTATGTATTTCCTTAAAATAGCAAAACCTTCGGAAGTGTTATTATGTAACTGTTACTGAACTATTGTGGTTTCTAATCTGGGTGTATGAAAATCTGTACTCCACAGCTTTACAGCTATTCGCTGGTGAAATTGACCTTTACACATTGGTAGTATTGGTACTCAACACAGTACCTATACTACCAATGCCTATGCAAGCCCTTGATTTATTGTAAGCTATTCTACAGGAGACTGACTTTGCCATTTTTTTGTTTTTGATATCTTTTCCTGAGTTCCATTTTGGAACTGGGTGGAACTGGGCAGGCCACATCTGCCGCATGTCGCATCAAAATTGGCAACAGATTGGGTTCCGAACAACAGAACCCCATCAAAGATGATGATGTGACGAGCAGGACTCTTACCAAAAAATTAAGCCCCAATAGCCAAAGAGAGAGAAAAATGGAAAGAGGGAAGGGAGGCATTTGCCCTGCAGTGGGACACATAAGACTCATAATAAAAATATAATATTTTTTGCTACAATGTTACTTTCCAAACGTTTCAAATGGTGCATCGGGTCTATAGTCCAATGTTCTGATGTAAATAAGGCCGTTACTTCTTTTATCGCTCTAATCGGACATGCATTCTTATTGCACATTAATCTGATAACCACGTCAGTTGATGATTAGGATTACATCAATACTGAATTTACATCTTTACGAATTGGACTTGAACTAAGCATTTGACTTGGGAACAGTAATTAATTATTAATAATAAAAAAAGTGTTATTTTGCAATGCTTTCAGATATTCGTTCAGATTTACAACGACGGTCGTACCAACGTGAGCAATAATGTTTACTGAGAAAAGACAGTACAACCTCTGCGTCTTCAATAAATAATAATAACCTTGTAGCAGAGTAGGTAGACATTTTTGCTTTTACACTGAGTGAATTCACAAGGATAAAATTATATGTAATCAGTTATAAATTTAAGTTGTTAGTTTGCTTCACTATTGCTTTGGGTTGTGCCTGTAAAAATAGTTGTGTAATGAATAAATAAATTTAAAAAAAAATATTTATTTAAAGATCGCGGTTGCCTCAGGGATGTCTATTTGGACCGCGTCTTTTTTCAAGATTCGATGGTCGAAAAAATTACACTGTCAACCAACAGATTAATTAAATTTCATAACTTAGACTATAGCGTCTGAATTCAGGCTAAATCCAAGTCTTCTCTGGACCTAACCTGACCTGGTATAAAATAGTTCTTCAAAAGCTGATGCAAATATTCGCATAGAATCAGTATGATTGAGGAACGTATTGTAATTTCTATGTACCTACATGTACAACACCATAACAAAGGAAACTCAAGTGCGGACCTATTAGTGAGTAGTGTTTATTTAATATACATAGAAGTAGTTCTTCTGCATGAAGTAGTACTCACAAATTTTCCATTGCTCCTTAATCCAACTTTTCCATGGTTAACTGCTAACGAAACTGCATTTTTTAAGGCACTCATTTTACCTGCAAATAAGAGAAACAGTACGTCAGTAAAAAAAAAAAAGGAAAGCCGTAAAAGATGAAAGTATACAGGGTGTTAAGAAAATCGAAGTGCAAACTGTTACCATGAATTCAATACCCCATAATTCTAATTCTAGACCCATCAGTGTTTGTTGGCCGACCGTTCAGTAGTTTTAGCGTAGACTTTTTATCGGCCAGTATTTGTTTATTTATGTACACACAAAACACATGACTGTCGATAGTTTAGTCGTGGTTTAGTTCCGCTCTTAATCAGTTTGAACATTATGCTAGTGCGCATATTCCAACGTTCTGGTATTGGCCCATAAATCAGTTTGATGGGATGGGCTACACGATTACCTTCAAACTATACTATCGGCCAACTGTTAGATCAGGATGGCGCTCTTATCTAGCTCATACTTGCTGATTGTTTAATCGCCCGACTCTGCGAGGCGCTCTCTTCAAAATCCTACCAACGAGCAAATTCTTCGAACACAGTCGACCGATTGTTGGTTTGGTTTGCGCATTCGTCACCAACCCGACGGTTTAGTTGGCCTAGTGTGCGCGCTAGCTCCACTGTCTGGAGGACACGGCGCGGCATACGCTGGCAGAGTGTGTCGCATGGGAGGAGCCGCGCCGTGCCCTCATAACAGAAGTCGGAACCGACCTGTCGCTACTGGCCGTCGCTCGTTCGATGGTCGGGAGCGCAGAGTCGTGGGATGCGGTGATCTCCTTCTGAGAAACCATCATCTCACAGAAGGAGGCTGCGGAAAGGATGAGGGAGGTCGAGACCACTCTCCCGACCCGCACAGCAGACGTACCGAGCGTCGGCGGAGGGCGGACAATGCCCTCTTCCAGCCCCCCTAATAGGGTGCAGAGGGACGACGGACTTGGGGCGTCCGCCACCCCCCCATATAACTGGACCCGAGGCGGTGGCTCGTAGTGTTACACGCGCGCCCCTAATGAAAGTCGCGGGGGTGTACACCTCACTCCCCCCGTGGATTTGAGGAGGCCCGCAGACGCGGTCCGGCACTAGCCGGGGATCGTGGAAGGCGCACTAGTTCCCATGATCCCCGGTGCAAGTGTGGGAAGGGAACACCGGGTTTGTTTTTAGTTAGTTTGAGTCTGACAGACCCCTCCACCCGCCCCAGGGCGGAGGACATCCGTGAGGATATTCCACCAAGAAACAAAAAAAAAAAAAAAGTGTGCGCGCTAGCAGCCCAACCCGACTAAACTATCGGCCGATAGAAAGTCTGCAGTCTCTAATAGTTAAAACGTTTTTAACAATCCCATGTGTGTTATACACGGGCTTATTATAACATAATACACTACTCCACACACACACACACACACACACTACTACAGCTATTATAATTTTTAATATATTTAAAGAAACGGGCTTGCAGTTATGTTAAATACTGTAAAAAATTAAGTAACTAAGCTACCTATTCGTCCAAAGATGCACTTTGACGAGATAAGAGTCCGTTTAACTGATAATCTACGAATGAATGCAGAATTTTCTTCTCGGGACTGTAATTTATATCAATTTCCAGTAATCGGCTATTTACTGTGCATCTGATGGTATTATTGTCCATGAAATCTTGTAATGGCAATAGACAATAGGGCACATGCAATTTATAAAATTGCATTCATAGGTACAGGCCAGCAGCACATCAAGCTACTACAATCTGTCAAATTTCTTTAATACATTTTCAACTTTATCGCTAAAGCATTAGGTTCAAGGTTGATTGGGAAAATTTGACAGTTTCCGGTAGCTTGATGTGTGGCGTCTGTACTTACAGTAATCACAGTTTGTAAGAGAGTTAAACTTGCCCGAAAACACACTTTACACTACAAAATAATGTTCCAAAAAATTTACTCCGAGATGCCAAGGTTGTATTCGGAAAAGTGTACTGTTTGATTTAATATAAGTTAAACAGCCAATATCAGAAGTGTGTGATTAACATCCTCATCATCTCCCTAGCCTTTTCCCAGCTATGTTGGGGTCGGCTTCCAGTCTAACCGGATGCAGCTGAATACCAGTATTTTACATGGAGCAACTGCCTATCTGACCTCCACAACCCAGTTAGTACTGGGTAATACTATACCCCTTGGTAAGACTAGTTGTCAGGGGCCACTGAGTACCAACGGCTTGACGTGCTTAACATCCTAATCACGAAAAAATAAAATCAGCTGTCCCATACACTCGGGTCGATCAGGACCACTGAAACTCGAACAAACATTTATTGATGTGCCTACTTTTGTCCAATTATTGCCTTATTGGTGATACGTAAGTTCTACGCCGTTTTGAGATCAGGGTCGCGGGTTCAATACCCTGTCCGGGGCAACTAGATCGTATGCTACTTGTTTCAGACGACGTTCAGTAGCGCAGAGCAAAGTATGCTCCGGTTGCATTTATCTATATGAAAATACCAAAAATATTACTTGAGGGCCTTAAATGGCCGCTTTAGTAGAATCATAATATGATAATAAATCAAATAAGTTACAATTCGTAAAATGGGCCCAAAGTGACAATTCATAATATTACTGCGTCTGTCTGTGATCATTTTAAGAATTTTAACGGGGAGCGTAACATACTCGAAATCGTCATATTAACAATTCAAAATCATTTACTACGCCATTTACCTACGTTGTCGAGCAATGGATTACGATTTTTTTTTAAATCCTTCGGATTGAAATAGAACAGTGTGTTACGCAATTGGGGTGCTGTTTATAGGAGTCAGGTCACGTAAACAGCACCCTAACTGCGTGGCCCGAAAGTTGTTTTTCAAAAAACACGAAAAGTTTGTCAATTTGTTTGGAAACTAAGTCGTTAACGCAGTTTATACAGTTTCTATCATTGACCGGTGGAGATGTATTTAGCGATTATTTTGGACTCTTTATAATACCATGTATCCATAGCCCAATACCTAAGGAATATCTCAAAGTCCAGCATGATAAGAATTTTCCCTTGAGAGAGATTTGTAGACACTCAAGTATGGCTTGTACACCTTCACGCACCTTCTAAATTCTTAATCACACATTCATGCACCTACATTGATTAATAATCAAGCACACAGAGTTTGTTAGTTTGGATGTAGGAGGTAATCTCCGAAACTACACATCCCTCATCATTCACCTGCACTTATCCCAATTTGTTTGGGATCAGCACAGCATGTCTTCTTCTTCCATGTACATCTCTATTACTGGTCATCTCCTTTCTAGCCATATAATCTAAGAGTATTTGAGCTAAGCTGCAGACGGACATGGCAAAACTATAAGGGTTCCTTTCCTTGTTGACTACGGAACCCTACAAATTATTGAGCAGTATTACACAAGGATAACATAACATGACGCCCGTAATCCTCGAAGAGTTAGGCAGAGGTACCCCGATAGTAACACCCACAATTCGCATGTAATATTTAAGTCCCATGTTATAAGGAGAACCTATTATAAGTCATATTTGACAGGTAAGCATGTGCTTACCTGTCAAATATGACTTAACAAAATTCTAAAGAGTAGTCATTAAATTAAAATAGGTGAGCATTATATTCCTGTTTTAATTTCTAATGGTATCATAGTTTGAAACAATCAAGACTTACATGACACATTGACTTTTGAACCCGGGCGCAATCTTTATCACAGTAAGGTATTCTTTTGTTCATAAAATGTTAATTAGTCATTGGTTGTTCTATTCTTTAGGCGCAGGTAAATTGTTTTATTGTACGATATTGTTTCAACTCATTTTAATTATTTAATTTAAGTTCTTGTACAGAGGTAAATTGATTAATTGCAGGATATTGTTCTAACTTGTTTTAAATTGTATATTACTGGTGTCAGCAACACTACGTCAACGCGCGTATTTTGCGTGCGGGGCTTGTTCTAACTTATTTTAATTATTTATTTAAATTGTAAATTGTTTTAATGTAGAATATTATTTAAACGCATTTTATTTATTTATTTGGGCATACTTGACCTGACCAATGTCTTATGAACCGGCAATAATCTATAGCGATACCCAACATGTCTGTGTCGATTTTATCTATATTTTTTTTACTTTTAAATACATTTTTTATAGTAATTAATTTATCAAACAGACACCAATAAATTTCAAAAATAAAATTAACAAAAATAACTATGGATATCCGAGTGAAGGTTGAAATGGCATTAAAGGAGGTGTCTGATGAGATGACAGTTAAAGAGAAATAAGGAAGAAGACATGCTGCGCCAACCCCAAATAAATTAGGATAAGGGCAGGAGATTGATGATGATGAACAAGACACCAAAATTATTTGAAGCTGAGTTTCTTTTAAAGGAAGTAGCAATAGACAGTTGTATCTTCCCGTTTTCTTAAGTATATTCCAATTTTACATTTATATTCTATATGTATAAAATTCAGCTATTTTATTTAATTCACACTTTATTTAACTTGTTTCTTTTAACTGGTGAAATGAGTGTACTATAGAACACCCTGCGGAAAAATACTGGTGTGATGTTATGTTGTTTATTTAATTAATGAACTTTAGAAAGTAGCAACCCAGTTGCAACATTGTAGAGAAATAGAGATGCCAAACATGTAACTATCCAGTTTTTATTATTAGTTTCAAGGCTATCACTAATTTACCCTATTATAGATCATGTGTTCAGATAGTATAGCAGCTATCTGTTTAGAGAGCTTATTTATTCCGCTAAACATCAATTTTTTTTATAATTATCTAATTGAGTATTTTACAAAGTACATTTTTCTTTTTAAATACAACTATAACTTTGGTATGTTATTACTGAACAAAATATTAATTTCCAATATTTTTATTTTAAGTTTTTTTATTGATAAACGATCCTCGCGCAGAATATTTTTTTTTAAATGGTTTCTTAAATCGGAAGTGTATGCCCTACCCGTTTACGCAAATTATGACATACCATTATATTAATTTGAATAAATTTCTAAATAAAAAGTTCGTCTAAACTGTCCGCCACATTGGCTAAAATTTCCCTTCACGCCGGGCAAGTTCTAAAGTTCACATTACTAGATATTCCTCCCTGCACATAGAAACGGCGTACAGTTACGTTAATTAATCAGTAAATACACACAACTTACCGGTTTATACTAAAAGCTGGAAACGGGAAAATATCTGATAACTGTAACTGAATGAAACTTAGTAGAAACTAGTCGGCACAACTGAGGTATCACTACACAAACTATAGAATTAATTTATTAAAAAGCAACTAACACGCACTCACTGCGTGATTTGAGTATTTGACGCTATGATTTGACGTGCGGCGTGCCGTATTGGATAAAGTGCGGACACGATAAAAAAATATCACTAATCACTATTTAGGAGGGTAACATTGCATCGACTTTCCGAAAATCAGTCCGATTGATTAGAATGTCAGTGATGGCAAAACCTTACGTTCAGAAATTCAAACATGCTGAACGAATGCTAGAAAAATTATATCTAAATGATCAATAAAAATAGCCGGAACATATAATTTTATTTTGTAAAGGTCCTGGATAATCGTAAATACT
The DNA here is from genome assembly GCA_963576755.1 of Noctua janthina. Lineage (NCBI taxonomy): Eukaryota > Metazoa > Arthropoda > Insecta > Lepidoptera > Noctuidae > Noctua > Noctua janthina. The sequence continues at coordinate 14,848,611 of OY755061.1, forward strand.
GATTTTATTTTATTCGGTTTGTGTATGTGCCGTATTTTGAGTGAGAGTTGAGAGTCAGAATTTCTGAATGATTTTCTAAGCAACAATGTCAAAATCACATGGCGATGTTGTCATACTTGTCATTCTTTCGTGTGAGAGTCCAATCCAATGCATGTGGTTATTTACATATTAAAATAAATAGAAAACGTACGTTTTTTGAGAAAATACAAATACATTAATTATCCATTACATAAAATGAATGAAAACGATGAAAAGGAGTTTGCAGAACTTGGAGTTAAGACCTGGCTTATCAAGCAGTTATTTAGTCTGGGTATGTGTTGTATTTCGTACGTTAAATTAAAAGTGTTATTGTTACATTTTTAGACGCAAAATCTTGTTAGTATTGGTATCACTTATTCCCCGTTGCTCGTCTGTAGCTTATCTTTCTGATTAGCCTTTTTTTGTTCTCTATATCTGAGTAAACCCACTTCTAAGATGACCCTCTGGTGGTCCATGGTTTACCCTATTTCTATTATTTTCCAATGTCCAGGTTTACGTTTCAGCATACCCTTCTTCTATCCCCTCTTTCTTTCTGAAGTTTAGGTTAATTAATACTTTAATAAAAAAAATTGCGAGTGTAACCCTAGATTGCAGTTTTGTTACATCACATATTTTTTCAGGTATTAGAAGCCCAACACCTATCCAAAAAGCTTGTATATCCCGCATATTAGCTGGTGAAGATTGTATTGGAGCAGCTAAGACGGGTTCAGGCAAAACTTTTGCATTTGCACTGCCCATATTACAACATTTGGCTGAAGACCCCTATGGGATCTTTGCTTTAGTGCTGACACCAACACATGAATTGGCTTATCAGGTAAGTAAAATGTTTTAACTTTTTTTATTATTTTTTTCAAATGTTTGTACATACACTAAGACATCATCAGCAGCCTTGCCCCACCCACTGCTGGGAATAGGGCTCCTCCTTTTTGTACCATTCGTCAACCTAATTCTAATATGGCATAAGTCAACAGCTGTTGGCCAACCAACAATTTTTGCAATTTAGATGGAGTGCAGCGAATTGAGTGTCTCTAACAAAATGTTAAAAATTAAATAATATAGATCATTAATTTCAAGTTTCCTAAGAACTTAACAGAATGAAAACTTTTTTTCTGCATTCTGGACGATTATGATCTACGCCATATTAGAAATTGCTTGATATCCCCTTATAATACTTATTGGTAATCTCTATCAATATAGAGTTATTTAACATAAAAAAATATTCTAGAATGTGCTTGAACATTTAATTGACAGCAAGTCTTAGATTAAAAGACATACAGTTATCGCTTATCTTAACTTATACTGTTACTTACGGGATATCTTCTGTGATTATTGGTTATTTTGAGCTCCCGATATTTCGACGTTCTTGCAAACGCACTGAACGCTGGATGTCATCCCGGATCTATATTCTTGTTAGTAATCACTTCTGTCATAATCTTTCAGATAGCGGATCAGTTCAGCATCCTAGGCCAACCACTCAAGCTAAGAGTATGCATTGTGACCGGAGGATCAGATCAACTGGAAGAATCTCTGAAGCTCGCCAAACGACCCCACATAGTTGTGGCTATGCCGGGGCGGTTGGCAGACCATATTACCGGATGTGACACTTTTAGTTTGAAGAAAATCAAGTATTTGGTGCTTGATGAGGCTGACAGGTACAATAAGGTTCTTTTTTTATTTGCAAATCTTTCAGTATACACCAAAACCACCTGTTTAGAATAAACACCTGTTTAAAATAAACAATTTAAATGGTATGGATGGATTTTACTGTTTATTTAAAATTATTAAAAAAACAACTATCCAACAGCTACCATAATAACTTCATTGATAAAACTTGACTTATTAAAACTTAATGCTAAAACATATAATTATTTCCAGACTGTTCAGTGAATCATTCCAAGAGGACCTAGAGACCATATTCAATGCATTACCGGCTCGGAGACAGAACCTACTGTTCTCAGCGACAATCACACAAGATGTCAGGGAATCCAAACAGCTTTCACTTAACAAAGATGTAAGATACCTTTTATTTTTTAATAATTCTGTCTAGGAAATGAAATAAACTGGGTTTCACGTCACGGAAGTGCTGCATAAAGGCATTTTCTATGAGGTATTCACTTAGATTTCTTCAAATTCAAATAATTTATTGTGGCTCATAGGTTCATAAGATGTTGCATTAAATACAGGTAAGTCTGCTATGTTCCGCCATTGAGGCATACAAAATTCATGTCACAAGTAACAAAAAAAATTTTAGTTAAAAACTTAATATATAAATTATATAATACATCCAATTGTCATGCAATACATTATGATTAAATTAGTAAAATCTTTATGTCCATGCTTCAATGTATTGTCATCTAGAAATTCTCTTATAGAGTAATAACATTTACTTATCAATAATTTGTGCAGTTTTTTTTTAAGGTATTTATATCGCTCATAGTTCTGAGAAAAGGTGGAAGGTTATTCAAGATAATTAATGATAAATAATTATGTGGGCCCATAAAAAGTTGCTTTGGTGCAAAAGCTTTGTTTTACTGGCTATGGTGCGCACTCTTTCGACTTGACATTAGTTTAACAGTCTTCGCAAACGCCATATCCCAGTTCTGTGGTCCAACGCCAAATATGAAGGCACACTTACTGTTAAAATAAGCGGGAGATATTATAATGCACAAGCGTATGCGCAGGTATAGGTGCAGTCTCTCTTCCGTCAATCTCATAGTCCTCAGGCAGGGCAATCCGACACGACCGGAGAGAGATCATGTGCAGGACCAGCTTAACGTTTTTTCCGAGGCACGGGGGTATCATACCGCCAACTTCCAAATTCCGGGTTGCCATTGAGAAATCCATAATGAAAAACCCAAAAACACTTTTTGCCCGATCCGGGAATCCAACCTGGGACTCCACGCTCATCAGTCGCGCTTGAGACCACGGGACCAACTGAGCAGTTATTTCTTATAATATTAATCGTACTGTCAAAACAGTATCATGAAAAATCACAAAGTTATAAGCTTGTTCTGTTACCTGGCTGTCCGCACAAAATCGTGGTCACCATGCGGCACATCTGCTCGCGCGCCGCCAGCGTCGTCTTGAGCTCATTGATAATAATAATTTGGCAGTAGGTACCTAAATGATTAGGTACGATAGGTACGTAGTGTCGCTCGGTATCCAACTTGTAGCCTTTTTAAAATATTTTTGGGACAAAATATGTGTTATATTTTGTTCCAAAAATATTCAGGTTCAAAAATTATTGGAATCCTTTCAGTTACTTATTCTGAACAAATTATATTCAGGTTTCGCATATACTAAAAATAATGTTGTATAATGTATCTTTCAATTCTTCCAGAAACTTCTAACATGGACAGAGACGGACAGCCAGCTGACAGTGACGACTCTGGACCAGCGATACGTGGTGTGCCCCGCATACGCAAGAGACGTGTACCTCGTGCAGACGCTACGGAAGTACCGCGAGATTAAACCGAGCAGCCATATCATCGTGTTCACTGATACTAAGAAGTAAGTTCTATGTTCTATTCTATGTTAAGAGTTTTGGTCTCCGCACTTAGTCCTTAAAGTGGACCATTGCATGTGAGCCATGGTGGCCGTTACTCCAACAAGCCCACCTCCCTCCAGAAGCAGATCAAACTTCCCGGTCTTCTCAGGATATCTGCAAGGGATATTGGTGTTCCAAGAGTCTTTTCGCGGATCTGGGTGACGCCGGTGCACTCGAGGAGTACGTTCGCCACCGTTTCCTCCGCCTCCATGCACGGTCTGCACAGGGAACTGTCTGTGACACCTAGGGTGTGGAAGTGTTTGTTCAGTTAGCAGTGTCCAGTGCTGGTCCGCACCACCAGTCACAGGCTATATCTGTTCATCTGGTCAGCTTCCAATCCAGGGATGGTATAGCTTCCTTGGATTACCTACACCCTGGTGTCGATGTTAACCATTTCTCAGCTTGTGTTTGAGTGTGATCCTTTAACCAACTTCTTAGCTGCTGGAAACGAATGGGCACAATGGGTTCGGGTCGGAAGGCTTTTGTGCTGGGTCTCCTGGATCTCCTGGATAAGAAGTAAGTTTGTTACAGCTTGTTGTATAGATGAAGCACTTCAATCACCACTAAAACCCAAACGATAAAATCAGGACATGATTGTCGGTTTTTTTTTCGGTGTTGTTACTAGAGTCACACGTCATAACTAAATAGGTCAAGTAATATGGATACGCTATAGATACATGTAGTATAACGCTATACTCAAACGGAGTTGGGCAGGACACCTAGCAAGGCGCGGTGATGGCCGGTGGAGTAAAGCTGTGACCGAGTTGCGTCCAAGGCATGGAAAGACAAGTATTGGTCGTGCGGCAGCGAGATGGGTAGACGACATCTATCGCGGGAATATCCTGTATGTGGTAATTACTTAAGTTCAGAAACTGTTCTCTCGGCTTAGCTCGAAAGGCCTGCGCACCAGGGAAGGTAGGGCAAAGCATTTAATCTACTACTTTAATATACAGATTCCAATGTTTAGAGATCGACCCCAAGCCATCAAAGGGCCTTCTTCCTTTTTCGGATTCATGTGCGCATTGTATAGAAAAAGTAAAGTAAAAGTAGAAGTAAAACATAGGCATTAAGGCACTAACACTAACACGATAAAGAAGAAGAATCAGTATTCTTCTTTCAAACTTATTTTCTTCTTTCTATCCTGCCAGAGAATGCCAAGTCCTATCAATGATGCTGAATGCTATATCCATGGACAATGTATGCCTCCACGGGTTCATGCGTCAAAAGGAACGGGTGGCTGCTCTCACTCAGTTCCGCAGTAACCTCAAATGTACGCTGGTAGCTACCAACGTTGCTGCAAGGGGACTGGATATACCCACGGTGGATTTAGTGGTCAATCATAAGCTGCCGCTGGAACCTAAGGAGTATATTCACAGGTGAGATATTACATTAGAAGTACTCCGACAATCGTCGAATTTCAGACATGACTATTATACTGACCCATCCAATGACTCACCCTGTATATTGAGATACATCTCTGTTTATGCGTACAGGGTCAATGGTGAAATTTGACAGCCGTCATTCTTCTTGTTGCGCATAATTTCCATTTTGATATTTAATATTTTAGTTTTGCTAGTTAATTTAATTTGGCCCTTATTTCTACCCGGCGCTGCCATTTCGTCTGCGCGGATTTCATAATTGTGATAAAAAGTCCTTGTGTGATAATCAAAGTTATAAACAACTAGCTTGTGCCCGTGGCTTCGCCCGCGTGATGTTCGGTAATTGTCCCACGGGATCATCTACTGGGATAAAAAGTTTCTTATGTCTTATTACAGGTTAAAAACTATCTTTGTGCCAAATATCATCCAAATCTGTTCAGTAGTTTTTGCGTGAACAAATAATATCCAGCCATCCTCAGAAACTTTCGCGTTTATAAGTTTTTTTTTTTTGACAATTTGTATTAGAATTATTTAATAATGTGTGATAATAATATTAGTTTTTTTTTTGACAATTTGAATTAGAATTATTTAATAATGTGTGATAATAATATTAGTTTTTTTTTTGACAATTTGAATTAGAATTATTTAATAATGTGTGATAATAATATTAGTTTTTTTAATTTTTTTTTAAATATTTAGTTTGATAATTTATTTTAATCAGCATGTGTGTAAAATAATATTTGTACGCCGATCACGGCTAGACATAGCGTTCATTAATAATTATAACATCTGTACCTACCTATGTTTAACAAATAAAAGTATTTGTACTTGTATAATATTAGTAAGATCTGTGTGCCAAATTTCATCCAAATCCGGTCAGCAGTTTTTGCGTGAATAAGTAACAAACGTTCATCTAAATAATATTAGCAAGATAGTAATTGCAAGAGGCTATGGTATCACGTTGAAGTATGTATTTCATCGATATTTATTTGAATTGTCACAATACAGGGTTGGCCGTACAGCGAGAGCAGGCAGGAGCGGCATGGCGATATCTCTGATCACGCCCTACGATATACTGCGGCTTGGAGAGATCGAAGAGGCGATCAATACCAAACTCACCGAGTACAAGATTGATGGTGAGTTTCATTTGAGTGCCTACTTTGAGCTGAAAAGTCAGGGTTCGTGGTGACTAAATAATAACAGCTACATGGGTCGATCTTCAAGGTTAAGCAATGTTTGCCGAGATAAGTCCTTGGATGGGCGACCATCCATTACATGCCAAGTCCCCTCTGTGCTTCGGAAAGCACGTTAAGCCGTTGGTCCCAGCTGTCATTTGTAGATCACTGATCTATTGAACGCCAGAGCATAAACGCACGCGCGTGCCCACCACGCCAAGCCACAACTTCACCGCAAATACCTACAAAAAGAATAGGGGTTCCGAAACTATTATAATTGTTTATTTCGTGTTATAGTGCTCCGCATTTTTTGTCACACATTTGTGTCGTTGGCGTACAGGGCACGCGCTTTCAATATATGTGACAATGGCGTTCAAAAGGTTAAAAAAGTCAGTGGCCCGACATCTGACAACCAGTCTTACCAAGGAGTATCGTGTTACCTAAAAATTTGGTTTGTGGAGGTTAGATAAGCAGTCGCTCCACGTAAAATACTAGTAACAAGCTGCATCCAGTTGGGCTGGAAACCTACCCCATTTATAAATATAGATAGATGAACGGTTTTCCGGGCCGGGATCCGCTGGATGCGAGACGCACGGGACCGGTCAATGTGGCGACGCTTGGGGGAGGCCTATTTCCAGCAGTGGACGTCTTTCGGCTGAAATGATGAATGATGAACGGTTTTCCTAAGTTTTATTTTCTAACGTTCTCAGATGATGAAGCAGTAAAAAATTTCACGACCGTCAGCGTGACACGTCGTGAGCAGGAAGCTCAGTTGGACAATGAGGAGTTTGAGCAGAGGAAGAAGAACTACCGCGTCAAGCGATGGATACAGGCTGGAGTGGATCCTGACATGATGCAAGAAGGGTGAGGGACCATCTAGTGGCGTGCCCGCAATGAAATGGAAGCAAAGCCCAATTAAACAACTGAAGATATTTGGGGGAAAAAAAAAGTTTCGCTCTCTGTTCTTTGTTCTGACATTGGTTTTTAATAACGCCGGTTTTATTTTCCTATTATTTAATTTAAATATAAAAATACAAATAGCTATCATTAACTTTTCGTATTTTATATCCCTTCACAAAATAAGTAACTGATATAAGAGCCATCTATTGACTTACATGTAACAACTAAACTCTTCGAATCAATTCGTATTTCCCTCGCTTTGCTACAGATGGCGCAGAAATAATAAATTGGTTTCTAACTTCAAATTGTTGAAAATGTTTGTAAATTACTCACAAAAGTCCCTTGTAATAAGGGCCAAGCCTATAGCCATCAACCGGGTACAAATCAAGACTCCGTGGCTGCTACTGAGAACCAAAACATTGCCCGACATGGGAATCGAACCCAGTACCTCATGCTCAGCAGTTGCGCTTGCGACCACTAGACCAACCAGCGTGTTGCCATACAAAAACTAAATTAACATTGAGGTTGTAGGCGCTAAGGAGACGGATAATTGAATTTATTGACAAAACTGATTTCGATTGCACCCGTACAACATGATTGGATTTACACATTAAAACTATTTCAATTAATAATAGCTGCTAAGAAACAAAATTGTCCATGACCAATCATCATCTGCCTAGCCTTTTCCAAACTATGTTGCGGTCGGCTTCCGGCCGGTCTTCGGCCAGTCTATTTGGATGCAGCTGAATACAGTATTTTACATGGAGCGACTGCCTATCTGACCTTCGGAGGAGCTCGTGGCTAAATAATAACAGCCGCTCGGATCGATCTTTAGGTTAAGCCGTGCTTGCCTAGGTTGGTCTGTGGATGGGTGACCACCCATTACATACCGAGTTTCCTCCGTGCCTCGGAAAGCACGTTAAGCCGTTGGTCCCGGGTGTCATTTGTGAATCTTTGACAGTCGTTAGATAGTCAGTGGCCCAAAAAGTCTGACAACCAGTCTTACCAAGGGATATCGTATTACCCAGTAATAACTGGGTTGTGGAGGTCAGATAGGCAGTCGCTCCATGTAAAATACTGGTATTCAGCTGCATCCGGTTAGACTGGAAGCCGACCCCAACATAGTTGGGAAAAGGCTAGGCTGATGATGATGATGACTGCCTATCTGACCTTCACAACCCAGTTAGTACTGGGTATTAATTTACACTTTTCTCTACAGATTAGAAGAAATGCGCCGAAAAAGGATAAAAACCGCCAAAAAGGCGAAACTAGCAAAGATTCAAGATATACAATCACAGATGCAGACTCAAAATCCAGTACAAAGCGAAGATCGTCTCCCAAACGAAGTACAAGACATCGACGCTTCAATCAAGGACAGCTTGAAAAAAGTCAACAAAACGCTTATGAAGAAAGATGACCGATTCAAAGATGTCATAGGAAAGATAACAAAAATTAAAAGAAAAGCTGATAATGTTAAAATCAAGAAGGATGTCGTAGAAAGTGGTAAAAAGAAGAAAGGAAATAAAGCGTTGAGAAATAAATGATTAGTTTCGAAATTCTGTTTTTTTTTTGACGCATTTTATCTGAAATCGCTGATGCTTAAATTGGCAACATTTTGTGAATATTTTTCTAGCCCTGGATCTTTTTCGCGGAATGAAAAATAAATATTTTGCATTACGCTTGATTCTATAATTTAACATTTTGTGGTTTACCTGCGACTAAAAAAGCTGGACATAGGCCTCCCCCAAGCGCCAAACCACCCTGTCCTTCGCCTTTCGCATGCAATCTGACCCTGTCAGTTTTTTAAGGTCGACCGTGTGGCGTCCCAGACTACGTTTGCCACTTATCGATCATGTATGTAGGTATTAGGGTTGAAACTTCTAGCAGCACGGAATCGCACTTTTCCATGTTCCTATCCTTTTCTGTCGCTCAGAACTGCCATTTGCTAGAGCAAGAAACAGACTGGGAATGCTATCGCACGCGGAAGATTCCACGACGGTGCGCTCGGAAGCATGCTGTTTCTAGCTGTAGCAGTTGACGGTCCTGAGCGACAGAAAAGGATAGGACCATGGAAAAGTGCGATTCCATGCTGCAAGATGAGTTTCAATCCTAATACCTAACCATGGTCTCATATGTGGCAAAAGGTAGTCTGGGTTCTATGTCCACATGCTCAAAGCAGAGCACCGGAAAGATGGTTAACCTTTTGAACGTTAGAGCATAAACGCACGAGCGTGCCCTCCACGCCAAGCCAAAATTTCCCCTACCATTTAGTCACATATTTGTGTCGATGGCGTAAAGGTCACAAGCTTGCTTGTCACGTATGTGACAATGGGGTTCAAAAGGTTAACTTAGAGACTGCTTACCTTAGAGACACGTCGTATATGGTGATCCTCAGCATGAGGGACGGAAGGAGAAGAATTTTTTCAAATCATTTTAACATAAGTACTAATAAAATAAACTAGGGTGATTGAAATAAAACATAATACTTAGTAGTTAATAATTTATTACATTTTATACATTGTAAAATTACAAATAAATACAACAATGATATATTTATATTCAAGCAATGTTGCGAAGATGGCAAATAATTTGGCACAAAATTGTAAAAGCTTTCGCGTGGTCGAGGCCGCAGCTATTCGTATAGATTGCCTCTTATACACGGTGTAAGTGACACATTATTTTTTAACACAAAATAACAAAAAAAGAACCCTTACTTCGATAAATCGAGTGACAAAATCTGAAATGCCGTAAGAATGGACGATTGAATTTGTAATATTCGACTCAGCGACGAAAGTTGAAAATGCAATAACGCGTCCAGTGACGCTCTCACCGTCGATGTTTTGACCGTATCGTGTGATTTTTTTGAACCGACCTTTGCTGATTGGTCCAACCAGAGTCATGTTAGGCCCTGAATACTAAATGCACAATGTCCCTTACACCGTGTATTAAATAATAGTGTCATAACTTTACGACTCGATACATTTACTTGAATATATTACTAAATTACCTGTAATATATGCCTTTGTCCACTTATGGACTATGATCTGACAGTAGATTTTGAAGTGCCAATGAGAATGGTCGAGCTTAATTTACACTATTGTGCTGATAACTCGAAACTGTTTCAGGACCGAATATAATTAAATAAGTGAAAATATATCGAGACGGAAACGGTTTCGGGTTTAAAGTCATAATTAAACATTTTTATACAGGGGTATGGGACAGCCCTCCAGAAACTGACAGGGTGCATTCAGCTCCTTATTTTGAATTATATTCCTCCGGAAATTTTTCTCCGGAAAATTTTCATGTTTTTTGTCATTGTTTCAGTTACTATTCCTTTATTTCAATGTAAAATTACATTCCCTGTACGAAGCATTCCATTTATCCTACAATGGAAGTTGAAATACTCTAAGGAACGACCCGTGAAATTAGGTGTTCACTTCTTGCCTAAATACAGAGTTCATCGTACTCGTCGTCACGCTTGCCGTTCACTACGTGCGTTTTGCCACGGTAACTCTACATTGCGTATGAGAAATAAAACAAATCAAATTTATTGGATCCCCATAACATTCCTGAAATAATTTCTTGTACCGGTCATCTTAGTATGATATACTGAATTCACCCCATCAGTCTGTGGAGGGCTGTCTCTTATACCCTGTATTTCGCAAAAATATAACATTAATCCCCCACAAGGTCAAATTGAATTAACTAGCTACACGCCTTTCCCACTCTAAAACAAACTGCAACTTGAACCGACTGCGGACTCAAGTTGCCCGCTGCAGATACAATTTGTCTAAATGGGGAATAATCGACCCATCTCGGGCACAATGTGAGTGTGGAGCCCCAACACAGGATATGCCACACCTCTCCTGCCCGTCGTGCACAACTATTTGCACCTTCCAGGACATGAATGAGTTGACAGAGCTGTCCAGGTGGCTAAGTACTGGTCGGACAAAATCTGAGTCATTGATTCGAGAAGAACACGAAAATTTGTTGTTTTTCAAGGTCAAAGGCCGCTGATAGTGTAGTTACTTGCAAATTTGAGTTGAGAAAATCAGGATTTCTTATTTCGTTATGTTTAGATAATAAAATCACGTGTCCGGGGTATCGCTAGCTATTCTAATTTGACCTTATTTTATTAAGGATATTAAGTAGTTAAACATAATCATAGGACATTCTTATAAATGTAAAAATTTAACTATGATATTTTATGTGGATTTGCATTTTTTCTAGCATTTACCGTGCCCAGTGTAATTTACTTACGCATTTAAAAGTATAACTTGATATAAATTCTAATATAACATTAAAATCACAATAATAATTCATCTAATTACTACACACTTAAATATTGGAATAACAATTCGAACTTAAAATAATAACCAATTAAAATTATAATTAATATGGGCAATTTTGAGCAAATAAAAAAAACTAAATTTTTATCACTTGAAAAAGTGAGGAAAATTATGTATTTCTATACTTCTGAGTAAAAAGAAACATTCGAGGTCGAATTTCAACAATAAAACAGAACACGATTAAGACATTTGTTTTTGGGGTAAAAAACACGTTTTATGGTAGGACTCACTGTAACGACCTCAAAACATTGTGCTGATGGATTCATTAAATGGTACGGGGTACCAGTAGTGAAGGGTCAATTTTTGTAAGAGGTAAGCCGGAGTACATTTCTTTAATGTGATTATATTATTTGTCTATAGAATACTGACTGTGCCATTTTTCAAAGGTAAGCCGGTAGGAATCGAGTTCTATGGAACCTTCGCCACTGCGGGGTACTTTAATTTAAATACCTCCACGACGGACGTATTTAAACTAAAGTTATAACATTAAAAACTTGTATTTCACAAAAAAAAACTTGTGAAAAAGTTGGAACTGTGACTCACAATACCTCCGGAATTCGAAGGTTCCCAGGTATGGTCTAGATTTGTAGAACAAAAAAATGATCGTAGTGTCGGGGAGAACAAGTTCTTTTCGGCTTCGTTAAGGGTACTTTTACACCCATTATTAATTCAACGTTAAAATTCCTTGCGAGCGTTTATAGTATGAACACTTTAACTGTGCATATCAAGGTGGCGTTACTTGTCAAGAAAATTTTCATCGATATGTCAAACGCGGTACATTTATATTAGTTCTGTGTTTTCCCGCCTGCACAGATAAGTTGGCAGAAGTGTTGCAAGTTGCAAGTGTCATTATGTCCGAGCAATGATGACACTGACAGATTTTGAACGCAGTTTAGTTTTATTTATGAAGTTCGACCTTAGCGTTCAAAATACATGAACTGATATTTTTAAAAGTATTTTTCAGATTTTAAAATACATAATTTTACAAAAATACTTTAGTATCAAAGCACTTACAGCTACAGAGTAAGGCCGATAGCTTTAGAATACTAGTATTTTTCTTTACATTAATCTTTATACAAGGTGTAACAGAAAGGGTATAGTCATATGAAAGGATATGCTGCAGACCATCAAACTGAACAACTTCCTCAATGGGTCCAATATCGTAAATACAAAAAAATATCTACTTTCCCATACAAAATTTCAATACCTAGTCTGATATTTTTTTCGCATTTAGGAAATTGGACCCATGAAAGAAATTGTTCAGTTTGATGGTCTGCAGCATATCCTTTCATATGACTATACCCTTTCTGTTACACGTTGTATAATTTATTTTATATTTGAGGCCAAAGCGAGTGGTCTAACTTATGTCATACAAACTGACGGAGAAAATTTGAAATGAAGGAACATGAGCGCGATATTGAATTTGGAACTCTTGGCTCACCACCATAGGTTGTAAATCCAACAGGTTAAAGTTTTGCGTTTTTAAATCAGTTCATGATAGCAAACTGTGACCTAAATTCCTCTATCACATATGAGGAACCACATCTTCAAAAAATAAAACTTTTATTTCATGTTTTTTTTTTACTTCGTGTGAGAAAGTTATAGCCAGCAGTGACTTAAACGTCGATTCAATGATATATGTAAGTATACATTTTACATGTCATGATTATACCATATTAATTTAATGATTTATCTTAGGGCCAGCCCTTTCACGTGAGGTTTTAGGGCACTTTTATACCCGTCCCCCATCCCTCCAAGCATCTCGTGTACTTTTATTTTAGATTTTTTGACACAAATTCGATTCACCAATCCGATATCGATAAAAAACATTTTAAACGTCACACATTTCCATCATTCATCTTGATAAATCATGATTTTTTTCTGATCCCCTCACCCTTGTTTGAACCTCACGTGATTAAAGGATGACCCCTTACGGGGGTGACCACACTCATCGACGCGGACTCGGCTTAAGCAGATCAGAAAGATCTTTATATCCATGGAATTAAAAGCGAAAAAAGGCCCGTGCCTCATTTCAAAATAAATGCGAAATGTGTTGATACCTGAACGGCCCAAGCCAATTCCGCGTCGATAAGTGAGGTTACTCCTTTAAACTGTAGTTTAAGAGTAGATAATTAAATTATTCAGACATTTGCAGCAGTGAGTTGATGGTGGCGTCTTTGTTGCCGCCGTTTGCTTCCAAAACCGACTTGATGACTTCTTTGTCAATACTCGGGAACATTTCCTCAATCTGAGAAAAATATTTATTTTTTTATTTTAATAACAAATACGTCATCTAGGTAAACAAATGTATTTTTTGGAAAAACAACTTTTGTAACCATCAAAGTTCTAAATTAAATTTTAACAACTTTACTCTTTTTTTGTTTACTATTTTTTCATTGAAGTCATTCTGAAAACAATTTTATTTTTCTTACGATTATATTGATATTTGTTTAAAAGGAAACAAAGACATTAATTTCAAACAAACATTTTGGATATCCCTATATTACGTGTAGCGCTAAATTGTAGTAGCACGTCGAAAGGTATAGTATTATAGTACTTAATAAATAAAAAGTGGTATAGTGTGCTGCACTGACCTGCTGCAGCTGCTCAGCAGTGATGGGTGGCGGCTGCGGCTGCTGCGCCTGCTGCGGCATGTGCGGCGCGGGCGCCGGCGCGGGGTACATGGGCATGGCGGCGTAGCCCATGCCCGTACTCGGCACCACCAGCATCGGCGGGAACGTTGCCACGGCTGCTGGCCCGACCTGAGGGGATACAATTGTTACGTTACAAAGATGCTACATGATCTCTTCTTTCTTTTTTGGGTGGTTAGTGCCTAACCTGGTGTCAGAGTTTCGATGCCGCAAATGTGCCTCTGACTTGGCTTTATATGCCGTCGAGAAATATCTCTCAGGCATGCTGGCTACACGATGCGTTGACGGGTACATTGCGACGCTACGTCGTTCTATACACCGTGACTTTTTAGTCGTCTTACATAGGTCGTCCACTCAATGTATCCGACATAAAATAGCTCAAGGCGCGATTTTGTTTTATCTTTCATAATACGTACTAAGAAAAATAATAAAAAAAATTAGAATAAAATTATGAAACATCTTGATAATGATGTTTACGTGTCAAACGGGAGAACATATACCTACCCAGCACTCGAGTCCAGTAGGTCATCGCTCGCAACAGGGTGTTTTAACTACGTCATGCGTCATAATACTGAATAATATTTTTATTTTTAAATTATTAAAATCTCATAAATACCTTTTTTTATGAATGTTTAGTATTCATTGGATACATGAAGTGGGCTGCCGTTGTAAGACGACTAAAAAGTCACGGTGTATATAAATCAGAACGACATACCACACGATGCGTGGAAACGATTACCCTCAGGCCTCAACATGAAAAACATTACCCTCTTTTTGGGACAATCGGGTAAATTCTACAAATCGTGTAGGTGAAAAATATACTCACGGAGTAACTGAGAACTAGGTTGATGACACCTTCCTTTCCATCTCCTTGCTTGCCGTTCAGTGAGAACCAGTTGTCATATGTCTCGCCCTGGAACAGTAATATAGATTAAAGTAATGTTCTGAACGAATGAAAGATGAAGAGTTGATGAAGATGCTTGAAGATTCCGAACAACATCATCATCTGCCTAGTCTAAGCCGGTAGCCGGTAGGAATCGGGTTTTTGTTACCTTTGGGCCTGCTATATTATATAATATACATATTTTATAATATATATGTCGGATCCGGTCATTAGTACGTACATAAAATTAATTGGAAAGCGCGCCAGTGTGTAGTGGTGTCATCACGCGATTGACTAACCAGTCTAGCCACCACACGGTGTTCTTCTACAGAACCCTGATGTTCAACTCGAGGCGAGAGCGACAGTCAATGTCTGATTGCGACGGAGTTGAGACGTCTTGGAACTGTACCCGATACATTGTTTCCCGTGTTATTGTGATAAGTTGTAATCTCAAGTAATTCGTTAGTTTTACTAGAAACAGTGTATCGCACCCAGTGTGTGTTCATAGCACGAAACCCATCGTCTGCCCACATGATGTACGAGCCTAACGGAGTAAATCCTGACATATCCGACACATATATATATATTTTATATTGGAGTCAACTAGCAGTCTACACAGTGGGCAGGCTTGTTGCCTAGCAATGGTTACACAATAGGATAATAATGCATATACAGACGGCATTGTAGCCATCGCGGATAAAACCTGGAGGAGCCTGGCACTGTAGAAGACCCTGGGGATTCTCACGCAAAGAGAGGTCTATGACTAGACCCAGCAATGGGTGATGTCGGGCTGTGAATGATGATGATGCTTCTGCTTACCTGCAGTACCGCCGGCGGGATGGTGATGTGTGCCCAGGCGACGAGCTCGTCCATTGTGAACGAGCACTCGTCGAAGATCTCCAGGTAGATAGAGTTGACGCCGGGTGGGAGCAGGCTGGGGAACAGAAACTAAGTTGAACACTAATCTCAATATCAAAAGTTAGTTTTCAAGCCAGGCTGAGAATCAGGACTTTTAAAAACTTAAAATTACATACATAACACAGCTCTCAAAACGGTGCCGCCCTTGACCATTGCCTAGTGTATTAGGTAAGAAGAAGTAACGGAACACACTCCCGAGCAAAATAATTCTATACTTGTCACCCTTAACTAGTTGGTTTTCATCCATTTGTGTGGACTTCCTATATTAAACCAAACTCTTACAGATGGTGGAAATATGAAATAAGTACCCATGTTCAGCTCAGCACAGAGGGCTGAAAATACAACAGAACGCTCAATGTTCTAACCTTTTGAACGTCATTGTCACATGTACGTGACAAGCAAGCGCGTGCCCTATCCTATGTCCTATACGCCAAACGACACAAATATGTGACAAAGTGGTAGGTGAAATTGTGGCTTGGCGTGGAGGGCACACGCGTGCCTTTATGCTCTGGCGTTCAAAAGGTTAAGGCTTCTCGAATTTTCACCCATTTATATGCATTTACTACAAACTATTTAATCACTTTGTAATCACTTGACTCGTTAGTGAATTTGTATCTTCTTTTCTGTTTTCTACTATTTTCTTCATGAACTGGAAGAATTTTAAACTTACCAGTGGATGACCTTGTTCCACCTTGGAGTCCTGCCGCCACTGGGGTCCGTGTGGGTCTCATATATGCAGTGGCCAACGCGCAGACGCACGTAAGGGTCCATGCGGGTCAGACCTGTGAACAAAACGGAGGTTTTCAGCACCCACAACCCTTTAGGGGTTTTCTACCAGTCAATATAGGGGCTTGTTGCTCAATAAAAACCGCAAGAGGCGATCTTCAAGGCAAGAGTTCGATCCGTAAAAGACGACCCCGACTTTGTTGAGAAAAGGCTAGGCAGATTATGACTACTACTCATATGTTTTTATGGAGGGGAATTTCTAATTACACTTGCAAGCAATTCTAGCGTTATGTAATGTTATGGTTAAAATTCTTATTGAATTTCAGAGTATTTTATATATTTAAATATTCACATTATTAGGTAAATTGGTTTAATAAAATTACCATAATATACATTTTTATACAGGGTTAATTTTCAATGACCAGTCGAATTTTAAAATAAAGATCTGAACCGTAATGGACTGTTAAATATTTTAATCAAATACAAATAATTAAGTTTTATTTTCAGTCTAGGTTGTTGAACTGCTTTTTTTTAATTTCTAAACATTGTTAACAAAAAAAAATGATTATCTCTGAAAATTTGGCCGGTCATTGATAACAAAAATATTTCCTCTAGGAATAATAAACTTACCATAGTTTTTAGAAAGTTTAGCCTGTGCTATTGTGATGCTTAGCCTTGCTGTCAAAGGTGGGCCTGCAGCTGGGAGCTGCAAAAAAAAAAAACCATTCTATTATCCGATGATTGACCTGATGTGAAGAAGCTTTTGTAATTGATCTTAGATGTAACAGCATATGTTGATGATGATTATTGTAATGACTTAATTTCCAAAAAAGGCAGTGTTACAAGCTTTTTCCATCAGGAACTTCTTAGTAACAGTCTGTATCCGCGCCTGGTTGATGGCTATAGGCCAAGTTAAAAGAGGCGAGCACCCTATAACGTGGCATTTAAACAAAACTTCGAAATGTGTTTATATGTGAGTTGACCTCTGCCTAACCCGGAAATCACAGGCGTAATATTGTGCAGTGCAATTGACTTAAGTAAAAAATATTATATTTAAAATTTAAAAAACCCCCATCGCAACAAAGAAAAGCAAACAAACATTTGAAAAGTCAATGAAATGGCTGAGCCGGTTTTGATAAAAACATTTCTAATTGTAATATACACATCATGCCCTTTTATTTGATACCCCACTTGGGTGGGTATATTTCAAAATATTCGATTATTCATCACCACTTTCATCTCCCATATCTAATAAAAGGCTGCATCGATTTTGATAAAACGTATTTAAGAACCATCACCAAGAAACTAGCTGTCAAATAAAAATAACTGCATCCAAATCGGTTAACTCGATTAAGAGCTACGGTGCCAGAGACAGACACACACACATTGCGGTGAAACTTATAACACCCCTCTTTTTGCGTCTGGGGTAAGAAAAAGGATGATATCTATGATAAAAAAAAAAGAAACTTTTTAGCTAAAAAGTAATGCAAATAGGATTTGACTGACCCAAAAAAATCTTATTCTCAATATTTTTTTCTAAATTTATGATAAAAACTTACTGTAGCTCCACTTAACTGCTGCTGCAGAGCGAGGGCAGCCTGGTAGTCTGCATCAACAGTGTCGATTACTCCGTCAGCGCGGAGAAAACCAGCAGGCAGTGGACCTAAGAGCACCTGAAATCAAATAATCAATAATTGATAGAATGTTTAGTCTGTAAATTGGTTATTAGGAACAATATTACACAGATTTATAACAACCATGGGGCCCTTTTGAGGCATGAATCACACAGATTTGAGTGGACCTGTCCGATCAGAGCAGGTAGAATGTATCATTTAATTGCAACTGTGAAATATGAGTGGACCAATAGACATTTGCTTATACTTTTAAAATATAAAAGCAATCCATGGTTTTTTATTTTATGACTGCACTATGCAGAAATATTTCCATGATTTATGATTTAAAGTAAATTATCATCAACTGACATGTCAGAATTCTATGCTGTCAGTAATAAGTTCAATATTTCCCAGGAAAAAGACGTACGTATAAATTTGTATGTACAAAATAAACCTTCCAGAATAAATAGTCAAAATGTCGGTGAAAATGTGCAAGAAGATTTATTATGAAGTTTAGAAGATCTTAAGTGGTCACAATGGCCAACAGAAAAGCTACTTTGTCTAATAATATGTGGATAATTGTATCTACGTCTTAAAAAGGCTAAGGTCTTGATAACCAAATATTTTACAACATTGAGAAGAAATATGCAAATAACAGCTGACATTTACCTCTAAAAGAATCAATTAATATCACGAATATTCACATAATTTATTCATTGCATGACTTGTATTTGTTTAAGTAGATTTCTCTGTGATATTTTAAAAAAAAAAACAAAGACTCAGATTATTATGACAAAATGTCCCATTATTTTTTTCTACTGGTTTGAATAATAAATAGGAGGGCAAAAGAATGTTCTTAAAATACTCTTAAAACCGAAAGATTCTTTGTTTCCTTGATCATGTATAAGTTTAATGTATGTAGCGGAGGGGTGTGGGCGTGGAATTGTGTCACAAACTATAGTCCACCTCCTATCCTGCCATCTTAGCCCAAAAACGACGAAGCGGTGGAAGTGAGGAAGTTCTGGTCTAACAAAATATAAATACTGTTGTGCCAGCGACACAAAGAAGAAGAATAATTTGTATTATAATGATAAAATTTTCCAGAATAAACTCTCTAAACGGCAGTAAAAACCACATCAAATTCATTCCATCATTTAAAAGTACAATGCTGTCACAGACAGTCATAAAAACCACTTAAATTTATAATTTGTAAAGATAAAGACAGTAGAATAGTTGTGACACAAGATTTAAGCATATAATATTAAGTAAATAAGCTAATTGTTTCACTTTTTTAATATGATAAATATGAAAGTGTGTTAGACTGTTTCTTGTTTTTTCCTTGATTCACAGAGTTAGGCCGCTTGTACACGCTAAGAAAAGTCACTGGGCCTATGTAAGAATTTCGTGTCGTTTCTACACACGAACTGTGTACACTGCTTCGGCGCTGACCAAAAAAAATCTTGCCTGACCTGATGTGCGAAGTAATATTGAGGAAGATAAATTTTCGTGCCTAGATCCGACAAAATTCTTGTCGTGTACATGATGAATTGGTCCTATCTGCAGCAGACACGGTGAAATTGTGTAGTGTGTACATACGCCCTTACAGGTCAGTATGTTTTTAAGGGCCAATAATGACAGGATTCCTAGAAAAAATTATGGTTCTTGTAGGACATTTTATAAGGTGAAACCGCAGGATGTAGTTACTAATAAAATAACCTGTCAAATGTTGTATGAACCGGCAATAGTAAGTAAGGATCAAGTACAGTCACAATGTTATAAGTTTTCATGAAAATAGTAATTTGGAAGCCATCCATTCCATTATTTTTTTCATTCCATTTCGCCATTTGGTCTTATTTCAAAGTAGTAACCGAAATTTTACCATAAAATCACTTTTGGATTTTGCTAAATGAATACATTGTAGTGCTCATGAATGTACTCAAAATGCCTATAATTATAATCATTACAACAGTGGAGCTCTTACAAAGAGAGGGTGGATTGTAGGCAATAGCTTAGAGAGGGTTGATTGTAGGCAATAGTTTAATGGTTAAAAAAACATTAACATATTGTTGGACTAAAAAGAAAAGAAACAAAATCCAAATAAAAACATCAGTTTATTTTTATTTATTATATGCAAATGAGAGCAACATTGAGAACCAGTTGCAAATCAACAAACTTGTTTGAAATTCTTTTTTATGATAACAGGTATTTTAGTTCATGTATAAACTATTGCATAACAATATATTACTTATTTGTTACCTACTTTTTAAAAGCAATTATTAAATTTATATTATCATTGCATCTATATAATTTATATTATATATAGGTCACCAAGATACAGTCTGTGCCTATTTAGGGACGCACTGTTAAACCTGTCAGTTTTCTGTTAATTCTTACTCATCATGTTTGTATGTTTAAGAACAATATGTAAGCTAAATAAATGAATTTGAATAATTATACAATTATTACAACAAATAATTGTATCAAAAATACAGTGAGTCACTAGGAAAACTACTTCAGTTAAGTCTTCCCTATCTATTGATAAAATTTGGTGATTCACCTTCAAATGTTAAGGCTTATCAATTTAATTCACAAATCCAATTAGTTCTGTGCCAAAGCATGTATTTGCCATAATCACATACGACATAATGAGGTCCTTCTAATTTTAGGTTGATGACCTCCTCTTTGTCTGAAACCTTATTTCAGGAATCCCTTGAAAAGTCTGGAAAATTCCTAGCGACGCAAATCGATACCTACGCACTAATAATGCTAAATAGACTAACAAGTCCTTATTGTGAACAAGAACCGGTTCTGGAGCTTGTTTACAATCCTAAAACAGCACTCTTCAACGTAATATTCCTCCCAAATAATCGCGAAAACAATGATTCACCCTAACGTTCGCGAATCGTCGTTCATTAGAAATAATAACATTATGTTTAACAATATTACTTTACTACCACTTACCCT
The DNA here is from genome assembly GCA_963576755.1 of Noctua janthina. NCBI lineage: Eukaryota > Metazoa > Arthropoda > Insecta > Lepidoptera > Noctuidae > Noctua > Noctua janthina. Next base: position 14,869,755 of record OY755061.1, read on the forward strand.
TCGGCGGCGCTCCTCGTTCCTGTCGGTAGGCACAGCTGACGTCATAATTCTGTTTATTAAATCTATTTTGATTTTTTCTCCTCCGAAATGAATTTAATATTTTATTTATCGCAAAGTGCAAACAAATACGGACGAACGAGCCACGGACGTCACAAATTCTGACAGATGTTAGAGATACGCCGTCGCGATTGATTTGAAATAATTTAGTTTATTAGACGATTTTAGTCTTTGAAAACAGAAGTACATGGAATTTTATTTAAAGTTCCAACTATACTGGGTGGAAGGGACACAGACGCTAAAACGGTTACCACGTATTCAGTACATCATTCTGAACCCCCTACATGCGAAATATTTCATCAGTTATTTTTAAAAAATCAGCTGTTCTACACATATTGACCGTGTAGGTGTTGCACTTTTGTAGGAAGCAGCTGATTTTGAATGACTTACTGAAAAAGTGGTAACCGTTTTCGCGTCGGTGTCTTTTCCACCCCGTATACATTATTACCATTAAAAACTATATTATTTAAGACCAAAATCCGAAAGGACATCTCGGGGCTTGGGACTTTAGAGAAGCATGTCACAGAGTTGGTTGAAAGTCTCTCCGCAGTCTCATTGAGGTGAAAAAACACTCCACAGGTCTCTCCTAAGCTTCGCTACAAAACAACTGTTGCTGTTGTTACTGTAGTTGTAGCCATTCAAACTGGCGCCAAAATCATTAAAAATAATCGACACCCGCAGTCATTCTATGTGTTCTGCGTGGGATTCCTTCCTACCTTCAGTTTGTGCAGTTTTAGTCCAAAGGCTAGTATCTGAATTGCACAAAGAATTAAAATCGACTATTAAGATTTTGATTTTTTTAAAACATGTTTCTAATCAATAACAAGACAATAATGGATCGCAATTTCTTTGAAAGCGACAGAGCTATCCATTACGGTGAGTGTAAAAGAGCAGGAAACAGTTATGTTCAAATTAAGATTTTCTTCCTAACATTTTGTAAACACGACGTCTACAGAAATTAAACGTCAAAGCAAGAAATCAAACTTTTGGTTTGGTTTTTTCTGTTTGTGTTGATTTCTACTTGTTGAATAAAGGCTAAAAAGTGCTGTTATATCATTCGTGTACAGCGAATTACGTTTTCTTGTGTTCGCGGACTTTCGTATTCAGAAATTCATATTTCTAAAACATATGTCGAGTTGATGTGAATTGGTTATTTTATCGATTATCGTGAGCTGCTGCTATGGATACTCCTAAGGTAAGTTTAGATTTTAGACATTTATTCTTTAGGAACTTTACTTCCGAGTACTGTAGCAAAAAAAGGGACAACTGTGATGTTACAAGAAATTTCTGAGGCGTTTTCTACACTGCGCCTATTATTTACAAAAGATCGCGTAAAATAGGAAAGTTAGACCATTTATTACACTGCGTCAGAAAACATTATTACAGAAAACGCAAATCTCCACCTAGTCTCTTTTAGATAAAACAAAAATGAATATTTCAACTAAAAACAATCGACACTACAATAGCCATTGTGAATGTTGATAAAGCTATCTGTGCCCTTATCTTGTTTAGTGCAAAGCTGTAGTAATCGAATGTTATCCTGTATGAAAATGGGTATCTAGTTGTTCAAATTATCCCACATTATTTTTCATTCTAGATCCATTTTTTGTAGGTAGAGTTAGATTTGTGAAAGTAAGAAAAAAAATAAAAAAATACTAGCTTTCGCTGGTGCGTGTAGTTTTGGGATAAAACATATCCTATGTCCAAACTCTGGTCATGGACCACCAGTGTGCCAAATTATATCAAAATCTGTTCAGCTGTTAAGGTGTGAAAGAATAACAGACAAACGGACCAGACAAAGTTACTTTTGTATAAGAATAAGAACTTACACATTATGGTGTAATAACACAAAACTGATTTCCTAATCTGGGCTAAAGTAGCCTGTATTTTTTCCCTAGAAGTAAAAATCCCATGAAGGAAGGAACAAGCATTAAACACTATCCTAGCTCTCGCGGCATTGCTAATTTCAGGCAATATGTGAAATAGTGCTTAGTTTTGAAATTAATTGTAATGGATCCTTTTTTTTTTTCGGATTGGATTTTTTTTTTCATAGTCTTTAGGCTTTGAGTAAAGAGGTCTAGAGTAACATAAGAGTGTTATTTTACGTCTGATATCAACACAGCTGTAACTTTATTGTATTTATTACAAAATCTAGTTGATACTATATAATATGCCATCCGTAATTGTCCCATGGTACTACCACGATAAAAAGTATCCTATGTGTTAATCCAGGTTATAATCTACCTGTGTGCCAAATTGCATCCAAATCCGTTCAGGTGTTTTTGCTTGAAAGAGAAACAAACATCTATCCATTCTCACAAACTTTCGCATTTATAATAGAAGATTCTAGATTCTCTATTTTGCATGAAATATGGTACATGATGGTCTTATAAAATAAAAGGTTTCACACATTTCACTGACTTCCTTCAGCATGCAAACTTAAAATTAAAATACCTAACACAATGTACTCTTAGTTTAGGTACCTAGTACTAGTTAAAAATTTAACAAAATGTAATAAAATTAGAACAAAAAAAAAAAAAACAAAAAATAAAATAAAAATAGGAACAAAAGCTACTTAACCATTACAAATGGGTTTATATGTCAAAAAGTCATTAATTGTATAAAACACATTATTAAGGAGCCATTTCTTAAGTTTTATTTTGAAGTAATTAATTGGAAGTTCTCTGATTTGTTTCGGTATTTTATTGAAGATTTTGACCGACATACTATAGCAATTGTTTTGAAAGAGAGTGCTTCTACATCTTGTTATAGTCAGTTTGGTGGATCTCTAGAGAGAAACTTTTTATTTTCAGTCACTTTAGAGAACAAGTTTGGGTGTTTTTTAACAAACATCCCTACTTCTAAAATGTATAAGCTAGTAAGAGTAAGTAAGCCCAACTTTTTGAATAGAGGTCTACATGAATCGAGAGGTTCAGCGCCGTAAATGGCTCTGATACATTTTTTTTGGGTTATAAATACTTTTTTTACGAAGGTAGAGGGTATGGGGTAACCCATACAAGCTACAACTTATTCCCACGGTTTCGCCCGCGTGGAGTTCCGTAATTGTCCCACGGGATCGTACTACCGGGATAAAAAATATCCTACGTGTTAATCCAGGTTATAAACTATCTGTGTGCCAAATTTCATTCAAATCCGGTCAGTCGTTTTTAATGTAACAATCATCGACGTTTTTCTGACGTCCTTGTAGGTAACAGACACCTAGGGAGAGGGTAGTTACCACCCCAAAATAATTAATTGCACTTTGTTGCGACAAAATAGTCAGTAATAACAACACACGTGAGTTTCAAATTCAAAAAAATGAAAAATAAATTGCGGAAATCTCGCTATCCCTTTCCAATCCTCGGAAAAAGCGTAGTTCCGTCTCTTTTCCCCGCGCATGCTCCGAAAATGTGAACTCTGCCCTTTGGCATATTAAAATACACCCTACCGCGACACAATAGAGTGTAACATCGTTTGGATCACACGCCACAAGTTTGAAAATGCGAATATTTTGACGATAAATAACTGTGATTCTCGATTACTGTCAGTTGAATTCGCGCCGGCACAGAGGGTAGACGCCTCTTCGGTGAAGGGCGGAAATTTTACACTTACAAAATCTTGTAACGAGATCCTTCCGCGAAATAAACATAATTGGAAAAGTTTTATATCTCTCGCACTCGTTGATACCAATGGAAATGGACATCATCTTCCCTTACTTGGATGGGAATTAAAAAGTTTTTTTGAAAATATTTTGTGAAGTACTGAAATGAAATTAATAAAAAGGTAACTTTGGCCATCTAAATAAAGCGAACTTTGGCGTACAAAAAAACTAAGTTAAAAGAAAATTTTGTTTTCAAACATTTTCCGATGAATTAAAGTTGTGAAGTACAGCCAGTGTAAAAAGAATGGCGCTTAGTTCGTTGACACCTTCAAATATGCTCGGTGAGCTAGGTCGCTTGGCCAGTTGGCTGAAAGGCGACTGCCTGGCTCCTGAGGAGTATGCTGGTCTTGCTGTCACCGAGAAGGTGAGGCTACTATTAGTTTTAAGTCCCTTGAACTTATCTCCTTGCAAGATATGAGTTTGTTATGTGGAACCATTTTCTATACTGGCTCGTTCTAAATTCAAATTAACCCATCGTGAAGACAACCAGTGAACCTTAACAAGCGGCCATCACCGCCTAAGCGTTTCCTATTCATACGACTTTTACCAGAACTGACATGAGCTTTTCAGGATGTTTATCGTACGGTTTATAACTTTTCTTTCATCGTTATCGTATAGAGAACACTTTGTCTTCGCCCTGGTCATCAAAGAGTACTAGCATAATCTTCAGGCTTTTCAGATCGATTGGTGAAAAGCCCAGTCCATTTGCTAATCGTGCTAACACTGATAACGTTACCACGATATGTCACTTACCTTAAAATGATGCTGTTATCCTCTTGTTCATTCCATCAGCCCTTTTAATACGGCACGAAAGCGTTAAAGGGTATCTAATCCTTTCCACAGAAACTAGTATGTCCTTCGTTTTACTACAGACAGTCCCTCTTTTTACGTGCATTATCTTAATCAAATTAAGTAGAATTATTATCCTCCTCAGTAAGTCTGCAATCTAATTTGTGGTCCTCATTACGCGATCTCAATGTTTCTTTTGAGTGAAGTTTTTTAGCTCAAAGCTGAAACAATTAATTTACGTAAGTTATATCTACAACCACTAAATTAAACTAACACAGCAGTACTTTTATATCAAGGATTCGTGCTTATGAATCCTTCCTTCAGCTTAGATCCGCAGGTTATCATGGTCTGGACATCTGATGCGGAGGAATGAGAAAATGTTGAGTATGAATGTAGATGGCTATAAGAGTAGGGGAAGGCCAAAGAAACGATGAATGGACTGTGTGAATGATGATATGGCTAGAAAGGAGGTGACTGCTGAGATGACGAGTAATAGAGAAGTTTGGGAGAAGAAGACGTCCTACGCCGACCCCATATAAATTGGGACAAAGCCAGGAGAATGATGATGTAAGTAGAACCGCAACAAAATAAATAGAAAAATAGGGTAAACTTGTACCAATTACTGTTTTAGAACGAGAAGCAGAGTATTTCACGTTTTCCAAATACTACTTGACGTGTTCCATTTCCTGACCGACACCATTTTACGGCGCAACTACGATAAATCATCGACAGCTTTAACGTAGGTTCAGGAAAAAAATTAAAACCTTCGAACCCTGTCAATTACAGAAATGCACACTTCCGTGGAACGCCATCGAAGCATTGAAGGCAAGTGTTTGGTTACGCGATTCATATTACCGCCGGAAGGAGACACCATTCCACGTGATTTAGGTTAACGGAGGACGTAAAAAGGTACTTCAGGAGGTAATAAATCATATAAAGCTAGCAGAACAAGGAGTCTTTTAAAATGGATGTTTAGCAGAAAAATGCTGGGACCTTTAGAAGCTTACCGAAGTGCAATGCTTTATTTTGACGCCTATTGCGGTGTTTGGTTCAGCACCAAAAGTAGTTACGTACGAGCCAGCAGCAGCAATTAACAGAGATTTACTATCTTTGTATCGGCAATAATGAGAAACCAGAATTTTTCGCTTTCCTATCGGGCAATGTGCCAAAACCGTGTTCGTGTTCGTCTGCGAATTCCAATAGGAAGCTAAGCTACTAAGCCTTTTAATGGTACATATAGTATCCGAACTGGGCCAAGGTACAAGAAGCTGTTAAATTTTAAATCACAAGCTAGCTAGAAAGTGCCAGTGCAGTATTTCTGCTCTAGAATTATGCCATTCTCAGGCTTTATCAATTAACCATGAAGACACATAAAAGGCGGGATGTCTAGATTCAATTGGACCTGGTTCGTGGCAAGTTAAAAGCGGGTTGTTGGTGTACAGTAACTTACTAGTGGTCGAAATTCGAGACGTAATTCATAATTTTTTAAGTTCTTTTTATCTTCCTCCCCTCCATATGAACTTCAACTATGCCAAATCTCACTCTCTTCCATGCACGCACAAAGTTATTAATTCACGTATTGATATTATAGATTATACCCTTACATCCATAGTTATATCTGTGATTAGAAGTCTGAACAGACAATAAAACTTTTTTAGCGTATACCAATTCATATAAAAATCCATCCATATTGCATATTTGGGACAGAACCTTTGCACCGTATAGATTGACTGAGCGTAATACCGCGAGGGGCGTGAACATTGAGTAAAGGATCGCCCGCAGGCACGTAAAGCAAAGATTGATGGTCCAACAGTCGTGACCGACTGAGCTGTCTTAAGCACTCGTAACCTACTAACAACGATAATACGTTTCCTTTATGGACTATAACTTATTCTGAATGAAAATGTTAGATAGCGAATCCGATACTTTCTCGGAGAGAAGCGTTGTAAGATCTCAAGAAGCTCGAGTCTGTTTAAATAATTTTACCGTTATAAGATGATCATGATGATGATGATGATGTTGTGGTTAGATGATGATCTGTTTGTCTCTGCATCACCCAAAGGTTGACTGGTAGGAAATGCCTATGGCATGAAGTCCGCCTCTGTACTTTGTACTTGATGTGTTAAATAAATAAATAAATGGTCCTGAGCCTTGTAACGATATTTGCGACTTATGGAGTTTTTTGCTGGTTCTTCTCCATAGGATACGACCAACGTGAACCGTGCACCTTTTCTCGACGTTTAATAAGTGCCCATGTAAGCCTATGTGAAATAAAATAGTTTGATTTTTAAATAATATATGATGTAATCAACTTAGCTCTTTGATAAATAGCAACATCATGTTTTGAAACTAAAGTTCAAGCTCGCGTAATCCTACCACATCTAGACAATTAATTTAATTGAAACGTGAAATTGAATCTACTCGAACGACTTAAAACAATTAAAAACCCGCAGATCCTTTAATTCCCTTCACAATAAATACGAGGTATAAAAGGGGAACGAAATGGTAAGATTTAAGTCGCATATGTGGCTGGACCCATTCACTTTGAGAACCGCGCTTAAGTCAGATTAGATGGGCCGAGACCTTTTTAGTGGCTTTGACCAGAAACAAAGAGTTGCAGAAGGTCGACAATAAAAAGATTTATGAAAAAAGCTTCAGCTTAAAATGTTTAAGCTACCAATCACGCAGACCTTATGAATTCTATGAAAGCCAATATATCGGCGACACGAGTCTTTGGAGTGCAAAGTCCATAAGGACTGCATGATTGGTAGCAAACTTTTTAAATTTTAGCTTTCAGGGTAAACGCCAACGTTTACCCTCCGGATCGAACGTTAGAATCAACCAAAAGACGCGTTTGGACATAAATCCAAAAGTACAAATGATGATCTTGCAGGAGCCTATCTTTTGCCAATGTAAACCTTTGATGCTAAGTGACTTAGGGTATTTTACTAATCGCATTTAACGCCATCAGCTCATTGAACCACATTCAAAAGCTGTGAGTATCATAATTACTACGGAATATTGACTTCGACAGCCCTTGAACTGCACTGTCTTGATGTGTTCAGTTTCAGTAGTGAAAATCTCTTTTAACCAATGTTTTCGCCGTTTTTCATACTTCGATAATGTTTTGGGCGTAAGAAATTAAGAAAATTGTTTATATATCCTTATTTCTTGTAATCGACATATTATTGTTTAATGGATAAACCTTCTGTTCCAGTCTTGGGGTCTTCGTAAGACGTCATGCCGCGTATCTTTGGTTCCTTAGTTCACAGCTGAGCGACTTGACGTCTCGTTATTGGTTTTCACGATTCATTGAGTCCCGTTTGTCTTGGAATATTTTTGGTCCTATTACTTGCGAAGCTTTGTTTTGGTTTGTGGGTTAATCGCCTGTCATCTTGATAAATGCTTGCTTCTTGATGTTTGGCCCGTGTTATAAATCTCACTTCGGTTTTTATGCGAGTGTTTTTATTATGACTCAATAACCAGATTCATAGATACGTGACCAGTTTAGTTTTGTGAGGATTGACTGGTAGCACCTCAGAAAACTTAAAATAACCCAGCGGTTTTGGATATAACGTTTCGGTCACACAAATGAAAACTGTAAACATAACCCGTTTTAGTGTTTCACAAAGCTTGAGTAGCTTAATCCAGGAAAAGTTTACAAAGTCCGGAATGTTCTCTGTGGCTTAAAGAACCTACACCACTCTGCCCCTACCTGTTGCTTGAATAGATACTTCATCTAATTACAGGCGTACCCCGTAGAAAGAGCGACGATACTTGACCCGTTTTACTTCGTACCTGGCCCTCGCTATATCTAGGTGTAGATACCTACCTATACTTGTACATTGTACAGTATCAATGGTACTAGTCATTGAAGTGCCCAGATAATAGAACAATGAACTTCAATTAGATAGGGAAACGGATTAACGAAAACAATATGGTGTTATGTTGTTCTTAATTAAGTTGTGATATCAGATATTTCGTTCGGGAATGTTACGTAAATATGCTCATTTTCCCAATCTCGTATCGGTGCTTCAAATGGGCCAGTAATAATTTTTATTTATTGCTAGGTACTGTCCCTATGATTAGCGGTGACACAGTGGTAACTGGTAACGGTTCCGACTTACGTTTTGTCAGGTCCTGGGTGCGAAGTGTGCTAAGCCAGGCAGTCACTTAGGGTGTAGGTTATTTTATCAACCCTACTCTTCAAACGGTAGCATAACAAAGTCGCACATAATGACACCCATCAGACCTCACTGGACCCTCGTGGAGAATTATGGTCCAAACACAAACTTACAGAGAAGAGACCTATTTTGGCCCAGCAGTGGGCACGTTAAAAGCTGGTTATTCTTTCCCCTTCTGATTGTGCTCTGTTTGTGCATCTAGAAATACTATCTAACTGCTTTTCAGAGCTTATGAACTTTTCTTGCGAAACGACTTTTCCTCTTCTAGTCATTCTGCATCCCTAATGAGTAAAGGCTAGCCAGATCAGCAATACACACTCTTTTACGCGAGTTCCCATCATGGGGTTCCACAACAACCAGGGAAAACTTGTCAATGGTTTCCACCATTGACACTGCATCAGCTTCCTGCGGACACTAATCCATTGATCGATCGTGCTATATTAATATCTTGGTATTTATTGATAGTCTTCATCATCTGCCTAGCCTTTTAAACGGATGATGACACTATTTTTTGAGGAGCTACTGCCTATCTGCCTTTAACAATCCAGTAACTTGGTCTTGCCCTTTGGCAAGATTGGTTGTCAGACAAGCTTCTGGCTACCCGAAATCGCTATCAAAGATGTATAAATGACGGCCGGGAACAGCAGCTTAACGTGCTTTCCGAGATACAGCTCCTCCGTGTCTCGAAAAACTTCTCGGTATGTAATTATTGGTCACTCCTCCATGGACCGACCGTGGCAAGCATTGCAGAACTTTAAAGATCGACCCGCGCAGAGGCCTTCTCGGATGGTAGAACTTTCTCAGACTACCGCTGTTTTTGAGCATTCACGGTTTAAAACTAAACTTATACTGTCACTACCCGCATTCTCCAGTCATCCCGCGATCATGGCGCTTGCAACAGCGTCGAAATATCGGGAGCTCAAAATAATGAACTTCTCAGACTAGTCCGTAGTTCCGTACTTCTGCAGAACACGTTCCAGATTTATGTTTTCCAGCTACAATGTTCTCAATCGCCTTATCTTCTATATTGAGACACTTTGTATAGTGAGCTTGATATCACGTTTATCAATATTCGGCTCATTGTTTCAGAAGTAGCACCTAACTAAAATTGAAAATATCGATCTGGAACTTATTGTTTGCGCCAACTGGTGATGAAATCGATTACATCATTGCCGTTTTTGTAGAATTTAGCCTCAAAGGCTAAATTGCAATAAATTCAGCAGCCCAAATGACTCAATCCACATACAAATGAGGTCAGGAGACAGTTTTTCCAAGTTTCCATCACTTATATGGACGCCTACATCGATACTTCAATAAATAAAATTTAAGTGTCTGTTTGTAATTTCAAAATAACAACTTTTCACTGAATGCATATGATATTATTTCTGGTAGTTATAACAAAAAAACATTTTTTTAACTTTTCGTCTTCTTTCTGTCTGTCTGTTTATTCCGGCTAATCTCCGAAAGGGCTGAACCGATTTGGACGGGACTTTAACTGGCAGATAGCTGATGTTATAAGGAGTAACTAAAGCTCCTTGCAAAGAATTTAAAACCTTGAAATTGTTAACAAAATCCGATTCAAATAGGGAAGTAATATTTTTATAATAATTTTTCGCCGACGAAGGTCGCGGGCAACAGCTAGTTATAAATGTTTCCTTCATTAAAATATTTTTGTAAGAAGTTTTAAAAGTTCTGTAAACGACAAAATAATTCACCATCATCGAGCAATATCTTGAACCTCACCGTCCAAGAACGACCCTCAACTTTTAATAACTTAACAACGTCGTAACCTGTGAAGATGTCCTTTGCTGGATTACGATCATCTCCAAATCGCTTTAACAAACGCTAAGGTATAATGACTTTAAGGGCTATTATCCCTAAGCCTAGCCACGGATTGCTGACAGTGATTGCTTGTACATGTAGATCAGTGTGTACCTGATAGGACTTCTTAGTTTGCAGTGGCTGACCGAGAGTTGAAAGTTCATGGCGCAAGTACACTTATGGAGAGATGTGACGTCACAGAAAACGTTAAAAAACTTGCACAATTAGGTAAAGCTCATAGCACAAATATAAACATTGCCCCGCATCGGCTTCACTTCACCTCATTTAAACTAGCTGTTCCTGATCTGAGGCGATTCTGTTAAGGTGGAAGCGCCAGGGTAGTCCGCGAAATTCAAATGTTCTTAAGTTTTTTGCAATTAAAAAAAATATATATATGATTCGCGACCGTAATACGTAACAACTTCGAGTTGAAGCATTGTGCGTTGAACTTTACTGTGCAAAGCAACATGAATGCGTTTAATCGAGAACATTCCAATCACGTTCCGATCGTTTTCTCTGCATCTGTGTCGTGAAAATAAATGCGAACAGACAGACCTTACGTAATTCTGTGCACGCGGGGTTGAAAATTGTGAAATTGCTCCAGTTCTCGTCTTAAAGCGGAATGTCTTGAAGAACGACAAGTTTATGCTATGCCTGAAATGTTTAATATTCACGTTGTGTAAATTCGCGGGGAGTAAAACTTTGGACATATCTCCTTCAGCTTAGTTTCTGTGTTTTTGAAACACAGATTACGGAATAGTTCGTACTGTACAGGGTTGAATTGTAATAGCTGGCTGAAAAATTGTGAGTAATCCGGAAATTCCCAACCCCACAAATATAGAAAAATTGAAAGTGGGAATAATTCACAACTCGGTGGATCTCGCTGGTCAGGTTGTATCTTGATGAAATATGAGTCGCGCAAGTAACACGTATTTAGTTACAGAACGTACTTATATAGTACGTATATAGTAACTATATGCGTGTTACTTGCGAGACTCATATTTCATCAACATAAAACCTGACACTAATATGCACTAATTTCGCGGGCTACCCTGCGTTTCCACCTTAATGTAAGAACTTTACTTTAAACACCTCTACGACGCCCGTACTATTCAATCCATCCATCAGCACAATGTTTTGAATGTGTCACACTGAGTCCTACCGTAAAACTAGATTTTTCACCCCAAAAAAAAAAGTCGTTTGCCAGCAATTTTTTTTGCGTAAAGTAACTTAGTTTGATGTACATAATGCTTGGTTGACGGTTCCGTTTACACCCTTCATGTTGGTAACACCAAAGCATGCCCTATATTTTCTAACAGCACTCCCTGGAATGTAACTCGATCTATCCTATTTCTCTCGAACAACAGGTATGTTTACTATTCTATAGCGAAGTAATTGTCTTACCCACCAACAATCGCCCCCTAATTGAATCCGGTGGTACAGTAAATTGACTTGGAACAACCTATTAGCTCCAAGGTCCTGACTGTGCCAGCAAAAGGTATTGAACCGGCAAAATATTGATATTACTGGAATATCTGTTTGATGTACGAAGTTTTCCGTGTTTTCAGCGTTTATTAAAAAAATGATGTCATTCATTACAAAGCATCTGTAGTGTTCATTTGGCGTCTCAGTCGTGATCCAAAGAGGAAAGTATTTGTTGAAAGTAGATTTTTGACATCTCTGTTTGACAGTTCGATAAACTGTCAAATAGAGATGTTAGGAGATCGTTGTTGGTTGCTATTTGGAGATTGGTTTACTAAAACAGTGTGCCTAGCACGAACTTCAGTACTTTCACGACATCGACAGTTCAAAAGTGTCTGTAACTGGCCTACGTGAAATAAATGCTTTGATTTGATGATTTTGATTTTGAATGCGCGGGTTAATAGTAACGTAAATTCAAACGATTTTAAAATTTCTTCCTTCATTTCGGCGTAGTCATTATAATGTGTAAAAGCACCCTTCACGAAGTCGAAAGGCACTTGTTCTCTACGTTATTATTATTATTTTTTGTTATAGACCATACCTGGGAACCTTGTAATTACGGAGATATTGGGGTCAAAGTTTCAACTTTTTTATAAGTTTTTTTAATTTTTTTTTTTTTTTGTTAGCCTATACTGTCCCACTGCTGGGCAAAGGCCTCCCCCAATTCCTTTTTTTAATACAATTTTTTTATTTTATAACTTTACTTTAAATACCTCCATGACCCTCGTACTATTCAATGCATCTATCAGCACAATATTTTGAGTGCGTTACATTGAGTCCTACCGTAAAACGTGATTTTTCACCACAAAAAAAATGTTTCCCAGAAATATTTTTTGCTAAGAGTTAGTTAGTTTGATGTTCAGAATGCTTGGTTGACGGCTTCGTGAATTGTCCGTTTACACCTTGTATAGGTATTGCACGGAGGCAATAAATGAAGCTTTTATTAGTTCTAGGGCGTAATATTTCAATAAAGACTTTAATCACGTTTACCATTCGCGTGACAAACAACAATGATCATTAATTGGACTTATTCATCGGAATCGAACATGGAATTCCTAGTAGCCATAATAAACATGAAAACTGTTTTCTGACTCAAAACTCGCCCGACAGAAAATGTTTAATCTATAGTTATATCGTCGGGGATAGTGCAAATCCGCGGAACTAGCATTGAATTATTCCGCGTAACTGACAAATGTAGCCAATTTCAATTACGCATTGTCGTAGCGACTAAATTAATTCCTTTAATAGATTTCTACTGTTATCAATACATAGAACACATGAATTGTTACTATTCACGTAAAAATGAGATCAAAAATCGTTGAAATAAAACATATATAAACTTATAACCTTTCCCTAGTGCGCGTAAAGTGCGCGTATCTGCACTACGTGTAGTTTTACACCTACACGTAGTGCAGATACGCGCACTTTACGTATGGTAGATTCGCGGATTTGCACTATCCCCGACGATATGTAGAAAAAAATCCTCTTTTATTATGTAAAAAAATCGGAATTCTGAACATCTCGCGCAAAAGACCACTAAATCGTTTAAGCTCTGTTGAAACGGTCCACGATTTGTATAGGATAATGATATTTATTTTCAGCTTGTAAAGGTCCATATCATTACGATTCACAGGCACGTACGTTTTTTCTTTGAGAGCGTCTGTTTGACGTCTCGCCACTCCTTTGTTTATTACACACCTTTTGTCCTTTACTACGGTAAGGCTGCGTTTCTACCAGAGATGTGCGAGGTTGCGTAGCGAGGGATGTGTTTGTTAAGAACCAATAGAATCACTTCAAATACCTAGCCTCGCTCAGCGCAGCTCTAGTGGAAATGGCTCAGCGAAGCGAGGTTTTTGAACATACAAAACAAGGCAACGATGTGTGCGAGGGATGTGTTGCGAGGGATGTGTGCTAGGGACGGACGCGAGCGAAAAAATAGACACTAGACTGTGTGGTTACCGCTCACATCTGAAACGAGCCCGCTACACATCCTCGCACCGCTTACCTTCACAGCTTCGCTACGCATCATCGCACCACTCAGAGGCCTAGCACATCTCTGGTGGAAACGCTCACACCGTTACACGGCCTCGCTACGCATCCTCGCACCGTCCAGCAACTTTGCACATGACTGGTGGAAACGCAGCCTTAAGCTGCTATCATACGCATGACTCTTTCTTCTTTTACGTCTTTCACTCGAAGCGAAGACCGTCAGAAATGAATAAAAAATGGATCATTATAAAACATCACGCCTGTAATCCCGGAAGAGTTAGGCAGAGATGTACCCAATAGTACACCCATATTTCGCTAGTTATGTTTAAGTCCCATGTAATAGGGGACGAGCCTATTGACATCGACCGGGCTCAAATCCTGACTCCGTAGCTGTTACTGAGAAATTCCTGATGGAAAAACTCAATAACACTCCCCGACCTGGGAATCGAACCCAGGACCTCATGCTCAGCAGTCGCGCTTGCGACTAATAAACAAACGAGGCAGAAAATGAATCAAGTGTAAATTTAATTACTTGGTGAACCAATCCAAATAAGTTGGATTTCAGCATTCACTGACTCCCACATGATCAAAAATGAAGTGAAACTAGCAGATGAACGTTCATTTCTGGGTATTTTTGGTGTTGTGAACATGAAATGAACATTTAATTGAGTGAAGCACCTGGTATCTGCTTTACAGACTACATTTCTTTTGTAAAAAGGTGAGGTAAACTAATTAGGAGATTCCCCATTATGATGTCTCTGAAGAATAATGGAACACCCATTATTCTCCTGTTTATGGTATACAATTTCTGTGACCTCTTTAGACTTTTATCTTTTATTAATGGAAGCTTCTGAATGCTTTATTTTTTTTTTAAATGTCACTTGTAATAAATTAAATTAAATTTTATTTAGCAAATGTCAAGGTTGAAAAACGAAAGCTTTAACATTTTTGAATAAAGCTAGTCCTACGACCAATAGTAGGCGAACTCCAGACCTGGACCTCCTCAGGGCGGAGGTTATCTATGAAGATTTCCAAAAAAAAAAAGAAGAATGCAAACGTGGCTTAGAAAACCTCTTTCTAACATTAGGAGTTGCAAAGGTAAAAACTAGGGATGCATCCATCCGATACCGATACCGATATTTCGGCGATACGAGTTTTCCGATATATTGGAATCGGTAACATTAAATTTGACGATACACCGATACTTTTTGAATTTGAATCTCAAAAATATTTCAGTTTCTATAGCATTTAAAAGACCTCTCGTTCAAACAGACTGACGAAATCGGCTTTTACCGAATAATTTAAGAATGTTGTGTTTCCTGAAAAAAAATCTCATAACTGTGAATTTTAATTAATAAGTTTTGTCTTCTAATTTGTTATCAAATATCATTTCTTAATAAATATTATAATAAGTATGAGTAATTTTGTCTGTTTCTAAAGCCACAGCTTTTTATAGTTTTCTTTGAATTATAACTGTCCGTATCGGTATCGGTATCGTATCGGCTGAAGTGCGTATCGACGCAACCCTAGTAAAAACATTAAATATGTGGGTAGAGATCAAGATATCTGTTTTATGTTTCAGTGCTCAGAAAAGCGAATAAATAACTAACTACCACACAATCCAATCCGTCCCATCCATTAGCATAATGAATAAATTAAAAGAATTTATAATTACTTTCAGTTTTATTTACGCAGTTGCTTTTACTATTTATTTATTTAACAGTTTATGTACATATGTTTATGCAAATATATTCACGAAGACATATCGGTCGCAGTAAGCTCTCTTGCATGAATGATTATCTCTTTGAACAACAACTTGGAGGTTGGAAGGTGCTTTGAGGACTTAGTTTAGATTCAGGGAAGCAGTATTGAGCTGTTCTGGGAATGTTAGTAAGCTACTCAGATTACGTTGTTGTACCTATATTTGCATTTTGCATATGTAGATCTTTGACAGTCGTTACAGGCAGTCAGTAGCCCGAAAGTCTGACAACAAGTCTTAATATCCTATTGCCAAGTACTAACTGGGTTGTGGACGCCAGATAGGCAGTCGCTCCATGTAAATACTGGTATTCAGCTGCATCCGGTTGGGCAGGCCGACCCCAACATAGTTGGGGAAAGGCTAGGCAGATGATGATGATTATATATTTCTTTTACTAACAACAAAGATTGTAGTACCTAACCTAACGTACTTAGTCTGTTATTCCCTCTCTGTAAATTCTGCTTTGATGGTTCATAAAAAGTTATCGGCAAACGATGGATGATACATCGTAAAAGTCTGAGAAATCATAAAGTTGGTGAAATGCTCTCTGAATCTGACGGAGATAGCTGGCAGCACTCATTTTAGCTGACGGCAGATATTAATATTGGAGGGAAGCAAGATTTAGACGTGACAGTGATGGCTCGGGTTGATGTAACGTAATACAGATAAAACAATATGACGTCGAAAATAAAAATCTAAATTTATAACACAGGGTGGGAGGCACACCGACGCAACGGTTACCATGTAGTCAGTAAAAAAAAATTCATACACGAAATATTTTCTGGGAATCATCTAACGGCTATAACAAAGCCATTTCAAGGGAGTTTTTTTTATCTGAGTATATCTTTTTTATAAAAAATAAATAATTTAAAATTACTTGACCCACAAAATAAATACTGGCTCCTTATTTTTAAGCATCCATTACGGTAGTTTACTACGTCGAATTTACCTACTGTCATTGTTAGAATGTGGGAGTAAAGGTTTTATGCAAAAAGTCTCAAAAAAATTTAGAATTATAATAATTTTGTAAAAAAAAAAGTCAGTTTTTTTTTTTTTTCGTTGCTATGACGACTTTACGACTTATAGAAGTTACTCTTAAAATATTTCGTGTATGAAAAGATAGACCTTATACAGGGTTATTTGTAAAACACCAACAACCTCGCAGGAGTAGATAACTAACATCATAAACAACAACATTTGTTCTACGACTTTTCCGAAAACAGACAAAAAAAATTCTCTCCTCACATATGTCCGAACAGCTGATCGAGTTTTGTATGAAAAGTCGTTTTTTTTGTCTGTTTTCGGAAAAGTCGAAGAACAAATGTTGTTGTTTATGATGTTAGTTATCTACTCCTGCGAGGTTGTTGGTGTTTTACAAATAACCCTGTATAGGTTCAGAATGGTGTACTGAATACGTGGTAACCGTTTGTGTTTGTGCGTTCCCTTCCAGCCAGTATTACTAGCCCGGGACTTCCTCCGCGTCGAAAAATCAAATCCTATGGCACTCCGTAATAGTGTAGCTGTAGCTATGCATCAGCAAAAAATAAAAGGATTCGGATGAGTAGTTTCGTATATTACCCCCTCCTTCCAAACTTACAATCTTTATTTCTTTATAAGTCTAGTGTAGATGAAAACGGCGGTATCGCGATTCCTTCCCAATAAAACCCTCTGGGGGGTGATTCTTTTAAGTAGACCATTGCTTTTTTTTTACCCTTTGAGAAACCACAAAGAATATCTCCAGTGGTTGCCTAGAAAATTCAGAATTTAGTTAGACTACTTTTTGTCTCTTAACTGAGGAAGCATTTTTTTTTATTTGCCTATTCTTTCCCACAGCTGGGCAACGGCCTCCCCAATTCCTTTCCAACTCTCCCGGTGGTTTACCTGCTCTGGCCAATCAGTCAGGAACAAGTCCAAATCGTCACGCCAGCGTTTCTTGGGCCTCCGTCGGTGACGGCGACCGTTTTCAGGCAGCCACTGTCCTAACCAGCCCAGTCCCATTTTAACCTTGCAGACTTATCGCCAACATCGGAGATGCCTGTCTTGGAGCGTATTGAGGTGTTCCGTATTCGATCGGTGACTTTGATGTTTAAAATAAAAATGACAAAAAGCAGTCTCTTGTGACATTTGAGAGCCTCTACACAAAATAAGATTTATCCAAAAATTCGTGCCACGTGTCCCACGAATTACAAATCCCCAAATATGCATGAAAGTACGTGATACATCTGACAGCCAGAATCCCATGAATTTTAATGATATCGGGATGATACAGGCTGACAGTAACAGTAACATCACGCCTGTAATCCGCGAAGAGTTAGGCAGAGTTGTACCTAACCCACCCACACAAAAACACCCGGGCACAAATCATCAGAAATGAGTAATGGAAAACCCAATCACATTTTGTCTAACCTGAAAATCGAAGTCAGGACCTGATGGTCTGCAGTAGCGTTTGCAACCACTAGATCAACGAGGGGAGTTCATTGAAAAAAATATTCAGTACAGCATTTAGCAGTGGCGAAGGTTCCATACAACTCGATTCCTACCGGATTCCCTTTGAAAAATGGCACAGTCAGAATTCTATAGACAAATAATATAATCACATTGAAGATATGTACTCCGGCTTACCTCTTACAAAAATTGACCATTCGCTA
Organism: Noctua janthina; assembly: GCA_963576755.1. Classification (NCBI taxonomy): domain Eukaryota; kingdom Metazoa; phylum Arthropoda; class Insecta; order Lepidoptera; family Noctuidae; genus Noctua; species Noctua janthina. The sequence goes on from OY755061.1 coordinate 14,888,145, forward strand.
CTGGCATTTAGGGTACTTAAACTCGTAGACAGAGAATATGAAACAACAGTATTTTAGTCTGGAATGTTCAGTAATTCCATTATTGACATTTGGGGAGGGCTAATAGTTCCATACACCCTTAGTTATGTCCTTCTAGTGACCGATGTGCCCTGCCAACGATCCTTCTATCGATTCTGGCTCAGATTGTATTACAGGCTTTAATACCCTTTTATTTTTTCGGATCTTTTCTCTCTAGAACCTTTTTCTTCTTTGTTATTTCTGGGTTATTGAGAGACTTTATTCGGTTTTCTAGATTGGTCGAGACAGATTTTTCTTTGTTTTTCTACTAGCTAGCTAACTAGCCTTCATACTGTTTTCCACTAAAATAAAACAAATTTGCATTGCTTTTTAAATATAATTAGCGTTTTTTCCTAAATGTAAACGCGATGACTAAAACAGAAACGACGACTTTGAATTTAATCCATTACATTTTTGACATTATCATTATCTCTGAAAATGTCAATTTGTGTAATGTTTCTGCTTCATTTTAATGCCATAATTACATCATTACTATATTAAATATTACTAGCTAATCCCGCGGCTTCTCCTACGTGGATTTTGGTAATTGTCCCACGGGATCGTACTGGCGGGATAAAAAGTATCCTATGGATTAATTTAGGTTATCAAATGGTTAGATTTCTTAGGTAGGAAACTAACATGCCTGATGACATGTAAAGCCAAGTCAGAGGCCCATGGGCGGCATAAAAACTCTGACACCTAGTTAGGCACTAACCACACGATAAAAGTGAAGATTTAGGTTATTAACTGTATGTGTCAAATATCCAAATCCGTTCAGTAGTTTTTGCGTGAAAAAGTAACAAATATCCATCCATCTTTCCTCAGAAACTTTCGCATTTACGAGTATCATAGTACTAAGATTTCCTGCAATACCTCTCCCTGAATTGGAATATAGAGATAGATATTATTTTCCAAAATAGTTAAATCATATTACAATATGCCTGGCGAAACTACCAACTTTCTTCTTCTTCTTTTTCATAGAATATTGCGATGACGATGGTCCCTATAGTTCCTGACTATTCAAATGCGCTTGTTAAGGAGTTTGTGTGTTACACAAGGAGTTTGTGTGTTACACAAGGAGTTTGTGTGTTACACAAGGAGTTTGTGTGTTACACAAAGAGTTTGTGTGTTACACAAGAAGTTTTTGATTTGACTTCGAGTTCGAAGTTCTTAGTCTATCTGACGGAAAAAGTTGATTAAACTAGGCGTCTTACTTCGAAAGAAAATCTTCAAGGATTCGTAAAGACTGTATTGTATAGTTAAGCGAACAGGGATTAACTTATCGCTAATTCAAAGTTCTGAAGATCGATCATGCCTGTCAGAAACAAAGTTCTGGACGGAATCTAACCTCTTTGAGTACCTACCTAAGGCTGCATTTCCACCGGAGATGAGCGAGGATGCGTAACCTAAGCAATGATATCGCTCGTTTTTCACAGCTTGAGGTATTATTATTTATTTATACTTTCATGTACAATAGTGATAGATAGGCGGACTTAATGCCACAAGGCATTCTCTACCAGTTAACCTTTGGGTTAAATAAGAAAACATAGTATTCTACATACATCATCATACATGGTATTCAAGCTATGTGATAGGTAAGTTCCACACACATCCCTCGCTACGCATCCTCGATCATCCCAGGTGGAAACGCAGCCTAATGGTCAAAAGAAACACAAGTAAAAATGTACTCTCTGATCAGGAAAAAAGGTACTGTGCGGTTCATTGAGGTCGAGATCCGTAAATGAATGAGCGATCCGGTTTATTTACCGTGCGACTTAACTTCCCCGGCAGGGTTTGTACATATTAACGTACTTTCGTAAGCCTTTTACAAATCAATATTTAGTTGGCCTCTTTTATTTTTCACCTTTTTGGTTTGAGTGGATTATGGTTTAACACCGTCCCAATTCGTACCTTACCCTTGTACAACTACAAGGATCCATTTCCACGTGGCCAAACTCAGAATTGGAGTCATCTTTTTTAGGGTTCCGTACCCGAAGGGTAACCAGCGGGACCTTATTACTAAGCCTCCGCTGTCCGTCCGTCAGTCTGTCTTTCAGCGGACTGTATCTCATGATCCGTAATAGGTAGACAGTTGAAATTTTCACAGAATGTGTATTTCTGTTGCCGCTAAAACAAAAAATAATAAAAATATAAAAAAAATTAAAGGGGGCTCCTCTACTACGGTGGTATGGAACCCTTCATGCGCGACTCCGACTCGTACTTGGCCGGTTTTTTTTTTCGATACATTGCTTTAATGATTATATATCAACAACAACATGGGCGCGCCCGTGTTAATGTCATTCGCGCGTCAAAAGATTCTTGTTGCAAAGTCCTACGTTTTAAAGTATTCATAAAAGAAATGGAAACCTTCTTGATATGAACATATTCAGGTTACTGTAATCGAGTTAGTGATTCTACAATCTCGTCCTGATTCACCGAAACTCAATTTGGAGTACCCGAGGCGTTTAGCGAACTCCGCACAAACGCTGTTATACACTTGTAGTGTAACCGCTTAGCCACGAACTATGCGTTCAACACCATACATGTTGCGACAACGACTGCGGAGTAAACAAAATGATAAAAGGCACACTACGAGGCGTTACGATGCGACTTTGGAAAACCATTCTCACGCGAAGGAAATTACATACGCATGTATCGTTTGACGTAGGTAAGTCGTATCGCCTGAGGATATGAACGGGGGGTAATACTGAAGATCAGAATTCTCAGTAATAATGACGTTCTCTGTGATACAAGAGATGTTGACATTTCAAGTTAGAGGTTAGAGGCTAAACAGTAATATCGCTACAATTTGACTTCGGGCTATGGAATATTATTACTGAAACTACTTCGGCTGTTTGTTTAATTTTGGTTTTCAATTTGCGTAATATTAGTTCGCTCTAGGGTTTATTTGTAAATACAGCTCAGTAATAATAATTGAGCTTGATAACCTGAAGGTACTGATTAGAATGTGGCTCGGTTTTATTGAAAATTAACTTTTTTGGTGTTTTCACTATCAGAGTTGCTTGTAGAAGACTTATTTTGGAGATTGTTTGATACTAGTTTGGTCAGACGCCATAAGACGCATTACAGTCCTCCAGTTTGATGGATCTGCCACATGAGAACTGCTATCTGTCATCTTTATCTGCATCGCATTGGTAACCCCTTACTTTGGTTAACTCAAGATATCGTCGGGGATAGTGCAAATCGGAACTAGCATTGAATAATTCCGCGTATCTGACAAATGTAGCCAATTTCAATTACGCATCGTCGTAGCGACTAATTTAGTGACTTTAATAGATTTCTACTGTTAACAATACATAGAATTCATGTATTGTAACTATTCACGTAAAAATGAGGTCAAAAATCGATGAAAAAAAAAAAAAACTTATAATCTTCCCCTGTAAACCTACTCGTAGTGCGGATACGCGCACGTTACGTATGGTAGATTCGCGGATTTGCACTATTCCCGACGATATGAAAGCCTTGGTAAAATAATATACTTCGCCTGGTATTCTCTTCCCGTGACAGCTGGGTCACGTGATTGGCCCAAGAATATGTCATCAGTTGCGATGCTGTCGATGTGTTGCCACGGTGTGTGATTGAATTACCCGAGCAAAATGCATTTTTTAACTTAACAAAACAATTTGAACTAAAAATACAATATTAAAATTAACTAAAACTAAATAGATGAATCACACGAGTTACTAAATAGTTAAGCTAGTTAGTCATTTATTTTATTTTCTAACACTAAATGAGAGTCCCTAAATTTACTGAAAAGTACAATCAATGGTAAAACTTATCGTTACGTAGTCTTGGGCCATCGTGGTAAGAGAATACCAGGCGAAGTATATTATTATACCATGATAAAAGCATTCTCTAAAGTTGCACACAGCCTCGTTATCTCCCTACAAGAACTGTCTAAACACTAGACTATGTTCCTAGTTTATGAAGTAAACAACGAAGTATAAGCCGCTCAAGCACCAGCTTTCTCTAAAGGAGAAAATCGTGTGCTATATAATACGCCCCACATACACACGAACAATTGCTGGGTTTTCTCCGCCACGGACCGAAGACAGTTCAATAATAAGCTCGATATATAAAAGAATTGGTAATCGTAAAAACATCCTTCCTTGATATGAAAGTAAAAGAAAATGAAGCGGATGAATTGGGAACTCTAGAACCAAACGGAACACAGTATTTATTTATTTGGATGATTATAGCTCCACCCAGAGCCGGAGGTAAGCCGGAGTACATTTCTTTAATGTGATTATATTATTTGTCTATAGAATACTGACTGTGCCATTTTTCAAAGGGAAGCCGGTAGGAATCGAGTTGTATGGAACCTTCGCCACTGGCACTTACTATAAATTATCACTACATAGTATAAAACAAAGTCGCTTCAAAAATTGGGCGATGTTTCGATTTTGGGAACGCGTCAAAAGATTGCCTTGTACAACTACAAAAAACGTAGCGGGACCTTTAATATTCCGTATCGCTCGACTAGTCCTCACTTATCCCGGGCAGCTAGTTCACGTTTCCTTAAAGTAGTCCATCTACTTACCAGTAGCGAAGGGTCAATGTTTGTAAAAGGTAAGCCGGAGTACATATCTTTAATGTAATTATATTATTTGTCTATAGAATACTGACTGTGCCATTTTTCAAAGGGAATCCGGAAGGAATCAAGTTGTATGGAACCTTCGCCACTGGCACTTACTATAAATTATCACTACATAGTATAAAACAAAGTCGCTTCCTTCTGTCTGTCCCTATGTATGCTTAGATCTTTAAAACTACGCAACGGATTTTGACGCGGTTTTCAGTAATAGATAGAGCGATTCAAGAGGAAGGTTTATATATATTGCACCCGTGCAAAGCCGGGGCGGATCGCTAGTTGTAAATATAGGCAAAATACAGGCAGCTTGATTATTGTATAATTATGTTTTTAAATGCCCTTTGGGCAAGATCCAGTCGAGACTGGCATCATTCGCTTAATTTCCATCAATAACACCCCAAAGTTTCGCCCTAAAATGAAACCACATTCGTAAAACCTGTTCTAATTTTCCTTTGTCCCAATTGTGGATACAACAACGTAAACCAACGGTTTAAACTTTAAACCACTATAACTGAACACAATCCGCTTTTATCTGTTCCTAAAATAAAAGGTTTCGATTGGAGCTGCGATTATCTTTGACCCATGTAGAGTAGAAGAGAGGGAGACGAGAGAGAGAGAAGAGAAAGAGCGAAGCGAGAGAGTGTTGGTAGTTTAAAAGTTCACACTGTGAAATGCCAACAACCTGATACATGGTTGGGTCACGATCTGTTTCAAGAGTGTGTTTAGGAGCTCTCGCGGACGATCTATGCATCAAATGCCTTTTGCGGGGAAGCTGGCATATTTTGTGGTGGTTTCGTGTGTTAACCTATGCTAGTTTGCGTTTGAATCGAGCTGCAAATAATAATTACTTTTAACATAATTCTGCCAAACCTTTCCCAACTATGTTGGGGTCAGCTTCAAGCCTAATCGCTACTGAATACCAGTATTGTCTACTCAGTCACTAGTTACCACGACACCCCTTAGCAAGACTAAAATAATCGCTTTTAGTTTAAAAAAAAGAAGGGATGGAAATATACACAGTCTCCCTCTCATGACATCACAAAAAGTAAGATCATCGTGGAAATTTCTGAAATACAAATCATAACCGCAAAAGCTCAGATAAAATAGTATTTACTTAGCAATTGTAAATACAACTGCGGAGCAGATTACGCGGATTTAGTGAACAAGTTTAATATTCAATGATCAGGGTGTAAACAGATCCTTCACGATGCCGTCAACCAAGCATTCTGTACATCAAACTAAGTAACTTTACGCAAAAATTATTGCTGGAAATAGACTTTTTTTTTTGGTGGTGAAAAATCAATTTTTACGGTAGGACTCGATTGAAAGCACTCAAAGCATTGTGCTGATGGATGGATTGTATAGTACGGGGATCATGAAGGTGTGTAAAGTAAAAATCTTACATTAAAACATGTATTTAAAAAAAAATCTTGTGAAAAAGTTGTAACTTTGACCCCCAATATCTCCGTAACTAGAAGGTTCCCAGGTATGATCTAGAACAAAAAAAAAATGATCGCAAAGACGGGGCGGGTCTATTTGCACCCTTTAGACAAATACAAAGGAAATAAGATTTTATGCACAGAGCTACCACAAAATAGTCATGGATCGAATTACGTTGCACCACGAATACACTGATCAAGCATGCCGCATATGCAAGACTGAAATATTCATGGAGTATCGTGGCTTACTTGAATCTACCGATATTTCACATCTGCATACCAAATACTTTCCAGATCGATGTCTCTGCTGCTTTCACAGTGTGTTTATAATTAACAATTTGTATAGAGTTTGATGCATTCATTATCTTCAATTTCCCACTATGGGGACACAGGCCTGTTCTTACAGAGACGGATTGGGCCATTGTCTACCACGCTGGGTTTTTGCGGGCTGGTGAAAGAGCGATGTTTTTTTTTAAGCCTCTCTGTCCCACTGCTGGGCAAAGACCTCCTCGATTCCTTTCCGACCCTCTGGGTGTTTTGCCTTCTTTGGCTAATCAGACAGGATGGTTTATTATAAAATAAAACTAGAAATAAAAAAAAAATTGTCTAGGTCGCGCTGTCTCACTAGTAAGTCCTTCGCCATTCTTTGTATTGATTCCGACTCAGCTCCATATCTTGCCTATTATCAAAAAGACATCTATGTACTTCCCACATCTTGGATTACTGCAGCCCCGTGCTCTCAATTCAAGGCATAGTGCCTGCTAGCCCTCAATTCCCTCTTAGTCCTCGTTCGCTCCTAACAAAAATAAATAAAATAAATTGTAAAACGCTCAACAGAGCTGCGGTGGTTCAAATCGATGTGGGGTGGCCCACATCGTTTCGTTCATCGTTCGTAATATTTGCTATGCTAGTGACTTCGCCCGGTTAATGAAGTTTTATTATTCTGTGATTAAATCCGCTTAAAGTCAACGAAATCAGCTCAATAGTTTTGCTAAGAAGTCGCAAACACCTAGCCTTTTCCCAAAAATGTTTGGATCGGCTTATAGTCTAACCGGAAGCAGCTGAATACCGGTATTTTACATGGAGCGACTATCTATCTGACCACCACAACCTAGTTAGTCCTGGGTAATACGATACCCCTTTTTTTTCTGATGGGAAATCATCAAATGACCCTCCCACTCTGGGCGGAGCGGAAGGGAGTGTCAGACTTGTACTGACTAAAACCCATCCATGATCCTTCAAGCCGTTTGTGTTCCAGGGCCACGGTATCTCTTTCGAACAGTCCCGCAGCCCTGGCGGGAGATAATACGATACCCCTTGGTAAAACTGGATTTCAGACTTTCGGGCTACTGACTACCTGTAACGACTATCAAAGTTCTACAAATGACAGTCGGGACCAACAGCTTAACTTACTTTCCGAGGCAAGGAGGAAATTCGGTATGTAAAGGGTGGTCACCCATCCACGGACCTAGGCAAACGCGGCTATTATTATTTAGAAAGAAATCGCAAACAAATGTAGATAATAGAGTCGAATGGCCATGTAATCCATATAGATTTCATAGCATACCATCACATGGTTCTGACAAACAATGTGTGTTCAATTGGAAAAATAACTACTATTAACTGGCGTGTTCATCCAGATCAGTAGATAGGAAACCTGTTTAACATAACAGTCAAGTTTCGTGCTCATTTACAAGTCACGAGACGACACCGAGACGGGGTTCTCATTTTACAAAGGGTGCAAAAATTATGGGCGAAGCGTCTTTCGAGAAAATTCAGGATATTGTCCAATAAGACCGAGGTTATGTCGTTATCCTTGGAAGGAAAGAATATGTTATGTAAGTTTTGTCGGGTACAAGTGTCGTAACAAACAACGTACGTGTCTCCAAGGTCTTACGTAGAAATGTTATTTTCTGTCTTTGTTACATTGAATGCGGATGCACTCAATCCAATTTGCCGGATTTATTCAATCAGATGTTTTTACTAGTGTCGTCAGACTGGGGTCAATGGAGGCAATGGCGTGCGTAAAGCTCTTTTGTATTTTCTCACCAAGTCGAAACTAGGAACTAACATAGTAGTAATTTTGATTTTATGAAATAACTGGCGACCCGCCCCGGCTTCGCACGGGTAGTAGAGCATAATAATATTATGCCTACCAGTAGCGAAGGATCAATTTTTGTAAGAGGTAAGCCGGAGTAGGTACATATCTTTACTGTGTAGAATATTATTGGCTACAGAATACTGACTGTGCCATTTTTCAAAGGGAAGCTGGTAGGAATCGGGTTGTTTGGAACCTTCGCCACTGATGCCTACATGTTTTGTCTGTCGTAGGGTCGCATAAGCCAGAGCCAGAGGAGCTCGTGGCTTGAGAGGAGCTCGTGGCTAAATAATAACAGCCGCTCGGGTCGATCTTTAGGTTAAGCCGTGCTTGCCTAGGTTGGTCTGTGGATGGGTGACCGCCCATTACATACCGAGTTTCCACCGTGCCTCGGAAAGCACGTTAAGCCGTTGGTCCCGGCTGTCATCTGTAGATCTTTGACAGTCGTTACAGGTAGTCAGTGGCCCAAAAAGTCTGACAACCAGTCTTACCAAGGGGTATCGTATTACCCAGTACTAACTGGGTTGTGGAGGTCAGATAGGCAGTCGCTCCATGTAAAATACTGGTATTCAGCTGCATCCGGTTAGACTGGAAGCCGACCCCAATATAGTTGGGAAAAGGCTAGGCAGATGATGGAGGGTCGCATCAGCCAGACGCGTCGAATATGTGGATTAGGTTTAAATGTAGTATAACGTCTATTTGAAGAATTTTAATGTAGTTTATTATGTAGACTTTAACTTTAACCTTCCTCATGAATCACTCTATTTTTTCGCGAACAGACAGACACAGGCGGAGGACTTTGTTTTATAATATGTTGTGATTAATTTATTGACTGAAGTACAAAGGGTAACTCATCGTGTTTATGTAACTGAAAATTGTATCGAAACTTTATTTTGAAACTGTTAAAGAGTTTTCGTATTATTCAATAGCAAGTTTGGTTTACGCAATTTGAATATTTTTGTGGAAAGTTTGAAAAGTTACTGTTTTTGTTTTAAACCTAGCTTTGTGATTAATTTGCAAGCACAAATTATTGTAAGCACTCCAAAGTTAATGCTAACTAACGGCTTAATAAACTTTTGAATTTCAACCCGAATTTTAAAGGGCAATTCTGAGAGTTCACGTTGAACATTTATTTATTTGATGAAGTTTCATAAATACTTCGTAGATTAATAGCAACTGTACCTCATAATCATCTTCCTGCCATTGTCTCATGTTGCTTGCGGTCGGCGCAACACGCTTTTCTCTTCTGTACTTTTTACTTTCATATAATTTTTACCCTGCCATGTTTTTTTTTGGTCTTCCATTATCAACATTTTTCGTCACTCATACTGTAATATATACACTATACCTATTATTTTAACCTTATAACGCGTACCTTGCGTGTACTTAATGACGTAGCAGACAACGTTGATCTTTTTACTTGTTCTCTGAGTGAGTTCACAAAAATCACGAAGTACAGAATATGTTATCACAAATAATAAAACTGTAATTATGGCCACACTATTGAATTAGGAAATACCTGTAATGATAGTGATGATGCGTTAATAAATAAATAAATAATATTTTTTTTTTACGGGAATTAGAAAATCAAAACACACTTTAACACACTTTTGTGGTGTATTAGTTTATTTTATTTGTATATGTGTATTAGTATCATATATCAAATAACTTTTAGCATTCGAAAATTTATATAGGCATATATAAATTTTCGAATGCTAAAAGTTATTTTTATATATTTATTTTGTACCCTATCACAATGTTTTCTTATTTAAGCCAAAGGTTGACTGGTAGAGAATGCCTTGTGGTATTAAGTCCGCCTATGTAACACTATTGTACATGAAGTTAAAATAAATAAATAAACTTTACACAATTGTGATAAATTAAAATCCTTTTTCAAACACACTGACTGACTTGCCTGGCATGAAACTTCAGACAGTTCAGAGTAATATATTCCAAAATACAACAATTAGGACCCTCATTACTTATCTGAGGTCTACAGCGAACCTTTCTCGATTATCTACGTTCCACACAACACACACGTCCAATTTAAAACAGAAAAATATATTAACCGTACACGTAAATGGCTAAAATTTTGTTTAAACTTGGTATCTTATTTCAGTGCGGAATCACCCACTGTTGGGTGAAGACCTCCCCTTTTTTCTGCCATTCTTCTTTTCTGTGCGTCCCTTATCCATCTATTTCCCGCGAATTTAACGACGCCCTTATACGCTTTTAAACGGCCCTGGTTTCTTAGGTCCAGCCTTGGCCGAATGGTGGCCTCGGTTAGGTCAAAACCTTGCTCCATCGGCCATCTTCGCGTCCTAGAGATACATACATAGATAAGCTCACTCTTTTTTCCCATGGACGTATGTATAGACACCAGAGAACACCACCTCCTATGATCCTGTTATGCTCCTTTCGCTTCGTGGACGTTCATACAGCTGGTCATACACGCCGCCGGTTGCGAGTACTACGCTCCTAATTTCGATATCTAGAACCATATTTGTCATTTTAATATAATTGCCTTTTGCAGCTGTCGCTAAGGCTAAAAGATGATGGCAGGAGGTCGTAGGGGAAATACTTATGCAGAGATGAAGTTGGAGGGGTATTTAAGATGACATTGCTTTGAATTTGGAATAGACTACTGAGAAGACGGTTAATAAGATGTGCGAAAGAAGACGTGTAGAGCCCCACAAAAAAATAGGATTAGGACTGATTACTAACACTTCGCTTGCGACATCGTCCGTAAAAATTGTGATATCTCGGCTAATATGCATGATATAAATATAATGCCTACACCCACGAATAATGTATCTTTCTATTAGTGCAATTTTTTTAGAATTGGATCATTAGTTCCGGAGTTTACCTCCTACATACAAACTTCATCATCTGCCTAGCCTTTTCCCAACTATGTTGGGGTCGGCTTCCAGTCTAATCAGATGCAGCTGAATACCAGTATTTTACATGGAGAGACTGCCTATCTGACCTCCACAACCCATACCCCTTGGAAAGACTGGTGGTCAGACTTTTTGGGCCACTGACTACCTAACGACTGTCAAAGATCTTCAAATGACAACTGGGACCAACGGTTTAACGTGCTTTCCAAGGCATGGAGGAAACTCGGTATGTAACGGGTGGTCACCCATCCACAGTCCAACCTAGGCAAGCACGGCTTAACCTAAAGATAGATCCGAGCGGCTGTTATTATTTAGCCACGAGCTCCTCCTACATACAAACTTACTAAAAAAATTTTACCTCTTTATAATATTAGTACAGAAGTAAGGGTGTAAGTACATTTCTCACGGAGCCGGCTTGATCTGGTCTGAAAACGTCTTTCTTACCGGCTGAAGCCGATTCTTCATCGATAACCACTAGCCACTACCTAAGTTTGTTAATAATAACTCGCAGATCGTGTCGTCTACGTCACTTTAGTTCTGCACTGCTGTTCCACTTCACTACCATTTACTAACATTCGTTCACGTGTCAGTGGTTTCATTATTATACTCCCGTGGCCGGTATAGAGCGCTTTAATACTTCTTGTTGTTTGTTTGTTATTAGACTTATTGTTTTATTTTATGAATAATCGAATTGATGTGATGTCACTTATGGGTTTTGTCAGATGAAAGCTTGATCTTGTATCTGGATTCGGTGTTGAGTTAAAATTATACACCGTGACTTTTTAGTCGTCTTACAACGGCAGGCCACTTCCTGTATCCAATGACTACTAAACATTCATAAAAAAAAATAGGTATTTATGAGATTTTAATAATTTAAAAATTAAATTATTATTCAGTATTATGAAGCATGACGTAGTTAAAACACCCTGTTGCGAGCGATGATATACTGGACTCGAGCGCTGGGTAGATATGTTCTCCCGTTTGACACTTAAAAATCATTAACAGGATGTTTCATAATTTTGTTCTAATATATTATTTATTTTTCTTTATACCCATTATGGTAGGTAAAAAAAAACAAATCGCGCCTAGAGCTATTTTAAGTCGGGTACATTGAGTGACCCACCTTTGTAAGACGACTAAAAAGTCACGGTGTATTGACGACACTTTAGTCCGCCTACGGTGAACGCGAAAGGTTAATGATTTTCATGTGGGTACCTACTTACATACGTAGGTACTTACCTTGATATTGTATTTACCGCCTACGGTCGGGTTTATATTGACAAAAATACTCATAGGCCGAAAATCCAAAATCTATACATGTGACTTAGCAACACGTCTTTTGCAAAAGGATAATAAATTAGCCTATAATGTTCCCACTGCTGGGACACGGCTCCTCCCTATGAGAGGGAATGGGCTGTTATCCACAACGCGGACCCAGTTCAGGTTGGAAGGTGTCACAGTTCACTCATGTCGTCGAATTTTCGATTCTAGGACATTCCGGTTTCCTCACGATGTTTCTTTTAACGTTTTGACGAATTATACGAAGTAATTCAACCGTCTAGGTTCAGCCTGATCTACAAATCGTAAGTTGGGGTCGTTACCACTGACCCATATGAAAGAGTAGTTGTCGTCTTTTGTCTAAGATTGAATTTTGTCATTATCGCACAACTGACAAACTACAAGTGCAAGAAAGAGACGTGAACATGTTTTATCCAAAGCACGTGCTTCACGTAACATTTATACATCTCGGTCTTACACTCAAATCTAGGCATTGATTATCTATAGGTAATACTAAACTTGTACTAGATTAGGAATGTTACGCTTTCGCAATAACGGGTTCACAATTGTGACCTTTAAATGTTTCACCGTCTAGCCGTTACATTTATTAAACAAAAACAAAGTACATCCATATTGGTTGGAAATAGTTTATTCTGCGTTTGTTTTTGTTCAAGGAAATATCCCCCACATTAGGCTGGCCCCCATAACTAGTGAAATGTGGGCGTACTATTAGTTACTCATCTGCTTTACCCTTTTGGGATTACAGGCGTGATGTTATGAAATCTCATAAATCTACTTTTTCTTTTAATTTGTTTTGTCTCACTGCCGGTTATGATCAAAACTCTCCATAAACGAAGAATCTAACAGCAAAAAAAAAAAATCATTAATGTCAATGGCGATCACATTTTCGGTTTACATTTTCACATAACTGGAGAGCAACCCTGGATTGGGCTTGTTTCAGGTTGTATGGAAGACGACAATGTGTTGAAAATTATCGTCTTCCATACAACATACATGTTTGCGGTCTGTGAGAAGACAAAATAATAGGATTAACTTATCTATACACTAGCGACCCGCCCTTGCTTCCCACAGCGCCTCCTATCGGGTCCAAAACTATATCTAATGTAGCCTATATTTGTGGATGGCGAGTTATGGGCTAGCTCGCCGTCCGGCCGTCTTATGACGACAGGCCGTGTCGACGGCGCGTTCGTGTTCCACGCGCGCCTCAAAGAGATGTCAGCAATCAAGTAGGGGTCCGCATGGGCCGATGCCTGCCAGGGCTGCGGGACTGTTCGAAAGAGATACCGTGGCCCTGGAACACAAAGGGCAAAGAAGGAACATGTATGGGTTTTAGTCAGTACAAGTCTGACACTCCCCTCCGCTCCACCCACAAAAAAATGTAGCCTATATTTTAAGTTAAGTATCTACCAATAGAGCGATGAAAACTGCGTTCAAATCCATGCAGTAATTATTGCGTACAAATATACAGACAGAAAGACAGACAGACAAAACAACAGTTATTAGAATAGTTGTCTGTATGTTTGTACGCGTATCACGCAAAAGCTCCTGCATGGATTTGAACGCAATTTTCACCGCTCTACTGCTAGATGCTTAACTTAAAATATAGGCTACATTAGATATAGTTTTGGACCCGATAGGTGGCGCTGTGCCAAACAAGGGCGGTTCGCTAGTTTTGTTTAAATGGCTTATGATGTACTAAAAATATACAGGGCTAGTTTTCAATGAGCAGCTACATATGTTTTCAGAGATGGCCGAGAATTGATAATACTTTCGATATGTGAAACCAAAACACATTTTTTATACACCGTGACTTTTAAGTGGTCTTACAAGGGTCGTCCACTCAATGTACCCGACATAAAATAGCTCTAGGCGCGATATTTTTTATCTTCCATAATAGGTACAAAGAAAAATAAAAAATTAGAATAAGATTATGAAACATCCTGTTAATGATGTTTACGTGTCAAACGGGAGATCTATACCGACCCAGCACTCGAGTCCAGTAGATCATCGGTCGCAACAGGGTGTTTTAACTACGTCATGCGTCATAATACTGAATAATAATTTTATTTTTAAATTATTAAAATCTCATAAATACCTATTTTTTTTTAATGAATGTTTGGTAGTCATTGGATACATGAAATGGGGTGCCGTTGTAAGACGACTAAAAAGTCACGGTGTATAACATTTTGTTTCTTTCGCCACAAAAAATGATAGTAACGTGGGTTCGACTTCTAAATCTTAATTTGACCCTGTATAAATAATGAATAAGTACATAGACCTATTTGATGGGAGCGTTTCTAAAAAAACACCTTCATATTTAATCAAAACCAAGTCTGCTGGAGAGTGCTTCAAGCTCTGGGAAGTGAAAAATAAAATGAAAAATATGAGATTGCGTTTCAAGTTGTTTAATTTCTGAACGTAACGTTGATGAAGTTATGTTTAGATTAGAACTGTATTATTTGAGTTTTTTTTTTAATATTAAATGGGTTTACTCTTGACCTCAATCTAGTCCTGAGGTCAGAGATGAGGTCGACGATGGAACGAGCTAACCCAAAAGAAGCCTATTAAGTCGCGACTTAAATAGTGTAACTTTAATAAGGTAAACATCACGCCGGTAATCCTCGGGTCAGGCAGAACTGTGACCACATTTCGCCAGTTATGTTTAAGTCCCACGTAATAAGAGACAAGAATATTGCCATCAATCAGGTATGAATTAAGATGGGCGAATTAAGGCAGGCTGCTGCTGAGAAATCCTTGATTAAAAAAAACACAAGCACGCATTAGCAGTAACGCTTGGCGTTTAAAAACAGGAACAAAAAATAAATAATGCGGCGTTAGTAACTAGCGTGCTGACGAGCTGTGGGCTAAAAAAACCACGATGTGGAGCCCTGATACTGCCAGAAGGCGACGCGGTAGACCCGCCATTTTTTTTCGGATGGGTATTCATCAAATGACGCCCCCCCCCCCCGCTCTGGGCGGAGCGGAAGGGAATGTCAGACTTGTACTGACTAAAAACCATCCATGATCCTTCTTACAGGGCCACGGTATCTCTTTCGAACAGTCCTGCAGATTGAAGAATTTGGAACCCAGCAGTGGGAAGACACAGGCTAACAGTATCAGAATCAGTAGTAACTAAATGCGCCTCTGAATTTTCATCTCCTTTTCTGTTTTGTCAGGACCTTTTATCTGTATCGCTATTTTAATGGCTAAGATCCGATTACTTGTCCGGAGCGAGAGGGAATGGGAAGCCGTCACCTCCTTCTGCGAAGCAGTCATGCTAGTGAAGGAGGTGGCAGCTCCGCCCGGAAAAAAAAAAAAAAAAAAGGTCCGATTGCTTCACTTATCTCTGACATCTAAATATAAAAGAAAACGAAAGATCGAGTTACGACTGAAGCTCAACTTTAATTAGAAGGAAAACATTTTCACAAAGATGTCTATTATCAGGAGATTGTTACTTGAGAGAATTTTAAGCTTTGAAATCTACGTTCTGTTGAAAAACGTTCGTTTTACAGTCTATTAAGACTGTTTAATGAAATATTTTATACAATTGTCATCCGTCCTTTGTTGTGAAATTGCTTTCGTCTTCAGTATCCAAAGTTAAAAATCACTCACTACTGGGGATTGTCATTTGTCGTAATTTTCGGATAGCAACACTTTCAACTATATTTACCAGTGGCGAAGGGTGATATTTTGAGAGAGGGAAGCTGGAGCAAAAAAAATCCCTACCTAGGCCAGGCGCTTTATAATCAGCTAGGTTTGAACCTGTGCATTCACAAGGTGATCTTTAGATAAGTGCGGTTTAGGAAAGTGCTGTTGGCCATAAGAGTAAAGGAAGGCCAAAGAAACGGTGGATGGATGGTGTGAAAGGTGAGGCTATAAAAATACTACTAAGATGGCAACTTCTAGAAAAGTATGGAACAAGAACACATGCTGCGCCGACCTCAAATAAATTGCGATAAGAGATGATGCTGATTGATGATGTTTACGGTAAAACGAGAAGCAATATACAGCTTATCCCGTGTTTTATTTGTTCTCTATTGATATTTCGTAAGGCCGTGTGAAAATATTATATTACGCTCAACAATTAAATTACTTGCCGTTAATTAGGTCAAGCGTAATTAAAATATCATTTCGTGGCAGTTTGTCAAGTTTTTGACGAATATCTGGCGTTTCACAAATTGAATTTACTTTGTTAATTATTAAAATTAAGTTACGTTACTGGTCCGTTCGTTTTATTTACTCAATGAAATTTCCTGTCGGACAAATTAATATAATGAGCAATTTTCTCAGTTAGCTACGTTAAAGACTTCATTTGCTTTATTACCTTACATTAATGACTACTTCAGGGCCTAGGAAAGTGGCTATTGTTTTCAAAGCGTTTCTTATTTCTTTAACGACTTTAAACTAGATTGGCATAAGCTTTTTGGGAGCTTTATACAGGGTGTAAACGGACCCTTCACGAACCCGTCCACCAAGCATTATGTACATCAACATAAGTAACTCTACGCAAAAATTATTGCTGGGAAACAACTTTTTTTTGAGGTGAAAAATCACGTTTTACGGTAAAATTCAATGTAGCACACTCAAAACATTCTGCTGATGGAAGCTTTGAATAGTAAACGGGACATGGTAGTAATTAAAGTAAATTTATTACCTTTAATACTAGTATTTAAAAATATAATTCGAAAAATTGAAACTTGAAACTTTGATCCCCAATATCTCCGTAACTAGAAGGTACAGAATAAAAAAAATATCGCAATGACGGGGAGAACAAGTGCCTTTCCGCGTCGTTAAGGGTATTTTTACTCCCTTCATGTCCAATCCAACATATTTTTGCGTTTTCTAACATCGTTGTCGCTGGCATCAGTTTTTTCTAGATCCTCGCTACTGCCGCAGTGTTCCAAAACTTTTTTATCTTGCTTGGCTGTGGCCAACAGACCTTATTCCTAAGTTCGAATATACTTCTTCATCATCATCATTATTAGTACTCCATGATATTCTTGCTTTCATCGCGATATATGTATTTGCGGTCGGGCACAGCATGTCATCTTCCATGCTTCTCAAATTGCTAGTCGTACCTGTGACAGCTGGTTTGAATCAACTGGTTCCCGACGCAGTACCAATTCCTATTACAAAAACAACTTGTCTGTGTCTATAGCATTTATAAACCATAATTCATCTGGCTTATATGCAAATATAGGTCATCACTTGCCTAGCCTTTCACCAACTATGTTGGGGTCGGCCTGCTCAACCGGATGCAGCTGAATATCAGTATTTTACATGGAGCGACTGCCTATCTGGCCTCCACAACCCAGTTAGTACTTGGCATTAGGATATCCCTTGGTAAGACTGATTGTCAGACTTTCGGGCTACTGACTGCCTCTAACGACTGTCAAAGATCTACATATGCAAGATGCAAATTACAACGTAATCTGAGCAGCTTACTAACATTACCGGAACAGTTCAATAATACTTCCCTGAATCTAAACTAAGTCCTCAAAGCACCTTCCAACCTCCCAAGTTGTTGTTCAAAGAGATAATCCCTCATGCAAGAGAGCTTACTGCGACCGATATGTCTTCGTGAATATATTTACATATCAAATACACGAGTAATCTGGTCTGTACACCTGTTATAAGTGATGCTACACACTGTTGTTCGGGTGCCGACCTGGCAACAGTATGTAGTGTATTTGTTGAAGTTTAACTTTTTGATGGATTCCTATAATTTTTTTGATTCGTGTGCCCCAATCAATCATCATCTGCCTAGCCTTTTCCCAACTGAGGGTCGGCTTTCAGTCTAACCGGGTGCAGCTGTATTTTACATGGAGCGATTTTCGTGGGCCCCAATCAATAAAAAACTTAAATTCACGTCTTTTCCTCACGGGGGTTAGAAATTATAGAACGCCTTTTACTATAAATATTCGGCTCTTTGCAATCGGTAAAGTCCGTTTGGCATCTACCATCGCTAAGGCATCGACTTTTACCGAACTTATTTGCATAATTATATTCGATTTTTCTGCCCTCCTGTGCCGAATGATACAGATTCGAAAATATTGTGTGTAGTGTAGTGTCCCTTACTTCCGACTTAGTAAGAACCTTACTTGCGTATACATCTTACTTCCTTCGTAAGCTCAAGTAAATCCTATTTCAATTTTATTGCTCACATTCCGAACTGGGAAAAAGAAATGGAAGGCGTAACTTGAACTCACTCTGTGTACATTTCGTATGAAGTCGTGGGACAGCCATTTTGGATTCGTGTTTTAAATTAACTGCCATATTTGAAGAAATTATTTAGGTTCTGTTGTTATTGTTTGACTTGTGGATTTTTATTGTATTGCGTTTAGGAGTCAGTTAGGCCTCCAGCACCATCAGCTGGAATGTACTTTATTTTTATCCTCTCTTTTTAATTTCCAAAAAAAAAAGTTTGTGTCGTGAAGTTGGTAACAGTGACTTGCGAGCAAGAACAAAATGAGTGGCACTTTAGAAAATCGTTTAATCATTTTGTGATATCGGCTTCTTCAATCACAAAGTCTTTACTTTTTGTTAGATTTGGTTAACTTTTCTTATTTTCTGCCTTTTACCGTTTTTAGACGCGAAATTGGTAGGATTTGGGTATATCAGATTTGTTACTGAAACTTGGTCCTCGTTTAGATACACATTTGGCTGCATTGGATACTTTACCAGTCAATTTTGAGCTCGTTGCCAAACGGCTTTGACACTATTTCAACGATCATACTGGGGTTCAATTCGGCTAATAAAATCGTGCCAGAATGGCCGATCATGGACACCGTAATTATTGATATTTCACAGTTTTAGTAATCTTCTAATTGAAAGGCAAGGTTCGGCGATGGCGAGTACTGATAAGTCATTGATCTCGCGTAGACATGATTGTTTGATTATCTACTATTATTTTGACGTAACTTTTGGCAACTTATCATCATTCTCTTGCCCTTATCACAATTCATTTGGGGTCCAGCATGTCTTCTTCTTCCATACTTCTCTATTTCTCGTCATCTCATCAGATACCTCCTTTCTTGCTATATCATTCTTTACACAGTCCATCCATCGTTTCTTTGGTCTTCCTCTACTCGTATACCCATCCACATTCATACTCAAAACTTTTGACCACTATTAAGCGATCATTAAGAATTTGATAGACTACGAGCTTTTGCACAATGGTAATGGCGTTATAATCAATCCATTTAAGGTAGCATAACGTAGACTGATTGACTCCCCCTCAAATCAAAAATTCATTTCCACACTAATAATAACCATAACTACCACCCTAGTTTCCCTAAGCTGCTAATAAATTACAAACTTGCAAACTGTCCCCCTGGGCAGCTTTTGTTGTTTGTTGTGTTTTTGACACGTTTCCGGACATTCCGACTGTAATCCGGTTTGTAAATCAACATTCTGTCTCGAGAGGCTTTGGACAATCGCCCTCGTTATAACAAAGCCTGTAATTCAAACCGTGCCAGGACGGCGTGCTGACATTTGCCTAATCTTGTCTGCCAAAGAGAAGGCCGGACATGGAGAGCTTAATAATATCTTTATGTCCATACAATAAAATTAATAGCCCGACGCGCTGACGAGTTGCGTCGTCCGAAACGAAACGGGACGAGTGACATCTTTTTCGCTTTTTTGACATGGAGTTTCTATCTGATCGGCTCAAGCCCTTTCCGGGCCGATAAGCGTGGTCACTCTCTTAGAACGAATTTCACCAGTGAAACTCGATCAGCACGTCTCAACCGTGTTCATTGGCAATAATCCATAGCAATGACACTGGCATCTAAAAAATGTTAAACTTGATGCAAATAAATTATTATTTCCTTTATTCATTTCTATACATATAATTTACATTTTTAAATATTTCTATACAAAGTAATATAAAAAACATTTAAAAATATAAAAAATAGTAGCATACTGGTATCGGGAACAGGGTCCGAAATACCGGTGGTCAGGGCTCTTGAGAGAGGAACCTCCTAACAATACGCGCCGTGTCCAGAAGTACTGCTTTCTGAATCAAGCCCTTGATCCAGCTGCCAAGCGAGAGCCTCCTCATTATTATTATTATTATTATCTCTTGGACGCGGTTAAGACGGTTTGCAGGGGCCTTGTTTATTCTTGCAGGAGCACTGATCATTGATTAAATCCCACTTCCACACAGCGTGTTGGCTATTTCTAATTTATATTTGCTTAACGTTTTATGTTCTTTAATGTATCTGGGTCATCGAATTCGAAAAAGAACTACAGACGGATTACAATTTTGAGGCGTGTTGGCAAAATACAAGGAGAAATATCCGGAGTTGATGGCACCAGAATAAGCAGAGGCGATCGTCGCGGCTTTGCTAGTATTTTTCTTTTCTTGGCACTCCATTGATTTATTCCTCAGTGTTGTCGACCTATTTGGCTTTGCATCTGACGCATTCGTGTCCCAGTTTCTGGTCGTCGCTATAAGCTAGTGGTAGTTTTATGCGTAATTTCGGGACAATTTGACAATTTGTAGTGTTTTATTTAGGTTGGATTATTTTCGTGCTTTTAAATACTTGGGGAGTTTATTACTGATAGTGGTTTTTGTATGTGTATATTACAGAATACAATCAAACAATACAACAACACAACAACAACAATCACAGAATATCACGGCAATTACTGCCTGTTGTGCGGTTTTTGCTTGTGTTAGCTTGTCTGGGAGAGAATCGATGATTTGAATGCGAGATATTGTAGTCTGGGAAATTAATTGTTAATCAAATTGACACCCGACTCTTCGTGAATTGGCCGTGTGTGTGTGTTTTGTATAAAGGGACTAGTCAAATTGCATACGAAGTTTTCCTAGCAGTCTCTAAAAAACATTTCAGACAGATTTATCGTTAATCCTATTTGCCTCATTTGCAGCATAAACCGTTTCTTCTTCATCATCAACTTCCTCATCCGTTGTCTACCTAAAGCGTAGGCCACACAGGGCACGCTACCATAGTGGCGATAAGTCCCCTCTTTGAGGAGTGGCTAGAGAGGCGCCACGGCGCCCTCACCTACCGCCTGACGCAGGTCCTCAACGGACACGGTTGTTTCGGGAGGTTCCTGCACCAAATAGGGCGGGAGGAAACGCCCGGGTGTTTCCACTGCGAGGATCGTCCGGAGGACACGGTGGAGCACACCGTAGAGGTCTGCCCCGCTTGGGCGGAGCACCGCCGTGTCCTTGTAGCGGCGATTGGCGGCGGCGATCTCTCGCGTCGGGCCCTGGTTCAAGCCATGGTCCGGAGCGAGAGGGAATGGGAAGCCGTCACCACCCTCTGCGAAGCAGTCATGCTAGTGAAGGAGGTGGCGGGACGTGAGAGGGAAAGAACCTCACGTCCCAGCCGCCGCGGGAGACGCCCTGGGCGTCGGGGGTCACGTGGTGGCTCCCGGCCACCGTAGGCGCGGGCCTGTGGTCGGCGAGCTATGGGCTAGCTCACCGTCCGGCCGTCTTATGACGACAGGCCGTGTCGACGGCGCGTTCGTGTTCCACGCGCGCCTCAAAGAGATGTCAGCAACCACGTAGGGGTCCGCATGGACCGATGCCTGCCAGGGCTGCGGGACTGTTCGAAAGAGATACCGTGGCCCTGGAACACAAAGGGCAAAGAAGGAACATGAATGGGTTTTAGTCAGTACAAGTCTGACACTCCCTTCCGCTCCGCCCAGTGGGGGGGGGTCATTTGATGTTTTCCCATCAGAAAAAAAAAAAAAAAAAAAAGCGTAGGCCACACCGCCAGCTAGCGAGTGGGCCGGTCGAAACTCTTTTCATACTTCGTTTTGCCTCTTTCGGTAGTTCGCGGTGTGAATCAAAGTATGGAAAGAGGTGAAACGATGCGTCACCCGGCTCGCTCGCTAGCTGGCGGTAGTTGGTACTTCTGCAATATAGTGCATTTGGTACATCCACTTTAAAATATCCAATCTTATTCCACAATCAGAAAAGCCTTTTGACCTCCATTTTTTTTTCAATCAGCTAATGTTTTTGTATGCTGTTTCACTGGGACTTGCGTGTAGATACTGACTTGGCAAGTTTTATATGTAGTGTCATGGTGCGGTTTTGCTATTTATATTTATTATTCTACCCTTGTTTAGCTTTGATACAGAGAAGTGGTATTAGTACGATAATAGGAATTCTTCTTGTATCGTGGGTGGATGCGTTTATAACATTAATAAATGAAGTGCTTACGCTCAAAAATTCAGACACGGTATAACTATCCGAAGTAAATACATAAACTCACTTTTTTTTGGGTTCTGTTCCGTGCTGTTCCACCACCCACACATAAACTCACTTTTTTTTGGGTTCTGTTCCGTGCTGTTCCACCACCTGCGTACCTGCTACGAACCTTACAGAAAACTAAAAATACTACTGTATTTTTTTCTGCGCGGAAACATGTGGTACAGCGCAGTAGCTCACGTAAAACCACGTTTTTAATTTACCCTGCCTTTGTTTATTTCCATCGCCGCACTCTTTGTGTACATGTATGCACATAGGTACATATCTATTGTATAAAAAATACTCGTGTCTCAAATTACTCCACGAAACATTCAGCGATCGCTGTCGACCAGGTAAAACCAGAACCAGAGAAACATGACCCTCGAAACCACAGTATTTCAAAGCTGAGAGAGACGAGAGCTAAAATTTCACGATTTAATTGGAACATATATGTATGTCTTTATTGCTAAGGCTACATACATACGATACGACGTCGCACTGTGACAACCTTGCGACGTTCGTGTACGATGTGCAAAAAACAGCGACGTGCGTAGTAAAAATTGTTTCGCGACGTCAGTCATCTCGTGAAAGCTGAGGAAGCAACGCTGAGCTAGATTATGAAAATAAATATCTGGATACATCATTTTTCGTGATGTGCCGTGCATCACAATTCTACAGTCTTATTACCACAGTTATTTAGTTGATACATTGTAAAAACCAACCAAGTACGATCGGACTCGCGTATGAAGGGTTCCCTACCAACGTAGTAGGGGGTACTATGTTAATACGAAACCCTTTATTTTTTTATTTATTTTTATTATTTGTTGTTATACCGGCAAGAGAAATACACATTCGCTGACAAGTGACAGTGATCTTTATTTTGGTCACATTAAGGGTGCTGTTGGGTTACTGGTTAATTAGAGGTAAAATAACAGTGAAAAGGCTGTAAACGACATTGTGTCTTGAATTTTGACGATGCACGTCGTTAATTTCCACAACACAACATCGCATCGCGACGACACGTCGCAACGTTCGATGCGACGTTTACATCGCATGTACGTGTTTGAGCCCTTAGTCTGTGTTACATAAAGTCCAACAAAAGCCTTTGAATCAAGCCGGAAGCTGTAACAGCGCGTAATTGGATTTAGTTTCTATTTATGCTCGTCTTCATTGGTAACTCCTACTATTAACTGCCTGTAAAATGAAGTTATTGCATGTTAGTAATTGAAAATCTTTGTGGTTATTCTGTGACTAAAGTATTTTATTTGTATGTATCTGTAATACAAATCAAATATAGTTTAGTTACTACTACTTGTGCTACTACCAGTTGTAGAAAGTATGGAAGAACTGGTCCTAAATAAACTGGGATTATGACGGAGAATGATGATGATGATATGCTATCCAAAACCAGTTTATGCGGATCTCACAGAAATCTATACAAAGCGAGGCCATGTTATACTGGAAATGTATAGCTTGATGTGTCGCCGTGAGCACAAGGCAATCTTTTGGCTCGTTCCCAAAATCGAAACTTCGGCCAAATTTTCAGTATTTCACGAAACATATTCCAACCGTCAACGCCCCTGTGTCAATGTCAATTAAGTGGTAAAAACTACTTGTAGGACTGTACCTTGTATACACACGCCAGTAATTCCCCAAGGATTAGGTAGAAGAGTATCTAATAGTACACCCGCAGTTCGCCACTTATGTTTAAGTCCCATGTAATATAATACCAATAAAATGTAGGGGGCGAGCGTTTTGCCATCAACTGGGCACAAATCCAGATTCCGTGGCTGAGAAATTCCTGATGGAAAAACCCAATAACATTTAGCTCGACTCGGGAACCGAACCCAGGAACTCATGCTCAGCAGTCGCGTTTGCGTTCACTAGACCAACGAAGTAGTACTCTTATATATTATTACCAATTTTGATATTTGCCTATTATCCTCGAAGTGTACCTAGAACACCCAAATTTCGATAGTTTTGTCGGTTGTTGTGCGGCGCATATTAAATGGGGTTCGCCTATTGTCCGCAACCAGGCACAAATCCGCACTCGGGGCTGCTATTGAGAAATTTCTGGGAAAACTTAATAACACTTTGCCCGAACTAGGATTCGCCCCGGGGCTTCATGTTCAGCAGTACGCTTGCGACCACAGAACTAACGAGGCAGCCCAATTATGTCAGTTACCACATAATGGGTGTAAAAGTACCCTTAACGAAGCCGAAAGGCACTTGTTCTCCCAGTCATTACGATATTTTTTTGGTTTTTGACCATACTTGGGAACCGTCTAGTTCGGAGATATTAATGGTCAAAGTTCCAACTTTAACAAAAGCTTTTTTTTAAAAACAAGTTTTTATTGATAAAACTTTACTTTAAATACCTTCACGAACCCCGTACTATTCAATGCATCAATCAGCAAAATGTTTTGAGTGCGCCACATTGAGTCCTACTGTAAATAGTGATTTTTCACCCCCAAAAAAATGTCTTTTTCCAGCAATATTTTTTGCGTAAAGTTACTTACATAGTTTCGTGTACAGAATGCTCGGTTGACGGCTTTGTGAAGAGTCCGTTTACACCTTTTATTACTATTACATTAAGTTCGTGATAAAACATTGCCATTATTTCCATTTTCACTTGAAAAGCTTCATTATATTATGCTGAATTCGATCTCTATCATAATATTTGTGATGACATTGCACTCTGTATTAATTACCCGTAATGGACAGTCGAGTGACCTATTTGCCAATTTTACGACACGTATACTGGGTGGCTGGTTTCAACGAGGTTAACACTTTAAGGGACTGCAGTACTGTAGTACTCATAAATATGAATAACTTTTACTATTATAGGACTAACTCCGAAAAAAATGAAAAATAAAAAATCGATTCTTGCGACCATAAATGTAAGGAGCACTTGTTTTTTTTTTTTTCAGTTTCGTGGTTGGTATATAATAGCAGCCGCACGGGTTGATCTTCAAAGTTATGCAGTGCTTGCTGAGGTCGGTCCATGGATGGGTGCCGCAAGTATTACATGCCGAATTCCCTCCGTGTCTCGGAAAGACCTTTGACAGTCGTTACGAGTAGTCAGAAGCCTGAAAGTCTGACAACCAGTCTTACCAAGGGGTATCGTGTTACACAGTTACTGGGTTGTGGAGGTCAGATAGGCAGTCGCTTCAAGTAAAATATTGAAATTTAGCTGCATCCGGTTAGACTGGAAGCCGATCCCAATATAATTTGGGAAAAAGGCTAGGCAGATAAGGTTCTTATAATAACAGTACTTCAGTTTTAGGATTCCGTATCCGAAGGGTAACCAACGGGACCCTGTTACTAAGCCCCCTGTCCGTCCGTCTGCCTGTCAGCGGACTGTATCTCATAGTCCGTAATACATGTAGACAGTTGAAATTTTCACAGAATGTGTATTTCTGTAGCCGCTATAACAAAGAATAAAAATTTAAGTGGTGCTCCCCTACTACGATGGTACGGAACCCTTCATGCGCGAATCGGACTGGCACTTGGCCGGTTTTTTTATGAGTACTCCACAGTGTTGAAGTGTTGCCCACGTGTAACCAACCACTTGAATCACCTAGTATAAAACTCCAATATTGAAATGCATGCTGCTGTGTCCATGCATAGAGTATGTACAGACTCTCCCATTCCAGTGCTAAAGTACATAAGTGTATCGATTGGTGGGTGCACTGCCTTTTCAACCGTCGCCGTCGCTTCGTCCAGTTCCAGAATATTCTCGGAACACATCAGCGTAAATTGGGAGCTGTTTTTCAAGAAAAATATGCTTAATTTTTTTCCTTGTATAGTAACTGGGGTGTTTATATTGTATTATAAAGGGTGTAAACAGACCCTTAACAAAGCCGAAAGGTACTTGTTCTCCCCGTCATTACGATATTTTTTTGTTCTAAACCATACCTGGGAACCTTCTATACAGTTACGGAGATATTAGGGGTCAAAGTTACAACTTTTTCACAAGTTTTTTTTAAATACAAGGTTTTAATGTTGTAATACCTCCGACCCCGCTACTATTCAATGTATCATCCACCAGCACAGTTTTTTGAACGCGTTACTTTGAGTTATACCGTAAAACGTGATTTTTCACCCTAAAAAAAAGAGTCGTTTACCAGCAATAATTTTTGCGTAGGTAGTTTTACTTAGTTTGATGTACAGAATGCTTGGTTGACGGCTTAGTGTAGGGTCTGTTTACACCTGTATGTTTTCAAATTAGAGATCAAAGCATGAACACTTCTTTCAAGATTACGTGAGTTAATTCTTTGCGTAAAGTGGGGTCTTTTGTTGAAAAGAAAGAGGAGGATTCCAGATGTTTTTTTTTTTCCCTTGATTTAACTTAGAAAAACATATTTACTGAACAAGGTAAATTCTATTGATGCGTAATCGAGTAAGTTCGAATGTTCTTATAACTATTCTTTTTGAACACCTAATTATAAGAACAGCATACCTACGGTTGATAAGTTACTACTATATCTTTTGTTTATGTGTGTATACACATTAATTAAAATTTTAAATATTTCAATTTAAAATAAATTAAGTTTTTTTTTAATATTAGCCCATTCGTGTCGGGATCATGGTCCAAGCTACTGGTCAGGGTTGCAGAAAAGGAAAAAAGAAAAAAGAAGAAAGGTTGACTATGGATGAAAGGTAGAATATGCCTATGGCATTAAAAAAAAAAAAAAAATAGAATATTTATTTGCGTAAAACATGGTATACAAGGGTGTTAAATACAAATTGAGTCACAAGCATGTTTAGCTAGGATAAAACATAGCATGCAAAATTTTAAAGACAAGTTAAGGCAACAACAATGTTTTTCTTTTTTTTTTTTTATACATCAACATTTTTTATCTTCAAATTCTTTTAAACTATAAAAACTACACTCGAGTAACCACTTATGAAATTTAATTTTAAATAATTTTGCATTTAAAGCTTTGAAATGCCTAGGTATTTTATTATAAATGCGCACACACATTGCCAAGCAGTTACTATTGTATTTAGATAGCCTAGGCAAATCATTTAACACTAGTTTATATGGATCTCGTCGGTTCCGAGGATTGACATCATTTGCAGTCTTAAATAGTTGCTTATTTTTCATAACAAACACACATATTTCGTGAATGTAAAAAAAAAAATTAAAAAAAATAAAATAAAATCATTTAATTCAGATGTCTAAAAGATCCATATTAGTTTCAAACATTCATTAAAATTAATTAGAAAAAGCGACGGTAACGGTAACAAACCAAGTTTTTTAAATATTGGTCGACATGAGTCGTCGGGCTTAAGTCCACAAATTGCTCTCATGCACTTTTTTTGAGCGATGAATGCTCTTTGGAAGTCAGTGCTGTTACCCCACATTATTAGCCCATACCGTAACAACGATTCGACGTACGCGTGGTATGACATTACAGCAGTTTTTATATTAGTTACTTTTTTAACTTGTTTTAATGCATAAACAAATTTATTGATTTTAGTGCTAACATTGTCTATGTGCTCTTTCCAGTTAATGTCTTTATCTATTATTACACCTAAAAATCTGGTACGCGTTACTTCATTGATTTTATTAATATTGAGTTTAATGTCATTTTTGGAATTATTTGATCGATTAAATTGGATGTAAACAGATTTGTCTAAATTTATCATCAAATGGTTAATGTCAAGCCAAGTCCGCCTCTGTACTTTTGTGCTTGAAGTGTTAAATACATAAATAAAAGGATCCTCCTAACAATACGAGCCGTGTCCAGGAGTATCGCTTTCTGTATCAAGCCCTTGATCCAGCTGCCCAACGAGAGCCTCTTCAGGTATTGGTCGAGGCTCTTGGCAATTAAGCCATTGGCTGAATCGACTGTCGGCATTAGATTGCTGAGTTCACATTCCAATGTCCACAACCTCGTGAACCAAGTCAAGAGACTTGATTTGCTTAACTTTCTCGGCTTTCACGAGGTTCTCTTCCATTTTATTAATAGATCTTTAACTATGAAATTGCCGTTTTTTTAAATGACGTACCTTTTATAGTTTAAAAACCCTACTAGTAGTTGCATATTACCTCATAGCGTAGTGTGTCAAATGTCTGTTTCAATGTACTTTAAGTAGACATATTTTTGTCATAGAATGTGTTTTAAGAATTTAAGATACGCAGTGCAATGCAGCATTTTCACTAAAACAATTCAGATGTTTCCAAGAAAAATAAAAAAGAATTAGTATGGAAATATCACTTTTCACGAATTCGTCCATACAAATCGGCAATTTCATACTTTAACCCCTAATATTATGTTGACTTTCTTTTTCTTTCAATTAAACTAAATCTTTACTTTATCATTATTTTATTATAGCTAGCCCACACTGTCCCACTGCTGGGCAAAGGCCTGCCTCCACTCCTTCCAAAGGTCGCGCTTTTGTGCTACCTCTTTCCAATTCTCAAGGAAGACATCCAGCTCGTCCCGCCATCTCCTTCGTGGTCTGCCGCGACCCCGTGTCACTGTTTCAGGGCACCAATCCTGAGCTTTACGGGCCCACAGTTCGTTCGGCATGCGACAGACATGTCTTGCCCAGTCCCATTTAAGTTGGGCAGCCTTTTGAGCCACTTTATCATTTCATTAGTAAAATGTCCAGGACCGAAAACACGGCGAAAAACAGGAGATAATTAAGATAACTCCATGCCCCGTGAACTGAATAATAATTTGGTCCTTTTTCTCAGTTTTCTTCAACTAATTTGGAAGCCTGGGCCATAAATACAGTAAATGTATCACTTTCGTATGATCCCGGGCAAGTCGTAAAAAGTATCTTTACATTAATGGCAATATGGTGTTACGTTACGAATAGGCTATCCTTTTGCTACCCATGGGTGTCGTAGGGCCCTACTCTGAGATTATATCAAGGGCCATATTTTTCGCCGGCTTACTGGCAACTGGTTCAAACAACTACCTATATACGTGTGTATACATAAAGGGTGTAAAAAGACCGTTTGTTTTCCCCGTCATTGTGATACTTTTTTTATTCTGGAGCATACCTGGGAACCTTCCAATGACGGAGATATTGGAAAACAAAGTTATAACTTTTTCACAAATATTTTTTTTTTATACTAGTTTATAAGCTTATACTTTACTTTAAATACGCGTTTACTATTCAATGCATCTATTAGCACAATGTTGTGTTTTTCTTTTAATAACCGATGAAAAATATCTATGGCTCAGAATGATGTATTGATTGCGTGGTAACCGTTTTCGCGTCGGTGTCCCTTCCACCGAATATTATTTGCAACCGCTATTTTTTCACCGAAAATATGGAATAGGTGCGGCAATAGTGATAAGGTTCTCACAAGAGGTGTGGCTGTTTGCCAATGCAGTTAAACGCATGAATGGAGCTTTCATACAAGTTTCAATACAAGGATTCCCTGTATTTCGTTGTTTACTATGCTCAAATACTCCGAGTGGAACGTATGGGTACCCAAGTAGCAAAATCATGTCATATAAATGGTACAATAACGTTTTTTACTTAACTTTCAGCCATATAAAAATGGTTTTATAATAGTTTTTTATACGTAAATATAACGGGGGTTTGGGCGCAGATTATACAACATTTTAATCGTGTAGGGGTTGTTTTGCAGTCGCGTCAGCAACAATAACGTTGAGTAAAAATCACGTAGACGTAGACATTGTAAGTTTAACTAGTAAGGTTTATAATAGTTTCTAGTAATACTCTTATGTAACTATATCATCGTATTGACGTTTTCTTATGCTGGTGGTCGGTCTGTGGTACAAGCTAGACAATTTGTGTGACAATCTATTGTGTTGTTATAAAACTTAAAAAAAGGTATAAGTCAAATGTTTTAATATTATTTATTAATTTAATGTAAAGAAAGCTTATTGTGGTGGAAGATGACGAGCGGTGACTTATAGTTGGGAATTTAAAATTTTCGATGATATGTATGATTATCTTCGTTAATATTTTAATGGGCCTCCATAATATTGGTGTTTCAATATTATTTATAAAAATAAAATACATAATTGTCATCAATAATTTCCGCCATATTGCCAATAGACATTGGGCGACTGCATTTAGACATCTATATAACTATTGGTCTTATACATGTTTTTTGTATCATCTATAGCGTCCACCATGACGGTTGCAATTAGGGTTCTTAAGTTATATTAGAATAACGTTTCAACCTAAAAGTTACTTAAAGGTGGTATATACGACCTATTATGACGATTCTATAATAGTTAACTATAAAATCGTTATATAACAGTTTGTTATTTAAGTGTTGAATAAAAGGTTCTAAATTTACAAAACATGGCGACTCATCACTATTTTCTGACTGAAACGTTTACTCGACTTAACGTTATATGACCGTCATATAAATTATTGAGATGACGTTTACAGGACACATTAATATGACTTAAATTATTATAACTAATGCGTCGAACTGAATACTACTTTACAACTGTTTAGTTGCTGCAAAATTGTTATAAAGCCCTTACATGTCTGTTAGTTGTATAGTTCTAATATTATATAACTTTTTTGCTAGTTGGGTATAGACTATAGACGACGAACCAGAGCTACTGCCTACTAGTACTTAGACAGACATACAGGATGCTATTTCGATATCTGGTTTGCGTTTATAACATAACATCACGCCTGTAATCCCCGAAGGGTTAGGCAGAGGTGTACCTAATAGTTCAGCCATAGTTCGCCGGATGTTTAAGTTTCTTGTAATTGGGGGCGAGCCTATTGCCATCTATTGCGCACAGATCCAGACTCCGTGGCTGCTACTGAAAAATTCCTGATGGAAAAACCCAATAACACTTTGCCCGACCCGGGAATCTAATCAGGACCTCATGTTCAGCAGTTACGCTTTCGACCACTAGATCAACGAATTTATATTACGGCTGAAAGTTGAAGCACGGTCACACCTAGTTCTAGCCGGCTACACCTACGTGCAGCCGGTAGCAGTTGATTAAAAACTGAAACTGAGGTGTATCCTTTTTATTCACGGCTAATACTAGGTGTAACCGGCTGCATTCAACTAAAACTAGGTTTAGCCTTCGATTAGATTCAAACACTTCTAACCTAACCCATTTGGTCGGCGTGCCTTAGCAATAGGCCGCACCTAGGTGTGCTAGATCTAGGTGTAAACGTACTTTGGCTTTTAACCGGAACAGATATGTATGTGAGGTCTATAGTAACATAGTAAACGCAAGACCTCCCGTGTGGTTTAGACTATGAAACCGAACAACTTTTGTTCTACGAGTTCTTGAAAAGCAAAAAAAAAAGTTATGAATTAAGCTAGCCAGCAAGGTTCCATCAAAACCAGTATATGCGGATCTCTCGTTTTATGGGAAATTTATATAAAGCGATGCCATGTTATACTGGAAATGTACAGCTCAAGGTGTCGCCGTGTGTACGTATCCCCACTGCTCTCAAAACGGTGAAGGAAAATACCGGTGAGGGAACCGACATGTCCTAGAACCGATTATTTATCCGAAGACATGTGACATCTTCCAACCCGCTCTGGGCCCACATGTCTACGCCACTTCTTACAGAGAGTAAGTCCGAGTGTCAGGAGTGAAAGAATTATAGCATATGTAAATGTAAGTTTGTAGACAGTAGGAGAAATCTTCAGAACTACTGATCCGATTCTGAAAGGATTCTGATTCGGTAAGCTACATTATCCTCGAGTGTCATAGGCTACGTTTAAAACGTTTCCGTGGGCTAATATCCGCACATAACGTGAGCGAAGTCTCGAGCAAAGATAGTTATGCATAAAGGACAAGCCATTTTGGTGAACTCCTGTTAGTAATTACCAGTTGTATTTCATAACTTTGTAACTAACATAACAATAAAAGCATTTCACGTGGTTTGCTACGTAAAAAATGTAGTAAATAAAGTGTATTCTTACGTCACTGGCTTCTGCAGTGAATTGGGAACTTTGCCAAATGCTGAAGGCCGAACAACAATGTCGCGACCGAAAGTTGGTCTGATTTAATGAATGTAGAGACTTCTGTCTGAATCAAGTTACGCTTTTTTTCTTTTTGGATGGGAAATCATCAAATGTCCCCTCCGGCTCTGGGCGGTGTGGAAGTGAGTGTCAGACTTGTACTGACTAAAACCCATCCATGTTCCTTCTTTGCCCTTTGTGTTCCAGGGCCGCGGTATCTCTTTCGAACAGTCCCGCAGCCCAGGCAGGCATCGGCCCTTGCGGACCCCTTCTTGTGTGCTGACATCTCATTGAGGCGCGCGTAGAACACGAACGCGCCGTCGACACGGCCTGTCGTCATAAGACGAGACGGACGGACGGCGAGCTAGCCCATTACTCACCGTCCACAGGCCCGCGAATCAAGTTACGCTTCACTTCAAGTTTTAGACCTAATAAACCAAAGAAATTGGTAACGGTCAATTTAAACTTGCTAGCGGAACTCCGCAGACGTGATGATTGTGCTGTTGGTAGGTATACAATGTCATGTCTCGTGAAAGTGTTTCATGATAGTATTGAAAGAACAAAATGGCGGAGCTTAGTTCAGAATATGGCCACGCCCCAAACGTTCAAAATACATGAATACATACAAAGTTTACTTTTCCCTTTGTTTATCTGCAATCAGCATTAGCTATAAACAGGTATGTTGTAAGTTGTGGCAGTTTGAGTGTGTTCTCCAGTGAGAACATCTCCTCATGAGTAGACCATAGTACCTAGTGGAGAGGATTATACAGCCGCTTTAGCCATTTTTTGAATACATACCATCATAATCGGTCGGCACGTCTTCTTCTTCCATACTTGTCTATTACTCGTCATCTCAGCAGTCACCTCCTTTCTAGCCATATCATCGTTCACACAGGCCATCCATCGTTTCTTTGGCCTTCCCCTACTCTTATAGCCTAGCTTATCTACATA
The DNA here is from genome assembly GCA_963576755.1 of Noctua janthina. Lineage (NCBI taxonomy): Eukaryota > Metazoa > Arthropoda > Insecta > Lepidoptera > Noctuidae > Noctua > Noctua janthina. The sequence goes on from OY755061.1 coordinate 14,921,672, forward strand.
CATACTCAACATTTTCGCCATTCCTCCGCATCACATGACCATACCACAAAAACCAATTACCACACTTTCAGTTCAAACTTTTTAATACATACCAACTGACAATTTAAATTGACAGTCTATTTGCTTTACAATGAATTCCCATAATCGTATTTCTTGTACGAAATATAACAAGCAAAAAACAGGAAAATACGCAAAAACATTTTGATTTGATTTGGTGGGCCTATCGGCTGATCGGTAACTGAAAAACTCGATAAAATACTGTAATCGGATCAACGTTCCTAGAAAATGTGGTGAAGACTGCGCGATGTCGGATTAAACTAATTCCATTTTAATTTAAAGTTCACTGCAACTTGCGTTTGAAAAGCTTAAGTTGGTTTTATGTCTTAAACCAACTGCTGCAAGGTCAGAAGGGTTATACCTAATATATTTGGTCAGTGGGTCGTTATAGAATTAGGGATTTGTAGGAATCAAAGTAAAAAAAAATATTGGGACTTAGAAAAAATTTGGGACTTCATTTTTTTTTAGTTTTTTTTTTCGTTTTAAATTCGGAAACGGTGCGTCGGAGGACCATGCGTCTCAGAACCTATATGGTTTCTATGGTCTAGGTCAATCCAATACTGCAATAAAATTGGGAAATTTCGGAAAAAAAAGAAAACTAAAAAATTTCTGTCCTAAATTTTTTTTATAGCTTCTCGCTCCATAGCGCTCCTAAGGCTACACTCCAACCCTAAATTTAAATTTAAAAAGCCCTAAAAAAAATAACTTCTTTTTATCGTCGGGTTTTGTTAACATGTTTGTCTCAGTCGGATTATGTTCTGTCTCAAAACGGTGTCTAATTTTCATGTTTCTAAGCTTACTCCTCGTTCACGACCTCTGGTAATGCAACTTGTTTCAAGCGACACGCTCGTATTTCTCTTGTTTCTTAGGGTCGGTTTCAGATTGGCGTATTTACACCGCCTTTAAGCTTGTTTTTTTAATTTTGCGTTTAGGCGCGTATTCGTGTGCTTTATTGCACACGAGGAACTCGTACGAGCGGTGACGCTTATAAGCTAGATAAGTCGTCAATTTTGCTGACATCTGTCATTTTAATCAAACAAACGCGTCGGAATAAGCGGGTACACGCGCGTCCGACTCGTTTACACGCTAGTCTGAAACCGCTCTATGACTTGTGGAAGGGTCTAAGCAATTTCTCTAATTGTCGTAACAATTACATTAGTCAAGTATTTAGCGAAGTACAGTGGGCAAGGACTGTTGTGTCAACCGATAGGATAGTAGCGGGTCAACAGTCACTGTTTAGGTTTTCGCCACTAGCCACTGTATGTGTAGTCGGTACTCGCCGCTGTCCTTGATCAATATAAATCAGCACTTAGGCTATGCGTTGCCTGTTAGTTGTTCATCGAACTGACTTTAATGTATTAAGATTTTCTATATCTTACCAAATCGTTGAAGGTAGAAACTAAAGCCAGCGGTGAAGTTATAAATTGCTAGTTCTGACTATGCTAACTAAACCAACCTATGTGTTTAGTTCTGCGGTGATTTACTCAGTTTAAATTGGTATAATTAACTATTCAGCAGTTACGAAATAGTTGTTTTGACTGTAAGTAATGAGCCTTTGATGTTTGTGTTCTGAAACCGAAACCAAAACTATTGTGTACTTGGTAGTTTAGTAACTGTATCAGTTTCAACCCAACCATAATATAATTAATGTCAAGCATTAAAAGTTGTTGCGTAATTATTGTGACGTTATTCGCCGCAAACAGGAGCTTTAGGGACTAACCACACTTATTCAGCTCTGTTCAGCATTTGTCCATAGAAAACAACAGTTTTGTATGGAGATGCGTACGCATCCGTTCAACTTTCTGCGCCTATTCAGATGCGTACGCATCTCGATACAAAATCGTTGATTTCTATGGACAAAAGCTGAACCGAGCAGGCTAAGCTTAGGCTGCGTTTCCACCAGAGATGAGCGAGGATGCGTAGCTAGGGATGTGTGTGGAACTAACTACACGCGGAAACGCAGCCTTAGGATCGGCTTCTATTCAAACTGGATGCAACTGAAGACGTGCTATCTACTGCCCGCGGCGATATCCGCATAGAGGTTCAATATTGTCCCACGTGATCGTCTATCCATGTACCAAATTAAGCTCAACTGTCAAGAACGAAAAAAGCAAAAGACAGACACACACGAGTTATTTCTGCTTTTAATATTATATTAGCATGGATAAGTATAATATGGTATAGGTTATCTCATATCGGGTAGCGTTGGGGCGCTCGACGACGACGGTGGTGAATTTTAATATAGGGGCTTGAATATTTTGCCCTGCCTACATATGCCTGTGCCAGTTGCGGCCAAGCTTGGTAGTGGTTAATATCAATAGCTCTTTACCATACAAACAAGGATTGTAAAAGACAAAATATTGTAAGGCGTCACGTGTCCGAGAAATATACTATAACATCTTATACCTCATTTCGTTATTTGCAACAAATCGCTGAATGTTCGCCGAAGTACGTCTTAACAGTATAACAAATAACTAAAGCTGTGTAATCGAACATATTCACTTAGTACGTCGCCGATGAGACGAGAGATTTTTCGTCCAGAACGTTCGATCCCGACAAACTTTTATGCCAGAAAAAGACACAAAGGGCTCAATTCTGCGAATCATGACAAAGGATGTTAAACGCCATTTCAGAAGCGGGCTCTGAAATTGTGAAGCTTCCACCAAATTGTCGACCTCTAAAAGATGTAGCTCTTTTATATCGCCGTCTATTTTAAGGGCTTTTATGAGTATTGAGGTTAGGGTTGCCATTTCGAAATTTGATATGTCTTGACAAACAGACATCTGCGACCGGAATTTAAAATATTTTTTCATCTCTTTTCAGTGCTGATTTAACTTTAAAAGCCTGGTAAAGTCTGGACGGGGGTCCAAACAGCTTGACATGTCCAGACGGATTACATCCATATATTGAGTTGAGATTGTCTTCAAGACAATATATTGAAGATATTATTGCTCGTTGAAAAATAATGTTTGAATATTGTATGGCGATTTTGTTGACAAGACGAATGATATAGTCGAGTTTTGATACCACTTCATTGTGTGATACAGACACATCATCATCTTCCTGCCCTTGTCACACGTTTTCTTCTTCCATTCTCCCCTGTCAAACGTCACGGCATCATTTACTCCTATCTCTTTCATATCATTCCTGACACAATCCATCCATCTTTTCTTTGGCCTTCCTCTTCCTCTCCATCCATCAACATTCATGTCCATCACTCTGATAGTCACAGATACAGATACAGTGAATTAAAAAACAATAAAGAAACATACAGGGTGTAAACAGACCCTTCGCATAGCCGTCAACCAAGCATTATGTACATCAAACTAAGTAACTTTACGCAAAAATTATTGCTGGGAATCGACTTTTTTTTTGGGGTGAAAAATCACGTTTTTCGGTAAGACTCTATGGAAAGCACTCAAAGCATTGTGCTGATGTATGGATTGAATATTATTGGGGTCGTGGAGGTATGTAAAGTAAAAATCTTACATTAAAAGCATGTATTTAAAAAAAAGCTTGTGAAAAAGTTGGAACTTTGACCCTCAATATCTCCGTAACTAGAAGGTTCCCAGGTATGGTCTAGAACAAAAAAAAATATCGCAAAGACGGGGAGAACAAGTGCCTTTCGGATATGTTAAGGGTCTGTTTACACCCTTTATAATGTAACACGGCCAGGTTCCTTTATCCTTTTATGATAATTGAAATCATTTCTCCCGGCTCGTGCGTATGAAACCAAAAACATATAATAAATAACAAACAAGCACGTAATGATGAAATTGTAAATAAATATTTACATTTACCTACTCAAACAGTGTCAGCCTATGGCGAGAGTTTTTTTACATAGAACTTTATTAAATTAAAAAATTCGCTCTCAAAGCTTTGATAAACTCTGATTCCTTTCAACGCACTTTTTGGTTTCCCTATTTGTTTAGAGAATATAAAAGATCTGAAGAAATTGTATGTAGGTTGTATAGAATATGTCGTAAAAAAAACTTGTTGTTAACAACTTATTGACCGGCGATGAATGGCGTAGCCTCGAAATACCTATTCTTTTTATTTAAATAACATTGCCATATTTTTTTAAAGAAGTGGTTGTTTTTCTACCCTGTACGCAGCAACGCAACCATTCTGAAACGGACATCTATTGTAAATGTGAGATCAACTATAGAAGGTGTAAAAAGACCATTCACGAAGCCGATAATAATATGTAATTTTTTTTTTTAATTTATCATGGTCACTAACATTATTATAACTAGAAGACGGGATATTTACCACGTTTACTGATTTCTTTGAGTTCCCGATATTTCGGCGCTGTTGCAAGCACCATGATCACGGATAAACTGAAGTTATTGCGGGTGGGTGTTTATGAGCAGACAAATCGGTCTACCCTCTTTCTTGTTCGTTTTTTGCACTCAGTACCGCTACCACTGTCACTCACAGCTCGATTCTGTTCCCGACACACGAAACTCACTGTGTATGCTCCCGAAATTTTTTCGGCACTATACCGCTTTTTACACAGCTGGACCTGGCTGGTCTTCCAACTTTGACAACTTTGACAACATTGACCTTCGATATCTCCGTAACCAGAAGGTTACGTAGATATCGAAGGTCAAAGTCCCAACTTTTTTATTCATTTTTTTGAATTACAAGTTTTAAATGTTGTAATTTTACTTAAAATACATCCATAACTCTTGTACTATTAAATACATCTATCTCAATGCACAATGTTTTGAGTGCGTTACATTGAGCGATACCGTAAAACGTAATTTTTTACACAATAATAAAAAAGTCGAATCGGAAGGTCGCAGGTTCAAACCCTGCTCGCACTAGAATTTTTCTTTCCATGTCAAAACAGCAATAAAAAAGTCGTTTCCCAGCGTTTTTTTTTCTTTTGAAAAAAACAAATAAGAAGAAGAAATGGCGTAGAGTTACTTAGTTTGATGTACAGAATACTTGGTTGCCGAGTTCGTGAAGGGTCTGTTTACACCTTATATTTAATTTGCTAACATTCTTAGAACTTTTAACTGAATTTTCAATTACAATCGAACAATGTCGGTTCGGTGGAGCCATCCTTTTCACTTACCCATTTTAGTTCGACAATATAATCGTTTAATTGGTGGCGCAGTTACTGACTACGATAAAGGAAAACGGCGGTTTATAGCCCATTAATTGAAGTAATAAAACTGTTGCCAGCAGCCTTAATACTACCGTCAAATTAGTTCTGAACGGGCAGTTAAGTTTTTTCACTGACAGCAATGTAAAGAAGTGATTAATTTGATCCTTTCGTTTTAAGTTTCTTGCTAAGACTTAAAAAATGGGAGTAGCTCGTGGCTAAATACAGAACGCTCGGACCAACCTTCAAGTTAAGCCGCGCTTGCCTAGGTTGGTCTCTGAATGGGTAACCACCCATTACAGTTTTCCCCGTGCCTCAGAAAGCATGTTAAGCCGTTGGTTTGGCTGTCATTTATAGATGTTTGACAGTCGGTACAGGTAGTCAGGGGCCCGAAACTGACAACCAGTCTTACCAAGGGTATCGTATTACTTAGTATTAACTGGGTTGTGGAGGTCAGTTGGGCAGTCGCTCCAGGTAAAATACTCACAAAGTTGGGAAAAAGCCGATGAATGTTTTCTCATTTTTGCACCGCCAAAAAACGAAATTACCTAGTATCCTGCAATAAAAACGAATGGCGTCAGTTCGCTTCGAAGCTAAGCCCAGAACAAGTATGAAATTAGATCAAGATATCTTTCAGTAAATAGTAAATCAGAGCTTACCTTCAGTAAACTCAATAATCTATCTATAACATCCTTAATTAATTAGATATTGCGGTAAGGTGAGGGTCGGCGTAATTAATAAGTATTCAAGGTGAAAGCAAGAAGGCTGGGAATAAAAAACCCTATACTGCTACTTTTTTATGGATATTCAGCAGCTTCTTCTTGTCACCTGCACGATAGTATTTTATATTTTACTGGCTCGTAATATCGCCACTTCCACAGCATCGTCGGTGGCAGCGCAGAGGTCACTTTGGCTACATATTTTGGGACTCTGAGGGCAGGATAGGAGTTCGTAGAAGCTGGAGCATAGTTTGCGACACCGGTCCAACATTCACAAATGGTCGATTATGCTGCTGTTTCATCGAGGTAGCCCCACTTTACGAGATTGAAGTACCGTCTTCCCACTTTATATTTAGCTTGGGTATTTTAATTTTCAATGGAAACCAAGTTTTAGTTATTTATAGGTGTAATTCGCAGCTTGTTTCTCGGTAGCAGCGCAGTGATGACAATAGGCTAGCCCTGCAGCACTCCTACATTTTGCCAGCTATATTAAAGGTAGTATATGGAACTGAAACTGGCAAAATATAGGTATACTGTAGGTGCACCTCTGCATCACGCATCCCTGAATACATAGGACTCTTCAGTGAGTTCTTGCGTGATGCTGTGTTATGTAATTCGCAATCTTAATCTGCGTTATCCTCGCACTATTACAATGAAAAATTGGTTCTCGAATCCACTTTTTTTTTAAAGGCTTGTGACTTATTAACTTCGTTCTGAGCTAAGGCTTAGACTTGACATGAATACTTATTAAGCAAGCATTTTTATATGACCTAATAAAATGTAATATCATCTTGTACAGAAGTCTTTGAGATTAAATTGATGATCTGAACGTTCTTTGATTTTGCCTCTATAACAAATTGGTTTTGCGAATCGTGCCAATCTGCAATCAGGATTATATGTGTCTAGTTTATATAAGTAGGTCTTGTAGGTCAGGACAGGGTGGCCATAACTTTGGGAATTAAATATTTTTTCTATTTTAAATATCTTTATTTCTATAATTAATTATTTTTTCAATATTTCTCTTGCATAAATTTCGAGGAAGTATTTATTAGAGCCTGTTGGTAGGATATTAACTTGTTTAATTATTCTTGGGTTTATAACGATAATAAACCTTATTCATATTTCGTAGCGCAGAATTTTATTGGAAACAATAATATAAGGAATGAAAATAAACCCTTACTTACTGAAATACAACTCTATTTACCTAAGTCTTGTTTCAGTTCCAAGAAACATCTTCCATTAATTTCCAAATTAAATAATGTTAGACGCGAAGTCACACGGAAACTTCGCTCGCGACAACTTACTACGGAAATTTCTAACTACCCTCCGTAATGAACTTACTATATCTATTTCACCGCTCGTTATTTTGTTACAGGTAAGCAGTTACGAGAACAAGAGTACGGTGTGGGAAGTAAGTTTATGGCATTATGTAATATGCATGACCGTAAAATGTTACTTTGCTCTACACAATAATAGAAGAGAAGCTCAAATAAATGTGCCGGAAGAGTACAGATTTGGCATGTGAGTGATTCGGTTTTGATTCTCTGAGTGGAGGACAATGGAAGGTTAAATGAATTTTCCTACGTGTGTATTAGTTATAAATATGATTATTGGTATTGACTGAAGGTGTGTATATGAATCATTGGCATTGAAATATGTTATCGAATCCATGCCCCACGTTGGGCGCCAAAATGTCCTCGTACACACTAACACACAGTGACGATGAACAATTTGTTCACGGACGTTTTGCTACAACCACCGCGGCAACCAAACGGACAGGATTAATTATTTCAGTAGTCATTAATGTCCGGCGGGCAAATAGTCCATCGTCTGCTCAGCGACTAAAAGGCAAAAAATAGCAGAATTACAGATTTAAAGGACCGTTAATAATTTGATTATAGAACAGGAGCTTTATTGTAAGGTTAATAAACAAACAAAGCTCGTTAAATTGGATACGTACTCCGAATTTAATAAGTCATTTCTCAAAAGTTAAGCCGTTGGTCTGCTGAGAATTTACAACAAAAGTAGACACGGATAAAAGAGGTCAAAGTCGAAAGTCAAAGTTTTTATTTGTTACACATAGGTGTAAAAGATGTAAATAAATATAAAGAGATCGCTATGTTTTGCCGACAACGGCGTACAAACATTAAGACAAAAATATAAACTTATTTTTTATAATTTCTTATTATAAAACAAAATTTTCTTAAATTACTATCTACTCTACTTAGCTTGCATTATCGTCTAGTTATTTTTTGATAGAGTAGAATGCTTTTTGTGTTAAATATTTGTTTAGGTACTTTTTGAAATCATTTAACTCACTTATTTCTCTTATAGGCTTCGGAATTTTGTCGTATATTCTGGGTGCCATGCCTTTAAGAGTTTTTGCATAAAGTGCTGTGTTGTGTGAATTGGCACAATTCTCATTATTACGGCGTTTTGACTTCAATGTTCCAAATAAGTGTAAGTTACATTTTAGCCGTCTCATAAATATACATACACGGAAGGGTAATTTACTTATACTTTTTGAATAATGGCAAGCAACTATCAGTAGATTTCAGGTTGAAAACAGGTCTCAAGCATTTTTTCTGCGCTTTGAAAGCGATAAATCTGTCTGTAGAATTTCCCCAGTACAGTACTCCGAAGCGTAAAGTGGATGCTACGTAAGCATTACTATTTTTCTTAAATTATAGAGAGCATAAGCGTATTGATTAAGCTTTTTACAGATAATTTCTATGTATGTTTTCCATGATAGATGAACCTGGCATTGTTGGTATCGGCTATTTTTATATTTTCATAAACTATATTTAATTGCTGAAGTAAGGCTGGTAACAATGTATAATTCACCACGAGGCCCTGTTATTCTTATTAAAATCTCAATAAGGTTTATTAATTCACTTATTTTCTACTTCATAAGAAGACTCCTATTAAAAAGAAATCGCCTGTCATTTTATTTCCCTTGGCGTATTAGGAGGGTAGTGGAATATTATTCAATGACGTACACACGGCGACACATCAAGCTATACATTTCCAGTATAATATGGCCTCGCGTTGTATAGATTTCCCATACAATGAGAGATCCTCATAAACTGTTTTTTTTAGCTAGATTGGTCGCCGTGCGTACTAGCAGAATGTGTAATTTTCTAAATTGTTTCCAAAGAAAATGGCATCAGCTTAAAAAGCGACCGCATTCTACCGAAGTTTAAAATTAAATGTTACGACTTAAGTTCTTAACATTAAAGGTCGCCTATTATTTTAATTGTAATTGAAAAGATACAATTGATGTAAGTACCTTTAAGACGTTACAAGACGGCTTAAAGTCGTCTTTTCTTTAGGCACAAAGTGTTTTGAACTTTGCCAAAATTACTAAAATAATTACCTACTGTTTATTTTTTCTTTCCTTAAAATAATTGATACAAATTAGAAGTCTGACCTTATCCTTAATATGACTTTGGGATTTAAACTTTTACTGTTTGCAAGTTAGACAGCAGTGGCGAAGATTCCATAGAACTCGATTCCTACCGGATTGCCTTTTAAAAATGGCACAGTCAGTATTCCATAGACAAATAATATTATCACATTAAAGATTTGTAATCTGGCTTACCTCTTACAAAAATTGACCCTTCGCTACTGGTCATTTTAACAAATACCTGGAAGTATAACTATACAAAGAAGTATCGTATTACCGAGTAATTGGGTTGTGGAGGTCAGATAGGCAGTCGCTCCATGTATAATTCAGCTGCATCTGGTTAAATTGGAAACCGACCCCAACACCACAAAGTTGGGAAAAAGCTAGGCAGATAATCTCGTAGAAGTAAAACTATCGCCGCGAATCATGATTTTAATTACTACAGGTCACTGGACAACATAACATATAACATCATGCCTAATCCTTGAACGGCACAAATACAGACTCCGTGGCTGCTACTGAGACATTCCTGATGGAAAAACCCGACCCAATTTGTCTGACCCGGGAATCGAACCCAGGACCTCATGCTCAGCAGTCGCGGTTGCGGCAACTGGGTCACTGGGCAAGTGGGTACTAAAAGTGTGAATATCACAAAACTGATGCTATGTACCAAAATACCCCAAAGTATTCAGTTTAATCGGTAAACCACATTTCAAACAAATGCCCTGGGCTTACGTACGAAAATACCCTTATTTACGTAATATACGGGGTGGAAGGCGCGAAAACGGTTACCACGTAATCAGTACATCATTCTGAGCTGATTTAAAAAAAAAAACAGCTGTTCCATACATTTTGACCGTGTAGGTATTGTAATTTTGCAGGAAACAGCTTATTTAAAAAAAAAAATAACCGACAGAAAATGTCTATGTGGCCCCGGCTCAGAATGATGTACCTACTGAATACGTGGTGACCGTTTTCACGACTTATTCATTAACTGGCGAGTGTGAAACTCGCGCGTGTGCGCGAGTTGGCACCTTCCGATTTTACCTCCTTTTTTTGTCGTTAACTCGCTCAACGTTGAAAATCTGACGTTAAATACGTCAGATGTACAGGCAACTACAAAGACTTCTTATAAAATGTATAAAAAAGGGACCCACTTTAAATGTATAAGACATTTTATTCGACTTGACTTTAAAATAAAACATGGAGGTAACATGAGAAGGTCAAAAGTAACGTAAAATGTTACAAAAGTAACATTTCTGGCAACGCTGGATAGCAGGCTTGGGTATCATGCGTCGCGTCGTCGGATGCATCCCCCTCGCCTTATTCCACACCCCCAACATAGGCTTTAACGTATCCCGAAATCTAAGTAGATAGTCGGTACTTAACCGAATCAGCCAGTGCGGGCAAAGCCGCAAGCAATAGCTATAGTTTTTGATTTCAATCCGTTTTTATTTGACTGTACTTTATAAAGTGCGAGCGAGTTGACGACAAAAAAGATAAGTAAAATCGGAAGGTGTCAATTCGCGCGTACGCGCGAGTTTCACGCTCGCCAGTTGACTAATAAGTCGTTTTCACGTCGGTGTCGCTTCCACCACGTATAGCATCATTATTTGTTTAATGTAAAGTAATATAGTTTTCTTTTCTAATTAGGTAGATAAATTGATGTTTACTTGAGAGTTTAAAAAAAATGATCCATTTCCAAAACATGTAATTCAGCGAAATCTATTATTAGGTTTCGGCTCAAAGGACGGCTCTCCGTTTTTTTTTAAATTCTTATGGCGTGTGTCAAGCTCGTCCCGCAGCCCGCCCTTTATGTCGTTCCAATTTTAAAATAAAAAATGCAAAACCACGACAATCTGGGTAACGTTGTAAAATTTTTGAAGTTGAAACAAGACGTGAGTCGTGTGACCCAGAACTGGGTTGTGAAGATCATGGGGCCTAAAATGGCCGCTTTAGCAGAAACTAAATAGGATAATAATAAGAATAATGAGGGTGCTAGAGTTGTATAAAGTTGATTCAACTCTGCGCATCTTCCTGATGTCATGTATGGGGCAATGGAGGACAGTCCTTCGCTATCCGGGATGTCGGCAAATCCAGAGGAATAGCGAGCCGATAAGGATAGAGCGAGGTATATTTCAGGGCGATAGTTTGAGTCCGCTTTGGTTCTGCTTAGCCTTGAATCCTCTTAGCACGCTGCTGGAGGATTCAGGTCTAGGCTATCGGTTGAGGAGAGGTGGTCAAGTTATATCTCACCTCCTTTACATGGATGACCTGAAACTCTTTGCCCCCAACGATTTGCAACTGATGGAGCTACTGAAAGTAACTGAAACTTTCAGTAGCGCCATCAGGATGGAATTTGGTGTGGACAAATGTGCGGTCATGCATGTAAAGCGAGGGGAGATTGTGGAATCTGTGGGAACCCAGCTCTCGGATTCCATAAATCTTAGATCCCTCTCAGCAACTGAAACCTATAAGTATTTGGGTATGTCGGAAGCGCTGGGCATCAATGTTGCTGACATGAAGCAATCGTTGAAGGAGCGCTTCTTTGGCCGTCTGAAAAAAGTATTTAATAGTCTTTTATCAGGCGGCAATAAGGTGCGTGCCTTCAACGGTTGGGTCATGCCGGTTCTGATGTACTCTTTCGGCATACTCAAATGGACTCAGACAGAACTAGACGCCCTGGATAGGAGGGTCCGTACATTGTTGACGACATATCGAATGCATCACCCGCGTTCTTCTGTTATGAGACTGTATATCCCGCGGAGGTGTGGGGGTCGAGGCTTTTTAAACGCTAAGACTCTTCACAATCGCGAGATATACAGTCTCAGGGAATATTTCCTTGAAACCGACGTGGGGATGCATCGAGATGTGGTCGCAGTGGACAAGGGGCTCACCCCGCTCTCCTTGGCTAAAGAGAACTGGCGCAAACCTGTAGTGCTTGACACTAACGACCGCATGGAAGTATGGCAGAGTAAGGAGCTTCACGGACGGTTTTTCCGGGCCCTGCATGAGCCCGATGTAGACCTACCAGCGTCCGTAGCCTGGCTACGTTCCGGGGACCTCTTTGGAGAAACCGAAGGTTTTGTCTGTGCAATTATGGATGAAGTTATGATGACGAATAACTACCGGAGATTTATTGTGAAGGACGGTACGGTTGACATATGTCGGGCATGCCACCGTCCAGGCGAATCAATCCGTCACATTATCTCCGGGTGTTCTCGTCTGGCTAACGGAGAGTACTTGCATAGACACAACCTTGTAGCCAGGATTATCCATCAGCAACTTGCTCTAAAATACAACCTTGTGGAATCGGAAGTACCGTACTATAAGTATGTGCCCGACCCAGTTCTCGAAAATGGCAATATCACATTGTACTGGGATCGATCCATCGTAACTGACAGGACTATTGTAGCCAATAAGCCTGATATAGTGGTGGTGGATCGATCAGAGCGGCGTGCAATGATTGTTGACATAACGGTCCCGCATGATGGGAACCTCGTGAAAGCCGAGAAAGATAAGCAAATCAAGTATCTTGACTTGGCTCACGAGGTTGTCGACATGTGGGATGTGGACTCAGCGATCATTGTGCCGATAGTTGTATCAGCCCATGGCTTAATTGCCAAGAGCCTCGACCAATACCTGAGGAGGCTCTCGTTAGGCAGCTGGATCAAGGGTTTGATTCAGAAAGCGGTACTCCTGGACACGGCTCGTATTGTCAGGAGGTTCCTCTCTCTGGAGCCCTGACCGCCGGTAGCTTGGACCCTGTTCCCGATACCGGTGGGCTACAATTTTTTTATATTTTTAAATGTTTTTTATATTGTTTTTAGTTTAAGAAATATTTAAAAATATATAAGATTTGTGTAAAGATAAATAAAGGAAAGAATAATGTAATTATTTTATTTTTTTATTTTTATACATATCTTCTACATTTTTAAATATTTCTTAAGCTAAAAACAATATAAAAAACATTTAAAAATATAAAAAAATTGCAGCCCACCGGTATCGGGAACAGGGTCCAAGCTACCGGCGGTCAGGGCTCCAGAGAGAGGAACCTCCTAACAATACGAGCCGTGTCCAGGAGTACCGCTTTCTGAATCAAACCCTTGATCCAGCTACCTAACGAGAGCCTCCTCAGGTATTGGTCGAGGCTCTTGGCAATTAAGCCATGGGCTGATACAACTATCGGCACAATGATCGCTGAGTCCACATCCCACATGTCGACAACCTCGTGAGCCAAGTCAAGATACTTGATTTGCTTATCTTTTTCGGCTTTCACGAGGTTCTCATCATGCGGGACCGTTATGTCTACAATCATTGCGCGCCGCTCTGACCGATCCACCACCACTATATCAGGTTTATTGGCTACAATAGTCCTGTCAGTGATGATGGATCGATCCCAGTACAATGTGATACTGCCATTTTCGAGAACTGGGTCGGGCACATACTTATAGTACGGTACTTCCGATTCCACAAGGTTGTATTTTAGAACAAGTTGCTGATGGGTAATCCTGGCTACGAGGTTGTGTCTATGCAAGTACTCTCCGTTAGCCAGACGAGAATACCCAGAGATAATGTGACGGATGGATTCGCCTGGACAGTGGCATGCCCGACATATGTCAACCGTACCGTCCTTAAAATGGGTACAGACGTAGTTAACAAAGGGTGCAAAAACACCCTTAACAAAGTCGAAAGGCACTTGGCGTCCCCGTCATTGCGATATTTTTTTTTGTTCTGGACGTTGTTCCGTAACTAGAAGGTTCCCAGGTATGGTCTAAAACAAAAAAATGTCGCAAAGATGGGGAGAACAAGTGCCTTTCGGCTTCGTTAAGGGTCTATTTACACCCTTATAATGTACATAATAAAGTTACTTAATTAATAAAATATAAGACATACGATATTGTTTGGTAGATATTGTTTCATATTTCACAATATGTAATGTAAGAAGTTTACCTTACCGCATCGTGGAGGTTTCGCGAGCTCCTGTTACAATAGTTTCCTTTTCATTTTCGTTGCGAAGTTTACCTCTTTCGTAAGAATATATTCACAGTGTTTTGTATCGTTTTCTAAGGAACACAACGTAGCAACTATACTGGAAATTGGAAAGAGGTACTTATGCAATTTGTAAAAGATAACAGAAAAATCTTAGTCTTGCTTGCTTTTTTTAGAAAAACGTGAAGAGCGAAAAAGACGTCGTTGTCTCTTTTCCGTCGACGTGACTTGACACCGCATCGAACTGTTCGCTTTTATTGCGTAAACATGAAGCTCTTTCTAATCGGTTCAAGCCGATTTCGCGTCGATAAGTGTGGACGTTCCCTAAACCTTCATCATTTCAGCCGAATTACGTCCTCTGCTGGGCATGGCCTCCCCCAAAACCACATAGCCTTCCTATAAAATCTCAGACCAAATAAAAAGGAGAGGCACAGCGCTGTCAACAGTGACGTGAGGCCGGTTTCATAAGTTACATGTGTGCACTTAGTAAGCGTAGTTTTGAGCGTAGTTTAGTTTAGTTTGATGTTAACGTGTGCGTGTGAGCGTGTATGCACAGAGCGAGGCGTAGTTTTGAGCATGCTTTACTGTATTGTTCGCAGCGCTATGTCTTAGATTTTTATTTGGTCTGAGTAAAAAATATAGAACTATTAAACACTGATTTAAGATTTCACGGTTTATAACTAAACTTACAATGTCACTTACGGAATTTCTTCCGTGATTTTCAATTATTCTGAGCTCATAAAAATCGGATGGGAGCTTAGAATAATTTAAAATCACGGGAGAAATCCCGTAAGTGACAGTGTAAGTATTGAGCGGTTATTTACCCATTTATTACAATGTTAATCTCTGAACTTCGCCTATTATTCCCCTACGTGATTCTCGTACTAATACTACTTTACATTATCAGTATGACTATCATTACATTCAAGTAGGTAATTACCTAAGTACCTTGGGGGTCGTCCTTTAATCACGTGAGGTTTGATTGCTTGAACAAGGGAGGAGAGGATCAGAAAAAAATACGATGCCCCGAGTGTGGATAACGTGTTAAGTACGTGTATTTTTGTGACGTGTAAAATATTTTTTTATCAATAATTAATTAAAAATTTGAGCAAGTGATTTTTTCCTCTAAAAAATTCAATAGAAAATATTTTTTTATTAAAACAGATTCTAAAACTATCTGATCATTTCAATAATAAAAAATACACGTCATGTTGGGAGGAGGGGTAGCTTAAAACCTCATGACGTATCACCAAGGAGGAGAGCGGCTATAAAAGTGGCCTAAAAACCTCACGTGATTAAAGGATGGCCCCTTGACAGCGTAAAGGGTTACAGAAGTGCATGGAATAACCGATACCGATGTAATTAAGTACTGATAGCGTTTGGATCTCTTACGAGTTTTATCGCATTTTGATGCTTTCAGCTATCTTATCTGATACGCAGAATTGAGGTACAGAAGTAAAAATATTACCAGGTAAAAAGACTTGGTACACACACAGGGCGACACATGAAGCTGTACATTTCCAGTATAACACAGCCTCGATTTGTATAGATTGGCGTACAATGAGAGATCCGCATAAACTGGTTATGTATAGCTTGATTAGTCGCCGTGCGTAGTAACGCCGCCATCTTGTATTTTCAATACATTTCATAACAAATGTTTACCAACAGCGCCCCACTGACAGCGTGGTTCGATTGTCCAAAAGATCCTTGTCCTCACTGTACGTCTGACGTACGCTGAACATTGAGCTTCACTAGCATCTTCTGACTGGCTAAGATTTTTATGTACTCACTAGCTGTTGCCCGAGACCTTCGTCAGGGTGAAATTATTATAAAAATATGACTTCCTATTGGAATCGGATTATGTTAACAATTTCAAGGGTTTTCCACGGAATCCCTAATTATTTCTCTTAAATAAAAGTAACCTATCTGCCACTAAAAGTCCCGTCAAAATCGGTCCACCCGTTTCGGAGATTAGCCGGTACAAACATCACGGACAGACAGACAAAACTAAAATAAAAATGTGTTTTTTTGTTATCAGTATCATATACAGGGTGTAAGGGACAGCCTTCTGCAAATTGACAGGGTGCATTCAGCTACTTATTTTGAATCATATTCCACTGGATTTTGCTCCGGAAATTTTATTTTTTTTAAATTGTTTTTACAGTTACAATTCCTTTATTTCAATGTAAAATTACGTTCTGTGTACGCAGCACTCCATTTATGTAAATATTACAGCTAAAAAAAAAAAAAACATAACGAACGACGCGACGCATGAAATCAGCTGTTCAGTTCCTGTCTAGCTGCAGAGTTCATCGAACTCGTCGTCGCCCTTGCCGTTCGCTACGTGCGTTTTGCGACGGTAACCAACGATACATTGCGTATGAGGAAATAAAACAAATCAAAATTGGATTCATAACGTTCCTAAAATAATTTCTTGTACCGGTAATCTTCGTATGATATACTGAATTCACCCCATCAGTCTGCTGAGGGCTGTCATTTACACCCTGTATGTTTTATCATATGCATTCAGTAACTAGCTGTTATTTTGAAATTACAAACAGACACTTCAATTTTATTTATTATGACATTCTCTATAGCCAATCTAATAAAATTCGTGTCGGTAATGAGAAAAACACTTCTCTTTGCATTAAAAATGCACAAGATGCTTCCACATTGATTATCTCATAAATTCAATAGGTATAAAGACGAGAGAAGCGCCTTATTAAGAAATCCCGAGAGCTAGATAAAAAATGGGATCCAACTCAATGCTAACGGGATTACGATTTTCTTTTTGTAACCGATCTCAAGATGGGGGAGGGGTTGTTACTGATAGGAACTGATAGATATTAATTGGACCGCTCTGGCAGAATAAACAGATCTGTATTTTGTTTGCGATTGTTTTAAGAGGATACGTAAATATTTATCCATAGATAAGATAAGATCATTTATTTGCGTAAAACACCACACACACACACATACATCACACTACACACGCACACACACACACACACACACACACACACACACACACACACACACACACTCACACACACACACACACAAACACACACACAGACACACAGAAAACACACTACACACACATATATACACATATTAAATGTTGTATTGTTTTAGTTTTCTGTGTTGTTATTTTTGAGTTTAATTTGTTTATGGATGTATGTATACCATAACATCACGCCTGTAATCCCCGAAGAGTATGGCAGAGGTGTACCTAGTAGTGTTCCATGCTCGGCATAAAATTACTAGACCGAGTTCCAAACGTAGAAATCCGGAGACGTACGAAGGTCTTCGATATTGGAAATCGAGTTATGGAACAACTGGAATTAGGCAGGACACCTAGCAAGGCGCAGTGATGGCAGGTGGATTAAACCTGTGACCGAGTGATGTCCAAGGACTGGAAAGAGAGGAGTTAAAGAAAGAAGCCTGTTGACATCCGGGCACAAATCCAGACTCCGTGGCTGTAACTGAGAAATTTTTAATAGGAAAACCCAATACCACTTTACCCGACCTGGAAATTTAATCCAGGACCATGAGCTCAGCAGTCGCGACTAACGAGGCACTGAATTTTTTTAATAACAATAAATTCAATTTGCATACTCAAAGCATAGGCTGATTTTATAGTCTGCTCTAGTAAACGGTTGCTAAGGTATTATTGATATCACAAAGACGCAGGTGGCGCAATCTTTATGTTGTTTGGTATTTTCATTCTTAATTAGGTTTTGCGCATTGCTTGAAATACTTGGAAAAACCGCGGCCTAGTGCGTGTCGAACGCACAGTGAAGAGTTCCGTAGTTAGAATAAATATTAAAACACGCACAATACCTTAATTTTGTCGACAGCAAAACTAAGATTGTATTCATGTATGAAAAAAAAAACTGAAAAACAGGAACGCACTCAAAACATTGTGCTGATGGATGGATTGAATAGTACAGGGGTCGTGGAGGGGTTTAAACATCTAACATTAAAAAAAAAGTATTTAAAAAAAAAAACTTAAATAAGAGTTGGAACTTTGACCCCCAATATCTCCGTAACTAGAAGGTACTCAAATATGGTCTAGAACAAAAAAAAATATCGCAAAGACGGAGAGAACAAGTGCCTTTCGGCTTCGATAAGGGTCTATTGACACCCTTTATAAAGGTAAATACTACACAAGGGCAGAGAAGGAACATGGATAGGTTTTAGTCAGTAGAAGTCTGACACTCCCTTCCGCTCCGCCCAGAGCGGGAGGGGGGTCATCAGATGTCTGAATTTGCTAATTGACTTTCAAGAGTAATTACGAATACTTACATTGATATTCGTAATTATTGTACGGTTTAATAATAGTGCCGTCCAAACTTATGTTATTTATAAATACTAAAACAACTATAACTGTAACATTTTCACGCGTGAAATAACTTCGGTGACGACATGGGATACTTTTTATCCCAGTAGTTTATTCTTGTGGAATAATTTCCGACCTCGACGCTGAAGAAGCTGATATAACATAACATAACATCACGCCTGTAATCCCCAAAGGGTAAGGCAGAGTTGTAATAGTACACCTACATTTCACCAGTTATTTTTAAGTCCAATGTAACAGTGGGCGAGCCTCTTGCCATCAAGCGGGCACAAATCCAGACTCCGTGGCTGCTACTGAGTAATTCCTGATGGAAAAACCCAAAAGCAGTTTGCCCGACCCGGGAATCAAACCCGGGACTTCATGTTTAGCAGTCGCAATTGCGACCACTAGGCCAACGACGCAGTCACAACAACGACAACGGGGTGACGACATAGGATACTTTTTATCTCGGTAGTATATCCCTGTGGGGTAATTTCCGACCCCGACGCGGACGAAGTTGCTGGCAAAAGCTAGAGATTCTAATAAAAACGGTATGAAGAAATTCCTATGTTCATATTTAGGAATTCGCTCCACTACGGTGATCTTATTAGCATATTTTTGTAGAACCGACTTCATTTCACGTAATGAAACAGCCTACTACGTCTATAGGTGACTTTAATTAAAAAAAAAACCGACCAAGTGAGAGTTGGACTCTCGCACCGGGTATTCCGTATACACTTGTAGGCATTTTGTTATTAAACTACATATTTACGGTTTTCGCTTCTTGCCAATTTTCTTGATTCTAGATCAACGGAAAGTACCCTATAGATTTTGATTCCTTTGTGAAATCGCAAAATATGCGGCATAAACGGTCATGTGTCAAAAATCAAAAA
The DNA here is from genome assembly GCA_963576755.1 of Noctua janthina. Taxonomy (NCBI): domain Eukaryota; kingdom Metazoa; phylum Arthropoda; class Insecta; order Lepidoptera; family Noctuidae; genus Noctua; species Noctua janthina. The sequence goes on from OY755061.1 coordinate 14,941,191, forward strand.
ATCGTTGACAAGTTTGATTTTTCACTACTCCAAGGGGTAGCAGACCTGGGGTGCGTTGTCAGAATTCCTCCTCGTGTGCCTGATGGCTGCCGGTCCCTCTCGATACGTCTGGAGGGAATAGCAGCTGCTGGGCCGGTGCACCCTGGGCGTGGGCAGTATCCTTCCCCGAGGAATGGGAAGAGATTCTTATTCCTCGGGGAATGTTACTGTCCATGGCTAATATTCTGACATGGGCGGGTCCCTCATGGACCAAGGGGGCGTTGCTCCGCGTGACCCTCTGAAAAAACAGAGGGCACAGCGGAGGAGCAAGGGCGGGCTCGGTGAGCACTTACCCTGCCTCCGAGCAGACAGTGAAGGACGCACGCCCTTCACTGTCTCCGTCGATATCGTAATCCCACCGTCGAAGTGTCGTGGAACACGTCTCGCGGCTTCGATTGGGACCGAGGGTCTTGGCTTAACCGCCCGGACCACGAGGTAGAAAACCTCTATAAAAAGTTACCCCGAATCTCAAGCGGCGGCGCACCGCGAGGAGATGTATGGCTGACGGGTTCCTTTGGAAAATCAGTCTCTAGTGCGAACCACTGCCGGGCCTGGCTATGGCTTATCTGGGTACAGGAGGCACTGCCCAGATGGACTTTTTATTTCCCCCATACTCGTGGGAACAGTATGCACAAAATTACAACCCAAAACACGGCCGATATCGGCGAAGGAAGGGAGGAGAGGGATGCGGTGTCGGAGTCCGGCGCCGCATCCAGCGAGGTGAGCGCGGGAGGCTCAGTGAGCTCCCAGCGCGGGAGGCCCGGGGCTGCTGCGGGGAACAGGGAGTTCCTACGCAAGCGGTCCAGGCCGGTAGGCGACCGAGAGTCGTCGTCAGATGGGGAGCTGGCTTCGGCTCGTAAGATCCCCACCAGCAAGCGCGGCGGGATCCGTGGCAAGGGGAGAGGCCTCTCTGCCACCGAGAGGTCGGCGCGGCTTGCCGAGGAGGGGCGCCATCCGGGGGTGGCCACCGGTTACGGGGTGGCCCGTTCGGGCTCCTCTGGCGACGAAGCGGGCGCAGATGGCGGCTCCGATGCGGAGCGTAAGGCCGGACTCGCGAAGGAGGTGGAGGCGGCGCTGAGGGCTGTCTCTTTGAAACAAAAGCCCTCCACCAGGCAAAGGGCTATACCTGCAGCGGTCGCCTCCATTATGGCGGCAGCAGAGGCCAGATTTGCGGGGCCCCCGCCAGACGGCGTGGCCAAGCTGAGGGCGGAGGTCGCTCAACTGACGGCCGCCACGGAGCTTCTCAAAGAGGAGAACATGAAGCTCCGAGCAGACCTGGCCAGTCTGCGCGAGTCCGGCTCTCGCGAGGCGCCCCAAAATGGGGGCCAGAAGCATCCAAGCAAGTCCGTGCCGGTGGAGAACCAGGTTCTGAATCTGGTTCGGCAGGAGCTGCCTGCCTTCCAGGCGCGGTTCTCCGTCCTGGAGGGCATTGTCCTGCGCCCCCCCCTAGCGGCAAACAAGGCGCCCCCGGGCCCGAGGGCGGCCTCATATGCGTCTGCTGCGGCCTCCGCACCGGGGCCGTCCAGCCAGCCCCCCGGCAGGGTTATGTCGGCCCCGACGAAACCGGCTCCGGTTAGGAAGGCGGCGGCCCTGAAACAGGCCAAGGCGGCGGCCCAAAAGAAGGGCAAGGCGGCGAATATGCCAGCGCCAGCCGCGAGACAGCCGCTATCGCCGCCCCCCTCGCCCCCTAAGCCTTCCGCGGCCGAGACCGGGTGGCAGGTGGCCGGAGAAAAAGCGAGGGAGCGATCGGCGGCTAAAAAGGCCAGGAGGCAGGAGCAGAAACGCCGGCAAAAGGAGCGGGGCGTCGCGGTTAGGCTCAGCGCCCCAAAGACCGCAGCTGTAGTGATTACACTACAGCCGGACGCGGAAAAGAGGGGCGTGACCTACCGCGATGTGCTCGCTAAGGCGAAAGCGACGGTGGATCTCGGAGAGCTCGGGATTACCGGGGGACTCCGGCTTAGAGTCACCGCAACAGGGGCACGAGTGCTGGAGATCCCTGGCGAAACCCGTGGCTCGTCCGCTGACGCTCTGGCTGAAAAGCTTAGAGCGTCCCTAAATGCGGACGAGGCCCGAGTGTCCAGGCCCGTCAAATGCGCAGACCTGCGCATACTGGGTCTGGACGACTCGGTGACCGAGAAGGAGGTGGTGGCCGCCGTCACCAGGACCGGTGGGTGCCCTGCCGAGCAAGTCAAGGCAGGCACCTTACGTCCGGACCTGTCGGGCATGCGAACCATAACGGTAAGCTGCCCTGTGACAGCGGCGAAAGTCATTGTGGAGGGCCGAAGGCTCTTGGTGGGCTGGGTTTCGGCGCAGGTGAAGCTGCTGGAACCCAGACCTCTGAGGTGCTTCCGCTGCCATGTGGGGCACCACGTGTCGGTCCGGTGCACCTCGGAGGTGGACCGCAGCGGCCTGTGCTTCCGCTGCGGCCAGCCTGGTCACATGGCCGCGGCTTGCTCCGCGGCGCCGCGCTGCGCCGCATGTGCGGCAGCTGGCAAGCCGGCCGATCACCGGGCAGGGAGCAAGTCCTGCGGTACTCCCGCCAAGGCCAGGGGCAAGGGAAGGCCCTCCGCCACCACCGCCAAAACCCCCACCGTCGCCACCACCGCAGCCGCCGTGACTGTCGCCGCCGCTGCCGCTACTGCTGCAACTTCTGCAGCGGGGCCCTTGCAGGGGGCCCGGGAGGGGGCTGAAATGGAGTGCCAGTAACGGCCCCATTACGCCTTCTCCAGGCGAACATCAACCACTGCGCCTGCGCTCAGGATCTGTTGCTCCAGAGCATGGCGCAGTGGTCGATTAACATCGCCGTGGTCGCTGAGCCGTACTTTGTCCCGCCCAGGGATGACTGGGTTGAGGACCTTAGCGGGTCAGTGACCATAATTACGTCGGTCGCCGCCGGTACCCCGACCCTTGAGAGTGTCAGGAAGGGTCAGGGGTGCGTAGCAGCACGGTTCGGGGAGATCGTTGTAGTGGGAGTCTACTTCTCCCCGAGCCGAACTCTCGCCGAGTTCCACAACTCCCTCACGGAGTTGAGTGTCGTCATCGGAAGCCATTCCCTCCCCGTGCTTGTGCTCGGGGACTTCAATGCCAAGAACTTGGCTTGGGGTTCTCGTTACACGGACGTGCGGGGTAGAATGGTGGAGGACTGGGCTCTGGAGACAGGCTTGGTCGTCCTAAATCGGGGTTCTGTCCCCACGTGCGTGCGGATGCGGGGCGAGTCGGTGGTGGACATCTCGTTCGCCAGCCCCGCTCTGTCGCCGCGTGTCGTTGACTGGCGCGTCATGGAGGGGGTGGAGACCTATTCCGACCACCGGTACATCCGGTTCGACGTCTCCACCCAGTCCTCAAGCGTGCCGGTCCTACAGGCCCCGAGTGGTCCGCGATGGGCGCTGAAGCAGCTGGACCGGGAGCTCCTCCTGGAAGCCTCGATCGTGCAGGCCTGGGTGTCATCACCAGTCAGGCCTGCCGACATCAATAACGAGGCAGGTTGGTTCCAGGAGGCCATGTCAGGGATTTGCGACGTGGCAATGCCCCGAGTTCGGCCAGGAAGCGCCCGGCGTCAGGTGTACTGGTGGTCGCGAGAGCTGACGTCTCTGCGCAATGCGTGCGTTGCCACGCGGCGCCTGTACGCCAGGCATCGCAGGCTCCGCATCCGCCCTCCGGATGCGGCAGCCATTGAGGCGGAGCAGTACGAGGGGTACAGAGCGGCGAAGACCGCCCTCCAAGAGGCTGTCCGGCGGGCCAAGAACTTGGCCCGCGAGGAGATGCTGGAGTCTCTGAACGCAGATCCGTGGGGGCGCCCTTACAAGATGGTGCGGGACAAACTCCGCACCCGGGCCCCCCCGCTAACGCAGAGTCTCCGGCCTGAGCTCGTGGAGGACGTGGTGAGCGCTCTGTTCCCTTCGCGAGGGGAGCATCCTCCCCCGCCTATGGCTCCGCCGCCGCGTGCGGTGCCGGAAGCGGACCACACCGATGACGATGACGACGTTCCGGAGGTGACTGGGGTAGACCTGAGAGTGGCGGTACGCAGGCTGAAAACAAGAAACACCGCCCCGGGACCCGATGGCTTGCCTGGCAAAGCCTGGGTCCTGGCCTCTGAGGCTCTCGGGCCCCGACTGGAAGGGCTCCTAAGTGCATGCTTGGAGAGAGGCCAGTTTCCGCTTCGTTGGAAGACTGGGAAGCTGGTCCTCATCCGGAAACCAGGGCGCCCTGCGGACTCTCCGTCCGCATACCGGCCCATCGTGCTGCTCGACGAGGTGGGCAAGCTCTTTGAAAGAGTCATTGCCAACCGCCTCGCCGGGCACCTTGTGGGGATGGGGCCGGATCTTGCGGAACACCAGTTTGGTTTCCGCAAGGGGCGCTCGACGGTGGACGCCATCATGCGCGTGAGAGCCCTCACGACGGGGGACGCGGTGTCCCGGGGCGGGGTCGTCTTGGCGGTGTCTCTTGACATCTCCAACGCCTTCAACTCCATGCCCTGGAGCTGCATTAGGGAGGCACTCCGGTATCACCGGGTGCCGACCTACCTTCGTCGTGTGGTCGGGGACTACCTGACGGATAGAGCCGTCATCTACCCTGGTCGAAGCGGAGAATGGAACCGGCGAGAGATGTCGTGCGGTGTTCCACAGGGATCGGTTCTGGGGCCGGCCTTGTGGAACATCGGTTACGACTGGGTGCTGCGCGCCGACCTCCCTACCGGCGTCAGTGTAGTTTGCTACGCTGACGACACGCTAGTACTGGCACAAGGGAGGTCGCACGAGGCGGCGGCCGAAAACATGACACGCGGGGTTGCGATAGTCGTGGAGAGGATCCGGCAATTGGGTCTCGAGGTGGCACTGCACAAGTCCGAGGCCATGTGTTTTCATGGGCCTCGGAATGCGCCACCGTCGGGATCCCTACTGACGGCAGGAGGGGTTTCCATCGGCGTCGGGTCGACGTTGAAGTACCTAGGACTCGTCCTCGACAGCCGGTGGAACTTCGTGGAGCACTTCCGACGTTTGGCTCCCAAACTGGAACGGACAGGGGCTGCCTTCAAGCGGCTCTTGCCCAACCTGAGGGGTCCAAACGCCTCCTGCCGGAGGCTATACACGGGGGTCGTGCGGTCCATGGCCCTTTACGGGGCCCCGGTGTGGGCGCGTTCTTTGAGGCGGCAAGCCGCCCACTACCTGAACGCGCCCCAAAAGGTAATAGCCATAAGGCTAATCCGGGGGTACCGCACGATCTCCGGCGAAGCGGCTAGCCTCCTTGCCGGATTGCCGCCATGGGATCTGGAGGCGATAGTCCTCGCACGCCTGCACGAATGGCGCGCGGAGGCACTACGTCGGGAGGAAACTCCGCTGCCGCGGCAAATTGCTGTTCAGCGGACAGACCTCCGGCGTGATCTCATGGCGACATGGAGAGAGCGACTGTCGCAACCCCGTGCAGGGCACGCCACCATAGTGGCGATAAGTCCCCTCTTTGAGGAGTGGCTAGAGAGGCGCCACGGCGCCCTCACTTACCGCCTGACGCAGGTCCTCACCGGACACGGTTGTTTCGGGAGGTTCCTGCACCGAATCGGGCGGGAGGAAACGCCCGGGTGTTTCCACTGCGAGGATCGTCCGGAGGACACGGTGGAGCACACCGTGGAGGTCTGCCCCGCTTGGGCGGAGCACCGCCGCGTCCTCGTAGCGGCGATTGGCGGCGGCGATCTCTCGCGTCCGGCCTTGGTTCAAGCCATGGTCCGGAGCGAGAGGGAATGGGAAGCCGTCACCTCCTTCTGCGAAGCAGTCATGCTAGTGAAGGAGGTGGCGGGACGTGAGAGGGAAAGAACCTCACGTCCCAATCGCCGCGGGAGACGCCCTGGGCGTTGGGGGTCACGTGGTGGCTCCCGGCCACCGTAGGCGCGGGCCTGACGGCGAGCTGGCCCATAACTCGCCGTCCGGCCGTCTTATGACGACAGGCCGTGTCGACGGCGCGTTCGTGTTCCACGTGCGCCTCAAAGAGATGTCAGCAAATAAGTAGGGGTCCGCAAGGGCCGATGCCTGCCAGGGCTGCGGGACTGTTCGAAAGAGATACCGTGGCCCTGGAACACAAAGGGCAAAGAAGGAACATGGATGGGTTTTAGTCAGTACAAGTCTGACACTCCCTTCTGCTCCGCCCAGAGTGGGGGGGGTCATTTGATGATTTCCCATCCGGAAAAAAAAAAAAAAAAAAAAGAAAAAAAAGGGGTAGCAGACCTCAGTATTTGATATTATTTCAGCTTGATACTTCCACGCGTGGAGAAAAAGGGTCTTGACAGATTGACAGACAGACGAACAACAAAGTGATCCTATAAGGTTTCCGTTTTTGCCGACTGAAGTACGGAACCCTAAAAATAGCAGTTACTGTGTGTATACTGATTTCTCATTTTCGCTACAGAACAATTAAAATATTTTGTTCGTTTTTCGTTGTTGTTTCTATAAGGCCGTTGTTAAGGAAATAGTTATTTTTCTTTACATACAAAGCTTGTGAACGTAAAACCTGGGGATATATACCCGGCGGCTATGTTCTGTTCCATGAGCCCGCGTGCACACGGGTATTTTTAAACCGACTTTAAAAAAAATATTTTAACAACAAATAACATCGATACGCTAAGAAGAATAAAAAGAACTAAAAACTTAAAAATAATTTAATTCTGATAAGAAATATACCATTTTATAGGTACATTATATCCCATTTTTTTTAAATAAAGCGCGTTACACCTTTATTCCTCTTGCTGTAAAAATGTAACACGCTTATGGCATTAAGTCATCCATCTAATCAAGTAGAATTCACATTCATAACAAATGGGACGAACTTATTTTCCCAAATCTGATGGGGTTACATATGGATATTATCTAGGACCAAAGTTCTCATCGAGACGAAACAAATGAGCCCAAACTCGATGGGAATGTGTCGTTTGGTTTTTTTAAAAAAACACTAGGTATACATTCTCCTGGATCGTGGGTGCGTTTAAAAAAACATTTAAAGTCACATACACAATCGGAATATTACATGTTTCCCATATACAGCCTATTTTTTATATTATTATTGTCTCACCCTTATTATTGGCTTTAGTTCTAAAAAGATCGAAACCTTTTTATTGAAAAACAAAATAATATGTCATGTTGACAGTGACACCCATGTAAGACAATTTGTTATTTATTTTACGAAACAGATTTTATCGTATACAACCCTGTTATAATGTCTTTTAATAACATATATTTGTATAAAACAAGTAATAATTGTATAAGTACATGTCGCGCTAATAGGCCGCTCAAACGCGTGGCGCGTGGCGGCTGCACCGACGACTACGCTGCTGTTGCCGCATTGCCTGACAACTGGAAGCCGCGTCACAGCGGCCCTATCCTCGCCAACTATCTAAAACAAAGGGAACAAGATCATAAAACTGTTCTCGATGACATCTCCAACAGTGCAGCTTCAGTTAACGAAGATATCAACAAAAGAGTACGTGCGCTTTCTAAAAATCTTTTGACTTATGTACAACAGAATCAACGTCGCATAGACTGCCTCCTAGACAAGTACGAGGAAGGCGATAAATCTCTAGTAGCAGCATCTCGCGATACGGTTCTGGAGATGGTTCGTAAAATCATGGCAGAACGCCTCAGGGACACGGAAGATTACAGACAGAGTGCCTTGAGGTTAGAAAGGGAAAGAGCGGACAAGCTGAGAATTCTTCTACGTGGTCAATTTCAGCGCCTCATTGCAATTGGACACATAACTCCGAAGGATTTAATGCATGACTTCGATGAGCGAATTTACGACATCAACCAACAGCTCCTAAGTAATTCGAAAGCTTATATGGAATTGGAAGCAGATATACGTCGCGTGTCTGATGAGGGCATCACAATTGCGCGATCCTCGCTCAATCAGTTGAGTCTTGGTATTGAAATTGCGGTCAGAGGGCGTAGTTCGTTAATATGGTCTAAGGACCAGAAAGTTTCGCGACACCGAGCACAAAATATCCCGCCACGCGTGGCTGCTGAGCCACGTATAAATATTATACAACAGGTTAAAGAGCTGGATGCAACCATATCGCTATTAGTTGAAGCTTATCGCAACGCTGTATTGAGGATTTTCTCTGGCTTTTCGATTAAACTAACTGAATTAGAAAAAGATCTCGGTCACAATGAACTACGTGGACCAAATGAAATTCAGAAAATCGAACTTTCACATTTAGATCAAGTACTTGAACGCCAATTACAAAATTTAACTGATTGTTTGAATAAACAATCTGATAAAACTTTTTTTGAAATGACTGGCGTCGATGTTATTACAATGCAGGACAGCGTTTGGTCGTTGGGAGAATGCCTTCGAGAAACCTGTTCATTACTAAATCATGCAGGTCATCTTTGGGACGCACATATTTTACGTTCAGCTCTCGCTCAAAAATTAACAATAACAGCTGTAGAAGATCTTCTTACTAATCACGATTCAGTTGAGCTAGCCAATGAGGTTTCATTTAATATTGCGCTAGAACAGATACGTGGTTCCCCTGATACAGATAAACTCGAACAACAGTTTGATGCGATATTGGTTTTGTTAGATAAAACAGCCACCATGTATTTACAACACAGCGAGTTAGAACTAGGACGCTTAGAGGAATTTATGAAAGTCCCCGCAGTCATGGCAACAACGTTACTTGCGGAATTTATTATTTTTCTAGAAAAATATCCTAGAGCTCCTTTAAAACTGGTGAGAAGCACAACTAGCCTGCCAGGGTCGATGTCTCCGCGGAGAAGCCAAAGTGCAAGTGCAGCATCATTAATACAGCAGGCACTGCCCCGTGCCATTTTACAAACAGGGCTCCAAGAAATAGCTCTAATGAACTGGAGAAACGGTTTCCTTGAATCTTTTAAAAGCAATGTCTCCGTACTTCCAGAAGAATTGAATAATCAAGCTCTAAGGTGGATAGAAGAACGCAGCGCACCTTTACAAATGCGTTATTCTTTAAAAATAGTATCCCACAACATACGCTTAGAGCGTGTCAAAGCCGTTCGGGAGAAACGACTCGCGGAGCTGCGTTATCATGATTTGAGACTAGAGTCACACTTAGGTGCAGTCAATAAGCTTATTGAACATTTACCCGAAGAAGTATCTCAATTCGCAGCTTTAGATGCCCCTATCTTGTATCCTTTTTGTGAAATTATTGATCGTATGAAAGTTAATATTAATAATACTGTACACCAAGATCCTGAAGTGAAGAAGATGAAAATGAAAAGTTACGCTCTCCGTCTGGTAAAGCATCGCCAATTGTTCGAAGAATCTCTTGAAACGGTAATAGTGGACTATAAAAAGCTGTTGGAGAACCGTATTCATGAGGCCAGGATCTCTAATGTACGTTACATTTCACAAGTAAAGTTGTTCAGTGAAGGTGGAAATTATAATGCAGTTGAAGCACTGAAAACTTGCACTGCATTGGGAAAAGCAGCTGATTCTTTAGAATTGTGCTTAAATAAGTCTTTAGATGTTTTGAACCAACGACGCTCACAGTTACTGTCTCTTGCGGATCAAAATATAGCGCCGCTGCTGCGTTTAGCAGATGAATCTTTTAAATTACCGGGCAAAACATCTCACAGATCAGCTCAAAAAATTATAGATAAGAAAAAGAAAATATAGACACTTGTATAAATACGATTATGAATATTACTTTTTTTTTTTTAAATTATGGTTATTTCTATTCTAAATCTTTAATGCTATTGAAGCCTCCAAAAAGAAATGCGACTTATTAACCGATTTTTTATTCGACTTATACATATAGTCGTATGTATGTATTTTTCTCTAAAACTGCTGAACCAATTATTAAGATTTTACATTGACGTAATCGTATGTAATAATTATTTAAATGTCGGTTGCGGTCGTTAGTATGGAAATAAAATGAATTGGAAAGCGCGCCTGTGTGCAGTGGTGACATCACGCGACCTACTTACCAGTCACAACACAGCGTGCTTCTACAGAGCCCTGATGTTCAAGTCGAGGCGAGGGCGACAGTCAATGTCTGATCGCGGCGGAATTGAGACGTCTTGGAACTGTACCCGATTCATTGTGCCCCGTGTTATTGTGTTTGTGTTAAGTTGTAATCACAAGTAATTCGTTAGTTTTGTTAGAAACAGTGTATCGCACCCGATGGGTTTCGTGCTATGAAAACACACTGTACTCTGCCCACATGATGTACGAGCCTAACGGAATAAATCCTGACATACCCGACATATAAATAAAATAATTCCAACTTATACTGCCCACGCTTAAGCTATAAAGTTGTTTTTATAGACGTTTCATTAGCTTCGATTTCTTTTGAAATTTAACAATCGTGGATCCAACATTTTATCGCTCTTAAGAAATTTTTTATCTTCCACGTTCTAGGAAGAGTTGTCAAGTTGTCATGTCGCACAAAGCGCATTCTACACCGCCAGCTGGCGGGCGGGCGAGCGACGCGGGCCGTTTCACCTCTTTTCATACCTTGGTTCACACCGCGAACTACCGAGCTAAGCTATGTCAGCGATACAAAAGATGCGAACGAAATATCTGACTATGTAAGCGATGCTTTTCGTTCACATCGCCCGCGGAACGCTCCCCTCGCTCTCCCGCTCGCCCGTCCGTTTGTAGTTTTCGGTGTGAACCCACATAGTTTAGCTCATAGTTTATATTTATAGCCTCCATCGCCTCGCTTCGCCCGCCAGCTCGCTCGCTCGGTGTGGCTTGCACTTAACCCTTTAACCGCCAAGATTTGATACCTTTGACTTACCTCCAGCGCCACGTCACTTTAGGTATAAGTTAGAACAGTGTTGGGAATACTTAATATCGATGCATAAATTCTTTATTTAATAACAAAATTAAAAGCCGAAAATAAAATCAATGTTTTATTTACTTAATTAATAATCTAACTTTATTCAGTCTTCAATCAATTAACTACGTAAAGGTACTTGTGTAGTTACTAAATCAGTACTCGGGAGATGGGCACGTTGTTCGTTCTTCTGTTGGTGACGATTCTCCACGAGCATGTCGTATTAAATTTAATATTTTCATGTAAACTTTTGAGCGGATTTCCGGCCGTACAGTTTCCAGCTCAAAAGCTATTAAAGACGCGAAGTATTCATTTCGTGGATCACTTGGTCTCTGATCAAAAAAATATCTACAACACTAGTTGCACTGAGCGATAAAGCTTTCCCGTGATTTCACGGTGACGGTGCTGAGGCAACTGACAATACGGCGCGATTTAACCTTGAATGTCCTTGGCCGCACGTAATATATGGCGACCGGCGACTGTCTGCACTAGAGAGGTTCCGCGTTATGCGATTTCTATATTTTTGTAGTAATTTTTTTTTTTTTTTAAACTTAAATACATTTTATTGTGTACATTTTACTTGTATCAGAGTAACACCATGGTTATTTTGTAATAAAAGTACCCACTTTCATTGCAAATAGTGACATTAATTTCTATAGTGCCTTGTTTATTCATAGACAACCTATTAAGTATTTCCCAAATTCGCCCCATCCCTAGTACTCGTAAAATTACGTGATTGGCGATACAGGTAAGGAGACGGTGATCACAATGTATTTGAACATCAAAATTCACAGTATTTATCATTCAAAACATTGAAAAATGTCAATAACAATAAAGATTGTTTCTGACATGGAAAGAAAAATTCGAGTGCGAGCAGGGTTTGAACCTGCGACCTTCCGATTCAGTACACCGGATGTCTCAACCAACTAGACCATCGCACCCCGCTCACAGTTCTCGAAATTTTCGTTCCATTAATAACGTCTTACGGTGACGTTAGCGCCATCCATTCAAGAAAGCATCGAACCAACTTAAACCAACACGTTGACATTGCAGCCAAATCAATGTTGCATAGAAGTCGCCATACCAAACTAATTTTTAATATTTTATACGCAAACCCTGCGTAGGGAACACAGCTGTTTCTGACATGGAAAGAAAAATTCGAGTGCGAGCAGGGTTTGAACCTGCGACCTTCCGATTCAGTACACCGGATGTCTCAACCAACTAGACCATCGCACCCCGCTCACAGTTCTCGAAATTTTCGTTCCATTAATAACGTCTTACGGTGACGTTAGCGCCATCCATTCAAGAAAGCATCGAACCAACTTAAACCAACACGTTGACATTGCAGCCAAATCAATGTTGTATAGAAGTCGCCATACCAAACTAATTTTTAATATTTTATACGCAAACCCTGCGTAGGGAACACAGCTGTTTCTGACATGGAAAGAAAAATTCGAGTGCGAGCAGGGTTTGAACCTGCGACCTTCCGATTCAGTACACCGGATGTCTCAACCAACTAGACCATCGCACCCAGCTCACAGTTCTCGAAATTTTCGTTCCATTAATAACGTCTTACGGTGACGTTAGCGCCATCCATTCAAGAAAGCATCGAACCAACTTAAACCAACACGTTGACATTGCAGCCAAATCAATGTTGTATAGAAGTCGCCATACCAAACTAATTTTTAATATTTTATACGCAAACCCTGCGTAGGGAACACAGCTGTTTCTGACATGGAAAGAAAAATTCGAGTGCGAGCAGGGTTTGAACCTGCGACCTTCCGATTCAGTACACCGGATGTCTCAACCAACTAGACCATCGCACCCCGCTCACAGTTCTCGAAATTTTCGTTCCATTAATAACGTCTTACGGTGACGTTAGCGCCATCCATTCAAGAAAGCATCGAACCAACTTAAACCAACACGTTGACATTGCAGCCAAATCAATGTTGTATAGAAGTCGCCATACCAAACTAATTTTTAATATTTTATACGCAAACCCTGCGTAGGGAACACAGCTGTTTCTGACATGGAAAGAAAAATTCGAGTGCGAGCAGGGTTTGAACCTGCGACCTTCCGATTCAGTACACCGGATGTCTCAACCAACTAGACCATCGCACCCCGCTCACAGTTCTCGAAATTTTCGTTCCATTAATAACGTCTTACGGTGACGTTAGCGCCATCCATTCAAGAAAGCATCGAACCAACTTAAATATTATACCCTACATCTTAAAATTGACACATTTTGTATGGAGTTTGTGCACTATGAGAACTTTTTCAATAAAATAACGTAAATATACGTGTGTGGCGATTCGGGCACTGTTTTCAGAGCCCGTAATATTACGGTGTCGGCGCTTAAAGGGTTAAGAGGGCCCTTTCCGGTCCGTCTATCGTCAACGCGAGCATGGTCGAAAAGCTTGTTGTATCATCCAGAGCCATTGCGGTGATTTTCTTTCAACTCCCCTGTCTCACCCCGCACGACTCGTCTCCCGCGCACCTCAAACCGCCTAACAAGATAACATTGAACGAATAATAGTGTTCGAAAATTTCATAAACTTGTTCCAGAAAATACGTGTTTTTGAATAAGCCTTACAAGTTTGTGAAATAAATATTTGTCATTTAGAATCGCCATTACATGTGCAAGATTTTACTTTTTCAATTTATGAGTACATTATGAACGGCCAAAGTTTAGGTAAAATAAGTACAAAACAGCAGATTTTATAGGCTTATTCTGAATTAGTTTCTCCAATTTTTTGCTTGCATAGAAACCTAGATATAGTGGAAAAGATAAATATTAGTTAAAAAAAACAAAGGTATATGTGTTACAACGGCATAATCACGTACGAGCGTTTGTATCAAAAGTATGACGGCTTGGCCGCTCTTAAAGCCTGGCTGAGACGTCGTGAAAGGCCTGCCTTCTTCGTTCCCTCGTGGCGACTTTTATAACATCATCACGCCTGTAATCCCCAAAGGGTAGGCAAAAGTGTACCTAAAGTACTCCCACATTTCGCCTGTCATGTTTTAGCTAAAACATGTTCAGTCTCAAGACAGGGCTTTGTAAATGTATGTTTCTTCTCAACTCCCAATGCTCGTTTAAATTTACTCTTTCGTACCTTTCTATGACTTTTATTGGGAATTTAACATAACGTCACGCCTGTATTCCCCGAAGAATTAGGCAGTGGTGTACTCCACGTAGAGTATTAGTCACATTGCGCCAGTTATGTTAAAGTCCCATGTAATAGGGGGCGAGCCTATTGGGAGTCTTTTGGGAATTTATTTACAGTAATTTGCATGACGATACGTACGAGTAAATATGACAAATAACCAAAGACCATAAATACATTAAGACAAAAAAATCACGCCTTTTCCCAATGGGGGTAAGCAGGAACTAGAGAACGCCCACAAGCACTCAAGTCAAATCAAATCAAAATATTTTATTTCACATAGGCCTAGATGGGCACTTATAAAACGTCAACAAAAAGGTGCACGGTTCGGGTTGGTCGTTTCCTACGGAGAAGAACCGGCAAGAAACTCCATGGTTACTCTTTTCAAATCATTTGGTATTACAATTATCATGGATACAGCATTTGTACTTAAGTATGGGGGAACAGCGTAGGCCCGACAATAAGTCGTTGCTTACTACACAAAAAATGTAGAACAAAATAAAAAGTTGACTAAGTTAACAAGCAGCTGGGACTCTACAAAGCCTACAATGTTCACACATTCACAAACAATTGATAAAAAAGAATCTATACAAAAAAAAATATTGATAAATACTAAATTAAACAAGTGACACAAATATTGTTATCAGTGCTGTAACTATTCTGAGCAAAAGATGTTTACGCTACTGAGATTCTAGGGTAAAAAGGTTATTGAGCTTATCCATAAAAAAAAACCAGATAACAGCCCGAAGTTCTGGATTCGTGCCCGATTGATAGCAATAGGTTTACTCTATATTACATTAGACTTAAATATAACTGGGGAAATGTGGGGTATGCTATAGGTACAGCTTTGTCTAACACCTCAGAGAGAGATTACAAGTGTGATGTTATGCATAATTATATGTCATGTTTTAAATTTAATATAAATTCCCAACAACGGATTACTGAAATTTAAGCTATAAGGCCCGGTCTCCACCAAAGCGGAGATGAGCGGAGATGTGCAAAGCGGGGAGGAGATGCGTAAGAGCTAGGGTGTATCCACCGAAGCTGTGTGGAGATGTGTACTGCTCACCGCACGCCGCTCACACCATACAGCTCTCAGCACGCTGCACACAGCACACCGCTCACCGCACGCCGCTCACGTCTCTTCTCTTCTCCTCTGTGCGCTTGGCCGGCGAGTAGGTACGGAGGCTGGCCTAAACAATAACGAGACCATTCCTGAAGTATAAATAACAAAATCCAATTGGTGGTATACAACACATCTCCTCTCCTCTCGTCTCGTCTCCGTTTGGTTGGAGTCCGGCCCTTAGCCTTAACATTAATCAGTTTGGCGTTCATAAACGTGGATTTGCTGAAAACGTCAACAGGGGCGATCCGTGAGCTATTCCTGAACTCCGCGCGGGCATAAGCTAGTCCCATTATAAAATCTGTGCGATGCAGCCGTTTCTGAAGTGTTACTGTCGTCCCAGATTAAATGTAATGGCTACCGTGCTGCGTTTTTTATTGCACGGCAAATCTTGATAGATAACTGAAATATCCATTAAAAGAAGTTAAAGTAGTTGGATGGTAAATAAATTACTAGGTGTTGTCTGCACCTAATAATTTCCGCATTCTCCAGTCAGGGCACTTGCAACAGCGTCGAAATATCGGGAGCTCACAGTTATTTAAAAATCACAGAAGATATCCCGTAAGTGACAGTGTAAATTTTGAGTATGGATGTGGACGGTTAGGTTAGGAAGTAGGGAAAGACCAAAGAACTGATGGATGGACTGTGGTATGTGTGTTGTAAGTTTGATGTAGCTAAAAAGGAGGTGACTGCTGAGATGACGAGTAATAGAGAAGTATGGGAGAATACTGCAACGACCAAATAAATTGGCTAGAGAATGATGATGTCGCAGATGACATAGTGTTTGAAATGTTTTTTAGTGTTTTTTTGAGCTGCACCAGCCGAAACTAGTCAATAATTTATTTTCAATTACCAGCTTGAAAGCGCAAGTGTTCTGACTGAAGGTCCGTATACGGGATCTTCATGGCTCATGAGTAGTCAGTTGTTCGTTCCTAGAAAGCAGATTGGTTAGCTCGTGTGACACCACAGACAAACCACATCGGGGTCATTAATTTAGACTTTAGCGGTATGAGGAACAGGGTGTAAAGTTCATCATACCTATTGAAAAGGGAGCCGAGAATCCTCCGAGGGTGTTGTGTCTGCGTTTACTGCGTAACATCGCGATATCAACTGTGCATGCGCGATGTAGGAATTTTGTTTGCATTTTTCTTCTTAAATGTCCCTATTGTCACATAATTGAGCACATAATGTAAAACTGCTCACGTTCTTTATGATGCAAGTTTTATAGTTTGCCGGTGTCTGTGTACGCTATCCGACAATTTCGAAGGCTACTTTTAATATAAACCGGATAAGCTGTGCAGCGTAAATCCCCCACACTCAAGTTTACGCTGAAAGGCATGTTCGACTACAGCCTGATGTAAATTTTTACAGAACTCTTGGTGTGTGAGTTTGACTCGCACGGCTGCTGATACCGGTAGTACGTTCGTGTGGTATAATTATTTTCGACATCCATCCTCACCCAGACGAAGCCACGTACTTAAGCTAATTTAATATATTCTGCATAGGTACAGTCACGAGTAATAATATATATACATTGTCACATTTTCTAAAATATCTTAACTTCTACCATTCTAAAAATATGTGTACAACATTTTTTTCTAAATAACCTAATCATAAAACTGCGTCAAAACTGGGTATACATTGGTTTCACAGTAATATAATCGAAGCAAAATCAGTAAAAAGTTTACACTTCCAAAGTAATTTTTAAGTATCCATGACAATTTTGATAACATGTATACATTGTTAGAAATTGTATACGTGTTATAGAAATTATAATGGATACATTAAAATGACATGACTGGAAGCCGACCCCCAACATAATTGGGAAAAGGCTAGGCAGATGATGATGACATTAAAATGACATTGAAAGTGTATACCTACTTTTTCCTGTTTTTGTTAAGTTTATTCATATACCATTGTATAATACAATGGTTTCTGAAAGAAATAGTAAGAAATTACCTTCCCGTGGTCGCATGCCGTTATAATAACGCACTTATAAGCTATGGTTTGAATGAAATGTACTAATTAAGCGGTCAGTGGCCTTTATTCATTTAAATTTTTTTTTTTAGGAAACACCATAGGATACCTCGAGGGCATTGATCTTGACCTCAGAGTCATTGGCCTTGAGATCAAGGTCAAAATTCCGAAAGTCAAGATCCGCTATTCTCCTAAGGTCACTGACCTTGAGCTCAGGGGAATTGACCTTGAGATCAAGGTCAAAATTCCAAAACTCAAGAAGCTGATTCTCAGGAGCAGTAACAGGTTACTTGACCTTGAGGTCAAGGTCAAGTGACCTAAGGGCGAAAGACAAGTGACTTTGAGGTCAAGGTCAAGTGATCCCGGTGGTCATGTTACCTTGGCGGTTAAGGTCGAGTGACCTTGGAGGTCACGGTGAAGTGACCCCAAGGTCACTTGACCGAGCGGGTTCGAGGGAGTGTCTTTGAAATTCCAGTGACGTGACACTACCAACCCCTTGAATTCGAGTGCAAAAAAATGTATTTTTTTTTCTTCTAAAGCTTATATCTCGAAAACGGTGTGTCCTATGGCAAAAATAATGAAAAATTTGCTCCCTTAATAACCGCATACCGCGTAATTCTCAACATGTAAGTAATAATCCCGCCCGCTTTCGTAGTCTCATACGGGATATTCACCGCGTCTACCCTGGGTGTGGCAGACGTGGTATCAGGCTTGTCAATTGTAGGTGCCGATCCTGCCACTAGCAAGTCGAGGCGAGGCCTCCTATTTCAGAATGGCAATAATAATAAGGCGTAGTTGACGTAGCCCTGCACGGGGCTCCTATTTCTGTTTGCAGGGTTTAAAGTAACCTAACACGAAGGGGATGGCGGGTTCTAGTGAGAGATAGAAGCGAGTGAAAGACCCCGCCATGCCCTTCGTGTCATCCCCGCCACGCCCTTCGAACCCAACCTGTCCGAGTCAGAGTGCCTCAAGTCCCGAACTCGCTTCGCTCGTTCTTGCATCCTAAATTCTCATAGCACAGTAATATTCCATTTTGTAGCCATCATTCGTTATAATTTTTAAGACAAACGGCAGATCGGAGACAAAAAACACCAAGACGCTTTTAGCCTTATATTTAGGTGTTATATACGATAGAATCAAGAAAATAAACGATTTGCGGAAATAACACTTTTTTGGTTAAAATTGTGTCTTTTTTCCTCAGTGCCCCGTTACGTACACTCCAACCCTTATTTCCGAGCTCAAGCTGCTTGAAACCGCTGCTTTGTAATTGTTTACATAATTTCAAAACTGTCCTGTATACATGTTTTTGAAATTTCCTTGGGTACATAATTATGTAACTAAAAGTTACTATTAGTTTTTGGTAATCTGTTGTTAAAGAAAATTTGATAAAAATGTGTAGTTAATTTTGACACAATTTAACGTTTACATAATTCTTGGACACAGTTAGCATACTTATTTTTGCAATTTAATGTTGCTACATGAATTTGGATTTAAAGGGCGTTTCTTTGTTATTACTTGTGACTGTACACAATAGTGTCATCTCATGGAAATTAATCCTGTCTTCGGCAAACTGTATCGCTTCAGAGATTGCAGGCACGACGATGAAAGTCACCATGTACGTACTACCTATAACTACTTTATTTACTGTGCATATGTATACCGCCTCGTCTTCTATGTACAAAGCTGGGACTAGGAAATTAATCTAGGTTAGACTTTTCATGTGGAGCTCTAGCAAGATTGATCTTTAAGCTTGCGTACGTACGTACAGTGAGTTATAGCGATTAGCTGTCCCACCTTCGCATAAATGGTTGAGATTTTTTAGAATACGAATCGATAAAATTTTATGTCTTATTTATTTGAGCAAAGAAAATAAAATATACAAGTTTCTTTATATACGAATCGTGTATTCTAAAAAAGAAAGAAACCAGTGCCGTCCTAAAGCTCGTTGGGTCGACGTTATTGTCAAAGTCACGTTAAATACCTGGATGTGGGATGCACAAAATCGGGTAGTGTGGCAGAAAAAGGGGAGGCGTATGCCCAACAGTGGGTAATTCCGGGCTGATATGATGATGATGATGATTCTAAAAAATGTCAACCATTTATGCAAAGGTGGGTCAGCTAATTGCTATAACTCACTGTATATGTGCTATATGCGTATTGTGATAAAAGTATTATGAAGTCCACACAAAGTCATGTCGGCAACGTTCATCGTACGCGTTCAGTTATCATGTTGTAGTCATGTGCCGCGGCTTTGGTGTGTAGGCTCCATTAGAAAAAGATCGGCTTTATAGAACGTCGTCTTTGTCACTTTTACCCGTATAACATAACATCACACCTGTAATCCTCGAAGGGTTAGACAGAGGTGTACCTAATAGTACACCCACATTCCGCCAGTTTTGTTTAAGTCCCATATGATAGTGTGCGAGCCTAATGCCTATTGCT
This sequence comes from Noctua janthina, assembly GCA_963576755.1. Taxonomy (NCBI): domain Eukaryota; kingdom Metazoa; phylum Arthropoda; class Insecta; order Lepidoptera; family Noctuidae; genus Noctua; species Noctua janthina. The sequence continues at coordinate 14,960,734 of OY755061.1, forward strand.
ATCAACCGGGCACAAATCTAGACTGAGAATGTCTTGATGGAAAAACCCAATAACAGTTTGCCCGACCCGGGAATCGAACTCAGGACTTCATGCCCAGCAGGCGTGCTTGCGACGAACGAGGCAATCAACCCCCGGTACCGTTTTACCCGTAAGTCTTTGTTAATCTCGATGTGTCATATAAATGGCTAGTTCATTTGCTGCATTCATTACTGCTCGAATTGCTTCAAAGAGCTGCTATGTCTGAAATTAATTTCTCGTATTTGTCATCTTATTTCGACAGCGGTCCGAAACATTGTAAGGAACATTAAGTGTGTTGTTGAATTTTCTAATTTTAACTTTATTTGCTGAGCTGAACGTTGGAAATTCAACAGCGCGATCAGTGTCCCATTACGGCATTTCGGATTTCCACCGTCGAATTGTTACCTTTGCCTTTGTAGTATGCCATCGCAGAGAGACATGTTTGCAGTTCCATTCGGCGTGGTTAAAGTCTGTCTGTTATCTGTCGATCTTCAACCTGGAATCAAAACAAAACATCATTTACTCAAAGAAAGCTGAGATTTAATAAAACAGTGCTGGCCTAGTGGTGTGACTGTCGGACTGCCACCGATCTTTCGGATTCACGTTCGTATTATATAATAATCACTTTCTTCGGTGAAGAAAAATATTGTGAGGAAACCAGCATGCCCGAGAGATATTTCTCGACGGCTAGTCAGAGGCCCATGGGCGGCATAAAAACTCTGACACCAGATTAGGCGCTAACCACACGATAACGAAGAATAGCCAAACTTAAGTGGCAGTGGGCAGGGCACATTGCTCGCAGAACGGATGGCCGAAGGGGGTCGAAAAGTTCTGGAGTGGTGACCGCGAACCGGAAGACGTTGCGTTGGAAGGCCTCCCACTAGGTGGACCGATGACCTGGTGAAGGTTCCAGGGATCCGCTGGATGTGAGTCGCACGGAACCGGTCAATGTGGCGACTCTTGGGGGAGGCCTATGTCCAACAGTGGACGTCTTTCGGCTGAAATGATGATGATGATGATGACACGATAAAGAAAGAAAGGCTGAGAATTAAGACTTTTTGAACGTCAACTTTACATGAAACAGATCTCCAAAACATCCATCATTCACCACTTCTTAGCTACGGAGTAGGGGTGGAACAAACTCCTTAGTAACACATCTGTCTGTTAAGTTCAAAGAACAGACATATAGGGCGACTGGTAATTAGTGACCGATACTTAAACACGTGATTGTAGTCATGATAACAAACAACTTTCCCAAAGAAACTTTTTTTTTCACAGACTTTCCATTACAATAACACAACAGCCGTATGAAATACGCGCCTGTGACCTATCAGCTGTTAGCCGTTTAAAAAAATGTTTCTTTGGGAAAGTTGTTTGTTATCATGAGTACAATCACGTGTTTAAGTCATCATCTGCCTAGCCTTTTCCCAATTATGTTAGGGTCGGCTTCCAGTCCAACCGGATGCAGCTGAATACTAGTATTTTACATGGAGCGACTGCCTATCTGACCTCCACAACCCAGTTAGTACTGGGTAATACGATACCTCTTGGTAAGACTGGTTGTTTAAGTATCGGTCACTAATTACCAGTCACGCTATATAAACAAAGAGGAACTATCAAAATCCCATAAATTATAGCTACTCGAAAACCATGACCCTCTCGTGTTCCACGTATGGTTCCAATTTCAAATATGATTCGTCTTCCACGTTTTACAGGCGAGTCGGCATCCAATCTGGCGTTTACGACCAATAACTGCACTCGTAGTATATTGTCCTGACTTAGGGTTGTTACTTTTTAATGTTTATGCCTGTTACCAGTGATTTCGACTGCGAGGTCAGATTTTGGGGCTTGTTCCGACTTTTATTTTGTGCAATGGTTTAAAGGTTGATTGTAGAATCTAGAATCAGTTGACCCATTTTTTGTAACGAGGGAATCCTAAATAATATTATAAATGCGAAAGTAAGTTAGTTTGTCTGTTTGTTACCTTTTCCACGCCTAAGCCACTAAACCGAACATCGTGAAATTTTGCATTAACGTTGTCAGGTGTACAGAAACGGACTTATACCTTGCATCTCGAAAAAAAGTACTGTTCCCGAGGAAAACAACAATAACGTTCTTATAATAATAGATGGCGATACGTGTCTTTCGAATCATGATTGAATTATATTGTTACAAGCTTATAATCTAGCAAGATTATAATCTACCGAGAAATAATGCGTTAAATTGTAAGCAGTATGTTACGGTTCACAATCTTTCAACAGTTTATTATCTCGCAAGATAGATTATAATCTAACGGTATTTACAATAGTACGGTGACATATTCAAATAAATAAAATTGAAGTGTCTGCTTGTAATTTAAAAATAACAGCTTTTTACTGAAAGCATAGCATACGGTACTTATAAAAAAATCCATTCTTAAAATTGTTGTCTTCTAAACGGTTGAATAATTTTGACGGGACGTTCAGTGGCAGATACGGCTACATTTATTTTAGAAAAAGGATTTGGGTTCCGTTCAAAAAAATTAAAACGTCTGAAATTGTTAACAAAATCCGTTTCTAATTGGGAAGCAAAATTTTTATAATAACTTCACGTGGACGAAGGTCGTGGTCAACAGCTAGTCTTATATAGATGATTTTACCTCCTGGGATAAAAGTGTAAAGATTACTTTTACTTTATGCATCCCTTGTGTTGAAGTTTCGAGAAAGTTATACCTCTGCCGAGACTGATCGAAACAATGGCGATGTATCAACCTTGCTCTGTGGGGAATTGAGGATTTACCTAGTATAGACACGATAGTTTTTCTTGAAGATTTTCCTGTGAATGTTTGCGGTTCAGCCTTTCATTGTAACGTTATCATCATCCACAGTCCGACTTCACCCACTGAAAGAAAGAAAGAAAGAAAGAAAAAGTATTAATTAGACTCACACAGGACAAAAGAAAAACAAAAATGGATGAAATTACAATAATACAAAAATTATATTAAAAAGTAAACATATTTTATTTTATTTTATTTTATTTTATTAGGGAAACAAACAATTGTACATTGTGTCTTACAACTAATTACTAATATAAAAATAGGCTAACGTACAATTCACGACATTTCCACATATTACTAAGAAAGATTTAGTTGGTACATGCAGAGAGAGTGTTGAGGCTAATACTAGTCTTATCTAATCTTATCAAATACATAAGTGACATAATGGTGTTATTTTAGTATTTTAACAATGCTTTTTTTGAATTCATTGTGTTTTAAGGCAAATATATCAACTTTATCGAAGTGAACATTATAATTTTTAATTAGTCTATGGAGGGGCGCCCGCTCACCCGCATTTGTACGACTCATAGTCGTGGCAAAAGTCGGGTAATCACGCACCTCTCGCCTTATTATCGTTCTTGGCACGACATACGATAAGTCATTGACTAGATCAGAGCAGTCAAACTTATTGTGAACCAGTCCATGAAGCATCATAGCTTGGAGTAGCCGCCGCCTGGATTGTAGGGATATTAAGCCGAATCTATGCAAAGACTCCTCGTAAGGAAGATGGTCCAAATGACATTTGTACTGCAACGTACGGAGAAACTTGCGCTGAACTCTTTCTATAGCGTAGTTATATTTGGCATAATGAGGGTCCCATATCATGCAGGCATACTCAACTTGTGGCCGTATCAAATTGTTAAAAAGATATAGGAATGTGGCCGGGCGTTTAAAGTCGGTAGCTGATCTCATAACGAAGTTATACATTTGGAAAGCTGTCGCTGTTATTTTTTTGATGTGTAAATCCAGGTGTAATTTGGAGTCCAAGAGTACTCCTAGATCACGCATCTCTACCTCTCTAAGAAGGAGTTCATTGCAGAGGGAGTAATCGTAGCTAATAATATTTTTATTTTTGGAAAAGTTAACAAATTTACATTTAGGTAAGCTTAATTTAAGTTTATTATTGCTACAGTAATCAGAAAGTCTATTTAAGTCGTCTTGAAGCAGATAACAATCGTCAAGTGTAGAGATTTTCTTGAATATTTTTAGATCATCAGCGTACAACAAAAATTTGCAGTTATGAAAGCATTTGCCAATATCATTTATATAAAGAATAAACAACAAAGGTCCCAGTATCGATCCTTGTGGGACTCCAGATGTAGCCAAAAATGGACCAGACTGGTATCCGTTACATACAACAGTCTGATTACGATTGCTGATATACGATTGAAACCAACGAAGTAAATTGCCTCTGATGCCATTAAATGCAATTTTGTTCAGCAGTATCTCATGATCGACTCTATCAAAGGCCTTTTTAAAGTCTGTGTAAACAGCGTCAGTTTGTGCTCTTATGTCCATATTCTTAAATAAGTAGTTGGTAAATATCATTAAGTTAGTAACGGTTGATTTTTGTCTAACGAAACCGTGTTGCTCTGGAATAATACTGTGTTGAAAATATGTATAAATCTCGTGATGGACGAGCCTTTCAAATATCTTAGCAATAACACAAAGGAGCGAAATAGGTCGATAATTCTCTATGTTTTGCTTGGAACCGCATTTGTGCACAGGTACTATGTTAGCCGTTTTCCAGATGGAGGGGAAAGAACCAGTACAGATGCACTTATTAAATATGATATGTAATGGCTTACATATTGTATTTGCTGTGTATTTTAAAAAGCTGGGGGGAATCCCATCGGGTCCCGACCCTTTAGCGACATCTAGCATCTTTAATTGCTTACGGACCATAGGAAGGCTGAAGTATATGCTCTGGAGCGACAAATTATGGTCATTAGATTGTTCAGGTACTGGGCTCCAATATGGTGTAAGACTAGAGGGTTCATAGACAGATTGAAAGAAAGATGCAAAGAGGTTACATATTCTGAGAGGGTCGTCTGATGTTTCATTTTTAATGCACATGCGCGTAGGGATGCCAGCCTTGCCTTTGCGATTACCAACATATGTCCAGAAGTGTTTGACATTTTCAGGAATACTATCCTCTATACTTTTCATGTATACGCTGTAACATTTTGCGCATTCTGTTTTAAAACGAGCTCTATACAACGAGAACACTTCGTAATCGGATAAGTTATTGTACGTTTTCCACTTACACCAGGCCTTCCTTTTATATTTAAATATGCGTATCAAAGCTTTTGAAAACCATACAGGAAAATTCGCGTTTTTCGGTTTAGACATAGGTACTCTGTTTTTAGTAATACCATATATATGATTATAAAAGACGTCTGTGCATTCGCCCGCAGAATTATTATCCAGTACAGTATCCCAGTCAATTTCATTTATATCTTCATTTATGAGATTATAGTCTGCCTTACGAAAATTAAATCTAGGAGTGCGTTAAGGGCGTATGAAATCTAAATTTATGTTTAGCGCGAGCAAAGTGTAGAATGGAGGATGGTGGTTATCAGCTTGCAGTAAATCCTGATTTGGTCTTAAAACGCTGCAACTAATATTGGATAATAAGAGATCAAGGATGCGCCCATTAGAATTAGTTACATGGTTATATTGTTTGACATCATGAACAGTCATAAAGTTTTTTAACCGGGTACAGATAGCAGAAGTGCCCATACATTTCAGAAAGTCAGATGAAGGATCAGACTTTAACCAATTTGCTGTTGGTATATTATAATCACCAAATAGCAACAAGTGTTCGACGTTCATTGCATTAATTAAAGTATCCAGGTTATCAAAGTGCAGGTTATAAACTTCTAGTGACGAGTTATTAGGTAAGTACACAGCGCTAATAATGGTATGAGTATTGTTATTACTGTTAGGAATTGCAACTACAACTTGTTCGAGATGTTTCTCAAGTAAAGTTTGCAACTGAAGTGGTATACAGACAGGGTTGTATTCCCGCAAGATAGCTATTAACACTCCGCCCCCATCAGACTTATTAGTTGCTGTTCTATTACGGTCACAACGAAACACAACATAACGGCTATCAATAAATTCACAATTATTTACAGCTGGAATCAACCAAGTTTCCGTTAAAATTATTACATCAAAACAATTAGATAAAATATTCATGTATATGGTGTTTAGTTTTGTACGTATGCCTCTACTATTTTGGTAGTATACACTTAGATTATTTAAATTAGTAGCCATTGTAACTATTTAAGACAGAGTATTAACTATAAAAATTAAAAAAAAAAAAAAAAAAGAAAAATAATTACAATTTGTTATTAATGTTGTGTGATCTAATTTTGCATAAATCATTTGAGGATTTTATGGCTATAGTAGGAGAGGTTTCACTAAATTTTGCAAGAATGGTGGCATGTTTGACCCATACGAACTTGCACTCGTACTTTTTTGCCAGCTCCCGAGTTTCACGTAGTAGTTGCTTTTTCTGGAGGGTAAGATGTTCGTTCACATAAACGGTCCGAGACGCACCTGAAATGCCTAGTTCAGTAGATCCAAGACTTTTTTTCAGTCGGTATGCGCTGAGGATGTTGTCTCTAAGGCTGCGGGTTTTGAACTTGGCAATTATGTTTTTAGGCCTGTCGTTAGCTGCAGCGTGTGGTACGCGATGAACGGTAGTTATCTCTTCACGTGGTATTGTAATGTCGATTTTTTTCCCCAGATTCTCTAACAATGTAAATAAATTCTCGTCACGCCGCTCAGGAACGTTAGATATTTCCAAGTTACATTGCCTAGCTTGTTGTTCTAGATGGTCGATTTTAGCTTCTAGTGCCTTTAGTGCACTCGGGTTAGAACATCTCTCCTCGACGCTGATAAGTCGTTTTAAATAATCATCATATTTATTCGAAATGAATTGCGCTGAGGCCTTAGTTTCCTCGATCTTCACGGACATTTCAGTTATATTTTTTTTAATTGAAATGTTTTCAGAACGAAGATAGTCTATTTCTTTTTTAGACTCTTTCATGTATGACTCTAAGTCACTCCTTATAGTTTTTATGTTGTCATTGATAGTCACAAAGTTGGCATCAAGACTAGTCTTCCATTCATCGAGAGTATTTTTCAAGTCCGCGTGCATACTAGCGATTAGTGCAGCATGTTCACACTCCGGTTGCTTTCGTTTGCGAGTTGTGATATTCTCCTCACTCTCCACTTGTAGATGTTTCGCTAGGTCAGGCTCCGAAGTCGATTGCTCCGATCGTATCAATGGTTTTTTTGGCGTTTGCGTCGTACTGAACATTGTGTTGTAGCAAGACAAAAACAGCTATGTGCAAAAGCGTAGGCGCTGCGGTAATATTGCTCTTAAGTTATGTGTAGGCGCCACGTCTGGCGGCGCAGTGGCAGAGGAATGACGCACCAGCGTAGGAGTGGGGCGCGTAGCGCGGTCGCTAATTTTGACTTGCAGGAACTAACCTTGATGGCGCGGTGGCGGGGCGGCCGACTGCAAATCCAAGCGTCGCAAGATCAAGACCAGGCGGGACCTCGACGAAACTGGAGCGTTCGAAACTATATATCTCGCTCTAAGACGGCCCACTAGGCGGGAACAATCCCTTAAAACACTTGAAGAGCAAGCGAGAAATGGTTTTTTCGTCCAACAGCCAATCACAAAAATACGACTTCCAGATAGCCACAACACGTCCACACTGTACTTAGCCGCTTGGCGGAATGAAAAAAAATAAAAATAAAACAAATGAAATGCACTGCAGGGTATAGGCTTCTCTTTGTTTGTACAAAGCTCCACGTTCTTGGATCCGCCTCATCCAGGACTCTCCGGGAGATTCCCCCAATGGCAACAATGTCGTCTGCCCATCTCGCCGCCGGACGACCAACACTTCTCTTTCGATTTCTTGGACGCCACTCAGTCACAGCATTGAAAAGTACCTCTTTATAAATAACAACGCGCCTGTAATCCCCGAAGGGTGAGGATAGTTTAGGGGTGTACCTAAATCTCCACATTTCGCCAGTTATGTTTAAGTCCCATGTAATAAGGGGCGAGCCTATTGCCATCAAGCGGGCACAGATCCAGACTCCGTCGCTGCTACTGAGCAATTCTCGATGGAAAAACCCAATAGCACCTTGCCCGACCTGGGAAACGAACTCTCATGCTCAGCAGTCGCGGTTGGACCACTGATTGAATTGACCGCACTTTTAAAGTCTTCATAAAACATTTACGTCAAACTATTACGCTTGCTTCTGAATGAGAACCAACGAAACTATTTGAACGATTCTATTCGTTCTGCCGTCGGAATACTAATAGTAATTTCGAACTTTGGATGTTCCAAACAAACTTACACAATACTTGAAGCTTAATTTTGGAATTTGAACTGTTTTTACAGATAAAAGTAGAACTGCATTTGAGGTATAAAATAAGTAATTCTTAAGAAGACTTATTGTATAAAGGTATATTGTGGTCAAAGTTCCAACTTTTTCACAAGTATTTTTAAATACATGTATTTTAACGTAATATTTTTACTTTAAACACCACCACCCCGTACTATTCAATAAATCCATCAGCACACTGTTTGAGCGTTACATTGAGTCCTACCGTAAAACTTGATTTTCACCCCAAAAAAAGCCTTTTCCCAGCAATAATGTTTGCGTAAAGTTACTTAGTTTGATGTAAATAGTGCTTGGTTGACAGCTTCGTGAAGGGTCTGTTTACACATTGTATTAAGTCATTATTAAAAAAAATATAAAAAAAAAACACTGTTATGAACAAACGCATATCAGAGAATTAGAATATCACCGAAAGCAATTGGTTGGCATTTCACGAAAAAAAGATCCAATCCACACGGAATTCGGTGTCTTTCTGTTAAACTACAGCCAACTTATTGATTTATTAACTTCGATTACTGCTAAACCTTGAAAGTTTGATACAGTTCGATGTTGCACGAACCCGGAAGATGTCCGCCATTATTGAAATTTATTGGATTCAACCAAGACCTATTGAAGGCTATAAATTTTCAAACTACGTTGCTGAAACTATACAGGGTGACTTGGGCCACCACTTCATTTTGTTCTTTCTTTGGTATTTTTCGTCGTGTCGTTGAACTCCTTGAGCTATGACGTTATGGAGTCGAGTTCATTCTTTCTTCAAAAGACCATAAGCATAAGCATAATCAGCCTATTAATGTTCTCACTGCTGGGACGCAGGCCTCCTCTCTATGAGAGGGAATGGGCTATAATTCACCACACGGGCCCAGTGCGGGTTGGTAGATGTCACATGTCTTCGAATTTTTGGTTCTAGAACATTTCTTGAACATTTTCATCGGTTTACTCACGATGTTTTCTTTCACCGTGATGAAATAACTTACACAAAGTAATGCGCCTGGCTGGGTTCGAACCCACGACTTACTGCTCGTAAGTCGGGGTCTCCACCACTGGGCCACCGCTGCTTCCCAGATACTAATCTGCATGGTCCTCGTGTGACTTGATCAAGATTATGACTGGACTTTAAAAAAGACTCTGAGTGAAGACCTATGAGTTTGTCAGGTACGAAACACCGGCCTCATTTAGTTTTAAAACAACATGATATGACGTGTAAAAGTGTTTTTAAAACCTTTTTACTGAACAAAATTGATTAATTTTGGGGTACTTACAATGTATAGGCAACTTTTACTAAGACGAACTATGAAATGTTTTCATTTTTTATTTAAAAAAAAAACGTTGCCCTACACTAGGAATTTCTCCTGTATCGTGGGTGCGTTTACAAACATTTAAGCTCACATACACAAACAGCCAGACACGGAACAACTGCCTGTAGTCCATACAAACATTTGTTCCGTGCGGGAATCGAACCCGCGACACGAAGCGCAGCAGTCAAGCGCTCAGCCACTGCGCCAGCCGTGCTCCGAAATAATCTGCTTTTTACACAGAACTAGCTGACCCGACGTTGTCTTGTACCAATATTTTCTGGATGTCGGCAATAGCGCCCACCTATCGAAAAATTGTTCAAGTTATTTAGCAGGCGAAAAATTACGAACACTTCTGATTTTTTATGTAATACATTATGTAGATGTAATACTCTATGAAAATGTTCGAAACAGACAATTTCATTTCGAAATTACTAAATTCACTTACATAAACGTCCGATGTAGGTAACGTAAAGCTATCATCGTCCCTTTCATATAAGCGTCAATCAAACCGACCCATTAATTCATACCTTGACCTTATATCTTCAACATAGAAGTAAATAAGAAATTATATACAAGCGAACAATATTAACGTATCGATTTTATTGTAATAACAAGGTCGGACTTGTCATAACTTGTTCATGTTAATAGACAAGTAGACATGTAGAGAATTGGGGTTTATGGTACACCTTGCTGAATATGTAGGCTGAACTTATGTGTTGTTTGGGGTCACGTTAATATGGACGAGGGTCTATAGCCACTCGTAACGTAAGCCTTCAGGTAGTCTATCTATTTTACCAGAGTTCTAGGTTTATTACATGGAACTTGTACACATGGCGGCACACGAAGCTGTAAATTTCCAGTATAACTTGGCCTCTCTTTGTATAGATTTCCTATACAATGAGAGATCCGCATAAACTGATTTTTTATAGCTTGATTGGCCGTCGTGCGTACTTAACTTGTCATATGCGGGTGTACTGTAGAAGGTGTAAACAGACCCTTCACGAAGTCGTCAACCAAGCATTCTGTAAGTAACCCTGCGCAAAAGTATTGTTGGGAAACGACTTTGTTTTTGGTCTGAAAAATCATGATTAACGGTAGCGCTCAATGTAACGCACTGAAATAATTGTGCTGATGGATGCATTGAATAGCACAGGGCTGATGGAGGTATTTAAATTGAAGGTAGAACATTTTTTTTTTTTTTTAAACGTGCGAAATTTTGGAATTTGGCCTGTAATATTTGCGTTACTAACAGGATCCCAGGTATGTTCTAAAACAAAATCGTTATCACAATGAGGGACAGAACAAATAGGTATCTTTCGGCTTCTTTAAGGGTTTTTTACAGCCTTTAAGGATGTGTTTTATAATATGTGCTTGCGCACGCGCTTTGACGTGGAGTTGCGGACACCAGCCCGTTATACAATACAATAATATGTGCTATGTGTCTAGGTCTTTTCTTCAAATCCGAGACCAGCTTAGATCTCATTCTTGATTAGATTATGCCTGCGGCTTCGCCCGCGTGGAGTTCGGTAACACGGGATCATACTATCGGGATAAAAAGTATCCTATATGTTAATCCAGGTTATAAACTATCTATTTGCCAAATTTCATCCAAATCCGTTCAGTAGTTTTCGCGTGAAAGAGTAACAAACATGCATCCATCCATCCTCACAAACTTTCGCATATTTATAATATTAGTAAGATTATATCATACATTCATACCTCTGTCTAACTGTATGCGAATAATATTGTAAATATTTGTCTTGCTCATCCAAAGAGAAAATCCTATTCCATTTTATGAACCAATAAGGCGTAGAAAAAATGGCCCATTATTTTTTATGTGTAGACAACCAAGTCACAGACCCTGAAAATATACCCTATATTATTTTCCATAGTTATTCACTGAGGCATGTTCTAGACGTATAAATATTCTCCAATTCTAACAGAATAATTCTGAATAATAACAACTCCTTCCATTATTTATGACGATGAGGAGCCAAAGCTCCCAAAAGGTCATGTTGGAATATTAAAGACTGCAAAAGCTTAGTGTGAATAATTCTCTGTCCTCATTAGGCCGTGCTATACAAAATTCAGATAGGACAGTCCAGTGTAATGTAACTTCCTGGAATAATAAAGATATGAGCAGAAGAAGGTTAGCTCCAAGCAATGGGCGGAAATACGCGCGTAGATTTATGGTGTAAAAATGACTTATTCGTCAACTGGTGAGTGTGAAACTCGCGAGTGCGCGTGAGTTGGCACCTTCCGATTTTGCCTATATTTTTTGTCATCAACTCGCTCGACCTTGAAAATCTGACGTTAAATACGTCAGATGTACAGTCAGCTACAAAAACTTCTTATAAAATGTAATAAAGTTATGACTTGACTTTAAAATAAAACACGGAGGTAACATGAGAAGGTCAAAAGTAATGTAAAATGTTACAAAAGTAACATTCTGGCAAACCAGGATAGCATGCGTCGTCCACCACATCACCCTTGCCGTATCCCAAAATCTAAGTAGATAGTCGGTACTTAACCGAATCATCCAGCGCGGGCAATATCTAGTTATTAATAGTGATTGGTCTCTTCTGTACCTAGGTACCTGCAGGGTGTAAACGGACCCTTCACGAAGCCGTCAACCAAGCATTATGTACATCAAACTAAGTAACTTTACGCAAAAATTATTGCTGGGAAACGACTGTTTTTTGGGGTGAAAAATCACGATTTACGGTAGGACTCACTGCAACGCACTCAAAACATTGTGCTGAATGATGGATTGAATCGTGGAGGTGTTTAAAAATCATTAAAAACATGTATGACCCCCAATATCTCCGTAACCGTACCGTAGAAGGTTCCCAGGTATGGTCTAGAACAAAAAAAATATCGCAATGACGGGGTGAACATGTGAACAAGTGCTTTTGGCTTTGTTAAAGGGGCTTGTTACACCCTTTATTTTGTGGTCCAGGGTCAGTCCAAACACTTTATATCTGGGAGTCGCAACTGGGAATTAATTAGGGACTTTACCACCGATGCCTGATAAATTGGATTTCGGAAAACTGTTATGTTAGAGGTCGGGTATACGTAGCCAAATGCTTTTGCCTGTCTAGGTTCTTCGTCGTGATTTATTATAGGAATTGGGATGCTTCTTTGATTATTTAAAATATGTGTTTGGATACATGACTGCTCAAGTTTTTGCTGAATATTTTTGTACGGTCTTTACGCCTAAAAAGTATAGTATTTGCTAAGAAAAGAGGGGCAATCCTTTAGCTAACAAGCCAGAATAATTATATTAAGCAGCTGAATAGTTTCTGCGATGTAGGGAATTGTATTTACTGTGCCAATTCTAATTTTTGAATAAATATATTATTTCCTTTATTCATTTCTATACATATAATTTACATTTTTAAATATTTCTATACAAAGTAATATAAAAAAACATTTAAAAATATAAAAAATAGTAGCCCACTGGTATCGGGAACAGGGTCCGAAATACCGGTGGTCAGGGCTCTTGAGAGAGGAACCTCCTAACAATACGCGCCGTGTCCAGAAGTACTGCTTTCTGAATCAAGCCCTTGATCCAGCTGCCAAGCGAGAGCCTCCTCAGGTGTTTGTCGAGGCTATTGGCTATTAAGCCATTGGCCGACACGACTATCGGCACAATGACTGCTGTACTCACGTCCCACATGTCGACAACCTCGCGAGCTAGATCTAGATATTTGAATTGTTTATCTTTCTCTGCTTTCACGAGGTTCTCGTCATGCGGAACCGTTATATCAACAATCATTGCGCGACGCTCCAATCGATCTATCACCACAATGTCAGGTTTATTGGCAACAATAGTCCTGTCAGTGATGATAGATCGATCCCAATACAACGTGATATTACCATTATCGAGAACTGGGTCGGGCGCATACTTATAGTATGGTACTTCTGATTCCACAAGGTTGTACTTCAAAGCAAGTTGCTGGTGGATAATCCTGGCAACGAGGTTGTGTCTATGCAAGTACTCTCCGTTAGCCAGACGAGAACACCCAGAAATAATGTGTCGGATCGATTCTCCCGGACGGTGGCATGCCCGACATATGTCAACCGTGCCATCCTTCACAATGTATTTCCGGTAGTTATTCGTCATCATAACTTCGTCCATTATTGCACAGACAAAACCTTCGGTTTCGCCGAATAGGTCACCGAAACGCAGCCAAGATACGGACGCTAAGAAGTCTACATCGGGTCCATGTAGGGCCCGGTAAAAGCGTCCGTGAAGCTCCTTGCCCTGCCATACCTCCTTGCGATCATTAGTGTCTAATACTCTAGGTTTGCGCCAGTTCTCGTTAGCCAGAGAGAGCGGGGTGAGGCCCTTGTCCACTGAGACCACATCTCGGTGCATCCCCTCGTCGACTTCTAGGAAGTATTCCCTGAGGCTGCATATCTCACGGTTGTGCAGGGTCTTAGCATTTAAGAAGCCACGACCCCCGCACTTCCGCGGGATATACAGTCTCATCACCGACGACCGCGGGTGCTGCATTCGATTTGCGGTCAGCAGTGCGCGGACCCTCCTATCCAGGGCATCAAGTTCCGTCTGAGTCCATTTGAGTATGCCGAAAGAATACATCAAAACCGGCATGACCCAACCATTGAAGGCGCGCACCTTGTTTCCACCTGACAAAAGACTGCTTAGTACTTTATATATTATAAATAAATAAATATATTATTATTATAAGTATTATTTATTATATTATTTTTATTATTTATCCCGATGTATTCGTGTAATATTTATTTATTTATTTAACACTTCAAGCACAAAGTACAGTCAACCTTTGGGTGATGCAGAGACAAACAGTGGAGGGTGTATCTAATATCACACAGTTCACGAGGTATATTGGGAAGCTAGTATACTACGTGTAAAAGGACCCTTAACGAAACCGTCAACCAAGCATTCTGTACATCAAACTTAGTAACTCTACGCAATAATTTTTTATTTTTATTTTACGCAAAAAAGAAATAGTAGAATAATCTATAATATTATTATAAGTGTATTCACAGGTATTATGTAAACCATTTCTGCACATTCTTCCCATTAAATCTCCGTCTTCTAGTGTACATAGAAGTCATAGAACCCTTTGCTAATCAAACTTAGATAATAAATAAAACAAGCACTCGGTAATGGCGTCGTATTTCTTTTCCAAGATGGCTGCCAGGAATAGAAGTCTTTGAAGTATAGACTTGCACCTCGTAATTTTATACCAACATTGATTTAAACTTTGCAAAGCGTAAAGTTAGTATTGCAAACAGAGCTCTTCGAGTTTGAACGAAAGAGCTTCACAGATGGCGCGTAGGTAGAGAGCTTCTGTTAATGCTAGTGATTTCTTTAGTTTATAAATGTCTATCCTACCTATGCCCACGGCTTCGCCCGCGTGGAGTTCGGTAATGTCCCACGGGATCGTACTACCGGGATAAAAAGTATCCTATGTGTTAATCCAGAGCATAAATAAACTATCTCTCTCACCTCGTACATATTCAAGGTACTCAGAGGGAAGGTATATAATGCGGACATTTTAGGGAACATAGGTCTGTGTGTTCGAGCCGCGCGCGCGGACCTGTCTTTTAGGTGAGGCGCCACTGACGCGTGCACTCCGCACTCTCAATCTCATAGACGTTGATTTATTCCATTGTTCTCTGAGGGAGTTCACAAAAAATGCATTGTTTGTAATTTGTTACACAATTTAATATTGTTATTGTGTACACTATCGCATTAGGTAACCCTGTAAAGATAGTTGTAAGATGGAGAAGAAATAAATAAATCTGTTTGCAAAATTTCATCCAAATCTGTTGAGTAGTTTTTGCGCGAAAGAGTAACAAAAATCCATCCATCCATACTCACAAACTTTCGCATTTATAATATTATACACCGTCACTTTTTAGTCGTTTTACAACGGCAGCCCACTTCATGTTACCAACGAATACTAAACATTCATAAAAAAAGATTTTAATAATTTAAAAATAAAAATATTATTCAGTATTATGGCGCATGACGTAGTTAAAACACCCTGTTGCGAGCGATGATCCACTGGACTCGAGTGCTGGGTAGGTATATGTTCTCCCGTTTGACACGTAAACATCATTAACAGGATGTTTCATAATTTTATTCTAATTATTTGTTATTATTTTTCTTTGTAGCTATTGTGGAAGATAAAAAAAAAATCGCGCCTAGAGTTATTTTATGTCGGGTACATTGAGTGGACGACCTTTGTAACACGACTAAAAAGTCACGGTGTATAGTAGGATGGTGAACCCATTAATTTTGTTTTTGGGAATTATATTTTTTAGGGTTCCGTTGCCGAGTGGCAAAAAACGGTTTCCTGTATTTTGCACGTCATGTCTCTGAGGCAAATCAATATTTTTGCTTTATTTCTTTCAATTCTCCTCATCACGTACATCTCATCCGATACTGCCAATTTCCACCCAACTTTTCCTTTTATCTCGTTAAAATTATTTGCAACTACACAGAAACACTGCACGTTGAAGAGTCGAAAGTTCTTGAATAGTTTTGTAAAGTTCGAAACGCTATCTAACTCGGCACTGCCACAACTCATTAATAGTTACGATGTTTTACGTTTTCTAATTATTCTCGGTGCCTGGTTTCAAAGCTGTAATGAACCCCGTAATGTCCTTTGTACTCGGATATAAATTCGTGTCGGTTTTAGCTGTATTTTTAGATTTTGGTAATGAAAATGTTTTATTGAATTTGTAATCAAACCTGCATCTAATCATTGAATTTGTAACAACTGAATTTTAAAACACTGCTGTTTTTCAAGAACTGGTACTTTTAATAGATAAAGTCACCCGAGGAATTAAAGTGAAACTGAAATTACACTTCTCATATCCAACCCTAAAGCCTCCAGCCAAAAAACAAGGATGAATTTAAAATAAAAGCGGGCAGAATGGCCGGTAACCGCCATTTGCATTTGGAAGATAAAAACCGCCCCGACAGCAACATGAGAATAATTTATATTCGTACGTGCCTCTAATTCATTGTAATTCTAATATAAATATCTGTTTGCCAGGTAAAATAAAACACTGGACAAGGATATGTTTCACGTTGGACGGCGAGTTATGGGCCAGCTCGCCGTCCGGCCGTCTTATGACGACAGGCCGTGTCGACGGCGCGTTCGTGTTCCACGTGCGCCTCAAAGAGATGTCAGCAAATAAGTAGGGGTCCGCAAGGGCCGATGCCTGCCAGGGCTGCGGGACTGTTCGAAAGAGATACCGTGGCCCTGGAACACAAAGGGCAAAGAAGGAACATGGATGGGTTTTAGTCAGTACAAGTCTGACACTCCCTTCTGCTCCGCCCAGAGTGGGGGGGTCATTTGATGATTTCCCATCCGGAAAAAAAAAGAAAAAAAAAAAAAAAAAAAAGGATATGTTTCACGTGACTCAAGTCTTTGGATATCTTCACTCAGGTTCAGTGACCAATTCTTTCAATTCGTTGGACCTGAAAGCTTCTTTATATAAGAGATATTTAAATGAAAAAGGCGAGCATTAAGAAACGATTTTTGAAATTTCATCCCCTGACGGGGTTTGGCGGAGTCGCGGCAGGCCACGAAGGAGATGGCGGGGCGAACTGGACAGGATCCGTCAGAACTGGAAGGAGGACGCGCGAGAAATGGAAAGAGTGGAGGGAGGCCTTTGCCCAGGAGTGGGCTCAAAAAAAGGGGGGTTTAACAGGGAATGAAAGGATGTATGGAAGTTAAATTTCTACGATGCGAATTCCCATCGAGGCGTACGATTTGTTTTAAGGCATAAGCTTGAAAACTTACATACCTACTCCAAAAAGTATAACAATCCTTTTTTACCTATTACACTAATTATGGAGTGTGTAGTGGTACCTACGGGTAGCGATCTGGAGCTTTTGTACTTCAATTAATTATTCAAAATGTACTATATTTAACCAAATAAAAATGCCTTCGGTAGGGAACGTGGTAAACAATTTCCTTTGTGAATCCTTTGGGATGTTTGTGGCTGTATGCGCTCAAAGGGGATAATCATGTGAAGAATGCGGGTGAATTCCTTGCGGTACAATAGAAAAATGTAGGGGGATATGATCGGAAGGGTTGTATTCATCGTTTATCCACTATGAGCGGAACTTTGCTTGATCATGCCTAGATTCTATTGGTGTCGGCTCCTCGTCTAACCGCATGCAGCTGAATACCGTATTTTTACATGCAGCGCCTGACTATCTGACCCCTAAGAAATCAGTTACTGGGTAATACGATAAACCCCTCTTGCTTGGTAAGACTGGTTGTCAGACTTTCTGGTTCTAACTATTCGTAACGACTGTCAAAGGTCCAATGACAGCCGGGTCCAACACCTTAACGTCCTTTACGAGACGCGAAGAGCGGAGGGGACCCGATATGTGACGCGTCTTTTTTCTTTAATCCAGAAAGAGTAATGACGGCTGACAGGGGAGTGTCCACCGTCACGCTATAAATTACTCCGTTTTTTTAAACAAACTTACCAACATTACAAGTTAAATAAAAGCTTGTAATTAAGTTTAAATTCCGGTCTATCTAATAGAAACGTCTTAATATATCAGCTGTCTTAATTTAAACGTTTTAATTAAACCCTTCTAATGTATGTAAGTCTTAGCTATTATTCTGTATTTCGTTACCTTGTACAAATAATGTAGAAACTTTAGAGTTGAAAAGTTTGCGACCAGACAAGTGGTAGAAAGTTCCAGAATATGCGGCTTGGCTTTAAAAGCCAAAGCTTGTTAGTTTCATTATAAGGTTAGTGCAACTCTTGGGTGGTAACTGAAAGGCAGATGTGTTGTGAATTTTTTCTTCATCTGCACTATAAGCACTGAATATTATAAAGAGGAAATATTTGTGTGTTTGTAACGAATGAGCTCAAAAACTACTGGACCGATTTCATATTTTTTTCTCCATTGGAATGCTACATTATCCCTGAAAAAACAGACTAAATTAAATAAAAAAATTAAAAAAATCCCACCCGTGTGAAGCCGGGACGAGTCGCGAAAAAAAATATTAATACATTATTTATTTTGTATTTATGGTATTCCAAGCTAAATAATAACAGCCGCTCGGGTCGATCTTCAGGTTAATCCGCGCTTGCCTGGGTTGGTCCTTTGATGGGTGACCACCAATTACATACCGAGTTTCCCCCATGCCTCGGAAAGCACGTTTAGCTGTTGGTCCCGGCTGTCAATTGTAGGTCTTTGACAGCTGTTACAGGTAGTCCGTGGCCCGAAAGTCTGACAACCAGTCTTACCAAGGGGTATCGTATTACCCAGTATCTACTAACTGGGTTGTGGTGAGAAAGGCAGTCGCTCCATTTGAAGTACTGGTAGTCAGCTGAATCCAGTTAGACTGGAAGACCTACCCCAACATAATTGGGAAAAGGCTAGGCAGTTCGTTGATGACGTCAGTCCTTGTATGATACTTCTTAGTTGTATATGAAGTGATAAAGTTCAGTTATATTACGTAAGTCTATAAGCCTAAGGTTATTAATAGCAGTAACACTTACCATTTATTTCTAAACCAAATGGTGTAACTTTAAATTGAAAATTTCTTGCTTATAAAATTAGTTTTTCTCAGCTATCTTATACAAAACAATTTTCGGAGCAGAAAGAAACGTATGCAGATGTTCATATCAAGAAACCTATCTACTTTATTTAATCTAAAATATTTACGTCGCACATACGTACGTATGTCGGGTAATTTCATTTAGGCATAACATTTGGAGGGATAAACGTATTTGACATTTTCATAAAACGTTCACCAAAATATATTTTTTATGTTGATCATTCTATGTTCATAATATTAATAAAAAAAATACCGCTGGGCGACTAAGGTTATATTTAGCCGAGTGAATAAATTAATGATCTTTCTTTGTATTTTTTGCGTTTTCCGTCTACGTAAAGTTGACTAAAGAAATAAAAGCGCCTTATTCTGGAACCTTGCCTTTTTTTTTTTTTTGGGTGAGAAGTCATCAAATGACCCCCCCCCCTCCCCCACTCTGGGCGGAGCGGAAGGGAGTGTCAGACTTGTACTGACTAAAACCCATCCATGTTCCTTCTTTGCCCTTTGTGTTCCAGAGCCACGGTATCTCTTTCGAACAGTCCCGCAGCCCTGGCAGGCATCGGCTCTTGCGGAACCTTGCCTTCACCTACACGTTTTAAGGGACATTGAAAACCAAGCTTTTACTTTAGCTGTGCTTACAAAGGATTAAATATATGATTAAGATACCCCCAAAGTTGAAAGTTTTTCTAGAAGTGTCGTCATCTGCCTAGTCTTTTCCCGACCATGTTGGGATCGGCGTCCAGTCTAATTGGATGCAGCTGAATATCAGTATTCAGCTGCATCCAATTAGCTAACAAGGAGCGACTGCCTATCTGACCTTCAAAACCCAGTTAGCACTGGATAAGACGATACCTCTTGGTAAGACTGGTTGTCAGACTTTCGGGCCACTGACTGCTTAACGACTGTCAAAGATCTACAATTAAAAGCCGGGACCAATTGCTTAACGTGCTTTCTGAGGCACGGAGGAAACTTGGTATGTTACTGGTGGTGACCCATCCACGGACCAACCTAAGCAAGCGCGGCATAACCTGAAAATCAACCCGAGCGGCTGTTATTATTTAGCTACGAGTTCCTGAATCTAGGCTAGGAGTAAAGAAGAAGCCTTGGCTAGAAGTGTGGATGGAGAAATTGTGTCAAATGGTAATACTGCTGAGAACATGGAAGAGGAAGACTGTTCAGTAGCAGCCTTGAGTCTGAATTTGTGCCCGGTTGATGTCAATGGGCTCGCTCCCTATTACATGGGACTTAAACATTACTGGCGTAATGTGGGTTGGTCACCACTGCCTAAGCAGTCTTGATGTGATGGAGGATGTGCTGCTCCGAGGGCTGGAGAAGGATGATAATGAACGTCAGCCTGATGATATACCGGGTGTAAACAGACCCTTCACATATCCGTCAACCAAGCATTCTGTACATCAAACTAAGTAACTTTACGCAAAAATGATTGCTGCAAATCGACTTTCTTTTTTTGGGGTGAAAAATCACGTTTTACGGTAGGACTCGATGGAAAGCACTCATAGCATTACGCTGATGAATGAAATGAATACTACGAGGGTCGTGGAGATGTGTAAAGTAAAAATCTTACATTAAAAACATGTATTAAAAAAAAAACTTGTGAAAACGTTGGAACTTTGAACCCCCAATATCTCCGTAACTAGAAGGTTTCCAGGTATGGTCTAGAATAAAAAAATGATCCCAGTGACGGGGAGAACAAGTACCTTTCGTTTATTAAGGGTCTATTTACACCGTTTATGTATAAGTTTATTTTGAGAAAAACTTCATATTAGGTTGGTAATGTTTTTCAGAACATCAATTACTATTTGGAGCTAAGTTGTTTCCGTACAAACATTAACTTCCGGAGCATAATAATATTGTATATTCCAAGTTTTTTTTCTGGTTAAAAATAAATTTCCTCACGAATCACAGGTAACAAAATCCTACTTAATTAAACCTCTGTTAAGGGCTTATGGCGTCGTAAAAAAACAAAATAAAACCGTGGAATTATAGTCTCAGGTAATTATGCTTTTATGAAGGGAATGGGGAGCTCGTGGCTAAATAATAACAGCCGCTCGGGTCGATCTTTAGGTTAAGCCGTGCTTGCCTAGGTTGGTCTGTGGATAGGTGACCGCCCATTACATATCGAGTTTCCCCCGTGCCTCGGAAAGCACGTTAAGCCGTTGGTCCCGGCTGTCATTTGTAGATCTTTGACAGTCGTTAGGCAGTCAATGGCCTAAAAAGTCTGACAACCAGTCTTACCAAGGGGTATCGTATTCCAGTACTAACTGGGTTGTGGAGGTCAGATAGGCAGTCGCAGTAACATAGTATTCAGCTGCATCCGGTTAGACTGGAAGCCGACCCCAACATAGTTGGGAAAAGGCTAGGCAGATGATGATGGAAGGGAATGGAGATATTACTTGTACACAAATTCTATTTTAACCAGTCTTACCAACAAGTTCCCAGTGTATGTGATATGCAGCCTGAAATACCATTTTTTTTTAGTTAAGGCGCTACCTCAAAAAATAAATCGTAGCTCGACTGTTCTACTTAGCGAGCGAAAGTGATGCAATTACTTTTGAAACGCAGAAGAGCTATAATCTGCGTGCGGTCGGAATAAAACAAAATAAATGAATTAAATTTAAAACTACTTTGAGTACTTAAACTTTGATATGATAATTCTCTGTTTTAAAGTAAATCAAAGATCTGCTTAAGCTGGTTTTGTATAATTTTTAAATATTTTTATACGCAAACCCTGCGTAGGGAACTACAGCTGTTTTTGATATGGAAAGAAAAAATCGAATCGATTGCTGGGTGCGATGGTCTAATTGGTTAAGACGTCCGGTGTACAGAAATCGGAAGGTCGCAGGTTCAAACCCTGTTCGCAGTCGAATTTTTCTTTCCATATCAAAAACAGCTGGATTTGTATAGCTTGATCGGTCGTCGTGCGTTCAAGTGTTATTTCCGACTTGCGGTTGGCGTTATCCTGGTTGGATACTGTGTTCGGATATATGATTGATGTGATTTGTCTTTTGAAAGGTTTTAATGCAATCAATCAAGTCGATCCACTAATTGGCCTAACATTCGCTGAGCTTTTTGTAACTAGCAAGAAGGTAACTACTAGCTAGTAAGTTCCAGAAATAAATGTTAAAGTTAAGTAGTAAAATATGCCATTAACTTATAAAATATTCGTGGAGGTCACTTTGCAAAACCATCCAGACTAAACTTTTACAATACCTACTTACTCTAAAGCTACGTACGCACTGACAGGTGCTTAGCGCCTAGCGAGTAGCGAAGTGAAACGAACTTTCTAGCCCCCCTCCCGCCCCCAGTGTGGCCACCGTATATTTTAGCAAGTAACCAGATGTCAACTTACTAGGCTTTAACCTTTTGAACGCCAGAGCATAAACGCACGCGAGTGCCCGCCACGCCAAGCCACAATTTCACCATTTTGTCACATATTTGTGTCGTTTGGCTTACAGGGCACGCGCTTGCTTCTCACAGTTGTCACGTTTATGTATGTAACAATAGTGTTCAAAAAGTTATGTGCTAAACAAGGCCCTGTCAGTTCCCAGCCGCCGCGGGAGACGCCCTGGGCGTCGGGGGTCACGTGGTGGCTCCCGGCCACCGTAGGCGCGGGCCTGTGGACGGCGAGTTATGGGCTAGCTCGCCGTCCGGCCGTCTTATGACGACAGGCCGTGTCGACGGCGCGTTCGTGTTCCACGCGCGCCTCAAAGAGATGTCAGCAACCGAGTAGGGGTCCGCATGGGCCGATGCCTGCCAGAGCTGCGGGACTGTTCGAAAGAGACACCGTGGCCCTGGAACACAAAGGGCAAAGAAGGAACATGGATGGGTTTTAGTCAGTACAAGTCTGACACTCCCTTCCGCTCCGCCCAGAGTGGGGGGGGTCATTCCAAAAAAAAAAAGGCCCTGTCAGTCCGTACGTAGCCTTACAAGTTGTAAGCAAAAAGTCTGAAAAGGGTTAATTTTATTTTCCTCTCAGTTCTGGCGGTTAACCATTTCATGTAAAAAGAATTTATAGACACTTTATTTTCTTCAAAAACTTGAGGAGGGTCTTGTTTGGCAACTTTAAGTGGTAAATAAATAAAAGGGTTGCTCCCCCTACTCAGTTCGCCCTTACGACTTGATCGAGACAAGTATCTAATAAAATTTATACTTCTTTTTTTAGTGTTACAGCGTGTAAAGATGGACGTTTAATTTCTAGGGTGGTACCGCTAAAAAACGTTTTTTGATTTTTTCTTGTTAACCATTTTATCAATGTCTCGTTACAAGTAAACGCTATTAGGAGGCACCTGCAGCTGCACTTTAACCTCATCATAATCTCTCTGCTTTTGTCCCATATTAGTCAGGGTTGACGCCAGTGGCGAAGGTTCCATACAGCTCGATTCCTACTGGCTTCCCTTTGAAAAAAGGCACAGTCAGTATTCTATAGACAAATAATATAATTACATTAAAGATAATGTACTCCGGCTTACCTCTTACAAAAATTGAGCCTTCGCTACTGGTTGACGCATCAGGTTTTTTTACTATCCTTCTTCTCTGTCAGCCGTCCCGCTATCGTTTACTTCTTTATATTTCAAATCATTCAGCTGCACTTCAACCTGGTTGGACGAAAATTTCAAATTCAAATTCATTTATTGCAAATATGGGTAGTTATACAGGTATGTTTTTGAAGAACAGGAAAGTTGTTAGTGTCACCATATATTTCTTTCTTGCCAATCCCACAAAGACATCATAGTGCGAGTTACTATCATTGACAAAATAATCAAGTAGATCGATTTTAAGTACTATCTTTTCTCATTATTTTACCTACTCCAGCAGCTACTCAACAGAAATCTTAAGGCGAGGTTATCCAGATAAACGTCGTTTTGTATTGTGCTTTATTCCTATATGGCACGGATTTAAATTCTGAAAAAAATACATTACATATTTCACACTTCGATCTAGATATTTCGGCACAGCGATACACGATTACTTGCACTTTGTTGCATCCAATTAAATCGCAAAGACAAGTCTAAATGATGGTTTTTAATATTACTTCATTTGAGTTATATTAGGTTTTTAACAATAAAACTTATACCATTATAAAGGTCGTAAAAAATGTGACAGTACACGGCGATCATAATTTGAAATATTAAAAAAACCTATACCACCATTTCCAAAGTGTGCTGGTTTCATCATTTCATACTCGCATCGCGTGATTCAGTCCCGAGCGGAACGCGTTGTTTAAACGCCAATAAAGATGTCTTTTCATTTTAACATTGATTCCAAATTAAAATAATTTTGAAGAAAGTGTTAACTATAATTTTATACCAATATATTTTTTACCATTTTTGTCACCAGATAAATAAATTGTTAAGTTTGAATTCAATTAACGCGATTGAATAAGTATAATAAAACTAGCTGACACGCGCAACTTTGTCTGCGTCACATAAAAGAGAGAGTACGTAATAAAATGCGCGCGCGGTACTTGCTCATTATTTTGCTGCGGACTTATTTTAAAACTGTGATATCTCTTAAGATATTCATTGAAATCAAATGCAATTTGTTAAAAATTAATTACTTGTCTAATAAAATATTACTGTTAAAAAAACTAAAAACATACTTTAGAGTGACGTCATTTAATTTATATTCTTAATGGCAAACCTTTTCATTCGATACCCTTATCATGGGAATGCTTAAAAAATAACTAGTCAGCCTTTAATCTTTGGTAGTCCGCCTTACTGGATTTAAAATGACTACTACTTCTAATATTTTTTTACATAGTTACTGGTGAAGCTAATAAAAGCGTGTTAAAAAACTAGCACAAAGCCATCATCTCTGGAAAGCCTTTGCTTAAACTTAACTCTTCGTCTACAGAAGCAAAATACTGGTCTACTTTTTACCTAAATTAGAAGAAGTTAGTAAATTATGTATTTCATTGTTGCAGTTGGAAAATGTGCAGCTACTGGATAAATACAATCTGCGGAACCCCTCTAAGGGGACCCTGTACTTCGCGACCACACACCTCATATTCGTGGATCATGAGATGAGGAAGGAAACATGGGTATGTATTTTTTCTTTTTTAATTTTTTTTTTAATTTTTTTCACCTCTTTTCTGAAAACTCCTTAAATTAAAGCTGTTTTAATGGGTATTGTAAATTATTAACTGACAACAAACTGCTTATAAATTATACAGGGTGAAAGGAACACCGACGCGAAAACGGTTACCACGTATTCAGTACATTATTCACCGGGGGGCTCAGAATGTACTGAATACGTGGTAACCGTTTTCGCGTCGGTGTCCCTTCCTACATAAAAAAATTTCATCGGTTACTTAAAAAAAACAGCTGTTTCCTAAAAAGGTGTCATACCTACACGGTCAAAATGTATGGAACAGCTCTATTATATTGTATTGTATAACGGGCTGGTGTCCGCAACTCCACGTCAAAACGCGTATTTTGCGTGCGGGTGGGAAATTTATTCGATTGGAACAGCTCTAATAACCGATGACAAATTTATATGTGGGGGGCTCAGAATGTTGTACTGAATACGTGGTAACCGTTTTCGCGTCGGAGTCCCTTCCACCCTCGAGGAGCCCCTGGAGGAGCTCGTGGCTAAATAATAACAGCCGCTCGGAACGATCTTTAGGTTAAGCCGTGCTTGCCTAGGTTGGTCTGTGGATGGGTGACCACCCATTATATACCGAGTTTCCTCCGTGCCTCGGAAAGCACGTTAAGCCGTTGGTCCCGGGTGTCATTTGTAGATCTTTGACAGTCGTTAGGTAGTCAGTGGCCTAAAAAGTCTGACAACCAGTCTTACCAAGGGGCATCGTATTACCCAGTACTAACTGGGTTGTGGAGGTCAGATAGGCAGTCGCTCCATGTAAAATACTGGTATTCAGCTGAATCCGGTTAGACTGGAAGCCGACCCCAATATAGTTGGGAAAAGGCTAGGCAGATGATGAGTCCCTTCCACCCTGTATACAACCATGTTAGAGTCTGTCTGGATGTACGGCATCCAGCTATGGGGGAGCTGTAGCAACTCTAATATTTCCATCATACAGCGAATACAAAATATTTTTCTGAGAACTACATACTCGTACATACAGCCCTGGTACATTACAAATCCACAACCAACTTCAAGTGAACTCGGTGAAAGAGGAAATCTTGACCTCCACTTGAACCAAAGCATACTTGAAAAGGCTGGAGAGGCATCCAAATGCACAGTCAGTATTCATTTAGTTTTCTGGCTGCTGGTTAAATAATGTTAATACAGGGTGTAAACAGACCCTTCACATACTCGTCAACCAATCATTCTGTACATAAAACTAAGTAACTTTACGCAAAAATAATTGCTGGGAATCGATTTTTTTTTTGGGGTGAAACATCACGTTTTTGGAAAGCACTCAAAGCATTGTGCTGATAGATTGATTGAATAGTACGGGGGTCGTGGAGGTGTGTAAAGTAAAAATATTACATTAAAAACATGTATTTGGAAAAAAACTTGTGAAAAAGTTGTAACTTTGACCTTCAATATCTCCGTAACTAGAAGGTTCCCAGGTATGGTCTAGAGCAAAGACGGGGAGAACAAGTGCCTTTCGGATATGTTAAGGGTCTATTTACATCCTTTATTATCCCCATAACGTATAGCTTGACTTGCGCAACAGGGGACATGGCATAACAGACAAGAGGCACACACTCAGCAGAGGTCAGAACAAAGCTGCCAGTTGATGGTGATGATGACGTTTTCAGATGCAATTTGAAATAATCGTAGAAAGATAGACTCTATCATATGTCATCATACTCCTGCCCTTATCACAATTTATTTGGGGTTGGCGCAGCATTTCTTCTTCTTCCATCATCATCATCTGCCTAGCCTTTTCCTAACTATGTTGGGGTCGGCTTCCAGTCGAACCGGATGCAGCTGAATGCCAGTATTTTACATGGAGCGACTGCCTATCTGAACTCCACAACCCAGTTAGTACTAAGTAATACGATACCCCTTGGTAAGACTGGTTGTCAGACTTTTTGGGCCACTGACTACCAAACGACTGTTAAAGATTTACAAATGACACCCGGGACCAACGGCTTAACGTGCTTTCCGCGGCACGGAGGAAACTCGGTATGTAATGGGTGGTCACCCATCCACAGACCAACCTAGACAAGCACGGCTTAACCTAAGATCGACCCTAACGTCTGTTATTATTTAGCCACGAGCTCCTCCATGTCTTCTTCTTCCATACTTCTCTATTAGTCGTTATCTCAGCATTCACCCCTTCCTAGGCACAGGTAAATGAACTTTAGAACTTAATTATCATATTACAAACTTCGACGGTCCCAACGTACTACGTGACATATCTAACTAAGCATATGGTTCACAGGAGAGCGTTATAAAGACTCAAACGATTCTAAAATTAATTTTATAAAATAATGTTATATTTTTATTTTATTAACGTAATTGAGTACTCGAAATAGACAGTTTTTATTGGTGTTACTGTTAGCCTGTGTCATCCCACTGCTGGGCAGAGGCCTTCCCCCACGACCTCTAAATCTTTCGATCCAGGGCCAATGTGGACCACCCACTGGTCTTTGGTTCTGTCCAGCTCGTCCCCCCTTCTCGTCAGAGACATCAGACTATTTACTATGAACAACATAAAAATTACAGGTATAAAAAAGTTGACATTTTACATAGGTTGACACAATGGGCGTCTTATCGCTAAAAGCGATGTTTTCAAAACAATCTTTGGTTGGATTTCAGCAATGGATATTTGAAATTGAATCCAAAATTGTTCAGAAGCTTTCAGCGAGTCCCTAAAGCTTTTAGTTATGTCCTTACCCTTCATAATGTCATCGCTTTCAATCTCAATTGAGTTAATTACGATTCAATGTTCTCCAAAGCGGTTTTAGTTGTCTTTGAATTGATGAGACCTTCATAACATTAATGAATAATACCAGGCTTTACACTTGATTGGAGATACGGGCAACTGCAAATTGGACTACGAAAACCATCTTTATTGCTACGCCATAAAGGTGCCGTTTAATTATTATCAAGGACATGCGGTTGCCTGTACACCGACTGAAGTTTACTAAAGGGGGCTTGAGGTATCAAACTTAAGAGCACTTTAAAGATTCAATCTTGGTGCTCCAAAATAACGATTTTCGGGACCGCTTTTATAGAAACAAGTTTAGGTGTGTAACGCCCGTCCGTCTGATGACGACAGGCCGTGTCGACGGCGCGTTCGTGTTCCACGCGCGCCTCAAAGAGATGTCAGCAACCGCGTAGGGGTCCACATAGGCCGATGCCTGCCAGGGCTGCGGGACTGTTCGAAAGAGATACCGTGGCCCTGGAACACAAAGGGCAAAGAAGGAACATGGATGGGTTTTAGTCAGTACAACGTAGAACACGAACGCGCCGTCGACACGGCCTGTCGTCATAAGACGGCCGGACGGCGAGCTAGCCCATAACTCGCCGTCCACCGGCCCGCGCCTACGGTGGCCGGGAGCCACCACGTGTTCCCCGACGCCCAGGGCGTCTCCCGCGGCGGCTGGGACGTGAGGTTCTTTCCCTCTCACGTCCCGCCACCTCCTTCGCCAGCATGACTGCTTCGCAGAAGGAGGTGACGGCTTCCCATTCCCTCTCGCTCCGGACCATGGCTTAGACCAGGGCCGGAAGTCTGACACTTCCTTTCACTCCGCCCAGAGCGGAAGGAGTCATTTGATGACTTCCCATCCGAAAAAAAAATGGTGTGTAAAACTTGTATAATAGACAGATACCGAAGTTTTAAAAGGTGATACTAATATAGACAGTCAGATTCGAAAATAAACCTATGCTTGAATAAATACAACATGATATTTTGTGTAACCCGAAGGGATTTCACATAGGCACAGGTATAGTAAATTATCATCACATTTGTTTTTACACAAATAAAATAATTCTTTTCTATTCTATCATTCTCCTACTCTTATCTTAATCTATTTGGGGTCGACACAACATGTCATATACCATAGTTAGCTATTAGTCGTTATGTCAGCGCCTTTTTAGGCACAGGTAAATTATCTTTAGAATCTAATTATCTTCATTATATTTCGACGGTCCCTACGACATGTCTAACTAAACACATAGTTTACATGAGAGCGTTATAAAGATTCAAATCATTCTAAAATGAATTTTATGAAATAATGTTATATTTTTACTCGAAATAGACAGTTTTCATTGGCGTTACTGTTAGCCTGTGTCATCCCACTGCTGGGCAAAGGCCTCCCCCCATGACCTCCAAATCTTTCAATCCAGGGCCAATGTGGACCACTGGTCGATGGTTCTGTCCAGCTCGTCCCGCCATCGTCTACCGCGTCGCCTTTTGGCTGTGGCTCCTCAACGTGGTTATTTTGGCCCACAGCTCGTCGGCTATACGACAGACATGGCCAGCCCAATCCCACTTCAGCTTAGCGGCTTTTTGGAGAAACGTCAATTATTTGTGGTTTGGAACGCAGTGTGGTGTTGGGTATATGGTCGGTTACTTTACCGCCTAGGATACTGCGCTGCATCACCTGTGTTTAATGGCGTATTTTACGCGCTTATAACGCTCTCCTGTTGTGAACCGTCGATTTGTTAAACCTGATCAAAAAATCTCTCATTTGTTTTATAAATCTTTTAATTGTGAATGTTAAAAACATAAAATACTTTTACAGATCCTCCTAATGCACATATCGACAGTGGAACGACTGCCGATCACGACCACCGGCTCCCCGCTCCTGGTGCGCACGAAGACCTTCCAGTCGGTTTTCTTCGTGATCCCTCGAGAGAGAGACTGCCACGAGATGCACCAGACACTCCTCAGGCTTAGCCAACCAGGTTTGTCACTGATTCCTATGTTTTTTTTTTTATGTTATGAACATAGCATTCGTATGTAGATTCATATGATTCATATGATGCGGAGAAATCAGGAAATAGTCGTGAGGAAAGTTTTGTGTATGAATGTTGATGGCTATAAGAGTAGAGGAAGACCAAAGAAACGATGGATGGACTGTGCGAAGGATGATATGGCTAGAAAATATTACTAGTAATAGAGAAGTATGGGAGAAGAAGACATGATGCGCCGACCCCAAATAATTTTTGAAATTTTTGAATAATGATGATTCCGAACATTGCTGATGACTCAACAGTATCTATACCAGCACGCTAACAAGACAAATGTTTCGTTGATGGATCAGGCCAGTGTACGCTTAATTTTCATACATTTAGTCATGACCTCTTCGTGGTTTCTTTCTTTATTTGTAATGGCTTCGTCGATCAGGCCTTTAAGATCGGCTTTGAGTTGTCCTTGGTTCGATTCCTGCAATGAGCTAAGTGGTGTTGGATTTGTTTGTCATATGTTTCTAAGGAGCAGCCTGAAGACCAGATTCGTGCTTGTTTAATGGCAAAAGACTCGCCCTTTAGCACGACCACTGGATCAGGATATAACGATCCCACTGCTGGAACACAAAGCTATATAGGAGGATGTGGGCCGTAATTTGCCACGCCGCACGGTGGGCTGATATGAAATCGTAGAAGACTTAGGAATCAACAAAAACTGATTGAGTTCTTTAAAAAAAATAATGATGGAAATGAAATCTACTATCAAATACAATTTAATAATGTTTTGTGACTTTTACGTTTTGACCATTATTTTTAATGTTATGAATATTTAAAGATTTTTTTGAATGAAAAAAAAACATAACTTCATGAAAATCTCGAAACTCTCAAATTATCTCAATAAACGGTTTAGAGATTTGGATAGTACAAATTATTAGCCTATTTTAGCATATAATCTGGCACTGCGATATTTTGCGATTTTGGAGATATATTTTTTTTTAAATTCAACTGCGTTTTTTTTAAGGGTGGTATCGTCAATAGGAATAATCCACTACAGAAAACGTTTTTTATGCTTAGACGAAGGCATCATTAATTAATTATTCAGAAAAGTCAGATTCAGGTTCGTTGCACAGTGATGGGTCTGAAGTGAAATTTATGTTTTCCTGATCGTTATCGTCAACAAATTAACAATCAATAAAGCTTTTGCCTCTTCTGAGAGGGATTTGTGTTTTCGCAACAGTTTTTGACGTATTTTTTAAAGAAGTGGGTCAGAACTAATTAATAAATTATTCATAATATCTTCATTGGTAGCCTTTCTACAGAATTTTCTCGAATGATGTTCACGATATCTCCTGAAATCCTTATTTCGAGCTTCAGCAGCTTCTTCGGATTATTTTCCAATTGGCACTATACCCAAATTCTCAATTATATCTCCTCCGTGAGCAAGAACTTTATGTACACTTGCAGGCATGTAATACCAATTTTACAAATGAACATACAATTTCATGGTAGATTCGGTATAGTCTTTGAACTTAATTACATCTATAGGGTGACCTGAAGAAATTGCCTCTAGTACGATTTTAAATCGTTTTATTAAATTCTGATCGACTCCTGTGATCGAAGCTGCAATTTCGGAGTTTTCAAAAAATCTTCTAGCGGTATTTCCGTCATTGCTCGTACCGTGACCCTGTTATACGACATCAATTAATACTCCTGTTTGAGATTTAAACGCTTCCTGAATATCTTTCTATGTGATATATGAAGAATACATTCCATGAATCGAATCCAAATTTGTAATGACGATAGACCATATTTATATAAATCGATATCAACTTTCTTTGTCATCGTCAAGGGCAAGTCATTCATCTCCTTTGGAGTAGCTTTATATATGTCGCATCTTTGAGATGATGTATCGCAAAGAATAGCTGTTGCTTTACCGTCTATCATGGTTGTGTCAAGTTGTGTGAAATTTTCATTTCTCCAATCTCTGTCTCTACCAAATTATCCTTCTCTGCCTCGATTGCATTTTTCTCCTGTAGAATACTACATTTGTTTATTTTACATATTGGAAAAAGAGTGGACGACACCAGTGAGCAGAGTTAGGAGAATCATTTTCCCAAACAAGTCGATCACCAGAAACCAGTTTGATAGGTATCAAACTTCCATAAAAACTCATAATCAGTCTCTTCTGTGGTACCTAAATTCATTTTTTGTTTCTAATTGACTTGATTAGAAGCACCGTCAAAGCCCCATTTACTAGTCAGTGTCATTTCTTTATAGTTCTCATCGATTGGGGTTGATGTAATCAGTCTTTTCACAGTAATGTCCAAAAGAGCTTGCAATTCTATTTTAGCTGATGTGTCTGTTACTGTAGTTTTAGGTGGATAGCATTTTAGTTTTTCAGTTTGT
This sequence comes from Noctua janthina, assembly GCA_963576755.1. NCBI lineage: Eukaryota > Metazoa > Arthropoda > Insecta > Lepidoptera > Noctuidae > Noctua > Noctua janthina. The sequence continues at coordinate 14,993,142 of OY755061.1, forward strand.
GGTGCGTAGTAGGAAGGAAATATATTAACATTAGTTACTTGTTGGGATCTTTTCCGTAGCTTCATCCGGTGTTCATTTTTTTTTTTTTTTAATGAAAAGGCATTATTTTACTTTCTGCACTTCTTGTGGATTCTTTAGCAAGTGCTCTAATATTTCTGCAATATTTTCGTTACCATCTGCTTTTAACTTAGAAACATATGCATGTGATAACTCGTCTGAAGACATAGTTGTCACAGTGTGTTCTACACGTCTCTTTTTTTGCTTAGGACCTAATTCAGTAAAAGGTTTTCTAGGACTTACTTCGGTCGATGTGCCAACAGATGCTTTCACTGGAGAAGAAGTTACAAACTGTGTAGATGTACTGGGAACTCATCGTATTTCTCCACCAAAGCTCGCATAAAATCTGACCACAATATTTCTGACTCTAACCACTCACTATAATTGCTTTTGAATACTTGTTCCTTACGATGAGCACTTTCCAATTTACTATTAATATTATAACAATGCTTTGCACAGAACTCCTTAAGTTTTTAATTTCACTGTACAAAAAGTTTTTATCTTTAATATAGGGGGTAAACATCAAACGATGTCTTCGTTTGACGTTTCCTACCCCCTCGGTGACCATCTACCTGCAAATTCACTGCCCTCTGATAGGTAAAAGTCACTAATTACTACGCGTCTACTGATAAGAAAACCTGTATGGCCGTGTTTTGGACCCAAACAAAATATGACGTCACGGGAGTTGGGAGGAATATCTTTCTTGCACGTGCCTACAAAAACTTCTAATTCGACTATATTTTGCAATACTAGTATTATTTTAATTTTTTTTTTCATACTATATTGAAAGCAGTATAACTCTGTAAGTACTGGATTGATGAAAAAAGTCTTAAAACGTAAAAATATTGTATTTGTATATAGATTTCAAAAATGTAGATACCAATCCTTAAGTCCCTACTTCACATTTTCAGCCCACTGTGCGCCGGTACATGTCTTAGAATTTCAGACATCGGAATTGAATATATATTGTGGAAATCTCTTTTGAATTTTGCTAACATAAGAATGCTCGTGGGTGTTTCGACTTCTTCTGGGATTCAGGCATGTTTGTCATTTGTTTATTTACCGTTTTCCAGTTCACATAGACGAGCTATATTGCTTCTACTACAAATCGACTCCAGACGACTTGCCCAAGTCAGCAGGGTGGAACTTCTTCGACATTCAGACCGAGTACCAGAGGATGAACGTGCCCAACGATCAGTGGGTTCTCTGCACTGCCAACAAGGATTACGAGGTAAGAACAGAAAGAGCCAATATCACTGAGGGAATTTGAAATTTGGTCGTTACGGGTAGTTGGAACCGGAAAGTTACTATTTTATTACCCAGAAACTGGGTTATGGAGGTCAGATAGGCAGTCGCTCCATGTAAAGTCCTGGTCAGCTGCGGTTAGACTGAATGCAGACCTCAGCATAGTTGAGAAGAGGCTACGCTGGACAGATGATGATTAGTTCCTATACGCAGAAGTACTATATTATTGTATCGTAAGTAATATAATTTTCTCTTTATTGCTGTAAGGATTACCGTGGAAAAACACAATTATTCTGAGATAAGTTCGCTCGAATACGAAGAATACGCGTGTCGACAACACTATAATTGTTTTTGCGTAAATCCCAGCTCATTTTTACGCTTTAATTTGTATTTTTATATGTTCATCATCATCTGCCTAGCCTTTCCCAACTATGTTGGGGTCGGCTTCCAGTCTAACCGGATGCAGCTGAATACCAGTATTTTACATGGAGCGACTGCCTATCTGACCTCCACAACCCTGTTAGTACTGGGTAATACGATACCCCTTGGTAAGACTGGTTGTCAGACTTTTTGGGCCACTGACTACCTAACGACTGTCAAAGATCTACAAATGACACCCGGGACTAACGGCTTAACGTGCTTTCCGAGGCACGGAGGAAACTCGGTATATAATGGGTGGTCACCCATCCACAGACCAACCTAGGCAAGCACGGCTTAACCTAAAGATAGATCCGAGCGGCTGTTATTATTTAGCCACGAGCTCCTCTTGTATGTTTATATGTTATAGATTTAAAATATTGTCAAAACCTATCCGCACCAAATAAATGAACATACATACATGAACTAACGCCTTTTGTCCATGTGGGTAGGCAGGAACCACAGAACGCCACCTGCTACGATCCTTACAAAATCCATAAATAAATTTAAAAAAAAATTTGTTAGCGAAAACCTTTTGCACGTCAACATTTTTAATAACCTCCGACGAAAAAAGGGAAGTGTTAGTTAAACGTGATCTGTGTTCGTCTGTGTAAACGTAACTCCCAAAAGAATGATCATGTTAGGTTAGCTTTAATTTTTTTTTTAACTATATGACGTCGGAGTTTCCTAACCGCCAACTCTGAGAAGAAACACCGAAATGAATTCGAGAAGACAGTCTTTTTTAAAGTCTAGACTTGTAATGGTCAGATCATGTGAAGAGTTAGGATGGCCATTATTGTGAAAAGATTACTCTGTCAGCTAGTGGATACTCGCTGACCGCCCAGGGAGCGCCGGACGTGTAGTGGCTCAGTAGATACGTCGCTCGGGGAGGCTCCTTTCATGCACGCTTTCGTGGTTCATCGGGGCTCAATTCTGCGCATTAGATTGCATTCCAAGAAGAATATGAGAAGTCTATTGTATTGCATAACGGGCTGGTGTCCGCAACTCCACGTCCAAAGCACGTATTTTGCGTACGAGTGGGAAAATCGATCATTCCATCCACACCAGTTCTCCTTGAAAGGCCCGCAACGCCTTGGAGTACTGACGATCTCGCGGAGAGTATCTGGCTTACCGAAGTACTTTCCCATGTATGAGGCAACTTCTTTGCAATTTAGAAGCACGTGGAGTGCTGTCTCGTCTTCCTCCACGTAGGCTCGGCACAGTTGGCTATCTGAGACTCTTATGACAAAGAGGTGTTTATTAAAAGAGCCCTGTTCAGTGATGGCGGTTGTAACTGTGCTCAGCTGTGGTATGGACGTGAAAGCTGTACAGATTAGCGTTAATGGCAATAACTTACTTGTCCTTTCCCCAGCTCTGCGACACATACCCGAGTGAGGTGTACGTACCGGCGCGTGCTTCCACCGCAGTACTCCTGGGCAGCGCAAGCTTCAGGTCACGCGGACGACTGCCGGTGCTCGCGTACCTACACCACAATAAAGCCGCTATAGCGCGCTGCAGCCAGCCACTCAGCGGCTTTTCTGCCAGGTGAGTTTTACTTTGCAGACCAGTGGTATATATTTTTATGGGTCTGATCAGGTTCTGTCCAAAACCTCAAAAAGCACCAAGTAGTCCCTTATTTAATTGAGTAGGGCAAGACTGGTGAAATGTACTGAAACATTTCATTTCACCAATGTCTTCTCTTTCGGAGATACAGGCTTCCTCCTACACAGCTTTAGCGATTTAGTTTCCAACCATTACATCATCATCATTATTCTCCAGCCCTTATCCCAATTTATTTTGTATTGGCGCAGCATGTATTCTTCGTACATACTTCTCTTTTCTCATTACTCGTCATCTCAGCAGTCACTTCCTTTTTAGCCATATCGTCCTTCACACAGTCCATCCATCGTTTCTTTGGTCTTCCTCTACTCTTATAGTTTCTAACCATATTAAAGGATAAAAACAAAAACTTCGGTTCGTTTCACAATTTCAAAACCTTTTCAGTAGTTTTATTCATTCTAAAATCAAGTTAATTTGCATTAGTATAAAGTTGATATTCGCCTAAGTGGATATATCAACAATTGGAAAAAAATATTTAAATAGACTTTAAGTGATGTCATAATAATTTTAACTTATATTTGGCCACGTGGTTTCAGATGCATGGAAGACGAACAGATGCTCGACCTGATCAGGCGGGCGAACCCAAACTGCGGCTACATGTATGTGGTGGATACTAGGCCAAGGGTAAGGATATAATGTGTGTATTCATAATATAGTCTAGTCCAGCGCCGGCGTACCAGCGGTTTTAGAACCAAACGGCTTGGTACGTGACGATGGCAAGAGACCAGACGGCATGACGTTAGTGCCTTGGAAGGTGGGTAGGCCTTTGGTGTGGGACGCAACCTGTGTCGACACCCTTGCGCCATCTCACCTTTCAAGCACGGCGGGCTGTGCAGGCGCTGCTGCTGCGGCTGCTGAGATCCTCAAGCGGCGCAAATACTGTAACCTTATTGGTAACTACAGTTTTGAGCCGTTTGGGGTCGAAACGCTCGGGTCATGGGGCCCGAGTGCGCTTCTCCTTTTTAAGGAAATCTCTCGCCGACTGGTCGACATTTCGCGTGACCAGAGGGCTGGCTCTTTCTTTGGCCAAAGAATTAGCATTGCCATTCAGCGTGGCAACGCTGCCAGTCTTCTGGGCACGTTTCCAGATGACAGCGATGCGGAGGAGTACTTTGACGCCTAAGTGTCCTATTGTCGTCGTTGTTTAGATGTTTATATTTTCTTACTTTTAGTCTTATTTTTATCATTAGTTTAGTTCTATTTGTAGTCTGTATATAATGTAAATATGTTAATTGATAAAAGTCTAGTGATAGCAAGCGCTTTTGCTGAGGATGAGGTCTTGGTCTCCATTCCCAGGCTGAGAAATCTGTTATTGGGTGTTTCTATTTTATTTTTATTTTATTTACTTAGGTCACCAACAGCGATCCATAAAATTATTTTACAAAATATACGTGTTACAGTTAATATGGCCAATTATAGGTTTTTCTGTATAACTGGGATATTTGTATAAATGCGAACGGACCAATGCCAGATATTTCCAATTAAACAAAAAAAAAAAATAGCAATACAATACAAAAAAAATACATAAGTTTAAATTAAAATTACAAATTTTAAAAATGTAAAACAAAAAAAAAAGGTGAAATAATAAAAGATATTAGAACAAGAAAAAGAAAAAGATTGGTTGCTTGTCATTTATCGGCGTTTATAGTTTCAAGTATAGGCTTTATGAATGTCGGTTTATTACAGTTATATAAATCAACTTCAGAGAATTCCGAATTATAAATTTGGGCAATACGAGTCATTACACAGTTCCTAGCATAGTTAGGGGAGTGCCTAGGAACGCGCAATATTGGCGTGTGACGAGTGCGCCGTAGGGGAGTGTTAAAAGTTATCTGTGCATGTTTCCATCACTAATATCTCAGTAGCAGCTTGCAGTCAGGATTGGCGGTCGGTTGATGGCAAAAGGCTCGCCTCCAATCACATGAGACTTAAACATGACGGGCACTCCAAAACTACGTATTAATATAAAGAATGATATCCATCAGATCAATGCTATGGTGAACCGCGCGGCCGGCAAAGGCTACGAGAACGAGGCGTTCTACGAGAACATCAAGTTCCAGTTCATGGGCATTGGTAACATCCACGTCATGAGGAAGAGCCTTCAGAAACTGGTGGAGAGTAAGTATTCATAATGATATGTATCAACTTTTTCTGTTCCAAGTTTAGCCATACTTATTATTGGAATCAATTAATATAACAACTCACAACTTAGGACCCATAAATGGTAACATTTGTGTTAACATAAATGCGTTGCTAGGCAACTGGACTTATCCCAGTTGTAAACATCCCTTTGTGCTTATTGGCCTTGTTTCGTTCTGTCTCCTGCTGATATGGAGGGAAGTGGAAATTATGTTTTCCGAGTCCTCCGCTATGTTTTTCTGATTAATTTCTTTGCGGGATCCAAGACAGTTAAATTGTTTCTATGGGACTTCGTCGAGTCCATTGTGTCGGCTTTTCTGGTGGTCGCTACTGTTGATCCTGGCGCATCATAAGACTTGCAGTAGTTTGGGAATAGTGAGGCGGGTTAGTCTCATAATAAAAAAATCAAAATGTCCCAAATGTACAGAAACTTACTATATCTTACTAAATGTGGAAGTTTGTGAGGATAAATGGACGTATGTTTGTAACTCTTTTACGCAAATGCTGAACGGATTTGGATGAAAGGACATTGAGCAAGTTACTATGGCACTTGGTTGCGCAACTTTTGACACAGTATAGTAATGAAAATTAGACACAAAAAAGGGGTAATGTCATACTTTAAAACAAGGTTAAATTCAAAATTAAATATTGTGGGGTTTTTGAAAAAAAACATAAGTTGTATACCTACCTATTGAGGTTATGTTACATCAAAACAATCAAAACGTCAAAGCTAAAAACAATATTCTCGGCTTACCGAGTTAACACGGTAAACAGAAAACACCAATTTGTTTGACATTTCATCGAATAGTGTTGTGACACGACAATAGACTACGGCGTCATAACATTATCGATTATATCTTAATTATTTTATTTTTGCCTAGAAATTGCTTTTTAACGAAAAAATAGTAACATAATTAAATAATACTAATAATAAAAGTTGGCAACACTTACGTCAAGCAAACGTCTTCATATCGGATTTACCAAATTTTCTTAAATTTAAATAGTTTTAGTATACCGAAAGATTTGAATCATACCACCCTTTTACAATACCAATTTTATTTAATAATATCAATGAAAAAATACTAAAATTACAATGAAAATAAATTGAAACCAATAAAGAAAACCACACCGTTGATTTGACACGTGTCATTGTGTGTCAAAAATTTTCCGAAATATATAAAAGAAATGAAGATATGACGATGATATTATGTTGACGAGATCAGCTACACGACGCGCACGCCTATCGCCTCCGGACCCGTCGCTCAGCTCCGCCTCGCCGCCGCCGGAATCCAGCCCAATCGTGAGTGCTGTGACACCGGCCGTGGCAGTTGCGTCGAGCTCGAGCGACGAGTATTTCTCTCCGCCGACGACGCCACCACCTGTTCGTCGACGAGGAGGACGCCGGCCGCCGGACGGTTTAGGACCTCGAGGCCCACCGGCCTCTGATAGGGTCCCAGCTCCCGGCGGGAGTGTGCCGCGCATGCGATGGACGCAATCCATTAATGCAAATGTCATGCGCGCATACTATGGGGCTACAGAGGGAGGTAACAACCTGACCGCGTACCGTGTTCGGATGCTCTCTCTGTTTCAGGTGCTTGAGCCAGCTGTCAACGTGTCGGCACAACGACTGTCGGATCAGGTGCGAGTCATCCAGCGTAATGGTATGTTGGATGACACCGTACTTGATCGCTTGCGGACTGAAATGCAGAGTAGCCATGTCATTGCCACGCCGCCGCAGACTGTGGTTCCACCACAGTCTACCATAATACCAACTCACGATAACAACGTGAGTAATGACATGGTTACTAATGTAAGTACCCAGTGCAATGAGGAAATGAGGTGTGCTTTGGAGGGTGCGATTCGGGAATATCGGTTCATGCAACCCGATCTTAGACCACGCGTACCTCGTTTGCCCATGCATAACAAAAATAAGGTGCTGGTGGCAGTTCTGGATTCGCAGTTGTCAAACTATTTTGATAACTGCGAAAACCTCACCGATGCTCACTCAGTCCTGTATTGTGCGGCTGTAGCGGCATGTCGTGTAGCTCATGTCAAATTTTCTGATGACAGAGCTACACGACCTAAACCAGCAGTACCGTCATGGCAGTACAGGATTGAACGACGTATTGGTGAGGCCAGAGCACTCATCGGCAAACTGATCTGCTTCAGGGAGGGCAATACTCGCCCTAGAGTGATGCGTTTTGTGAGGCGGGCGTTCTCGGGGACTGATATCAGTGCTCGAGACTACATGTCCCGTGTCACAGAGCGCATCGACTTCCTGAAGCAGAAAGTTTATGCATGGGCAAACCGTATTCGTAGGTATAAGCGGCGGGTGGACCGATACACTCAGAATCGCACATTCCAAAGAGATGAAAGGTGGGTTTATAGGGCTTGGGAGCGACCCGACCAAGGTGTGGCTGACACGCACCTGCCGGATGATGATGCCATGTGTTCATTCTGGCGCAGCATCTGGTCGGTGCCTGTTAGCCATACCGAGGGTGAATGGACTCGGGAGGTCGAGCGAGCGTGCGATCTAGTACCAGAAATGGGGGCAATCACTATCAGCCCCCAAGACGTAGTTCGTGCAGTCCGTCCGTTACCTAACTGGAAATCTCCAGGGCCGGATGGGCTGCACAACTTCTGGATTAAATGGTTTACAAGGTCGCACGCTCGCCTGGCGATCCTGTTCCAGTCAGCCTTAGAGTCAGGGTCGCTGCCAGAGTTCCTGACAACAGGGATAACCCACCTGCTCCATAAATCGGGTAGTACTGCGGAGCCCAAAAATTATAGACCGATTGCCTGTCTTCCGACAGTCTATAAAGTTCTTACATCCATTTTGAGAGCTAAAATTAACAAACACATTGATGACAATTCTGTAATGTCCGCTTCTCAAAATGGATGTAGGAACGGGTCCCGCGGTACTAAGGAGCTACTCCTCATTGATATGGCCATTAGTCAACAGGTTCGCCGTTCCCGAAGGGATCTGTCGACATGTTGGATAGACTATAAGAAGGCCTATGACTCGGTGCCACATACATGGCTCATGAGGGTGCTAGAGTTGTATAAAGTTGATTCAACTCTGCGCATCTTCCTGATGTCATGTATGGGGCAATGGAGGACAGTCCTTCGCTATCCGGGATGTCGGCAAATCCAGAGGAATAGCGAGCCGATAAGGATAGAGCGAGGTATATTTCAGGGCGATAGTTTGAGTCCGCTTTGGTTCTGCTTAGCCTTGAATCCTCTTAGCACGCTGCTGGAGGATTCAGGTCTAGGCTATCGGTTGAGGAGAGGTGGTCAAGTTATATCTCACCTCCTTTACATGGATGACCTGAAACTCTTTGCCCCCAACGATTTGCAACTGATGGAGCTACTAAAAGTAACTGAAACTTTCAGTAGCGCCATCAGGATGGAATTTGGTGTGGACAAATGTGCGGTCATGCATGTAAAGCGAGGGGAGATTGTGGAATCTGTGGGAACCCAGCTCTCGGATTCCATAAATCTTAGATCCCTCTCAGCAACTGAAACCTATAAGTATTTGGGTATGTCGGAAGCGCTGGGCATCAATGTTGCTGACATGAAGCAATCGTTGAAGGAGCGCTTCTTTGGCCGTCTGAAAAAAGTATTTAATAGTCTTTTATCAGGCGGCAATAAGGTGCGTGCCTTCAACGGTTGGGTCATGCCGGTTCTGATGTACTCTTTCGGCATACTCAAATGGACTCAGACAGAACTAGACGCCCTGGATAGGAGGGTCCGTACATTGTTGACGACATATCGAATGCATCACCCGCGTTCTTCTGTTATGAGACTGTATATCCCGCGGAGGTGTGGGGGTCGAGGCTTTTTAAACGCTAAGACTCTTCACAATCGCGAGATATACAGTCTCAGGGAATATTTCCTTGAAACCGACGTGGGGATGCATCGAGATGTGGTCGCAGAGGACAAGGGGCTCACCCCGCTCTCCTTGGCTAAAGAGAACTGGCGCAAACCTGTAGTGCTTGACACTAACGACCGCATGGAAGTATGGCAGAGTAAGGAGCTTCACGGACGGTTTTTCCGGGCCCTGCATGGGCCCGATGTAGACCTACCAGCGTCCGTAGCCTGGCTACGTTCCGGGGACCTCTTTGGAGAAACCGAAGGTTTTGTCTGTGCAATTATGGATGAAGTTATGATGACGAATAACTACCGGAGATTTATTGTGAAGGACGGTACGGTTGACATATGTCGGGCATGCCACCGTCCAGGCGAATCAATCCGTCACATTATCTCCGGGTGTTCTCGTCTGGCTAACGGAGAGTACTTGCATAGACACAACCTTGTAGCCAGGATTATCCATCAGCAACTTGCTCTAAAATACAACCTTGTGGAATCGGAAGTACCGTACTATAAGTATGTGCCCGACCCAGTTCTCGAAAATGGCAATATCACATTGTACTGGGATCGATCCATCGTAACTGACAGGACTATTGTAGCCAATAAGCCTGATATAGTGGTGGTGGATCGATCAGAGCGGCGTGCAATGATTGTTGACATAACGGTCCCGCATGATGGGAACCTCGTGAAAGCCGAGAAAGATAAGCAAATCAAGTATCTTGACTTGGCTCACGAGGTTGTCGACATGTGGGATGTGGACTCAGCGATCATTGTGCCGATAGTTGTATCAGCCCATGGCTTAATTGCCAAGAGCCTCGACCAATACCTGAGGAGGCTCTCGTTAGGCAGCTGGATCAAGGGTTTGATTCAGAAAGCGGTACTCCTGGACACGGCTCGTATTGTCAGGAGGTTCCTCTCTCTGGAGCCCTGACCGCCGGTAGCTTGGACCCTGTTCCCGATACCGGTGGGCTACAATTTTTTATATTTTTAAATGTTTTTTATATTGTTTTTAGTTTAAGAAATATTTAAAAATATATAAGATTTGTGTAAAGATAAATAAAGGAACTAATAATAACAACTCTTAATATTTTTTAGTTGCAAATGTAGATTATTTTGTTGTTCTACGATTTATGTTAATGTTTAATCGATCGATTATAATTGAAAAAGGAGTCGCTTCACTATAATGTAAGAAATGACTACTTATTGTATTAAATACTGATTAAAATTAAAATTGAAACCCCACAAATTATTTCAATGAATTTAAGTCAAAAATTGATTAAAATAATATTATGAATTATACATTAACTCAAATGGCCATACGCGTCAAAAAGTGAATCTATAAGTGCTCAATCTCCTTTGGCACACAGATAGTTTATAACCTGGATTAACACATATTATAGTTTTATCCCGGTGGTAGTACGGTCCTGTGGGACAATCACCGAACTCACATATGCTAGTAACTTAGCTATAATATAATTGTTAAAGTCGGAGCAGTTCGTATAGCACGGACCAAGAGTTCTTATACCTACCCACTCTATAAAAATTATTCAACTATGAATTTTATTGTTTTCAGCTTGCGAACAAAACACTCCGACCATGTCATCATTCCTCAGCGGATTGGAATCCTCCGGCTGGCTTAAACACATTAAGTAAGTTAACAGTTCTCGGATTTTTGTTTTATTTACAACCTTCAACCCTCGAGTTATTTGGGGTCGGAAGCATGTCTGCTCAACTCCACTTGTGCTTAACGGGTTTCTGGCTAACGTCGTCAAAGTATTTTCAATACACTTCCTCGAAAACTGGCTCTTATCACGATTAGAATCAACATGCAATGTATTTCACACTTTTTGTTTTTTTGGAATCTTTTTTACTAGTGCGGAAATATTTTTTTTTACAAATAACTTTACTTATACTAAGTCCAAATTGGTTCAATTCCTATAGTCGGCAGAGAAATGCGCCATTACAGCGTATTTTTTTTTTAATATTTAAATTGTGTTTATAAATAGAATATCATACATAAATATTATTATTTAGAAAAACATTTACTTTTATAAACAAATTAACATCTATTTTTCATCTAAATTAAAATATTAGGCTCATATAAAAAAATATTAGGCTGTTTCGCGTCTTCATACCTGTACTTCTCCTTCAACCTGGGAAAAAAACGAAAAAGGCAAATTAAATCTTAGTTTCTTATTATCGTTCTATTATTTTATTTCTTTGGAAGTTTATTGAAAAACGTGGGTATTTGTTACTGCTGTTCTCGGCTCCATAACACCCTTGCCTTCGGCTCTGGCGTGAATTCCGCCTCGGCTGCAAAGCTTCCTCACTTGTATCAAAATGTAATATTTTTTTTTTTGTTTTGTAGATCAATCTTAGACACGTCGTGGTGGATCGCGTCCGCAATAGAGAGCGGTGTGAGCGTGTGTGTGCACTGCAGCGACGGCTGGGACCGCACCGCGCAGGTGTGCTCCCTGGCTGCGCTGTGCCTCGAGCCGCACTACCGCACCATCAACGGGTATCAGGTATCCCTATCATTATCATCTGCCTAGCCTTTTCCCAACTATGTTAAGGTCGGCTTCCAGTCTAACCGGATGGACATCAGGTATCCGTAAACGAAATATAATTGGGAATATGTATGTAATTTACTGTTCAATTAATTAAATTATCTTTGTCTAGCCCTTGTCTCCTTTTGTTTGGGCTCAACGCAGCATTTCTTCTTCTTATATACTTCTCTATCCAGCTCATGAGTCGCCTCGTTTCCAGCCATGTCATCTTTCACACAGACCATTGTTTCTTTGAGAAATTTTGGGATTTAAACATAATTGGTGACAGGTGACGAGTGTACTGTAAATACTCCGCTGCTCTGTTAGTCCTGGACACTCGGAGGACACATGGAATCTTGGTCTGTCTCTGGTTCAATTTCCGAACCGGACAAAGTGTTATTAGGTTTTTCCAAAAATGGTTGTTTGGACTTTTTATTATTATAGCACTCTAGACATAGACCTCACCAATATTGACTCGATTCTCACAAATGGACTACTGTACTAATTTATTAAACGAACTCGTTACAGGCGCTGATAGAGAAAGACTGGTTATCGTTCGGGCACAAGTTTACGGCCCGATGCGGTCACATTGCGTGCGACGGCCGCGAGAGGTCGCCAGTGTTCACGCAGCTACTGGACTGCACGTGGCAACTGTTGCGGCAGAGGCCTGAGGTAAGATAAGAGATGATTTTTCACATCTAATCCGTATGGAAAAATAAAGCTGCGAGATTAAAATGGGACTGGGCAAGCCATGTCTGCCGGATGCACAGCTGTGGGCCCGAATATAGCAAGACTGGAGCCCTGAGACAGCTAGACGGGTCGTGGCAGACCAAGGAGTTTTGGATGGCTTCCTCGCGAATTGGCGAGAAGAAGCACATAATCGTGAGAAGTGGAAGGAATGGAAGACGTTTTTGCCCAGGAGTGACAATACGCGCCAACTAAAAAAAAACCTGTATGACCAGATGTATGAACGTGGAAGAGGTGAAAGGAGTATGTAGGGATCGTAGCAGTTGGCGTTGAGTAGTTTCTACCTACACTCATGTATATATGTGTGAATGTATAAAACGCATGTGACACTAACGCCAAAGGCCCAAAAAGTTCAATTTTGTAAAAGGTTGATGGTCAAAATGGGCGTAAGTAATTGAACTATATTTCGTAATTAATACTCCAGTGGACGTTGGCAAGAAGGCTGCTAGGCTAAAATGGGATTGGGCGGGTCACGTCAGCCGCATGCACCATGACTGCTGGGTAACAGTCTCCACACGATGGGTGCTGGAAGATGGACGGCGCCGCTGAGCCAGAAAGAGGTGGTGGGACGAGCTGGACGCATACCGCGAGGGCTGGCCCGGGGAGGCACGGGAAAACAGCACATGGAAGGAATTGGGGGAGGCCTATGCTAAGTGACAGTACAGGCTAAAAAAAAGATATTCCAATTCTTACTATTACTGTGGAAAATGTTGCTATTTATTTAAATGCAAATATGACATTTAACGTCTGTACAAACGTTTCAATTTCGTTTAACATAAGCCGTCCAATGCGAGCCAGCCGGTGTAGATTGTACTTAATCGTTATAAAGATAACGTGCTTCTTCCAGGCGTTCCAGTTCAACGAACGGTTCCTGCTGACGCTGCACGACCACGCGCACGCCTGTCAGTACGGAACCTTCATTGGCAACTGCGAGAAAGATAGGCGTGACTTACGGTACGTTTGCGTTTACTTCTCGAATTTGTTGAATTTCTCAGTAGCAGCCTCGGAGTCTGGATTTGTGCGGTCTCTCCAGTCCTGTACCCATAACTCTTGCCGGAACGCCCATACCGATCTGGCTCCTATTCACAAACGGTTCGATTCGGAAAGTTGCATGTCTATCTCGTTAGCTTTCGTAATGCCAAAAAAAGATAGACATACGACTTGTCGAATTGAAATCGAATCGAAACGTTTGTGAATACGGAGGCTGTTCTGATTTCCAGTACCTCCGGTCGCTTGTATGGAGTTTATCCGTGATCATGGTGCTTGCAACAGCGCCGAAATATCGGGAACTCAAAGAAATCAGTAAACATGGTAAATGTCCCGTTTCTAGTGTTAATCAAAATCAAAATCAAAGCATTTATTTCAAGTAGGCCAGTTACAGGCACTTTTGAATTGTCGAAACAAAGCAGTAAAAAATAGCTACAGTCCCAGTCACAAGGCACAAAAACTGTGAAAGTACTGTAGTTGCCCAATCCCTAACGTAGATCTCTATGGAGAAGAACGGGCAAGAAACTCCATGGACACTCTTTTAAATCAGAATACTTTAACAAAACCTTGGTTACATCATTCATTTTGAGATGGTACTTTATGTGAGAACGATAATGTTAGTGACCAAGATAGTTTAAAATCTTATATATCTTATTTTTCTGTTTCCAGGTTGTCAGAACGCACATTTTCCCTGTGGGGCTACATGGCGAGTCACCTGAACGAGTACAAGAACCCCTTGTACAACCCCAAGTCACATCCCGATGTTCTGAAACCGGACTTAGGTGCACAAAGTATCAGGTAATGTCTATTTACAGCTAGCGACCCGCACCGGCTTGGCACCCGTGCAATATACAACATTATTTTTAGTATATGCGAAACCTGAATATAGTTTGTTCAGAATAAGTAAATGAATCGATTCCAATATTTTAAATCATGTTATTTATTGTCCCAAAAATATTTAAAAAAGTTACAAGTTGGACACCGAGCGACATTAAGTACGTATCGCAATCATTTGGGTACCTACTGCCAAATTATTGTTATCAATGAGCTCAAGACGACGTGTGGCGACCACGTTTTTGTGCGGACAACCAGGTAACAGAACAAGCTTATAACTTTGTGATTTTTCATGATGCAGTTTTGAAATTTTTGTACATAGATTCATTACATAAAAATACTAGACACGTGTTTCAGGTTTCACATATACACTTATATCAAAATGTACTGTTTTACTCTGTATAATTTATTGTTGGTCTTACTTTGAGTGTGACCCTCCACAAGCCGCTCCCTACAGCTGTGCGTGCGCAGGTTCTGGCGCGGCATGTACTGCCGCCACGAGAGCGGCGTGCACCCGCGCGAGGCGCTGGCCGACCTGCTGCCGGCCGCCGTGGAGCACTGCTCCGCGCTGGACCATCACATCAACTACCTCGCCAAGGTACTGCTCTGGGCCCACTGCACCGACCCGGCAGAACAGAACCCTGCACAAATTATCGGGTCTGATGGGGTTTCCTTGACTCATTCGGGATATAATGCCAGAGCCCCTCTGCAGGATTTGCCCCACCTCTTTTCTTGCCCATCCTGCCGAACAAACTGCACCTTCCAGGATCTAAGCAAAGCTAACGACAAAGCCGTAAACGTAACGTTAATTCATCGATTTCTGAATCGAAAATACAATCCTATAACATTTTAGTAGCATTGTTTGCAACAAGCACAATCAGTATCATCCATAAAAATGAATAAATTCTTAAAATTATGAAAATATTATTTATGACGTGTATATTATTTATCGACGTGTTTACGTAACGTTTACATCGCGCGCTAGTGCTAGGGCCTCTGGTCGAATTTAATTGTAGTCCATCCACACGCAAAGCATAATAATATTTGTCGTAGTACCGATGACCGTTGGGGTAAACGTGTTATTGAGTGGAGACCGCGAGTCGGCAAGCGTTAGCTGGAGGAACCTCAGGCGAGCGTGGAACGAGGATCTTCGCGGGCTGGATGAGAGTTGCTGAAAATCGAGTTGAATGGCTTGCGATTGAGGAGGCTTATGTCCAGCAGTGGACTGCTATAGGCTGATGATAACACCCAAAGAGGAAGAAGTTTGAGACTACCCTGCCGCACTGTTCCCAAGGCGTGTCCTGTAATGTACGCGCCCTAGGAAAGATGCCACTCAAGCCGCACCAGTTATCCTGCTCACTTGATATAGTGAGCTCTGCGGTACCTCTCTTGCAACGGTACACAGTTTGCGGGCCGTGCCGACACTGCCGGGACACAGGCCTCGTTTCTGAGAGAGGGGGTCGGCTGTAATCCATCAAGCAGACCCATTGCGGAGTAGATGTTAATTTTTATTTATAAAATAACATCACGCCTTGTAATACCCGTTAGGCAGAGATGTACCTAACAAGTACGCTCACATTTCAGCAGTTATGTTTAAGTCCCCATGTAATAGGGAGCGAGCCTATTGCCATCAACTGCAAAAATTCAGACTCCGTGGCTGGTACTGAGAAATTCCTGATGAAAACACCCAACAACACTTAGCCCAATCCGGGAATCGAACCCAAAACCTCATGCTCAGCCGTCGCGCTTGCGAACACTAGACTAACGAGGGAATGTGTTTTTGTTTATTTACATGAAAATTCATTATAATGGTTCTGATAACAATTTAAATCAATTAATAAGTGAATTTTATATGTACATGATTTAAAATTTTTGTTTCTAGGACATGCCGATTTTCATGCTGTTTTCTTCTACCATTTTTGAAGATAAAATTAAATATAATTTAGTAGCTGCGCTCCGTTTCACTTATTCAAGTCCGACTAGTTGTTCCAGACATTGCCGCGCTCAAACAAACAAACTCTGAAGCTTCAGTATATTAATATAGATTCTAATTCACATTTGCAGAGAATAACCACCTTCAAGAACCTGCTATCTCGCAAGAGAGGAGACAAGAGCAAGGATACAGCTGTGGTTAACTATCAAAACGGAAACGTCAACTCCGTGGAGATTGAGACGAAGACTGAAGCCCTACAAATAGACAACAAGTGAGTGTACAGTTAGTACTTTACCTTTGACAACCCAACATCAACCTTAATCTTACGAGAATAGAGACAACTGTGATTTTGACAGACGTGTCAGTGGTAGAAATGGTACAGCTTCCTTATATCATTAACACTAGAAACGGGACATTTACCATGTTTACTGATTTCTTTGAGTTCCCGATATTTCGGCGCTGTTGCAAGCACCATGATCACGGATAAACTGAAGTTATTGCGGGTGGGTGTTTATGAGCAGACAAATCGGTCTACCCTCTTTCTTGTTCGTTTTTTGCACTCAGTACCGCTACCACTGTCACTCGCAACTCGATTCTGTTCCCGACACATGAAACTCACTGTGTCCGCTCGCGAACTTTTTTCGGCTCTTTATCGCTTTTTGCACAGCTTTTTAGTGACCATGATAGTTTAAAATCTTATAGCATCCTTATTGTAACTAGAGTATAAATCCACATAGCTTTTTTTATAGGTAATTAAAAAAAAAGACAGCTGTTCCATACATTTTGACCGTGTAGGTATTGCACTTTTGTAGGAAACAGCTGGTATTTTTTTTTAATAAACGACCAAAAATTTCTAGGTCCCCGGTGTTCTGATTGATGTCCTGAATACGTAGTAACCGTTTTAGCGTCGGTGTACCTTACACCCGAAGGCGCAGTTACACACACAAAATAAAAAAAAAATAAACAGAAATTATGCCATGCAAATTGCAAATTAGCAATTATGAGCTTAGGTTGCATGGTATGCAAATTTTCGCGTTTTTCTGTATCCTGCATCCAGAATCTATGTCGCGGAATTAACACTAAATATTTTGCATAACATTAAATAAAACAACATGTTATAAAACTTTGCTACCCTGTGTCCCTACATTAAAATAAAAAAAAAAACACATCTCATGCATCCTACAATTTCACCTCTTTTTTTAAAGTCCGTGTTAAATGTTTCCAGGTTACTATACGAGTCTGGCGGCACTCTCACTGAGCTGGAGTGCGCGAACCACGACCATCCTTTGAAAGAAACTGGCGCTCCTAACAAACCCAACAAGATACCACTCATCACTGAGGTGACTGAGGTAATATCATGACATGACATTTTGAGAAATTGACATTATGCGAATTTGACATTCTAAGAAGTTGACATTGTGATAAGTGGACATTTTGCGTCTGGTTGTCATTTTGAGAAGTTGACATTATAAGCTGATACGGGATTTTCATGGGAATTTTTTATTGAGTTTCTAGAGGAGTGAAGAAAGTAAAAAAAAAGTTTTTGAATTTGAAATAATACATAACAAAAAAAAATATTCCTAAGGAAATTTAAAAAAAGTCGCGAGTGGCGAAACTTTTTTTTTACTTTCTTCACTCTTCTAGGAACTCAATAAAAAAGTCCCATGAAAAATCCCGTATCAGCTCATAATGCCAACTTCTCAAAATGACAACCAGACGCAAAATATCCACTTCTCACAATGTCAACTTCTTAGAATGTCAAATTCGTATAATGTCAATTTCTCAAAATATCATGTCATTATGCGAATTTGACATTCTAAGAAGCTCTCCTACTTCGTTCCACCTTACTGTCTAATTGCACTTAACTATAATTGATTGTCTCTGTTTTCTTATAAACAGAAGGCGATTGACTCGATACCAGCCAACTACGCGTTGCTGGAGAAAGAGGTGAATACCGTCGCGTTGGACTGGAAGAGCATCAAGAACGTTACGGAGTGCAGCTGCTCCACGCCTCTCGACCATTTCAGCAGAAAGGTAACATCTTATTAATGAGTGCTATTTGAACTCACCAGATGGCGCCACTGTCGAGTAAGGTCTTGTCAATAATTCTGTTTTATCCTTTAAAGTACCAATATCTTCTTAAAAGTTTATTTTATTATGTATATCAACATAGTGTAAACCAGTAGCGAAGGGTCAATTTTTGTAACAGGTAAACTGGAGTAATTATAAAAAAAAGCAAGAAGTAATTTTTTATATATTTATTTTGTACCCTATCACAATGTTTTCTTATTTAACACAAAGGTTGACTGGTAGAGAATGTATTGTGGCACTAAGTCCGCCCATATACCACTATTGTACATGCAGTTTAAATAAAATAAATAAATAATACTGACTGTGCCATTTTTCAAAGGGAATCCGGTACCAATCGAGATGTATGGAATCTTCGCCACTGGTGTAAACTTCAGATACATATTTACAATATTCTCCCTAAAATTAGCAAGAATGAAATTTTTACTTACAAGACAATTCTACCTCCTATTACTAACGAATAAGATCTTAAGTTGCACGCACCGAGCGAACTCTGTGAGATCTGACATTCCGGAAGACCTTACTCTGTTACATGAACGCCTCTAGCGGAGAATTAATGCGCGATTGCCCCCATTGGTTTAAAATATCGAGATTTCTTAATTATGTTTAGGGCATGGTCCCATTGACAGATATTAACTAACAGCTAGAAGCTATATAATTTTGTAGTTTAAGAAGAGCTTAACTGCAATTTGATCTGCAAGGTTGCACATAAGGTAATTTTGAAGAACAAAACCACATCTGCACACGAAAAGCGGCATTAATTTATAATAATTCGAACTGTGCAACTAACTACTGACGTTTCATAAGTACCCGGGTCGGTTTTATCATCATCTGCGAGGGTTTGAGTTTAACCGGATGCAGCTGAATACCAGTATTTTACATAGAGCGACTGCTTATCAGAACTCCACAATCCAGTTAGTTCGTATGACTGGTTGTCAGACCTTAGGGGTACTGACTACTTGTCACGACTGTCAAAGATCTGCTTTCTGAGGCACGGAGGAAACTCGGTATGTAATGGATGATCACCTATTCTCGGACAGACATAGGTAAGCGCGGCTTAACCTTGAAGATCGACACCTGCGGTCATGAGCTCTTCCTATGTAGGTTTATAAGACATAAAATAAATGAGAGTTGAGTGAATAGTGATGTCGTTCCAGCACCACTGCTGGGGCTGCGGGCGCTGCGTGTGCACGCGCTGCGTGTGCGCGCGCGCCGCGCTGGCCGCGCTGCACGCGCCGCGCGCCGCGCCGCTGTGCGCCGCCTGCAGCCCCGACGCGCACGGTTACACTCTACTTTAATACCTATCTCTTGTGGATCAGATACGGGCTGGAGGGAAATCGAGGCACAAGCGAATACCACGCATTTAGTTCAACTAATAGCAACGCCTCCACAGCAAGATGTGATCTTTGGCGGGAGACGCTCAAAACCCCTGACGGGTTCATCGAGCCGTCTAAAAGCCTTCCACCTGCACGCGTACCATGACCACCGTAGAAACGGGTTTTGTCGATGTAAGAATCGTCAAAATAACAGATCAACAAAAGCAATCTGCCATTTTGTCGATTCTTCCGTCGACAGAACCCGTTTCTACGGTGGTCATGCTACGCGCGCTGGGCATGCGTTACCGTAGTCGACTTGGAAATCTCTAGAAACCAAGTCGGCAACTGTTGCAAAAACTATCTCTTCAGATGCGGGTTCATGGACGGCTCAGATCTCAAGTGTGTATGCGGTGTGTCTCCACAGACACCCAAATATGAAAAATATAAAAAAAAATCTGTATGCGTGAGGTTCGAAATGATGAGTGGGAAAAGGAAAGGGAGGTCCTATGTCCTGCAGTGGGACAACATAGGTTGATACTATAATTAACCTACTCTTTTTCATCAAAGTTAAATATATTGAACCGAAAATATGTTTTCTTTTCCAGAAATCGTGACACCAACTAACTGAAGAACTAGAAAAGTATGCAATTATGAATTTAATTCTCAAAAGTATTGAATTAACTGTGTAATAATGCAGAATTTTAACTTTTAAGTCACCAGCACATCAAGTTACCACAAACTCAAACTTAACCTTTAACATTTTATGGTTTAAGCCATTTGGAGAAAAGAGATGTTTCAAATCGGGCCCAGTATGTGTACAGTACCTCGAAAAATCTGTGGAATTCTGAAAAAATATAGATAAATAGCTTAAATGCATACTTTTCTTGTAATAATTTCCTATTTTTATCGACTTTCAACATGGCGTCTTATCAATTTAGATACTCTATGGTTAAAAAACATTAACCATCTTACTGTCTTTAAATTTTAATTAATTTGGCAATATTACTGTATGGAAATAAGAAATATGGCTAACTAGTAAACTAAAATATTTATTATTAAATGCAATAATTAATACCGTAACACCGAATATTTACTTTTAGAGGTAAAAAAAGTATTTTGAAACTTTCCAAATGCCTTTTTTACACCTAAAACGGTTACAACATCAAATTCAGTGTTTTAATTGCAATTCATTGTTAATATTCTAGTTCGCTAGTTAGCCATATTTCTTATTTCCATACTGTAATATTGCCAAATTAATTAAAATTTAAAACACGTAAATATTTGACAGCTATTTGCGACGTTGCCAACTTTCTGTACAAGCGCTCTTAAAGTAATGGATAGTTGAAAACTGTTTTATGTGTGTTTCCCAATCTTTTAGTATAGTGTGCAAAGACCTGGCCGGGGGGCTCCTTACATTTTGAAACATCTCCTTTGACAGTTTGTGGGTATTTGATGTGCTGGCTCATAAAGAATCATACGTGTTAGATAAAAAGTTAGTTACCATACACAGCGCCCAATATACAAAAGCTGAAATTAAAATAGCTAGAGAAACTCTGCAGACGTGGTGGTTGTCCGCATCTAAACGTGATGAAACAAAAAAGGAAATGTAAGTGCCTTGTGGCTAGAGTGTCTAACGCGTTTTTCGAAGAAATAGAGTATTTCTGATATCAGAGAGGGTAAATAAAGAGATACAGTAGAGTGAATACAGACAAAAACAAAGAGTACTCTGTTCAGATAGAGATTCATAGATGACTCTGCCCTGGAGTGGAATAGTGGTGTTGACACGATATCAAGTGTCCAGTGGCGAAGGTTCCATGCAACTCGGATTCCTACTGGCTTCCCTTTGAAAAATGGCACAGTCAGTTTTCTATAGACAAATAATATAATCACATTAAAGATGCACTCCTTCGCTACTGCAAGTGTGCCATCGTTTGTGGCCCCACTAACGATGGAACACTTGATATCGTGCCCGGCCTGTCCTGTTGTTTGCACATCACAGGAGCTGGTGGACGCTACTGAAAGAGCCAAACTCGTCGCAAAATTTTGGGCTGACTCAATTTGAATTGTCATCGACACACTAAGAAAAATATTGTAACTTAGAAAACAGTTCTTTTTTTTTTGCGGAACATACAATTTTGAAATTACTCTTGAAATTCTAATTCCAAGTTCAAATTTTTGAGGAGCTCAGAGGCCCTAAAATTTTGTTTGTTTTTGTCTTATAATATTCAGATATCGATACTCATCACCTCTGCAGAGTTTTTCTAGCTAATTTAATTCGACCCAGAAAAGAAGTATAAGTAAATGAATAATTGAATCGTTGTATTGTCCTAAGAATGTACGGCGAAATATAACTTTAATACTATGTAAATATTTCTGTAGAATTCGTTGGTGTTCTGCCAAGGACCTAAAGTACACATGAATTTAAATAACTTTTAAAATATTAAGGGATAAAAATCAGTCCTACCAAGAGGTGTCGTATAACTTATCAACTGGGTTGTGGAGGTCAGACAGGCAGTCGCTCCATGTAAAATACTGGTATTCAGCTGCATCCAGTTAGACTGGAAGCCGACCCCAACGTAGTTGGGAAAAGGCTAGGCAGATGATGCCTGATTTAAAAATGCGATACTTCCCCACTCAACATTGTATGAGATAGATGTTAATTATCTTAATTTTAAAGTTGATTACATATTACAAGTACACAGACCCTCTGGAAGAATTCCAATGAGTTCTAAATTATTCTGTAACTAATGTGTCTATTACAGGTTTACATTGCATTTTAATAAATAAGTTGTTAATCTCTCGATGCCAATCTATCTGTACGTGTTATAAACTAAAGTCGGTTATCATGTGTCTCTATGGCCGTGTTGTTCCTCTAAACTACGTAACCGATTTTTATGCGATTTTGATGATCATTTATTTAGACGGTAAATTCATTGTAGCTATTCACAAATGCTTCGATTCGATTTCGATTCGGAAAGTCGTATGTCTATCTCGCTCGCTTTTGTAATGCCAAAAAAAGATAGACATACATACGACTTGTCGAATCTAAATCGAATCGAAGCGTTTGTGAATAGCTATGCAGAAATGTTTATGTGATTATCAAATTAATATTAAACTTAAGAGCGTTAACGTCTTACGGCATTTCATACAAACTTTCAAGTTATTTTTTTTCGAAATGACTGTAGCGTTTTTAATGAAACTTCGTACAACACATAAGCAGGATACATCTCTTTCCCACACTGGACGACGTCATGGTAGGCCACCTGAATATTGAAAAGTGTGCCCTTAGCCTATTACTTGTTGGCATTGAGAGTACAGTGCTACAAGGATATTTTGGCGCTTTTATAACGTTTACTTGTTTCAAATTTGTAAAATTGTTTAGTGTAAGATGTGAAAAAAAAAAACAAGATGGCGATGTAAGTTCCTTTTTTGGCCACTTGCCGAAAGATCCTTGTACAGCTTTAGTTAGGGCTACTTGCGATCTACGATCTCGATGTAAGCAATAGCTGTTTTAACGTCATGTGAATGATTCTAAAGATTCTAAATGCCTGTGTCAACTGATAAAGTAGTTATTAATAGTTTTAGTTAATTAAAATGACTCCATTTACAAGTACTCTGAACTATGTGATATACGAGGTGGAAGAGACACAGACGCACAAACGGTTACCACCCCCCACAGCCCCCACGGTCCCCATATAGAAATTTTTCATCGGTATTTTTTTTAAACAGCTGTTTCCTACAAAAGTGCTAAGTGCACCTACACGGTGAAAATGTATGGAACAGCTGCTTTAAAAAAAACCGTTAAAAATTTCGTTCGTGGGCTCAGAATAATGTACTGAATACGTGGTAACCGTTTTCGCGTCGGTGTACCTTCCACCATGTAAACTCAACTTGGAAAAAGTAGACAGAAGCAGTATTAAGAAGTAGAGTGGTTCTCGGCAGAGTCTCTTCGTCTTCGTGACACTCTTGGCAGAGCGGTCGTGTCATCACGTAACGGCTTCTGTAGGAGCAAATGTGATTCGCCTCACGAGCGTTCGCTACTTCTCTATGCTGGCTGACATCCTGGTACACTCATGCAAGGGGCCGCCCATAGCACAGTTAATAGCCCGGCCACGAGCAAGTATAGAAATCTAGTAATGTGTATGTACTAATAATGCCACGTCCCGAGATCCCGTGGCATTCGCGTGGCATGTCACATCATCATCATCATTTCAAGACGTATACTGCTGGACATAGGCCTCCCCCAAGTGTCGCCACATTAACCATTCCCGTACGTCTCGCATCCAGCGGATCCCCGCAACCTTCACTAGGGCATCGGTTCACCTAGTGGGAGGAATTCAACGTAACGTCTTCCGGTTCGCGGTCTCCACTCCAGAACTTTTCGGCTCCATCGGCCATCACATTTCCATATATGTATTTGTTTTAGTTGCTAGACGCTTCGCCGTGCGCGCGGACTTTCGCTGCGGCGAATTCGCTGTGGCCATGCTGTTAATCGGGCCATCCCTTCGCATCCACTAAAGCTAAAAAGATTCGGCTCGTTCGACCACTTGATTTTCCCATATTTATTATTAATACGCTGCGGAAACGTCGACTTTGCAACAAGTCGAGAAGAAGAAAGTTGACGCTGTAGAGATACGGTGCTGTAGGTGCTGGGAGTCTCTTGGACCGAGCTTCTTTCTTTCTTTTTTCGGCAGTGTGGAGTTGCTAGGAGTCTCATGGACCGGAATTCTGTCTTTATTTTTTCGGCAGTAGTACAGAGCCGCGTATTAAAGTTCTTCAGACACGTCTCTCGGCGCGAGAGTGATTTCGTCGAGCACCTTTACGTGCACAGCAAACGGGAGTGCACTACATGAGTGTATACTTGCCTATCCTTTGATTTTAAGTTTCATAATACAGAAAAAGTTCAAAAATATGTAGAAAACTAAGAATAATGTATATTATGTACATTTGATAAGATAATTTTTATGCTTGTAAATAATATTGTGTAATTATTGTTTAATATTATAATCAAGAATCAAATATATGTATATGATTAGTCTAGAAATATATGTATATCAGTGGACAAAGAATTTTTTTTTATCTTTTGCGATATTATTCTGAACCTTCACAAAAAAAGCAATTCTGTCGCCCACCATAGAGCGCACTATTATTTACATATAACAATTTTAATCCCGAACATTTTCGATTTTGACACACGCATGCAACCTGACAAGCGGACGCATGGACAGAGCGAGTTGTTACTAAGTAGTAACAAGTATTGGGGATTATGATTTTCTAAGTCTTGTCCCGTCTGTCGCTCGTAAATATTTGAATGTCTTTGCACCCATCTCACACGTTCCTTTTTACAGTAACAATGCTACATCAATTGATTTATTTCGATTTATAACGAGAAACGATAGTAATAAAAATTTATCGTGAACTCACTAACAGTCAATTAGCTTTCTTTTACTTTTAATTGCACGGTATTTTTGAGCATTTTCTGCCACACTATTTCGCTGCATGAAGTCAAAATGTTTCGCCAAATGCTGATACTTTTCTCCATTGTTTATTTAACAAACGGTGAAATTAATAAAAAAACTGAAGCAGATGTCCCTGAGAAGAATCGTATGCTGGGAATAGACGCTGTCCATGACAAATCTAATAAAATTGATAAGGATACAATAATAACGCGTAACTTAAAATTGGAGAAACGAACTCGCGGACAAAAGCGTAAGTCTATTTGAATATACAGGATGTAACAAGACCCTTAACGAAGCCGTCAACCAAGCATTCTGTACATCAAAATAAGTAACTTCACGCAAAAATTATTGCTGGGAAACGGACTTTTTTTTTTGGGGTAAAAAACCACGTTTTACGGTAGGACTCAATGTAAAACGCACTCAAAACATTGTGCTGATGGATGCATTGAATAGTACGGGCGTTGTGGAGGTGTTTAAAGCTGGAATTTTGAGGTATGGTCTAGAACAAAAAAAAGATCGCAATGACGGGGACAACACGTACCTTTCGGCTTCGTTAAGGGTCTTGTTACACCCTTTATATTTTATGAGTGCACCATTAGCCACCATCATCATCATCGCTAACGCAAACGCTACGTCAAATGCTAGACATAAGAGGCCATCCCCAAGTATCGCTACGCTGCAAGGCCGGTCCTGTAAAAGTATAATTACATAATATCTAAGTGGAAATAGGCTCGCCTCTTGTGAAACAGGACTTGACATAATAGGCGAGATGTGGGTGTAGTTTAAGGTGCACGGTACACCCCTACCTAACCCTCCGGAGAGAACAGGCGTGACGTTATAATAATTAAGTGGGATATCGAATCAGGAGCTATTTTGCGGAAATCAACGATTTTAAATGTTATGCAAATAATTAAGTGTTCATTCCGCGAAAATGACATTTCGCGCCCGGTCGTCGAGTAAACCTGATCACCAGATGCTCCGTGAAGGGGCGAAACAAGTGTCGAGCATCGGTTGGGATGCATGGGCATGCTAAATATTGCGTTTTTCCTGCAGGTGCATATTTTTGTAGGCGGGGGAGACGTGCTCATCCTGCATCCAAGCCTAAATCTTTTTCGCGGAATTAACAGTGAATATTTTGCATAACAGGTAGCTCAAATGTGATAAGTAACAGTAAATCATAGTTCTTTTCCATTTTTTTTCAGACCTCTTATTAGCTCTAAATAAACTGTGAAGCAACTGTAATAATGACAGTTATAGAAATACAACTTTTAGTGTGTAGTTCAAGGTGGCGCTGATTGTCAAGGCAAAATTCATCGAAATATCAAACTTGGTACATTTATTTTAGTTCTGTGTTTTCCCGCCTGCACAGATAATTTAGTTGAAGTTTGTCGTTATTGTGTCATGACAATATTATCATACATTATAACCTCAGCTCCGCTCCACTATTATTTTGTATGGCAACTTTAAGAGTAGGTGAAATAGTATTGCTTCCGTGTAAAACTCAGTTTATCCCTGAGACATGGTTTTATATCATATTTTAGACAACTAGATGTACGGTTAACACAATAACTAACATTATAATTATTCCACACAGTAACTGTCACATTATTGTGCATTTCCCGTATCGACTCTTCCTTTAAACTGAGGGATTTAATGTTGGCCATCAGAGACAAAATTCTTTTGTGAGCGTGGCACTTAAATGCAGTGCCTAACGTCTTACTATATCAATACAACTAATTTTCCTGTTTATTTCTTTTTTTAAAGAAATTTCTAACAAAATCGAGGAGGATCAAGAGCCAGATTGGTCTTACAAGCCTTTCCCTAAAGAGGTAGCTGCTCATGTTGAACAGTTCAAAAAGAACATGTCGGAGTGTCTTAAGGAGGTACAATCTAACGACAAACGAACGGTTAAGCGTTTGTCTCCTAAAATGGAGTCTCCAGTTCACGGTGAATGTCTTATTGCATGCGTTTTGAAACGCAACGGTGTCATTATACACGGGAAGGTTAACAAAGGTAAGATTTGAAATACCTAACTAAACCATAGTCGTTACACTAAATATGGAACATTCAACATTAGGTTGCAAAACTTTGGTTTGTTAAAACGTCTATTCTTCCCTTTAAATAAAACGAGCAAACGATGTGTCATATATACATATTATTGCGGCGTACTTAGCTTTAGCTTAAATTTTTATACCTTTAGTACTTAAGCTAATTGCTTATTTATTTTTTAGATAATTTGATATCCCTTGTAAGCAAGTTTTACGCCAAAGATAATAAGCTCATGAAGAAATTGGAAAAGAACTTGGATCGTTGTATTGAAATAAGCGTTCACCATCAAGACGAGTGTACGTTAGCATCTAAACTCAACGATTGTACTAACGATCTCATTGCCAGTAATAAGCACAAAATAACTGTTAATTATTAATAAATCTGTGCTTTTATAAACGATGATAAAAAACTTTTTTTTTTTAAAACCTAGTTTTCAAATTTTCCAGAAGGAGATGGCGTGACGGGCTGGACTCTGGTCAAAAGGATTGGGCCCAAATAGCCAAAGACAGAGATAAATGGAAAGAGGGAAGGAAGGCCTTTGCCCTGCACTGGGACACATTAAGCTCATAAAAAAAAGTTTTGAAATAGGTTTACCATAAAGCAGAGACAACATTTCAGTCCTATATGCAATGGTACTTTGAGAAACGTTTGATTTTGTAGAACTACCATTTTGCGAGGGAAATATAGTAATTTTTTTTCCGCTAGACGGTCAATCTGGAATCCTTTGTCACTGTCCGGTGGCGGCACCAGCATGGCGGCTCTAGCATCGCCAAGGTCTTTAAGATTGTAACCAAAGTGCATCATGATTCTTTGAGTGCTTAAGGTGGATGTGCACCTAGACACGCCGCAGGAGCCTTACGCGCTGCAATCATCGCATTTTATAAATCGTTATCTGAAATAGTAAGTATGCAATCCTGTCAGCGCATCCTGCTAGGTGCACCCGCATCTACGCGGGTGCGGGTAATCTTTTTTAAACTAAATTGAATATACAAGATGGCGGTGCTAGTTCCAACAATAGCCACGTGTCAAAAGAGCCACTACATTACTATGCTGATAACATGATTACAGTTTTTGACAAGGAAAGAAAAAATCCAGTGCGAGCAGGGTTTGAACCTTAGTTAGTTCGATACTTTCTTAAATGGATGGCGCTAACGTCACCTAAGACGTTATTAATGGAACGAAAATTTCGAGATCTGTGAGCGGGGTGCGATGGTCTAGTTGGTTAAGACATCCGGTGTACTGAATCGGAAGGTCGCAGGTTCAAACCCTGCTCGCACTGGAATTTTTCTTTCCATGTCAAAAACAGCTATGTTCCCTAATAAAATATTAAAAATTAGTTTGGTATGGCGACTTCTATACAACATTGATTTGGCTGCAATGTCAACGTGTTGGTTTAAGTAAGTTCGATACTTTCTTAAATGGATGGCGCTAACGTCACCTAAGACGTTATTAATGGAACGAAAATTACGAGATCTGTGAGCGGGGTGCGCTGGTCTAGTTGGTTAAGACATCCGGTGTACTGAATCGGAAGGTCGCAGGTTCAAACCCTGCTCGCACTGGAATTTTTCTTTCCATGTCAAAAACAGCTATGTTCCCTAGGGTTTGCGTATAAAATATTAAAAACATGATTACAGTCCTTTCACAGTAAGTTTACATCTCCTAGCAGTTCTAGCAGATACCCAAAAACAACCATAATAAAATAAAAAAGAACACTATTAATTGTAAGGCTTGTCAGTGGCAGCAACCGAAAAGAAACCATGTTACAACGAGTATAAAAATCACTGTAATTTTGACAGTGATGCCCAATTAGAAGCAAACTAACTGAGAAAGAACCAAAGCCTAACCTTAGATTCTGATATGTTAACGGCCAAACCCGATTTCAGGTAAAAGTAGTTTGTCCTAGAACAAACCGGTTTGGTCTGAAATCTTGTTTGGCTGGTAATCAATATATTTTACGTTTGTTATGGTGAAAGCGCCAGAGTAGCTCGCGAAGTTCAAATTTTCTTACGTTTTTTGTAATTTCCAGTAAGTGTCAGGTTGTACGTTGATTAAAATATGATTCGCGACCGTAACAAATATGGCTTTACAGAGAAATAGAAGAGAATTATTTAAAATCATCAATAGAATCGGGTTCGGGGATTGAATGACTATTTCATGAAAAGTCATTTAATGGAACAACAATTAATGGGATACATTTCATGGAATGGAACTTAGAGAGTTGTGATTTGTGAAGGCACCGAAAGATGTAAGCACAACGTTACACCTCCCTTAGCTATTAAATTATTATTCCATATCATTATAAGTTTAAGATAATACGATTTCAAAAGTTCAATAAAAAAAAAAAAAACAAAATTTATTACTATTAAAACTTTTTTGATAGATTGTGTCCATTACACAAATCCATTACACAATCTATCAAAAAAGTTTTAATAGTATTAAATTTAGTATTCTCTCTAGAGGTAGTAAAAAATATTAGTAAGGCATGTGCTAATAAAGAAAAAGAGGTTCCCAACAGTTTCCCCTCCAAACTTAGGAAGTAAATAAGTAAGTTGGAATTTATGTAGGTGCTCTGTATATTAAATTCAAATATAAAATAGTTTATACATGGAGAATGTTACAGAACATAAAGTGGACTTACTTTTTTAGAGGGATTTACAAGATATTGTGGCGATTTTAGCATTTTGAGTTTAAGTTGAGTAAATATTTTTGGAAGTTGGTAACCCTGTCTTTTGAACGAATCTGCAACCTCGCGACCGCAAGGCCTGCTGAAAGGTATATTAATCTATGGGCCTGCTTGCGCCCTGTCGACTGTCTGTGCGCCCTGTCGACTGACTGTGCTCCGTCCGTAGTCTATGATTAAAGCTCGCTAGATATTATGTTCTGTGGGTGGATCAAAGGCATAGAGATCAAAGGCGAGTCAAACGTCAAGCAAGATGGTTGTTTCCTTTTCTTTGTGTGGTTTTCTTGGGAATCGTGTATCGATCGATCGGTCCGGGGGATAAATGTTATCCGAATCCGACCGTGATTTCACAAACACGTTGAGTTTGTGCAACCATCAGTATAAATCATTAATATTGGTCGCTATAGTGTTCTGAAAGATGGTCTAGTTGATTCTGGTCAGTTCATACATCGAGTGAAATCCATCATTGAATTGAAGAATGTCTTTTAAATTCGAGAGTTAATTCGTGTAGTGTACAGTAAGAAAGAAGCAAAGCATTCGTGTTTTGCTTAAAAAAAATACATCAAAGCTTAAAGTTGCAATTGTTCGTTCGGTACATAGCTATGTTGATTTTGCTATTTCAGTTCTATTTTCGAGCAATCGAACAGGGTATGGGATTTCATGTTCAGTTTTTATTGATTAATACGTTGCTTATCGTGCTAGCCCGTGTTTGGAAACTCACTGATGCCTCGTTCATGCTCAGTAACCTTTTTGAATAAAAGAGGATACAGGATCGTTATTTTTTTTTTGGTACCTCCCTAAAATAAAATTAAGACTGATGAAACCAAAGATTTTGCATTCCTAAAAATGATTTTTCATCGTTGTGATATATGGATTCATTCCAAAATGTTGTGTTTGGCATCTTCTGTAAAAGAGTTCAATGTGGACAGCTTGTTAGGGGGGTCATCTAAGTCAGAATCTTCAAAAAATCCTTGGAAAAAAGCTTCTTGTCTACAAAATACCACACGAGGAAATACCTATTCAACTTTCAAACTTATGGAGGTTATTTGTTCATATCTTTGCTATATCAGCAATGGTTTTCTTTTGGTATCGCCCAAAAGTTTTGTTTATGCTTTATGGGTGTTTCAGGTTGGATACATAGTCACTCCATATAAAATACTGGTAATTATCTTCATCCAGATAGACAGTAAGCCCAACATGGTCAGGGGAAAGGCAAGGTGGATGATAATATAGCACCGCTAAATTACATTCCTCTGTATTTTGCACAAGGATACCTTTATAGTTCTAGTTTTCTAAATACGGGTAATTATCTTCATCCAGATAGACTGTAAGCCGTTCCCAACATGGTTGGGGGAAAGGCTAGTTGGATGATAATATACCACCGCTGTATTACATTCCTCTGTATTTTGCACAAGTATTCCTTTATAGTTCTAGTTGACATTAAGAAAGAAAAAGTATTATTTTTCTAGCAAAGGATAACACAATAAAACAAAATAACTTAAAAAAGGCACAAAAAAAACAATGAACTCAATTGCAATACTTGTCCTACATGTGTCCCACTTGTGTACAGTCGTATCTCAGAAAGGTCTCAACAGGGCATGCTTCTCATAAATTATGCTATTGTACTGTATTTGTTGTATAGTTCTATTATTCTTTATTGTATAAAAAAATTTCAAAGTCACAATTTTTTTTTTTTTATAAAGTCGAGCTTATCCCAGAATTGGGTTTCTACTATATGTTTACTATTAGTGAGCAGTATTTAATTTATTTATTTTATTTTTAAGAAGGCTTAAAAATAAAATAATAAACTAAAACGGACGAATCGCAGCATTCTTCACAGAAACATGGAACGTGGGAATTTCCTCAAACTGGTGCACGGTCTCCCTCTGGGGAGCACTAGCAACTGGAAGGAGGGCAAGAGCACCACCTTCCTCTGCATCCTCAAATGACTTATTTTTCCTGTCAAACTTATGGGAATTTTTATGCAAAATATAATTAGGATTAAAGAACATCCAAATAATTCGTGTAAAGCTTTAAGTCGAAATACGGCGTTGAAAATTAATTTCAGAGCCAGATAAATGAAGTATAGCGTAAAGACAATTGACCTGCAATTTCCAATCCATTTGAACCATCCCCATGTGTCCAACCACCATTCATGGAACTGGCTCTTCAACTTCACGGCATCTATCATCATACCATAATTTAGTAACAATAATATACAACTAATATGTCAAACAAATAATAATAAAACTAAGCTCATGGCTGAATAATAACAGCCGCTCGGGTCAATCTTTAGCTTAAGCCGGGCTTGCCTAGGTTAATCCGTGGATGGTTGACCACCAATTACATAACGAGTTGCCTTCGTGCCCTGGAATAGAATAAAGAATAGAATAGAATAGAATAAATAATACCAGCCGCTCGGGGTTAAGCTGCGCTTGGCTAGGTTAGTCAGTGGATGGGTGACCACCAAATACATACCGAGTTAGTTGAATCCGTGCCCTGGAAAGCACGTAAAGCCGTTAATCCCGCCTGTCAATTGTAGATCTTCGTCAGTCATTACAGGTAGCCAGTGGCTCGAAAGTCTGACAACCAGTCTTACCAAGAGGTATCGTATTATTAGTACTAACTGGGTTGTGGAGGTCAGAGAGGCGGGCGCTGAATGTAAACGGCTGGTATTCAGCTCCATCAGGTTAGATTAGAAGCCGACTCCAACATAGTTGGGAAAAGGCATGGCAGATAGATGATGATGATGATGTATAGAGAATAAATGAATGCCGTAATAATATACAACTAATATGCATGCATAGAAAAAAATAAAATAGAAGCTCGTGGCTAAATAATAACAGCCGCTCGGGGTTAAGCCGAGCTTGGCTAGGTTAGTCAGTGGATGGGTGACCACCAAATACATACCGAGTTGCATCCGTGCCTTGGAAAGCACGTTACGCCGTTGGTCCCGGCTGTCAAGTAGATCTTCGTCAGTCGTTACAGGTAGTCAGTGGCTCGAAAGTCTGACAACCAGTCTTACCAAGAGGTATCGTATTATTAGTACTAACTGGGTTGTGGAGGTCAGATAGGCAGGCGCTCAATGTAAAATGCTGGTATTCAGCTACATCCAGTTAGATTAGAAGCCGATTCCAACATAGTTGGGAAAGCCTCATGGCAGATAGATGATGATGTAAACAGGGTGGAACGGATACAGACACGAAAACTGTGACCACGTATTCAGTACATCATTATTAAAAAAAACAACCGATGAAACAGGTTATTAAAAAAAAATCTGCTGTTTCCTACAAAAGTGCAACACATAAACGGTCAAAATGTTAGGAACAGCAGTTTTTTTTTTATTTTAATAATGGTGTTCTTAATACGTGGTAATCGTTTTCACGTCGCTGTCCCTTTGACCCGGAATCAATAGAATAAATGAATGACGTAATAATATACAACTACTGCAGATTGCTAATAACAAGCTTCCTTTGTTGGCTAATTGGTAACAGCTCGATGTGTTTATACGTGTCGTAAGTGATGGGTTCAACCCTGGCCGGGGGCTTTGAGTTCCATCACCACTACTCTCAGCTTGAGAGCCTGGTCTACTTGTGAGGAAACGGAAAATGTCTGTCCTAAAACTAAATTATTCGGAATACAACGGCACCAAAAATATTTATTAAAATGAAATATTCTCACATTTTAGAAGACGAAACAAGTCTAAATTGGTGGTTAAACTTTCCATTCTAAGATTTTATAGTCGCAGAGCAAAGATTTAGTGTTAGCAGTTACACAGTTGTGAACAATTTAATTATAAAGCATGAGCTTTGACGCGAGTTTGCCGGGACTTATGAATGGCGACAGGAATGGAAAAGCACTGCGCGTAGTATTTTCTAGTAATGCTTTTTGTATCATTTCTTTCCTCTCCTTTACAATTCTTTTATCTTCCGTTGACCTTATTTGCCATTTTTTATCCCCAAGTTTGTAAGACACGTGCAATAAGGATTCAAAGAAACGTATTCTTGCGTGGAGAATCGATAGCCCGATTTTAACAAAAAGAGTTATAAAAATGAATAAAATAATAAGATCAAATATAAATAAAATCAAAGGTACCTTAGCGTCTCCTGTCGCTTTTCCTGGTCTTATAGATTTATAATATTGTAGACTTCCAAAGGATTTAAAAAAATCGTGCGTTAAATAAGACACGTTGTAGGGCTTAGGGTGTATGCGTGCTCCAAGACAAACTCCTACATATTCAGCTGGTACATGAATAACTTTATTTTTCAGCTTCCTCTCTATGGCGGCATGCATAGAGTCAGCCTCCATCTGGGTATGGCCAACCTCCAAATACTTTTGCTCAATTATAATATTGTTTAATGTTGCCACATTCAGTAAAGCGTTTGCCAATACCACGTTCCTATTTTGTGCTGTACATCCATCACTGTACAATATAATTTTAATATCCTTTTCAGGTTCTCTGTGAATGCTCGGCAGAAGATTATTTGTAATAAACTTGACTATTATGGTTGCATAGTTGTCAGACGACCTTCAGTCTCGTTCCATAGATAGAGTCTGTCAAGCGAGTCTAGTCCCATGAAAAAGGCGGCAAATTCAAAAATCTTTCAGGTGTCAACACTGATATAGCACGCTGAAAACTTGTTGATACTTGAATTTTGATAAAAAATTACTTGGGATAAATTAAAAAAAAAGCATTTCAATGTACGTATTTATTCATCAGAACTAAAATCAGAATCAAGAAATTCAATGTCTTCAAATGAGAAATCACTGTCAGTAGAATCATTACGCACAGAAATGATGAAGGGTTCCAACTCGGTTTCGGATATCCTGTCTCTTACTTTATACTTATTTTCGACACTAATAGTGTAATCTGTGCATTTTTTCCAATCATTGGCTGTGACACTATTAAAGCATTCTTTTATAAGGTTCTCCATTTCTTTACCTGGAATCCCTAAGTTTTTGCTGGCTATTTTTCTTTTAGCCAAACTCCATATGAGTTCAATTGCGTTCAGGTCACAATGATATGGCGGAAGTTTCAAAACCTCATGGCCATGTTGTTTCAAAAATTCTTCAGCTTCATACATTGGAGTTGTTTTATGTTCATTCACAAGGCACATAAGCTCAGCCTTTGTAAAGAATTCTTCATAATGAATTCCATTTTCAGTTAGCCATTTCTGAATGTCAGCCTTTAAATCATTCATAGATGGTGGCTTATTTATTTGTGTTACATGGTAGCTAGCGTTGTCCATAACAATGACACTGGGCTGACTTAAATTGGGTATTAATTTTTCACGTAACCATTTCATAAAATTATTTCTGTTCATATCATCATGATATCTGCCATTTTTGATTTAGTACTGAATACCAATAATGCATTGGGAACAAAACCTTTTTCGGATCCAGCATGAACAACAATATGTCTTTTGCCTGACGATATTTTGTCAATTACACCGCTTGTTGATGGCCCTTGCCATGATTTTTTAACTTTATAATTTTGGTGGACATAGGTCTCATCAAGATAAACTATTAATTTTCCTTGTTTCCGCTTTTCATCAATAGCTCTGAGATACCTATGTCGCCATGCAGCTAGTTCATACTTTTCAATAAGAAGAGATCTCTCATTTTTATTTTTTTTGAATTCAAATCCATTTTTGAGTAATAATTGTCTCAATGTTTCATGACATCCAGTAAATCCAATTGACTCTCTTAAATCTGCAAGCAAACTTCGTAGAGTTGGAACTTGCTTTTTCACACAGTAAAATTCATTAATTTTATTGCGTATGGCTGATAAGTCAAAATTATCCAGATTGGCTACAGTTGGCTGTCGTGGACGTTTTTTCCCCGGTGTGTTCCACTCGCCTTGGTTAATAGCACCTTCTTTTTTAATTCTTCGCAGTGTTTTCACACTTAAATCTGAAAGTTCAATATGTCAGTTCAGTATCAAACGCACAAATTTTATGATAATATTTGTAGAAAATGCAAACAATGTAAACAAATAAATCTGTACTAACCTGTCATAGCAGCAATTTTTGTCAAATAGTCTGTTTCAGATTTCATTTTTTTATTCTCATCTATGGCTATGACTTTCTTAACTAAATTATCAATTGTGCTTTTTATTAATTCATCATCCAAGGTGGCTGAAAAAAGATGACAACAATCTCTTATAATACTTTTCACTTATAGGTGCCCCATTGAGATTCAATGTCATGTATACGACGTCTGAATCTAAACCAAAACCGAAATCGTGATCACATCATAGTAAAATAAACAAAATTAGACAATTGTGCTAAAAGTATCAACATTTTGTAGCCAACCTACCTGTTGTTGAAACAATTTCATCCAAAAGTCGTCGTTTTTCTGTTAACACGTCATCAGATTCAATCTTTACATGATTATATTTATTAATCATTGTAAACAGCAGGCTCCTGACACTACTTTTAATAGGTTTTGGCATTATAACATTAAAAAATTCAACAAAAACCGGAATGCTTCGAGGTTAGAACAGAAATTGTGACAATCTGTTTGACAGATAATAGTATTGCCATTATAAGAAATCAGTAAAATGGTTGTGGACTCGACTCGCTTGACAGACTCTAGTAAAATCCATCTTTGTTTCTCAAATTGAATAAACAGAAATTGTGTGTGCATAGCTTAGTTTTATAATATAATAACACAGCTTGTGTATCCATCGTAAATACGAGTTCTTCTGAATTTTTATCGTTTTCTTTTTCGATTCGGGCTTCATTTTTTCTTTCTATGTGCTCCTTATGTTCTGTATCAGGTATATTTCCGAGTTTATGGGATAGACAATTTTCGCACTCATCTTTTTTCGGCTTAAACAGTGATATGTTTTCAATTTCTAAAGTGTTGCTGAATTTTGCTATAGAGAGAGGTTTATTATTCCGCGATGCACACCAGTCTTTTTTGTAGAATTCGTATAGGGCTCTTTTTGATGTCCATTCTGGTAACAAATAAAGCTTTAATGTAGATTTGCGGCAATAGTGGGATTCCATTTTTGGTATATTGTTCAAAAACTCTTTAAGTGATTCTACCTCTGCTTCGTGGGGATTTTTTCTGGCAGATGCATTTTGGTTTTCATTGTGAGAGGTATTTTCTTTACCTTTTTTCCAGTTCCAGATGGTCATTTTGGTGATACACAAAGTGTTTTGAAACATCGTTTTGCAGACCCTCACACGACGTTCGTCATTCAAATGCAAGTTATAAATCATTGAGCTTTTTCTCTTTGTAATAGATGGGTCTTTTCTATCTCTTGGGCGTTTTGTAGGCATCTCTTGTACAAGACTATTTACGAAAACCTTCTTTTCTCCCCAAGTCATCCCCCAAAACTTTTCATATATTACTTTTCTATCATCTTCTGTAATTTTACAGCATTTTAAAGCACTTTTGTCATTTGTCTTACATTTGCATCGAGGTTTAAGCACTCGCTTATTCTTTAGTGTTTTTTCCCATTTCCCGTCAACTTTTTTTCGTCCAATATACTGCCTCCCCTTTTCCCGATTAAGTTTGTTTTTGTATTCATTCCATGTTGCTTTGTTAACCTGACACCTTTTTCTTCTCTTAACTCTCATTGGTTGTTCTTCACTATTAGAATCCGAGTGCTCAGAATAGGGTACAAGTTGTTCATTAATGTAGTCACTATCATCGCTTATATAGTTGTCAATCAAGGCAGCATTGTTATCATGACGTGGTGTAACCTGTGAATTTGTAGCTGGTCCGGATGATTCCATGGAT
Organism: Noctua janthina; assembly: GCA_963576755.1. Classification (NCBI taxonomy): domain Eukaryota; kingdom Metazoa; phylum Arthropoda; class Insecta; order Lepidoptera; family Noctuidae; genus Noctua; species Noctua janthina. The sequence goes on from OY755061.1 coordinate 15,030,881, forward strand.
GCTTCAGTAACCAATGTTAACAGGCCGGAATTCAGAGATGAACCTTCGGCTATTGGTTCCATTTCCGTGATCCCCTCTGTAAGAGCATCAGATGTTAAAGCCCCATCAGCTAGTGGAGGAATTTCCATGACCACTTCTGTAACAGCATCAGATGTTGCCGCATCATCAACTAATGGGACAATTCGCATAATTACTTCTGGAACAGCTTCAGATAATGACGAATCAGCAGCCAGTATAACAGGCATATTTTCAATCGATTCCTTTGTGAAAAATATTATATCATTTTGACGACTTCGGTTGCAAGCAGCTTCAACCATTTTTTTCGCCCTCGACATTTTCTTTGTCTACAATATAAGTAACAATCCCATTAAATATTTTTAACATTAATTTACCTAAAAACACAAAACTGGTAACTCCCAAATCAAGAACAAATTGTCACAACAAAAAATGGCCAACTCCATCATCGCACTTTTGTAGGTTATTTATGGTTTTCTTTTTGAGTATTCACAACATTAAACCTTATTTAAATAAATTCACTTACCACCAATTCCATGTATTGTTTTCAGGTTAAACTATCTGTTATTTACGCACATTGACAAAAATATAAACTCAAGCCACGAAAACCTGTTCTTTCTTGCACGCCGTCCAGTACAAAATGGCGGCTGGCACCGGAGTTAGCCACTTTGACGTGTTGCTATGTCAGTGTTGGGAGTTGCCCAATTTACGTGCACGCGATTTTTTCGGTAATTTTGAAAGCTAGGAAGTTGTTTCATTTTGCATACCGTAAGTGGCAACTCCGCGTACTCGATGACATCAAAACATGATTTTGGGTCAAAAGTGGAGTTAGCCGGTTTGCAGGTTAAGCCATCGACATGCAATAAGGATTCAAAGAAACGTATTCTTGCGTGGAGGATCGATAGCCCGAATTTTAGACTTTCTGGGTCTACTTCCATTCTTCTGTTTAAATTATTAAAATTTTTGGAAGTTAGCCTACAAATATAACACGCAACTCATAGTTGAAGATGTATTGGTAGCTGCATTGCATACCTTGGCGTCTACCATTGTTGGTAGTAATTTATGTGTTACGTAAATTATTCCACTGGATGTTATGTTGGTATTTCTGTTTTTGTTAATTTTTTTGCTTTATTATCTATATATTCAAATTCTTCATTACATGTCCTGGATTTAGCTAATAAATCTTATTCTAATGAAATTAATTCTGTAGAATCTTGGAAATGAAGGCAGTGGATTTTGCCATATCATTTTTTTTCTTCCATTAACTGTAGTTTCTAATCGCAATGGTACGAGAGAACTCTGAAATATGTTCGAGTCACTGTCCGCAATATTTTTAAATTTTTGCTTATATTGCGATTGTTGAGAACCATCGCAGCCCCATTTTATAATTAAAAGAAAATGTTTCTTTTCTTCTTCAGTACAGCTGTATATTACATCTTCCAAATATTTACACAACCGTAAACATGTATGGTTGAGTAAGGGCCGATTTTTCAATCCTCAGATAAACAGTTAGATAGTACTTATCAGACAGATAACAAAATATTGCATTTTTCAATCGTCAGATAGGCTCTATCTGGTCATTAACGGCCCTAACTGACGAATAAATCTATCTGCCTCTTTGACGGCCAGATAAATGTCTATTCAATAACTAGATCTATTGGCGTTTAGTTTGAGGTTATTTCTTCTTTTTCTAAAGTAATATCAAAATTATGGAAATTTTCGATACTGTTGACGATCTGGCAATTGAAGAAGAGGGTATAATGTATGAATATTTAAATACTGAAAGGAAACAAAGAGTAATCAGACCAAGGCCCCACCAGTTTGCCATGTGGGATTCAAAAGAATTTCATCGCCGTTACAGACTTTTAAAGGAATCGGTACTATATTTGCTTCCCCTGATCAGTGATAAAATTAAGCACGAAACACAAAGGTAAGTTCAAACTAGTTTTTACAATTAATAATGGTGATCTAAGTAGGTAACATTCCTACAAAATAGTTGTAAATATAATTGTTATTTCGCTAACTATAAAACACTTACCAACACTTTATTATTGTTTCAGGAACCAATGTATCTCACCCATGTTGCAACTGCTTATTTCTCTACGATTTTTTGCCACTGGGAGCCTTTACATCACTGTTGGAGATTTTGGTGGCATTCACAGCTCCACTATGTGCCGTATCATAAAAAAAGTTGCTGAAGCCATAGCATTTTTGAGGCCAATATTCATTCAGTTGCCAAGAGGTAGTGAAGAAATAAGAAAAATTCAGGAAGAATTCTATAAAATAGCCAGATTTCCTAGAGTGATTTCAGCCATAGATTGCACTCACATTAGGATTCAGTCGCCTAGTGGAAACACGGCAGAGCAATTTCGTAACAGAAAAGGCTTTTTTTCCTTTAATGTTCAAGCAATGTGTTCAGCAGATTTGCTATTTCAAGATATTGTAGCACGTTGGCCCGGCTCCAGCCATGACAGCATGATATTTGCAAATTCATCAGCTAAATTTCATTTTGGGAATGGTGAATTTGGCAATGGAATTGTACTTGGTGATAGTGGTTATGAACAAAGTAATTACCTATTGACTCCTTTTCAAGAACCAAACAGCAATACCAACTCAGAGTTTGTATAATGAATCACAAATACGAACAAGAAACGTAATAGAAAGATGCTTTGGTGTGTGGAAACGACGCTTCCCAGTTTTAAGCATAGGTTTAAGATGTAAGCTACCACTAGCACAAGATATAATTGTAGCCTGTGCAGTATTACACAACTTGGCAAAAATGAAAAATGAAGAGGAACTGCCAGAGGATCCAGAAGTAAATGTTCCACCACAACCAATGTTTGCCCCCACCATAGTCAATACCACTGGTGAAGAAAGGCACATGACTAGAAACATTGTGCTAGAATATTTCAGTTCCTTGATAATCTAAATTATTAAGCTTATTATTTCAAAATTAAACAAATTTTACTTTCAACAAGTATTTATTTTCTTTTAAATATATGTGTTGTTGTTGTTAATTTATCAAGTCTGCCAGTGACACTTGCTTTTGTAACTGTGTCCGGTTTTCATAGAGTTGATACTCTTGTTTTTAGTGCCTTTGGATGCCATTTGACCCATTTATTTTCTGAAAACATAAGTTTAAATACCATCAAACAATATTAATATCACACCTATTATTTTACTTCCTGTAGAATCTGCAAAATTATGAATTTTGCTTACAACGCTGGTTCATAATTTTGCAACTCGCTACTTTTTCCAATATTAATATTGCAAAAGCATAATAGTACCTTTTTGAGATTCATTATCCTCTTCATTTATTTCCAGGATTAGTGACTCGTTCATGTCTAAAATAATACAATTGAATAAATAACATCACTGAAATTAACATATTATATTAATTATGAATGCTGTTTGCACCTACTATAACTTGACTATTACAGCTGTTGTAAGGTGTGTTACAACAATGTGAATAGGATGGACTATCTGTTTGAGAGTAGTGAAAAAAACAGGATACACACCTGGTATTTTTATATCGGCATGGGTATTGCTCTGTGCTTCATTTTGCTCAGAATTTATCTCCAATCCGAAAGAGTTTATTTCAATTGCATTCAGCACATTCTCATGGGCAATTGTTGGTACTGGAAATGAATATAAAGTAACATTAAAAAACTGAAGTATATATATAATCAGATAACAAGGAACTAGGATGAATTCCTAATGTTTTTCAAATTATAATGAATAGCTACGTGTAATAATATCACTGTCGTTACGCGCTTCCAGGCCTGTGGTATTAGAGCAAATGCTCAGCACCTTTTCTTCAACTTCATTAAAATCTGGAGCATTTGAAGGTCCTCCTCCAGTCCTATACATCTCCTGTCGTTGCACAGAGGACTTCTTTTTGGTACTTTTTTTGATACCTTCATACTTTAGCTTTAATGTCTTCCATGTGCGAATACTAGTGGATATTCCACATGAGTTAAAAGAACTCTCAATCTTCTTCCAAGCCGCATCTTTATCTTTATTAGTCACCGCACCAGTCTTCTTATTTTCGACAATATGTTTGTGCTTGTCGACTAGAGTAACGAGCAATTCCACTTCAGCAATATTGAAATTAGCTGCGCGCTCTCTTTTCTTAGATTCCATTATTATCAAAATAATAACAAGTTACTGACAATAAACCAAACTACAAAATCACCACACGAGAAAATAAAAGATGCACGGGATCATCACGGGATGCACCACGAAAAATTTATAGGTTATATCTAAACGTCAAATAAACGAATGTCAAAGCATTTGCTGTCCTCTTCTAACACACATTACACCGTATACGTGTTTCACGCTTCCACAATATTACAGTGAAGTTAGCAACTATAATCTACAGATAACTATTCGCTTGCTATCTGGCCATTGAAAAATGCAACAATTTTATTTGTCCTTTTATCAGTCAGTTAAGTTAATTCGCTAGTTAGTTATTTGTTGAGTTATTCGATGATTGAACAATCGGCCCTAAATCTTGTAAGAGAACTTCCGCACATGTCTCTGTAACTCTCATTGACTGTTCTACTGGATAGCAATCGGTTTTTGCTTTTATTTATCAAAGAGTAGCAAGGGTTGTGCGCACAACTCCATATTTGAATCTCTTAAAAATCAAAACATCGAACCTACATACATTAACTTACTACAAAAAAATATACCAAAATAGCACAGCAGCCATCAAAATAAACACCACAGGACCATAATTCCCTATCCAAAAAGGGGTTAAACAGGGCGACCCTCTTTCTCCAAAGCTCTTCACAGCCACGCTTGAAGAAGACTTTAGAAAACTAAATAGCACTTGGAGGGACAAGGGCATCATCGTGGGCGATAGAAGATTAACAAATCTCCGCTTCGCCGACGATATTGTCCTATTCTCCTCCACGGCAGCAGAGTTATGCCTAATGCTCGACCAACTGAGTAATGCCAGCCTCGAGGTCGGACTCGCGATGAATATGACGAAGACCAAGGTGATGACCAACAGCACCAAGCGCAACATAGGAATCGGGGGTGTGAGGATTGAATATGTCCATGAGTACATTTACCTCGGCCAAATAGTCTCCTTCCAGGCAAGACAAGATAAAGAAGTTGCACGACGCACCGATAACGCCTGGAAGAGCTATTGGTCGATGAAGCAAATCATGAAGGGACCTCTCCCTCTCTCACTGAAGAGAAAACTCGTGGACATGTGCATTCTTCCTACCCTCACCTACGGAGCGCAGACATTGTCACTAACCAAGCGTCAAAAGTCCGCACTCGGGGTCTGTCAGCGAGCAATGGAGCGTAGTATCCTTGGAGTTAAACTTACTGATCGTATAAGGAACTCTATACTGCGTTCCAAAACACAAATTGCCGATGTAAGTCACACGGCTGCCAAGCTTAAATGGAACTGGTCTGGCCACATCTGTCGCATGCCGGAGGAGCTATGGGCTAAAGTAATAACACAATGGGTCTCAAACAGCAGCAAACGGCAACGCGGCAGGCCCAGGAGATGGCGGGACGAACTCGACTCTTTTCAGAAAGATTGGCGAGCAACAGCACTGGATAGGGATAAGTGGGAAGAGGGAAAGGAGGCCTTTGCCCTGCAGTGGGACACAAATGGCTGATAATAATAATAGTAGCAAGGGTACGAGGGCGGGTCAATAAGTCCGTGACTTTTGGAATAAAACACAGATTTTTTGATAAAAAAATAATTTTATTTTTCAACGTAGTCTCCCTTGAGCTCTATACACTTTGTCCAACGCTTCTCCAATTTTTTTATCCCTTCCAAAAAAAATGATTTGTCGAGGTCCTCAAAATAGGCCTTTGTTTGCGAGATGACTTCATCATTGGAGTCAAATCTTTTTCCACCAAGCCATTTCTTCAGGTTTGGGAACAAGAAGTAGTCGCTCGGAGCCAAATCTGGAGAATAGGGCGGATGAGGGAGCAATTCATAGCCCAATTCATGGATTTTTGCCATGGCAACTGCACATGTGTGCACCCTTGCATTGTCTTGGTGGAAAAGAACTTTTTTCTTGGCCAAATGAGGTCGGTTTTTTTTCAAATCGTCATTGAATCGGTCCAATAAGTTGGCATAATATTCCCCATTGATTGTTCTTCCCTTTTGAAGGTAGTCAATGTGGATTATCCCGCGTGCATCCCAAAAAACAGTCGCCATAACTTTATTGGCTGACAAACCCACCTTGGCCTTCTTTGGCGCCGATTCACCCTTAGAAACCCACTGTTTTGACTGTTGTTTGGTTTCTGGTGTGTTGTGATGGATCCATGTTTCGTCCACGGTTACAAAACGGCGCAAAAACTCCTCCATATTGCGATTAAACAACGCCAAAGCTTCCTGTGAAGTTGTTACACGATTGCGTTTGTGGTCGACTGTGAGCAAACGCGGCACCCATCTTGCGGAAAGCTTTCTCATGCCCAAGTGATCATTCAAAATTGAAACCACTGAGCCATGCGAGATCCCTACGGCTTCCACAATCTCTCGCACTTTCAATCTTCGGTCGGTCAACACCATATCGTGAATTTTTTCGATTGTTTCGGGTGTAGAGACCTCAACTGGGCGTCCAGGACGTTCGGCATCTTCAGTGCTTGTACGGCCACAACGAAATTCAGTAAACCACTTTTTTACCATTGAAATCGATGGTGCAGAGTCCCCATAGTATTTATCAAGCTTAGCCTTGGTCTCGGTAATGGTTTTTTTTCGCAAGAAATAATGCTTAATAAGCACACGAAATTCACTTTTTTTCCATTTTCTCCTCAAATTAGTGAGTAGTCTGATAAAAATAGCTGTCAAACACAAACTGACGCAGCAAGTTTAAATTTTGACAGGAGTCAACTGACAGATGCCTGTTGACAGGAGCAGTGTTGCTGTTTCAGTAAAGAGGTCAGAAATTCAAAAAGTCACGGACTTATTGACCCGCCCTCGTATATATTTTTATTTGCGCTGTGTAAAATTTCCCACTGTCTTCTACTGAAATCTCCTTCGACGAAAATAGCTAAGGCTTCAGATGGTAAATGCTTTTTTATTTTACTTTGATTATTATTTGAAGAAATTAAATTTCTTTTATTATTTTAGATGCATCTTTATTTCCTCCGGCACGTTGACTGATTTGAGCAGCATAAGTCAACTCATCTGTTGATACAGTATCTCGAAGACCTTTTGTTTTTCTTCGCTTGGATCTATCACTGGATTCCCCGAATTCCTTTGAAGGTCGACCCGGTTTTCCTATAGTCAAGAGGGCGATTTTGAGATTATTTTGAAGCCAATGTTCTTTTTTTTTAGAAAGCAGTCATGCTTGTAGTCTGCTGCTACCCCTTTTCGTTTAAATTCACATTTGAAATGGCTCAACGTATGTTTTAATGTCTCCAGCTTACTATCTGGACATTTTGTTATCTGTATAATTTTGTTTTCCAAAAATAGCACCTTAGCATCAATTTTCTTGTCAGGGCATTCTTGCACGATATCATATAACTGCTTATTTGACATGTTCTTGAAATTCCCAATGGAATCTAAAAATAAAAAGAGAATTTACTGTAAATACTCTTGTTTTAAATTAATAATTAATTTAATTTGTTTAGCACACATTCAAACAAAATGGACAATTATTGTCCATTTAGTTTGAATGTGTGCTAAACAAAATGGCGGAACAAAGCGGAATATTTTCTTTCACAATTCTCTTTCGGAAAGTCTAAACTTTATTTAAAACAATAGATCTTTACTCGCAAATGCTTGGAACACATTCAAAACCTCTTCCGATTTTTTTCTTTTTTATTAGACAAAGAGATTATTTTGGTATCCTTTGCGAAATTAAAAAAAAAACATGTCAAATAAGCAACTTTACATTTTTCTATAACTGAAATAAAATGATATTATTTATGTTGTTACATACCTTGAACTTCCATATTCGTCGTGTTTATCCCACCAACTATTAACAAAACGACTAAAACTGTAAATGTTAGGAGCACAAAAAATAAGGTTATCGAGAAAACAATGGACCGCACTGGACGACGACTGAGTGCCGACTACCTGTGTGCCGCGCGGTGAAGGGATAAGCGCGCGGGGGGTGCGGTACGTTATGAACAGGTTATTTACCTGTCAGAAAGTGATGGTTGCTTTGAGTTAAGTCACATTTTGAATATTCGACTTATGGCCAGGTTTTTATGCCAATACTCGTATGTGCGACGCTTCGATGTTTCCTGATTTTCGTTGAGCGTATGTTAATTCTTAGATTGGCACTTGTTCTCGAAGTTCTTCTGTTTTTCACGTCTTGCTGCGATCACTTAATTCCTAAATGACTTGCTTGGTCGCCCTTGTTTTGATGTAGACATTATTGACCAGCTATGGATTGTTATGGCACTGTCCAGCCAGTTTTTATTTTGACTTAGGAAACGTGCGTCTGTATTGTTGGCTAAGCTCCATCTTTGCTTTAAATCGGATTTAAAATGTCTCAGATCATCCGTTATTATTCGAAACTCATTTTCTGGACATTTCGCAATCTCCTTAAGTCTTTGTTCCATGTCCAACAATTTTTAATCTAATTTTCGTTTAGTGCTTTCCCTAAAAAGCGTGTATAACGATCTTTAAGACATTTGGATGTCATATGGGGCCGAACCTAAAATGAAAAACGAACTCTTAAGTCAATGTAATAAAATACAAACTGACTTTAAAAAAAATGGTGGCAAGATGGGTGACATATTTGTATTTAGGTAGCATAACAAATATCTACAATTAGCTAAAAAAAAAAGTTTATTGTATATTTATGGCCCAATCATGCCCGGAACACGGTTTATTACAAAAACACCTTTTTTCGGAACAGTTAAGTTAAAAATATCAATATTTTAGTATTAGTCATTTAATTATCAAAAGGAACAATCATATTTTAGTATCATAATTAAGGACATACCCTGTGCTTCGGTACCCATTGACAGTGTTCACAAATATCTCCACAAAGACTCAAAACACAAAATGCAAAGTTGCTATAAAAGCCCGGTTCCTATAAACAAGAAACTAGTCGTTTTGCTTACGGATAGTAGTATTTTCTACGAGTCGTATGCCAAAACCATTCCTATAAAAAACGTTTCGTAAGTTAAGTTACCGATAGATCAGTACCTACGGATGGTAGGGTTACGAATAACGAACAGTAAGGCAAATGTATGCAGATGTCGGGCGATGGTGTTCCTATATTAAAAAAGAAACGTCAACGAGCTGTAAAAGTTACGGAGTCGTTAACAATTTGTTTACCGCCCGATTTACTTTTTCTGCGTTATTTACTTTAAATAATTGTAAAATGTCTCGTTCAGATAGTGAATTAAGTGATTTAGAAATGTTATCGGATTGGAGTAACTCCGAATGCGATGAAGAAAGTGGTTCAAATCGACATAATTACAAAACGAGGGTCGATCATTTTAGTATCTTGGTTAATAATGAATTCCAAGTTAGGTTTCGGCTAGATAAGCCGTCTGTACAAAGTTTACTCGCTAAAATTCAGATGAATTCGATGATTCTCAGAACTAAGGCGCATATTACAGCATGATAAAGTATGTTTTGTGGCCAAATAATTGAATTCAGTACCTATAGGTACTGAATTCAATTATTTCCTGACCGCTTTTCTGTTCTGAGGCGGCTTTCTCCTCGGCAAGCTTCTGCTGCAATCGCTCGGAACCGCAGGGCGTGGTTGGGGCTGACATGGAGGATGCCTGCCGGTCGGTTGCGGTCTTTTCGGCATCGTTACGGGGAGATTTTAGGAAGCTTAAGTCTTCCCCCCTGTCCTCGTAAACTACCACCTCATAGTCTTCTGAGGCTTTGATGCATCCGTACCGATCGGCAACTCTCCCTCTATCGTAGCCAATCGCCATTGCGTCTATGCTGATCATTCGAGGGCATCCGCTCGCTGACCGGCCAGCCTCCCCGATTTCGGTGAGCAGGGAGCATGCTTGTGCAAACGGAGTTTCCTCACGCCACTCGAATAGTGCGATCGTCTTGTTTTGTGATCGCACTAGACGGTATCGGTGTTCGGCAACTTCCGCTTCGGGTAACGCGTTGAACTTTGAGCGTTTCATGCTCGCTTTTGAGGTGCTCCCGTTGATCAACGCTGCTAGGCCCGGCGATATGGCGACGCTGTTTTCCCTTTCCACGCGGCAGAAGCTTATACCAAGTCTCTCGGCATTCTTGTTCATAAAGAGAGCCACGCCACGGGTTCTGATGACTGGTTGCCCACTCTCTCCGCATATAAGTAACTGGCGTAACGCCAAGGTGCGAGGGTTTGGCGGGGAAATACTGGGGCTGGGCGTATCCGTGGTGACGGCTGTGCTCGTGGTGAACTGTGTTGAACCATTGGCCTTTGCTACGACTTGCACGATTCTGCTCGCGAATTCCAAGAATGGTGTTCTGGTGGCTTTGTTCTCCATGATGGAATGGAGTGTGGACTGAATAACTGAGATCTGGATTTCAGTTTCTAGGTCCATTTGCTCACGACCAAATCTTGGGCACTCGGTAAGCACGTGCCATACTGTCTCTTCATAATTGGGGTCGCAGACGCATGAGGGACTGTCTTTAAGGTGGAAGCGATGGAGATAGGCCCCGAACCCTCCGTGACCGGTCAAAATTTGGACATGGGTAGGTGACAGTGCCATGCCTTTAAGGATCTTCCTTGCCGCCTGAGCGGTGGGGAAAAACACTTTAGTGACCGAACCTGTGCTGGAGGATTCGTACCGCTGCTGCCATTTCTTTACAGTTTCCTCACGAATCTGCCTCTTGATGAAGGATATTGGTACCTTGTCGTAGTCGGGGGCTGTTTTCTTTGTAAGAGCCGCTTTCTTTGCTAACTCGTCCGCTCTCTCGTTCCCAGGAGTACCCACGTGTGCTCTCAACCAAAACAGCCTCACGTCTCTGCCCTCCTCTCGGATTTCACGTACTAGCCTTTTTATACCGAGTGCCAACGGGTGAGTGACAGACGGGCTTCTCAACAAATCAAGCGAAGATCTTGAGTCGCTTAATATGTTGGCGGTGGCCATCCTAGCCGTTCTCACCGTCCTGACTGCTCGATATAACGCGTACATTTCCGATTAAAAGACTGTGTTGTGCGGCTCCAGGCGGAAGGTTGAGTACTTGGATTCCCTGCCATCGTTCCACCAAGTAAAGGCCGCACCGACTTTCCCCTCTATTTTGCTGCCATCGGTGTAAATATGGGGTCCGGTTACTTGGTGGTCACTCAGGGTTTCAGGATCCATGTTCTCGAGGCACTCATACTCAGTTATTATGAGCCGTGATGGGTGGGGGATCTGTAGGGGCCCGGCCTTGCGCTCGACCTCTCTTCCCGGCGGTAGGTACTCTTGGGAATGACCCTTTTTGACCTTGAATAGGGTAGATGCTTCAGTGACCCGGAGGTCCAGGGGCAGTTGGCCTGACAGGATGAGAGCCGATGTCAGAGACACCGTGCGGTATGCTTTGCAGATTTTCTGCGTGAAGCCTCTTTGCAGCGAGTCTAACTGATTTCGTGTCATCAGTTTCTCTGCTGCTGGGGCCCACGCGCTCGCTGCATACAACACGATCGACTCTATCACCGACACGTATATGGTCCTGATTATCTCGCTGTTCAGGCCCCAAGTCACCCTTGCCGCGCACGCTAGTTGTTTGTAGATGTCTGCAGCTTTTTTGCATGTTGCAGTCACGTGCGCATTAAAGGTAAGCTTGTGGTCTATGACGAGTCCCAACAGCTTGATCTCCTCGACAATGGTCAGTCGAATGCCAGACATGTGAATTACAGGGGTGTCGTACTTGAGCTTTTTCGTAATGACCATTGCGTTGGTCTTGTGCGCGGCGAAGCAAAGCTTGTTTCGTACACCCCAGTCTGACACTGTTTGCAGCGTTCTTTGAGCTGACTGCTGCAGGGAGCTGACCTCGTGGGATGAGAAAACGAGGACCACATCATCCGCAAACGCTTGACAATATACCCCCATTGTCGTCAATTCCTCCAAGAGCGAGTCTAGGATAAGGTTCCAGAACGTCGGACCGGCTATTGAGCCCTGGACGCATCCTTTTGTGGTGCCCTTCTCGCTAGTCGCCCTGGCGTAGTTGACCCTGATGTACCGGTCCTCCAGGTATGAAGATACGAGAGCAAAGAGGTTCTTGGGGCATTTTTTGTGTAGCATCTGCATTTTGAGGGCAGGCCACCACGCGTTGTCAAAGGCCCCCTCTATGTCCAGTGATACTAAGAGCACTACTTTTTTGGCTTTTATTTCGGCCCGTATGTGCTCCATTAGGACAAAGAGGGCGTCCTCGGTTCCTCGCTGCGGCATGAACCCGTATTGGTGTGTGTTTAGAGTCGGGAGGAAGTGGTGTTGCAGTCTGCCCACGACGAGCTTCTCGATGATTTTGCCCAGGACCGAGAGTAGTCCTATTGGTCTATATGACTTTGGGTGGGTGTAGTCGTCCTTGCCCGGCTTACGGAGTATGCACACGTGAGCTATTTTCCATTGCTTTGGGAAGTGCGGTAGCGACAGGCACTTGTTGGCCAGCGCCAGGAACACCTCCCTGTTGCAATTTATAGCGGCTGTGCAAATGTCGGCCGTCAGCCCATCAGGCCCTGGAGCTTTCTTTGGATTTTGTCGCTGAAGGACCATTTCCACCTCCGCGGGCGTAAATGGTGGATCGTCGGCCGACAAGCCCTCGGTTTCAGTTGGGGTACGTTCCTCCGCAAGTCTCCGTACCGACGCGTGGTGTTGTTGTTCGGCGTCCACAGAGTCGTCTGGGTAGAACGTTTTTGCCAGAAGATCCGCTGATTGCTGTGGGCTTAGTGTTTCGCCTGCGGTGTTCTTTAGGAGCGTGTCTTCCTGTCTTCTGGCCGTTTTCCTCAAGACCCTGTAAATGCCATCCCACATACTCTCCCGGTCCTGTGTGGAGCAGAACTGCTTCCAATTTTCTGTTGCCGTTTCCGCTGCTCTAGTTAAGTACTCTTGTTTTGCCTTTACGTACTCCTCGATGACCAGGTTCCTTCGACTAGGGGCCGCGTTCCTGATTCTCCTTTTCTTGGTCAGTGTTCCTTGCTTTAACTGTTCGAGAGAATCAGTCCACCAAGGCGGTCTCGAGTCAATTTTTTTGTTCCCCAGTTTCGGTATCGATTTTTTGGCCGAGCGGTGTATTAGGTCGACGTATTTTGAGACGAGAGCATCCAGTTGTTCAGGGTGAGAGACCTCCGATACTGTGGCGGGTGTGATGCTGTGTTCTGACAGGTATGCCTTGAAGCGCGTCCTGAAGTCCGACCACTTTGCCTTTTTGGTGTTATATATGCGTGTAGAGACTGGTTTAAGAGGTTGTAACGCTTTTTCTAGGCGTAATGAGAATGTTATTGCATTGTGGTCGGATGTCGTTATATTCCTGTTCACACGCCAATCCTCAACTCTGCCTAACAGCGACACACTGCATGTGGTAACGTCGACTATGCTCTGGTATAGCCTGTCTCCCCTGTAGCATTCGAAAGTTGGAGTCTGGCCCGTGTTGAGTATCTGTAGGTCTAGTTCAGAGAGGAAGGCGTTGTACGATGCCCCTCGGTGGTCCTCGCTGTTGCTTCCCCACCACTGGCTCCATGCGTTCACGTCTCCCCCCAGCAATATGTTGGATGTGCGTAACTTATTTATTGCCTCCTTGGTTTTGACGAGTAGACTGATACCACTCCAAGCTTTAGCTGACCCACCTTCAGCAGAACGGCTGCAACGTTTTCGCTGACAATCTGAGGGTCATGAATGACTTCCAGGTTGTTCCCGAACACGACGATTGCCGCCTTTACTGGTTTTTGCCGATTGAGAGTGCACTGGATGACTTGTGTGCCGGGGTTTTGCTTCATCACACCTGTTCTCCCAACATAGGGCTCTTGGACAAGTGCGATTGAGATTTCCATCTCTTCGGCCGCATGGTGCAGTTCTGCTGTTGCGAGCTTGGAGCGTTGCAGGTTGGCCTGGATGAACTTTAGCCTGTCTGCTCGTCCTCTTGTGCTTTGCTGGGTGACTGACACATTGTTCCCGTCGTTGCCCTTAGCAATAAGAAACACGCGACCTCGCGATGTTGTCCCATTTCTGCCTCTCTTGACATTCGGAGCTGAACGCCGGATGAACCGTGTCTTTTCCCTCTCTCCCTACTTTGATGCAGTTCACGCAGGCAGGGGGGCCACCGTTTGCCCTGACTGAGCAGTCTCTCCCAGTGTGTGCCTCGCCACAGTATCCACAGCTTTCTTTTACTGCCTTGCAGAGAGTTCTGCCGTGACCGTAGCCTAGGCACTTGGTGCACTGCACTAGAGGAGACTGATCTTCTACTGGGCACCTCTGTATTCCGAGGTGTACCTTTTCCGCCTGCGTGAGCCGCTTCCAAAGCTCTGGGGAGAGTTCGAAGACCGGGTGGCATTCAAGGGGATTCCTCGCGCGTCTTCGGAATCTCAGTTTAAGGACAAGGCCAGCCGGGTCCAGATCTTTCCAAAGGTGTTTATTTTGGGCCTGGAGGAGGTCTATCATCTCTTCGTTGGTATAAGAAGAGAGCACCCCTTTGACGACAATCAGTGGGTTACTAGGCATGGCCTCCTGGACCTTTAGCCCACTGGTGGTCTGGACCCGACTTTTAACGAGGCCGAGGTCTTCTTTGCTCGCGCAGCTTACCACGATCTTCTGGTTGCGTGCTTTCCTCACCTTGTCGACTTTAGCTCCGGCCGTTTTGAGCTCAAGAGCTTCCCTCATTTTCTCTATGACGTTCTCCCCCGTGTGTTTAGGATCTGTCGAGGAGATTATCAACGTATGGTTCGGCCGTTTGGGCGTTTTAGCAGCCTGGGCGAAGGTCTTGGGGCCCTGTTGTAAGGTTTCCGGCTGCTTCAGCTCCGATACTCCCTTTTCAATGGAGGCAAGAGTCCTCTTTACTTCCTCCACCGCGAACTCAGTGTCTAGGCTCGGTGCTGGTTGGGCTGGAAACTGGGGTTCCTTATCCCTCAACACTCTAAGTTCGGAGGACACGATGTCCAGCCTCTCCGACAAGGGCTGGAGGTGTTTAGTCAGATCCAGCGGTGGTAGTTGTTGGGGGGGAGGTATTTCGGACTTCTCCAGAATGGTTCTGATCAACTTTGTCATGGTTTCCATGCCTTCGGCCAGTTTTTCGAGTTTGGGTTCCATGGAGGCCTCGGGTGCTAGGAGAGGGGCAACAAGGGGCTCTGCGGGTGCTTGGAGCTCCTGCCGGATCTTTTCTGTTGCCTGGCGGAGCGTATCCAGCTGGTTTGATATGCTCGCAATGTGGTTTCCCAGCTTTGTAAGGCCCGCCGCTACGGTATCCCATTTTGGGTCCCCATTTGCGGGCGCGTCCAGAACCTTGACTTTCTCGTGTCCAGTTTTTATTGGAGCTGTCAACGACTCGATCGACTTCCTGACTTCCTTTATTTCCCTGAAAGGCTGTTCTGTCTCGTACCCGAGCCAGTTTCGGATATCTTTAGCCTCCTTCAGCGTTCCGGAAATGTCATTTCGAGCGTAACCCAGCTCGGTGATGAGTTTCTGCTGGTATTTTATCACCTCTTCTCTGTGAGAACGCTCCACTTGCACTAGTTCTCGGGCGTGTCGAGAGCGCTCCTTCTCGAGGTTATATTTGTGCCTCGCTCGAGAGTCGGACAGGGAAAGGACGATCTCGTAAAGCCCTTGCAGGCTGTCGTGGCAAGTCGTCCTGTACTCCTTCTTCATATTTCCCGATGCCTCCAACGCACCCTTCCATTCTGCAGTAGAGAGTTAGCCTCTCTCGTCGCCATGTCCATTTCTACGCCAGTCCCTCTTCTCGGTGTGCTGTAGAGAAGACTGGCCCTTTTCCGTGCCTGATGGTCGGTGATGGAAGATACGACAGAGCTCTCCTCGTCTGACAGGATGCGGTGTGGTGGAGATATGCCCATTTGCTCCCAGTTGATTACTTTTGACTCCGCCGTCTCTGCTACGTCACATTTCTCCGGCAGAGAGAGATTGTCAACTGACGACGCAAGGTTACCGTCCCCTGCAGCTGGTTCCGAAGCTGCTTTTGACACTTCAGGCAGATCCCGTGGAGCGGACTGTTGAGCAAGCCTCTCCGACGTAGTGGACTTTGCTACGTTTTTAAGGACTGTCGTCCGCAACGGTCGCGCCTTCGGTGCGACCTCCGCAGCTGACTTACGGATTGTGGGAACGGAAGACATCTTTAAATTTTAAATTTAGGCTTAGAAACAGTATATAAAACAATAACGAAACAGAACAAATGACAGTATTATAAATTTATAATTGGATAATATTATTATTATTTTTTTTTTTTTTTTTTTCTTATCTATGTGATGGACTCACCCTAAATAAGTTTCGACAGCTTTGTACGCAGTGATGATGCTGTCCTCTCGATGTTTTTGACGCGATGTTTTGGCGTTCTGACGCTTGATGGACTGCGTCTATGTTGTTATCCGGAGCACACGCCGCTGCGCGACAGACAAATGTGCCTCTAGCGTCTGATTTGCTGCAGTGCAGTAACCCAGGTCGATCCCGATAGATTCCTGAAGCAGTACCTCCTTTGCTATGCTTTTTCTCGCAATTCCGCTGGAGCCAGATTGTTCAATTTTTCCTCCCGAATCGAATGAGCCTAATCTCGATATAGTTATCTCTAACGGTTCCAGAGATAGGCTTCGGGGGGGTGAGGCAACCAAGAGGGGGAGGGGGGGGGAGTGGAGTGGAGCTTATTTATGAAAGCGGGATATGTGGAGGGGGGAGGGGTTGCTGAGGGTGGAGGAATGCAGGGGTGTAGGTTAAATAGTTCTTTAGGGGGGAGGGGGGATGGTCTTGCTTTCACGACTCAGAGGAGCCCAAACACGGGTGTCAAACGTCAAAGCATGACGAAGGTCCCTTGGGATTCCAAGGAGAGGGAGGGTATTTTTGGGTGGGGTGAAGTGGTACAGGAGAGGGCTGGTTTTGAGGGGGTGGGGGGAAGGCCCTTGTTTCCCGGTTCAGGCAAACCCAAACACGGGTATTCTAGGACTGCGGGATGAGGAGTGCCCTAGAGGTTACCTGACGGCTTGGGATGTGGTCTTCAGCGCCGCGAGGCAAAGTCCTCGGGTCGGCTTTGAAGGCTTCAGGTAGGTCCGATCTGACGTGTGTGACGTTTTCCCTCGTGTGTGTTTGTCGAATCGTCGAGGTTTGAGGTTAGAACCACGTGCTTCTTAAGGTTAATTTGGTAGATTTGGCTACCTAATAACTTCTCTGCTGGTGATCAGATCTTAGCGATCTTGGTGTCGTTGAACAGGAAATTGCAATGCCTCACTAGCAATGTACACGGTTAACAAGGAAAACTAACCTCTGGATGTAAAGAGATCCTCAAAGTTGATGACCTGCAGCAGCCGATCCTGGTGACCTATGACCTTGCCCACAGGAATCCTGGTGAATCAGACACTTGCTAACTGCACTGCAACTTTTAAACACGCGCAGCTCAATAATTGCGATTTTTACGAATTTTTTACGTGGAGCTGATGTTATTGCGACCGCGTATGGCAGTGTACCTAATTTTATTTTTTCAGCTCAGTGTGAAAGTTGTATGGAAACAAATGGCTGCTTGCAGGCACTGCATATCCACTAAAACCATACTTATTAACACCTTTGTTAAAACCTCAAAGTAGAGGGGAACAGCTTTATAATGAAGCCCACATTCGAACTAGAAACTGTATTGAAAGGTATGTTTATTCCAATTTGTCTCGGGTCTTTTGGTGTCAGGTTCAAGATCTCATGCTCCAAGTCGGGCAGTGTTATATTACTGTACTAAAAATAATTTTTTTTTTTTTTATTGCAGGTGCTTTGGAGTGTGGAAGAGGAGATTTCCAGTAGTAGCTTTGACATTGCGTTTGAGTCTGTTACGAGCAAATGCAGTAATTATAGCTACTGGTGTGTTGCATAATACCTGTCGATTAAACAGTATAGCTGATGTACCACCAGAGGTAGAAATTCCTTCTGCAGAGGAAATGTCTGTACCAGATACTGCTAAAGAACCAGATTACACAGATAGAGCAACACTGATTTAAAATTTCTTTAATAAGTGAGTAATAACAATCTGTACAGCGCTAAACTAAGGTGTCAAGTTTGAATCCTTGTCTGTGTTAAAGTACTGTGCACTGACATTGTTTAATAATTACTTTTATCTTATTTCAGTTTATTATAAGAAAATCTACTTATCTGCCAGATACAAAATAAAGTCTATAAAGAAATGATTGTTATTGAAGGACAGCTTAGTTATATCTTATGGCTGTTATTGTTCCTTGGTTTGTTTAGTGTTACTAACATAGGTTTAAGGTTATTTTTAATTATTTTTACTAACCAATACAATTTGTTTTTTTATCATTATGTATGTTAATCTGTAAGGTATATCTATGGGATAAAGTTGCCTGGAAATAAATGAGTGTTGTTGTTGTTTATAGAGAAATATTGTTATTTTAAGTAGCTATAATGTTAGTTATTGAAAGACACAAAGGAGGATGGGCAAAAATGTATGGAAGCTGGTACACCCCTCCAATAGCAATGACATATATGTCGTTGTATAGGTCTTTGTAACTGAAACAACATTTACTATGACAGCTTTGTTGAAATGTTTGTCCGTTCTGAGTTATAGGTTAAAGAATAAGGTAAAAATGAATACTTCCTATCTTAGTGTCTGAGAATAAATAATACAATGTCGTTGTTTATTAATGTATTTAATCATTATCCGTACAAATAATCATTATCATTATCATCATCATCATCATCACCACCATCATCATCTTCATCATCATCATCATCAAAGTATAAACAATAGTTAAACAATCGTTCTGCATTGCTTATAATGCACTGGATCAAAGTGTTCATGTACTGTAATTGTTAATGTAATTGTATATACGTATATACATATTTTCTTTTCTTTTTTATTATCTAAAATAACGTTATTAAGGAACATTGCCGGTGCCGTAAATTCTACATGAACCGCGAATGCTAAATACCATATAATCGAAGTAATATGCGCGCATGTGCCCATTGTGCTTCGT
The DNA here is from genome assembly GCA_963576755.1 of Noctua janthina. Taxonomy (NCBI): domain Eukaryota; kingdom Metazoa; phylum Arthropoda; class Insecta; order Lepidoptera; family Noctuidae; genus Noctua; species Noctua janthina. The sequence continues at coordinate 15,049,954 of OY755061.1, forward strand.
CCCGATAAACAAGTACAGTAGTGTTGTACGATGTTGTTGCTGTCTTCAAAGAAGTTATTATTTATTAAAATATAGCAATAATATAACCGTGCTCTGACATGTCGGGACTGTATGCGCCCACGTAAAAGCCACACTTCTTCATGGATTCCGTAATCTGGCAAGTCATCCAGTCGATTCTCTATATAGGTCTCTATAACGTATAAACCGTTTTGAAGATGTTCCCCGCACTAAGATTTAGCTAGTTTCAGCTGGTATGTACCCAAAGCCAGTACAATTATTTGATTTTCGGTAAGCCTTGGGAAGTTTTTAATATTAATAGCTTCCAGTCTTTGAAAATCAGCCCTTCGGCTATTCAAACGTTTCCTTTCAACATATGTATGTAAAAGATTTTGTGAATCGACTGTTTCTCTTATACGACTCCAGAACTCTTCTGCATGTACACTGTCTACTATTGGTGCATGGAAGGTATTTATAAGGGATGGAGCAATTCGAAAATCGGCAAACATGTGTGGCAGAGCCCTATTAAAATATTTTTGACGCAACAGTTTGTAATCACGTTTGAATCGGCCGTTCACCACTTCCACTACCCATCTGCATAATGTGACAGCTCGCGATTCATTTGCTTGCTCAGTAGTGAGCTGTGACTCTTGACGATCTTTGCTTGGAGGCACATAATATTCATAGCCACATGCTTCGATTGCATCCAAGCTATCTCTAAACCCACGGTCCAAAATAAATGCATCATTTTCTTGTAGAAAACAATGCAATGGATGTTCTTCATCACTCATGATATCTAACATTATCTGTGCATCAGTTTTCGTGGCAGCATATGGCCCCATAACATCAATGATATAGCCATCTGAGCTCACAATCAAAAATGGCTTTAGAAGGTTTGAGAACTTGTGCAGGCTATAAGTCTGTCGCTGAAATAAAAAGTTGCTACTTTTGTTGATATAAACGTAAGTTCCATCACATATTATAATTACTTTCGTATTTTCATCATTACCGAAAAGTTTTTTTGGGATAAATAGATTTCTCTCCAACACATTTCTTCTGTCGATGTGATCCAGTCCCAGGTGAAGTGGTACATATTCATTAGTAAGACATTCACGAGCAATAGATAAATGACGTTCTAGAGTTCTCCTCGACATATTAAATAACACGCCACGCAAGCCTTTCATCCGAATCACCTGTACGAAGTTTTGACAAATATATACCTAATACAGTTCTTGGATCATTGCATCTCTGGCTGAGTGAAGGAGTTTGCTCCAAAATGGCATTGAATTGATCGCCATTACATCCAACCCAAAAATGCATTTCGTCATTATTCATAGAACCTGGTACTCTAAAATTCAATCTCGATCCACGTTGCGCAGCTGCTCGCATTAAGTTACAAACATCACTAAAGTGGTATGCAGTAAAATAATGAGTGGTGTTGCAAAAATCCGGCAACTCATCCCAATTGTTTTCTTCAAAGTGTTCTTGACAAACTCGAGCACCGTCGGGGATAAACAACTTGTATTCACAAAAGATTTGAACTTTAATGGCCTCTGGTATTCGGTGTCGGGTGTCATTACCACAGTTGTTGAAGATACAATGCGCGGGATTATTAGAAGCTCTCATGTACTCGGGAACATGAAGTTTGTTAGCATTTTCTCCACCAGGAACATTAGCTTCTTGCACTTCTGGCACAGCAGGTGCTCTAACGGCATTATCACCTCTCTGCCAACATCGATGGCATACGCGTTGCGTGTTGTCGAACACCACCTGAAAATGGCATAACCCGTCAAATAATTCAAATGTCCAAGTCAAAAAAATCAAAGTCTAAATAATCGATTTCTCAAAACTCGATGCTTTTGCGAGTTTGTATTTTTGATAACAAGGTGGGTTGCATTGTTTATTAATACTTTCACAATAAACATCTTGCATTTTTGTCAAAGATATGTACCTTTTACCATAAAACAGGATTTATGCATTCTGTCCAACTGGGATCGACCAATAAGAAAGAAAAGAAAGAAAAATAGTTTATTTATTATAGAGCAGACGTATTAAAAAAAAGTGAAATAAAACTAATTAAAGACTCAATATACAAAGATACAATTACAGCATAGATTAACTATATGTTAACTAATACATTATTATTACTTCCCTAGCCTTAATACCCGGCCGACGAGTGACCGCGCTGAACATTGTTTAACTTATGATCTTTGTTAATACATGGGTATTTTATGTATCTGCGAGCACAGCAATGTCAAAATTCAAATCTATTAAATTATTATACTAACAGTAATACTAACCTCCAATGCTGCATTTTCTTGTATATACGCAACAAGCTCTGGTCGCACTCTTGGAAGATTGTCCGTTAAAACATGTTGTTGGTACCTTCCGCGATAGAGCCCTCGCCTACACATAACACAATTGTTTTCCATCTCAACGTATTAACCCAAATCGATAAACAGTTCAGTATTCCAGTGTGATAGCCGAATTCAACAAACAGAGCAGATAACAGTGTCCAAGTGATAGCCGGGTCAACAATATAAACAGATATCACCAGGAGTATACTACGTGAGCTCGACAAATGGATGTGCGATTAACGCTTATGCGACAAAACTGTACTGCGACTCACCATAGTTCGAATGCACGCTTGTGCGACACACTGAAGATCGATATCACTCTAGTGCGACAAACGATTGCGCGACAATAGTTCGACACTAGCGACACTACGGTAGTGCGACAGTACTGTATTTCGACAGAACGTTAATGAGGTATACAGCAGTTTGACACTACCCAAATGCGACAAACGATTATGCGATACTGCCGTCTGTAGATATTAAACGAAAAATAGGAAAGCATTTACTTCATCTACATAAATAAAAACGAATCGTCGAAATGTATAGTTGTAGTAGTTGTGATAATTGTAGTAGTTGTAGTAGCAGTTGCAGTTGCAGTAGCAGTTGCAGTTTCAGTAGCAGTAGCAGTTGTTATTGATTCTGAGACGGTACGATGTTCGCCGAGGGAGCTAGTGTATAAATAAAACAAAGTAATACAAAAAGCTATGTATGTATGTTATGAAAAAAAAAAACATAAAACAAAAACGATTCGATTTGATTAAAAAAACAAACAAACTACATTTCAATATAATCAAAACTGTTCATGATATGAAAAAAAAAACATTAAACCAAAAACGATTCGATGTGATTTAAAAATTATTACGTTTTTTGGAATAGCAAAAATAGGACAGGCCACGCAAAAATGATAACAAATCCATTGTATCTTTTTTTTTTAAATGTTTTTTAATTTTTTCTTCTTTATCTTGTTGATTTTTTTTTCTTTTTGGTTCACTTGCTCCTTGACCTATAATCTTTTCTATTGTGTCCGTTGTCGTTTTTTGTTCTTTTAATATTTCCTCAAAAGTTTTATATAAATTCCATTTTTGGCGACTTAAAAGTGCATTCCATCTGTGGTGCCAAATTTCGACACAGTTTTGTGTAGTAGGTACCCCCATTTCGATGCTGGAAGCTACAGACCATAAGTGTGGTGGGAATTTTGGTGGTGTTTTAACCGCTTTTATAGCAGCGATTTCAAAATCTGTCAAAACTATTTTAGGCTGAAGTACGATATTCATCTCGTTTAAAACGTAGGTGCGAATAATTTCTAATAAGATAACATAACAATGATGAGTCTTGTGTGATAGTAATCCATATATTAACGGCGCTGTTTTGTCAGAGGTTTCAGTGTGTCCTATCACTGCGTGGATGGTATATAACTGAGCAAACATCGCTGGACATGTCATAAAAGTTCCATCCATTAACCAATATGGAGAATTGTGAAGCAATTTTAAATTATTCTTAGTACTGAATACTAAAACACACTCTTCTTCATCATGTATATAATGTCCGATTAAAAATTGCTCATCGTTAAACTTTGTATATTGAGGAGGCACTTTTACATCTGCAAGTCGTTTCGGCAAATCTGGGAAATTCTTCGTCCTTGTTCGATGAATAATCATCCGCCTCGCGTTATCGTTTGGAAGACTGTAAGCACTAGTGTGAGGTATAATTTGGTTACAAGCCTGCATAATTTGTCCAGGAGAATCCATGCTTTCAGTAGCTTTTCGTTTTAATGTAGTCATCAACTTTAATTCTTCCTTTTTATCTGGATCAGGTTCATGGGTATGTTGACCAATATATTTGCTCACAAGTTCGTGTTTACCTTGTTTGTTTATTGTTCTTATATACACATTACACTGCAACCGATTTTTTGCATTGCAATACCAGTAGTATAAATCATCACGTTGTTTGTTTTTACAATAAATATAGCCATCAATTTCCAAAATGTCCTTTCCTGTTCTTGATTGTAAGTTATTTATGATGGGTATATTCATTTTCGTAAAGGTACGTTTTTATTAAGATACGAACGGAAAATCCGTTCGTATCTTAATAAAAACGTACCTTAAATCACAAACAATCTCATACGATACTAAATGAAATGAAAGTAGTCGCATTTTAAAGCAAATTTGAAGGTAGTTGTGAAAAAAATTATTTATCCTTGTTTTATTACCGCATATTACCTACGCACAATATTTATTAATTGAATTCAAGTAGTAACAACTATTCAATGATTGTTATTAATATTTAAAATCAGTAAACTTGTAGATTTATAAGTTCAACTTCCTGTCGTACTGATAATAACGATTTAATGCTAGTCATATCCCATACACTAATCACGTTACCAATAAACGAAGTATACATATTATGCATGTAGCATCAACAAATGTATTGTTTAGCAATATTATGGTTTATTGCTTTCGATGTAAGGCATATTGCCAAATAATATTTTAACGTAAATAAAAAAATAAAATATAAAGAAAGGTTTTGTTTATTGCAAACAGGGCTAAATATACATTTGTAATGTTTCCGTAATTAGAAGAAAATCACGAAATGTTCACACAGAAATTTAAGAATTATATCGCTAGAAGTGCTAGCAAGTTTTATAACCCGTAAACGAATCCGGGAACATTACCAAGAGTTTGTAACTAACTAAACCATCAAGGTCATTATATATACATATGATTATGAATACAAATGTGTCTTCATGTCGTACTAGAGTGATATCGATCTTCAGTGTGTCGCACAAGCGTGCATACGAACTATGGTGAGTCGCAGTACAGTTTTGTCGCATAAGCGTTAATCGCACATCCATTTGTCGAGCTCACGTAGTACACTCGTATAGTTATTTTAAAAGAACAGTATTTTAGAGTTTTAAAATAAATTAATTAATTAATTCAAAGTCAAATTTAAATTGAAATGTCGGTATTATATCAGAAAAATGTCACAATGGTTTTTATTATTGTTTAAATTTATCGTCAAAGTATTCGTTAATGGTGTAGTAGCTTTTATGGATTAGTAATTGTTTAAGTTTATTGGTGAATATATTATTTTTATTAGTATTTTTAATGTCTTCCGGTAGTTTGTTGTATATTTTTATAGACATAACAAATGAACTAGAAGAGTGCATTTTTAATCGTGAAGTGGGTATGTTAAGTCTATTTTCATGTCTGAGTAAAATTATATTTTGGATGTCTCCTCTTTTGGTATTGAACTGGGGATATTTTCGTACAAATTTACAAATTTCAAGTATGTAGAGGCAAGGCAGTGTTAATATTTGAAGTTCTTTAAAGTGGGGCTTACAGGAGTCTGTTTCTTTGATATTTGTTAATATTCTAACCATTTTTTTCTGCAGAGTTAATAATGTTGGCGCGTCTGTACTATTTCCCCATAATATAACTCCATACTTGAGCCATGCGAATGCGTATGCGTAATATGTTGTGATATAGGCCTCGATATAGATTCACACACAATCTATATCGAGGCCTAAAAGTGTGAATTTATTTACTGTTTCTAATTTTAATCCGTTGTATTTGAAACTTATAGTTAAAGAGACTTTTTGTCGTGGGTAGAAAGTTATTATTTTTGTCTTATTAAAGTTAATTTCAAGGTTGTGTTCGTTCATCCATTGCGTTGTAGTGTCAAGTATAGAAGTAAGTTTTTGGTTTAAATTTATATTATTATCACAAGATGTTAAGATAGAGATGTCATCGGCGAATAATACGCATGACTCATTAATGTGGTTGGGAAGGTCGTTTATGTAACCGAGAAATAGTAGGCACCCTATTACGCTTCCTTGTGGTATAGAAGCATTTATGGGTGTGTTTTGTGATCGTATTAATTCTATTTCTTTTGATTTATGATTGTAATGTTCTACTTCTACAACTTGTTCTCTGTTTTTTAAATATGATGTAAACCATTCGTAGCTTTTTCCGCGGATGCCGATGTTATATAGTTTATTTAATAATATATCAAATTGTACCTTATCATAAGCTTTTGTCATGTCTAATAACAATCCTACAGCATATTTTTTATTATTAATTATATTGAGTGCTTCTTGTACATATTTATAAACAGCCAAAACGGTAGATCGGTTTTTGCGAAAACCATTCTGACTGTCATTGAATATATTATATTTCTCACAAAATGCATATACACGATTGCACATGGCTTTCTCAAATATTTTTGAGGCTGTCTGTAGAAGAGCAATGGGGCGATAGTTATTTGGGTCAGTTCTTATATTTTTCTTGTGGATCGGTTTTATAAGAGCTTTTTTTAATAATTCGGGAAAAATGCCTTCTTCAAAAGATTGGTTAATTAAAGTAGTATGTAAAATGGCAAAGTTAGTTCGTCAGCGCATTGTCTTAATAAGGTGGGTGGAAGTTCGCCAATTCCATTGCTTCTTTTATTTTTTAGTTTTTAATTATTGTATTTACTTTTACTATCCATTGATGTACGATTCAAGTCTATTGGTCATAAGGACCAAAATGCCCGAACCCCTTTACCTGTCATGGCGGCGACTCTTTTGCGAACATTGCTTATTGGTATTAAAACACCGCGATTCTTGTGTTCCGCTTCACAGAACTCCTTCATCTTTAATATCATTTCTCGACCTGCACTTTTTTACAACTTTTGGCATCGTAAATAAACCTTATAACGCACTAATCCAATAATAAACTCACAAAATAACTACCACAACAAACGCACCTTGATAACATCGACAAACGACAACATGGCCGATCTCCCCATCTGTCAAATTTAGTTCCACAATTGTCTGCGGGACTTCTTTCGTGAAATGGACTTTACATAGAGCGCGGCCGCCGCGCGCGCCAATGTTCGATAGTTTGCCGCGCTTAATTTATACGCACCTTAACGTGTTGGCCACGGAGACGGACGTATAAAACATGCCACGACTCGCGCGCGGCGGGCTAGAGCGGCTGCGGCTGGCGGCGGCGGTCGGCGGCAGCGGTGGCGGGCGAGGCGGGCGGGTGGAAACAATACTATGAGTCAGTTTGAGCCTGGCCACGGTGCACAGCGGTTTTTCGAGCGGTTGAAAAGGGCTAGCGCGGGACGGATCGAGTGAAACAATTTTGTTTAGACGAATTGACGAGCGGCGGGATTTTATAATGGACACTGAAGCATTTATTACAGAAATATTAAACCGACCACCTATATGGATGTCCAAGCATCCACAACATAAATATAAAAATGTAATAAAAAGACTATGGAAAGAAATCAAACAGCTTTTTCCAGATCAGGACAGTAAGTTATATAATAATACTTAATTTACTAATAAGTAGGAACCTAGGTGCCATATTGAACAATGTAGTGTTCTGCAGATCTACATACATAATAATTACGAGAAAAGTAGGTAGGTAGGTACTGTCTCGACGAAGGCCGGCGCAATACTTATTAGTTACCTACCTACTAAGATGTATTTGTATAGTAGGTACCTATGCGGCGCACCATATTTTTATATGGGGTTATTTAAAAAGTATTTTTTGTATTCATCTGGAATTTTCATTGCATTTAATGTTGCTCGATTATTACGCCTTGATTGTGTTGTCCTGTTGTTATTGCTGGTAAAATTGTTCATAAATTCCCTGAAATCTTTGTCGTGGTTTCCATCTCTTTCTCTAACAATATTATGCAACACACAGGCAACCTTGATGATTAACTTTGCGTGTTTTGTGTTTGTCTCTATAGACTTCATAAATATACGCCACTTATTTGACAAAATACCAAATGCACATTCAATGGTTACTCTTGCTCTTGACAATCTTTTATTGAATTTCTTTTTGTCAATGGTCAAATTACCAGACGGGTATGGGCGCATTAAATATGTTTAATAGCGGATAAGCTTCGTCTCCTATCAAAACATGTGGTAATGACACATTTGAGCCTGGCAGATCCTGTGGTGGTGGTACATTAAATCGGTTACTGGTGAGCAACCTGTTTAATTTTGAAAAATGAAAAGTACCGCCATCGCTTTGTCTTCCTTTACCGCCGACTTTGATTGTAATAAATTTATAGTCAGCGTCCGAAATTCCTTGTAGTACCAATGAGAAATATTTCTTGTAGTTATAAAACTCGCTGCCACTATGAGAGGGCTTCATTATTCGGAAATGTTTACCATCTATCGAACCAATGCAATTCGGAAACTGCCAATTTAAAAAAAAAATCGTCTGATATTTTTTCAAACCCTCTCGCGTTGGTTGTGTCATATGTAGTTGTGATAACGCCTTCCAAATAGCTTTTAATGTTTGGTAAATAGTCTTGGCAATAGTACTTCGACCTAGGCGATATGAATGAGATAGTGACCTGAAAGATAACCCATGAGCTAGGTACCTGAAACAAACAAAATAATTATTGATAACTTTTTAAACATTACTGGGATTTTATTTCAGTGGAAAAATTAAAGAAGAAGTGGAAAAATATTAAAGATGGCTATCGCAAGGAACTGAAGAAAATACCGGCACCACGCTCAGGGGACCCAGGCCCAGACGATGAACCAGTAGTGCATGGGAAATATTTTTCATTACTGTCGTTTTTGAAAGAAGAATACATGCCTGCAGAAGGAGATTCAAATCTTAATGAATATGAAAACTTGGATGAGTCCTCTCAATCTGACACACGATCAGTGCCATCTGTTCCAACCCGAGCATCTCCATCACCTCATGAACTTTCACCACAGCCATCTACTTCGCATTCGGAAACACCACGTATTTCACGGAAACGCACAAACGCTGAGATCCGTTCTGAATATTTAGAAATCGAAAAAAAAAAACTAAAAATACTGGAACAAGAAGTAGCTAAACAGACTAACACAGATAATATAGAAAAAACAGACGATTACTTTTTTTTGATGAGCATATTACCTGAAATGCAAAAATTGTCTCCTATTCAGAAAATGCGCTTGCGAAATAGAATAAATCAGGCAGTAATGGATGAAATGTCCATGGACATTTATAGAGACAATCCTTATGGTTATTATTCACAACAATTACCACCACATAGCAATAACGAGTTTAATAATCAGAATCACACATAGTAATGAGTGATATAGTTCTAAATGTATTTTCTTTCTTCTTTCTTTCTTTCATATAGCAGAATCAAAAGGCTGTTAAAAGTTCCTAGTAAGTACCTACTTACCAAAAAACATAACTACTTATAAGTTAAATTAAGACAATACATGTAAGTTCAGTATAAGTATGTATGTGATAATAACATATCTAATAATTACATGATTACCAATTTAATTAGTTTCATTCACACACTTACCTTAAAGTGAGAAAAACCTTTTCAGGATTGGTCACTACCCTTTTGGATTTAACTTCGCATTTTAAATGTACTTCAATATGTTGAAGTATATAATCAAAAGTTTCAATACTCATTCTAGTGTACTCATAAAATTTGTCCAGATACGTCCTATAATCTGCATAAAGATTCAAAAATTCTCCACATTTATGACGATCTTTATTTAAGTCATGCACACGGAGTGCATGACTTAATTTAAAATGTCGTGCATAAAATACGAACTGCTGTCAAGGCAACTACGCGTCACTTTAGTTATAGGCATCCTCAATACGTCCACTTAGCCAGCCGCTATAGCCGCGCCCGCGCTTAGCCTAGCCCGTCTACGTGGCCAAGGCGTAACACTCTTTAAGTATTGTAAATGCTTGCTTTCGAGCATCTCGGTTGCAATAAAGGTCATGAGATGTATCCCACATACATGGAAAATATTTGAATAATTGAAGAACTTCAATTAATACATCGCGTTCGGTAACGATTTCCTCCATAATGTAAAATGAGCGCACGCGCGGCCGTCCTTCTTGGCGTTCCGAACACGACTAGTCGTAGTTTAGATACAACATAGAACATGGTTAGCTGAATGGGGAGGTGTGACATTTGTAATTGAGCGTATAACTATTTTAGGCTTCGAGGTACTTTCACTGGGTACAGGCCTGCTGGGAGAATGCTTTTCTTTTGGTACAATTGGAGTATTAATATTGTCCAGCATCACCAACTCATCTCCAATGAAATTGGCTGCTGGCACTTCACTGCCCATGGACATTAAATATTCAGTGGACACAGATGTACATAATCCATGGACGTGGAGGGATTTTTCACAGGCAATTGACTGTCTATCAGTAGTATTGGAGATATGTTATTATCAACTGACACAATATAAGCCGTCTCAACACTCCCATCACCATCACCAATAATTTGGGGCTCAGCATCATCACCAAACCTCACTGTGAGACCCTCTCCAGCGTTGCCCAATGCTGCCACCCTACCCAGGATGTCATCAGGAGGAAAGTACCCTGGTGGCCCACCTTCAGCCACTAAGTTTCTTGCCGTCAGGTGCCGCCTCAGCAACTCTGTCAAATTATATGTTTGGGGAAGATGTAATTGCGATCTTGTAGCGGTCCCTCATCTGGAACAAGACTGTTGACTCTCGCCATTAGTTCGGGCATATCTTGAGTCGCGCAACTTCGCTATCTCTATCAGGGAATACGAAACCTTCAATACGCGGGTTTGCCTCCGCAGGTAGTATATCAGGAGGGCCATGTCCTAGTAAGTTTTATGTAGGTATAGATCCAGCAGGCCTAATTGCTGGTGGTAGTGGAGGTATTTCCTGTCCTTCCCTCGGACGGCTGTTCAGTACTCTGTTTGAAGTAGCTAGAGGCGAAATGTATGCTACATACGCGTGACTTGCGGTGTCGACAACTCCAAACGAACCAGAAGGTAATCCATCTTCTACTGGTCGTGGTATAGCTATAGAATAGAATAGAAAGTTTTTATTTCAGACCAGGGTATGTCAGGAAGGTTAAATTTTGTCTCTTCTCCGCCTACGGTTGTGGTGTTTCCGACGGATGCTATGAAATGAAACAGATCGGGTATGCCTAAATCTTCTGGTAACAGGTCTTGTCTTTCTTTCACCATTGTCTGAGGTGATGTCCAAAAGGTAACAATTTAAGATTGTGCACATGGAATGTTGTAACATTGAAAATGGCGGTCTCCTGTCCACTCGGGGGTCAACCTCACAATGATTCGTATGTCGGTTCGACTTGGTCTATGTATCTTCGAAGTCGTAATTCTGGCTGAACAGTTCTTGTACTGGTATGCTACTCGAGTGGGGCCCTATATCGTATAGCGGCTCGTCCACCGGTGCAGTCTCTTCCTTCGATCTAAAGTCAATGGCTACGTTTGCATCGGCTTGCGAGGTATTGGGCGGATTACCTGCCTTTCTCTCGTTCTTGCTGCGTCTCCAGTCTTTACTTCGATTGGTCTGATCCCTAGGTTTCGGTGGCCATTCCTCAAATTCTTTCGACTGAGACCAGTCTTCCTCAAATGTTAATCCAGGTCATAGTCTACCTGTGTGCCAAATTTATCCATATCGGTTCAGCCATTAAAGCGTTATCGAGTAACAAACATTCATAATAACAAACATACAGATTTTCACATAATCTGTATTAGTAGGATATTACCACTAGTTCAAAAATTCCTTTTTTCTTTTGGTACAATTGGAGTATTAATATTGTCCAGCATCACCAACTCATCTCTAATGCCATTGGCTGCTGGCATTTCACTGTTTATAGACACTGGATATTCAGTGGACACAGATGTATAATTCATGGACGTGAAAGGATTTTTCACAGGCAATTGACTGTCTATCAATAGTATTGGAGATATGTTATTATCAACTGGCACAATATAAGCCGTCTCAACACTCCCATCACCAATAATTTGGGGCTCAGCATCATCACCAAACCTCACTGTGAGACCCTCTCTAGTGTTGCCAAATGCTGCCACTCTATCCGGGATGTCATCAAGAGGAAAGTACCCTGGTGGGTGAAGGTGGGCCATCTTCAGCCACTAAGTTTCTGGCCGTCAGGTACCGTCTCAGCAACTCTGTCAAATTGTATGTTCCCTGGAATATATTTGGGAAAGATGTAATTGCGACTAGTCGAGAAAATACTCTCTAGATCCCGCATCTTGTAGCGGTCCCTCATCTCGAACAAGACTGTGTTGACTCTCGCCATTAGTTCGGGGCATATCTTGAGACGCGCAACTTCGCTCAGGGAATTCGAAACCTTCAATACGCGGGCGCGCCTCCGCAGGCAGTATATCAGGTGGGCCATGTCCTAGTAACTTTCGTGTAGGTATAGATCCAGCAGGCGTAATTGCTGGTGGTAGTGGAGGTATTTCCTGTCCTTCCCTCGGACGGCTGTTCAGTACTCTGTTTAAAGTAGCTAGAGGCGAAATGTATGCTACATACGCGTGACTTGCGGTGTCGACAACTCCAAACGAACCAGAAGGTACTCCATCTTCTACTGGTCGTGGTATAGCTATGTCAGGAAGGTTAAATTTTGTCTCTTCTCCGCCTACGGTTGTGGTATTTCCGACGGATGTTATGAAATGAATCAGATCGGGTATGCATAAATCTTCTGGTAACAGGTTTTGACATCGTCCGTTTCCCATCTTTCTTTCACCATTGTCTGAGGTGATGTCCAAAAGGTAACAATTTAAGATTGTGCACATGGAATGTTGTAACATTGAAAATGGCGTTCTCCTGTCCAATCGGGGGTCAACCCCTCACTTTGATTCGTATGTCGGTTCGACTTTGTCTATGTATCTTCGAAGTCGTAATTCTGGCTGTACAGTTCTTGTACTGGTATGCTACTCGAGTGGGGCCGCGGCTTCAGTACAATCATCAAGTACACAGTAGTAACATTATTTATTAATTTTTTCTTTTGGTACAATTGGAGTATTAATATTGTCCAGCATCACCAACTCATCTCTAATGCCATTGGCTGCTGGCATTTCACTGCTTATAGACACTGGATATTCAGTGGACACAGATGTATAATCCATGGACGTGAAAGGATTTTTCACAGGCAATTGACTGTCTATCAATAGTATTGGAGATATGTTATTATCAACTGGCACAATATAAGCCGTCTCAACACTCCCATCACCATCACCAATAATTTGGGGCTCAGCATCATCACCAAACCTCACTGTGAGACCCTCTCTAGTGTTGCCCAATGCTGCCACTCTATCCGGGATGTTATCAGGAGGAAAGTACCCTGGTGGGTGAAGGTGGGCCATCTTCAGCCACTAAGTTTCTGGCTGTCAGGTACCGTCTCAGCAACTCTGTCAAATTGTATGTTCCCTGGAATATATTTGGGAAAGATGTAATTGCGACTAGTCAAGAAAATACTCTCTAGATCCCGCATCTTGTAGCGGTCCCTCATCTCGAACAAGACTGTGTTGACTCTCGCCATTAGTTCGGGGCATATCTTGAGACGCGCAACTTCGCTCAGGGAATTCGAAACCTTCAATACGCGGGCGTGCCTCCGCAGGCAGTATATCAGGTGGGCCATGTCCTAGTAACTTTCGTGTAGGTATAGATCCCGCAGGCGTAATTGCTGGTGGTAGTGGAGGTATTTCCTGTCCTTCCCTGGGACGGCTGTTCAGTACTCTGTTTAAAGTAGCTAGAGGCGAAATGTATGCTACATACGCGTGACTTGCGGTGTCGACAACTCCAAACGAACCAGAAGGTACTCCATCTTCTACTGGTCGTGGTATAGCTATGTCAGGAAGGTTAAATTTTGTCTCTTCTCCGCCTACGGTTGTGGTATTTCCGACGGATGTTATGAAATGAATCAGATCGGGTATGCATAAATCTTCTGGTAACAGGTTTTGACATCGTCCGTTTCCCATCTTTCTTTCACCATTGTCTGAGGTGATGTCCAAAAGGTAACAATTTAAGATTGTGCACATGGAATGTTGTAACATTGAAAATGGCGGTCTCCTGTCCAATCGGGGGTCAACCCCTCACTTTGATTCGTATGTCGGTTCGACTTGGTCTATGTATCTTCGAAGTCGTAATTCTGGCTGTACAGTTCTTGTATTGGTATGCTACTCGAGTGGGGCCCTATATCGTATAGCGGCTCGTCCACCGGTGCAGTCTCTTCCTCCGATCTAAAGTCAATGGCTACGTTTGCATTGGCTTGCGAGGTATTGGGCGGATTACCTGCCTTTCTCTCGCTCTTCCTGCGTCTCCAGTCTTTACTTCGATTGGTCTGATCCCTAGGTTTCGGTGGCCATTCCTCAAATTCTTTCGACTGAGACCAGTCTTCCTCAAATGTTAATCCAGGTCATAGTCTACCTGTGTGCCAAATTTATCCATATCGGTTCAGCCATTAAAGCGTTATTGAGTAACAAACATTAAACATACAGAGTTTCACATAATCTGTATTAGTAGGATATTACCACTAGTTCAATTTTTTTTTTCTTTTGGTACAATTGGAGTATTAATATTGTCCAGCATCACCAACTCATCTCTAATGCCATTGGCTGCTGGCATTTCACTGCTTATAGACACTGGATTATCAGTGGACACAGATGTATAATCCATGGACGTGTAAGGATTTTTCACAGGTAATTGACTGTCTATCAATAGTATTGGAGATATGTTATTATCAACTGGCACAATATAAGCCGTCTCAACACTCCCATCACCATCACCAATAATTTGGGGCTCAGCATCATTACGAACAGCGGTTCTTCATCTCGAACAAGACTGTGTTGACTCTCGCCATTAGTTCGGGGAATATCTTAAGACGCGCAACTTCGCTCAGGGAATTCGAAACCTTCAATAATATCAGGTGGGCCATGTCCTAGTAAGTTTCGTGTAGGTGTAGATCCAGCAGGCGTAATTGCTGGTGGTAGTGGAGGTATTTCCTGTCCTTCCCTCCGACGGCTGTTCAGTACTCTGTTTGATGTAGCTAGAGGCGAAATGTATGCTTTATACGCGTGATTTGTGGCGGCGACAACTCCAAACGCACCAGAAGGTACTCCATCTTCTGTTGGTCGTTGTATTGGTGTTCGTGGTATTTTGGCCGTGGGTGCACATATATAAAATCATATGGAAATGATTATATGCAATTTAAAGAATTAAATTGTTAAAGAATTGGTTTAAAAAAAGTCCGAATTTTTAAGATATAAAATAGTTTTTATTTTCACAAATACAGTTTTTTAACAATCGTTTTACTGTAATAGTATATAAGGTGCTATAAAAATATCAGCCACGGCTTTAATGGGAGGTATTATTGTGTTTAAAGATTACAATAGTGAAGAACTTTCGTACCCCAGAATAGTTAATTTAATTTGAGAAAATAAAGTAGTTTAATAAACATTGACTCTACTCTGCATAACGTGTTTCACAAATTACGCGCGATGTGTCGCTTCGTCAATGAAAACAACTGCTATCTCTTTCTATCTGTTCTGTGAATGAAAACTGAAATCAGCTGACTAGTTCGTCACTATCTAACCTACTAGGTACACAATAATACGCAGGGAAAAAAGTGTTTTAAAAGTGCAATTACTTACCAGCTACCGCATTCTTCCAAAAAACTGACGTAGGTAAACAAGATGATAAACTTCCCATCACACTTAAAACAGGCTTTGGACTGACAAGTTAGTGTAAGAATCGCAATTTTTTTCTTATTATTTTTAAACAGTAGGTGCTTAGATTAATACTTAGGTATCAAATAACGATAAATTACAGTAACTTGGCGTGTTTAAAAGTTAATCATCTTATTTACAATAATTTATTGCATCGTATTTACAGTTATTGACACACTCCCTACCTACTTATCTACAAAACTGTTGCACGAGTCCACCTTCGCGTTGCACACAAATGTAGGCACGCTTACGTACATGTCTCTTCACTTTATTTAATGTGTCCGTTTCACTTTTTACTTGCCTAAATGCGCGTTTGATGCGCCTTTTTAGTTCTTCCACACTTCTAATGTCATGTCCGGTTTGGCCGTACACAAGGTCCTTTACACGACCCCACAAAAAAAAGTCTAAAGGGGTTAAATCCGGCGAGCGAGGCGGCCACGGCACTGGCCCTCCTCGGCCTATCCACCTCTCACCGCCATACCACACACCGTTTAAAAAATCCCGTACGCTGATGGCGAAATGAGGTGGTGCTCCATCATGTTGGAAGTGCAGCCCTCTTATCTCTTCAAGAGGAATACGTTCCAACATTCTTCTCACACGGGTTCGTAGTAAGCGCAGATACGTGTCTCCGTTCAGTCTGTCCAAGAACACTGGTCCTAGTATTCTGTTGCCGAGTATCCCGGCCCACACATTAACACTGAACCGAGTCTGAAAGTGGTCAGGCCGCACAACACGAGGATTCGCCTCAGTCCAATAATGCGCATTGTGTATGTTGAACATACCAACCCGTGTGAATGTGGACTCGTCAGTCCACAGAATGTTGCGGCGTTTTTCTCGCATCCAATTACAAAACGCGAGGCGAGCTGCGTAGTCATGTGGATGCAATTCTTGCACCCTTGTGAAGTGGTAAGGATGGAGCCCTTCCCGATTTAAAAGTCGCCACACGTAGTTGTCGCTCACGTCGAAGACTCGAGCAGCATCCCTGGTGCTCGCAAGAGGATGTCGCCGGAAGAAGTCCAACACTTCCTCTTCGAGTTCGGCAGAATATGGAGGCCTGCCTGCGTCAACCGGAGGCGGGTCAAAGCGGCCGTGTTCACGAAATCTGTACACGGCATCCAGAATGGTATGATGACTCACTCGCACACCAAACCTCTGCTGGTATAAGTTTACTGCATGCGCAGTTATGGAGTTACACTCGCGGTAGCACAACACCATTTCAAGATATTCTTGATTGGAATACCGCCGTCTGGGAGGCATTTTTAAAGGAAGCGCGAGCGATTATCCCGTCGCTAACCGCTAATGTCCGCTAATTAAAACTAACTTCCGAGCGGGCGGGGGGCGACCACAGAGTACTTTTATATATAGGTATAGAGGCTTTACTCAACGGGTTCAGAAGGAAAGCGTTTGGTGGCGCCATCTGTATCCACAAACCTACAACTTTCCTGATATGTATATAATTGTGTAGATGTATACGTCTACCATCATTCTTGCTTCCAGGCAGGTTTTTATTTTAAAATTAGGTAATTTATGTTTATTAACCCCGTAATTTACTCATAGACTAACGTAAATGAATAAATTAAGGAATTACTTGGCTGCAGTAAATTAAACCCATATTATTATAATCATAGTCATTTATTTTGGCCTAAGAATTGGTGCAACAGTCGTCGTAGTAGGTCATACATAATAGAATCAAATCTTTTCTTTTATTGTTAGTAATGTTAGCTTTTAGCGACATTTCGTCAAACAATAATAATAATATGCCAAGTTTGTCGTTAACACATTTGTTGTTGTTGAATAACACATTGAATGCCTTCAAGAACAGACTGGATGATATCTCCAAATCTTAAGGGTAACAAATATTGTCTTCCATTCAAAATTCCAATTCCAATTTCTTGAAAAATAACAAAAACGACCGTCAGATTGATTGTTTGACAGCTTGCTTCATTGATGCAAGTAAAAAGTACAAAATAACTACTACGACACCAATTTAGCAGGTTTTATTTAGAGTATCACTTACATTAAAATGTATGCCAGTAGTAATATTTATTTGTTAAAAACATATTTTATGTATTTATTTGATATATTACGCGTATTTCGAATTTACTTAAAAAGTTTGGTAGTTTATGTAGTTCAATTATAATAAAATAAACTACTAAACAGAATATTTATTTTATTAATGGTAACATTTGGCGTTCATTTGATGGAGTATAATGAAGCAAGAATAAAATAGTCACTTCGTCAGTGAAGCTGTAGTATATTGCAATCTATTTTCAATTTAGTCGGTTAGCGTCAGCAAACGCCATCTGTATTCACAAACCAGCGATTCATGATTTTATAATACGACAAAATTAAAAATTCATTAGGAGAAGGACCTGTTACTAGATTACGGTAGTCTTTTAATTTGGTAACATTATTTTCTCCTAGTTGCAAGGTAAAATGTTCTAAGATTGTACAGCCTGGGGGCGACTGGCGAGCGGGCGGTCGGCTGGCGCGTGCGACGAACGGGGTAGGGGTAGTGCGGGTCAGGGTGGGGGCGCGCGGGGCTGCTCTTTGACGACGCGACGACCCGACGAGTGCCGGTGCGCAGCGGCATCGTTTGATAAATGATAAGAATGGCAACAGTGTATGAACGGCGCCGGCGTTTTGCGAAACGATTGAATTGTACCTATTCGGTGCGGTGCGGCAATACAGCAAGTCTACGTGATGGTTTTATGCGAATAAATCAATTCAAATTTATACGTACAATTTTTTGTATGAAAAAAAATATGACAAATGATCAATAATTTATCTTTACTATTGTAATCTATAAACACAATACTGTCTCCCATTGCAGCCGTGGCAGATATTTTTATAGCACCTTATATATGCATATTATCAAGTTATGATTAGATCTGTAAGATATTTTATCGCAAGACGAAGTCGACTGGTGACGGAGACTGGATGACAGACAGAGGCTGTCATAATGTTGAAGTTGCCACTTAACTAACAAGTATAAAATCGATGTCTTGTTTGAATTTTTATTTAATTAAGAATTCAAAATTCAAATATGTTTATTTGTGACACATAGGTAAAAGTAAGTACATGGTGTTATGAAAAAGTTATGTATCACTATGTGTTGCCTTGCAAGGCGTACAAATAGGTAATGTTTATTAATTAGTGCAGCTTGTAGTTTTAATGAGTCTAATAATGTTTACGGAAAGTTAAGTAAATACTAAAAATATTGTTATTACCGCTAATTAGATACAAAATACAAAAATGTTTATTTTAATATTACACGTTGTACATACGTTATACAGTTGGTGGCGTCCCCTTTTAAGCATATAGATGCCTGTGCCAGGAGGCGCCGCTCCTTTATATCTTAATATTAGTGTAACATGTTATTAAACAAAAGTTAAACAAAAATTAAAAGTTAAAAGTTAGTGTATTTATTATTTTTATTTAGTCTGTTGGTGTGTGTGTATATGTGTGGGTGCGTGTGTGATTATGTGTATGTGTTAAATGTGAATGTATGTATGTGTGCGTGTGTGGTTGTTTTTTTACGGAAAGGGTTTTACCTTATATTTAGTAGAATATTCTCTACTTCATCGTAGCTTAACTTGTTTATCCACTTAATCAGCAACGATTTGCATTCTTTATATGGTTTAGTATGTAAATTACGAAGGCTGTAGCCGGAGGATGGAAAAAAATACAAAATTTATTTGAACTTAAATTTAATTACAGAAATTACAATGTAAAATATTAACTAAGATGTCGACAGTTGACCGATGCTGTGCCAAAAGTGACGATTCGCGACAAAAGGCCGCGATGTCCGGTGCCGGGCTGCATCACGTTGAGCTGCGTCGGCGACTCGTGTCTCCGCTGTTGCAATCCGCGGTAATTAGGGTAACGCGCGATCAGCGGTTCACGTGTTACGCGAATATGTAACACCTCCCCCCGAAGATAAGCAACTATTTCGAAATCTTGTGTGAGAGAGATGATGAAATGTTGCTGTGGTCAATTTTTATCTTGCTGGGACTGATTCCATGCGATTCTTGAATTTCAGCATAATTTCCTGGAGATGTTGCGTCATCATTTTGCATTGCTTGGTTTCTTTGAAGGCGTTTCGCTCGATATCGTCGGTACGTCAGTGTGATAATGAGTACACTTGCACCGGTTAGTATCAGATAGATTGGAATTGTAGTATGGTAGAGAATTGGATCAACTACTTCATTAGTCGGGTCCACACCGGACGATCCATCGATCCCGCGATCCGCGATCCAGGATCGCGGAGTGTGGATCGTGGATCGTGTTAGGCCGATCCACTCTTGGAAACTTGCGATCCCAAATATGCGCTCCAAGCGATCCTAAGGCGATCCGTGATTCAGCCAGTCTAACTCTTGTACGATATGGAGTCACACGTACAACGGCGGCGTCTTGCCGTTGCAGCAGTAACTTTTATTTTGCTTAAATGCTTGCGCAAAAAATCACAAAAAAGAAAACGACGGTTTTGGGTGAAACAAATTTACAAAAATCGCTTGGAATCTGGGACTCAGCTGTACGCAGAGTTAGTGTCAGATAAAGTTGAACACAATTTTGCAAGAATGAATGCTAATCAATTTGAGATATTGTGTTCATTATTAAATAACAAGCTAAGAAAGAATGATACAAATTATAGAGATGCCATTACTGTGAAGGAAAGATTATTACTAACATTAAGATTTTTAGCAACTGGAGATTCGTACGTCAGTTTGCAGTATCTGTTCCGCATTTCCAAACAGTCTATATCGATAATTATTCCTGAAGTTTGTGAAGCCATCATTGACCTGTTAAATGATTATGTAAAGGTAAGTAAAACCATACTTTATTACTCAATAAAAAAGTAGTGTATTACAATCATAATTTAAAGAAGTAACATGTTTACAATTATTAATTATTTTTTGAAAACATGATATAGGTAGGTACTTATTTAATTCGGTGGTGACTGTGGAAGTGAATAATCCTGAGGTTTCAGAAACTGGGACTGCGATGAATTGGAGGCTAGATGAGCAGACGGTGATGTCTGTGGAATTGGAGCTGGATAATTTTGAGGTTGTAGAGACTGGGACTGTGATGAAGTGTATGCTATTGGTGTGCCAGGATATGAATTAGTGTAATATCCATAATTGCTATCCCCATATCTTCCTGTGTCAGCTTGAAAAATAACTTGGCATATAGCATTTTTGACATTAACTAATGTTACTGCATCATATTTCCGCAATTCAGTAGATATATACTGCCCGAAAGCAATGTAAGAATCAGTTTCCGGTTGTGGTGGCTGAGCACATTGTTGCAGAAGTTGGAAAGCCTCTGAAAGAGTTTCATCTGATATGTCATCTGCATTATTAGAAGTAGTTTTCTTTCTTTTTTTTGTTCTTTTGTTTGTTGTTTGGACACTGGATTGTGCATTCTGATCATTCTGCTCTCTACTCTGATCTGTGTGGTGGTTGGCTCTCTCCGGTTGTGTGTCACTAGTAATGTTACTGTTCTCGTTTTCGCTCACTGTAGTATTAACTTCAAGTTCCCCTTCAGTCGTATCAGATTCTACCTGTAACAACAATTATTATTACTATTTACTGCTTATTCTTATTTTCAGCTTTATATTATAATTAAGATCTCCTTTATTTTCAGGTGCCGTCAACTAAAGAAGAATGGCGTACAGTTTCTCAGCAATTCGAGAATAAGTGGAATTTCCCACACGTGATAGGAGCGATGGACGGCAAACACGTCGCTATACAATCGCCTTTTAATAGTGGCAACGACTTTGATAATTACAAATTATTTCCTAGTATTGTTCTTTTTGCATTAGTAGATGCAAATTATAGGTTCCTGTATGTGAATGTTGGGACTAAAGGCAGAATATCAGATGGAGGCGTGTTCAAAAGCACAAATTTATATAAAAAACTTGAAAAAAAAGAGCTAAATATTCCTCCACCGGAGATATTGCAAGTTCCCTATAAAATTGAGGTACCCTATTATATACTAGGTGATAAAGCTTTTCAGCTTAATGATTATACTATGAAACCATACGATGGTACACGGGAAAGGGGTTCTTGTGAAAGAATTTTCAACTACCGACTGTCAAGAGCACGTAGAGTAGTTGAAAACGCGTTTGGAGTACTTAGTTCTGTCTACAGAGTCCTGCGTAAACCTATGCTTTTGGAACCAGAAACTGCGACTAAAGTCGTGCTGGCAACGGTTCATCTATATAACTACTTACGCAGTAATCCTAACTTTATATCGCCAGGAACGTTTGATACAGTACAGGAGAATGGAGATGTAATACCTGGAAGCTGGCGAAATGAACCGCCATCACAATCGCTACAACCGATGGCCGTCGTACCAAGAAGAGCAACAGAAAATGCCACTACAATACGGTCCCACTTAGCAAGACACTTTGTTACAAACCATACAATAGTTTGGCAAAATGAATATCAGTAAACTAATAGCTCACATGTTCCAATGTATCGCGTGTGGTTCCGGGTTCATTTTTATCCGCCATAAAGTCGAAGTCATCATACGCAAACCACTTTGATTTATATGTATCTTGAGCACCTGAAATAAACAAGTTACTCATTAAAATAACCACGTGTATTTCTAACAGCTTAAATGTAAAAAGCGAAATCACGTGAAATCCACAGTAAATATTATGATGTAATTACTTATAATAAAATATATAATTTTAATACCTACAGATAAAAAGTAGCTTTGTTTTCTTACCGGATCCAGTTATACGGCTTTGCTTCTCTCTGTGTTTCTCCCTTCTGTAGCCTCCCGCCAGAGATCGCATTTTTTTCTTTAGGTTCTCGATCGACTTATTCCCCATTTCACGAGAAATCTGACGCCAAGCATCATCTCTAACACCTCTATTGGTGTAATTAGAATCTTTGGGATCCCATAAACATTTAAATTCTTTATAAAGCGATATCAAACGGCGACTTTCTGAGATGTCCATGGCGAGGTGGATCGCGCGAACCAACACAACCGTCCACACCGCGCGCATCACGCAACTGAGGCACCTTTGAGGCTGGCACAAAAACCGACCGCACACGGATCGCGCGAGGTAGGGAGCGCGCGCTCCAATACGTGCGCATGGATCGCGCGCGGCACGTCCACACCGCCTGCATCTTTGGATCGCGCTGCTGCCGCGCGCGATCGGAGCGCGATGGATCGTCCGGTGTGGACCCGGCTATTGAGTTTTGCTGGTGCCTGTTGCATGATCTTTGTGTTAATGGAGTGCAGATTTTCTAGATTTGCAGAGTTTAGTATGATTGGTGATTCGCTCGACGTCTCTAAATCTTCATTAATTGTGGGCAATTGCATAATCTCCAGAGCGAAACCTTTGATGTGATTGTTAGAGTTTGCTATAGTAAATTCGGGCGTTTTGATGTGGCAATTGTAGGGGATGATCGCCAAATAGCTTCCTTCCAGGGTTTTATATGTTTCTTGTCCGCATGATATCTTCACCTTGGTTGG
The DNA here is from genome assembly GCA_963576755.1 of Noctua janthina. Classification (NCBI taxonomy): domain Eukaryota; kingdom Metazoa; phylum Arthropoda; class Insecta; order Lepidoptera; family Noctuidae; genus Noctua; species Noctua janthina. Next base: position 15,073,308 of record OY755061.1, read on the forward strand.
ATGTGGGAAACTGATGGTGTAATGCTTCTCGTCGAGTTGTTCTACAGCTTCTTTCTTCAATGCGACTGAAGACAGTTTACAGAATGGGAGAAGTTCTTGCTTGGAGATCAGATGCTGGATGCAATCGGGATCATCTCGGGCCTTGTATTTTGATTTAGCTTCACAGAGGTACAGAGAATTTACCTTCGGGCATTCAGCCTCCATGTACATAGAATCTTGACCAGAAATCGCAATGAAAGGTGAGGTTGGTAAAAGGATTTTGTTATTCTTGTTAGGGACAGTGGACAGTTTATAAAGGTTATAGATTGGAGGGAAGGCAATCGGCACCTTAAATACTATAACTATCTGATTATCTTTATAAAAGTAGCCTAGCTTAATTACGTCATAATAGTCTCTTAATTCTAATTCAAGGATCTCATCGCCTGAATATAGAATCCTTAGTTTCTGTATCATGTTCTTAATTTCAGCTATATTAACTACCATGTGCGGTGTGCTTAGTGCGCGTATAAAAGCTAAAGTATACTCTAGTTTATGGAGTTCTTCGGACAAATTATCTATGTTATCACTTAAGATAATTAAGTGTTGAGCCATGTGGGCGTAGTGGATTAAATCAAGATTTGCTGTTGTACTATTTATTATCCGATTTAAAACATTGCCTATTAACTCTTGATTTTTAGTTATATTAGTTAATAAGTTGGCATTTTGTGAAACCCAAGTTTTAGATAAACTAACATGTTGATTAAGTTGAGCTTGAATCCTATACTCATTTTCCTTAAGGATTTTTATGGCGTTGTCGTATTTAATTGCATCAGTTTGATCAAGATTACCGGATATACTTTTGATTACAGAACCGAGGCCATCAATGAGTCCTCTTTTATAGCGATTATGTTCAAATGACTCTAACTGGGCAGATATCTTAACTAGTTTGGATGTAAGGTAATCCATGTGCGGTTCGAATAATAGAGATGTCTTATTATTTAATGTGTGTCTAACATCAGTCATTCTGATATTAACTGTATCTATTTGAGATTGTATACTATCGAGGTTGACATAATTGAGAAAAGAGTGATAATGGGAAATGATGCGCGTCGCTCCTAGATTAAACGGAAGTATTCCAGGGCCGTTCCCTAAAGGATCAATCATTACTTCTTGTCCTCGCGTCATTTGGAGTAGTAGTAGCAGTAACATCCTGTAACAATACAGATTCCTTAGGGCTTCTTTTAAGACGAGATTTTGCAACGGGACCTCGCTTCTTTCTGGTGTAGATATGTATGGGAAGGTCGGCTAGGACTATGTCTTTGGTAAAACGTGGAGCTAATTTTTGTCTGCTAGCTAACGGATTGCGGACAAATACTTGTTGGTCAGGGACATACTCTTTTTCAGGTTCGCGGTCCTTATTCCTGTTTTCAGTTAATTCAGTCCGATGGTGAAGAGAGGTTTCATTTATTATATCGTAGACTTGTGTTAGTCGTTTTTTGTGGTCTTGTAAGTAATTTTGCAGTAAATGTTCCGATAAATTTAAATCTAGGGAATCACGGGGATCAAAGTGTCCTGTGATTAAGTCTATAGGCCTACATTTAGTGAAGCTGTGTATTGAGCTGTTGTAACCTAAAATTGCATAGGGCATGAGATTTACGGCAGGTTCATTATGCTTTTCTAATTTCAGGATTCTGAGATGTTCGAGAATATTAGAATGGAAGCGCTCTACTATGCCATTATCGTTAGGGGTATGTGCAAGTATCTTATGATGCTGTATTTTATGAAGACGGACGAACTCCGAAAATAATGCGTTAGTGAACTCAGGTCCTTGATCTGTAACTATGGTGTAGGGGACGCCATGATGGGTGCAAAACGTTAAAAGTGCTTGGACGACACTTAACGCGGTACCATCTCTGAGATGATATGCTTGTGCATATTTCGAGAAAGCATCAATTAAAGTAAGAAATTTCTCGTTTTGTGCTGTAAAAAGATCAAGATGAACAATTTCAAAGGGTTTGGTTGGGGGAGGAACTATAGAGAATTTTTGCTTAATGGGGTTCCGATCGTATTTTGCCTGTCCACAGATACTACATTCATTAATATATTTCGAGATATTTTCTTTCATTTTAGGCCAATAATAACGATGTGATAAAGCAAGGAAACATTCGGTTATACCACGGTGATTTGTTTTTCCTTCATGGTATTTACGAATAATTTCTTGCTGGTCCAAGTAATTTTTAACGTTTTCTACCTCTTTCTTTGTTAAGACCATATTTAAGGCGGAGCTTTTAAATTTGTCTTGTATAATCGGAATTATGCTGTACATGGCTAGAGGGGGATGTATAAGAATTCCAGTTTTTACTTTGGGATTAACATATTCCTTTACGGCATTAATTACTTCTTCTTCCAGATTTGACTCTGATAGTTGTATAGTAGTTTTGGTATGAGTTTCGAATGGTTTAGACACGGTTGGGCGTTTTTTAATGTCTCCCACGATTATAAAGGATATTTGACGGTGGAATTTATTTAGAGGCTCATCCGATATTGGTATCTCTAATATGGGGTTCTCAGCGCTTGTGTGAGCTGTTGCGGTTGTGGAATCAATTACTGAAGGGGGTTTTTCAGACGTGTTAACTGCTATAGAGTTAGCGTCTTCATTATTAATTTCTATGCGGGACAGAGCATCTGCGTTGGTATTCAGCTTACCCTGCTTATAGACAGTAGTGAAATTATACTCGCTTAACTTTAATTTCCAACGGGTTAAACGTGAGTTGGGTTCTTTTAAATTCATTACCCATTGTAAGGGCCTGTGATCTGTAACAATTTTGAACTTCCTACCAAATAGGTACGGGCGGAAATACTTGGTTGCCCACACAATTGCTAATAATTCTTTTTCGATTGTGCTGTAGTTAATTTCACTAGTGTTTAATGTGCGCGATGCATATGCTATGGGCTTATCGGTACCTATCTGACCTTGAGAGAGAACAGCACCAATGGCAAGATTAGATGAGTCTGTTGTCAGTATAAAATCTTTACTAAAGTCTGGATATTGCAGGATTGGGTCGTTGATTAAAAGGGTTTTACACTTCTCAAAACAACTGATGTAATTAGGATTAGTTATATCAATCTTTGAACCTTTTTTTAGACGTTGCGTCATAGGTTTTGTTATACGAGCAAAGTCTGGAATGAATTTCCTATAGTAACCCAACAGACCTAGGAAGCGTTTAATTTCTGTTGCCGTTTTGGGAATTGGGAATTTCTGGATGGCCATAATTTTATCCGGGTTAGGTTTAATACCGTCTTTGCTAATAATGTGTCCTAAATATGCAGTTTCTAACTTTAAAAATTCGGATTTGTCCATTTGTATTTTGAAATTAGATTCCCTAAGTCTCTGAAATACTTTTTCTAAATTAATCATGTGTTCCTGAAGGGACACTGAAAACACAATTATATCATCCAAATATACTAAACACACGACATTTTGAAGGTCCCGTAAGACATTGTCCATTACCCGTTGAAAGGTTGATGGAGAATTTTTTAAACCCATTGGCATGCGGAGGAATTCGAAGTGTCCATGCTCTACTGTAAAAGCAGTTTTGTGAATATCATCTGGGTTCAACTCCACTTGATAAAATCCACTCGCGAGGTCAAGGGTGGTAAAGTAGTGACAGTTACCTAACTTGTCAAGGACGTCCGAAATGTTGGGTATAGGATAACGATCATCTATAGTTTTCTCATTTAATTTCCTAAAGTCTATTACCAAGCGCCATTTGGTTTTTCCGCTGGCGTCGGCTTTCTTGGGAACTACCCAGATGGGGGAGCTCCACGCAGATTGAGACGGACGTATGATATTCTGTTCTAGCATTTTAGAAATTTGATCCTGGACTTCCTGCTTATGTATGAAAGGATATCTGTAACTTTTCGTATAGATAGGCACATCATCTGTAGTTCGAATAGAGTGTTTTACTTGGTTCGTAAAAGATAATGGTTCGCCATCAATATAAAATACATCAGCGTACCGAGCGCAAAGTACTTCTAAATTAGCTTTTTCTTCGGGGTTCAAATGATCCGTACGCAGACGAGACAAAACTTCCTTTACGCGGTCGGACTGTTGTTTAGTGCGCGTGCACTGGACATTGAACAACTCAGCACTAATAGGGCGATCCATAGAAAAGACTACGTCATGACGTGACGTATTCGCTACCTCTATTACACCTCTATTATTTCTAACTGTTGTAACGCAATCACTTATTAAACAATTTGAAATGCATTGTTCAGGAATAAAAACGTCACCGTCCGCAGAGTTTATAGGAACTTTAACTAATTTAGATGAATTAGCAGGTATTATATCCTCGTATAAGTTACTATTGCGAGAGTCGTACATTAATAAAGGGTTACTAGAATTACAAGTTATCAACAATCTGTTCTTTAAGTCAATGTTAGATTCTAATTTTTCTAATAAATCATAGCCGATCAAACCATCAAAAAATTTATGAAATGCATAAACGAAAAGAGTTATATCACCTGCCTCGTTAAATTCCTGAAAGCACGGTAAAGTAATGGAGTAATCACTCCTTGTGGTAGCGTGAATATTCGTTACTTCAAAGGGATCATAATTGCACGGTATGTGGGAAAAGAATTTTTGAACAACTTCGGGACTCACAAAAGACATATTTGCGCCAGTGTCAATTAATAGTTTAAGCGGGGGATTTGAAATCTGAATATATGGTAATTGCCTTTGCGTTTGCAAATTAATTTCTATTTTGACTTGTCTGATTTGGGGTCCTTCTGAAAATCCTCTTTTTCAGCAGACGGGGTTGGATCCTTAACTTCCTCGACTATAACATAAGAATCTGTACGCTGTGGTTGCTCATACACATATTCACTCGGGTACGCGTAAATGGGATACTCAAAATATTCCTGGGGGTAATAATCGCTAACAAAATAATCGCTATAATTGTCATACTGCAACTGGTCATTAAAATCGTTAAAGTTAAATTCCCGCGTTCTGAAATAATTCGAGGGTGGCGGATTCCCAGATTTGGACCAATCACGGGACGCGCGCGGCGCGAATGGTTTAGCCACGTAGTGACTTACGCCACTCATCGGGTGTGGGGTGTTACTTGTAGTTGGCCTGGGACCAGGCATTCTAAAAACTTGACCCTGGGGTATATAATTAGGCGGTGGAGAACTGAACATTTGTTGAGTACGTGTGGGCCCGCGATTTTGTGGGGGTTGGTTTCTCCAAATTGGGACAGGGTGTTGTCCTTGAAGCATAGGTGGTCGCGATGGCCCTGGCATATTAAAAGATCCTGGGGGTTGCAAATTAGACGGACGCGGTGTGGGTGGTGCCACGTGGATTGGTGGCATAAAGCCATAAGGAATTTTTGGACTAACCTGAGGCTGCGTCTTCCTATCGGGAACATGGTCGTTGCGCTGCTGCAGGTACAACGTGTTCATTTCCTCGTGCACAAACTCCAAGGCTTTCTCTATTGTATCAGGCCGCATGCAACGAATGCGAGAGCCCAACGGGTCACGTAGACCACGTAAGTACGACTGTAACGTGAGTTTCTTGTACAAAGTGCGTTTCGATTCAATGGTACTCGCTATCGTTTCATGTAGGCTGATATAAGTCATAATAGTACTGAAAAGGTTTTGACAACGCTCATAAAATTCTTGCGGGGTGGACGAACCCTGCGTTAAAAGTGCCAAGTCATTATATAAAGATGTTTCATCGCGTTGATCGGCGAAATTATTTATTAAAGCACTTCTAATTCCCTCCCAAGTCTCCGGGATACCATTCGAATTAATCGTACGCGATGCGGGTCCTACTATTTTGTTCAAAATCCCGTTTAATAATGCTAAATTAGCTAATTGAAACTCCGGTCCGTTTCTCATAAACTGCTGTACTAGTTGATCACATAGTTTTATAAATCGAGTTAATACGTTCGAGTTTCCGTCGAACTCCGGCAACAATCGTAGGGCCTTGTAAACTTGATCCACTGAGTCAGCCATACTTGATATATATGAACTATTACTATCCTCCTGTTCTGCCTCTAAATTTCTATTAGCGTCTAAAATATTAATTCTATTACCTAACCTAGGGGACCGGGATTGCCTTGGATGGAAAATCTTGGAATCTTATAGGATAAAAAAAGGGAAGCGACTCTAGAGCGATTCTAAAGTACTTACTTGCAATGATTTTGTACCTCTTCTGTATCGATGTCTGGATACTCCTCTGGACTGCAGCTCTTGTAGATTCCGGATACTCGTACGGTGCCCGAAGCCACCCGGGTGACTCGCGATCCTAGCAATTTACTCTCGCGAACCGGCCCGCGAGTATCCTACCGACTGCGCCAATTGCGAAGGCTGTAGCCGGAGGATGGAAAAAAATACAAAATTTATTTGAACTTAAATTTAATTACAGAAATTACAATGTAAAATATTAACTAAGATGTCGAAAGTTGACCGATGCTGTGCCAAAAGTGACGATTCGCGACAAAAGGCCGCGATGTCCGGTGCCGGGCTGCATCACGTTGAGCTGCGTCGGCGACTCGTGTCTCCGCTGTTGCAATCCGCGGTAATTAGGGTAACGCGCGATCAGCGGTTCACGTGTTACGCGAATATGTAACATGTATATCTATTTGTTTATTTATTTTATTGTATATGATAATAATAAATCTTTGATAAAATATACATTAAAATAAAAAACAAATTTTAAACAATACAAGGCTAATAACAATCTTATGAACTAAAGCTAAAAATCAGGGAATAAAAGTATTAAAGATATAAAATAAGAACAGTTTTCATTTGTCTTCTAGGTATTCATTGATGGAATAATATGCTTTTTGTATTAAGAATTTATGTAGTTTTTTTTTTGAACGTATTGAAAGCTCTTCATGCTTTCATCGACTTAGGCAGTTTGTTTTTGATGCCATTCCTAGGAAACTTTTTGAGTAAAGGGCTGTTTGATGGGATTTTGACTTCGGTGCACCTTGGTGGCGTTAATAATAATCTTTGAGGAGCTTTATGTGCTGCACGCCATTTGAAATATATTTTCTTTTATTCTATTTTTATGTATTTTAAGAACAGGTTAGAATGTTAGTTAAATTGTACAGTAGCGTTTTTGTTATGATGTAAATAATTCATAGTACATAAACAAACAATTTGCTTGTTTAATTATCATAACATATAATTATCTAAATAAATTAATAATATTAGCATTATGGTAATGTATTCTAAAAAATCGGTCTAAAAAAGGAATCGATAATTTTTTTTGCACGAAATTAGTAATTGGCAACACTTTTGATGTTATCCACAAACTAATTTATTTTTTATAGTTTCGGTATTTTTTATTAATGCTAAATTGTTGCAATCTTGTTTGGATAAATGAATAAAGCTATTAATAAACATAAAACAAGATTTTTTTTTTTAACTAAAGCAAATTGTTGTGCGTTTTACGGCCAAAATTGGGCATTTCCCTTTATGAAGAATGTTATGCTTAATCATTATTATGATTAGAGATATTAGGCTTAAAAAAAGTATGCGTACGTTAAGCGTAAATAATGTTATACAAAAATATAATTAGGATGAACAAAAGTATGCTAAATTATATTAGGTCTTAAAATTTATGCAAATGGATAGGGAACCATTTGATTTGCTGTCAGGGTCGCCATACAATTCTTTTTTACAAATTTTGCAGCTTTTTGATACATTTTTAATGCATTTCCCCAGGACACAATTGCACTAACCAGCATCATTAACATTTGTATTTAAATTGATGAAAAGCACAACAACTTTGTCTTCTAGGCTTTCAGAAAAATGAAATAATTATATTTAAAAAAAAAAACAAGTGTTTAAGTGAATTGGCATGTGTTATATTGGGGATAAGTAACTACTATTTTTAATTAAGTACTATTTCAATAATAGTTACTTACAAATGTTGGTGGGCACTTAACGTAATCTTTACGTGGAGCCATAATAATATTAGACAAATGTTGCCAAGCATCTGTATAGTCAAAGGTCTGATTTTTAGCGTGACAATTGCTTGGCGCCACCTATTCATTGGCGGAATCAAACTACAACCAAATTTGTAATAATAGGTAGAAATTTCGTAAATAAAAGACAAAAAGGAAGTATTTTCGGAACCCTTGGGTAAAAATGGTTAAAATTGTGATATGTTAATATCACAATTTTAACCATTTTGTACCCAAGAATGAATTAATGAATTATCTGGTTTATCGAATCCTTAACGGTGTACCACTATTTACGCCACACCCCTGTATATTAACTTCATATTATGAAGTTAACGGTGTTTTGCCAGTTACTGCAGGGACTTCTTTTTCATCGTCCTCGCTATTGGTTCCAAACAGATCGTATACTGTGCACTTCTTCGGGCATGTGTTTGATATGCGGCTTCTTTGAAGCTGATGGACGGGAGCCGCGATGGCGCTGACGACTGCACGGCAGGATTCGCGGAACTGGACGGACTTGCTCTCGATGGTAACGACCACGATCCTCGTACCGGCTCTGTCATGCGAGTTGATGTGTGCTGCTTCCTTTTTCGCCCGTCAAATTCTTATTCATATTTCACAAAAAAGTCTAATGATCGTCAGGTCTGGCGATCGTGCTGGCCACGGTTTCAGTCCAAATTTGTCAAGCCAGCGATGCGGAAAGGTGGCGTCTAAATGGAAACGCACTGGGAGCGTTATGTGCGGAGAAGCCGCGCCGTCGCACATAGAAAGGTTTTCAGGTTTTGTACGGGCAAAATTATTTTAATTGCTCCGTCGCACATAGAAAGGTTTTCAGTTTAGTACGGGCAAAATTATTTTAATTGCTCGTCGCACATAGAAAGGTTTTTAGGTTTTGTACGGGCTAAATTATTTTAATTGCTATAACTATTCTAAAGAAAAAAAAAAAAGTTAAAAACCTAACGTCAAAGACATAAAAATATATTTCATAAATGTACATTTTAAACGTTAGTGAGTAATGAATTGACGTATCCCCTCGACAGTTGACACATACTCCATGCCAATTCGTTACTCTAGATCCTCATCGTCCGAGGATTCTGGTGAAGCGGAGTCTGGTTTGGTGGGTAAAAGCATATCTAAAGTCTCCGGAGAAAAGGATTTAGACATTTTTTTTCTCCTTCTTTTTTTTATATTAATACTGCTAATGAGCAGATCAGAGCTCAATAATAGTCGATTATAGATGTTAGCGGGAAAATTTTCTTGCGTTATTTTTCCTATACATATACATGCGAAAGTGTTTATTTCGGGCCTCTTGCACCTCCTCCGACAATTGGTTTATTGGGAGAAGAGAATTCTCTATTATGGCAGCACCATGTATGACCACTTTGTACAAAGTAGGGGTCATCGGGTGCCACCAATAATGCTGCACGTATAATTTGGCGGTATCTAGTGCATACTCATCATATTCCTTGACGTCAATAATGTATCCACTTGAAAAATAATCAAAAAATAAAAGTTCACTCCGGTTATGTCGGATGCCAATTGGGGTTTCTCGAAATCTACGGCTGGTGTTTCCATCCTTTGTATTCCCATAGTTGGACTTAAGCATGTCAATGAATAACCCGGTTTCAATTTTAAATCTGTCTTGGATTTTTTGTTTATTCTTCCGTCTTTTTTTCTGTCTGTATTTTTGAACTTTTAGTTTATAGCCCAAGTGCAAAACACTCAAAAATTCTGATTCTGGCATGTAGCACAGATATTCCAAAATCTAAAGTTTCAGGACTTACATCATATTTTTTGCTTAGATTGTTAAAATCTTTTGAAGTGGCTTTACAAATAAAGTATCGACTGGTCTGTCGGTTGCAGCATTGCAAACCTTGCCATCAATCATAGTCATCTTGAAAATGTGCTTGTAGGTAAATTTATTTCCATTTATTTCGATTTCGGTAGGAACCAAATTCTTTACCGATTCTTCGACGTAACTGATTTCTTCTTTGGTCACATAATTGCATTCTTTCAGAAATCTGAATCTTATAGGCCGGCAATACAGGCGGGATGATGGAGAAGGATTTTTCCAGATAACATATAATATTGGCGTCCGAATCAGCTGAATTTTCAAACTTTTGTTTATATCTGGCTTGCTGGGAGCCATCACATTCCCATTTATTTATAATAGTTAAAATCTGTCTATTTTCTTCACTAATAGTTAAAAATACTTCCTCTAAGTACATTGAAAGGCGCATAAGAGTTATGTCAATAAGACTTAGCAAAGTACTTTCTGCATACAGACTCGTCACTTTTATGTGTTGTTCAACAATTTTTCTATGGGACCAACCTTGAAATTGCGAAAAAAAGCTGTTCTATACATTTGTGTTCACTTAAATCGACAAAATGTATGGAACAGCTGATTTTTTTTTAGCGATTTCAAGGTTGATTCCACAGAAAAAGTCGTTCAAAATGACAAGTACAATGACCCCTTTTCGGGTTTAGGGTAAACAAAAACTAATGTTGTGTAAAATAGGTACGTTTCGTATGAAATAAGTAACATAACAGTTGTTTTTGAAACGCATTCGAAGATTGATAATTATAATCTTATAACTAAAATCGCAGTTACAGTCATTTATTTCTAAAATCACAGTTTTTATTTGTACGATGATTAGTTATTTCTACAATCACAGTTTTGTTATTTATTAACAGTATTTTTATTATAAGGTTGATATACCTAGTGTTGAGTATTATACCCATACATATATGATTCATTAGAAGGATACATGCTTTCATTTACACTTAACTCGTCTAGAAGACCTTGATTAATTTTTTGTCTTACTCTAAACTTTCGTACTGGCGTGAATTTTTGCCATTTGTGTAAGCAAACTCATAAAAAAGTAGTAGTAGTGTGACTAATTCTCATGTCTAGAAGCCTCGTTTGTACTTTGATTTGATAAATCATTTTCCAGCAGTCTTATCCTTTTCCTTTCCAATTCTAAAAATTCAGTTCTTATGTCATTCGCTGTTTTCTTTTTTCTTGACCGTTCTGAAGTAAAAGCTTCTCTTGAAGGTGTAGAAGCTTCTTGCGATGATGTAGAAGCTTCTTGTGAAGATATAGAAGCCTCTTGTGAGGATGTAGAAGCTTGTTGTGCTTTAATAGAAGCTTCTTCATCACGACCGGTTGTATTTTCTTGAAAATTTTCTTCAGATATGTAGAATATAATAGAATCATTACTTATCTGATTACTTATGTCAGTGCTGCTTAAATTATCCTCGGGAACATTTAGTAGAATTTCATCTCGCAAAAAACTCAATTGAGAAAAGAATTGCCAATTCGAAGATTGATTAACATATCCGGCATCTCCTGATCGAGGAGCAGGAATTTTCTTTAATTCCTTTCTATAGTGATCTTTTATCTTTTTCCATTTCTTCTTTAAATCGGTTACTGAAACAAAAGAATTAACAGACTGTATATTACATAGATAACTTTAACATACCTGTGCTTTAATTTTCAGGTTTTTGGCGAGTGGGCAACCTTTCAAAAGACTGTCGTTGTCATTCAGAATGGGAAAAACAACGGTGACCAACATAGTTTACACTAGTAGAGCTATATGGAAAAAATTGGTAGATTTACATATGCCAAATCCAACAGAAGAATTATTGAAAAGAATATCGGAAAAATACTATGAAAAATGACAATTTCCTAATAGCATCGCAGCTATAGATGGCAAACATTGTCGAATAAAAGATCCTAACTTTGCTGGATCATCGCATTATAATTATAAACATTACTTTTCGATGCACTTACAAGCCGTTGCGGATGCTGACAAAAGATTAATTTGTGTAGAAGTTGATTTGTGAAAAAGGAATAGGAAAACAAAGCGATGCAAGGACATTTCATTACTCTAATTTGAACCATTTACTTCAAAATAATAACTTCAATATAGTGTCCACAATATCTACCCGGATCGCAATACCTCAGACACCCCAATTAGAATATTAAATTATAAGTCTAAAACAACATCCGTAATTAAATAAATTTAAACCAAACCTAGTCTTTTTTTATAAAATATTTATCCTTTCTAAACGCAAAACGTATGTACATCAACATCCCTGCACACACACTCATGCAATGTTAGCGGCCGACGCGACACGCAAACTCTAGCGCCCGCCAGCTGACCATAGCTGTAGGCATTAGATGTGCTTTAGTTCAAAGAACGAATTTTACGTACCTAAACACTCTCAGGCTGATATTATGAATAACTTTTGATACTTAATTGAGTTTACCGTGTAATGATTGATAATTTTAAGTGAAATTATCAACACGAATCTAACACTTTAGGCTTGGTAACGGGGATGCATTTAAAACAGCGACTTTTTACCCGAACTACAAAACTAACGAAGGGCGAAGCGCCCGGACTCCGTGCGGCACACGCGGTTAAAAAATGTATCTCAGATGCGTAACTTTCGCGATATCAACTACCCCCTGATAAGTCGTGTTTAGGTACAGTTTATTGTTTGTACTACAAAAATATTCAAAGAGCCGCGTGTTTAAAAGATTTGAATCATAATATTTACAGTGATAAGAATACAATCGTATTGATAGTAAGAAGTAGGTACTTACAGAAGTGGACTATTTACACTTTACACTTAGGTTATTAATTTGCACTATTTCTGCGATCCACTTTCATTAAAGTTTCAAAATGACCACCGCCTTGTTCGATGCACTTATTTGCACCCTTCTTTGAATTGTATTTCAATTTTGTAAGCACCGTCTTGACACCGTCGAAGATGGAATTGGTGTTCACCATCAGCACGCAACGTTCGCCACACGTACATGTGGCTGCAGTTGAACTGGGGTACTGCTTTTCTCGAGCTGTCCTCTGGATGTTCGTCGAGAATACGCTCTTGCAGACGAGTAGTCCGCACATTCGTCCCTCTGTGTAAAGCCGTATTAGGAAGGAACGTCCCAGAGTCCCTCAGTCGCTGAGTTGCAGCCAGCATCGTCCTAGCGCTCACACTGCAGCCAAAACGGTCATTGAACTCCCGACAAGTTTATGTGACATTATCAAGACAGCGAGCCAGTGTCCTCACCATCTCCTTGTATTGTATGTTGGTATACCGGAAAGCCATCGCGCGCGTAAACAGAAATGTCACGGGAAGAGCAAGAACAACAACCTCACTAGATTACTACCGGCAGATGACTGACTCAATGTACCTAACATGTCGGCATAGCGGCGGCGTGTGTCGGCATTTCGAATAACCATCAAAGAGGTTGCCGACAAATGCTTTATGTCTGTGCAATAAGTTCTAAATTTCTTCAAATTAAATTATTTTATTTTTGTAGGGATACTCTGATGACCAACTAAGTTAGGTCGTGTATTCAAATAAGCCTTACTCATCATTATACATGGCAGCAAGCTCCCTTGCTGTATAACATCTTTCTGATGATTTCACCACATTAAAGTGAGTTTTTAGCTCAAGCCACTGGTTGATGTTTCGTTTTAACAGCTGAATGAAACGCCAGCCATCTAGTGGCGGATAACTGAGTTAGTTTCAAGGGTTTTTTACCATCATTAATGGTTTCAAATAAGGTCTGATATATTTTCATTCGCAGTGGACTGTGGGCAAACCAATTTCTGGTTTCCCTCAGTAAATATTCTAGACAAGAAGGTAATTCCGTGCACGGTTTGGAGGCACATTAACTAAGGGAGTGACACACAGATTTCAATAGCTGAAAAATGGCGTATATCTGCTTGTAAGAGAGTGAAAAGGGAGTTATGCTTGCCACAAAGGTTACTTGCTCCATCAGTTCCTATTGCAATTAGATTTTGAAGATTCAAACCCATTTTAGACATAAAACTCTTAAATGATGTATAAAGGCTGCCAGCTGTTGCTTCAAATACTTTTTGAAAGCCTAAAAAATCAACAACAATTTTTTCTAGTTTTGAATTATAGTATCGGATGCAATATGCCATGTACTTTTCTGTTGTTACGTCGGTGGATTCATCTAGTATAATAGAGTAGCTCTGGTTACCAACTTCTTCTAAAAGTTCCTTGAGCATGGCTGGTTCTAGAACATTTTTTATAATGGCCGAACACTTTCTATGTAATTGAATGTTTTCAAGAGGACTCCCTGTCCCACAGGTTTTTAACACATCTGTCAGATGATCAATGCTGCGTATGGAGCTGTGAGCAGCGACGTAGGCTGATATTTGTATGTCTATTATTTTTTCTATTGATGAACTGTTACTACACTCGCGAGCAAAAGTATGGAATCACTTATTCGGAATTGATTCCGCGCGATCTTGAGTACTTAATAACTAGTTAAGAATAACAAAAATGGTACCATTTTAAAGGTTAAATTGTTAACTTTAAATTGATACCAAATTCATTTAAAGCACGCCAGGATTTAAAGAGCTATCCCGGTTAGAGCGAAGAATTTAGGAAAACATAAGGATAATGGAAAAATCATAAATGAAGAAAACAACAAAAATGTGATAAAAAAATTTATTGGCCTTAAAATTAATTTTCAATATTTTGTGTTCCCTCCCCTCGCCCTAATTACTGCTCGAAGACGGTTCTTCATTGACCTAATCAGCTTCCGAACCGATTCTTGCGGGATACCTTCCCACTCTTCTATCAAAGCCAATTTCAGCTCATTTACACTTGAAGGAGCAGGATTTCTGGAACGAACCCTCCTCTTCAGTTCATCCCACACGTGCTCAATGGGTTTCAAGTCCGGGCCAGTCCAATGTGGCCGAGTTGTGGCACGGGAAGTGTGATAACGAGCGTTATCGTGCATAAGGAGGAAGTCATCACCGATATATCCCGCATAAGGAACGACATGTTCCAGCAGAATATCGGAAATGTAGCGGTCTGAAGTTAGACCGCCTCCTCGTCCCCCGCCAGGCACGAAAACAAGCTCCGTTTTACCGTCGAAGGAAATGCCGGCCCACATCATACAAGAACCGCCCCCATAAGCCACTGTCTCAGCGAAACAGCACTGCGCAAATCGCTCCCCAGGCCGCCTGTAGACCCGACCCCTTCGATCGCTGCCGTGCAAACACATTCTGCACTCGTCGGAGAACAGAACTCGCCTCCATTGCTCAACCTCCCAATCAAGATGGAAGCGAGCAAATTGAAGGCGTGCTTGTCGGTGACCTGCCGTCAGTTTCGGGCCTGTGGCAGGCCTTTTTGGAGTCAAATTAGCTTGCTTAAGTCTTCGAAGAACTGTCCACTCGCTGGGAGCTCCTGAGCTCCGAAATGTTCGTGGGGTAGCTGCCAGCGAGTGGACAGTTCTTCGAAGACTTAAGCAAGCTAATTTGACTCCAAAAAGGACAATCGACATATGACTGGTGTCGACGTCCAACAGGTTGGACGTCGACACCAGTCATATGTCGATTTCGGAGAGAGGTTGACACGATAAAACGGTCATCCCTCTCCGATGTGCACCGGCGCCGTCCAGATCTTGGTCTCGGGATAAAGCCACCAGTCTCCCGAAAGCGTTTATAAATTTTCGAAACACAGGACTGGCTTATGTGGAGCTGACGTGCGACAGCCCGCTGGCTGAGCCCTTCTTGCAATAGGGCGACGATTTGTGCTGCTTCTGTAGGTGTAGTATCCATTGTCTTCCAAGTTCAAGGGTCAGAAGTAGCGGAGATGTCGCTCTTTGAATACAAAAGGGACACAAATCGAAATCCATAAATTTTACAGGACAGCAAAAACAAATTTTTGAAACTGTTTTTTTATAATATTTCATATATTTATTAATTAAACATAAGATGTTAATATATCATTAGATGCGTATTTATTAGCTCTATCTATCTACAATATAAACTTTGTAATAGATGTTACCTATTAAGAAAAAAAAAACATAAGTCCCTTTTGTATTCAAAATTTGAACCAATATAATAAAAAAATATGTCAAAAATTAAACACAGTTTTACAAATAAAAATGGTTTATTGTACCTTTTTGGTAAAAAACCGTATCAAAAAGTTTAATCTTATTACTAGGTAAAAACATAAGTGAATGGACACCAGGAGAACATTGTATTAAAAAATCTAAACTAAAAATTCTTAACTTATTATTAAGTAATATAATTGAGATCAACCTCGTACGTAACTATTATTCAGCAAAATTAAACATCTCTCTAAAACAATTATATTTGTAAGAATTATAGAAAAAACAAGAGATAAAACTGTAATAATCATTATCAAAATATACATAAAATAACCATATTCATTAATAAATTCTCTAAATAACTCAAAAAATAATCAAGTGACGACACTAATTTGTCTCTCTTTAACATTAATAATTTAAACAAAACAAAATACAAGATCAGTTCTAAAGGCACATAATTCAGTAGCAAAATATTATAGCTTATATGTAATAATACTATTGCACAATAACAATCTAAGTAGTCTTACAAAATCACAGTTATAAACACTTTAAGGCACTTTTTACGTAAACTATTTTAAGTTACAAATTATAATCGTTATTTATTATTGTTATGTAAATGTTGATGTATGAAATTTATAAGTCTTTATTATCAAAAGGAACTTTTAAAATTAACTATTCTAAGGGTCTGTTTCACAATGTACTGATAAGTTCTGCACAAGTTTCGAATAGGCTATTTGTTACTTATTCGTAGGATAAACACAATAGTTGCGTTTCACGACTGTCAAATAGCGGTATGTGTGACATAAAGTCCACCATAAATTATGGGTCAGACGAAGTGGCAAATAGCGCATTTATCTTAAACATAAGTAGTGTATTTGACAGTTAAAATTAAATAACGTTGTCTTGTCTTTCTTTCGTTCGTGTCGTGTTGTCTAAACTAGGTATCTATTCACGTAAATGTATCAGAAAGAAATCAGCGTGGTGTTTTGTTTTAATTAATAACCTATAATTATAACGACAATGGAGATTTTTGAGACTCTTGAAGATGAGTTTGATGAGTATTTTGATAGCCTCACAATACCACGCAGGAATCCTGTGTATCGGGAAAGAATAAACTATATGGAGACATTAGACGAAACGGACTTTAGGGCGCGCTTCAGACTTACTAAGAAAGCTGTGATGTTTGTGTATTCAATTATTGAGACAGCTTTACCTGTCACTACAGAAAGGTAAGTAGCAAGCACATAGGTAGGTACCTAACCTACAACACGGCCTACAACCTGCATTTTTTTATAATGGTACCTAGTATAAGTACCTAGGTATACCTAATATACTATAACTATGTCTTTTTCAGGAATCGTGCTATAAGGCCGATTACTCGTCTACTGTTAACATTGAGGTTTTACGCGACGGGAAGCTTTCTCACAGTAGTAGATGATTTCTCTGGTGTCAGCAAAGCTTCTGCCAGTCGCATTGTCTACCTGGTTTCACAAGCTATTGCACGATTGCGTCCGGAGTTTATCAAATTTCCATCCAACACTCAAGAAATCCAGCAAGAGTTTTATAATATAGCTAAATTCCCAAGACTTATTGGTGCTATCGATTGTACCCATGTTCCTATAAAATCTCCAGGTAAAAAAATAATTACTTATATAATATGAATAAACCTAAATATATAATACTTATGTATCCAGTAGCTATCTATCAAACTATGTATCTATATTATATATTATGATTAAATAAAGCTCCTGTGTTTAATAAATTCTGTTTTCATTATATTCAGGTGGAAACAGTGCAGAAGACTGGAGAAACAGGAAGTCACAATTTTCTTTTAATGTACAAACTGTAGTGAGTGCAAAGTTAAAGATCTTGGATATAGTGGCTAGATGGCCAGGAGCAGCACATGATCAAACAATATTTAATAATTCTTTTATAAAGCAACGAGTTCAAAATGGAGAATTTGGAAACTGTATGATTGTCGGTGATAAAGGATATGAAAATACTTCATACCTACTTACACCACTACAAATTCCCATAACTCCAGCAGAACATCTGTATAATGAGTCCCAAATAAGAAGCAGAAATGTAGTGGAAAGAACCTATGGTGTTTGGAAAAATAGATTCCCAATTTTATCAAAAAAAAATTTGTTGTCTGTATCTCGAGTACAAGCCGTAATAGTGGCATGTGCAGTATTGCACAACATTGCAATAGATATGCAAGATGATCATTTTGAAGTCATCCACCCAGTAAATGAGCCAGATGAACATGATGTTGTGAATCAAAGTAGACTAGTGATTATTTTGCTTCATTATTATAATAAGATTAGTCATTTATTTCAGAATTTTGCATTCATTATGGCAGCAAAAGATTTAAAAATATGGTAGGTTGTGATATTATATATGTATTCTGTGTTGTTATAAAAATAAAAAATGGATTAATTTTCTAATTTATTTAAAATGATTTTTTTTTCCAATGCCCACATTTCCCTTTTGTGCTCCCTTTCTTCCTCTTCAAAGGCCCATTGCTTTCTTTTATTTAATAATTCTTCCTCTAGAATCTGCTTTTGCACTTCTGCAATATCTAATTTTGAATCTGCTACTCTTTCAAAAGGCCTTTTTATCTTCTCAGCAGCTGAAACAAGATTTTTTATTTATTTTGAATATTGGTAAAAATTATACAAGCTAGTATCAATATCATTATTTTGACCCATACTTAGTACACTGCAAGACATAATTATGTAGGTCTCCTCTACCAGTTTATGGCCACATCCACATTGCTACATGCTAAGACAAATCAAACCCTGGGTTTAAATAGCTGTCAGTGGTTCTACCATTACATCACCAACTCTGTTAAATCAAGTTATGTTGTGCATCAATAAAAAATATCTAAATAATAACATAATCTAAGCACTTTGTTTATCCAAATGCTAACATTAAAAGAACTTACATAAAGCAGGATGTTTTTTGGAACGCAGAGATTTTGGCTTCCAATTAGTCCACTTCTCGTCATTCTCAACTCTTTTGGGTGTAGTATGTTGACCTGAAATTAAAAAGAAAAGGTGAGATCATGGTGAAGGTATGCTTATCAACAATACTGAGTCACAACAGGAACACTACTTACTTATCTTTTTTCTTGATGTCCGTTCGTCATCAGAGTCGTCATTTTGTATAGGTTGATATTCAACTGAAAACCAAAAAGTAGGTGAGTTTAAAATTGATTAAAATTTAGTTGGTAGTAGTAGAACTGGCCTTTACATGTAGAAAAAGTAACTAACTTATGTGATGCTCATCTGCATCCACTGATTTGACACATTTATTGTCTGCGACAATCTCTGTCATTTCACCATTTTCTGAGCCTACAGCAAAAAATATTTCTTGGCTAGGTTGTATTTGTATAGAATCTGCAACAAAGAAAATTATATAAGGAAGAGAAGGGGTGGGGCAAATGTATTCTGTTCACCATAAGGCTGAATAAGTTAATTCACTTATACACAAATTACAGATTGGTTAGTTAAATTGATACACTAGTACACAACTAATAACAATTTAAAACTTAAGATCTTACCAACATGATCGGAATCAAATTCACTTTGAATTCCATCAACAGATAACAATATCATATCTTTTACTTTTTCCTCTATAGGCATCAGAGGAGGAGCAGCACTAGGCCCCCCTCCTGTGCGATATGTTTCAGCACGTATTAAAGCAGACTTTTTTCTAGTTGTTCGATTTATCCCTTCGTATTTCGCTTTTAAAGTTTTAGCACTCCGAAAGTTCGTACCGCTTCTGCTATTAAATAATGCCTCCAGCACTGTTCTTTTTCATGCCAAGTGACTGCGTCACTCTTCTTATTTTCAAAAATATTTTTATGTTGAGCAACAAGAGAGGTTAAAAGCTCAACTTCTTCCCGGCTGAAGTTAACACTTCGTTCACGTTTTGGTGTCGTCATTTTTCACTTATATGAGTATTTATTTAAAGAAATCACTGTGCACAAAATGTATTTAGCAAGTACACTTAAATCGCAAGAATAATAAAACAAACAGAAAAACACCACAAATAGCTGTCAAGTGTCCGACATACCGTTTCGTTACAAGCAATATTCAGTTACCATTAAATCGTTTGTCTAAGTTTTTTTATAGAATATTAACCGTTATGTGAATTATATCTAATTATATAAAAAAATTAAAGTAAAACAATACTTCTAGTGTAAAATAAAATAAATTTATAAGAGTTTGTGTTAACTTTCTTTGCATCTAATGAAATGACATCAAAAAACGAAACGTATGTAAATGGTGTTGCCACCGCGCTTCCATAAAGGTCCCAGATAGTTGTGTCAGATAAAATAAGTTTGTGAAACGCAAAGTTTCTTATTCAGAACTTTTATCATCCGAATAATTTATGTGTAACATAGGTATTTGGCACTTTATCCGTACATTGTGAAACAGACCCTAAATATTATCACAATTAGGTATCTAATAATAAAATTACAAATTTTCGTAAAAGCTTTGGTAATACTTAGGAATGATATTTTTCTCAATAAGTTTAAGAATACCCTGTTTTTTAGTTTCAGTTGTTTTAAGTTTTTGTTTGTACAGTTTTTTTGGCACTATAGGATTAGCAGACCTTCTTTTTGTCAGCGTGGCTACCGAGGTAAACTCTTCAGTTTCGTATGAAGTCTTGAAGAAAAATTTGTTCTCATAATCTCGATGGACTTTAATAGTTTTTATATCAGCCCATTTGACTTTTTGTCCATCTTCTGTAGTAGTGTAATTGCCGACAGCCAGAGATTTTAAATCTAAAAAACTCTCATGCGTAAGTTCGTGAACAACGAAGGGTCTTCCTTTCTTCTTTGCAGTTTTAATAAGGGTTATGTACTGATCCGGCACATAAATGGGAGAAGATTTTAAAGCATTCGAAATGTTGCGTTGAATTAGAGAGTGAGCAGCATCTCCTTCATTTTGAGTGTGCCCTTTTATTAAAAAATTATGAGTAACACTCCTCAACTTCGATAACTCATTTATGGCGTATTGGTACGTTGCTAACATAAATTTATTTTTATGTTGGCCACAACAGTTGTCGCTGTAAAATACTACGTCAAAATAGTCAGAAGCTTTCTCATTCAAATTTTTAAGTACGCGAGCACACACGATCCTATTTCGTTAGCACCACGAGCTCCTGCACCTTCATGCCAAACGTAGCAGGTCGTATTATTTGAACCCAGTTCAGTAACAGTAAAATTCAGCATATTCAATTTTGAAATATAGTAAAAACTAGAGACTTCGCCTTTCGGACAAGGCATCACAGCCTGTAAGTCATATACACATACTATAAAATTATCGCTTATATTTATCATTTTCCTTTTGAGCTCTGGCTAATTTTTTTTCTTTCAAATGCAGATCATATTGTATTTGTAAAAGCGTTTTATCTTCAACATTTGCGAAAGCTGTGCAGTCTTCACACTGGTCTTTTTTCGGTTTCCAAAAAGAAATGTTGAAGTCATTCACGAAAATATTATAGTACAGTTTATAAGAAAGATAACCTTTACCTTCAGCTTTACATTTATCGACGTAATCACGGTGCAAAGTAGCAATAGATCGGCTTCCTTCAATATACTCACGCTTAGAGCAAGCGCGACAGTAGTTGCTCTCAATCCTGGGTATGGAGTTAATGTGTTCCTTTGCCCTATCCTTCAAAGCAGCATCCAATATAAATTGATTGCCATGTTTTCCTCGGTTATCTTGCATTTGAATTCCAGTAATTGATCCAGAAAATTTCTTTACAACAGTCCGAATGCTTTTATCTGATATAGCAAGTGTATTCATAAAGAATAACTTGCATACTCGAATGCGTTGATCGATTTTCGTGAAGTAATATGCGTGGTTTAAGTTTTGGCGGGTACTACCAACACGGATGTACCGATACTTTGGCTCAATGTTTGTCATATGGTTGTATATAAATTGCCTCTGAACGTTTAAATCACCAGTGTCCCAATAGGCATTAAATATGGCTAATCGTTCCTCAAATGAAAACACATTTTGACATTTAAATTTACACTTATCTGAACAAACAGGTCCCATATTTTTGGCAGTAATCATTTTTTTCGATTTAGACATAGTTGTGTGTGCCTTCCCGCTATTGATCAGAGTCTTGGTTTTGTTTCTTTTCCATGATTCTGGATTAGCTTTTCTTTTCCGACTAAGACGCTGAGGATCCACGCTAGCTGGTTCACTGCCAATGCTGGGTGACTGAATATTCACGCTGGGTGACTGATTATGACTGATGGATGGCTGTGTTTCTATATTAGGCGACTGAGTATCCAAATTGACTGGCAGATTATCATTGATGAGTAAGTGAGGTTCTACACGAGAAGGGCCCGGTTGGGGTGAAATACAAAATGGTTTGGCAATTACTTTTGACTGTATATCTCCTTCGGAATCAGAAGATCTTTCATGACTAGGTAGAAAGTTGGGATCTAAAACACTGTCATCAGAAGAAAAATCTGCAATTGATGAACTGCTGGATGTTGATGATCGGCTGGAATTGGTATCAGAGTCATTATCAGAGTCGCTTGAACTGCTACTCGAGTCACTCTGTTCAACAACTATATTTGGCCTATTTGTGTCTTTGGTATTCGTTACACAGCTTACTTCACTGTCTTCATCCTCTAATATTGATAGGTTAAGATCAGGTTGACTGTCTGCTATAGAATTTGTATCTGAAGAATCAATGGGTAACGTGACGGGTAGACTGGGAATGCAGCTGGAGTATTAAAAAAAGTTTTATTTTGCACATTATTATTGTGGCCAGGTAATGCTTGAACTTTTTCCGATTCTTGAACGGAGGTTGCCATATTCAACATTTTTCGTGCTCTATTCATTTTGTCAATCTGTAAAAAAAAAACATCTTTAACGTTTTATAACTAAAAAACATAAAATACACACAGTTCTATACATATATTATACAGTCCTTAGTACATACACACAATACATACATACATACACTAAAACATACACACAATCAAATATATAACAATCCTTAATATGACATTTTCAATACTAATTTGACAGGAATAACACCTTAATTATATTTAACAAATTTAAGCTACCACCTCATATTTAACATTCAAATTCACAGTCAAATTCACAGAAAATATGAGGCAATGCATTTTAATCACATATTTTTCAACATTTACGAATATCTACCCATATTATTATAGGTCCCTATAAACACTCACTGATATTATTTTGACGAAAGCTACAGGGACAGGGCTTCAATTTAGTTATATTATTAATTTACAAACAAATAAATACATTTGTATGATTTTTAAGTTAAAAATCACTGAAGTAATAAGAATAGAACAAAATTAACATCAAAATGGTAATTTTTATTTTTAAAATTGTAACGAAAACTAAAATTATTATCATGCAAAACGGCCATATTTCTGGCCTTCCCATTCTAGCACGCTAAAAATAATTATTTATTTCACTATAATTTAATGCAAAAGGGACGTATTTCAAAATATGCTACTGTTGTATTATAAAATATAATTATACTTAACTAATATTGGATTACAAAAAGGACGCATTTCAAATATGGCAATTTTGTATTACAAAATATAATAACAAATACTAATGTTAGAATGCAAAACAGACGTTTTCCAAAATATGGCACTTTTGTATTATATATTATGGTTACAAATACTAATGTTAGAATGCAAAACAGACGTTTTCCAAAATATGGCACTTTTGTATTATATATTATGGTTACAAATACTAATGTTAGAATGCAAAACGGACGTTTTCCAAAATATGGCACTTTTGTATTGTAAAATATAATCACACTTACCTGAAATTTTGAATCCAACACAGACGTATTTTGGATTGTGGCACTTTTTCACGCAACCGACGTGCGTTTGCGTTGAATCTCCGGGCGCAACTAACAAAATGGCGGTTTTGCACTGACATTACCTGTCAAAGTGAGCTAATGCAAAAATGGCGGTAAGTCAGTGTAGCCATAATATAAGCAAAAATGATGGGAGTTTTTTTTTTCACTATAAAATATAGTCGGTTCAGGTGTAATTTTTGCAATAAAACGATTTTCATTTTTTTTTTAATTGTGGCCCTTTTGTATTTATTTATTTTTTTTTAAAAAAGAAACGTTGCCCCACACTAGGAATTTCTCCTGTATCGTGGGTGCGTTTACAAACATTTGAACTCACATACACAAACAGCCAGACCCGGAACAACTACCTGTAGGCCATACAAATATTTGTTCCGTGCGGGAATCGAACCCGCGACACGAAGCGCAGCAGTCAATCGCTCAGCCACTGCTGATGTATTCAAGGAGCGATGTGTACCGGTCAACGTGTGAAAGCCGACTGATAAAAAAAAATCCGATAACACGTGCTTTTATAGGGGGTCAATAGGGTGCAACTCGCGGCGTATCACACAATTGAAACATATCTTTTTCCTTACTTCTTCACGTATTCCGGGATAGCTTCTTAAATAATGGCGTGATGTGGATGAATTTGGTATTAATTTAAAGTTAACAGTTAAACCTTTAAAATGGTATAATTTTTATTATTCTTAACTAGTTATTAAGTTCTCAAGATCGCGCGGAATCAAGTCCAAGTAAGTGATTCCATACTTTTGCTCGCGGGTGTAGTTGAGGAGTAGCCAAATGATGCAAGCTTGGGTTGCTTTTTTGAAAAACTTAATTCTTTGTTTTTTTTTTTTTTTTTTTCTCTCTCGCAGAACAAACTTTAATACATAATAGAAGTACAACAATACAACTAACTAACCCAAGTACTGTTATTAATTATATTTACATTATATACAGACTACAAATATAACTAAACTAACGATAAAAATAAGACTAAAAGTAAGAAAATATAAACATCTAAACAACGACGACAATAGGACACTTAGGCGTCAAAGTACTCCTCCGCATCGCTGTCATCTGGAAACGTGCCCAGAAGACTGGCAGCATTGCCACGCTGAATAGCAATGCTAATTCTTTGGCCAAAGAAAGAGCCAGCCCTCTGGTCACGCGAAATGTCGACCAGTCGGCGAGACATTTCCTTAAAAAGGAGACGCGCACTCGGGCCCCATGACCCGAGCGTTTCGACCCCAAACGGCTCAAAACTGTAGTTTCCAATAAGGTTACAGTATTTGCGCCGCTTGAGGATCTCAGCAGCCGCAGCAGCAGCGCCTGCACAGCCCGCCGTGCTTGAAAGGTGAGATGGCACAAGGGTGTCGACACAGGTTGCGTCCCACACCAAAGGCCTACCCACCTTCCAAGGCATTAAAGTCATGCCGTCTGGTCTCTTGCCATCGTCACGTACCAAGCCGTTTGGTTCTAAAACCGCTGGTACGCCGGCGTTGGCAAGGGCTCGACGAATAATGTCGTTAATGCTGGCGTGCCGTGCAATGCGACCTGCGCTCCTGTAGCAGGACAGGCCATGGTGTCCGAGGCTGTCAACAGCTTCACCGCAGTGACACCGATGCGGCGCAACACAAGGTGCGCCTAAGCGTAGACTCGTAGCGACCCGGAACGATGCGTCATCCATCATAGTGCCAATGGTGGATGACGGAAGTGCCTGAAGCCATAACCCCGACTCCCATTCCCCCAAGGCCAGCAGATGGGCACGCTCCACAGTATTGAATGACGTGTTTAAGAGGGAATTCCGTACAATACTGCAGAGCGGCACGTCCCACTGTCTCTGGGAGGACAGGTTGTCGGGCAAATCCGTATTGGGACAAGCCATTTTCCAAGCGTTCAACGCACCGGTCGAATACGGCACCTCAAAATCAACCAGTGAGGAAGACAGAATATCCCTGGTTAATTTTTCGGTACCGTAGACCGAGGAGAGGAAGGCTGGTAAACTTATACTTGAAATTTTGCGGACGCCGAGACCACCCAAGCGAATGGGAAGTGTGGCTTGCTGCCAAGCTCGGTCGTCCAGGGCCACATTAAGTTTTGAAGTTACAGACTATTTACAGATGACTCCACATTTTAAGTCGCAATAAATTAGTTCGCAGATTCTTGGTTATGTTTGTAATAAATTATTATTTAAGAAGCAATCGCGTTCTATGGAAACGCATAACAAACCTATAATCCCTGACGACAAACCAGACCGCATAACTTGCTGCAATAGATGTACGAATTATATTTAGAGTGTTCCTAATAATTTGGTCTACTGTTTCTAAAAGCTGCGGATGCTTCGAAAGATGAGCGGAGCGAAGGCTATACGTGAATTTTGGTCCAAAATAACAGTATCCCATCTTGTGTACCTTCATCTTCTGGGAGTAAGGTTTCTAATAGGAAATAATTGTGCTTTCTTCGGAACATTTTAGAGTTGTAATACCATGATCACGGATAAACTGAAGTTATTGCGGGTGGGTGTTTATGAGCAGACAAATCGGTCTACCCTCTTTCTTGTTCGTTTTTTGCACTCAGTACCGCTACCACTGTCACTCACAACTCGATTCTGTTCCCGACACACGAAACTCACTGTGTCTGCTCGCGAACTTTTTTCGGTACTATTCCGCTTTTTACACAGCTGGACCACTGGTTTCCAGGCTCTCGACAGTTGAAACCCATCCTCCTGGTGCTTGCAACAGCGCCGAAATATCGGAAACTCAAAGAAAACAATAAACATGGTAAATATCCCGTCTTCTAGTTATAATCATTTTGAAATACTCTCTTATATTCTTTGTTCCCATCTTGTGTACCTTCATCTTCTGGGAGTAAGGTTTCTAATAGGAAAGAATTGTGCTTTCTTCGGAACATTTTAGTGTTGTAATGATATGACTTTTAAGTGTAAGGATCTGTTCATACTTTGTCTTTATGCGTTTAGTTTTCATGTGCTTTTCTAAATCGGTTTTGTTCGCACGGAGTGGTGTGATACATAATTTACAAAATGCCTCGCCTTTACCACTATCCGTCAGTTCAATAGGTACTCGACTAAGCCAATCTGTAAAAGAAATTGAACTCAATAATACGCTAGGCAATAGGTACAGTAGACGCTCAAAAGTGCAGTACCATGCTAAAGATTATATTGCTATGAACTGTGCGAGCGCGATACAGCAGTGTGTGTGCGTGTGCGTGTATGAGTGATGTCTCAACATTCCACACATAACACACACTAATGAACTGTCGTCACACTACGCGAAATAGCATTATATTTCTGTTGCATTTAGAATACACATCATAGTGATGACCTGTTCTTACCATTGCATTGTTAAAATTCGCTTAGTATTAACATGGGTCGGTAGCTGTTTGGGCTGAACATGGGTTCACGATCAATGAAGTCTAAGTTCGAATCCATGTTACGAGGGCGGGTCAATAAGTCCGTGACTTTTGGAATAAAACACAGATTTTTTGATAAAAAAATAATTTTATTTTTCAACGTAGTCTCCCTTGAGCTCTATACACTTTGTCCAACGCTTCTCCAATTTTTTTATCCCTTCCAAAAAAAATGATTTGTCGAGGTTCTCAAAATAGGCCTTTGTTTGCGAGATGACTTCATCATTGGAGTCAAATCTTTTTCCACCAAGCCATTTCTTCAGGTTTGGGAACAAGAAGTAGTCGCTCGGAGCCAAATCTGGAGAATAGGGCGGATGAGGGAGCAATTCATAGCCCAATTCATGGATTTTTGCCATGGCAACTGCACATGTGTGCACCCTTGCATTGTCTTGGTGGAAAAGAACTTTTTTCTTGGCCAAATGAGGTCGGTTTTTTTTCAAATCGTCATTGAATCGGTCCAATAAGTTGGCATAATATTCCCCATTGATTGTTCTTCCCTTTTGAAGGTAGTCAATGTGGATTATCCCGCGTGCATCCCAAAAAACAGTCGCCATAACTTTATTGGCTGACAAACCCACCTTGGCCTTCTTTGGCGCCGATTCACCCTTAGAAACCCACTGTTTTGACTGTTGTTTGGTTTCTGGTGTGTTGTGATGGATCCATGTTTCGTCCACGGTTACAAAACGGCGCAAAAACTCCTCCATATTGCGATTAAACAACGCCAAAGCTTCCTGTGAAGTTGTTACACGATTGCGTTTGTGGTCGACTGTGAGCAAACGCGGCACCCATCTTGCGGAAAGCTTTCTCATGCCCAAGTGATCATTCAAAATTGAAACCACTGAGCCATGCGAGATCCCTACGGCTTCCACAATCTCTCGCACTTTCAATCTTCGGTCGGTCAACACCATATCGTGAATTTTTTCGATTGTTTCGGGTGTAGAGACCTCAACTGGGCGTCCAGGACGTTCGGCATCTTCAGTGCTTGTACGGCCACAACGAAATTCAGTAAACCACTTTTTTACCATTGAAATCGATGGTGCAGAGTCCCCATAGTATTTATCAAGCTTAGCCTTGGTCTCGGTAATGGTTTTTTTTCGCAAGAAATAATGCTTAATAAGCACACGAAATTCACTTTTTTCCATTTTCTCCTCAAATTAGTGGGTAGTCTGATAAAAATAGCTGTCAAACACAAACTAACTGACGCAGCAAGTTTAAATTTTGACAGGAGTCAACTGACAGATGCCTGTTGACAGGAGCAGTGTTGCTGTTTCAGTAAAGAGGTCAGAAATTCAAAAAGTCACGGACTTATTGACCCGCCCTCGTATTACAATGTGTGGCTGTTTTTTGTTTCTTTGAAACCTTAATAATATTTGTATTTTAAGCAGAAAGTCGTTAGGTATTTATGTTTATTTATAATGTAGTCATACTTATTATTTATTTTTTATAAGAACTTAAATATTAGATAGTTATTGTATTATTATTTAACCTCATTAATTGATTTTTATTTTATGTTTTCGGTGTTGGAAGGTGGAAATAAAAAAATCATGCTGAATGATAACAAAAATGTTTATTCGTTTTATTTATTTATAAAATTAACAAACTTTTATGAGAATTGTGACGTCACATTCCTATCTACGCAAAAAAAAGTTCTCTTATCACCGTTCATAAGATTTTTTGTTGTATACCCACTTAGCCAATTCATAATAAGAATAACATAACACGGAAAGGATATTCTAATAACACAAATATAATTGTTGATACCCGCTTATTATAGGTATCAGTATTCAGCAGAGTTCATTGAATACTAATATATGAGTTAGACTTTATAAACGTGTTTTTTTTATGTAACGACACATTGAATGTATTGAGGTTATAGCTTAAGTGTTCATTTTCTTGACGAAAAGAATATTGAAACTAAACCCCAATTTAAGATCATTAAATTTAAAATTTATTTCTTAATTTTTTTTTTTTTACTTACGGTTATGTTAATATTACTAAATATTTAGTTACCCGGTCTACTTATTAAATTAAGTATTATTATTTTTTCGCCATAAATTAAGTCTTCCTTTTGGCAAGACTTGAAAGTCTTCTCGTCAGAAAATACAGTCACCTCACAGTTAAAATCTAAATAATCTCGACCAAAACGTAGTCTTTCCTCCCGGTGTTTTAGTGTCAAAAATGGTTTTTAGCTGGCTTCCGATGTAAACCTTCAGCATGGACTGCATGGCGAACAGTCTGTAATGTAGTATCCAATTGCTCTGCAAACATTATAGTTGGAATGAAACCATTTGTTTCATATTCTTCCACCACAAAACGTCGCTGAGTCGGGTTAATAAGCGGCGGCCTTTCACTTCTTAGACGACTCTTCAGACTACCTTCTTCCTCAAACCTCTCTACCCAACGGCTAACAGAATTTCTAAAAAAAGAAACAAAATATGATTACACACTTGCAACTAGCAATTTATTTAATAATAAGAAAATCACACACCACAACTATCATCATAATAATTATAATTTTTAAAAATAACTTACACATTTTAAGCCAGTTTCAGTTGAAATTTGAGAAATATTAAGCCCATTTTTACGCAAAGTGACAATATTTGCCCTGTCATCAATAGTAATATTAGCTTGCATCTTGAATAAAGACAATCAAACAATACGCTAATCGTAATAATAACACAAACGCTCGTGACAAATTTCACCAACTAACAAGGTCATAACTAACTACTTTGTTCAATCAAGAAGTTTATTTTGTTTCACATTCACCCTCATCTTTTTTTTTAATAATAAGTTCCAACTAATATTTAGAAAAACATATCTCATCGGGTCTAACGTATCATTTATAATTAAAACACAAAAAGTGTAATGTCACTTGGGTTCGAACGCAGGCTACACTGTGCGAGACATTTTATCTATAGCGTTAACCGCTAAGCCAGAAAGACACATAAGAGTCTACTAGAATCAAAAACCGCAATGTCCGTATCTGTGTTTTGGCCACAATACATATATTTTGATTTATAGGTTGTTTGTACATTCAGTGGTTTATATAGTATAAAAAAATACAGTAAATATATCATCTAATGGTCGCATATTAATGAAATTACGTATATTCGTCACAGTAACTACAAAATTAAATAAATAGTCTGGACTTTGCTGTTTCTGAAATAAATCACTGGACGCTGTTTTTGTTGCACGCATTTGATTGACATTGCTTATTTTGAAACATACCTATTTTTGTCTACTATGGCTGGCTAGTATTGATACTTTGAATAGCAAAGACTATAATCCTTACACATTATAAATTGAAGTCCCCCAGCCGCGTCTGTCTGTCTGTATAAACGCGATAAACTCAAAAACTACTAAACGTATTTTCATGCGGTTTTCACCAACAGACAGAGTGATGGGAAAGGTCTAGGTGTATAATTTGGCAAAATACCATGCGGGCGAAGCCGCGGGTGGAAACTACTAAGACTATATTAGAGCGCTCTTGTTACTGATCGAAATTTTTTCTATACATTTTAATGAATTCACGGAAATATGATTTCGTCAAAAACTAAATATCAAAAAAAAAAAAACGGCGGTTGGCTCGTAATGTTCAGAATTTGCACCTTAGAAGTTTTATTTTATAATAAAAAAGCGATGTAAATTAAGAAATTTATTAAACATTGTGTAGATAAATCACAAAGGCAACACTAAATTATTAAAGAAGGTAGCTCCTCTTGCAATTCACACATAAACTCGTCAGGGTTATCTTGTTCTTCATGATCGGTAGATACTACCGAAATGTCTTGTGGTACCACTCGAGCAAAATATTCCAAAATATTTAGATTACGCCGTTCGTCACCGTAATGGGCGTTTAGTAATTTGTTGACGTCTCTCAATTTCAACGGTTTTACTTGTATTCCCTGTGACATGACAGTTGGAGCAATCATTGTGGTATTTTTACCCTTTTTGCAAATATTTTTATAATTACCTACATCTAGCTTGTAATGAAGTTCTCCTCTTAAGCCAACCATTTCGCTAGATCTAGTAGCCCTTTTCAGATAAAATCTTTTACACTTGGCAAAAGGAACATGCCATTTGCCGACATTTAATAGTGTATCCTTTGCGGCGGTTCTCCAGTCAAATACTGGACACTGTGATGTGATTTGGATGGCAGTTGAATGTTCGCTCACTACATCCATGTATTCACGTGGACTTATTATGTTTTCGATCTTTCTTAATTCTTTTTCAATGCGAGCGAAGACTCGATCTGCCGGTAGAAAAGAATGACCCACTACCGGGAACACTATTTCGACGAATTTGATATGAGCTGGTGCTATTTGTATCAACCACTTAGATAGCATTGCTATAAGCATTGAGTTCTTATTTTGTCCCGCACAACCGTCGGCCATTATGCGAAGTGTGTTACAGTCTGGTAAGTACACCGTATTACATAATCGGTGGTATACAGCAGATACTATTAGATTTGCATCTTTTGCATATTCGTCCTCAGTCCAACATTTTCCTTCGTCAATGGTGTTTTTGAATTGCCTTCAACTACCGTAAAATTATAAAAATACAACTATCTGGCATAGTAAGTACTTTGATCTGGAATCTTTGGCAATGCCATGTTCTTCTGACAATCGAACGATATTATTTATAATGACGGAGCGTCTGCTTTTAGCATTGTAAAAAAATGCCTTTGCACGTCTTTTGTGCACAGTTTTTTCAGCCATCAGCCGAGATTTGTCACTTTCGCTCGCCGATTTTAAAATTTCAATTAACTGTAAACATATTGAACATACATCCACTCGTGGACTACCAAATCCCAAATTAAAACAAGTATTAAAAATGTTCCGGAAATATAAGGGCTTTACTTTCAATTGTTCAGCTGCCTGATTATTATACATTTTTGCCATTTTATTTATACTTAGGTCTGCTGGTAAATACATACGTTTAGTAGTACCTCTACAATAGTGAGGTTCACTGCATTTAAAAGTTTTTATAAATGAAATTATACTTTGTTTTTTGTCTTCATATTTATGAGATTTATGGTCTCCGCCTCGATTTTCTCTTGGAAAATTTCCTTTCAAGTAATAATTTTTAACCACGTTTTCTATTCGGTACCTTTTTATGTGCAAGATATCCAAAAAACTTTTTTGGCAAACGAAAATCATAGTTTTTTGAGATCTACTGTAAACTCTGTACATCATTTGCATAGCTCTAGGTTTGTAGTGGTTAGAATTAGGCCTAGGACGTCGGCGCATTGTTTTTACAGCTAAAACATGTTTCAATATGAATGCATCTTGTTTTACTTTATCTTTTATTGCATAAAACGATCTATGAAACTTTTCTAAGTCATCCATAGTAAGCGTAGAGCATAACAGTTTTTTGTCTTTATGTGAACAATTCGGCTTAACAGGTAAGTAAGTCTTTAGGGGCATACCTGGAACAGACACAGACATTTTTATAAATAAAAATAAAAAATATTATTGGCTCGCGACTTCTTAATTTCTATCTTTGTAATACATTTCATCAAAATCGATGCAGCCGTTTAGCTGTGAGAAAATAACAGACACACAAACGGAAAGGTTTGACGAACGAAACAGCTGAGTTATTTTTACCTAAAATAAATGAGATAGGTACAGTTAATACTCAATACCTACTAGGTATTGAGTATTAGTCCGTCCGTTCAAAACACGTCCACCCAATTTTTAAAAAAAATTAACAAATTAAAATTAGTAGACGAGAACCTATCATTAGAAAAAACATAAACAAAAGTATCACGATATTGTCGTCATAGTATACTCACCGGTCTTCTTTGGCCTTGTTTCTTTTCCAGTTTGCACTATCAACTCGCCGTTTTCGTGCATGTTTATTATCAGTCACTTGGGGATAACATTCCATTGTTGATATTTAAATAATTTATAGCCTCTATACTGGTATTTTAACACCACTAAATTCTAATATTCTGGACACACTCTCACGAGTCGCAAGCATAAACCGCCATATTGTTTAATGCGCTGTGATTGGCTGTAAGGGACAATGCTGATTCGGATACATACACCAATAGCCGCGTACCCACCTAGCGCACAGGCTCGCGCGGCAGCCTCGGTGTCCGGATCGCGAGCGATCGCTCCCGCGGCAGCCTCAGTAGTTTTGTTCAATTTACACGAGGCCGCCTCGCGAGACAGGCTGAGCCATCATAAGTCCGCGAGTATTCGTAATGGACAGTCGTGTATTTTCAGCTGCAGCTATTTTCCTAGCTGCTTATTGTTTAAAGAAACGAAAACAGTCACGTATCAAGAAAAAACCTAGACGCTTCTGGATTAGAAAAATGTATGAGCGTCGCCACCAATATGGAAATAGATTACTTGGAGATTTAGTATATGATCAGACTGTACATAATTTTACACGAATGTCCGTACAAGAGTTCGAAAATTTGTGCTCATTGTTGTCTAAAATAAAAAAGTGCGATACAAAATATAGAGAAGCAATCACTGTGAATGAACGAGTTTTAGTAACTTTAAGATTTTTAGCAACCGGAGATTCTTATAGCAGCTTGCAATATTTATTTCGAGTATCGAAGCAGAGTATCTCAAGAATAGTTCCAGAAGTTTGTGACGCTATTATTGAAGCCTTGAGTGATTATGTAAAGGTAAATAAAAATAATTTGAGAAATTTAAAAATCAATTGTTTATTTTAATTACAATTCAGTGATAGTTTCGAATCCAACATTGGCATTAGGTGATGGTGTAATGGCATGAGAAGACGTAGCGGTATGTGATGCTGATGTAGAAGTGCCAGATGAGTCCATTGTAGAGGAATTACTGTACTGCTGTGTATAGTATCCTGTATTAATTTGTTGTTGTGTGTATTTCCCTATATCGGCTTCAAAAATTATATTATTGATAGCGTTCTTAACATACGCTAATGTGTGCGCTTCCTCGATGCTAGCCTCCGGCAATTGCGACTTGGTCGGAGCGTTTTCAGTCTCTGTGTGTCTCTCTACGTCAGAAGTTTGTGAAGATTCCGGTATTGCCTCCTAAAAACATAATTTTAATTAATAGTAGTCTATAATTTTTTTTTTACAGATCCCATCTACAGAAGAAGAGTGGCTTGCTATATCAAAAGAATTTGAAAATAAAAGGAATTTTCCCCACGCTATTGGAGCGATGGATGGAAAACATGTTATGTTGCAGGCACCGATTAACAGTGGCACTGATTATGATAATTACAAGCAATTTCCAAGCATCGTGCTTTTTGGATTAGTTGATGCTAGCTACAATTTTTTGTATGTAAATGTTGGTAGCAAAGGGCGAATCTCTGATGGTGGTGTTTTTAAAAGCACAACGTTGTATAAAAAGCTAGAAAAGAAAGAATTGAACGTGCCTAAAGAGAAGATATTGGAAATACCATATGTAACAAAAGTTCCTTATTTTATTTTATCCGATAAAGCCTTTGCACTCAACGAATATACCATGAAACCATTTAAGGGCAACCCAGAAAATGGTTCTAAAGAAAGAATATTTAATTATCGCCTTAGCCGAGCTCGACGTGTCGTTGAGAATGCATTTGGTATATTAAGTGCCATATTTCGCGTTTTTAGAAAACCTATCTTACTAGAGCCAAATAAAGCAACAAAGGTCGTCTTAGCAGCTGTATATTTGTACAACTACATCCGAAAAAATACTTCAACTAATCTTATTTCACCGGAATTGTTTGACAGAGAACTTGATGGCGCACTGATTCCTGGCCAATGGAGAAATGAAATAAATGAAGTTACATTCGCACCAATTGCAGCGTTTCCAAGGCGTAGTTCTAATAACGCAAAAGAAATACGGTTGCACTTGGCAGAACATTTTATAACTAATGGTTCTATACCATTTCAAAATCATTATGCATAGTTAAAAATTCTTACATTCGGCATCGTTTCCTGAGTGTCACCAGTTTCATTTTTATCCTTAAGAAAATGGAAATAAGGATATCCAAACCACTTCGAATTATAAACATCTGCAGCGCCTGAAACAGAACAAAAAATAAAATTTATATTTCCATAATTTACAATATTTTAATTGTATAAATAAATTTTCTTCAATTTAATTAGTATATAATAAGTAATTATTTTATCAAATAATTTGTAAGTTCATATTTTTAAGTATAAAAATGCATACCTGAACCTGTTATGCGACTTTTTTTCTCCCTGCTTTTCTCTCGACGATAAGAACCACACAAGGACACCATTTTGTTTTTCACTTCCTTGACAGGCATATTAATTTGAGCAGATATTTGCCGCTAACTGTCTTCCCGCTGATTTTTGTTTAAATATTTTGGATCTTTGGGGTCCCAAAGCGCATTGTACGTGCTGTATAGTTGTATTAAGCGAATGGACTCCTCCTGACTGCCCATGATATCAAAATTACAGAAGACAAACACGGCAAGAGACAAAACTTGAAATAGCTTCGCGCGCGAGCTAAAACATAACCGTCCCCACCTAACGCACAGCGCTCACTGAGGCACCTTTGAGCGCGTCAAGTTTACCGACAACAGATGGCTCGGGGCCGAGCCGTGCTCGGTCGAGCAAACGCGCGCCCGAGGCAGGCCGAGGCACGTCCACACCAGCCGAGGCATTTGGCTCGCGAGGCTGCCGCGCGAGCCTGTGCGCTAGGTGGGTACGCGGCTATCCATCTTCCTCTGAGTACATGCAGGACATGTTAGCTTATAGTTTAACTTTGACAACACCAACGATTGAGATTGATGCCGTGCTCACTAAATTGAAATCTCTGGATCGCCGCAAAGGCGCTGGACCCGATGGAATCCCTCCTTATTTTGTCTCCATGTGTGCTTCGCCTCTGGCAGCTCCTTTATCACGTATATTCAATCGATCACTTGCCGCCGGCATATTCCCAAAGCTTTGGAAGGTAGCAAAGGTTGTACCAATCCATAAATGCAGTGATCGTAATTATGTAGGTAACTATAGACCCATTTCAATTTTGTCGACCTTCGCCAAACTTTTTGAGTCCTTGATATGTCCCTACATCCAGTCTCATTTGAAGCTTTACCTTAG
This sequence comes from Noctua janthina, assembly GCA_963576755.1. Taxonomy (NCBI): domain Eukaryota; kingdom Metazoa; phylum Arthropoda; class Insecta; order Lepidoptera; family Noctuidae; genus Noctua; species Noctua janthina. Next base: position 15,109,504 of record OY755061.1, read on the forward strand.
TGATACCCAGCATGGCTTTGTGAGTTCAAGATCTACGTGCACAAACCTAGTGACTTTCGTGGAGACCCTAACGAGTGCCATTGACTCTGGGAAACAAGTTGACGTGATATATACCGATTTTAGCAGAGCCTTTGATCGCGTCTCTCATAATATACTTCTTCATAAGTTAGCTGCTTACGGCATCACTGGCTCGCTTCTTAATTGGTTTAATTCTTATCTCGACGGTCGATCCTTTGTTGCCCTCAATGGCTACCAATAAAGCTCCCACAAGGTTACATCGGGCGTCCCACAAGGATCACATGTTGGCCCAGTTTTATTTAACCTATTTGGTAATGATCTCGTCAACGAGTTGAAATTCTCTGAGTGTTACATGTATGCCGACGATTTAAAATTTTGCAGAGTAATCGAATCAGACCTTGATGTTAAGTTGCTACAGAAAGATATCGACATGTTAGTGAAGTGGTGTGATGAAAATGGTATGAGTTTAAATATTAACAAGTGCTACCACATGAAATTCACTAGAAAAACAAAATTAACACGATCTGATTATTACATTAGTGGTAACTTAGTGCAGGAGGTAGAACGGATAAGAGACTTGGGAGTTCTGTTCGATGGGCAGTTAACATTTGTACCCCACATTGAAAATGTAGTTAAAAAAGCCTCAAGAATGCTTGGGTTTGTCATTAGAAATGTAACCTGTTTTCGACGCAATAAAACTAAAATTCTGCTTTATAATAGTCTGGTCCGTAGCTCGTTAGAATATTGCAGCACAGTGTGGAGACCTCACTTTGCCACCCACGCACTAAGATTGGGAAGGGTTCAAAAACGATTTCTGTGGCATAAATGCCACAGAAATCGCTTATAAAGTAAAGTAAGTAAGTAGTAAGAAAGTATCATATAAAGAGAGACTTTTGCATTTCAAAATGATATCCCTACAGAATAGGAGAGATTTGCTGGATTCATCATTTTTATTAAAAATTTTGCGACATAAAATTGACTGTCCCCAGTTATTGAGTAGGATCAAATTCCGTGTGCCCACGAAAAGTCCACGAGCTCCTATTACCCCCTTGCGTCTCTTCGCAGAACCGTACTTGGTGCTAATTCGCCTATCCCCCGCCTATGTAAACTATTAAACAGCTGCAGCGATCTCGTAGATGTGCACTCTGACTCACTTGGTAGGTTCAAAAGCATTATTTATAAAAACTTGTAAAATATTTATTTTTTTATTTTTTGTGTTTTTATTTTAATTTTAATTTTTTGATTCTTGATTTTAATTTGGATTTTTTTTATTTGAATTTAAACTTTGATTTTGATTTTAATTTTAATTAATTAATTTATTTTATTATTTATTTTACTGTTTATGTACACACAATGCAACACAGGAAAATTACATTTTAATAGTTGAGTACATAGGTACTGCTTATTTCCTAAGAAATTTCTGCCAGCCGACCTGCAAAAGGAGAAGTGAAAAAAATAAATGTAGACAATAGTGTGTAGAAACGGAAGAGAATAAGGTGTATATGTGTCATACCTAATTTAAACTAAAATATTAAATACAAATATCAATAAATATTAATATATACTTATATAAATAGGTACATAATGTAAAAACTAATAAAAATACATACATATATATATAATAAATTATAATTGAGAGGAAAGGTAATGCTCTTTCACTCGGGATTTGAATAAAGAAATGGTCTTTAAATCACGAATGCTAGGCGGAAGTGAATTCCACAACCTTACAGCATGGACGGAGAAGGAGTAGGAGTAATAGCTGGATTTATGAGGATGGGATTTAAGTAGGGATCTAAGGTGCGATCTATACGGTGCGTCAGTAGGGCGGGCATAAGAAAAATGCTCACGCAGGTACGAAGGATAGGACGGGTTGTGTAGGATATTGAAGAGGAGACATAGGATCCTAGTGCTCCTGCGAAGGCGGATTGGGAGCCACTTGAGTTCTTTGCGAAGGTGAGAAACGTGGTCATATTTACGGAGACCAAAATTAAGCGAATACATAAATTTTGCAAAAGCTCAAGCTTATTTAATAGCTCCTCAGTAGCATCAAGGTAACAGGCATCGGCATAATCTATAATCGGCTGAATAAGTATTTGAGCCAAAGTAATTTTAGTCTTCAAAGGCAGGAGACTCTTAAGGCATTTTAGCGATGTACCACTAATTTTGATTAAATTAACTAAATTTAATTTTGATTTTAATTTTAATTTTGATTTTAATTTTGATTTTAATTTTAATTTTAATTTTGGTTTTAATTTTGATTTGAATTTGAATTTAAATTTGAATTTTGTTTTTATTTTTGATTTTGATTTTAATTATGATTTTAATTTTGATTTTGATTTTGGTTTTAATTTTGATTTGAATTTGAATTTAAATTTTGTTTTTATTTATGATTTTGATTTTAATTATGATTTTGACTTTGTTTTCGATTTTAATTCTGATACTGATTGTGATTTTCATTTTCATTTTATTTGATTTTAATTTAATTTAAATTATGTATTTAAAAACCATAGTTGTGTGCCGTGAGTAGTTAGGTACTCATCTGATTTTAAGTAGGCACTCAACGACAAATAAGTAGTGCATGATGTGCTTACCTGTAAGAGGTTGATACACTTGTCTGTGACTCTAATGAATGTATCTCATATGTTTGAAGCAGTGTATTCAATTGTTGGTGAGCCAAATAAATTAAATAAATTATCGTTTAAAAATGATCTAACATTTGCAGCATAATGAGCTGGGCATCCGTCCATCTGCAAAAACATCCTTCGACGCAAAGCCAGTGGTACATCCTCCAATAATTCAGGTAGATCATTAGTCAATAGACTTAAAAATCTTGCACCGGTCAACGTTCTCGGCAATATGACTGGTCCAATCAACATATCATCGATAAGACCAGACCAAACATTTACTGAAAATCTTACTTGAAAAGTTGACGAACGTTTCAATCTCGGGTTTTCACGTGCACGGCACCATCTGTGTAAATTTAGACAGTTAGTAATACCGTCTCTAGTGAATGTCGCTTCGTCCATCCATAGTATGGTTTTTGGAAAGTTTGGGTTTGCTCTAGTTTTTCTTTGTATCCAAGTGGACATTACACACCATGGACGGCAGTCTACGTCTTCATGTAGATGTTGCACCCTTTGGTAGTGATAAGGATGCAATCCTTCTTTCTTTAAAATGCGCCACGCTGATTTTTGGCTTATTCCGTGACGAAGAGCCAGTCGTCTAGTACTTATGGATGGATCAGCAAACAAATCACTCAGAACTGCTTGTTCAGTAGCTACATCGATAATTACTGGAGGCGGCTCGCGACGATCTCTACTTGATCCAAGTCCAGTGATCGACAACCTTCTGTGAACTTTCTGAAAGTTGCGGGCAGATGGCACTGGTTGCCTGTTAGGAAACGCAGCTATGTAAGCTGCGCGCGCAGCTCTGGCGCTTCCTCGTCCCACTTCATAATAAAAATGAATGCCGGCAATGTGTGCCGGGGAAAATTCACTTAAACGCGGCATCATGTAAAAGCGAACGAAAGTTACGAAACTCAGGTAGCAGCGAACGAAAGTAACGAAACACATGTAGCAGCGGCGAATAATTCGGAGCGACTGCCTGTCTGTCATAATTGAAGGTCCCTTCGGCTAGCCTTACCTCCCCGCACCCCGACCCGCGCACATTAATAATTAAATTCACAGAAAATGCTGTCTACCTTCTAAACAATAGTGCGTAGCCGTGCGCTGGGCCTTTCTTTAACAGTTGATAAGAAATGTTAGGATTAAGTTAAAAACATGCAATTTTTACCATTACGTGGCTAATACGATGAAGAATAACGTAAAGTAATAAAAAAGGTAGGTAATGTGGGCGTCTTATTGAGAAATTTTACGATTATTGTAAAAATTGATGAAGAAAAAACAGATTTTTGCTAAAAAAAAGATGTTTATTTTCAATTGAGGGTAATTTTTTTCCCACAATTTTCATTTTATGAGAACGCCTAATTACTTCCAATCATTATGCAGTTTGTTTCATCGCGATAGATAATTCGGTTTAAAAGTGACACCGTTTTGTTTACACTGGGGTCACAGTAGCGGACAAAATATTTAAAAATTCCATAAAAAAATATTAAAAAAATGTTTAGATTTTTTAAATATTTTTTCCGTCGATAAAATTAAGCATAGATTCCATCATTTCGATATGTGCACATTATAAAGAATCACACTGTATATAGGCGCTCCTCGTACATACGAAGGAGTGCAAACTATAATATTCGTATGGGTTATCTGCGCTAAGGTTTGGTTAATAACTTTTATTAAATCAATAAAATTATTACTATATTTAATGTCAGTATCTCCAATAAAAATTATACAATAATCATTCATAGTGAAATCTCTTAATTTCGATTTTAAATTAGCTAGTAGTTGTTTTATCTTAGAATTTGGTAATGAGTAACTACAGAATTTAAATTCTTCAGAGAAATTTTCCTCAATAGCTTCTAGTATACCTCTTTGTGCTATTACTCAATACGCACAGTTTCCTATGTTTGGCTTCATTAAGTGTGGTCGTTCTTGGAGTTTTCGTATCCGGTGTTGAATTTTGCGTTGGTGGCGTCAGTTTTGTATTAATGGGCGACATAGCTCCATTTGATATCTGATTTTTAGTTATCAATGTGTTATTGTTATTCGTTGCTTGTGCCTCTTCCAATTTATTCTTCACCTCTGTGCACCTGTTATCTCCAGTTGGTGAGGTTTGGTCTCTCTGCATCTTCTCACCAGAATTCTCCACCACCGGTGTGCATATTATTTCTTCAATAGGTTGATTATGTTTTTCTGGGGTCATATACTTTAGGGATGTGCTTTCTCTGTTACTGTCATGTAATTTATTTCTTTTACCAGGGTTAACATTCTGCTCTGGCTGAGGGGGTGGCATTGGAATGTTAAAATCTTGTTCAATATGTTCCTGAAATGGGTTCTGGGTAGCAGAATCTTCCAATCGGTCAGCATTGTGAGTTTCTTGACTTTGCATTGTTCTAGTTGCAGTCATCCAGCAAGCTCGGCAAACTCTTTCCAGACGTGACACCTGTAGATCACTACAATGACTTGTTTATAATTTGACCAGCCTAAACATGTACAATCACTGGTAAGATAACAGTAATCAGTGAGGACTAGTTTAGAATCCTAGGGAATTCGTACCTGAGAGGCTATAAAGAGAAGCCAACATCCTCTGTTGTATGTGTATAAAAAAATATATATTAACTGATGAGATGGTATCCCAAGCAGTAATATGATTCTTTGTGGGCAGTCTAATGGCACTCTATGAGTTCTTGATCTTTTTTTTCTATCACAAAAGTAACATTACAACCGCAATCAATCACTTCTAGATTTCCTTGAACAGACAATTCGTAATATTTTTTAAGAATTTCGGTTCTCATTTTTAATGGATTCACTGAAACATCTTTATATCGCAATGTACTAACCAGATTAGAAAAAGGCTTTTTCAATGAACTAATAAACGCTGAAATACTAACGTAGTCTGTACAAATTACTACCAAAGCAGTGAGTACAGCACCGAACGCACAAGTGTTATTAACTACAACCAGAAGAAGAACAACCCCCCTTGCCTTGCCTCCATGCCTTGTGGCATTAAGACCGCCTATGTATCACTATTGTACATGAAGTTTAAATAAATAAATAACATATGTTTCCATTTGGCAAAGTCTCAACTTTATTTGCTTTTACACTTAGCCTCTGGCCAAAGTAAATTTTCGAGCCGTTTGGGGTTGAAACTCTGGGGTCGTGGGGTCCGAGTGCTCATAGCCTTTTTAAGGAAATTTCGAAACGCCTAGTTGACGCTTCCCGTGACCCAAGGGCTGGCTTTTACTATGGCCAGAGGCTAAGTGTTGCCATACAACGTGGCAACGCCGCCAGTCTCTTGGGCACATTACCAGCTGACAGCGTTGAGGAGTTTTTTGATGCCCTCTTATAGTTTGTTGTTAGTTGGTTTAATTTAGTAAATAGTTTTTAATACATAAACTAGTTTCATGGTTTCTATTTTCTTACCAACTGAACATTAATCGAGGTAAAGCCATATCTGTTTCGAAATTATGCTTTGTGTAATTTTTCTTTTTTGTGGCTTTGGTGGTGTAAATAATTGTACATGGGTACAGTCAATGGCTCCCAATATATCTGAAGGCCGAATTTTCTGTGGTAGCCAGATGCCACAGTCTGCCTTCCTGCCTCCGTATTTGGGAACGGAATCCACCGCGGTTTCAGTCTGAAATAACAGAAGTTAGATATCTATCCAACTAGCTAAAGGTGGGTTTGTTTGATCAGATTGGTGCAATGCAACATGTAATGTAATATTCTGCCTTACATTGCATGTTTCCTGCCGCCTTGGACGTGTGGCGCGCGCGGTACGCGCATTGACTACGAATCAGAACGAGAACATCTGTTCCCGCATTTCGTTACAAACACTAGCCCTCGTCACACGTGTTCTTTTCTTTGCCCACATCACTCTACTTAAGTCGATATACTTACGAATCATGGAGTCTGAAGACAGCCTTCTTGCTCTGACGATTATCAGTGCTTCATTGTTAATCATTCATCAACTTTTAAAAAAACGCCAAAGAACGCTAATTCTGTGCGCCACCAACGTCGGGGCGTTGGTGGCGCACAGAATTATACAGGGTCCGCCAAATAACTTTTTTTTTTTTGAAAATGCTATAAAAAAAACTACTGAATATTTTCTCTAATTTCTTTTTTTATTTGAAAGTACAATCCTTCCGGTTAATAATGGAAAATAATTTCATTCAAATGGCTGCCTCGGCTGGCCATGCAGTAGCCTACACGATCGGTCCAATTTTTAAGCACATTATCGATTGTGTGCAGCTGTATTTCACCAATGGCTTCACGAATATTGTCCTTTAAAGCGTCAATTGTCTCTGGCTTGTCGGCGTAACACTTATCTTTGAGGGCACCCCACAAATGATAGTCCAACGGTGTCAAATCGCAGCTCCGAGGTGGACATCAGCTCTGCGGTTGATAATGCGATCTTCAAAAACAGGGCGCAAAACATCGAGTGTAGCTTCAGCTGTGTGGCACGTAGCGCCGTCCTGTTGAAACCAAAGGTTGCCAATATCCTCCTCTTCAATTTTTGTAAACAAAAATTCGTTCAACATGGCCCGATAACGATCGCCATTGACTGTAACGGCCACTCCTTGCTCATTTTCGAAGAAAAATGGCCCAATTATGCCTCTGGATCAAAATCCGCACCAAACAGTGACTCGTTTTGGGTGTATCGGCTTTTCAATGTATGCGTGCGGATTTTCTGTGCACCAAATGCGACAATTTTGCTTGTTTACATACCCGCCAAGATCAAAATGAGCTTCATCTGAAAAGATGATTTTTTTGGCAAAATCGGCATCTTCTGTAAGTCGATCGCAGGCAGTATTCGGCAAGGGGGGTTGACATCATTGAGACGAATTTTGCATAAAGACCTTGGTATGACGCCATACAAAGTCCAATTGGTTCAGGAGTTGAAGCCAACTGACCATCCAATGCGTTTTTGCTTCGCTGAGTGGGCGGCCCCTTTTTTTAGGCGATAGTGCGTTTGCTTTAAGTGAATACTTGATGAAGCCATATGCTGGGATACATCCAAAGGGTTCATCGAAAAGAATATTTAATTATAGATTAAGCAGAGCTAGACGGGTTGTTGAAAACGTATTTGGCATTGTATCGTCTGTGTTCAGAGTTTTAAGAAAACCAATGCTTTTACAACCCGATAAAGCTAAATTGGTAGTTATGGCAATCACTCTTTTACACAATTATTTAAAACGTCACTCTACAAACGTGTACATGATTACAGGGTTAGTTGATAGGGAGGAAGATGGAAATTTAAATGAAGGTACGTGGAGGCAAAATAATAATAACATCACATCAATACTGCCTGTAAGAAATATCCCTAGACGATCACCTGCGCATTTTAATGCTATCAGAGACGAATTAGCTGATTATTTTATGAATGAAGGAAAGGTTTCTTGGCAAGACAGGTGCTCGTAGTTTAAATCTTACCGTATTTTTTCTCTTTCTTGGTGTGTTTCTATCGTCTAAGAACTTTAAAGCATTGTAGGCAAACCATAGACTTGTGTATGTGTCCGAAGTACCTGCAATAAAACACACATACATTAATACACTTTTATTTATTTACTAGCTTTACTTTAATTATTGACCTATAGTTAGTTACTGCACATAATTCTTTTAATAATAAACTATGTTATTTAATGCATAATAACAATACTATTCTAGCTCCTACAAAACGTCGTCAATATTGAATTTATTTATTTATTTAAACTTCATGCACAATAGTGATACATAGGCGGACTTAATGCCACAAGGCATTCTCTACCAGTCAACCTTTGGGTTAAATAAGAAAACATTGTGATAGGGTACAAAATAAATATATAAAAATAACTTCTTGCTATCGAAAATTTATATAGGCACTTATAATGATACTAATACTTATATACAAATAAAATAAACTAATACATAATTTAACAAATACCAAAATTAAAAACGAGAAACCTAATAATAATTACCATGACTCGACTTCTAATAGAGAGAGAGCTATTTATTCTGACTTAAATAGTGGTTACGCACTTTTCTTTTAAAACTGAATTTGGTTTCAGCTTTTTTAATGCCAAAAGGTAGCGCGTTCCAGAGCTTTATAGTAGAGATAGCGTAAGAATTTGACATAAATCCAGTGCGGTGTGAAGGAATTTGGAGAAGTAGATTCTTGGAAGCTCGAAGGTTACGACTGTGTGAACTGCCCAACACTTTGAAATAAGTTTTTAGGTAATCAGGAGCACATTGATCGTTCATAATCGTGAAGAGCATGCAGAGAGATCTGAGGGATCTCCTGAGTCGGATAGGCAACCATTTAAGCTGAGAACGGAAGGACGAAACGTGATCGTATTTACGAAGGCCAAAAACAAAGCGAATACAATTGTTGAGCAGACGATCCAATTTATTTAGAAGTTCTTGAGAAAGATCAGAATAACAAACATCAGCATAGTCGATGATGGGGAGCACAAGTGACTGGACCAACGTGAGTTTGGTGCTAGATGGTAGGAAATGCTTGAATCTATAGAGAGACCGCAGTGAGAACGTGACTTTCTGACTCACCTGAGCCACGTGTTTATTCCAACTTAAACTGCTGTCAATGTATAGACCCAAGTCTTTTACGTGAGGTGAAAGAGAAATGACGGAGTTCTCGTACATTAGTGGCATAAGTTGGCTAGTGTTCACATTTCTCAAATAGTAAGAACTACCAATGAGGATGGCCTGACATTTCCCAACGTTAACAGAAACTCCGAATTTGCCAGACCATTCTTCGATAGTTCGAAGATCAGCATTGAGTGATGAAATGCAACTGTCAAGGTTGGCAATGTCTGACTGAGCGTATAGTTGTAAGTCATCAGCGTACAGATGGTAAGAACATTTGAGGACAGCAGTAATGGAGTTTATAAATAATGAGAATAAGAGAGGAGAGAGTATACCGCCTTGTGGAACACCAGTTACCAGGTCGCACCAGTCAGAGCAATCCTGATCAGCGCGCACCGCCAGTTGGCGACCACGAAGATATGATGAAAACCAATCACGTGACAACGAAGAGACTCCAATTTGAGACAGTATGGCCAGGAGAATGTCGTGTTAAAAGCATTGGAAAAGTCTATTAAAACCAAGACCGTTAATCTCGAATTCTCCAAGCCATCCCTTATGTCTTCAGTAACTTTAAGCAGAGCTGTGGCTGTACTGTGGCCAGGCCGAAAACCGGATTGGAAACTGGACAAAAGGTTATTCTTAAATACAAAGGAAGATATTTGATTAAGAGCAACCGCTTCCAGGATCTTAGAAAGGAAAGGGAGAATGGAGATCGGCCTGAAGTGATTAGCTAGACTAGGGTTGGAAATTTTAGGGAGAGGGATAATATAAGCCTTACGCCACAATGCAGGAAAAACACCAGTCTGCAGAGATGAATTGATGATGTGCGTAATAATTGGAATTAAGTTCTCAATCATAAAAGATAACATAGTTCGACTGACCCCATCACAGCCCACAGCCTCAACGTTAGTCACGGGGGAGAAAGAAAAAGAGTCAGGAGGAAACATTGGCTTGGAAGTAATATCAAGGATAGTTCTAATCTTAACGTCGACTGCAAGCGTAGCAGACGTTGAAAAATGTTTATTAAGAACGTTTAAAGGCAGATTAAGAGATACAATGCTAGAGGGGGACTTTGTTATGCCAAGTGATTTGAGAAACTTCCAAATATCAGCCGGTGAAGAATTGAGGACATTTTCACAAATGTATCGGCGTTTTGATGATCTTACCATCTGGTTGCAGCTGTTTCTAGCCAACTTGTACAGGTTCCAGTTCTCGTAACTGCGGTCCCGCCTATATCTTCTAAAAGCCCGGTCACGTCGTCTCATTGCCATCCGAACTCCAGAGGTAATCCATGGAGCTGGGGGGCGCTTGACGCGAACAGCCCTCAGTGGCGCATGCGTGTCAATGAGCTGGAGAACATATTTGTTAAATATTTCCACTTTCTGTACCACTGATAATGACTGGGCAATATCGACCCAATCAAGGCTTGTGCATCGGTATTGAGTTTCACTTTGTCTAATCTTACGAAATTCCGGATAAAAACAATAGCAGGCCGCTGCTTTGGGGGTTTAATATTGTAAGACAGATAAATCAGGTCATGTCTGGATTAACCAGGCGCAGCGATCTGACCATGGTTGGCAACGAGATCCACAGAAGACGCAAGCATGAGATCGAGCCAGGAATCACTTGAGTCAAAGTTATGATGAGTCGGACTAAGTTTAAGAAGTGACAGACTCGACGATTCCAGGATCGCACTCGGCCTATGTGATCTAGTGTTATCCTTCAAGAGGTCAGTGTTAAAATCACCCATGACTATGAGATGTTTGTGCTCTGAGGAAACAGATTCGAAGAGAGATTCTAGGGTGGAGAAGTAATCTATAGCAGGTGGGCAGTAAACAACTCCAAGAACGGTCTTAACCCCTTTAACAACAATTTCAAGAAATAAGTATTCAGGGTTGCCATTATAAATTGGGGATGAAGAAGATTAGATTTTGTAGGGGATATCACTGCGCAGGTAAATGCAACACCCCCAGCTCTTTTCCCTGTTCGATCATTCCGAATTAAAATAAAGCCAGGTAGACCGTACAGGTTAGAGGAAAGTTCAGGTTTTAGCCAACTTTCGGATACTAAAACAGCATGCAAAGTGACGTCAGAAAATAAATCCAATAACTCAGAATGGTGCTGAGGAATGCTCTGAGCATTGACATGACATACATGAAAACACTTGTTAAATCGCTGGCACTCACTACTTAGAAAACTATTCACGGACAGAGAATCGTCAAGAGTTGAAAAAGATTTGGAAGAACATGAATAAAAAGAGTCGTCGTCAGACATAATTATTATAAAGTTAATAAAATGAATATAATATACGCAAACAAATAATAAATAATATGACTTTAAATGTAAAATGAAATTCAGATCAATTGCATAACCTGCCGGCAGACTGTTGACAACATAAATCTAAAACTAATGCGTGTTTCCGAACGTAACCGAATCAAGACGCCGTAGACAGTGACACTGACAAGTAAGTGACATTACAGGTACACAATAATGACTGTCTATAGCAAAGAAAATATAAAACTAAGTAAATAAAAATCCGGTACCCGAATAAAGTTACCGTGACGTGTCCCTACCAATATCGGCGAACAGAAAACTAGCTATATGGATATTAACACGACAAAAAGGAAACAGAATTATGAGAGTAAAACTAAACAAACCCAGTTACTTTTTCCTTGCTAAGCGCCTTGACCGAGTGTGAGCCTGCGCCGGCGCCGGGTTTGTATTATTCGAGCCAGGGTTGGAAACCGGAGGAGCCACTTGATTCAGAGACTTGCCATGCTCAGCTCCCAGCGCGATGACTTCCTCAACAGTGAAGACCCGACGACGTTTGCTATTAGGGAGCTTGACGTTTATGTTTCCGTCCATAGTCCACACTGCAGTCACACCGAACAACTTGCGAGCTGTTGTAAAAGCAGCCTGCCGCTGACGAGTGAGGAACTCAGACACCACATAAGAGGGTCCCTTCAGTTTGGTCTTGGTTTTCCAGATCTAGCCCCTTATAGAAGACTCCGTAAACCGAAGTAGGATAGGTCTAGAGTGACCTTCTGAAGCCGTGCCCAGCCTGTGGCATGCCGTTAACGAAGAGGGTGACAGATCAGCAATGCCAAGTTTATCCTGCAGAATAGATGCCACACTTTCCGGGAGTTGCTCACCAGGCTTCTCAGGCACACCTCCAAGCAACAAGAACTTTTTCCTGTGACGCATCTCAATTACATCAACACTCCTGCTCACCTCAGCAATCTGCAGCTGCAGAGCACTAAGGACACTCCACACGTGCTCTTTAAAGACTGTAAAATCCCTGTGAAACCCGCTCAAGTCTGCACCAGCTGATGATTTCTTCAGGTGTTCTTCAAAATCTGCCATTCGTTGGTTGAGGGACGTTATTGCCAAACGCTGTGTCTCCGCAATGTCAGCTATTGAGCTCATGATAGTGACTTTAAGTCTTCAAGTGCAGTAGTCAGTGAGGCCAAAGTTCAAGTGACAGCTCAAGCCAGCAAGTAAATGCAATTAACACTGATTAGGGCATGTGTATGATACTGCCCACACAATATGTGCTTAATGGAATGTTAATAAGCAATATTTTGAAGAAATTTTTAATTCAAATAATGAAAATACTATTAAAATTAAAAATAAACGATATGGGAACATGTGTTTACTTTTGTGCACCTACCCCAAAATTTAAACAAATAAATTAAAAATAATCCCTTGGCAGCCACGTTTAACTATCAACTATTTATTATTTAATCGACTTAAAACAAAAAAAAATATAAATTGAATATACATATGTTTTTATTAGCTAGGTAACTAGGTATAAATAGTTTATGCAAAAAAAAATATTTTTAGATTTATAAACTCCATTGTACTTTTTTTGTAATTTGATTTTATTATCTAAGTAGGTACCTTAATTTTTTGATGACTTAAATTGTAATAAATACCTATATAAAAACAAATAAAATGCGTTATTCTTACCTTTTCCAGTCCCCTTGGATTTTTTTTCCTTTCCTTTTTCACGGCGGTAAGAAGTGAGAAGACTTGTCATTTTGTTATTGCACTTTTCTGCTGTTATTTTCAATACATTTCCGATTTCGTCCCACGCATCTTTCTTTAAATTTTGTTTATAAAAGTTTTCATTTTGAGGGTTCCATAAAACTTCCCTTGTTCTGTATTCCTCTATCAATAAAAGTGACTCGTCATCACTCCACGCACCCTCTTTCACCGCCATGATCGTTGCGCATGCGAATGAAACGAACGACCGTCCACGGCTGAGTCCTGCGCACACTGTGCGCCCCTTTGTGTTCGTACTAAAAACCGACAAATCTCGGATCGAGCCGCGCACGAGTTGTAACGCTCGGAGCGTGCGCGACCCAGGCGCAGTTCGTGCGCGCGAGTCGTCCACACTATGGGAATTCTGTTACATTACATGATACATTGCAGCAATGTGGACCTCAAATTCTTGCATTGCATGTTGCATTACATGTTGCATTGCACCAATCTGTACCCACCATAACACAAGCCTCTTACAGGCCACTCAAACTTTGATATTTTAAGAGGGTAATTAACTGACCTTGTATTTACTGCAACAACAAATTGTTTTAAAAATTTGCTGACAGTGGTTTGGCTTTTGAAAGAGAAAGGAATACCTGGGAAATATGTAAAGTTAGTTCGTGCTATGTACAGTCAATCTTGTACTTACGTCCGGTCAGCTGCTGGCATATAACACATGACGCTTTGACGTCGGACATATAGGAAGAGGAACTTCGGTGATGCCGACGACATTGTTCTTGTCGGTGAAGATAGACCTGAGATCCAGAGCAGATTGGAGAAATGGCAACAGAAGCTGGAGAATGTTGGCTTGAAAATCAGCAGAATTAAAACTGAATACATGTTCTGCGATTTCGGTGGTTTCTCCAGTTCTGGAGCCATAGCGCTAGATGGCGTGTTTCTGCCTGTCTGCTCCGAGTTTCGGTATCTCGGTTCACTCGTGCAAAGCAATGGCGAAATAGATCGTAGTGTAAAGCACATAATCAACACGGGATGAATGAAATGGCGGCAGGTCACGGGAACAATCTGCGACTCCCGCATTCCCCTTAAACTTAAGGGGAAGATTTGTAAAACAATGGTTAGACCTGATGTTTTGTACGGTTCAGAATGTTGGCTCACAAAACGGATGAATGAAAGGCAGTGCATGTGGCGGCAATGAGTATGCTAAGGGGGATGTGTGGTGTTACGCGAATGGATAAAATAAGAAATGAGTATATCAGCGGAAGTCTGAAAGTGGCGCCGGTGACTGAAAAGTTGTGTGGTAATCGGTTGTCGTGGTATGGGCATGTGATGCGGAGGACTGAGGAAAATGTCGTGAGGAAACTTTTGAGTGTGAATGAGGATGGGTATATGAGTAGAGGAAGACCAAAGAAAAGATGGATGGACTGTCGAAAGAATGATATGGCAAGAAAGGAGGTGTCTGATGAGATGACGAGTAATAGAGAAGTATGGAAGAAGACATGCTGCGCCGTCCCCAAATGAATTGGGATAAGGGCAAGAGAATGATGATGTTAGATCCACTAATAAGGTTGTATATGATTTTTACAAGGTAGTTGGAAGGCGTACCTAACCTGAATTGAACTTACTTTAACGAGAACAGGCAGACCCTGTGATGTGTTGGGAGACAGATCCTGGCTCAGCTCTCTACACAAATATTGCACCATCTCTTTACTAATCTTATAATTTTCGAGGAACTCGTTTTCAGGGAGATCAAAAGCCCCGGTTAAAGCTCGTACAGCGTTCCTTTTGGCCTTTCTTTCTTTCTTCTCGGCATAAAAACTGAGGAGATGGCGACGGTAGGACCGCGTCATGTTTTTAAAACCAAAGTGGCTCGCAAACACAAATAAGAGTTATTACAATATTTTTTTCTAGGTCCGATGTGATGTAGACTATTTGACATTGGTTGAGAAGAAACGTTTCTTTCTACACCTAACTGCCAAAAGTAGACAAGAAATTGTCGCCATGCTCGACGTTGTCGACTTTGTTGACAGAAGAATAGAAACTTTTCTTTTCCACATGTCTAACATCGCCATGCTTAGGACGATAGAAATCTTTCTACAATCTGTCATTTTGTTGATTCTTCCGCCGTCAAAACCCGTTTCCACGTTGATCATGCTACGTGGACAGGACGTCATAGTAGAGTTAAAATGCAGCAAATTAAGCCACCAAATGTTCTACTGAAGTTCAGTAGTTTTTGAGTTAATTAGATTTTTAGTTTTTGTATGAAAAATCCCAGATTAAATCATTTGGAGCCAATTTTTAAAATGATTTACGGCGCGACTGTACTAAAATTTAAGTTAATATTAGGTCTTTACCTATGAAATTGGAGATTTTGTATGAAAATTTTTAAAACAAAATTTTTTGTATTTTTTATTTATTTTAGCTTTTTTATCTTTCCGATTTGACGCAAGTGCTTCAATGTCGTTTTGACACTAACTCCAAGGCCCGCAGCAAGCTCAGTCGTAGATTGAGTTGGATCCGTTTCCACTACCGCCTTCAAATCGTCGTTGTCGATAATGGTTACCGGCCGACCGCGAGGCTCATTCTTTAACTCAAAATTTCCAGATTTAAAACGATTGAACTAATCATGGACCGTGTTTATGCAAGCAGTGTTAGGCCCGTACACGACGTTAATTTTTCGTGTTGTTTGCGCAGCGGTATGTCCACGTAGGAACTCATATTCGAAAATTGTACGAATTTTCAGATTATCCATGGCGGCAAAAACTACCAAAATTTCACAAAAACAAAAAACTATCTAAAAACAAATAACTGAATTTGAAATTAAAAGAACACGGCTTTCGAATAAAATTTATTTGAATTTCGAATTGCGCGCCAATCCACAGATAATTAAATCTGAAAATGCTGGTTATTAAATCTCCAATTACAAAGGTAAAGACCTATTATCATAGTTGATGCCATAGCAGATCTTTGTGAATAATTAAAAGTTCAAAACTACCAAAAAACTTGGCAAATATCACTAAACAAACATTTATTTTTTTGTGATTTTTGCTATTACTTCATACAAAATGTTGTCTAGTGAAAAAAAAAATACTACGCCTGATGTACAAATTACTAGGAAAATATCCTTGTCTTAACAGCTATCAAAAAAGGTATGAAAGTTAATACAAAGTTATGGACTACATTATGTGCATCTCACAAAAAGGTGATTATTCGGAAAATCAAATAAAACAATATCGTGAATATTAACAATTATTTTTAATCAATATCAGTTTAAAAACTTGAATTACACATTTTCAGACGTCTTGTTCGATGTGCTGCCCTCGGTTTCGAATACATGGTTCTTATTCGCTTCCTCACTTCGGTTTTTGTGATTGTTGCTCTCATCTGGTCCGCTGCATCTGTTATTCTCTCCCTTAGTTCTTCAATTGAATTTACTGGGGTCGCATAAACTATATCTTTCATATGACCCCAGACGTAAAAGTCTAGCGACGTAAGATCAGGGCTTCGTGCAGGTCACGGAATCAGCCCACCGCGCCCTATCCATCGGTTTGGATAGGTTTCATCCAGCAATTGTCGAATTGTGATTCGGAAGTGGGCTGGACATCCGTCATGTTGATAAATCACGTTTGCTCTTCTGTCTTCCTGTGTGGTGTTAAATGATTTCTTAGGAAATCTTCATAAAGTACCCCATTTAGTGTTCGGAGTTAAAAATGTGGGCCAATTAATTTGTCTTCGATAATACCCATCCAAACATTAAGCGAGAACCTACGCTGGGATGCAGTTGGTTTCAGTTTCTTAGGATTTGCTTCTGCCTTCGGTGCCCAGTAATGTAAGTTGTGGTAATTTGTGACACAAAATGTTTTTTTAAAAGTTTTCGCCTTCGGCGTTGGCACTTAGCATAAAACGACAAAATTCAAGCCGTTTCGGCGGATCTCCTGCTTCTATTGACTGGACAGGTTGATAGTGGTATGGATGTCGGCCTGACAAGTGAACTACAGACCAGACTTTCCACTGTGACATACCAAGCTCACGCGCTACGATGTTTGTCGATATGTTGGGGTCGTCAATAAAACGTTAAAGAATCAGCTCCTCGTCCTCAGCCGTATATCTCCGAGAACGACCAGTGTCAATTTGCCTGCTTCTTAGGACGCTGCCACTTTCAGATAATCGCCGATAAGTCGATCCAAAAACACTAACGTGTGGGAGTCGGCGGTTGGGAAAGCGAAGTTGATATTCTCTCCGCGCATGTGTAGCGTTACCATCACTAAGTCCGTAACAGTACATTATGTCAGCGTATTCAGAGTTAGAATATGCAGCCATAGTCAGCACTTATGAAGGCACAGCACAGCACAAGAGAAAGATACGTGGCAACAGTTAGGGAAATAGCCAGACAACAAAACACGAGCTTGCGCGACGTAGAGTTGAAACTAACTAACGCTGAGGACCAGATTTTGTAAATTCGCACCCCGTGTGATGCCGAGAGAACAATACAAACCAATCACAAAGCTTGCCGAGTGTTTGGAGTTCAAGCGCAGGTAAAAACTACGAATAATACGAATACGAAACAATAGGTTGACCGTCTTGCAATTTTACCTGCTCCCCATAAAATTATTCCCTTCCCTGCAAAAGTATTGACAATCATACCTTTTTGAAGACAAGGATATTTTCCTAGTTTGTGTTTTTTTTTCCTAATTTGTACATCAGGCGTAGTATTTTTTTTGCACTAGACTACATTTTTTATGGAGTAATAGCAAAAATTACTAAAAATTTAATGTTTGATTAGTTATATTTACCAAGGTTTTAGGCATTTTTGAACTTTTAATTGTTAAAAAAGATCTGCTACGGCATCAATTAACTTAAATTTCAGTACAGTCGCGCCGTAAATCATTTTTAAATTGGCTTCAAATAATAAAATCTGGGATTTTTCATAAAAAAAAAAAACTAAAAATCTAACTAACTCAAAAACTACTGAACTTCGGTAGAACATTTGGTGGCTTAATTTGTTGCATTTTAACCCTACTATGACGTCCCGCAAGGAATACGTCAAGTTACCAGTAACCCTGTATAAAGTTAAAGGTGAATAAAGTTTTCTAAAAGTAATTTTACCAAATGCATCCAGATGTTAAAGTTTACTAAAAGTATACTTAATGCAGACCTAGATGAATCAGGTTCAGGTGAATTAATTTTACGAAGGGTAAAAAATCTGTTAACTTGGTATTTCGACCTTTTCGAGATTTCTTAAAAACAGTTTTTTTTAACACCACCTGCTTTGTAAAGTCGGTGTATTAGAAACTTGGGACTAAGAGGTATCAAACCGACTGTCTGACTTATAGGTAAGCAAACAAACAAAAGCAGTCACCGACCGGTAAACGGCTCAGTATTCGTCAAGTTTTGAACATCACTGCCTTTGCAGGTCTGCTATGCTAAAACTAGAAGACTTACAAAAAAAAATATTACATGACTAGAGAGATAATTTAAACAAGTTGTAGTTTATTAGTATAAATTTACTTGAACAATAATACAAAAACAAAATTAAGGGCTAATTGTACCAGTACCAGTTTTGTATTTCATTTTCAGGACGAGTTTGGTCTTCTTCGATAAAATTTGTCAGTGAAGGCTTATTAGTTGGGATTTCCACGTCCATGATTTTCGTCAGGATCCCATCAACATTTTCATACAATTTTATCTTTTCTGTATGGCTTTCATCTTCAGTCATTAGGAAGTCACTGAACTCAAATGAGTATGATGTGGGTGATGTGTGTGTGTGTGTGTGTGTGTGTGTGTGTGTGTGTGTGTGTGTGTGTGTGTGTGTGTGTGTGTGTGTGTATGTATGTGTGTGTGATGTATGTAATGTGGGTAATTGGAAACGTCTAAAAAAGAAGAAAGAAGATTCCAATATCTCCAGATGATAGCAATTCGATGATATTAGACGTTTCTTGAGCACACAATTTTGTCAAAATCGAAGAGTCATTATTGAATCTGTCTGAAGGTAAAATATTTTGAATATGCATTTTCCTCCAGACATTGAATAATCCTTCTAAGGATTTATCCCCTTTCCAAGTTGCTTCTCCGGTGCCATAAAAGCTTTCGACGTTTTCAGGACTTATTTGTGATTCAAAGAATTTTAAATGGCTTATGGTATCTGGTTTTATTTGGTTAGCATTATCTGGTTTTGCAAAAAAACTTGAAGAGGCAATCTAATCCAGGTGATTATAACACCAACAAGGAACATACAAGGACGATGTAGGGATGTCGAAAATGAAAAAAAATATCGATATATCGATACATCGATATTTAAAAAAATATCAATATCGGTCTCGATATATCGCGAAAAAAATATCAATATATCGATATATCGGTCAAATTTTTCGACCAATTTGCTTTTTTTTTTAAATGAATTTAGGTCAGCCTAGCTCAGCAATAAAAACAGTTTTTTATTTCAATCATTACTTTATTCTCAATTAAATCAAAGGAAATAAGGAATCAGTCAATTATACCAGTATTTGTCCGGCAGTGAAAGTAAAAAAACTCTATTTTTGACATGCTCTGCCGTCAGCCGGCTCCTGTTGTTAGGAACTGCCAGATTGACGGCAGAAGCCACTCTTTCTGACGGCACGGAGGAAGCCGTAGGAGTTAAATATTTCAGGGCTAGACCCGAAAGAACTGGTGTAAAATGTCGAGTGTCTACCCAAAATTTAATTGGGTTTTCTTTGCGGGGCAGATTTGGAGCATCCAAGAATTGTTTTAACTCGTCTGGCATTCTATTACTCCTGGAGGACATATTAGCAGTAGCGATATTGTTAGCTGCAGCAGCTACTAGTTTTTCATGACGTGACCATAACGAATCTGTTGTCGATGAATTTTCGGTTTCAGAAGTTGATGATGCAGTTCTAAGCTCCGGCGAAGTCTGTCCTCTGCGTCTGTTTTCTACGCGTATCTCATCAGATAGCTCAGTTATTGCTCTAGATATTGCCAGAGCGGAACTGAAATGCATGCGCTTGAAGCGCGGATCTAGAATCGTAGCTTTTGCTAAGAAGATATTTTCCTCCACGGGTCTTAGTTTTGTAGTAACCCCTTCCATCAAACTATTTTTTACCGCAATACCTATTAACGTTGACGGTTTTTCATGTTCCAGTCCTTGCATCAGCAAATTAGTGATTGGTATTGCTAGACTAGCACTCACATAATGATCACCGCTGATGTCTTCAGTAGCTTGCTTAAATGGGGAAAGCAGTGTTATCAGTTCTCGGATGACATTCAGCTGTGATGATGCTAGCATATCTGGTGCGTTTCTCCTGCTAGACAAAATTTTAGCTACTATAGCTGACAGCTTATTGAATCTCTCCAACATATCTAGGCAAGAATTCCATCGAGTACTGACCGACTGAATAAGTGTTAGCACTTCCCCCTCTTTTTTTTGAAGAATCTGTTGCTCTGCTCTTAATTCATCCATAGCGTTGACAGATTGCTTAAAATATGTCACGATAGATTTGACTTGATTAGCAAGTTCTAAAACCGGTGCGTTACCTTTTGTCAATGCGGCATCTACTATTAAATTGATTAAATGAGCCATACAAGGAATTCTCTTGTTGTCCCCCAAGAATTTCTTCACAGCAGACACCATATTACTACCACCATCAGTGGTTATTGAATGGATACTGGTTTTATCTATTGAAAAGTCTTTGATAATGTCTTCGAAACATTCGCGTATGTAATCGGCTGTGTGTGCCTGTAGAAAAATCAATGGACATGATATAATACTAAATTTTTTATTTTAAAGTATTTAATTTTATTCATACATAAATTACTTACTTGGTACATTCTCTGAGCTGTCAACGTCACCGTCTCTAGCTCTGGAGCAGAGTCTTCTGTGGAGTTCAGAAAATGCGCGGTCATGACAAGGAAACTCCTCGTTGAGTTGGTGAGGGTTAATATATCACTTGTCAGTGCAATGTTATCTGTGGCCCCGAGTTTATTTTTTAAAATAGCTTTCATGGTGATATATCTCTGTTCGACTAAGCTGGTTACCTACAATGAGTAAAAGTTATGAACACAAAAAGACTAAATTGTTAAATAGGCAGAATAAAACATAAATAAATAAAATATTATAGTTTTAACTACCTTAGCTCGCGACGGAAGCTTGTAGCGTGGACAAAGCACGTGAGTAAATTTTTTTAATCCTTGTTTTTCCACGCAGGAAAGCGGCATGTTATCTTTGCAGATCGTGTATATTAACGCTTGATTAATTTCGTTTGTTTTTTGACCCCCTGCTGTGATAAGATAAAAAAAAATTAAATAGAGGTTGATAATAAAGAGCCACACAACATAAGACTATTGACTAACATAAATTAAAAATATACCTTCGTAACTTGAACTGCGTTCCAATATGTCCATGATGGTTGCTTGTTTTGTTATTTGTTTAGACTGAACATTTGTAACTGAAGTAGACGATCTTACCTGAAAAATAAATTTACACGATATTATATAAATTTATCAATATCGATACTTTTTGTCAACTTCACATCACTCGTTACTTACATCATAATTTTCGGGACTGGTTGCAGACAAATCCGCTATATTTTCGAAGTCAGCGTCATGAGCAATATTTGACGAACTAGTCGAAGGGATCGGAGAACTAGTTCTGATTCTGAATGGCAATGTTCGTTGTTGTAGTACTTGATGTTCCAATGCGGGTTTTTTAGTATTAGGTTCCGAGTCCGAGGCGTCAGAGTTCGACTTGGTCTTGGCATTAGCACTAGTATTTTTAAACTCTGCGAACGCATGGTAATGCTTATTTCGCAAATGTGCAGCTAAATTTGACGTATTACCACTTGTTTTGTACTGTTTACCACACAGATTGCAGGAGACATTAGATTTACTTGTCTTTTTAAAAAAGTTCCATACAGCACTGGACGACGACATAATTCACGTCACGATTCGAGAAGCACGAATTTCAAATAAAAAAAGCAAACAAAACAATTGACGATCTCGCACCACAAACAACACTTAAAGAAAGACCTATTAAAAATCAAATGGCTGACTTGTTAAAGAAACGCACTGACGAAGAGACGACTGATAGTGACACTGTGACAGGGGTGAGTGCATAACTAACTGCCAGTTAGTTATGCACTCACTACCACAGATTAGATTAATGGAATTCTGCACAACAATAACTTTTTTTTTTATCAATATTTTACGGCTTTGAATTCTAGCGAATTTAGTTAGATCGTCATGAGATGATAAATAAAAAAAAAATATCTATTTTGATACGAATTTCGATATTTGTTTTTTTGTATCGATGTATCGATATATCGGATCAAAAAATATCGGCGAAAAATATCGATATATTTAACAAAAAATATCGATATATCGATACATCGATATTTTTTCAACAAGCCTAGGACGATGTCGGGTTTAAATGCAACTGTTAATGCTAGTCTCAATATCCGGCAGAAATGTATTCTACAAGTTTAAAGGAAAATGAGAGGTTTTCGGGTTTCGGTACAACGTGTATTTCCGGGTTGATCGAGTAACAATATCCGGTAAAAAAAAATACGATTTTAACAGGTACTAGGTCAAGTAGGGGTTGGTTAGTACCAATAGATGTGTACGGCAAAAATATTTATTTCTCAATTAGATTCACCTCAATTTATATGTTATATCGCAAAATAATACACTCAAATATTTTAGAAAATTAACACTCTTACCTCAAGGTAAGAGTGTCCGCCATGGGATCTGGAGGCGATAGTCCTCGCACGCCTGCACGAATGGCGCGCGGAGGCACTACGTCGGGAGGAAACTCCGCTGCCGCGGCAAATTGCTGCTCAGCGGACAGACCTCCGGCGTGATCTCATGGCGACATGGAGAGAGCGACTGTCGCAACCCCGTGCAGGGCACGCCACCATAGTGGCGATAAGTCCCCTCTGAGGAGTGGCTAGAGAGGCGCCACGGCGCCCTCACCTACCGCCTGACGCAGGTCCTCACCGGACACGGTTGTTTCGGGAGGTTCCTGCACCGAATCGGGCGGGAGGAAACGCCCGGGTGTTTCCACTGCGAGGATCGTCCGGAGGACACGGTGGAGCACACCGTGGAGGTCTGCCCCGCTTGGGCGGAGCACCGCCGTGTCCTCGTAGCGGCGATTGGCGGCGGCGATCTCTCGCGTCCGGCCTTGGTTCAAGCCATGGTCCGGAGCGAGAGGGAATGGGAAGCCGTCACCTCCTTCTGCGAAGCAGTCATGCTAGTGAAGGAGGTGGCGGGACGTGAGAGGGAAAGAACCTCACGTCCCAGTCGCCGCGGGAGACGCCCTGGGCGTTGGGGGTCACGTGGTGGCTCCCGGCCACCGTAGGCGCGGGCCTGTGGACGGCGAGTTATGGGCCAGCTCGCCGTCCGGCCGTCTTATGACGACAGGCCGTGTCGACGGCGCGTTCGTGTTCCACGCGCGCTTCAAAGAGATATCAGCAACCACGTAGGGGTCCGCATGGGCCGATGCCTGCCAGGGCTGCGGGACTGTTCGAAAGAGATACCGTGGCCCTGGAACACAAAGGGCAAAGAAGGAACATGAATGGGTTTTAGTCAGTACAAGTCTGACACTCCCTTCCGCTCCGCCCGGAGTGGGGGGGGTCATTTGATGATTTCCCATCCGGAAAAAAAAAAAAAAAAAAAAGGTTAGAGTGTTAATTGTTATGGGTTAGTTTTATAAAATATTTTATCCGTCGCAGTATGGCTAGTTAACGTACACGAGCGATTTGCTTGTGCTGGTTGTACATGCCAACACGCGTGAAGGGACTCTCGTCCATCCAAAGAATGTTCTGTTGCCAGTTCTTCAACAACCACCTACTGAATTCCAGTCGTGGCAAGTTGTCGGCCGGCGTTAGGTCTTGACAGCGTCGAAGATGGAATGGGTGTTCACCATCAGCACGCAACGTTCACCACACGTACATGTGGCTGCAGTCGAACTGGGGTGCTCCGTCTCTCGAGCTGTCCTCTGGATGTTCGTCGAAATGATCGAGAATACGCTCTTGCAGACGAGTAGTCCACATTTTCGTCCCTCTGTCCAAAGCCATATTAGGATGGAACGTCCCAGAGTCCCTCAGTCGCTGCGTTGCAGCTAGCATCGTTCTGTCGCTCACACTGCAGCCAAAACGGTCATTGAACTCCCGACAAGCTAACGCGACATTATCAAGACAGCGAGCCAGGGTCCTCACCATCTCCGTGTATTGTATGTTGGTAAAGAACAACTACACTAGATCACTACCGGCGGATGACTAGCTTTTGTGCTTTTGATGTTCGGTACTCGACGGGTTATTCGGCGGTAGCGGCGGCGTGTGTGTCGGCATTTCGCATAAACGTCAAAGAGGTTGCCGACAACTGCTTTATCTCTTTGCAATAAGTTCTAAATTTCTTCAAATTAAATAATTTCATTTTGTAAAAATTCCTAAAACAGGAATTCCTTTAAATTACCTATATTTATTTGACGCACACTACTTTAAATGTAAATGCATTGATATTATTTACGTGTGTGTATTACGAGCTATGAGCGAACTACAAATAATGTCGTGCGTTTTAGTAGCCTTTATTGCTCTGAGTTAAGGTTTCAATTTCCTTGAATTAAGGATTGTATTAATTTGTCATGATACTGTGTTTCTAATTTAAGTTATTTAAAAGATTTTTCCGTCAAAATTTAACACCTATTTTTTATGACGGAAATCGATTCAGAAGCCGATTCTGAACAGAATGATAATAATAATTAATAATTCACATGCTTTCAGGAATTGCGTTTATTCTGTTACACGTTGTATAAGGCGCGACAAACACTCATAAAAATTCGTATAGTGTTTTCTTTAAAAGATATTCAATATGGCTGTTATCGATAATTTTTAGTGTAGTATAGTGATGTACCCGATATCGACAAAATGTACTAGGTTTTAGGGTTTTTATTATTATTTTTATTAGGTAGATAAATAAATAAAACAAATTATCATATTTTGAAGTCATATATTTGTTTTCTTTTGCCTATGGGTTTTACATTTTCTTATGTTTTGCATTTTTAAACCATATTTCTCTTTTATTTTTTTCCTTAAAATTTTATTTATTATACTGCACCAATTGTGGCATTGCAGGCGAATTATGAGTGCTATGTAATATTTAATTACATCTTTATTATGACTTTTGCAGCCTTACCAAAACAAGTCGCTTTTGGCAATCAGCCTTTTTAGACTTTTATTTACATTATTTTTGTAAGCATTTTTGTTTAAAAAATCGTGAATAAATTGAGAATTTTCTCTGCACAGCCACAGTAGTTTTCAAATTGGGTAAGCCAAATTATTATTTTTAAATCTTTTATATTCTCTGTGTTGTATAAATTCATGGATCCCCTGAATTTCTTTTGTCGCATATGTTTTTTTTGTTATTTTCCTGCATATGTATCCCGCAGTATACGCCGATGTTTGGACCCTTACGTGTTCTGATATAACATTTTTTATTAGAGTGGGACCCTCTGACTCTGTCGGACCCTTTGAAGATGACGGCACATTTAAATTAGGCGAAATATTTTCATCATTATTTTTTTGATTATTGCAGGTAAAGAGATAATTTAAATCGACTAATGTTTCGCCGTCATCTTCTTCACAATTTGAAAATTTTGAGTGAGGGCTCAATATACTAGACATAAGTAAGGACTTGAAGGCGTACATAAAACTATTTCCATCTGGATTCACGTTGCGATAATTCATCGCTCTTATGCGATGAATCTCTTATCTCTCTTATCGCATGTGACTAAAAGAGTGATGAATATAAACGTGGATGGATGGAGCGGGAGAGAAAGACCAAAGAAACGATGGATGGATTGTGTGAGGAATGATATGAAGGTGAAAGGAGTAAATGATAGCATGACGGTTGACAGAGGAGATTGGAAGAAAAAAACGTGTTGCGCCGACCCCAAGTAACATGGGACAAGGGCAGGAAGATGATGATGATGATGATGATGCGACCAAAGAAATTCTCAAGAGGATCTTGATGTATTAATCTGGGGTAAAAGTATTTCACTTCAAATTCTGTAAATAATAATTTGTAGAGACCCAGAAAACTCTGCAATGTAGTAATCCACCCTTCAAGGCATGGAGGACGCATATGTCTCAGCTTTGCAGTCTGCCTAGGTAATTTACTACTTGTGTCATATTTAATATTTTTAAGGATTTTATTCCTTCTTGCCAAAATTCTTGATGAGGGGAATTTGGTTTCACTGCGCATCTAAGTTAGCCCCTTGGTTGACCTGGCGATCCATTGACACTATCAAATAGGTCGTCAAAAAATATCACCACTGCTGCTGTAGTCTCCATTGTCTCTATAGGAGTGTTGAGCGGCTTGTCTGAAATATTTAATTTGTTTAAATAAATATTATCGCTATTTATTGCTTCAGTGATGTCACTACCTACCACTTTAGAGCATTAAAATTTTTAGTTAAAAATATAATGAACTATTCCTTTTTGCATTCAAATGCTAATGAAATAGTTGTTATTTTCATGCATAAATCACACAAACATTCGTTCAGTAAAATTAAAATTATAATACTACTTACGCAGAGCATCAGTAAATTGAAGCATTGCAGCTGTTCGTGCACTTAGCACTTGGGTGGCTGCTTTAACTTTCATTTTATTTGTGGTTTTTGGGTCCACATGTGCAGTCAAATTCGGTAACGCTCTGGTGTGACCAGATTTACTGTCAATGTCGTAAATATACGAAATGTTTGCCCATGAAGCTCTTCTTCCACTGAACAAAATATCCTTAGTAAGGAAGTTGTTGCGGACAGTCTTTAAAAGATGCAGTGGATCGTGAAATAAAAAAAGATCTTGTCCAGCTATGTGAATAGTAACAACTGGAACAATTAAAAAATATTAAAATAAAAGAAAACAATATAATAAGAATACGAATAAGAATAATTTATTTAAAAAGTATTACAAAAAGTGTACATTTAAGCGCAGTAGTATTATTTCTCATACTAATTATAAGTACTTATAATGTATAGCAACTGCATAAAACTTACCATTTTGTCTGCATTGATTGCTGCGAAGTCGAGCAGTCGATTGTTTTAATAGATTAAAACATGACCTAAATGTAAATCCTTGATCACACAAGTGTAAGCGGTTTTAGATCAGTTTCCACGAGCAGAGGAACAATTTCTTTTAATATTCTCATCAGATCATGTGCTGAAATTGTTCCCTCACAAAAATAATAAGCAATGGGTTGCCTCCATGAATGGCATATGCCCCTGATCATAAAATCCAGAGCGTGGTCAGCCAATTTTGGTTTTCTTTCTCCTGCTATATCTACAAATCCAATAATTTTGTCTTTGCTTTCATTAAATGTGAGATGTGGTGACAGCGCTACCTCATCAAATACTAAGAAACAAAGCTTTTTTTGTCGTGTCCCAGTCCTTAGTGGTGTGTTTGATATGTTCAAAAATATTTTTGTTTAGTCCACATTCATATTCAATTTTATGTGAGAGCCTAGCCAGTGTCCTCATGTTAGGTAAGGCAAACATTTTTTCCAGAAGCTTATATCCTTTTGGACTTTGCTTCATCAGAGCGAGGGAAAATAATTTGTCTTTTAATGAGAACCGTCTTGCCATTTTGCTTCTTCTAGCAAGTCTTAATAGCACCAACAAGAAAGCTTTAGCTTTCTTATTAAGTTTTTAAATTTTGCATAAGCTCTAGGTTTTCGGCTTTATGTGCATTTTGGAGACTGAGTATTTGTGTCACCCAACCTATATGAAGCAATTTTAGTACATTGCTTATATACTGGTGAGTTTTAGAATGGCAGAGAGTTGCACTCTTTCCTTAAAAACATAATAAATGATTGTTTTATATTATACAAAACAAAACAGAAATCTATGAATATATTATATTATCCCTAATCCATAAATAGTATAAAACAAAACTGCTTTTTGTATCTATCTGTTTGGCCATTCAATTTTAAAAACAACACAATTCATTAATTAATTTTTATATGCAGTTTTCACCAACAACTTGCAATTTAACTTGGATATATCACAGAAAACTCGATGTTTTTGACATGTCCCCACATCAGTAGGTCACTCACTCTCTCAAAGCATCCGCAAGTCACAAGTATATTATTTCTTAGAAAATGTTTAGTAAGAAATTTACTTACTTGATATGGGTTTCTGTAAGAATTTCTTGATTTCAACCGTTTCAGAAACAGGTTGCTGTTCTGTAATTAAAATTTCTTTTATAAGTAGAATGCAAAATAAAATGTTTTGTTGTCTGTCCTATTCAGTACAAGGTTGATTATTCAATCATACCTGCACTTATCTGAATCTCCTTGTTATCTGTGTTTGATTCTCCTTGTTCCATTTCTGTGGTTTCAGAAATCAAACCAGAAAATAAACAACCTAAAACAATAGAAAAATATACATTTAAACAGTGTGACCCTACAATTGGAAGTAGTACTACCTATGTTGACGACAAGGGTAGTACTACTTCTGATGACACGTTAGCACTTGCATAACATTAACAGGGGGAGTGCTATACTCTTCTCTTTTATAAAAAAAAAACTTCTTAAGTTTTACCACTACCTCTCACCACGTCGCCGTGGTGTTAGAGAGGTCTTTGACTTGTCATCACCTTAATTGCGTAACACACGATCAATCACAATCTGTTTCATTTAGACAGTTTCTAGAATATGTTCGAAAAATTTGTCTGCTCAACAATTAATGTTGTTCAGTTAATGTTGTGCAATTAATGAAGCAATGGATTAGCAATATCCTTCAAAATGATCCAGATTGATTGAGTGTTACACAATTAGGGTGCAGTTCAATAAGCATACCATACCACTAGGCTATCTCTGCCTCTAGATGTGCCACACTGTGCATGGTAACATAATCCAATATGTATGTATTTAAACTGAAAACACAAACCTTCATTCTGCAAATGATTGACTTCTGATTGGCTGGTTGAAGCAAGTGAATATTTATGTTCCTGGGAAATGTCACCTGCAAAATTATATTATAATGGTCTGGTTTTGCCATGAGAGGTTAAGCGGCTACCAAGTTATTTGTATTTATTGTCATAGGAAAACTTAAAGGGAAAAGCGGACATTAAAAAAGATAGCTCTATCATTTTGTTATCAGAGACTGAAGAATATCTACATAAAATAAAAATGAAATGGTGTTCTTTAGTAAGCGCATGACTTGAGAACAGCTGGACCAATTCAGCATTTTTTTTCTCCAAATGTTTGTAATAGTAGAATAAGTTAAAAAAACATTAGAAAGTTGGATAAACTGCTAGTGCTTCTTTCTGTCGGGTCAGCTAGTAATTTAAACTTTACATAAGGGTTGAAAGGGGAATGCCCATCTCCCATACAAAAAAATGCCTGAAATAGACAAGAATGAAATCTACGCCAAATTATCCTTCAAATCGAACGAAACTCAATGACAATTTCAATAATTATCTAAAACTAGGGAGTACATTGTTTAGAATATTTTTGCTAAAAGATAGGTTATGTCTCAAGGTTACTAAAGGATTGAAAAAATAATTCAACACAAATCATTTTATTACTTTATTCATCATTATACACTATTAATAAATCATCGAGGAACTGTGCAGGAGGACGGATGTTGGATTGGTACCGCGCCCAAGCTAAGTACCATATAATTGACATAATGTGGGCACAGGTACCAACAGTCCGACGTCCCACTAGGCAATTACAGTAACGATTTTGTATAGCATCCCTACCAGTTAAAGAATTATTAATTATCATATACACAAAATATACTTTGGTTGAAATGTGCCTGCTGTGTATTTTCCCTCTCAATAAATAACAATTATCAGGAAGAGCTAATTCCTCAATCAATAAATTATCCATCTCCGTGCAAACCTCAATACTATACATGCCATTTGCTCGCGTGTGCTCACCATAGTAGGATCGAGCCTGCTTTATTTGATAAGTGCCACATGCAATCAAAACCATTTCGCTGTAAGTCAGTTGTGGAAAATCAGCAACATTACTATTATTCACATTAATACTTTGGAATTGCGCTCTGCGTCGATTTAAATTATTATTTATTACATAATCAGCTAGCCTGTTTTCCATAAACATATTAGTTTTTATTGTTTGGAGAATATCAGCAGCATCTGGCCTGTCAACTATTCTTGAATGAAATCTATTAATTAATGCTGCCGCTATAGAGAAATCAACCATTAAATGTTTTGATGCTCGGTTAAAAAAATCTTGGCGAAATATTTTAAAATGCTGCTTGAAAATTCCATTTACGACTTCTACAACCCAGCGACAAATGGTTACTTTCCTGCTTTTATTGGCTTCTAAAGTTGATAATTGGAATTCATTTTCTTGTAATGTTGATGGCATGTGGACACTATAATTACATGACTCCAAAAGTGGAACAGCGTCTCTGAACCCTCTATCCAATATAAACACATCCCCATCTTGAAAATATTGCCTTAGTCTATTATTTGGATCATTAAATTCATTGAACATTATAGTAGCATCGGAAGTTGTTGCGGGATAAGGGCCTAACACTTCAAGAATATATCCATCGGAGCAAACAAGCATAAATGGCTTTACGAGGTTTCTATATTTGTGTAGCGAATATGTTTCTTTTTGATAAAGATAATTAGAGCTCTTTTGTACATAGATATATGTTCCATCCACGATGACTACAGGTTTTCTTTGACCATCAACTTCACCAAACAGTCCATTGGGAATTATTAAATTCCTGGTTGCAATTTCTTCTGTGGTCATATGTCCAATTCCTAGGTTTCTGGCTACAAAATCTTGGTTTAATTTGACTCTTGCTTCAGCCATAAGTCGTTCTAGAGTACTTCTGGGTATTTGAAGTAGGGACGATATTCTTTCATCGGAGTCCCCAGTTCTTAGTTTCATTACGTAGGCCGCAAGGGCAGTAGAGCCTCTATGCATTTGTGCCAGACGGGGAACCTCGCTCATTAAACTAGTAAATTGACT
The DNA here is from genome assembly GCA_963576755.1 of Noctua janthina. Lineage (NCBI taxonomy): Eukaryota > Metazoa > Arthropoda > Insecta > Lepidoptera > Noctuidae > Noctua > Noctua janthina. Next base: position 15,140,724 of record OY755061.1, read on the forward strand.
TTTACTCATTCCAAGAAAGTACCACAACATATATTCCTCCATCGAGTTGATATTTTCGAAATCCAATGATCGGCTCTCATAATTCACAAACGACGCAAATTCTTCTATGTGACTCACATTGAATACATGGATTACATCTTCCCATGCAGGAATTTCATGCCATAAGTCACTGTTTAAATGATAATTACATATTTTGGAATTCCGTGGGACATAATACTTATAGTCCTTAAATAACCATACCCTGAGTGAAAGTGGTACCACATGTCGATCTGTCATATTACAACCCGGATAGAAACAATGACTTTGAGTATCAACTGCTCTTCCATAATTAGGTAAATGTATGACTGCCACCATTTGAGATTCTTCACTATGAGAAACTTCAAGTTGAGATGCATTTACACTGTCTGTGGATACTTGACTTAGACTTTGCAAAGAAGCAACAGACGGTGAGGCAGCTCGGTTGCATTGTTGCCAACATGGATGACAGATCAGATCTGTAGAACGTAACTGTAACAAAAACCAAAATCAGGTTAGTTTTACTGATGACTTTAATATTGAATATGATGCACATTCAATTAAACATTATTATTGAAGCAGATTTCTCACCTGTCGTGGTTGAATTCGGTGAGCTACTACATTCATTATGTGCCTTTCACGGTCAGTATTACTTCCCATTGTATGTGATCGTTGTCGTAGAAGTGAGTGTCCACAGCAAACACACACATGACGGTGACCAACTTGTCTATCTGGGCGACTAGGCCCTGGTGTTTCCGTTATACTTTGGATAGATAATCGGAGACATGCATCACAAATAACACCGTGTTGATCAATCTGTAAGAGGAAGAAAAAAAACAATTATTTAAATTATTTTTCAGTGGTTTTTATGAGTTCAACATACCTAAAGCTACTTGTGTAATAATTGTGTTTAACGTATAATGTAAAGAAAACCAGCAAAACATAATACTTACAAGTTGCGGTGTTATCCATTGCTGTATTAAACAACGTACTTCATCATTTTGCATTGACAAAGGATTACGTCTCATTCGTGTTATATCGAGATAACAATTAATGCAATGAACAGAATCCATTTTTGTAAAGAAATGGGGGACAAGTCCAAAACACAAGCAGAGTCGTCGTCTAAAGCAGGTTTAAAGTCCGTGTTCAAAAAGCCAAGTCGTCGTGTTAAGCGGGTCCAATTTCAGTCCGGGTTCAAAAATAGGTATCATGTACAGATGGAACATCAGAATCCTTAAAATATGGCCAAAGTCGTCGTAAAATATCATAAATATAAAACACAGTATCGTAACAACTCAACGTAACACAAGCAAAACAATGAATGATGAAAAAATTAAACGTCAAAACATTGTCACAAGGTTTTGTCAAACGGTAAAGGCAAAGGACACTTAACATACTGCCTAGGTTATTTTCTTTTTTGTGGTTTTAAAAATATTTGATTGGCATACTTAGATTATGAGATTTATAAAATATGTTATTATAATTAATTATGAAGCTACTTAACGGTTTGCTGATTGATTGTTGATGGATGGTCTAACAAAGACCACAGACTAAATAGTGGTAATGTCAAATATGAGTGTTCTTGAATGTCATTGAAGAACTGTACGACGGAAATCGAAATAAATACTGAAATAATAATCACCTTTATACCCTACTTAAACGAACTGAAGAATAAATTGATGAGTTGTATTTTATTCGAAATAGAATTTATCACTATTGGGAGTTGCTGTCCATTTCAGGCATTTTCCTGGCATTCCCCTTTATTTATCAAGATAAGGTTATTTTATACCTGTCATGGTAACTGGTTCTCCTGTTGAATAGTTGTCATTTTGTTCTCGGCTCAGACAATAATTATGTTAATCCAGAAAATTAAACCCTGGAATTGTTAAAAACATTAAAGCATTAATGTTTAGTAGTATAAGCTGATGTGACTGACCTGAAATACCTTGTGTTTTTAATTAAACTCTACTAGATAATTATGTTTTGTGTAGTGACAAAGGCAAAACACGCGCTGGAAATACGACTTTAAGATGACATTTTTTCGGATGGGAAATCATCAAATGACCCCCCCCCCCCCACTCTGGGCGGAGCAGAAGGGACTGTCAGACTTGTACTGACTAAAACTCATCCATGTTCCTTCTTTGCCCTTTGTGTTCCAGGGCCACGGTATCTCTTTTTAACAGTCCCGCAGCCCTGGAATCACAACCACTGCCAGTTTGATCCTTTTGATAGGTACTAGGAATACTTCCTAAAATTATGATTATGTGGAAAATATACTTTTATTCAATAAATGTTGGTCGGTGGGTCGTCTTAGGGGCGGAGTTTTAAAGTTGTTCCTCTTGGATGATCATTCGATATGCATAATGCAACAGCGAGTTGCTAGCTAAAAATTAGGTTAGATTAAAGGTTTACGTTCTTACCCTTAGGAAGTGGTGCGCCATGAGCAATTTCCAGTTCCGTAAACAAGCAAGGATATGAATAAAGGATTCTAACACCAGCCTGGTCAATTTGAGTTTGATCAAAATGTTTTTCACAAACTCGTTTTGTCATTATTTGGTTCTTTTTCAGTCCGAGTAAATTAGGGTTTGTTATGTTATGACGAGAAAATACGGAGCACGGTATGAAGTACCACAAAGCGTGGAATTGTCATGTTATACTGTGTCATGAAATTTTAATGCATGCCTACTAACCAGTGTTTTACATGTTTGCAAATAAATAAATTGTATCGTACAACAGCGTGAAGCTTCGTTGGAGCCAACTCTGGATAAAACGTTGTCAAAATGTCAAATAGTGCAAAATATGATGTCTCTTTTTTATCGATCATTAAGGTATATACAAGCGGAATAACGTTTATTCAGAAGTACGCTTCAGATCGCCATGTATGGAAAAAATCTGACTTAACGGTTAAAATTACACAATAGGTATTGCATACATAGGAACTATTAAAGTAGGTAGCCGAATTTATGCCTATTAACCAACAACATTACATAAGTAAATAACGGTAATGTTTATAAATTCCTCCTTTATTGTGCTTACGAGTGCCCAAAATAATTACTTAAATATTAGGTCTTTACCTATGAAATTGGAGATTTGTATGAAAATTTTAAGAAACAAAAATTTTGGTAGTTTTTTTTATTTTAGCTAATCAAAGTACTGGCCCAAATTATCTATACAATTTTGCCATTTTGATGGCAGTTTGTTTATTCCTTTACTGTAGAAGTCTGCCGAACGGTAGGCGATGAAGTCAGCGAAAGCGTTTTGTACTGCCTCTTGAATTTTTTCCCACTTAAAAAATTGTTTAAAATTTGAAAAAAAGTAGAAATCTGTTGGGGCAAGGTCCAGTGAGTACGGCGGGTGACGGAGAGTTTCCAGCTGTAACTCTAGTAGCTTTGCGGTGGTCTGTCGTGAAGTGTGAGCTCGCGCGTTATCGTGGAGAAACAATGACCAAGAGCGATTGACCAGTCTTGGCTGTTGAATTGCTAACTTCTCCATCATTGTTTGCAATTCTTGGCAATAGACTTCTGCCGTCACTGTTGTGCCATTTGGTAAGATGCAGTGATGTACAAGTCCGGCACTGGTCCACCAGACAGTCACCATCATCTTCCTATGAGTAATTTTTTTTTAGCGCACTGATTAGTTGCTTTACCCGGGTCCACCCACTGAGACGAACGCTTACGGTTGTCGTACAGGATCCACTTTTCATCGCAGGTCACAATTCGATTTAGAATTTCCTCGTTTCTATGCCGATTCAGTAGTGCTATGCATGCTTCGACGCGTAAATCTCGCTGTTGGTCGCTTAGTTCGTGTGGCACCCACTTATCTAGCTTTTTTATCTTTCCGATTTGACGAAAGTGCTTCAATGTTATTTTGACACTAAGTCCCAAGTCCCGCAGCAAGCTCAGACGTAGATTGAGTTGGATCCGCTTCCAATACCGCCTCCAATTCGTCGTTGTCGACAATGGTTACCGGCCGACCGCGGCCTCGTTCTTCTACTCAAAATTTCCAGATTTATAACGATTGAGCCAATAATGAACCGTGTTTATGCAAGCAGTGTTAGGCCCGTACACGTCGTTAATGTTTCGCGTTGTTTACGCAGCGGTATTTCCACGTAGGAACTCATATTTGGAAATTGTACGAATTTTCAGTTTATCCATGGCACCAAAAACTACCACAATTTCACAAAAACAAAACACTATCTAAAAACAAATGACAGAATTTGAAATAAAAAGAACACGGCTTTCGAATAAAATTTATTTGAATTTCGAATTGCGCGCCAATCCACAGAAAATTAAATCTGAAAATGCTGGTTATAAAATCTCCAATTACATAGGTAAAGACCTTTTAAACAAAAAAATCTTTATTAAAATGTGATTGTTCAAACATCAGTGTAGCTCTGGCTCTTGTACTAGGATTCCCTGTATCACAAGAGCCAGACCGAAACCAAGTGTGTTACATTTGGTTTCGGTCTTGCTCTAACATATCATTTCAATTCTAAAGTAATAACATTAGCAAACAAGTCAATTAGTAACCAAAGGCATCAGTGTTCCTTCAACTTCCGACGGAACATGTTCTCTGGCTGAGGAGGCAGGTTGAGGGGGATGCTACTGGGGTCTTTTATCAACTTGGGTGTGGTCAATTCTCTCAGGACGGGAGATGTCTAGCAACTGAATGAAACACATATGTTCGGAATCTGGGGTTCTTCAGGAGGCTCTTCATGACACTGAGACCAAAGCTCAGAGTGTCCTGGGTGGCGCGCAGGGCAAACTGGGGAAACAGCACGGTAGGGTACCCGCCCACAGATCTGTTCATCAAAAGCAGTGTTGCCATCCACTCGTTTGACATCCGTCTCATCTCCGGGTGACGGCGCCACAAAGATTGTCAACATGTATGCTGGGAGGGGAGTGACATCATCACCAGCTATGGCTGTTCCGCTGGAGTAGAGCCCCGCCAGGACAGTGTTCAGTGTGTATACCGCCTGGTTGGCTTCACTTGTTAATCTTGACACCTTCTTGAGGACGCTGCTCACCTGTACTCCATCCAAAAAGTACTTACGTCCGTACTCTAGCAATCGGCGCGATCTCCAGGACTCTGGAACTTTGATCACAATCCCCGCTTCTATGCTTACTGTTTCCAGAACGTGAAGGGACTGTTGGGTGTACTGATCTGAAGTAAGGTTTCGAGCGGCCAAGTACTCCGCGGAGGGAATTCTGAGCACGATAACCTGATTGTCGCCCTGTCCAAGCAAAGAAGCCGTGGTGTCACATAGGTGTGCAGCCTGTAAGATTACCAAGATGGTGGCCAGAGTCCAGCCCTTCTGCCGGAGTCCCTCCAACCACGCCTCTGGTCCATGGACACACCTTGGGCCTTCCTCAGGGGATCCATCGGGGTTTTGAGCTGGTGGGGCATATCTCTCCTGGAAGAGCAGTGTTGCGATCAACGGGAACTTGTGAGTGAAGCTGTAAACGTTTGTAAACCCAAATAGTCTGTCCAGGCTGGTGAAGAGAGGCTCCAGCAGTTCGGCGCGGAAGTGGGTGCACCAGGAGGAAAAATCGATGATGATGTTGACATAGTCGTGACCTTCTCCGGGATAGCTCATTCTGTTGAGGGTCTTAGTCAATTGTTCCTCGGACAAGGTCATCGACTGATTCGGGAGGTTCCTGCACCGAATCGAGCGGGAGGAAACGCCCGGGTGTTTACACTGCGAGGATCGTCCGGAGGACACGGTGGAGCACACCGTAGAGGTCTGCCCCGCTTGGGCGGAGCACCGCCGTGTCCTTGTAGCGGTGATTGGCGGCGGCGATCTCTCGCGTCCGGCCCTGGTTCAAGCCATGGTCCGGAGCGAGAGGGAATGGGAAGCCGTCACCACCTGCTGCGAAGCAGTTATGCTAGTGAAGGAGGTGGCGGGACGTGACAGGGAAAGAACCTCACGTCCCAGCCGCCGCGGGAGACGCCCTGGGCGTCGGGGGTCACGTGGTGGCTCCCGGCCACCGTAGGCGCGGGCCTGTGGTCGGCGAGTCATGGGCTAGCTCGCCGTCCGGCCGTCTTATGACGACAGGCCGTGTCGACGGCGCGTTCGTGTTCCACGCGCGCTTCAAAGAGATGTCAGCAACCACGTAGGGGTCCGCATGGGCCGATGCCTGCCAGGGCTGCGGGACTGTTCGAAAGAGATACCGTGGCCATGGAACACAAAGGGCAAAGAAGGAACATGGATGGGTTTTAGTCAGTACAAGTCTGACACTCCCTTCCGCTTCGCCCAGAGTGGGGGGGTCATTTGATGATTTCCCATCCGAAAAAAAAAAAAAAAGGCATCAGTGTTTTAGCATCAATTATTGATCGAAGCTTTTTGTTATCATATTTTATTGTTTGATTTTACAAAGCAGCATGGGATGGCTCCTACCAACCACGTTTCAATAAAATAAAAAAAAAAAACTTAAGTGCTAATGTGGCGGATTCTTGAGAAAAAGATCTATTTTATTGTACAATTCTTTTAATTGTAATATGAAAGACACTTTTAATTATACACGGTTATTTTTTGGTCGTTCTGGAACCGAAAGCCATAAACTCAATCATCGATTTCGAAACAATTGGGACTATTTTTTTCAAAAATTAAAATAAAAAAAATCACGAAAAATTTAATTTAATGTTTTTTTTGTGAAATAATGAGAACTCGAAGTAACGCTTCCTTGCGGTAAATGCATATGTGTGTGTAAAAAGTATTCACGATCGGCAACACCCATTGAAAAATCCATTCATCGATCAGACAGCATGTTCCGTAAGCCACGCCCCCACCCCACGCTTAGACAGTCTAGTCGCGGAGCGTGGAACCCAATACAGAAATACGCTTGTACGATATGACTATATACAGAAAGCACAGTTAATAGAAATCTCTATTCCTAGACAGCACGTTTCGCCGAAAACTTTGTTGTTAGAAAACATTGTTTGTAGACATCTCGGTACATAGGAAGCACTGTTGACAGAAATCTCTGTTCATAGATAGCACTTCTTGCCGTAAACTTTTTCATAGAAACCACTGTTTCCAGACCTTGGTTCACAGAAAGCGCCTCTGGAGAAAAAAACTATTAATATTTATTATATTACAAAATTTCGCTTTTCTGCCTCTCTATCCATAAAAAAACACGTTTATTTCATACAAAAATGCCATTTTAATCAAAAATGAAGCAAAACGAAAGCAATAGATGAAATTGAAAACAAAACAAACTCTTTAGCTTTATGATAGAAACAAAAAAGTACTCGATATAACTTAAAAAATATTGTTTATACACTAAACTTCAATATTATTATTTTTTCATGTGCAAAATATGAGCTAATCCACCTAAAAAGCCTAATAAGTCCATCTCACTTCTTTGAGACAAGTGCTTTTGCGTTCTGTTTTCGTATTGAATTTGTGGAGATCGACGACGCTTTGGCATGGGCTCTGACGCCCTGATGCGCTCAATTTCACATTCTGTGTATTTTACCTCTTTTGAAAATTCTTTTATAGTTTTAAACACATTCCATTTCTTACGGTTAAGAAGTGTAGTCCAGCGTTCATGCCAAGATTCCAAGACGTTTTGTGTCTTGGGAATGTCATATGTGCGATCAAACACTGACCACATAGCAGGTGGAAATAGTGGCTTTCTATTTATTGTTAATTTTGTACTATTGGCATTATTTCTTACATACGTCCCAGAGACATAATATTTATCGAACCACTTCGCTACTCCTGCGGCTTCCTCTGGTAATACTTTATCTTTAACAAGTTGAAAAGCTTCAGGTATCTCGTTGGGATCTAGGAATGCCAAAGCAAATAAATGCCTAATTTTATGCGCAAATCGCCACCCCCGGAGAATAAAATGGTAATAGCAAAATCACTACTTTTTAGGAAAAATAAAAAACTGATTTTCGACTATATCTTGCCAACTAATTTGTGTAGAGAAACGAGAAATAGGACAATGGTAGCTAATTTTTTATGCTTTATAATGCTTTTAAAGAAGTTTTACTAAGGTTATTTGAACTAAAGATATTTCGAATTTAAAAAGATACTAAAATTCTTGTACTGTTTTAGTTTATTAATATACACTTACAATTTTAATCGCGGCAATTACCAGAACCTATGAATATTGCAATATTACATTACAATAATATTCATTGAAAAATGGATGCCAGATTAATGGAAAACAAGATCATTTGCAATTTTATTCTAGTTAATTTTCAATTTGCATAATTAGGTAACAGAAACTTAAACTTTTATTCTAGGGTTTAAAATGAAACAACGTTATTCTAATAAACTATTATTTTAATTAATAAGTATAGAAAAAAACCATAAGAAAAAAATCAGTCTTCGTGAACTTCATCGGAATCCTCATGATTAAGTTCTCCAGAGCAATTAGCAAATGTGAGGGAGTTATAAAAGGCATGGTAGTAGCTAGGGATTGCTTCTGCCCTACAGAGACTCATAAGGTCGCCGTGTAAAGCCTTACTTATTGAAAGGGGTTTGTTGTAAGCTGGTTTCAATAATTGTATCTCTGGAAGAGAGGTTGAAGCATTATGTTTACCCCGCTTGTTTCTTGGCGCAATTCTTGGAAGCGGTTCGACATTCAACCGAGAATAATCTGCATCATAATCATACTTGAAACGTAGAACTGTAGGCTGTGAATGCAAGACACTTACTTCCATTATTTTAGACCATGCTACTTTATGTCCCTCTTCATCTTTGGCCCAGTTCTTATTCTTGATTAATTCTTTTGTCTTTAAACTCATTTTGTGTCATTTCCTTCACAGTGTACTTCTCACCATTAACTTTTGCATTCAAAATAATTGCGTAAATCTGTTCAGGTGTATAAACAACTTGATGTTTTAGCTCTCGTTCTATATAAGAGTGCATTGAGTCACCTTCGCTTTGACCATGCCCCGTTTCGAAAAATCGGTGTGTGATATTGATTTTCAGTTTCTGAGCGGCAAAAATATAGAATGCAAAAATAAATCTATTTTTATTTTGACCTCCGCAACCGTCAGAGTAAAATGAGATGTTTTTGATACCTCTTCCTGCTTCACCCATGAGAAATTGCCATAAACAGCTACCAATTTCTATTGCTCCTCTTTTTGCGATTGCGTAGTGCCAAACATAGCAGTAACCTTTCAGTCGAGTACTGTCAAATATTGTGAAGTTATACACAGGGTATTTCCTCTTATAGTGAAATATTCCCACTTGAGATTGAGGAATATTCAACACCTTCTCTAAATCAAAGATTGCAACAGTTGTATCTGAAAGGTCAGCTGATTGTTTTTCTTCGTTTTTTATTTGACGCACGCGTTCTTTATTCTTCTGGTGCTGGTTAAATTTCTCTCGCAGAGTTTCTTCTGTACGAGGATCAGCTTGTCGGTAAAGTGCACATTGACCACATTGGTCTTTTTTGGGGCGATGAAAGGAGTAATTAAATCTGGTGTTAAAAATAGTTTCGTACTGTCTTTTAGATGCCATGCGGCAAGAATAGTGCCCTTCAGTATACCAAGCCTCGTACAACCGGTACATTTTAGATATATTAAGTAATTCGGACAGATATTGTCTGGCCGATTTCTTCCGAGTATAATGACTCTCCACAGTAGGAAATAATTGAATGTGCTCTTTAATATTGTCTTCGGTTTCAAGTGACATTTTGCGAGGTCTATTATCATGACAACCTCTATTGTCACTCAAACCTTTATCAGATTTTACCTTTTCTAAGGCTGTATAAACTGTTTGATGTGATATAGATAGAGTATTAATGAAGAATGTTTTACATACTTGCACTTTTTCTGTGTCTAAATAAAAATAGTATTTAATAGTCTGAGTGCGGTTGTTCTTTCGGTTTATTGTCACTTTTTTTATGTCTTCAGCTATTATATGCTTAGCGATGAATTGCCATTGTAACTTATGATCAGCGAGTTGATAGTATTGCTGCATTATAGTTTCTCTTTGCTGTTGGTTGATCTTGTCTCCACATTTTTTTTGACACTTGCATTCAGCCTTTATCGTTTTTTTCTTAAACTCTTTCTTTGACCTGCAACCTACGTAAGCTTCTCCTGAATTCTTTAACCTTTTACTCTTATTGTCTTGTTTTTCTCTTTCATTTCGAACCCGTTTTCTTGTCAATTTTTTCGCGTTAGTAGCACACAATACCTGTTCTAAGCTTGCAGCAGCAGTTTCAGCTTGAGTTATCACTTCACCGGAACTGTCTATGTTATTTCTTTGGTAATCATCTTCATTAAAACTAATAATATTATAATTAATTGCTGAATGGTTAACCTCTACCTCTGACTGAGAAACATTTGTCAAATCGAAATCTTTTGAGCTTGATGGCACATTTTGGTAACTAACTAAGGTGCACTCAGTCAATTTACCGTTGGAAGAGTCACATGGTTGCAAAGTCTCTTCTAATTCAAAAGTAATAGAAATAAAATTTTCCTTATGTACAGTAAGTTCACTGCCCATAGAAATATTTAAGTCTTTCTGTTCAACTTCCCCTGGGTAGATAATGCTTGCAAAACTGGAAGATGCGTCGACCATATTATTGTCTTCCTCAGCGATAGCAGAAAAGTTTAAACTACGTCTTGATAAAGTTTTTCTATTAATAGTTTCATTACCGAGCATTTTTTTTGTATCTGACAATGGTCTATTTTCATACACTATCAAAGGTGATGCTACAAAATCTACTTCATTAAAAATGGAAGATATGTTTGATATGCTCGATGGTGATTTTGTAATATTATTAGCAGCTGATGTTAAATAGTCCGAATCTCCTCCAAAACTTAATGAGCTTTGACTCCGCTGTCTTAGAATTTGGAGTCTCTCTGGACTTGGCAGATATTCACCGGATGAACTCGGAGAGAAGTCTTCATTCCCTTGTTTATCATTTGGATTGTAGTACGTTTTCTTTGTTAATTCTGCAGACCAGAACAAAAGAGTTTTTAATTCGAACCAGTAGTTTCTGAGATTAGCCCTTACATACAAACTTACAAACAAAAATATTACCTCTTTATAATATTATATAATATAGATATAGCCTTCCTCAATAAATGAACTAAGTAACTATCTAACACAAAAATATTTTTTCAACTCAAACCAGTGGTTCCTGAGATTACCACGTTCAACCAACCAAACTATTTTGCTTTATAATATTAATATAGAAATATAGATTAGTTTGGTGAACCTAGCTTCTTATATTTTTTGCTTTTTTATACTTACATTAAATAAAAAAGCAAAAAATATAAGAAGCTAGGTTAAGCTAGAAAAAAATGAGGTAGGTAGGTACCCATAATACGATAGCTTTTTGTTTATTTTAACATAACCATAACATGACATAACAATCACACCTGTATTCCCCGAAGGGTTAGGCAGAGGTGTGTAATACACCCACGTTTCGCCAGTTATGTTTTAAGTCCCATGTAATAGGGGGCGAGCCTATTGTCATCTACCGGGCACAAATCCAGACTCCGTGCTGCTACTGAGAAGTTCCAACTTAATGGAAAAACCCAATAACACTTTGCCCGACCCGGGAATCGAACCCAGGACCTCGAGGTTAGGACCCGCGCTTGCGGCCACTCGACCATCGAGGCAGGAGTTTATTTTTAGTATAATTATTTTAAATACAGGCAAAAATTACTACTTACCTACCTACCAAAAACATAAAATAATATTTAACACTTACCGCGTAAATTATATTCATGTTTCGTTATTTTGTCTTGATCTGTAGTACCATTTTGGGGTGGGTTGTGATCTAAAACATTTAAACGATACGATTTAATGACATTGAATTAATACCTAGATAATAACAAACAGTGATGACAAATTGACATGCATATAGATTAGTTAACGCAAAGAAACTTCATTGTAGGTAATGAGCATTAGGTAGGTTCCAAGGAAGATCAACTGTTTCACTCGAAGTAGGTACCTATTTAAAAATAAGCAAGTTGGTATCTAGGTAGGTAGGTGTGTCGAATTTGCAGCTATCAACATCGGGTCACAGATCGAGTACCTACTTACTTAAATAAGATTCTATGGCCATTCTATCTACCTATCACTAATTAAAAGACAATGATACTGTGTAAAAGGCACAGTCGGTACTCACCATCATTAGTAAGATGTTTGGAATCGTCACTTATTTTAGACACCATACTCATAATAACGTCTAAACGAGGATTCCGTTTATTCATTTTATTATTGCAATTAGGTTTACCACTTTTCACTTTAAAAAAACACTGAATTTACACAAAAATAATAGAAACAACCGCAGCTAAAAAGAAATTACGCTCACGCAATGACGGTTACAAGTGCACTAGAGAAGGTCGAGTAGGTAAACAAACATTGCCACGTGCCGAGCGCCGCACGCAATGAATTATCGTGCTATCACTCTCTAATGCACCTATGCACCTATGACCGAAAAGAATGGCAAGATGTTTCCGTGTTTACTTTTCTCAGTACTTTTTACTAAGGACATGTTAGTCACCGAGCCTAAATGTATTATTACGAGAACAAAATGGTAATAGCGTTAACAATTTATTTTATCTATTTATTTTCCGAGAATCCTATTGTAAAAGTATTTGGCATATATTTTATGAAGAAACTTTTTTACCAATACTATGATACATTATTTTTCGGGTAGAAAATTGATGATGAATATTATTGCAATATTTTATAACTTTTTAAATACAGGCAGGACATTCACGAAAAAAATTGTGTAGATGTATGTAGGCACCGTAGACCTCAAATATGACATAACACTAAAACTATGGTAATGACGGTTATCATTTTGTTCTCCGGGGGTGGCGATATGTCCTAAATATACATATTATATTTAAAGACGATTTTTAAAATTATGGTCAAAAATTTTGATTTTATGTCGACCAGTTTATTAACATTATAAATGGTAGAATGAATAGAGAGAATGAACTGGCGCAATACGTAATTGAAAACAATATGAATAGACAAAGTGTACGGTTTACGTACATTCCGTCAGGCTGCAAACGCAGCAACCTACTTTTCTCTTTGGTATTTAAAACAATGTTTAATATGATTTTAAGTTAGTTGACGAATTACATACTTACGCGAACACCGCGGATTAGCATCCAACCCACTTTTACTTTGCTGTGATCGGTACTCTAATAAACCTTTAGTGTTACCAAATCTGTGTGTGTTTACATCAACTCGCCTAACTCCAAGTACTGACTTACCACTTCTCACTTAAAGCTACAAGTGTAAGGTACCAACTACTACGGGACCTTACATTTAATGGTCCTTCGAGCATTTCACAGTTTGGGGTAATTGTATCTCTTGGAACGACAGCGAATCGGCTTGGCTGGCCTTCCACAAGCGGAGCTCACCAGTCAAGTTGAGAAAGCGCGCATATTCGTAAAAAGAGTACAAGAGCTCTGAGCAATCAACGAAGGATACTTTGGAACTTCTTCGTGAATCAAGCGGAAAAACAAGACTCAACTGCGGCAACAAGCCAACTACTACTACGACTACTGCTACTACAGCTTCCGGACTACAACGTGAACTGCGGGTAATACGAGGCCTACAAACTAGAAGACACCGAACTACGTGTTCTTCAATACCTACTTTACTACTACATCTTACTACTACTACTACTTTCGATTACCGAAACGACTACATCAAGATGAGCGAAATCACTGCACAAAACGAAGTCTTCGAGTCAATCAAACGTCTCTGTACTAACTACCAAAAGGACAGCGCGTCTCGGAAAGGAAAGGAGTACCTGACTCAAAGGTTAGTGTCATTGGAAAACCTCTGGCAAGACTTTGGCAATAGACACAATGTATTACTTGAACGAGAGGACAAAGAAATCCAATATTTTACTGGAAACATTTATGAAAAGACGAAACATATGTATGAATCCACCAGGATTGATATACTGCAGCGGTTGTTGGTCTGGGAAGGAAAACAGGCTGAAGTTGTCATTCCTCATCCTACGGGAGTAGATACCAAGACCAAGGAACTGCTTGATCGACAAGAATGTCACATTAAAGCACTAGAACGGGCGATGTCCAAAATAGAAATTGACTCCATAACTGAAAAATGGGAGTTAGAGGATCACCTGAGCGTCCTGAAAACCAAGTGGGACACTGTAGAGAAATGTCACTGGGAGCTAGAAGCTATTTTGAAAGGGTCAAACGAAATATACAACGACTTGTTCGCCAACAAAGAACGTCAGTACGATGTCATGAAAAGATCTCTCAACTCGAAACTATGGACAAGCGTAAACCACCAAAACTATGCACCGAGGATTCAACTACCGGAATTCACTGGAAACTACAGTCAGTGGATTACGTTCAAGGATATGTTTCTGGAGACAATCCACAACAATGCAAATTCTTCGAAAGCGCAGAAAATGCAACACTTAAAATCTAAGCTTAAAGGAGAGCCGGAACGATTAGTTCAACATTTGGTCGGCGCTGAAAACTATGAAACTTGTTGGGATATTCTTATTCAGCGATACGACAACAAGAGACTCCAATTTCCGAACTTGATGAATGCTTTGATGGAGTTACCATCCATCCAGCAGGTCAATGCTGCTGTCTTGAAGAGAATGCATGACGTAATCAACGAATGCATGAATGGCCTACATAACATCGGTCTAAATACATCAAGCTGGGATCCAATAATCGTGTACTTGATGGCACAGAAGTTGGACTCAGCATCATATACTGAATACACTAGAGAATTAGAGCATCCAAAGCAAGTCCCGGAGCTGAGTGAATTTTTGGGGTTCTTGGAGACCAAATTCATGGCGTTGGAAGCAGCAAAGGGTTACCAAAAAGATGCATCTAACCAACATAAACAAATATTCAGCAACAAAACGAAATTTAACTCAAATAAACCATCATATGAACCACATAGAAAAGAAACATCAAGAATATACCATGCGTCATACGGTAAATGCCTTCTGTGCAGCGGTTTTCACGTGATCATGCAGTGTCCAAAGTTCATTGAAATGGACACACGGCAACGGAATGACACAGTAAGGAAATTACAAATATGCAAAAACTGTTTGTATAAGCATGGAGACACAGAATGCACGTCGAACAAAACTTGCAAAGAGTGCAATAAACCACATCATACGATGTTACACTATTCAGCGCAAAAACTGTCGCCAAGTTCCAATATGAACAATATGGGTCAACGTTCTCAACAACGGGAACATCAACCTTCAACATCAACAAACCAACATAGTTCGAACCATTTATCAAACAACTACATTATGGAAATATTACTTACTACAGTAGAACTTCAAGTAAAGACATCAACAGGAGACTTTATAACGTTACGAGCTTTACTGGACCAAGGATCTCAAGTAAACCTCATCACGGAGAACGCGGCTCAACGACTGAAACTACCTAGAAAAAGGATGAACGCTACAATTTCCGGCGTGGGTACGATTTCGGGAGATTGTAAAGGACGACTAGAATTAGAGTGTAAATCAAGATGCACTGACTTTGCATTTTCAGTCAGCACTCTAATAATGAAAAGGATCACGAACAACTTACCTAACAAAACATTTAAAAAAGAAAACTGGCCTCAGCTACAAGGTCTGAAACTAGCGGATCCTGACTTCAACTTATCAAGGAGCGTGGATTTGCTGCTGGGAGCGGATATCAAAGGACTCCGTGACGTAGCAGACAAACAAACGATGAGGATGGTATACGAGGCTTTGGTGCAATCTATTATTGGCTATTGCATTACCACATGGGGCGGGGCATGTAAAACAAAACTGATAACAGTAGAAAGAGCCCAAAGGATGATACTAAAAGTTAGTTTATCCAAACCACGTCTTTCCAACACCATTTCACTTTATGAGGAAGCACAGGTGCTAACTGTACGCCAGCTGTACATACTGCATACTGCACTTCTACAACACTTAAACCTACCCGAAGAAGGGAGAAAACGCATAGGTCTCTCCAGGAGAAATTTCGCAGTATGTAGGACGACTGCGGTTGGTACTTCCTTTGCGCAAAGATTCTTTCCTTTCCGTGGAGGTGAATTATATAACAAACTAAATAAAATTATAAATATATCAAATTGTAGTAAAGTTGAATGTAAAACTAAAATTATCAAATGGTTATTAAAGTTAAACTATACGGAACAGAAAAATTACTTGATATAGCTAAGTAATGTAAGTAGGCTAGGCAGTCCATACTTACGTACATAATTGGTAGGTAAGATCTTAGTCATATTCTTATAAATATTCTATATACATATATATATATATATATATATTCATAAAAATACAAATTGTCACACACACACACACACACACACACACACACACACACACACACACACCAGCACCAAATTCGCAATGTTTTCCACGTTGACAATAACTCTATGATGTAATAGGGGGCCTGGAGTTCTAAAATACAGGCCTAGGCTTAGTTTAGACTCCAGATCTCCCACAAATTACAAGTTTCTGCTGTAAATTATATTACCTGTCAACTATATCTCAAATAACGATTGTAATTTGTGGAGATAAATAAACGTTTTTTATTATTATTTCCTTTATTCATTTCTATACATATAATTTACATTTTTAAATATTTCTATACAAAGTAATATAAAAAAACATTTAAAAATATAAAAAATAGTAGCCCACTGGTATCGGGAACAGGGTCCGAAATACCGGTGGTCAGGGCTCTTGAGAGAGGAACCTCCTAACAATACGCGCCGTGTCCAGAAGTACTGCTTTCTGAATCAAGCCCTTGATCCAGCTGCCAAGCGAGAGCCTCCTCAGATGTTTGTCGAGGCTATTGGCTATTAAGCCATTGGCCGACACGACTATCGGCACAATGACTGCTGTACTCACGTCCCACATGTCGACAACCTCGCGAGCCAGATCTAGATATTTGAATTGTTTATCTTTCTCTGCTTTCACGAGGTTCTCGTCATGCGGAACCGTTATATCAACAATCATTGCGCGACGCTCCAATCGATCTATCACCACAATGTCAGGTTTATTGGCAACAATAGTCCTGTCAGTGATGATAGATCGATCCCAATACAACGTGATATTACCATTATCGAGAACTGGGTCGGGCGCATACTTATAGTATGGTACTTCTGATTCCACAAGGTTGTACTTCAAAGCAAGTTGCTGGTGGATAATCCTGGCAACGAGGTTGTGTCTATGCAAGTACTCTCCGTTAGCCAGACGAGAACACCCAGAAATAATGTGTCGGATCGATTCTCCCGGATGGTGGCATGCCCGACATATGTCAACCGTGCCATCCTTCACAATGTATTTCCGGTAGTTATTCGTCATCATAACTTCGTCCATTATTGCACAGACAAAACCTTCGGTTTCGCCGAATAGGTCACCGAAACGCAGCCAAGATACGGACGCTAAGAAGTCTACATCGGGTCCATGTAGGGCCCGGTAAAAGCGTCCGTGAAGCTCCTTGCCCTGCCATACCTCCTTGCGATCATTAGTGTCTAATACTCTAGGTTTGCGCCAGTTCTCGTTAGCCAGAGAGAGCGGGGTGAGGCCCTTGTCCACTGAGACCACATCTCGGTGCATCCCCGCGTCGACTTCTAGGAAGTATTCCCTGAGGCTGCATATCTCACGGTTGTGCAGGGTCTTAGCATTTAAGAAGCCACGACCCCCGCACTTCCGCGGGATATACAGTCTCATCACCGACGACCGCGGGTGATGCATTCGATTTGCGGTCAGCAGTGCGCGGACCCTCCTATCCAGGGCATCAAGTTCCGTCTGAGTCCATTTGAGTATGCCGAAAGAATACATCAAAACCGGCATGACCCAACCATTGAAGGCGCGCACCTTGTTTCCACCTGACAAAAGACTGCTTAGTACTTTATTCAGGCGGCCAAAGAAGCGGTCCCTCAATGATTGTTTCATGTCGGCAGTATTGATACCTAATGCTTCCGACATACCCAAATACTTGTAGGTTTCTGTTGAGGAGAGGGATCTAAGGTGTATGGAATCCGAGAGTTGAGTTCCCACGGATTCCATAATCTCCCCTCGCTTCACATGCATGACTGCACATTTGTCCACACCAAATTCCATCCTGATGGCGCTACTGAAAGTTTCCGTTACCTTCAGTAGCTTCATCAGTTGCAAGTTGTTGGGGGCAAAGAGTTTCAGATCATCCATGTAAAGAAGGTGAGATATGACCTGACCACCTCTCCTCAACCGATAGCCTAGACCTGAACCCTCCAACAGTGTGCTGAGAGGGTTCAAGGCTAAACAAAACCACAATGGACTCAGACTATCACCCTGGAATATACCGCGCTCAATCTTTATCGGTTCGCTGTTCCCCTGGATCTGTCGACATCCTGGATAGTGAAGGACCGTTCTCCAGTGCCCCATACATGACATCAGGAAGGTACGCAGAGTTGCATCAACTTTATACAACTCCAGCACCTTCATGAGCCATGTATGAGGCACAGAATCATAGGCCTTCTTGTAATCTATCCTTATTATTATTATTATTATTATTATTATCTATTCGCAAGTTATATTAGAGGGGGTCCTAAAGGGAGATGCCCAAACGCCGACAGCTCAGCAAACCCGTTTAGGATGGATTTTATGCGGCAAGCTAGAAACTTTTAACTGCCATGTCGCTCTTGTCGACCTGAACGACTTAAAGAGATTCTGGGAGACAGAAGACATCATTCAGAATACTGAGGACACATCTAAAGACGACTGGTGCGAAAACTACTACAAAATGACTACTGAAAGAGATCGCGACGGAAAATACATTGTAAAGATGCCACTGATTCCTCGTTATGAAGAAAAATTGGGAAACTCAAAGTCGATCGCAATCTCTCAATTCTTACAACTGGAAAGAAAATTCGACAGAAACCCTAAACTTGCATCAATGTACAAAGATTTCATCCGCGAGTACATTGATTTAGGTCACATGAAGCTTTCAAACACGACACCCGCCAAAGATGCAATCTTCTTACCGCATCATGGAGTACATAGAGAACAATCAACAACAACAAAACTACGAGCTGTTTTTAATGCTTCCCAGAAGACCATGGGTGGATGTAGCCTAAATGACGTAATGGAAAAAGGTCCTAATCTGCAAAAGGACATCCAAGCATTGATATTACAATGGCGTGGCTATAAATACGTCTACACAGCGGACATTGAAAAAATGTACCGTTCCATATGGTGTCATCCGGATCAACAACATCTACAGAAGATCCTATGGAGAAAGCAACCAAAAGACAATTTACAAGAATATCAACTGCAAACATTAACATATGGGACAAAAAGGGCTCCATGGCTAGCAATGCGAACACTCAAACAGCTTGCTATCGATGACGGCCACAAATACCCAAAGGCCGCTGAAATATTGCTAAATCAGTTCTACGTCGATGACCTAATCAGCGGCCACAACTCTACAAAACAAGCAAAGGAAATTCAAACATCGATCATAAAACTACTGAAGGGAGGCGGAATGAATCTGCGAAAATGGTCAAGCAACGATCCTGAGCTTCTACGACACTTAGACGAAGATCAAATATCGAAAAGTACATTTGATTTTAGAGGCGACGAATCAATGAAAACGTTGGGGTTGAGTTGGAATCCAAAAGATGACGTTTTCATATTCAACTGGTCCATAGACGACTACAACAACGAACCACTAACTAAAAGAAACCTGCTATCACAAATATCCAAACTATACGACCCCTTGGGTTGGCTGGCGCCTATAACTGTGTCAGCTAAACTACTATTCCAAAGGGTGTGGCTAACTAAAATAAACTGGGATGCTGAACTACCTACTGAGTTACAAGACGAATGGCGGCATCTAAACAAAGAACTACATCTAATTAAAAACATTAAAATAAACAGATGGATTGGCAGTACGCAGAAAAATATCCAACTACATGGATTTTGTGACGCAAGCGAAAAGGCATACGCTTGCGTCATATACAGCCGAGTAATCGACGAAAAGGGCGACCCAAGGATCACATTACTAGTATCAAAAACTAGGGTAGTGCCGATTACTCAAAAAACTTCATTGCCCAGACTTGAGCTATGCGGAGCACTACTACTCTCCCAACTCATGGAAAAAGTGAAGAAATCACTAACGGAGCATGAGATATCAGCTTATGGTTGGTGTGACTCCAAGGTGGTCCTAGCTTGGATTCAGGGAGACCTCTCAAGATGGGAAAGATACGTAGCTAACAGAGTGGGGAAAATAAAAGACGTAATTCCACCTCAACAATGGTGTTATGTACGATCGGAACTTAATCCAGCTGACTGCGCTTCGAGAGGCTTGCTACCGAGCAAAGTAGTCAAGTTCAACTTATGGTGGAACGGACCTATGTTTCTGAAAAACTTTGCAGAAACAGAAACACCTCATAATGTGAATTGCCACTTTACTACAAGCGAAGCAAACAGGGTCGAACCCAATGACGTCAGTTCGAAAAACTACAACACTGAAAATATTGTTTACAAGTTGTTGAAGAACCACAGTTCGCTGACTTCAGTAATAAGAATTACTGCTCGAATTGTGCGATATATTGCATCACTAAAGCAAAAATTACGACCAAGCGCTACTTACCTAACAACAACTGACCTACAATACGCAGCAGAATATATAATAAAATATGTTCAACAAAGCGAGTTTGCGCAAGAACACAAACAGTTGAAACAAAATAAAACTGTGTCACCAAAAAGTAACATTTACAAACTCAAACCTTATCTGGATAGCAAGGGAATCATTCGCGTAGGCGGAAGACTACAGCACTCTGATCTTCCTGCAAATATGAAGAATCCCGCAGTGGTACCCTACTCCAGCCGCTTCACTGAACTACTGATCGACCAAGCACATTCGATGACGCTTCATGGAGGAGCCCGTCTGACCCTTACTTACATACGGCAACGATACTGGATAGTCTCTGGAAATCGGGCGGTAAAGGGAAGAATACGACGCTGTGTGAAATGTCATCGTTACAATTCTACGGACAATGCTCAACTAATGGCCGATCTGCCAAAACAAAGAGTAACACCAAGCCGTCCATTCACTCACACTGGAGTTGACTTTACTGGTCACGTAGACGTGAAACTTAACAAAGGAAGAGGAGTGAAGACCTCAAAAGCATACATCGCGGTCTTCGTCTGTATGGCTACGAAAGCTGTACATATCGAATTAGTCTCAGAACTAAGCACGGAAGCGTTTATTGCGGCCCTTCAGAGAATGTGCGCGAGGCGCGGAACGCCTGCTCACATGTACTCAGACAACGGCACGAACTTCGTTGGAGCATCCAAAGTACTGAGAGAGGATTTCAGTAACTTCAAGAAGCTACTCTCTCCTGAGTTCTTTGACGAGATTGGGAAACTAGAAATTCATTGGCACTTCAACGCCCCTGCTTGGCCTAGTGCGGGGGGGATATTCGAAGCAGCCGTCAAATCATTAAAACACCACTTGAAGCGGGTTCTTGGGGATCAAAAACTGACCTGGGAAGAATTCACTACGTTACTAGCGAAAATAGAAGCCTGCCTAAACTCGAGGCCTCTATGTCAGCTAACAGAAGATCCGGAGGAATTTTACAGCACTCTCACTCCTGGCCACTTTCTAACTGGCAGTGCTACGTTGTCTCTACCTCAACCGGAGCCTGACAACAGAAAGATGGATCTGAGAAAACGTTGGCAACTAACGGAGCACATGCTGGATCAATTCTGGAAAGCTTGGTCCAATGACTACCTGAACACCTTACAGTCTAGAAGCAAGTGGAACAGAACTGTACAAAACCTCAAACTAAACGACGTAGTCCTAATCAAGGAAACAAACTTACCTCCTGGCAAATGGGCCATGGGACGAGTGATGGAAACTCATCCCGGTAAGGATGGTCTAGTACGAGTGGCCACCCTTAAAACAAAAACTGGAGTGATAAAACGACCCACTGTTAAACTAACTCCATTACCACAGCAAGAAACACTGCTACCTACCGAAGAAACAACAAATAACAAAAGAGAAGAAGATACAATAACTGAAAACCAAAGAAGAAAAAGGAGCACGCGAACCAACAAGTACAGTTTCCTGACTTTCGCTCTTATAACTTTAATAGGAATGTTAGGAACTGCACAATCGTCACCAGTAACAAACAACTATAAGGTGACCTCTATACCCAACAATCAACCTATTTATTTCGATGAAGCCGGAAAACTGCAACTTATACATGATGAATGGACTCTACTGATCTATTACAACCTAACGTCCTACTGGCAAGCTGCGAATAACATGAACGACTACATAAACCAAATTGATAAACTCTGTCAAAGAATCGCGCACGAGTTTACACCATGCGAAGCAGTTGTCAGACACCTACGTCATGAAATGCATCACCTTGAGAATTATAACACTATGTTACTTTCTCAGCATTCGCGACAAAAACGAGGCTACTTTGATGGAATCGGAAAATTAGCCAGAACACTTTTCGGGGTTTTGGATGAAGACTTTGCGCAAAAGTACGAGAAGGATATCCAAAACTTGCAAATCAACGATAATTACTTGTTACAGTTGATGAAGAATCAAACTTTGATCATAGAGGCTGAAAACAATGTAATTAAAAACAATACGGAATTTATGGACAAACAATTTCACGCAATACAAACCTACATAAATCAGACTTGCAACATAATCACAAAAATTGAGAACAGAGCACAAATTTTATACACAGCAAATGACGTGAACTCTGCCGCTTTATCATCAACTTTAATTTTGAGCGACTTGCATAGAATTCAAGAAATGCTAATGAATGCTCTCGCCAACATTTATCGAGGTCATTTGGATACACACTTGTTTCCTGCATCTCAAATAATAGAACAGCTGAACATCATCTCTGGAAAACTTCCACAGGGACTAGCCTTACCGATAAAGGACATACAAAAAGATTTCCGTGACATCTACGAACTAATCCATGTCAAGGCTCGGATTACAAACAACTTTCTACTTTTCGAATTGCATATTCCACTTTTGAGCGATGAGGACTACAAAATATACCGGGTAATACCTATACCATTCCAGAAACAAGGACAATTGAGAATCGTGCAGCCTTTCTCCAATTATATCGCCATAAACTTCGTGAAAAATTCGTACATCACTATGGAAGAACAAGACATGCGCCAATGCACGCCATACGGAGAAGACGAGTACACATGCATTTCACGTCAGCCGGTATTTAGCTTACAAGACAAGGACGCACCTTGCGAGGCCAAGGTATTCAGTCAACAAACTTCATTATCCTGTGTCATCAATGATGTAACTTGCAAAGAAACTTGGATCCAATTACATAAACCTAACTGGTGGTTGTTTACATTATGCGACAGACAGCTGATGCGCGTCATATGTAGCGATCAAGTTACGCCAGCAGTCATCA
This sequence comes from Noctua janthina, assembly GCA_963576755.1. Classification (NCBI taxonomy): domain Eukaryota; kingdom Metazoa; phylum Arthropoda; class Insecta; order Lepidoptera; family Noctuidae; genus Noctua; species Noctua janthina. The sequence goes on from OY755061.1 coordinate 15,164,143, forward strand.
ACGGTACTGGGGTGATTGCCTTGAAACCAAAATGCATACTACAAAAGAAAGATGCGACAATATTCACCTATAACCACTTAGGAAGCAAATTTCACATGGAGGCGGATATTGAAGTACCTACACTTAACACGACTATCAACAATTTATTTGATCTAAGTTGGAAAAACGCACAGCTGAATATGACAGAACTGGATACATCTGCAATAAATATCAGAAACATAGATAAGCAAATAATTCAGCAGAAAGAGCAGGAAAGACTACCACAAGGGATAGATATATCGAGTCACGACATATATCTCTACTCTGTGACTTCTCTGCTGTTGGGAGGAGCTGCTTCGTTTGCTGTCTACATTTGGATTAGGAGACTATGGCATAAGAAAACTAAAAGGCCACCTACAAGACAACCTACAGGAATCGACAACAAAGTCGAAATCGCCGGAGCCACTATACAGCGACGCGAGGCCGAAACAACTGTTTCACTTTGAGGAGCAGTAAAGCTTATTGTTTTTATGTGTACATGTTTAATTTTACTTACTTACTAATGTTTACTTTACTGTCTTTACTTTTTATTGTGACGTTCTGGGATGTCTTACTTTTATATTTTTACTTACTTAACCTACTTTTATACGGTCTATACTTTTTTATTATTGCGTTTTGGAATTTTTACTTTAAAACGTTTTATGTACTGGATGCTCATCCCGCCTTTTCCCTCGGGAGCATGTACGGTTTACGTACATTCCGTCAGGCTGCAAACGCAGCAACCTACTTTTCTCTTTGGTATTTAAAACAATGTTTAATATGATTTTAAGTTAGTTGACGAATTACATACTTACGCGAACACCGCGGATTAGCATCCAACCCACTTTTACTTTGTTGTGATCGGTACTCTAATAAACCTTTAGTGTTACCAAATCTGTGTGTGTTTACATCAACTCGCCTAACTCCAAGTACTGACTTACCACTTCTCACTTAAAGCTACAAGTGTAAGGTACCAACTACTACGGGACCTTACACAAAGAGTTGCTTTCATGCCATTAGATGGAAACAATCCAGATTTTAGAGACTTCCCACAGTTAACATTTGAAGAACTTATACTGTTTACATTGGGCAGCTATCATTTAAGACTTGCTAGGTCGTACTGCCATGAACACATAAGACCTAATGGTGTCTACATGATAGAACTCTATCGTCATCAAGAATTCAGTCGCGACATGTCAGAGCGCGACAATATTACACATATATTTTAATTAACCCAGCGACACAAGGAAGACAAAGTGTTGAAGACTTAGTAGTCTTCAACACTTTGTCTTCCTTCGGCGCGGCGGCCGTGTATACACGAGCAGACTACTGCTCGTGTATACACGGCCGCCGGCGGTTGTCGGGAGCTGCGCGCATATAGCCAGTATAGTTTATTTTTTATCCTGGGCTAGGCACCAACAACAAATTGAAGCCCCTGCGGTATTTTTAGATGATATAACAGTAGATATTGATCACGCCGAATAAATAATTTAAAATGTGTAAAAGTTTTTTTTTTCTTTACTCCCACATCCCACAAGAAAGCGACCCTTACCATGATAACTATATACATTTTATCTATATATCTTCACAATTGCATTTCTGTCCGCCGTGGGTTTTTCTCCCATACTATTTGCCCATTGACCTTTCAAATTTATGCTGGAAAAGAGGCTGATGATAGATTGTCAAATGAACCCTATGTTGGGGTGGTTGGGCAAACAGTACTGAATCTTCTCAGAGTAGTTCCAAGGCAACAAAACCACATTGTCTATTTTGACATTTTTTATACGTCCTTGCCTTTGATGTGCGTATTAGCTAAAGAGGGAATTCACTCCTTGGGAACTATACAACGAAACCGCTTGGGTAAGTCATGCAAGCTTCCATCAAAACAGGATGTTATGAAAAATACAGTAGCCCGAGGTTCATACGATGAATATGTCACAAATTTCGAAGGCGTAGATATAACCACCGTAAGCTGGAAGGATAACAAGCAAGTTATATTAGCGTCAACATATGTAGGAGCCGAGCCTGTAGAGAATATTGATAGGTTCGATAAAAAAGAGAAACAGCGGATTGCCATTAGATGCCCCAAATTGATAAAAGAATATAATGCTCACATGGGGGGCGTTGATTTGATGGACTCCTTTCTAGGAAGATATAAAATCTGAATGAAAAGCAGAAAATGGTACATGCGCATATTTTATCATCTGCTGGATTCATCCGTTATCAATGCCTGCCTAGCTGATTTTAGGTCGGAACTGGCCGATACGCTGTGCAAGTATGCTCCAGCTGCTGCCAGAGGGCGCCCGAGCACTAGCAGCCCATCCAGCACATCACAAGGGCCACCACCTAAAATCCGAAGGGGTAAACCGTGCCAAACATTGCCTCCACTTGAAGTCAGATTCAAAAAAGTCAAAAGACTGCTACACAGTATTCCACAGCTCTGTCAATATCTAATATGTTTGTCTATTTGCACTATATTATACTGTAGTATAATATAGTGTACTAATGCATACTGTATCGAAAACGATACTTGTAGGTTTTTTGAAAATAAAAGGTATTAAAAAAAATTGTTTTTTTTTTTCCGGTCATCTAGACCACTTTTTATAACACATATATTTTTTCCGATTGAAAATACGTTGTTATGCATTTAAGGGATAACAGTGAGTTTGGTGAGCAGTGGATAGGTCGTGGTGGCCCTGTGGCTTGGCCCGCAAGGAGCCCTGACTTAACACCACTGGATTTTTATTTGTGGTCCGAAATTAAAAGACTAGTTTATTTCGAGGAGCGTACTACTCGAGATGAGTTAAGAAGTGCGATAGTGGATGCATTTAATATTGTGAAAAGTGACAGAGACACATTAGGAAAATTAAAAGACAATGTAATTAATCGTGCCCGTTTGTGTATCGAGCGAAGTGGACTCCATTTTGAGCTGTTGCTTCGATACAGGGAAGTGTAAATTATCTAAAAAGTCTTTAGCCTTAGTTAGTTATGAAGTTGATTATGTTTGTAGATAGCTCCAATTTTTTAAATACGCCTGCGCCTGCAATACCTTTTCTTGATAATAAAAGAGTACTTACACAGTTAGTAGGTAGGTACCGACTTAGACGTAAAATGTATTACTGACGCGACAGTTTTCAGTCCGTAAAAAGTATGAAGGAAAAATTATAGTTATTTAACTGTTAAGTACGTAAACATAAACGCAATTTAGATCAAACAAACACAAACAACACAATGGTCATGAATGCGGAATCAAACGATTTATTATTGTCGCGGGTAGGTATTTACTGTAGCAACAACGTGGTTGGTAGGAACTCATGATTAGCAAACCTTCAATACAAAGCTATAGAAGTATCTATAGCTTGAATAACGAATTAAATTGCTATTAATAGGTATGTAAGATGTAAGTATCTATCTAATTAGTTCATCCGCAAGTGTGCCTTCACTAGGCATGGGTTCGATATATCAAAACGTAACTTATATCGAATATCGACGGTAGTAAAAGTGACCCGGATAACTGGAAGAAATTAAAAAATAAGAAACTTCGTATGTTAGGAGAGGAATATTTGGGATACACAAAACCAAAGAATGGAAAACTAAGACAAGATAAAGTAAGACCTGCTAGAAAATTAGGTGATAGGTGCAATTCGCAGTTTTGTAGAAAGAGTAAGGGGCGAAATTGTGAAAAGTTTGATGATGAAAAACGTCACGAAATACACAACCGTTTTTGGAAAAATATGAACTGGGACCAGCGCAAAGTGTATGTAGTCGGACTTGTAAACCGGAAGGGCAGAGCACGCAAAACAAGCGATGGATCGAGACGTGAAGGTACGATCGATTACTTTTTGCCAATGAACAAAGGTCGAAATTTACAGGTTTGCAGAGTAACATTTTTAAATACTTTGTGTCTGGGGTCATACACAGTTCAATCTTGGGTCAAAACATCGATAATTCCTTGTCAAGAAATTCAGAATACAATCAGGGTCAGAACGCCACAATCTGGAACACAGCGAAAGCTTTTAACCGCACGCAACTTTTTAGACAATATTCCCAAGTTACCTTCTCACTATGCCAGAAAGGAAAAATCAAAGTTGTATTTAGAACCTGTTTACCGGCCTCTGAGTGATTTATATAAACAGTACAAAGAACATTGCACTGAAAACGAAGAGCCTGCGTTTTCTCGCTTCACTTTCGAGAAACTGATTCACGAGAAAAATCTATCCCTATACATCTTAAAAAAGGACATGTGCGATACCTGCTGTGGCCATGAAGTAGTAAATATTAGTACTTCCGATTATGAGCAACACATTAGACGCAAAAATAGAGCGAGGAAAGAGAAGGAAACGGACAAAAAGAAAGCTACATCTGGCGAATTCATTTTGTTGTCTATGGATTTAAGAGTCTGTAAAAGTATGTCCTTATCTAACAGCTAGCGCATTATACTTTAAGACAAAGCTTACGTGTCATAACTTCACAATGTAAGACCTGGTTACCCACCAAACCCCCTGTTATTGGTTTAATGAAACATGCGCAGATCTTACCGCTAGTACCTTCACATCTTTTGTGTCCGATTACATCGTGAGATATTGTTTGCCTAAAGGATTGCCAATAGGCATTGATTCAGATGGATGCACCTATCAAAATAGAAATAATATAATGGCAAATGCCTTGTTGAATCTTAGTATTGAACATGAAGTGACTATCACACAGAAGTACTTAGAGCCTGGTCATACCCAAATGGAATGCGACGCAGTCCATGCTGCGATCGAAAGGAAGCTCAAAAATAGGGAGATACATCTTCCCAGCGACTATATAACTGTAACGAAGGAGGCACGGATTAATCCTTTTCCTTATGAAGCTATTCAGATTGACTATGATTTTGTCAAAAATTACAATAATAAAACAAATTGGAGATACAGCACTATAAGACCGTTTTTTCCCACTAGTTCGATTCATTAGTTCGATCGTCGAACTAGTGAGATTTTTTTTTTCATTTGTTCGACCGTCGAACTAGTGAGATTTTTTTTTCTCATTTGTTCGATCGTCGAACCAGTGAGATTAGTTTATATGTATAATAAATGATCAAAAATCAAATGGGACATGTCAAAATTGTTGTTAGTGTCGTATAGAAACATACTTGTACATCTTTGGTGAAATATACATGATCAAATATAATTTTGTCTGTCTTACTTATCTCAATAAGCAGAGACAAAAAGAACTACGAAAACATGTAATCCATCAAAGATATATATTGAATATTATATGATTACCATGATTTTTATCTAATAATCAAATTTAAAAAATGTAATAATCAAATACTAAATGTAAATGTAATAATCAAATACTAAATGTAAATTAACTAGCGCATTTTTTCTAAAAAATGTCCAACACTAATTTGTCCACATGTTAATTGCATTTGAGCATCAATAATATAATCGTCATTGAATAAATCAATTTTCCTCCTTTTAGAACTTTTCTTTGATGTGAAAGGTCTCTGAAGAATATAATTTCGATATGAAGACAATACAGAATCGTCCTGTAAAATATGTAATATTTGCAATAGGGTTACATGGCCTTTTGTTACAATGTTATTTATTTTATGGTGCCACCCTTCTACGGCATTATTTGTTCGGTGGCGTTCACCATACGCAGACCAAATTCTATGATAATCACCCTTCATCCAGTAATTATCATAATATTCTTTAAACTTCATCATGGATTGACAATTCTCCGTCATTTCATTTTGAATATACACCCATCCTGAAACAATTTCATTTTCTGGAAGCAATGCTAAGTTGGCGCATAGCGAAATTAATCTTCTGTTCCGTTTGTCTTTACTTAAACCCAGGGGTTTTGCCTTGCGCCACAAGCTGTTCACGTAATGGTAATAGCAACCTTTGATTGTAACCTTCATTTTTTGTAACGCTTTCATTGTGCCTTCTTCGAAATCTATCGTGACTTTTGCAGGTTTCCACTCTGGAATTTGGGACACAATCAAATCAAATAAAATTGAATAAGCTTTTTTAGTCCTGTGACTCATATACAACTTTGATGTTTCCTTCCTGGCATAGTAACTTGGGAATATTGTCTAAAAAGTTGCGTGCGGTTAAAAGCTTTCGCTGTGTTCCAGATTGTGGCGTTCTGACCCTGATTGTATTCTGAATTTCTTGACAAGGAATTATCGATGTTTTGACCCAAGATTGAACTGTGTATGACCCCAGACACAAAGTATTTAAAAATGTTACTCTGCAAACCTGTAAATTTCGACCTTTGTTCATTGGCAAAAAGTAATCGATCGTACCTTCACGTCTCGATCCATCGCTTGTTTTGCGTGCTCTGCCCTTCCGGTTTACAAAGTATAGTTATAGTATAGTTTATAAAGTATAAGTATATAGTAAAAAGTTGTTGAAAAGGACTTGGACATGATTTAAAGGTCCCGTCCATAAAAATATGTTTTATATTTTTCATAATTTATCGGGCGTCACTTGAACAAAACACTAATATTCTCATTTTTTTGTGACGGAAATCAGCGAGTAAGAATTCTGAAAAAGTATTGGGAACCTCGACTTCCTCTACAGTTTTCGCGCATATTTTTTTTACGTATGCTAGCTTATTTCTGTTTCTATAAATGCTTGATTTTATTTGTTGAAATTCAGGTATACTACTTTTTGAAGCTAAATGCAGGCCTTGATTTTTTAAAGTAATTAAAGCTCTGTTATAGATTCTTGGAGCTGGTTCTCTTCCCAATGCTGCTTCATTGCAAGCATTATTTTTATTAGCTGAATTTCGTGTTTCATCTGGATTACATTGGCCGCAGTGAGGTTTTATTTGTAAAGTTTCAGTGAGGTCCTTAAACAAAATAATTGTATCAGTTTAAAATATATATACTTATGTCTACACGTTATATATTATATTATACATATAAAACACTCAAGACTTACCATATTCAATGTTACTGATCCAGTACATTTTAAACTTTTATATTTTTTACACCGCCATATGCTTTGACCATTTTTATATTTACGCATTGAGTAATATTGATGTCCTTCTAATTGCAGAATTCTTCCTCGACCAAATAAAACGTTGCAACTGCAGCGCATAACCAGTATAACACATCCATCATTTTGCATAGTTAAACAGGCTCAAACAGCATCTACCCTCGAAATGAAAATAAAAACTATAACCATACTCCTTCTGACGGGGTGTTTAGCTAAATGTTTATAATGTTTTAATGCACATACCTACCTAGGTGCTGTAGGTATAGATGCATTTAAGGAAATGTACAGTGGACAACTTCCGGGTGATATGACGATGATTTGTGTAATCTATATGTATTGTTTATTTACTATTACTATTATTTACTTTGTTAGGAAGCCAGCTTATAATTTATAAGTTTTTCAACTGTTTATTTGATCAAAGATTTGCTATAGATGTACTGTAGTGATGTAAGTGCATATTATGCTAGTGTGTAAGCCTATATACTGAAGAACCCAGAATAAACGTTTAGTATTAGATCAGCATTCATTGGTTTTACTTGTCTCCAACTCCCAACCTCACATGGCGACCCTGCCATCTCGGATTCGCACTCGCGCCTCGGTACCGTGCCCCTTTTAAGGAAAGCGCTAACTAAACAAGTAATTAATTGTCACAGTGAACGTTTAAATAATCAAGATGAAGTCACATATCATTTATTGCTTTTGCTATAAACTAACGTGTTCGAGTGAAGAGAAAGTGCAACAAAATGTGCAACTCGCAAAACAATAAGGAGCAGGTGGTGATTGCGCAGAATGCTGCTGCAGGGAGAAACTCCGCTCAAGTTGACCAGTTAATGTACCATGCCAGCACTACAAACATTGTTCTAATTGCAATTGCCTTGTTGCTAGCTCTTGGTGGGCTCATCGTGGCATATCGTATGTACCGAAGATGTCATCGACGGATGGTGGAGAGACATGCTAATGATATAGTACTCAGGAGGTATGCCAGCATTTTTAGAGGACGTCGTGCACCAGCAGAACAAGAATACGGCAGAGAATATGCGCGTGGTAATAACGAGTGCGATAAATAAATAACTAATTGGTGAAGTGTTAAAAAAAAAAAAAAAAAAAAAAAAGTGGAAGTGCGCGGAAAATTAAAGGAAGTGCGCGAAAAAAAAAATAAAAATAAAAAATAAATTGATGTAATACGGTCTCGACAAAGTGCGGTACGGTTATAAAAGTTACGCTATGGACACTAAGTTACGCAGTATGTATCGGAGAAGTTTGGTATGTATTATATTTAGTATACTAATGTTATAGAGTTATGTTCACTATATCTAATTTTATCGAGTTATGTTCATTTAATGGCAGAATTTTTAAAAACTATTTGCGAAGAACTCATAAAGATAAGAGTTTATTTAATAAAAATTGGTCCCTCTAGGCGCCAAGGAAATATATGTGAGAAAAAGTTGAGTGAAGCTAAAACTCTATACCAGCAGTATACGAAAATTTTAGAAGAAATAAGTAGGATACTACAGACGAAAAAGGAATATGAAGTTAAATTAATAAATCAGTTTAGCGAAAATATTGAAAAGTTGTATTCAGAAATTGCTGATTTGTGTAAGATTAAGCCAATAGATTGTGTCACAATGGCGAAATTTGACTTAAAAATTGCGCTAAATTTATTACCAGTCATGAATGACACAGAATTAATCACTATGCAATTAATTGATGGTATCGAATATTACGATTCTGTTCTAGAGGATGCTTCGAAAAGTAATTTAATAGAATTCGTATTAAAAAGTCGGTTATCACAATCTGCAAAATTAAAACTATCTAAAAAATATAATAAGGTATCTGAATTACTGAGAGATATGAAGTTGCACCTACTACCTAAAAAATCATTCATAGCATTATCCAGTAAACTACAGTCGGCAAAACAAAGCGAAAAATCAATATCTGACTATGGTCAAGAAATTTCAAACTTATTCGTTGACCTCACGATTTCGCAGTCCGAAGGCCACGAAGACAGTTACGATGTATTAAAACGCGTTAACGAAAAGCTCGCTATAAAGCGCTTTGCTGACGGACTACGAAACCGTAGGTTAAGCACAATAATAGCTGCAAGAAATTATAGTTGTTTGAACGATGCAATACAGGCGGCTGTGGACGAAGACATTTCGTCAACTGTAAACCAAAATGATATTTTGACAATGCGGAAACCAAACAGGTATTTTGTTAGCAATTACAGAGGTAATCAGAGAGGTATGCGTTCCACCTCACGGCCGAGGAATACCCATCGGGGAGGTCGCTACCAGCAGAGGGGTTCCACTCGAGGTTGGACTGACACATCATATCGAGGTCGTTCAACAGCACGAGGATCACGAGGTAGGTCCTATCAAAATTATAGCCGTGGTAGGCAACAACAAAGAGGCGGACAGATACATGTTATAACCGGGAACTCGGAGCCCCAAGTTCCACCGGAAAACGTCGGAGAGGAAAACAACCAGCAGTTTTTTCGAGGCTAAAAATAACTTTATATATTCATATAATAATTCGCTATTCGCCACTTTATCCATAGACGGTGCAGCATATTCATGGCTAATCGATACGGGAGCATCGATTTCAGCTATTAAACAAGAGTACATTATTAAACATAACATTCCTATCCATAAATGGACGACAACTATAAACGGGATTGGAGGCAAAGTACGGGCAATAGGCTACGCGTGTATAAAATTGACAACTCAGACATATTGTTTTAGTCACAAGTTTTATGTTTTTGATTCGTTGCCATGTAAGGCGGATGGCATCATTGGATATGATTTCTTAAACAAGTTTGGATCGTGTATAGACTTACAAAGTAAAGAAATGACTCTTTATACTTCGTTTAACAACAAGATAGTTTTAAAGTTAAATAACCAGCTTAAACATATGTTTAATATACCATCTAGGTCTGAATCAATCCATTATTTAGATACAAATATGAATGAAGAATGTGTGGTCTGTGCGAAAGAGTTGTCTGAGGGTATATTTATGGCTAGTACTATAGTCTCACCGGTCAATGGCAAGATCCCTATTAGAATACTAAATACGACTGAAAACACTGTAACCTTAACTGAAATTAAGCCAAGTATACATAAGTTAAGCGAATACAATTTATGTTCATTTGATAGTTGCACACAAGGCGCCGATCGTGTAAAAACTTTGTTATCAAACCTCAACTTAAAACATTTGAACTTAGAAGAAAAGATAGCGGTTCAAAACGTGTGTGCTAAATATGCTGACATCTTTTATTTGCCAGGGGATACATTAAAAACTACACCTATTTACAATCACAAAATACATTTAAAAGAACATGCTAGTCCCATCTATATGAAACCATACAGATTGCCACATTCTCAGAAACCCGAAATTGAGAAACAAATAAAAAACATGTTAACACAAAATATTATAGAACCCTGTTCAAGCGAATGGTCAAGCCCAGTACTTCTAGTACCAAAAAAAATTGATACCACGGGACAAAAGAAATTTCGTTTAGTTATAGATTATAGGAAATTAAATAACGCTATTAAAGACGACAAATTCCCACTGCCAAATATAACGGACATCCTTGATTCTCTTTCCGGTTGTATCTATTTCACACATCTAGATTTATATCAAGGATTTTATAACGTAAATCTCGATAAACACAGTAGAAAATACACAGCTTTTTGTTCCGGTCAGTACCAAATGACCAGGATGCCAATGGGTCTAAAAACGAGCCCAAATTCTTTCTCAAGAATGATGAATATGGCAATGGCCGGATTAACGTATGAAAAATGTTTAGTGTACTTAGATGACGTAGTGGTTTATGGGAAATGTTTAAATTCAGCTACTAAAAACTTAATAGATGTGTTTGACCGATTGCGAAAAACTAACTTAAAATTAAACCCCATAAAATGTGATTTCCTCCGAAAAGAGATGTTATACTTAGGTCACGTAATATCGTCAGACGGTGTACAACCGGACCCCAAAAAATTGGATGTAGTTAAAAATTACCCAGTACCAAAAAACTCGGACGAGGTAAAGCGATTTGTCGCTTTCGCTAATTACTATAGGAAATTTATTAATAAATTTGCAGCAATAGCACAACCCTTAAATAATCTTTCAAAGAAAAATACTAAATTCCAATGGACAGATGACTGTCAACAGTCATTCGATCTTTTAAAACAATTATTAATGAACCCTCCAATACTTCAATATCCCAATTTTTCATCTGACAACGTGTTCACCTTGCAAACAGATGCTTCGGGTTATGCAATAGGAGCCGTGTTAGCCAATCAAAACGGAAAACCCGTCGCATACGCCAGCAGAACACTTAACAAGGCCGAAAAAATGTATCCGACAATAGAAAAAGAATTACTTGCCATTGTCTGGGCCATAAAACACTTTAGGCCATACCTGTACGGTCGTAAGTTTAAGGTCCTAACCGACCATAAACCACTAATATATTTATTTAATATTAAAGACCCGTCCAGTAGATTAATGAAGTTTCGGATTTTGTTAGAAGACTATGATTTCTATGTGGAATACGTGAAAGGATCGGATAATGCAGCTGCAGATGCATTGTCACGAATAACAATAACATCAAAGGATTTGAAAGAGATGCATGAATGTGTTTTAAACGTACTTACGCGGGCACAGAAAAAGAAGTTATGTACGGGACAAGACAATTCAGATACTATGGTTACTACTGATGGATGGTCTGATCAGCCAAACGTCGTGGAAACTCATAGTAAGCCGAAAATGTCAATTGAACTTACATTAACATGTAATAAAACTATAAATAAATTAAGAAAGGAAAACGTGATAGTAGAAGAAAGTCAATTATTTGTATACGTACCGAAAAATATGGTAATATACATAAAACCAGAACCTCAATCACAATCGACGCCAGGCGCTTTTGTGAGAGAACTGGAAACATTTTGTGGAAAATTAAAAATTGACGAAATATATTTACTTAAAAATAAACAAAATAGTATGTTTATAAAATTAATAGCACAAGAAATAAAGCAAAGTAGCCCGTGGTTAGGTCCAAGATTATGCATATTAGACGACGTAATACGAATACAGGATAAAGATGAAATTAGAGTCATTCTAAACGACTTCCATCTGTTACCTACAAGTGGCCACGCAGGTATCAGACGGATGGTCAATAACATAAAAAAGTACTATTATTGGGCAGGTCTCGAACGCGATGTCACTGATTTCATAAAAAGATGTGACAAATGCCAAAAACAAAAATATTCGGTCCATATCAAGGAACCCATGACTATAACCTCAACAGCGCACGCAGCATTTGAGAAAATATTTATGGACGTTGTAGGTCCGTTAGATAGGGGTTAGTCCCGCTATGGTATGGTCCCGGTATGGCACCCTCTTAAAATACCTATCAAAAAGTCCCGCTATGGTACCCTTCAGTTTTTGGTACTGTTGTAAAGAAAAGTTATACAATGCGTTAAGAAAAAAATAGTATAAATAAAAAATATCTTTTCTTAACTATTATAGTTAAGCAAGATAATATTTATTAATACTATTTTTTAAACAAATCACGCTCGGTAATTGTCGTTTCACTTCAGGTAGTTACCTGACCAACCGGTTTTTTCGTAAAACAATAGAGACGAGCCCTTCCTCGAATTCGTATCTAGCTCTTCCCTTTTGTTTTTATGAAAATAGAGAGAGACAGTATTATTCCGGGTTTAGTTTGCTATTTGCAGCTGTACTTTTGCGATATGAGTAATTAGGATAGCTTGTTAGTTTATCTATTGCAATGTCTGGGTCAAGTAGTTCACGTGGTGTAAATTTAATAATTATTGACAGTCGACGCGGTGGAAAAACTTTATTACGTGCCGGACATAAATATATTAAACGCAGAGAAAATAAAAATTCAAGTACTTGGCATTGTGTAAATAGGAGAAATAGTATTAAATGTAGTGGATATATAACTATTGAGAATACCAATAATACAATAATTAAAGATTATAAACACAGTGATCAGTGCGTGCCACATTTTGAAGACAATGAAGTTCAAATGGCTATAAGTGAGTGCAAAAAAGAAGTAAATTCAAATTACGGATCAGTACAGAAAATTTTCGAAAAACACATGGGTAACTTAAAAGACAAAGGGTTACACCTTACAGGAAATGTTCCTGACTATAAAAAATTAAAAACAGTATTATACAGACACCGAAATAAGTCGTTGAACGTACCAAAAACACAATTTAAGAATGTGGAAGAAATTATAATACCAGAAGAATTTAATAAGTATGTATTGGCTGATTATTGTAATGAAGACTGTAATCGAATAATTATATTTTCCTCGACAGAAGTAAAGGAATATATAAAATGTGTAACGCATTACTTTGGTGATGGCACTTTCGACGGCTGCCCAAACCCATTCGAACAAGTTTATGTCATTCATGGAGACATGGGAAGCACTGAGTTATCCACGAATGTAGCACCATTATTTTATATTCTGTTAAAAAACAAAGAAGGGAAAACTTATGAAAAAGTTTTCGAATTGATTAAACAAACTTTGCCTGAATGGCGTCCATCGAAATTTACCTTCGATTATGAAATAGGAGTAATAAATGCAGCAGCGAAGATTTTTCCTGATATCAAAATAAATGGATGTAACGTACATTTTCAAAAGAACGTTATCAAAAAAGCGAAATCTTTAAATCTCATGGAACACGAAGAGTCCTCGAACCATGTTAAGCAATGCATAGGCTTGGCGTTTTTGCCAAAACAAGATATTGAAGACGGCTGGCTGCATATAATGGAAAATAGGTATAATATCTTGGTTACTTTCCAAAATGATGTTTGAGTACTTAACTCTAATTATATGGCAAAAAAGTAAAGAACAACAATATCAGTAAGGACCTGTTAATTTCATTGCTTTACAAGTACGAACGTTTAATAAGTATTTTTTTCAGTTTCGACGATGAAGCTATGACCAAATTCAATGACTATTTTGTCACTCAGTGGCTTGAATATCCAGACCTCATTTGGTGTTGCCATAATGAACGCCATAGAACAACTAACTTGGCGGAATCATGGAATGGCAGATTCAACAAAATTATTGGAAAAAATCCCAGTTTATTATTGTTTCTGCAAACAATTGGCAACGACACATGTCACTTTGATATAAAACAAGCCAAGTAAGTTGTATTTTTTAGACAATATATTTTTAAGCAGATATAATATTTTTAAAAGCAGATATATATTTTTTTACATAATACGAGTACATAGAAGAATTTGAAAATGGATTTGATTTTATTTATTTTGGTAGATATTATTGGTTGTCGCCTTCTATTACAGACGGTTACTGAAAAAAATATAGCTTAACTTAAATAACTGATGATTTTTGTTATAGCTTTCGACTAAAAAGATCACCTATAAATTCAAGAAAAAGAACAAGTATAGAAATCGACCGCCAGTTTCAAAAGCTAACAAAAAGTTACGAAAATAAAGCTATCTCCATTGGTGATTTTCTGATTAACATATCAAAGTCAACATTTCGATCAGAACATTTAAAAAAATAGTTTATTTTAATTTTGTTTTTAGCCTATTAAAATGTTTAATACTTTTTCTCGATGTTGATTATTTTTTGTAGTTTATGTTTACAATTTGCGCCTTTTTCTCCATGTTGATTATTTGTAATTAATATATTTGTCTAGTTGGTTGTTGATTATTTTTGTAGTTTATATAAATTTACAATTACTGCCTTTTCTCAATGTTGATTATTTGTAACTAATATTTATGTCTGGATGTTGTTTTTATTTGTAGTTTATAATATTTACAGTAATACTTTTCTGAGATGTGGATTTTTTATATTTTTTTTATTGTTGATTATTGGTAATTAATATTGTTGATTATTTTAAAAATTACATTGCAATTAATATTTCGTTTTACTGTTTGATATTTTTTTATAAATATTTTGAATTAATAAAAGACTGATTTAATATCGCAAACAGACGTTTTATTGATACACTCCTAGAAGTATTTATTTATAGATACACTTTTCTTTTCAGTTGTACCTTCTATTGTCTAACGTAGATCTAAAAGATGGGTACCATAGCGGGACTTTTTGATAGGTATTTTAAGAGGGTGCCATACCGGGACCATACCATAGCGGGACTAACCGTTAGATAGGGACATACAAGGTAACTCATATATATTAACGCTTCAATGCGAATTAACAAAATACGTCGAGGCATATCCTTTAAAAACAAAAAGAAGTGAGGAAATTGCTAAAGAATTTGTAAATAATTTCATTTTACGACATGGAATTCCTAGAGAAATAGCGACCGATAGGGGTGCAGAATTTATGTCTGAAACAATGACAGAAACTTGTAAATTACTTCATATAAACAAAATTAACGCTACTGCTTATCACCACGAGAGCATAGGCTCACTCGAGAACACACATAAGCATTTAGGTGCATTCCTGAGAATCCAAACAGATAATCACCCGGAATCGTGGAGTACTTGGTTACCTTATTGGTGTTTCAGCTATAACACATCAGTTCACACCGAAACTAAAAACACACCTTTTGAGTTAGTATACGGTAAAAAATGTAACTTACCCAGTAATGTAACCAAGGCCGTGGAACCACTTTATAATATTGACGATTATCCTTTACAGCTAAAATATAGACTACAAGTATCCACTAAAGAAGCTCGTGATAATTTGATACAATCAAAAACATCTAGAAAAATAAAATACGATCAAAGAATTAACCCAATCGTATACAAAAAGAACGACTTAATCTTAGTTAAGAACGAGACTGGTAATAAATTTGCCAATATTTATTCAGGTCCTTATATTGTGATTAAAGACATGCCACCTAATGTGGAAATATTAAAGAATAACAAAATTGATGTAGTACATAAGAACCGTACCAAACTGTATAATAGTTAATACGCATAAAAAAAAAAAAAAAAAAAAAATTATAATCTAATGTAAAATCATGTAACTAATCATAACTGTATTGTTCTGTATGTTATCCGTTATTAAAAAAAAAAAAAAAAGTTATGTAATTAATAATATTACTATAATGAATGCATGTAATCATAATATATTCTGTCCATGTACTCATAAAAAAATAATAACCTATATAACTTAAGCAATAAGATAAAAATAAAATAATATAGTTAATTATTTTATTTTCCCTTACCGAGGGAGATGTAGTGATGTAAGTGCATATTATGCTAGTGTGTAAGCCTATATACTGAAGAACCCAGAATAAACGTTTAGTATTAGATCAGCATTCATTGGTTTTACTTGTCTCCAACTCCCAACCTCACAGTACAAATATAAGTACACGAATATATATTTTTTAACGAACTAAGCGTTTTTTATTTTATAACGAAATTAGTAAAACATTTCAATGTAGTAGAACTATTTTTAAATCTAATTAGTTCGACGGTCGAACAAATGAGGAAAAAAATTCTCACTAGTTCGACGGTCGAACAAATGAGAAAAAAAAATCTCACTAGTTCGACGATCGAACTAATGAATCAAACTAGTGGAAATAAACGCATAAAACCCGGTCGAAAAGCAGGCGATCCTGTAGTTGTTGATCTGAGAGTCATCCAATACAGACCAGATGGCACTATTTATTATAAAAATAACTTTGATGATGATTGGACAGAGTTACCTGTTAGACGAAAAAACTGAATTCTGTCACTTACTCAACTTTGCTTGTCGGGCCTATTCCCACAGCTTCTACCAAATTTAATCACCTTCAACAATTAAAAGAAGTCTTGCCAAGAGATTGTCACTCATTTTATGACAATTTACCTCACGAATAATAGTACTACTGTACTTAATCGGAAGGTCGCAGGTTCAAACCCTGCTCGCACTAGAATTTTTGTTTCCATGTCAAAACAGCTGTAGTTCCCTACGCAGGGTTTGCGTATAAAAATATTAAAAAATCTTTTTTAATTTATTAAGAAATAAAACGTTTTTTTTTTCAGTTTGTGTAAATTTTTGACGTTTTCAGTTAGATGTTATTGGCACTTCGCCCTCGATATGTGTTTATTATCATACCATATCGATATCTAAATATACATAACAGTTTTCAAAAAAACTTCATCGAGTTATGGTTTAACCAAAGCGCAACAACGAGAACGAATAACGAACAAAACGCAAACTTCACATCACGAGCGATATGACATCGACGGTTTTTATTCGCTTTGTCTCTGTCTTACCATTAAATTTTTTACTGGCGTAAAACTAATGAAGTGAATATTACGTAACTTCGGCTAGTTATTATAGGGTAGTATTTAAACGAGCGAACATAAATTCAAATTAAAGGTGTCAAAAATATTGAAAATGGGCTACTGAAATACTAAGTGAGCGACAAACAGTGGGCGAATACAAATGTTTAAAACAGCGACTTGAAAATAGAAATTTGAGTTACTAGTTGTTCAGTACGATTATGTGATAATTTAAGGACTCCTGTAAAAAACTTAAAACAAGGTTATTAATCACTAGATTGTAGATAAGGCGTAGTCGACGAACCCCCGCTGAGCGGGGCTCCTATATCTGTTTGCAGAGTTTAAAGTAACCTAACACGAAGGGGATTCCATCCCCTTCGAACCTAACCTGTCCGAGTCGGGGTGCCACAAGTCTCTCTCAGCATTCGCTCGCTCTTGCTTCCTATATTCTCCTTGCTGCAATGACCGGATAAATAGTTGCTTACTTGGTACAATAGTCGCCCATTTAGTATATTGGTCGCCAATTAAATTTTTATTCGCCCGATTAATAATTTCCCGTTATTATATACAACGTGTAACAGATTAAGCGCAATACCTCAGACACCCCAATTAGAATATTAAATTATAAGTCTAAAACAACATCCGTAATTAAATTTTAAACCAAACCTAGTCTTTTTTTTTATAAAATAGTTCAGTTGAAAAGCAATAACAGACAATTATTATAATAAAAATTAATTTCTAAATCATAAAAATAAGAATGGAGA
This sequence comes from Noctua janthina, assembly GCA_963576755.1. NCBI lineage: Eukaryota > Metazoa > Arthropoda > Insecta > Lepidoptera > Noctuidae > Noctua > Noctua janthina. The sequence goes on from OY755061.1 coordinate 15,182,162, forward strand.
AACAAGAACAAACCAAAGCAAGAATCATCTGGGCTTGTAATTTGATCAAAAAAGCCAAGGAAGGGTCACTGCAAATACTTAGAGAGGGCACCATTGCAAACATTAGATCCATAGAAAGAAACTCAAGATCTATTAAGGACCCTAATCCTTTGATGAGTTATCCTTACTAAACGCAAAACGTATGTACAGTAGAGACCACAGTTTCACAAAACGATTGCATCAAAACAAGTCGCACTTACGACCTTTTTCCATTACAAACATTTGGCACACATACACGATCTCGTATATCGCTCTCTTTCTTAATTATCTAGTCAGAAAGAGTGCGATATAATGATCATTTGCCTTAGTGACAAGCCTGTCATGTCGCGACGGAGTATTAAGTTAGTGATATTTAATTTCAAACAAACAATTGTGTCTATCTGGCTTAGCGGTTAACGCTATAGATAAAATGTCTCGCACAGTATAGTCTGCGTTCGAACCCAAGTGACATTACACTTTTTGTGTTTTAATTATAAATGATACGTTAGACCCGATGAGATATGTTTTTCTAAATATTAGTTGGAACTTATTATCAACAAAAAAGATGAGAGTGAATGTGAAACAAAATAAACTTCAGAGTAGTTAGTTATGACGTTGTTAGTTGGTGAACTTTGTTACGAGCGTTTGTGTTATTATTACGATTAGCGTATTGTTTGATTGTCTTTATTCAAGATGCAAGCTAATATTAGTATTGATGACAGGGCAAATATTGTCACTTTGCGTAAAAATGGGCTTAATATTTCTCAAATTTCAACTGAAACTGGCTTAAAATGTGTAAGTTATTTAAAAAAATTATAATTATTATGATGATAGTTGTGGTGTGTGATTTTCTTATTATTAAATAAATTGCTAGTTGCAAGTGTGTAATCACATTTTGTTTTTTTTTAGAAATTCTGTTAGCCGTTGGGTAAAGAGGTTTGAGGAAGAAGGTAGTCTGAAGAGTCGTCTAAGAAGTGAAAGGCCGCCGCTTATTAACCCGACTCAGCGACGTTTTGTGGTGGAAGAATATGAAACAAATGGTTTCATTCCAACTATAATGTTTGCAGAGCAATTGGATACTACATTACAGACTGTTCGCCATGCAGTCCATGCTGAAGGTTTACATCATCGGAAGCCAGCTAAAAACCATTTTTGACACAAAAACACAGGGAGGAAAGACTACGTTTTGCTCGAGATTATATACATTTTAACTGGGAGGTGACAGTATTTTCTGACGAGAAGACTTTCAAGTCTTGCCAAAAGGAAGACTTAATTTAAGGCGAAAAAATAATAATACTTAATTTAATAAGTAAGTAGACCGGGTAACTAAATATTTAGTAATATTAACATAACCGTAAATAAAAATAAAAAAAATTAAGAAATAAATTTTAAATTTAATAATTTAAATTGGGGTTTAGTTTCAATATTCTTTTCGTCAAGAAAATGAACACTTAAGCTATAACCTCAATACATTCAATGTGACGTTACATTAAAAAAACACGTTCATAAAGTCTAACTCATATATTAGTATTCAATTAACTCTGCTGAATACTGATACCTATAATAAGCGGGTATCAACAATTATATTTGTGTTATTAGAATATCCTTTCCGTGTTATGTTATTCTTATTATGAATTGACTAAGTGGGTATACAACAAAAAATCTTATGAACGGTGATAAGAGAACTTTTTTTTGCCTAGATAGGAATGTGACGTCACATTCTCATAAAAGTTTGTTAATTTTATAAATAAATAAAACGAATAAACATTTTTGTTATCATTCAGCATGATTTTTTTATTTCCACCTTCCAACACCGAAAACATAAAATAAAAATCAATTAATGAGGTTAAATAATAATACAATAACTATCTAATATTTAACTTCTTATAAAAAATAAATAATAAGCATGACTATATTATAAATAAACATAAATACCTAACGACTTTCTGTTTAAAATACAAATATAATTAAGGTTTCAAAGAAACAAAAAACAGCCACACATTGTAATAACATGGATTCGAACTTGGACTTCATTGATCGTGAACCCATGCTCAGCCCAAACAGCTACCAACCCATGTTAATACTACGCGAATTTTAACAATGCAATGGTAAGAACAGGTCATTACTATGATGTGTATTCTAAATGCAACAGAAATATAATGCTATTTCGCGTGACGACAGTTCATTAGTGTGTGTTATGTGTAGAATGTTGAGACATCACTCATACACGCACACGCACACACACTGCTGTATCGCGCTCGCACAGTTCATAGCAATGTAATCTTTAGCATGGTACTGCACTTTTGAGGTCTACTGTACATCAACATCCCTGCACACACACTCATGCAATGTTAGCGGCCGACGCGACACGCTAACTCTAGCGCCCGCCAGCTGACCATAGCTGTAGGCATAAATGTGCTTTAGTTCAATGAACGATTTTACGTACCTAAACTGTCACAGGCCTATATTATGAATAACTTGTGATACTTCATTGAGTTTACCGTGTAATGATTGATAATTTTAAGTGAAAATTATCAACACGAATCTAACACTTTAGGCTTGGTAACGGGGATGCATTTGAAACAGCGACTATTTACCCGAACTACGAAACTAACGAAGGGCGAAGCGCCCGGACTCCGTGCGGCACACGCGGGTAAAAAATGTATCTCAGATGCGTAACTTTCGCGATATCAACTACCCCCTGATAAGTCGTGTTTAGGTACAGTTTATTGTTTGTACTACAAAAATATTCAAAGAGCCGCGTGTTTAAAAGATTTGAATCATAATATTTACAGTGATAAGAATACAATCGTATTGATAGGAAGAAGTAGGTACTTACAGAACTGAACTATTTACACTTAGGTTATTAATTTGCACTATTTCTGCGATCCACTTTCATTAAAGTTTCAAAATGACCACCGCCTTGTTCGATGCACTTATTTGCAAGCTTTCTTAAATTGTATTTCAATTTTGTAAGCACTTCAGTATCACTTTTCACCGTCACAAATGCTTGTTAAATTTTTGTTATTATTTCCTCGACACTTGTAGATTGACTGACGTCCACGAGCGATTTTATGCGACCCCACAAATAAAAGTCTAATGGTGCTAAGTCAGGCGATCTGGGAGGCCACAGCACAGGTCCTCCGCGACCTATCCAACGACTGCCATACTCCGCATCCAGATGCCTCAGTCGCTGAGTTGCAGGCAGCATCGTCCTGGCGCTCTCACTGCAGCCAAAACGGTCATTGAACTCCCGACAAGCTAACGCTAATGATAATGTCGCGTCCTCACCATCTCCGTGTATTGTATGTTGATACCGGAAAGCTTTCGCGCGCGGAAACAAAAATGTCACGACAGTAAATAAAAAACATCTACACTAGATCACTACCGACACATGACTAGATTTTGTGCATTATTCGGCGGTAGCGGCGGCGTGTATGTCGGCATTCCGCATAAACTTCAAAGAGATTGCCGACAAATGCTTTATCTTACTTTATGCCTTACTCATTGGAGATAAAGTTGGAATTCCTTTAAATTACCTCTTTATTTGACGCACACTACTTTTAATGTAAAATGCATTGATATTATTTACGTGTGTGTATTATGAGCTATGAGCGAACTACAAATAATGTCGTGCGTTTTAGTAGCCCTTATTGCTCAGAGTTAAGGTTTCAATTTCCTTGAATTAAGGATTGTATTAATTTGTCATGATACTGTGTTTCTAATTTAAGTTATTTAAAAGATTTTTCCGTCAAAATATAACACCTATTTTTTATGACGGAAATCGATTCAGAAGCCGTTTCTGAACCAACTACTTTCTTACGAGTTGTATATTATTACAGTATTAAACAGAAGAGACTAAAAACAGCATGTAATTTGAAAAAAATCTTCGAAAGAGATGACGTCAGTCATATGATTGCAGAAAAGAAAGCATATGTCACTAAAAATAAAATACAAAAACAAAAACGGTTTTTGCTAAATACGCTAATGAATTTGTTCAAAAAATACAAAAATGAAGGCGGAACTGAATCCTTCACGACATTTAAACGCTACCGTCCATTTTATATAGTTCCGCCTAATTTAAGCACCCGCAATACATGTGCTTGTATTAAGGTCGATTCACACATATCAGTGAACCCACAGTTCCGGCACAGTACCGCATCAGTGATAATTATTCTTTCAAACATTCTCTATGGATGTATTCACACTTGTCAGTGTCAGTGTCGTCTCAGTACCGTCAGTGTCAGTGCCGGCACCGGCCATCACGGACGTGATCGGCGACGACGATATTTTATCACGGATCACTGACGCCGCTGCATCGAAAACAAAATGGAGGACGAGATGTTGATTGAATTAGTTCGTGAGAATACTGTTTTGTATGATTTATCTCATGCAAAGTATATGGATACAAAATACAAAAACAATTTGTGGAACAAAATAGGAACACAAATGAATGTAGACGGTAAGTCAAAATTTACTTATCTACAGTACTATTGTAAAGAGGAAAGATTAGATTTTTGTCTATGTGTTTGAACCTACAAACTACTGGACCGATTTTAAAAGATAGTAGATTTTATAGTAATCCGACGCAAAAAGATTAAATTGTTGTTGCATTTACAACATGTGAGAAGTCGAGATGGGCCGCTAGTTTTAAAATAAAATAATACAGTGTAAGTAAGTTGCTTTATTTTAATAGACAAAGTACAAATCATATTTTATCTTCTTGCCACGGTACTGATCCTGCCTCAGAAATAAAATAATTTTTGAATACTTCTCTAACGTGAAATGCGCCCGCTGTGGCGTTTCCGCCTTGAGGTTGCACAGTTTCCAGTAAACTGCTTGTATGAGGTTGATTAAACTCATAATCTGATGTATGTGTTGTATTTGGATTGAAATATTTTATGAAGTTATGTAAAATACAAGTAGCGAGTACTATATTATCTACATTTTCTGGGTTAGCTTGGATCCGTCTATTGTATATTCTAAACTTTTGTGTTAATATACCGAAAGTATTTTCAACAACTCTTCTTGCTCTTGATAAACGATAATTAAAAATGCGCTTGTCGTCATTCAAATTTTGCCCTGGATAAGGTCGCATTAAATATGTTTTGAGAGGAAATGCTTCATCTCCCACAATCACGTGTGGTGTTTCTATTGATGTTCCTGGCAACGGAGAATTTCCAGGTATACCTAAAGTTCCTTGCTGTAGTCTTTTTCCTAGGTTGGAATTTGCAAAAATGCCACCATCACTGTTTTTGCCATAAGACCCAACATCAACGGCAATAAAGTTATAGTTCGCGTCCACAAGGGCCATCAAAACAATTGAAAATGTTTTCTTGTAATTAAAATATAGAGATCCACTGTTCGAAGGAGCCTGAATTGTTATGTGCTTACCATCCAGTGCTCCGACATAGTTAGGGAAATTCCACAACAATTTAAAGTCATTGGCAATAATTTTCCATTTATCTTCTGTAGGCAAAGGTAGCATTTCACTCATCAGAGTTTCCTTTATTATCTTGCATGTTTCCATAACTATGGAATATGCTGTGCTGTGGCCCAAGCGGTAACTAAATGAAATTGTCTTCAGAGAATCCCCTGTTGTTAGATACCTGGAACAAATAAATCTATGTATAATATTATTTTCATTGCAGGTTCAACATGCAAATCACGGTGGAATAACATAAGAGACAACTATCGAAAATCGTTGAAGAAAACGGAAACTAAAAGTGGACAAAAGAAGACCAATGTTAAATTATACAAGTACTATGAACAATTACATTTTTTGAAAAAATATTTCAATGAACGACCGACAGTACAAAGTGTAGAACCAGAAAAAGAAAATTCTGACTCCGAAACCAACGAGCCTCGAAATACCGTATCCATTTCACCTGATATACCCATTGTCGCTAGTAACGAAGCATCCATTCCATCACCAAGCTACGTATCCACTCCATCACCACAGTGCGTCCGCACTCCCACACCATCACCAAGCCATGTGTCTACTGCATCACCACTGTACGTCCGCACACCCACACCATCACCAATGCATGTATCCACTCCATCACCACCATCACTGTCGTCTCCATCTACTACATCTACTTTAAGAAAGAGAAAAGGTTCGACAAAATGCACACCAAAACCATCCTCAGCATCTTCATTAATGGAATATGTTCTTCAAAAAAATCAAGAAAAAGCTGAACGCGTCGAGCACCCAGTTGATGCTTTTTTAAATGGTATTGCACCCACACTAAAGAATTTGAATCAATATTACTTAAATTTGGCTAAGACGGAAATATTTACTACTGTGCAAAAATATGAGATGAAGATGATGACAGAGCAAAATGTACCATTATATCCAAGAGATATTGCAACTGAACCAACAAATACAAATCTCACATCGCAATCTATTCTTGACTCTACTGGATTGGCTAATACAGTAGATCCCACACAATCATACCTTCAACATAGTGATGTGCAGCAATTTGTTATGAACTATACAGTTAACGAATGATAATGCTCTAGAACTTAACAAAGTGTTAAAAGTATAATGTGTTTATGTGCCACATACGAAGTAATAAAACTGATTTAAATACATTTTTTCAGAATTTTAATTAAAAAGTTATCCTTAACATACCTGTCCTGTCCTGTTTACCTACCTTAGACAAATTGCTAGCCGCTCTCTAGGAGATATAGCCTTCCTCCAGCGAGTATCTTTCTTTACTAATTTATTTCCTAGCTTCTGAAGGAGAATATTAAAACAGCTTTCCGACATTTTAAAATATTCAAAATACTTTCTTTCGTCTTTAATTAATTCTTTGTATAATGTCACGAATTCTCCTTCAGATTCTCTTAACTTCCATGCTTCATGTACCCATTTTCTTTTTTTTCTTCGATTCTCTTCTTCTTCTTCGTCTAAAGCAATGGCTATCATAGCTAATTCTGTGTTATTGAAGAGTGCCATCAAAACAATCGACGTCAACGCTAGTCTGAAGGGAACGTCGTGCACGAAGTCCCGCAGAGAACTGTACTGTGCCTGATATGTGTGAATTGAAGCACTGACGTACCACTGTAGCACGGATACGGAACTGTAACGGTACTGTGCCGGAACTGTGGGTTCACTGACATGTGTGAATCGACCTTTAAGAATTCCAATTTGACTTTTAAGCCTGAAGCCTTAAAGAAATTAGGCTTAATGAAAACAACAGATTTAACAGATTTAGTTTCTGAAATGGTGTGCAACGTAAAGTCGAAAAGTTGCATGTATTCGGAATGTAATCTGTGCCGTGATAAAGTACTTCAAATTACTATATCCGCTGACCACAATCAAGATGAAGTATCTTGGTATGAATTTATTAGTAAAAGTCACGAATTTGAAAAGGACGGTTTAAAAAAAATAACCAAAAGAATGGTTAAATTACAACTAACTGGTTTACTACACAATCTTGCCGAGTTGATACAACGAGACCTCAAAAGTTTTAAAGTTCATCATTATAACATTTACCATCAATATATACAATAAAAAGAATCAATAGAAAAACTGGAAGATAACGAAGTTATTCATCACTGACTTTTCGGAGAATTACGTGTGTAAAATGGCAGAAAAAGTGCAGGCCATGCACTTTGGAGCTTCAAAAACACAAGTCACGTTGCATACTGGCCTATTGTAGTTAAAAAAAGAGAAATCTGTATGTTTTTGCACCGTATCACCTTCACTCGAGCATGGTCCCGAAGCTATATGGGGCCATTTAAAACCAGTCATAGATATTATTAAAGAAAAACTTCCCACGGTTCGCCGCATCCACTTTTGGTCTGATGGACCCACGACGCAATATCGTCAAAAATTCAACTTTTTTCTATTTTGTGAAATAACGCAGAATGAAGGATTCCATCAAGCGACCTGGTTCTTCTTCGAGGCGTCTCATGGTAAAGGTGCAGCCGATGGTGTTGGTGGAGTGGTGAAAAGAACATTAGATGCAAGAGTTGCCTATGGGGGAGATATTGTTGATGCGGAGTCTGTATTTGAGACATTATTAAAATCAGAAATATCAGTCAAGCCATTTTACGTTTCTGACCAAGACATAGAAAAAATTAAAATATCTAATCCCAAAACAATTTTACCAATACCATCCACAATGACAATTCACCAAGTCATCGTCACTGAAAATAAAAATACAGTTAAATACAGACCTCTAAGCTGCTTCTGTATGTGAGGCATTTGCGACTGTTTTTCTGCTAAAATTCACATTCTTATAAAGGTTCGTAGATTCAAGAAAAAAAAATATACAATTAGATTCATCTTCCGAAGATACTGATACGGAGATCGAATATGCCGAAAGTGATCAATCTGATTGGATAGAAGCTGAATATTTTGATGATAATGATCCTAAAGAACAGGAAACCTGTAGAGAAAAAACAGAGAAAAGAATGTTATCTGGAAAAAAAAATACAAAATAAGACTGAACTAGATTGAAAACCATTTAACAAAATAAAATGTAATATTAAAAACAAACATAGAAGAAGAAAGAATATTACAGATAGAATCAGATAGTGTCATGGAAAAAGAATCAGGAAGTAAAGGGAAACAGAAAGGAAACTCTGGAGTCAAAATCCTCGCCGATGTAAGGAATACGCCTGAAAACAGTAGGTATTTTGATTTTAAAACATCTGGAAAGCTCACAGAAATAGGTTTAAACTTTGATAAAAGTTCAGGAAAAATACTATCATCTAATAATAGTCAATCGGAGAAATAAAATCATGAAAATATATATTTAAATCCTATTCCGTCCTGTTCTGGAGTAAATACCGCGATTAATCAAGAAGCTAATGTTTGGAAAATAATGATTTTTTGATAAATGACGTTGTTTTAATTAGATACTACGCAAGAAAAATATGGAGGTACTATATAGGATTTGTTCAGAAAATTCATAATGAAGAAGGTAAAACATTAATTACGATTTCCTTCCTGAAGACTGTAAGGCCGCTTTCACATATAGGCGACTTTAGCAGCGCGACAGTCGCGCGGCTGACGCGCGCCTGTCGCGCTGTCAAAATTTCATAGTTTAAACAGAAGCGCGGCGGTCGCGCGCTACCGCCGCGGCCGCCGCGTGCGCTCAGTCGGCGATGAGCCAGTGTTGCAAACGTACGTACTTATGGACTACACAATGAGCGAGTTTGATACCGAACGGTTTATTATTGAAATTCAAATGCGTCCTGTTTTGTGGGACTCAAGAAGCAACAATTACAACAACAGGACCCTAAAAAAGAATAACTGGCAAGAATTATGTGCTTTGTTTATTCCTGATTTCGAAAATAAAAGTGGGCCCGAAAAAAATGCAGCAGGTAGGTTTTATTACTTTATTTAGGTAGGTAGGTACGTAATTATATCATGTTATTCTGCCACGGTACTTCTCCTTCGGGTGATATAAAATAGTCGGCGAAAAGGTTTCGAGTTGTAACTCCTCCAACGGAAACGTTGTGAACATCAGTTGGACTAGACGGTATAATATTTTCATCGTCCTCTGCGAACACGTATGATAACGTGTGATTATAATTAAATCCATCTCGCTGTCGTACAAAATTGTGTAGAACACAACAGGCCCTTATTATTTCTTCAGCAAAATCAGTTGATACGTTCAACGGGCGGTGGAATATTCTCCATTTATTACTTAGTATACCAAACGTGCATTCTATATAGCGACGTGCTCTTGACAATCTGTAGTTGTAAATTCTCTGCTTCACAGTCAAATTGTTTCCACCGTACGGACGTTGCATATGATCAGTGAGTGCAAACGCCTCGTCACCAATGAAAGTGTAGTTAAGATGTGGTCCATCACTACAAAGAGGTTCAGGACTAGGTAGTTGTAGTCTATTTTCTGTGATTGCTTTAGATATTGAACTGTTTTTAAATATTTGAGAATCAGCACTCTTTCCAAATGATCCCACATCTATATAAGTAAAATTATAATTTGCATCACATATAGCTAGCAATACAATTGAAAAATATTTTTTGTAGTTAAAGTACAGTGAGCCACTGTGTTCTGGTTTTATCACTCGGATGTGTTTACCGTCAATTGCTCCTAGACAATTTGGAAAGTTTGCATTTATTTTAAATCCTTGTGCTATATTTTTCCAGTCCGCTACTGATTTGGACGTAATAGTATTTTCTTTCAAGATACTATATATATGTTTGCAGGTGTCCCTTACTATATAACTAATTGTTGAAACTCCGCACTTGAATGAGTATTGAAGGTCTGATAACGTACATCCAGTGCCCAAATATCTGAAAAAGATTTTTTTTTTATTTCAGCAACCGATTTACAAAAAAGATGGAAAAGTATTAGGGACTGCTATTCGCGAGAATTGAAAAAAAAAAATACGAAAAGTGGTGCAGCTGCTGAATCACGGCGAGAATATGTACATTTTAAACAGCTTCAATTTTTATCGCCTCTTTTTACGACAAAACGATCACAAGAGAATGAATCCGCCGAAATTAATAACTCTTCCACATCGATTGCACCACCATCAAGGCCAGCAACGCCATCGGCATCTGATCTTTCTAAATCTACAGCTAAGCGAGGCAAGGTAGATGATACTACCGTGATGGCACTTATTGCAGATAAAATTCAAAATATTAATAGCCAACCTACACACGATTCCGATATGCATTTCATATTATCATTATATGATGATTTTCGGAAGATACCCTCAGAAAAAAAGATGGATGCGAAAATGGAGTTGATTACCATAATAAAAAGATATAACAATCCAATGTACAATAATTATCAATATGGGTACTACACACAAACTCAACAATTTAATACTTCGTCTTCTAATAATCATTATGAAGCTCCACTATCAGCTCAGTCAAATTACTCAAATGTAACGTCAGACGAATTTAATATTGACACACATTTGTTTGAGGATAGTCCGGAGCCATAACAAATTAATGTTTGATTTTTCATTATAAAGTTGATTTCATAAATATAAGGTTTTTTATTTACCTGGTAAGTATGTAAATGACTTACCTCAGTGTTATAAGAAGTCTTTCCTCTGCTGAAATGCTATTGCGGAATCTAGTGTCACGACGTTGAATACTAGTCTCAAGAAGACTTAATAATTCGTAGAAACTCGGTTTTGACATTCGAACATAATTAAAAAATTTATTATTATTATTTTTAACTACATTAAATACTGTTATATAATCACTATGCACATGACGATTTCGAAATAAAGGATTAATCCAGTACCGTCTTTTTCGATTTTTTACGCGACATCGATGGCGCCGAATGAGTACTATCAAAAGTAGGAGCAACAATGTTTCACCGTCGGAATCCATTTTAGTAATGAAGTGCGCCACACTGAACTTAACTGCGGCGCGGCAGCGGCGCTGCTAACGCGCGGCTGTTCTTATAATGTGAAGGAATGCGCTTCTGCCGCGCTACTGTCGCGCTGCTAACGTCCTAATGTGAAAGCACACTAATTTAAGTTATTTAAAAGATTTTTCCGTCAAAATATAACACCTATTTTTTATGACGGAAATCGATTCAGAAGCCGTTTCTGAACCAACTACTTTCTTACGAGTTGTATATTATTACAGTATTAAACAGAAGAGACTAAAAACAGCATGTAATTTGAAAAAAATCTTCGAAAGAGATGACGTCAGTCGTATGATTGCAGAAAAGAAAGCATATGTCACTAAAAATAAAATACAAAAACAAAAACGGTTTTTGCTAAATACGCTAATGAATTTGTTCAAAAAATACAAAAATAAAGGCGGAACTGAATCCTTCACGACATTTAAACGCTACCGTCCATTTTATATAGTTCCGCCTAATTTAAGCACCCGCAATACATGTGCTTGTATTAAGAATTCCAATTTGACTTTTAAGCCTGAAGCCTTAAAGAAATTAGGCTTAATGAAAACAACAGATTTAACAGATTTAGTTTCTGAAATGGTGTGCAACGTAAAGTCGAAAAGTTGCATGTATTCGGAATGTAATCTGTGCCGTGATAAAGTACTTAAAATTACTATATCCGCTGACCACAATCAAGATGAAGTATCTTGGTATGAATTTATTAGTAAAAGTCACGAATTTGAAAAGGACGGTTTAAAAAAATAACCAAAAGAATGGTTAAATTACAACTAACTGGTTTACTACACAATCTTGCCGAGTTGATACAACGAGACCTCAAAAGTTTTAAAGTTCATCATTATAACATTTACCATCAATATATACAATAAAAAGAATCAATAGAAAAACTGGAAGATAACGAAGTTATTCATCACTGACTTTTCGGAGAATTACGTGTGTAAAATGGCAGAAAAAGTGCAGGCCATGCACTTTGGAGCTTCAAAAACACAAGTCACGTTGCATACTGGCCTATTGTAGTTAAAAAAAGAGAAATCTTTATGTTTTTGCACCGTATCACCTTCACTCGAGCATGGTCCCGAAGCTATATGGGGCCATTTAAAACCAGTCATAGATATTATTAAAGAAAAACTTCCCACGGTTCGCCGCATCCACTTTTGGTCTGATGGACCCACGACGCAATATCGTCAAAAATTCAACTTTTTTCTATTTTGTGAAATAACGCAGAATGAAGGATTCCATCAAGCGACCTGGTTCTTCTTCGAGGCGTCTCATGGTAAAGGTGCAGCCGATGGTGTTGGTGGAGTGGTGAAAAGAACATTAGATGCAAGAGTTGCCTATGGGGGAGATATTGTTGATGCGGAGTCTGTATTTGAGACATTATTAAAATCAGAAATATCAGTCAAGCCATTTTACGTTTCTGACCAAGACATAGAAAAAATTAAAATATCTAATCCCAAAACAATTTTACCAATACCATCCACAATGACAATTCACCAAGTCATCGTCACTGAAAATAAAAATACAGTTAAATACAGACCTCTAAGCTGCTTCTGTATGTGAGGCATTTGCGACTGTTTTTCTGCTAAAATTCACATTCTTATAAAGGTTCGTAGATTCAAGAAAAAAAAATATACAATTAGATTCATCTTCCGAAGATACTGATACGGAGATCGAATATGCCGAAAGTGATCAATCTGATTGGATAGAAGCTGAATATTTTGATGATAATGATCCTAAAGAACAGGAAACCTGTAGAGAAAAAACAGAGAAAAGAATGTTATCTGGAAAAAAAAATACAAAATAAGACTGAACTAGATTGAAAACCATTTAACAAAATAAAATGTAATATTAAAAACAAACATAGAAGAAGAAAGAATATTACAGATAGAATCAGATAGTGTCATGGAAAAAGAATCAGGAAGTAAAGGGAAACAGAAAGGAAACTCTGGAGTCAAAATCCTCGCCGATGTAAGGAATACGCCTGAAAACAGTAGGTATTTTGATTTTAAAACATCTGGAAAGCTCACAGAAATAGGTTTAAACTTTGATAAAAGTTCAGGAAAAATACTATCATCTAATAATAGTCAATCGGAGAAATAAAATCATGAAAATATATATTTAAATCCTATTCCGTCCTGTTCTGGAGTAAATACCGCGATTAATCAAGAAGCTAATGTTTGGAAAATAATGATTTTTTGATAAATGACGTTGTTTTAATTAGATACTACGCAAGAAAAATATGGAGGTACTATATAGGATTTGTTCAGAAAATTCATAATGAAGAAGGTAAAACATTAATTACGATTTCCTTCCTGAAGACTGTAAAAGCCCCTAAGCTAAAATTTTTTTTTACAAAAAAAGTTGATCTCGATGTTATTACAAGCGATTCGCTTGTTAAAAAAGTAAGAGTATTGCAAGATTCCGAAGATTACTATTTGGTTGATGATTTTGACGAAGTTTATTTTGTTTAGCTATAATTTTTTTATAAATTTGATTTATTTTTACATTTATATCTCATAGGCAGTGGCAATTTTTTAACTTTCACATCTATAGGCAGGGCGAAAAATCGTTCATCAAACGAAACAGGGCGATAGTTAGGATAATTTGCAGTAATAATAATAATTTACCCGTAACAACCTACAAGCAACTTTTTAAGGACTTGCCTTAACTAACTTCTTGCAAATTTAATGACTTGCAAGCTCTTATAACTGTAATACCTTCAAATTATCACTCTTTCTATGATAATTTGCCGCACATGTAATTGTTTCAATCATAGTCTAGACTGAGCCTTCCCAAGCCAAATGTCAATATTATAATTGCCATACTCTCTAGAACAGTGGTTCTTAACCGGTGTTCCGCGGACCACTAGTGGTCCCTGGAGGCATTCCAAGTGGTCCGCGAAGACATCGTAATAATATTGTGGCGTGACGTAATGAGTCGATCGAGTCGAAACAACGCGAGCGAAACGCGGTGCACGAGGGCGGGGGCGGGGGTTTCGTTCCATTCATTCCTTCTTTTAGCGGCGTGACCGCACAGGTTGCCGATCGTCACTTCACTTGCAACGTCGACGATGTAATGAGCGGTAGGGATTTATAACGTGGCCTTGAGAGAGTGACGAGTGTTGTACCTACTGAGTGCTTGGTTTAATTTTTAAAGTTCGACAGCAAAAAGCAAATATCCGTAGTCTACGAAGGTAGTTATAGTAAATAACTACTCCAGATATAAATACTACGTAGGTAAGTAATTACTTTGTTTTCGTCACATTGTAAATCTGCGGTGACAATGCAATTGTTTGGTATAATTGAGCAGATTATGATGTATATGTAAATATAGGTAAGTACTACCTAATAATACCGTCTTCTTTGAGCTCATTTGATACGTCTTGAGCAGTAGATACTTTAACCGTCATTCCCACAGCTGGCCATAGACCTCACAAATAAAAGCTTGTCAAAACAACACATTTTTATTATCTTATACCTGTCCACATTATCACTAAAACTTCGTTTTCAGAAAAATGCCTCCAAAAAGAAAATATGACGACGACTATATTAAGCTGGGTTTTACTTCAATAGAAATTAATGGAGAAACTAGACCGCAATGCGTTTTATGTGCAACTGTTCTTGCTAACGACGCTTTAAAACCGGCAAAGTTGGAACGTCATTTGAAGGATTTATTCCATTCTAATACCAAAAACTAATACCACTGGTATTTGTTTCAACTCATATTTTTTTTCTATTCCGAACGGATACCACTTTTTAAATAATTTAATTTAATGTACGAACGAATACCAACAACTTGAATTTGGTACAGTCAGCGCAGTCAAACCTAATCAAAGTAAATTTGTTTTTCAATATTTTTATGTAATCGTAATATAATGCTTAAAACTTTCCAAATTCACTTCACTCCAATATTTTTACAAAGGTTAGCATAGGTAAGAGTAGTTTTAGTGAATCATCTTGCTATTTTTTTTACCTGCGAGAAAGGGTGAGTTTGCTCTATTGTTCCAAAATTCGAAACAACCAATCAGAGTCAAGTGTGACTGGAATGTTGTGCTTTGACTCGGAGAGAAATTTTATCTACATAAATTCCTCAGTACATTTCCGTGCGGTGGCGGTGGCGTATTGGTATCAGAGTGACAGTGATTTTTATTTATTAAGTGAGTATATTAATTTGTTCTTTTGTATAATTTACTTCTCTTTATTAAAATTAGTGTTATTTAAAATACCTATTATTTGATTTTTTTATCATAATCCAATCAAATGTAAAAGTTACATACAATATATAATTTTTTTTAGATATGTCTGAGGAAGCTGATAATCAGCCCTCAACATCTTCGGGAAAAACAGGAAGCTTGACTTTCATAACAAGAAATGGTGGCTTGGTTTTAATGAGAGCTGGTTACCAGTACACAAAAAAAAGGGAAAATAAAAATGGATGGACCCATTGGAGATGTGTGAATGTTAAAGAGTGCAGTGGATCTTTACAGATAAAGGTATGTTACCAACTTCTTACATAGAGTTTAACTGGCTTATTTATAATGGATTAGTGGAGCTTTATAAGGCCTTTGTAGGAAGCTTGTTAAAAAAATGGTATTCATAATCGTATTTTAGAGGTAAAAACACTCTTTATTTCTCCATTAAAGTTAATTTGATTTAAAGAAGCCATGACCCTTCTTTAAACGTTCGTTAACAATAAAATGGCCGACATCAATTCTATTCTATTTCTTTAAATGGCAATTAGTACCGATGCCGTTGTCGACAATTCTGCCATTGTCAAAAGTGAATTGGAATAGCAAGAGTAAAAAAAAAAACACTAGATAAACAAAAAAAAAGGGAAACAAATGGCCGACATCGATCAGTTGTTTCGTGTTTGACGTTCGGTTTACAATGTCAGTCAGTTAGTATTAAAATACCTACTTTAAAATCCCTACATAGCATTGTGGTTGTTCGCGTATAAAATTGTATTAGCAGAGATTCGATGCATTTTATCTGGATGACGAAGAATTTCGTAAATGGTACAGTTTTTCCAAAGAAACGGCTGCTTTTATAATTAATTTAGTCGGTGGTGTGGTACTTCACCAGAATTACAAGTATTAACGGCAACGGCCTTTGCCGCTTTTTCCCAGATTGCATGATAACAAATTCAACAAATTGTTCAAAAGACTAGGTAGTTCAAACTATTCCCTCCTTTACCTTGGTGTACGTTTTTTATGACAGTGTTTAAAAATGCATAGACAAATTTTCTGTGACCAGAGGCAAACAAACGTTAAAATCGACTAAAATCGCATATTTTTCTACAAAATGGCAACATTGTGTACGATAGTGGCGTTTAGTTATGGGAGCTCTAAGAAACGATTATGAATAAGAATTTTTATCGAACGTTCGGTAGGCTTAAGGTGAATGCTCCAGGGTAGCCCGCGAAATTCAAATTTCCATACGTTTTCTGCAATTAGCAGCTGAGTATCGGATATTTTATTAATAGAAACTAAATTCGCGGTACCGGCATGTATGTATTTACACAATTATACTTATTAAAACCTTCAATATAATTGTCTAACTTAGAGAAAAGATAAAATGTGCCATTTTAATAATAACTTTACGTTTAATATAAATTTTAACTTAGTGGGTTACATTGATAAATTTAACTAATATAATGATATAAATACATACATGCCAGTACCGCGAATTTAGTTTCTATTACCATACTATCCCATACTGAGCTGCAAATTGCAAAAAACTTACGATAATTTGAATTTTGCGGGCCACTCTGGAGCATCCACCTTAAAACATGTTTTAACTAATGAAGGTTTATACCTTCGGTAAGCGTTATATTATGAATAAGACAGTTAGTGTTCCATCTTTCAATATGTATTTTTATCCGAAAACTATTTTGCTAAAGCTATTTTGTTGTCCTCACAGGATGGCAATATTTCCAATGAGAAAAATCATAGCTGCGAGCCCGATGAATTCAAAAATGTAATGGCAAAAAAGCTGGATGATTTAAGAGATAAAGTGATGAAGTCTGATTTCGCCCCAATACCAAACATATATAACAAATTCAAATCACAATTCTGCGCTACTGAATCAGATTTGGTGAGAAATATCCCATCGTTTGCAAACATCAAATCAAAATTGTATTATGCAAGAAACAACGCAGCTGGTGTAAAAAAAATTAAATGTAAATCAATTGATGAAGTAGAAGTTCCATTACAATTTAGAGATTTTTTGTTTCACGATTATAAAGATGAGTCTTCCAATACCCGAATAATAATCTTGGTCAGTCCAAATCAACTAGAGAAAATTCCGAGCATTAAATTTTTTGAAAGCGACGGAACATTCGATTGCACCCCTGAGCCTTTTGTGCAGTTATATACTATCCACGGAGATCTGGGAAGTGACGAAGATCACACTCGTATAGTTCCTCTTATTTATGTTTTACTTAACAAAAAAACAGAAGAAACATACAAAAAATTATTTGAAATTTTGAAACAAAACATTCCTGGGTGGGAACCCGTAAAATTTTTAACAGATTTTGAACTAGCCGCAATGAACGCCATTACAATCGTTTTTCCGTCAGTTGTGATTAAAGGATGCTACTTTCATTATTCCAAAAATGTATGGAAAAAAGCAAAACAGTTGGATCTGACAAAAGATGCTATCACCCAAAGACATGTAAGACTTTCAGCTTTACTGCCTTTACTTCCTCGTAAATTCATATCAGAAGGATGGTGATACATAATGGAAGACTGTCCTGATACTGACGCCATTCAAACATTTAATGACTACATGGTGTCACAATGGCTAGAGAACGAGAGTTTTGTAGACATTTGGTGCGTTCATGGTGAACGCCATCGAACCACAAATGCCGTAGAATCTTGGCATAAGAAATTAAACTCGGCTGTGCCAAAGAATGCTAATTTATATCAGCTTCTGAACGTGCTGAAAGAGGACGCAGATTTACAAACAGTGGTTGTTACTCAATATAAATCAAACGCACCCCCCGCAAAACGATGTGCACAGACAACTATTATGAAAAATTCGTGGATCACATACGTAACTGACCAACTCCTCAAAAACAAAATCTCCGTAGGTCACTGCTTAGAAAAATTAAGGGTTTAGCTACTAATTGTTGAAATATAAGAAATTTACACGTCATTTAGCTGATTATACTAATAGTTGATTTTCTGTGATATTTTATAATTCTTAGATTATAAGTGAATTATTCATATATGACGTTTTTGCAAAAAAAAATTGCTGATTCATTGCTATATAGGTGAAGAATGACTGATTTGATTAAACAAAAAGTTGATTTTCTGTGAAATTTTACAATTGTTAGGTAAGGTTAGAATTCATTGCAAAAAAAATTGCTGATTCATTGCTATGTAAGTGATGAATGACTGATTTGATTATACAAAAAGTTGATTTTCTGTGATATTTTATAATTGTTAGATTTAAAGTGAATTTTTCATATTAGATATTGTTGCAAAAAAAAAATGCTGATTCATTGCTATGTAGGTGATGAATGACTGATTAGATTATACAAAAAGTTGATTTTCTGTGATATTTTACAATTGTTAGATAAAAAATGATTTATTTTTGTTAAAAATTTACCTGACATAGTTGTTATGAGATAGGTAGACGTGAATAAATAACTATGTCAGATAAATTTCAATATAAATTAAGAGTTAATTTTTTGAGATATTTTGTAATTTTTAGATTGTAAGTAAATTCTTCCTGTTTGATGTTTTTGCAAAAAAAAATATTATACAGGTATAGAGAGGAACTAAAATTATATTAAAGTTGATTATTTAAGTGATATTTTATCATTGAACAAGACGTTTGCTAACAAAATTTGTTTTTTTTGGAGTTATCTGTTTTTTTTTTCAATTAAAGGTCTTATATTTACATACAAAGCATTTTTACTGACTGTACCTTATATCTTTGAACTTGTTTTGGTATTAGTTTAAACAATGGTATCGGTTCGGAATAGAAAAAAAATATGAGTTGAAACAAATACCAGTGGTATTAGTTTTTGGTATTAGAATGGAATAAATCATTTGAAGACCGTGCATCCGAAGTTTTGTAAGTTCGCGAGAATTTTTTGAAGGCAAACTAACAAATCTTAAAAAAATGAAACTTGGACCCAGTGGAACAAGTTATGCAACATCTGAAAAAACATTATCTGGGCATTTCCGTAGAAATTTATCCACTCTCATTTTGTGCTGTCCCATGACTTTATTTATAATTCATTAGAAGACCGAAGGCCTATTATTGTAATTCACTATTTATTATGATAGTATAATAAATAAACTCAGTAAATAACAGTGAATTAGTCTATTTTTATTATAATAATTATTAAAATAAGACGAAAATATGTTTGGAACCCCCCCAGTTTTCAGGTGTCCCACAGTGTCGTGACACACTTTGAGTTAGATTATTGATGACATAAAATTAAGCATGATGCAAGTAAAAAGGTTTTAATATATTCAAATGTATGATTTCTTTTAAAATAAAACATAAATTACAGCCACTTTAATACAAAAATAATTATTTTTTACTATTTTAATTGTGTCCCGACGATTTCGGACGTAGTGGAAAATTCCACTTTGTAACGGTATTTCCTCCACAAGTAAAAAATAATCTTAGCACATTTATTTTCCTGGCAACATTATTCATCGATTCCGCAAGTTTTTTCGGTTGGCAATCAGGTGCTGTCAAAATCATTCGTGTCTAAACTTGCAAAGCGTTACCGTCTACGTGTAATTCATCCACTTTGTTTGAGGAATTTCTGCTGGTAAGTTTTTGTTTTTGATAATGTTGTTATTGTTAACTATAATAAAATAATCGTAAAAATGATTAATTGAATTACTTGCAGCATTCATTGTTCTATTGTTTAACTACACGCAATTTTAGATTGGAAAACATGAAAACGTTACCTCCATTTTGTTTAGTTACGTATATGTGGATTGTAAAAGTTACAAAATGGAAACGTAAAGGCGAGTACATAAGCTAAACAAGCATGATGTGTGCAATTTTTATGTGATAATTTTTTGTTGTGGTGGTAATTTTTTTTTATTTGGCTTTTTTACGCACTTATGCTTATATTAATGCATTAATTAAAAAGTTTGTTCAGGAAACTATATTTTTCAACCGAAAGTTGCTAGCTAATGAAATACCACTAATCTCATGCTTTTCTTTGGGCTGGTAGATTGCGGGATATTGCTATATTGTATGATATAATTTCTTCAATGCTTTTGGCAAGGGATGACTTACTATTATTTTGTGCAATATAAAGTGTTACCTATGTTACGTCGCCTATAATATATGGAAGTTTTTTGAATGCAACTGCATTTTACATTTACACTCGATATGTTATTGACTACTCTTCATTTATACAACGTTAGTTTTAGTTTATACTAAACCTCTTACATTTCATACCTTTATGTTCGCATATCTCGTCAAAATGTAGGGAACAGCTGATTTTTTTTCGCGATTTCAGCGTTGGTCCATAGTGAAAGTTGTTCATAATGATGAGTACAATGACCCCTTAAGAGGTTTAGTATAAACTAAAAATAAGGTTATATACTATATTTTTAGGTAAGTTAAAATGCCTCTTACAAATGCTGAAAAGCAAAGGAGATACCGGGAAAATTTAAAAAATAACCCCGAAAAAAAGGAAGAGATAAGGAAAAAAAATCTTGATATAATTAAAAAATTAACCAAAAAAGTAGGTGACATGACCGAAGATGAAAAAATGGTAAAAAGAGAGATTTGGCGTCAACTGAAAAAAAAACAAAAAGAAAAAAAAAATTACAAGTCCGAAAAAATTAAAGCACATAAGAAAAAAAACAAAATGCCAATTAAGTATTATTTTAAAGAAAGTACGTTTAATGTATGAAGGTTCTTTGAAAGCCGTTGAAAACGTTAAAAAAACCTCGGAAACGTTACGAAAACGTAATTTTCGCCTAAAAACCCGACTAGAAGCTAAACTCAAAGAAAAAAGCAAAGAAATTAATATGTTAAAGTGCAGAAATGAAGTACTCGAAACAATGATTAAAAAAATAGAGAGATTTGGCGTCAACAGAAAAAAAACAAAAAGAAAAAAAAAATGACAAGTCCGAAAAAATTAAAGCACATAAGAAAAAAACAAAATGCCAATTAAGTATTATTTTAAAGAAAGTACGTTTAATGTATGAAGGTTCTTTGAAAGCCGTTGAAAACCTTAAAAAAACCTTGGAAACGTTACGAAAACGTAATTTTCGCCTAAAAACCCGACTAGAAGCTAAACTCAAAGAAAAAAGCAAAGAAATTAATATGTTAAAGTGCAGAAAAGAAGTACTCGAAACAATGATTAAAAAAATAGAGAGATTTGGCGTCAACAGAAAAAAACAAAAAGAAAAAAAAATGACAAGTCGGAAAAAATTAAAGCACATAAGAAAAAAACAAAATGCCAATTAAGTATTATTTTAAAGAAAGTACGTTTAATGTATGAAGGTTCTTTGAAAGCCGTTGAAAACCTTAAAAAAACCTCGGAAACGTTACGAAAACGTAATTTTCGCCTAAAAACCCGACTAGAAGCTAAACTCAAAGAAAAAAGCAAAGAAATTAATATGTTAAAGTGCAGAAATGAAGTACTCGAAACAATGATTAAAAAAATATACGCAACAAGCGATTCGATTAAAAAAAGGCGTATCAGAAACGTAACTTTACAAGCGCAAAATCACAACATTGAGTCAAAAAGATACGTTGCTGACTGTCTCGGCATTGTTAAAATACAAAAGTACAAGAAAATAGGAGTAACAAAAAGTCAAAGAATATCCAAAAAAATTCAAGATTTCTTCTTCAAGGGATGATGTTAGCCGAATAACGGCGGGGAAGAGAGAATGCAGAACAAAAAACAAACAAAAACAACAAATACGATATTTGACGGACACCTTGAGAAATTTGTACGAAATTTACAAAGCAGAAGGTGGTCAAAAATCTATTTCCACATTTCATAAGTACAAACCCTTTTTTGTTCTATCGCCTACATTGAATAGCAGGAACACGTGCTTGTGCATTAAGCACAGCAACATAGACTACTTGTTTGAAGGCCCTGGTATATAAAAACCTCATTGAGCGTGGTACTACGTTAAAAAACACCGTGTCACTTATCACCTGTGATATAACCTGCTTTGATTGCATGCATGGTAAATGCCCAAACTGCGTCAATTCAACTATAGAGTTTAACCTAAATGACCACGACCAAAATGAAGAGGCAAAGTGGTGGTGGTGGGAATCAGAAAAACATACGTACACAAAGAAAGGAAAAACAAGTGTTGAAGACAAAGAAATACAGACTAGGAAAATGACGAAAAAAGTTAAGACAGAAACCTTAGTAGAACTTGTTACGACCTTTAACAAAGAATTGAAAATGTTTAAAAAACATTATTTTAATATGAAAACCCAACAGAAGCAATATCAAGAATGCTTACAACAACTAAAATCACATGAGGTACTTATCTTGTGTGATTTTTCAGAAAATTATAACTGCAAACTGGTCGAGGAGGTTCAATCGATGCACTTTGGAGCATCCAAACAGCAAGTGACCCTACATTGCGTAATGGTTTATTGGAATAATAAATGCCAGTCAATTTGTTCAGTATCTGAAAGTCCATGCCATGATCCAGCAGCGATTTGGGCACATTTATTGCCGGTGATAAGATTTATCAGAGAGAACAGCCCAAATACAAAAGTTTTACATTTTTTCTCTAATGGGCCAACAAGCCAATATCGTCAAAAAAAAAAAATATTATCTGCTGAATTTGTTCGCTCATAAAATGAGCTTGGACTTTGCAACGTGGTCCTATAGCGAGAGCGGACACGGAAAAGGCGTAGCTGATGGCATTGGCGGTGCAGTAAAGCGGAGTTTGGATCGCCAAGTCTTATATGGTCACGACATTAGAAATGCAGAAGACGTCTTTACCAACATTTGTGCTGCTATGAAGTCTGTGAAGTCGTTTTTAATCCCTATTCAAGAAATCGAAAATATGAAGAAATTGATACCGACAAACCTTGGACCAATTTCCGGAAATAATGATATACACCAAATCATTACAAATAGAGAAGAAAATGTAGTCCACTATAGACCTCTGAGTTGTATTTGTGGAAGTGAGCCAGGGCTGTGCTCTTGCTATCTTCCAAAGAGACACTTGTTACTTTTGCCTGAGGGTCGTTTGACAGGTATACCTAATCTTATTTTGAACCTACTTTAATTGTGTATAAAAAATAACGCTGCCTGACCTCAAAGTTTAATATACACGAATACTTTTAGGTCGTTCTGGAACCGAAACACAGTAACTCCAGTCGAGTAATAGTTACTATTGGCATATTCTTTTTTTTTTATGACGTCTAATATAGAAGTTAGAAATTTATCACATTTTATCTGTCATTCGAGTTAAATCTTAGTAGGGCTCCCACTATTTCATTCATAAACGCAATAACGTACGCGGTCCGCTCGATGATGACGTAGCGCGGCTCAGCTGTGCGTAAATTCGTCCGACGTCCATTGACCCGCTCAACTGCGAGTCAGTTGAGCGGGTCAATGGACGTCGGACGAATTTATTAACCGACTGCAAGTAGTATTTCATTTCAGGTCCGATTTAGGTTGGTGTAGGTTCATTTACCTACATCATTTCTGGTTCGTATCAGAAGCACGGCACGGTTTTTACCACTATCACATCTCTTTGTTAACGAGAGAAATTAATTGGCATTTAATTCACCACTCTCGCATCACGAAATCACTACTACTCGTACCTATTGAACTAGACTCCGACACGACGACAGTACGCTTGGGAATTAGGCCTTAAATCGAGTGTCGACCAATCGAACCTACCTACCTGATTCATAAAATAATACTGCCTAAAACATTTTTTTTGCGGTAATGCTGGCGGCTGTTACAAACGCAGACAATTCGCACAGAAAAATGAATCGTTTCGTCTGTCGAATAGAGTTCATTATTAGTTGGATGTATTATTAGGTATTGGAGGTATTAGGTTGGAATTAAGACCTTATTTTAATAAAGTGAACCGTATAATTCGGTTGTGTATCTTTGTAACAGTCAGGTCGGACACGAGACAATGGGTTTCTCAGAATAATTTTAGTAAACTGCGTATTTTACTTAGGTACCTAGTTTGGGTAAAATTTCTAATTTTCACCGTTTACGGTTAAGAAATAAAGTCTAAATTCGCTTTTCGTATTTTTATTTGTGTACCAATTTATCTATCGCGTAGGTACTTATTTGCGCGACCGATCCTTTGGTTAGAACGGTATACATAACATCATGCCTGTTATCCCCGAAGGTTTTGGCAGAGGTGTACCTAATGGTACACCCACATTTTTCGCCAGTTATGTTTAATTCCCATGTAATAATCGTTTGATTCCGCATTCATGACCATTGTGTTGTTTGTTGTGTTTGATCTAAATTGCGTTTATGTTTACGTACTTAACAGTTAAATAACTCTAATTTTTCCTTCATACTTTTTACGGGCTTAGGACCGTCGCGTCAGTAATACATTTTACGTCTAAGTCGGTACCTACCTACTAACTTTGTAAGTACTCTTTTATGATCAAGAAAAGGTATTGCAGGCGCAGGCGTATTTAAAAAATTGGAGCTATCTACAAACATAATCAACTTATAACTAACTAAGGCTAAACACTTTTTAAATAATTTACACTTCCCTGTATCGAAGCAACTGCTCAAAATGGAGTCCACTTTGCTCGATACACAAACGGGCACGTTTAATCACATTGTCTTTTAATTTTCCTAATGTGTATCTGTCACTTTTCACTATCGCACTTCTTAACTCATCTCGAGTAGTATGCTCCTCGAAATAAACTAGTCTTTTAATTTCGGACCACAAATAAAAATCCAGTGGTGTTAAGTCAGGGCTCCTTGCGGGCCAAGCCACAGGGCCACCACGACCTATCCACTGCTCACCAAACTCACTGTTAAGGTACGCACGCACTGCAGGATGGTGGAGGTGAAGGGAACTTGAGGGTTGGTGATTCCACGTGCGCGCAGTGAGTTCAGGTGTTCCGGCTGAGCATAAAGTCGTCTAGCCTCTTCCAGGTTATTGTGCGCCATCCCATAAAAATCCACCATTGCCCAATACTCCACATTGGAGTACGCGTATTGCCGACTCATTTTTAACATGTTATAATGGCGCATCCACACATGCCCGGCGGCACGGCCGGCGGCCGTGCCGCCGGCATTTGCCGCATCTCAGCCGCGGCACGCGCGGCTTTTGGTTGCCGGCGGTAGTTTGCTTGCGGCTTCGATACGGAGTGGTAGTGTTGTCGTATAATTTCATAGAAGTAAATAACGAAATGACAGAATTTAACTGGGATGATAGTGCAGTACTTTTATTAATAGAAAAGTATCAAGAAAATGAACCATTGTGGAACCCAAGGCATATGGATTTCAAGAATCGCAACAAAAGAAATGATGCTATTAGGGATATTGCTTCTGTGTTCAACATAGCATCATCAGAAATTGAGAGAAAACTGAAGAATTTATCCAGCCATTATTTTCGAGAAAAACGCAAATATGAAGAATCTAAAAGGAGTGGATCTGGACGGGAAGATGTTCAATTGCCGAAATGGTTTGCTTATAAGGCGTTATCATTTCTTAGTGACAAGAATGCACCGGTACCGACTCTGAACAGCCACGCACCTATTGTAAGTACCCATCAAATTTTTATAATCAAGTAGACTAGTTGGTCGCCTATTGATCGAAATTCGACCATAATGAATTTAAAATACATATTTCATTAAGTAATATTTTCGTAAATAGGGGTACAAAGATTTTTTCTCGCGTATTAATATTAGATACCTACTACCTACAACCCGGTAACAATATATAATACCACGGAGAGCGGACGAGCATACTCTCGTATTTGAACCTTATGCAGTCGGCAAAACGCTCACCGAAAGCGAAGTATTCGGGAATAAGCGCTCATCAAGAGTGTAGGTATAGGCGTCATCAATGGTGACTGTATACATGTAATGTTTATAAGCTTGGTTTTTAGGGTTCCGTACCCAAAGGGTAAAACGGGACCCTATTACTAAGCCTCCACTGTCTGTCTGTCCGTCTGTCTGTCTCCAGGCTGTATCTCATAAACCGTGATAGCTAGAAAGCTGAAATTTTCACAAATGATGTATTTCCGTTGCCGCTATAACAACAAATACTAAAAATAAAAATGAAAAAATATTAAGGGATTTCACACGTTTATTGTATGGGGACCCCCATACAATAAACGTGTGAAATCGCAAATTATAACTTTGTTATTTTATTATTATATATTTGTATGAAAAACAAAGTTATTTTTTGTTGCCGAAAAATGTTTGTATTTTGGCTAGTTGTAGGTAATAGATACGTTCATTTTTCATAGATAATGGTACGGAACCCTTCGTGGGCGAGTCCAACTCGCACTTGGCCGGTTTTTATTAAATATTTACATACTGATTGGATATTTCAAAACATAATGTTAAAGCTTGTTTGCAATTATTTATAAGATTTCCTTTTTATTTTCAGTCTTCTCAAGTTAATATCACTCCCCAGACTACGCTACCTTCGACAAGGAGGTCACGAAAGCGAAACATAGAGGGAGATCCTGAAGTTGATGAAGCTTTGCAATTACTGAGGGAGATTACATCTAATGCAAGGCAACGCGATGATGCTGCTATATTTGCAGACTATACAGGAAAAGTTTTTTTCCAGTAATTATATTTTTTTTGGTGTTTCAGTATCGGTAATAGAACACATTCCCATTAATTGTTCAATACTTTTTTTTTATTTTTATCCGATGTAAAACGAGTAAAACATGGACATATTTTCGTAGTAATCTTGCAATGAAACTGCGCGGCGCGCGCGCCGGGGATGTAGCGGGGTGCAACCCCTCGCGGGAGGGCGGGGAGGCCGGCGGTCGCCCGGCGCCGACCAGTCTGACTCATTCCACGCAAGCGCGCGCCCGTTACGTAATAACTTGTTCGTGTGAAATCGTGTGACGCCTGCGCACCCCTATTGCAATGTCGGAATTCAGTAATCGCGAATATTACGAAATGATTCGAGTGTACATTTTGAGTGGTGAAGTTTACGTGCAGCTCGAATAATGTACGCGAACGAGAGCATTCCTCGTATGCGAGCTCAAGGAATACGTAACCCCGTGGTTCCAAACGTTAGAACAATTTTAGCCGCCAATCAAAGGCTGCTTGATCATGGACAATTTAGGACTCCAACTCACGCACAAGGCTCTGCCAGACCTCGACTGGCGGTCGAAGTCGAAGACACAATTTTTGACTTTTTTCAAGAAGATCCTAGAGCCAGTACATACGACGCGGCTCGTCGATTTGGTGTGAGCCAGCGCGCAGTCTGGAAATTGCTAAATACAGCCGGACTCCATCCGTACCATTTTCAGCCAGTACAGCAGCTGCATGACCCAGACCCAGCTCCTCGTCGAGCCTTGTGTGAGTGGCTTCTCAGCAACCTCCAAGCTAATGTTTTGTGGACCGATGAAGCGTTGTTTACAAGAGTGGGACTGTACAATGTCCACAATGAACACTGGTGGTCGTATAACAACCCTCATAAGATTCGAGAGACGCATCACCAAGTGCGTTTTAGCGCCAACGTATGGGCTGGCATTATTAAAAATAAAATAATAGGGCCCATATTCATCGACGGCGCCTTGAGCGGGCCACGTTATTTAGAAATGTTGGAAACGACCATAGAAAACTTAATAGAAGAAGTGCCAGTACGGTATCTAACCAATTCTTATTATCAACACGACGGCGCTCCGCCCCACTACGCAATACAGGTACGAAATTACCTAAATGAAAAATACGGCGACAACTGGATCGGTCGTGGTGGCCCCGTTCCGTGGCCGGCTAGGTCCCCGGATCTCACTCCTTGTGACTTTTTCTTGTGGGGAGAAGTCAAACGTCGCGTTTACGTGGAAGAGGCCCAAAACCTTGACGATTTAAAATTAAAAATAATTAACGCGTTCAATGAAGTGAAAAGTGACACTAACATTCTAAATAAACTGAACGATAATTTGTTAAAACGTGCACGGTTATGCCTAGAAAGAGGAGGACTACATTTTGAACATTTATTGAAATACAGTGACTAGTAGTGATAGTGACACTCATGTAGGGGTAAGCAATTTATTCTTTTAGGTGTAGGTTATTTTTGATTGTAATTTTTGTAAATAGTTGATTCCAATTTTTTAAATACGCCGTAATGCAGACAGGTTAAAGTATGAATAATAAATAACGTTGTTTCAATTTAAATTTAATAGCTAATTTGAAAATTGTGCCTTTTATTTAAGCTTTATTTTTAGCATTACGATGGTCCTAAGCCCATGAAAGTATGAAGGAAAAATTGGAATTACAAATTAAGAGATAAAATCTAGTCGAACCTAATAAAATAAGAGGTCAGTAACCTACGCCGCACCGTATCGCACAGCTGATTACGTAGGTACAACCAACTGCCTGCGCGCTACGCGCGCCCGCGCCGTGAGTGACCATAACATCACTTTCAAAATAGACAACTTTCGTAAACGATAACTTTATTTTTTATTACTAAAACATATGAAATTAAAAAATACGTATTTTTTTAAATTTTCAAAAGTTTCTTCTGTCAAAATATCGGTAGAGGAAAAAAACTTTTCCTGTATAAGTAGCAAGTTGAGGAAGATGGATCATTACACGATGTGTACAGTACAACATCAAATCCAGAATATTGTCTATGAAGCAGAAATGAGAATGGGTCCGATGAATTTTGATACCAATAATACTACTCAGCCTCTTCGTTATCAAAATGTTCGTCCAGGATACTTCACAGGCCAACCTACAACGTCAACAATGTCACCATCGCCATCAACTTCGCGCTCTTACTCTGTTCAATCAGACTATGAAATGCAAAATAGCCCAGATGTCAACACAAGTGACAGTCTGTTACAAGTCTTGGAAAATAATTTAACCGAAAATAGTGTTATAGAAGTGT
The DNA here is from genome assembly GCA_963576755.1 of Noctua janthina. Classification (NCBI taxonomy): domain Eukaryota; kingdom Metazoa; phylum Arthropoda; class Insecta; order Lepidoptera; family Noctuidae; genus Noctua; species Noctua janthina. The sequence continues at coordinate 15,211,591 of OY755061.1, forward strand.
TAAGAAATGTTTCTGATTCCTAAATAAAACAATTATTTGAATAACCATATTTTATTTCTTTAAAACATTATAATTGATATTGCCAAGGAAGCTGACCTTGTTCCGATAGAAAATAACATTTTAGCTCATTTCTAATTACACTTGGTTCTACATTTAGAGCGATCTGCGGAATATTTTGTTGCTCTTCGTTCAAAACTCCATCAGTAGTTCTTTCATTTCTCTTCATAAAATTATGCAGATGCACACAAGCCATCACGACAAGTTTTGCTTTCTCATTTTGTAAGCCAATGCGTGAATGTAAAATTCTGAATTTATTAGATAAAATGCCAAACGCGTCTTCTACAACCATGCGCCCGCGACTAATTCTATAATTAAAAACCCTCTCAGGTGATCCTTTTGCATGATATCCAGAAAATGGTTTTATTATATTCTGTGAGATGGGGAAAGCATCATCACCGATGAAATAAAAAGGTACAGGTGTATTTCTCCCTTGTAATGGAATCGCTTGTGGCAGACTTAAAGTTCCATCTCGTATCATATCAAATAAAGTTGAATTGCGTAGAACTCCACCATCAGATATTCTGCCCTGACATCCAATGTCCACGTATAAAAAGTTATAATTGGCATCGATTAAAGCTAGCAAAACAATACTGAAATGTGACTTATAATTAAAAAACTCAGAACCGCTATTAATTGGACATGAAATACGTATATGTTTCCCATCGAGGGCACCTACGCAATTAGGTACATTCCATTTCTGCATGAAACTCCGAGCCACTGATAGCCATTCTTCCTGTGTATTCGGCATCTGTAAAATAAAATTAATTGTGATATTTGTGTGTGTAGTTCTAGTTATATGTATGTAAAATGTGTGTGAAGTTCCAGGTACAGTATAAAATCATAGATATTATAATTCGACTAGGAATAGATATGTTACTTAGGAAGGTTCAGTTTCTAACTACTGAAACACAGGATAGCGAAATACCAGTTTCTTGATTGTATTTATTTATTGTATAGACTATAATCGAACAGAGTTTCGGCTTAGGCTAGGTTCTAAATCAGAATAATCATAAAAATGCGCTGCACGACCTATTTATAAGTTTACCCCCCACTCTATATCGAGGAGGGGATCGCCGCTCGGTAACGCCCATCGCGTTAGGTTGACAAGCGCACGTGACGTGCTAGTCAATTGACTTTCTCTTTGCTGTGGCTGCCGTGGTGTACTTGGTTGTCATGGCTATGGCTTTGGCTGTGGCTGCACCAAGACGACACGGCATGGCATGGCTTTGGCATGGCATGGCATGGCTTTGGCATGGCTGGCATCCGGTGACCGTTACACATGGCTATGGCTTTGGCTGCACCAAGACGATACGGCATGGCATGGCTTTGGCATGGCTGGCAATCGGGTGACCGTTACAGTCGGCCATCCTGAAACAATTGCTCCCGCAATGGGAAAAGGAACACAATTAGCTCTCCAGTAAATCAATTAGGTCCTCTGTCTCTAACTGCTCATCAGAGCTGCTGGCACTGTCAGATACAGGAGCTACACTTTGATAGGGTCGCAAGGAGTCAGCAGATACTAAACCTATGAAGTTCTTATATCCTCTCAAACCTTTTATACTCCTGATCCTGTATCTGTCCTTACCAACAACTTTTGTGACAATATACGGCCCTGAATAGAGATCATCTAGTTTAGTACTGACTTTAGCCGCGCTGCTTGTAGGAGCCTGTTTCCAAAGTACTAAATCACCTTTCTTATATGTGTGACATGGCTTACGACGCTTATCAAAATGGTATTTCATTTTAGCGCTAGCTTTTTCAGTGTGCTGCCTAGCCCTGGTGCGTTTCACGTGAGTCGATTCGACTACCCGCCCCGGAATAGAAACATCACATGCCGGCCTACTACTCCGTGAAAACATCAAGTCGTAAGGTTTATATCCGGTTGTGTCGTTTAAAGTGTTGTTTATACCCCAGATTACGTCAGGTAAATTATTAGACCAATTGTTCGCGGCTTCACTAGGGTCGGTAGCTCGTAACGCGTTCAAAATGGTTCTGTTGGTACGTTCAACTTGGCCGTTAGCTCGAGGACAAGCTATAGCAGTTAAAGTATGCTTGAACTGTTTGTCTGTAGCAAACTTCTTAAAATATCTACTAGTAAAGGCTTTTCCGTGATCCGACACTACTCTATCTGGGTATCCAAACAAAGCGAAAATTCGTTTTAATAACCTGACCGTCTCGATTGAGTTTACTGTCCGAGTTGGTTCCGCAATTACAAACTTTGTAAATGCATCGGTTATCACTAGCATGTACACATAGCCTTTTTTCGTCTTACAGAACGGTCCTAAGTGATCTACATGTACTGTTCTGAACGGTTCAGTTGGTTTGGGAATAGGATGCAACATACCCTCCTTTTTCCCGTGCTCCCCTTTTCCGTAAGCGCAATGTAAACACGCCGCAACATATTTCCGAATAAACCGCGTCATTCTCGGAAACCAGTAGTCATTTTTAATAAGCTCGATGCAGCGCTTGAACCCTACATGGCCTATTTCATCATGGTGCATTTGAACAATTTTCCATCTAGCTGGTCCCGGCACTACAAGACGATTACCGCACAGAGTTTTCCGGTATAACCTATCATCTATCAGTACGAAATCCTTTGTTAAGTCGCTCTCTGCTGAACCAGATTTTAATCGATCAATTATGTTTTTGACTTTGTCATCTTGATACTGAACTGTAAAGAACCAATCAGATACTTCTAGGCGATTAACATTAAGCGCGTCAACAGGATTTCGACTAAGTGCATCGACATGTCTCATGCGCTCACCCGGCCGGTATTCTACACTTATATCGTAATCTTGAATCATCAACCACCATCTGGCTATCCGCGGGATAATGTCACGTTTTGTCAAAGTGGAACGCACCGCGGTACAATCCGTAACAATTTTTACATGTTTACCAATTGCATAAACGCGGAATTTTTTTAAAGACTCTACAACCGCTAGTGTTTCGAGTTCGTAGCTGTGATATACGCTTTCTTGTTTAGAAGTTACTCGACTGAAATACATTACCGGTCTTAAAGTACCATCAATTTGTTTTTGAAATAATATACCCGCTATGCCTAACTTACAAGCGTCCGTATGTATTTCTATTTCTAGCTCGGGATCGTATATAGCTAACACTGGTTTGGAGCACAAACACTTTTTTAATGCGTTAAAACTCTCCGATTGTTCACTTCCCCAATCCCATGCAACGTTTTTCTTTGTTAAATTTGTTAAGGCACGAGCAATTTGAGCAAATTTATGAATAAACTTACGGAAATAGCTACATAACCCGATAAACTGTCGAACTTCGTGTACATTTTTGGGCACCGGAAACTGACACGGCGGTTAATTTTGACTCTGCCGGTTGCACACCACTTTCGGAAATTTCATGTCCTAAATAAGTTACTCGAGTTTCCAAAAACGTACACTTTTTCATATTTAATTTCAGATTCTCTATTTAACACAACCTCTAACATGTCAAGACCAGATTTAACGTCGACTGAGGGTACCAATATGTCATCTAGAAAAGCTAAAATCTCGCATGAATCGCTACTACCGCCATTTTGGGAAAAATGGATGGAGTTATTTTGTTAATTAAACGCATGAAAACTGACGGAGAATTAGCTAAACCGAATGGAACACGAACATATTCAAATTGACCGGCCTGACAAATAAATGCACTTTTATGAGTATCTTCGGGTTTTAGCGCCAATTGATGGTAACCTTGAGACATATCTAAGCACGTAAAATATTTTTTACCGGCTAACTTAGAAATATGATCTTCAATATTAGGTAACGGATATCTGTCTTTAACGGTTATGGCGTTAAGTGCGCGATAATCTATGCACAGTCTGCTATCCCCGTTCTTTTTTTTTACTAATATCACTGGAGAAGCATAGTTGGACTCTGATTCTTTAATAATACCGGCTTCTAATAATTCAGAGACTTTAGATTGTACTATTTCTTGTTCACAGTGCGATAGTCTATATGGTTGTCGATAGACGGGCTTATCGGTAGTCAAAGTAATTGGCATTTGAATTAAATTTGTGCAGCCGAGATCTTTAGTGCTATCTGCGAAACTTTGTTTGAATCTAATTAGCAATTTATTTAAATCTTTACGTTCCATTTCACTCAAATTGCCTATTTTTATGTCGTCTAACAAAACTCCACCTATGCTCAGATTTGAATCCTTACCCACAGACAAAGCAAAAGGCATATCTTCCGGCACAGTTAATTTAGGCAAATCAGAAGGCTTTAAAGGCAAATATGGCTTGGCTTGGCTAACCTGACTTATGGTGGGTGATGTGTCGCAGCTCTCGGCGCGTGTGAGGACCTGGCCAGCCTCCCACACGATATCCTCAGCCCCGGTGTTGATGACCTTGATGTGTCCGCTGTCGCCTCGAAGGAGAGTGGCGGGCAGGGAGTATGAAAGTCCTTGAAGCTCGTAGTGGCGTGCAGCGGTACAGATATCGTTGTTCTGGCGGTTGCCCACTATCAGGACCTTGATGATGGAAGCTCCTGGTGGCAACGTTTCTCGCATAGTCGTTACAATCTTGAACTTGTGGAGCTCTTCAACCACATCTTCCTTTGGCATGGAGTCAGATTCGCGCATCAGTGTGGCTGTTCCGTTGCTTACGACGAGTGCAATGTCGCTGGCATTGATGACGGGTTGACCGATGAGTAAATGAATGTCACCCATCTCGATGTCTGTCAGATACGCATCGCAAGTAACTTGAATACCGTCTATTTCCAGATTAAATTTTACTTCTCCACGGGAAGTAATTAACCCGCCGGCAAAGCCTTTTAGGATCGTACTCGTAGGTATGACGTCGAGAGATAATAATTTGGAGATCCGACTGGTCATGACGTTCACTTGGCTTCCAGTATCGATGTAGGTCTTCACGTGGACTCCGTTGATCTTGGCCATTTTCTTGTAGGTGTCATTGTAGTTTTGGATTATCTTAATGTCCCTGACGCTGTTGTTCACATCCAACGTAGATTTTTGAAGAGTGGTTGCAGATGAATTATTGCAGCGGGTAGCGATGTGGCCTTGCTTACCACATTTAAAGCACACACGTTGATCGGGAAGCGTACAATTTCGCAACATGTGACCAGTCCTCTTACAGCGTGGGCACGGATCATTCTCCGTAAAAATCTTCTTTTCGGAAGGCATTGGGCGAGGATCCTTACTCGGTAGGCGAATTTCTGGTGCGGGGCCGCGGTAGTCGTCGAGGGCACAGAGAAATGCTTCATATAGTTCATCAGGGCGTTCACATTGGAAAGCACGTGCATTTGGTTGCAAAGATGAGGGTAGGCCTCGAATGATGCACGAGACACTGGCGCTGTCCGATAACTTACAACGGAAGCACATGGATACTTTATCTTGATAGTACTTGGTCATTGTTTCATTAGTCATCTTCCGTCTTTGCATCATCTCGTCTAACAATGCACTGTAGTCCCGATGTTTTGGAAAGGCACGCAGCAGCATCTGTTTCCACCCGTCCCACGAGTAATTATACTCGTCGAGTCGGTTGTACCATTTGCGAGCTTGTCCCCGTAGTTTGTCTTGCAGATGGAATGCCTTTATCTCATCGCTCCAACGATGTATGTCGCCGAGTTGATCGATTTTTCTTAACCATACTGATACTGTGCAATCTTTGCCATCCGGGTCGAATTCAGGAATGAGGGACGCAGCACGATGATTTTTGGATGTACCGATGTCTGAATCCAGTTCGCGGACGGCCTTGTCGACCTCATTTTGCAGGAGGTGTTTCAGAATTTTTCTAGCGGGCGGTGGTGTAGAATCGCCGTCTTCATCTTGCTCGGTGTCGCTCGAGGGGTCCCATCCGGGTGGACGCACCCCACGTCCATGAAGTTCACGGCTTTCTTCACGGCGATTTCGCTTCATCCCACTTCTGAGTGAAACACAGGATAGCGAAATACCAGTTTCTTGATTGTATTTATTTATTGTATAGACTATAATCGAACAGAGTTTCGGCTTAGGCTAGGTTTTAAATCAGAATAATCATAAAAATGCGCTGCACGACCTATTTATAAGTTTACCCCCCACTCTATATCGAGGAGGGGATCGCCGCTCGGTAACGCCCATCGCGTTAGGTTGACAAGCGCACGTGACGTGCTAGTCAATTGACTTTCTCTTTGCTGTGGCTGCCGTGGTGTACTTGGTTGTCATGGCTATGGCTTTGGCTGTGGCTGCACCAAGACGACACGGCATGGCATGGCTTTGGCATGGCATGGCATGGCTTTGGCATGGCTGGCATCCGGTGACCGTTACACATGGCTATGGCTTTGGCTGCACCAAGACGATACGGCATGGCATGGCTTTGGCATGGCTGGCAATCGGGTGACCGTTACACTACCTAATGTGTTACGGATATTTGTACTTACCCTTAAATAATTGGATAATTGGACAAAAAAAACATTAAATTAAATTTTTCGTGATTTTTTTTATTTTTACTTTTTGAAAAAAATAGTCCCAATCGTTTCGAAATCGATGATTGAGTTTATGGCTTTCGGTTCCAGAACGACCAAAAATAACCGTGTATAATATCACAACATGCTTTTATTATATAATAAAAGCATGTTGTGATATTATATATTAAACTTTATTGCAGACTGTTGTGTTAATAAAGTCACAGTGAGTGAACAAAAGCACTCAGCGTGTTCATCACAAACGAAGACACTTATTTCACCTAAAATCACACTAAATGAAGACCACGAGGAAATTGAAGAAATTGCGTTATTTGATTCGGTTGATATGGAAGTTATCGAAGTTTATGGAGAAAATTCACCTAATGTGCTAAGCCTAGATCTAATGGATATTGATGCAATGCTTTTAAATACTGCTACAGAGTTAAACTCTCCAGAGCCAAGTGAGACCGAGCCTGTTAGTTTGTTGACAAACAATGAACTAACTGTACTCCCTACCACAGAGTTAAACTCTCCGGGGCTAAGTGAGAATGAGCCTGTTGAATCCTTACCACGTATTAAAAGTAAAAGGGAGTGCAAAAACGACAAACCAGTACCAACAAAACAAAGAAGCGATAAAAACTTACAAAAACATCATACTATGTTTCTAACATGCAATAAATGCTAACTGCATTTATTGCATCATTCAAACGAAGATAATATCACAGATGACGTTAAGATATACTCTTAAAAATATAACTGCTATAAATGTCTCTAAGCCAGATGAAAGAGGTAAATCAACACCTTCTAAAAAATATAGTGAGTCGGTTATTCAAGCAGTAAAACAATTTATCCAAAAACTTCCAGCCGTTAAATCTCACTATTGCCGTAATAAAGGAAATAAATTGTATTTGCCTTCCGAGTTCAGAAATTTGTCATTCCTGTATAATAAGGTTTATTTTCAAGATGAGACTGTAAAAGAAATAGGTTCCGTGCAGAAACAAACATTCAAAAATATTTTTAGAAATTATTATAATATAGGATTCCATGTGCCGAAAAAAGATAAATGTGCAATGTGTGAGCGCATCAAAAATTTAGATAGTACAACTCAAAATGATGCCGTAAATTCAGATGAATATAAAAAAACACATAAAGGAAAAGGATGCCGCAAAAAATAAATTTTTGGATGATCAGCAGTGATAGGAATAGGTAGTGCCTATTTGCCTAAACTTCGAAGAACAGAGAAAAGAACGGAGACTTCCTTAGGACTAAATTTTTTCCGAGACATCTGTCCCGAAATTTCGAGACAACACATAAATACATTTAAAAAAAATGTTATTTGGAATAAGTAATTCGTCTATATTTACCTAAAGTTTGCGACTAGATATATCATAATAAAATAATAACATACACAGTCGTTACAACCATAAAAATTTCTGAGTTTTTTTTTGGAGAACATTTTGTAAATGACTTGTTGATCGTAATTTTAAAAGCACTGATTGACTTGAAAGACAAAACTATGTTCAGCACCTATGAGCTTGCTCTTTTGCAGGATTTATCTACGTCTCTCACTATCGTCAAAACTACTGTGGAAGCGATATGTCAAGAAAAGGCCACTTTATTAACTGCGGACACAGCCCTACAGTTCATGGTTACCAAACTATGAGAGACCAATGGGTTTATCAGTGGTAAACTTCTTCAGGCTCTGAAAACAAGGATTGCTGAACGACGACAAACAGACCTGGTTTGTATACTGAAGTACTTGCACAACCCAAACAAATACTACCAGGAGCCGAGTTCTTCTATCTTCCCTAAAGTAGGAAATGATGTTATCACCAAAGTCATAGTTGACATTCAAAAAAAATATTTTAAGCAAAGACCTGCGACAACTAACACTGGCGTTTCTGATGACGAAGATAACATTGCTATATTAGACCTTCAGCGTTATCAAAATGAAGAAGCGTCAAGAATCTCAAATATGTCAATGAAAGAACAGCTGCAGAAAAAGATAGAGGACGAAATGTATGCAGCGCCTTCCACATCCACAGCAAATCTTGAACATCATGATCTAGAAACATCAATAAAAATGCAGATGGCTCTATATGATACAGGTACGCCAAGACAAATACACCTAAGTCAGGCCTATGACGTGCTAATTTGCATTCCACCAACTAGCGTAGAATGCGAAAGGGTATTTTCTTCTACAAAATATATCTGCAATCATCTCAGATGTAAATTGAATGATGATTCCATTGACTCTTTAAGTTTTCTAAGGTCCCACTTTCAAAGGATCCGTAAATAAGAATAATTGTATCCTTTGCCTATACGATGGCATTTATTTAATTATAATTGTTACTTACCGCGTTGGATCATAATTTTCAATTTTAGTGATTGCGTGCACTTGCAATTTACATATCTCTTTAGATGCTAGTTATCCGCGCAGTGCAGTGTTATTGTGACTTTGATCTCGTTTCTTTTTAGTTATCCTTAAGAAATTGATAGTACAATATCTATAATATACTTTTTTGTTTCTTACTTTTACTTGTGTTGTATAAAGTTTATTAACATGTTATTTGATTTTGCTAGTGAGATTTTAATTGCGTTTCCTACTTAATAGTTTTCCTATAATTGTTTAAGAATTAATATTTTTTATTTCATATTTTCGTAGTCGAAGTTCCTATTACATCTAACTTTATTAAAAATTTGTTAATTATTTTATTTGATTAAAAGTTTTGTTTAAATATTGGTTCTGTCTGATTGGGATGTTGCCCTACTTACATGAAAAATATGTTACTAGTTTCTAAGGCAATAAAACGTGAGAAATTATGTAAATACTTTTTTTTTCTGAAATATTCGAATATTATTCGAATAATTCGAATAAGGCTGAAAAAGTATTTGAACATTCGAATACCAAAAATATCGAATATTTGCAATCCCTAATCGTAATACACAATGAATCACAATGTTTGAATAAGAAGCAGTACACGTTTCGAAGTAAATATCTTCTTTCTAGCTCACTCTCGGCTACGTTTAATGAGATTTCTAAAGTTCAAGTGTAAAAAAGGCATTATATGTAACACATACTATGATTTAAAAGAGTGTCTATGGAGTTTCTTGCACGTTCTTCTCCATAGAGACGTACTCTTTGGAACGTGCAATTTAGCTTCACTTTTCTTGGACTGACCGACATTGACTATTCAAAAGTGCCTGTAAATGGTCTATTTGAAATAAATGCTTTGATTTTGATTTTGTCGGTATTTAAAATAAATAAATAATTCATTTATTTGCCAGAATGTAGGTATACAAAGTGGTATGATCTTAATTCTTATACATGATGTGCAAATATTTAGTTACAAATGAAAATACAAATACCTTTTTTCTTTCATCTTAATGAAATATATTTCTAAAGTATATTTAAAAATGTGCATGATATTAAAATAATTGCATAATAATGGTATCACATTATCACATTTTACGGCAGCGCGTTTCGTTATCTATTCTTAGAAATTACAAAAAGTAACCGCCATGGTCGCATACCTGTGCGGCGCGGGGAGGGTCTACATACCCCCTCCCCCCCTACTCCCTACCGCCCCGCGTGCGCGCAGGTTACCTTCACTTCAATCCTGTACTTCGGTTTGTTAAGTGCGCATCTTCCTGTATTGTTTTTGTGAATATTGTTTTTCACCCTCGCTCGTTTTTTGGTTCATTGGATCTTCTTAATACGACTACTTTGGCTTGAATTTATGGATTACGATTTGCTGCAATAACATTGTTCCTGTGTGTCTACATCAAATAATACGGTAAGTCAACATTTATTACTTTTTAATGTTTTAGCTAAAGTTATTTATTTTATTTCTTGTAGGGAAACAAACAGTAAGTTAGATATAAAGAAGAACATTAATGTATACATTATTTTATCCTAAACTAGCAATTTGACAGTCTAGATTGATATGCAATTGTATGAACTTGATATTTTTAGTGGAGTTTTTAAGATAATTATTGTGTATGAAACGTAGTTAAAGAAAAAAAACACACGCATTTACTTTTGGTTCAAATATAAAAGTGAACTTCAATACTACCAAGCATAGTAATGTTATATCTTTGGTGTCATAAAGAATTGCTAAGGTGGACGAATTCTATCAAAATATATTATTTTTCTGGCCGGTTCTTTTAATATTTGAATCAAAAAGGAATATGTTTTTTGCGCATTGACTAAAATGCGAAAAAAAAATTTCAATAACAATGATGTTACGCGTGTTCATATTATCTAACCGTTTTTCTTTATTAGAGCGTAAAATGAAAGAATAAAATCTTTAAATCGATGCACCTAGCTGGAATGCGCGCACCTCTCCCGCTTTCCTTTCCACCTCCCTGTATCTATAAAGGTTCGTTATTCCTTTTGAGGCATGGAAAACTTAAAATTTTATTTTATTTTAGGTACTTGCCATCGTACATCTTTTTGGAGACCAGTAAGATTGGAGATGGCGAACAAGCCTAAGAAAGCAACAGTACAAAGTTGGATTGGACTTCATCCTGAATTATATTACGACCCGGCCAGTAATTTGATTTATTGTTCTAAGTGCGAGAGCAGTATAACAGCTAAACTTAGTAGTGTCAAGAGGCACGTTAAAGGTCCGAAACACAAAGGGACAAGTAAAAAACCAAATGAAGAATTTTATTTGGACCTAGTACAATTTCTCATATTATGTAATATACCTTGGATTCAAGTAAACAACCCCGCTTTCAAAAAATTCTTCCATAAATATATTTGCTGCAATTGTACAAATCGACAAAAGCTTCCTGAGCAATCATTGCTGAGAAAAGTTTATTTAGATAAGATTCTTAAAACTAAAATTGACTCGATTTATGAACAAATTGCAAATCAAAAGCTGTGGGTATCTTTAGACGAGACAACTGATTTTTTAGGCAGATACATGGTACATTTACTTGTAAAACCTTTAAATGCGATCACACAATAACCATTTTTAGTTGCTTGCAAAGTACTAGAAATTGTTAATGGGAGCACAATTGCCCAATTTGTAATAGACTGCTTTGAAAATATGTGGCGCGATTTGTATGAATCCAAAGTAGGAGACGTTGCTGTATTATGCACTGATAGTGTAGCATATATATGCTAAAAGCGGGACGTGTGCTGAAAAATTATTTGCCCAACATGATACACGTCACTTGCTTAGCACATGCACTGAATCTCGTGGCAGAAAAAATACGATACGAATACTCAGATGTAGATGAATTAATTTCAAACGTAAAAAAAATATTTTTAAAATCACCTAATAGAGTGCGCTTGTTAAAAAACACCTTTCCCCACATGCCGCTTCGTTCCTCCAGAACCCGTTATTACAAGATTACTTGGTTGGAGGCAGTGTCATATTATGCAAAATATTATGATCAAATTAAAACAATTGTAAATCTTTTAAGAAGTTCCGACGCGCTATCTATTAGGTGTGCCAAAAATGTTCTTCAAAAGGAAAACTTGAAATCGGACTTGGACTACATTGAGGAATATTTTAAAGATATACAAATTGGATTAAAGAAATTACAAAAATCGAATTTAAACTCTAACGGAATCCTTTGAAATATTTGATCACGTGAGAACTGTGCTTAGCTGGTGTTCATCTGAGCTTATAAAAAATAAACTCGTAAATGTCATGGACAGAAATCCCGGTTTAGATAAAATTAGAGACATATGTGAAGCGATAACAGCAGGAAATGATGAGCGATCATACTATATGTACGCGTCTTCAACCTCAGTTGATGTTGAAAGGTCATTTTCAACTTATAAATGGATTTTTAACATAAAAAGAAATCGCCTGACAGTTGAAAATATAGAAAAAATTATGATTGTGTATTTTAACTTAGATGACTCATCTGACAAAGAAAATTTCGGTTCTGATACTGAACTTGACGAATCGAATCACGATGATTAAATTAAAATCGTTCTTTATTTTTTATGGTATTTGTAACACAAATAAAGATTTTCAAATTCTTAGCAATTTTTGATGCATCAAGTTCTTTATCAAAACCGAACAGTTAGTAGTTCAGTATTAAAACTGATTGTCCTAAATGCTTCAAATATTAATTTGTAAACTTCAAAGGTTAATTTGTACTTTGATTTGAGTAAAAATTGCATCCCTCAACGTCAGTAAAATAAATATGACATAGATATTTAAAGATAGATAAACATAAAGGGGAATGCCAGGAAAATGCCTGAAATGGACAGCAACTCCCAATAGTGATAAATTCTATTTCGAATAAAATACAACTCATCAATTTATTCTTCAGTTCGTTTAAGTAGGGTATAAAGGTGATTATTATTTCAGTATTTATTTCGATTTCCGTCGTACAGTTCTTCAATGACATTCAAGAACACTCATATTTGACATTACCACTATTTAGTCTGTGGTCTTTGTTAGACCATCCATCAACAATCAATCAGCAAACCGTTAAGTAGCTTCATAATTAATTATAATAACATATTTTATAAATCTCATAATCTAAGTATGCCAATCAAAATACATAAAATCAAATTATTTTTAAAACCACAAAAAAGAAAATAACCTAGGCAGTATGTTAAGTGTCCTTTGCCTTTACCGTTTGACAAAACCTTGTGACAATGTTTTGACGTTTAATTTTTTCATCATTCATTGTTTTGCTTGTGTTACGTTGAGTTGTTACGATACTGTGTTTTATATTTATGATATTTTACGACGACTTTGGCCATATTTTAAGGATTCTGATGTTCCATCTGTACATGATACCTATTTTTGAACCCGGACTGAAATTGGACCCGCTTAACACTACGACTTGGCTTTTTGAACACGGACTTTAAACCTGCTTTAGACGACGACTCTGCTTGTGTTTTGGACTTGTTCCCCATTTCTTTACAAAAATGGATTCTGTTCATTGCATTAATTGTTATCTCGATGTAACACGAATGAGACGTAATCCTTTGTCAATGCAAAATGATGAAGTACGTTGTTTAATACAGCAATGGATAACACCGCAACTTGTAAGTATTATGTTTTGCTGGTTTTCTTTACATTATACGTTAAACACAATTATTACACAAGTAGATTTAGGTATGTTGAACTCATAAAAACCACTGAAAAATAATTTAAATAATTGTTTTTTTCTTCCTCTTACAGATTGATCAACACGGTGTTATTTGTGATGCATGTCTCCGATTATCTATCCAAAGTATAACGGAAACACCAGGGCCTAGTCGCCCAGATAGACAAGTTGGTCACCGTCATGTGTGTGTTTGCTGTGGATACTCACTTCTACGACAACGATCACATACAATGGGAAGTAATACTGACCGTGAAAGGCACATAATGAATGTAGTAGCTCACCGAATTCAACCACGACAGGTGAGAAATCTGCTTCAATAATAATGTTTAATTGAATGTGCATCATATTCAATATTAAAGTCATCAGTAAAACTAACCTGATTTTGGTTTTTGTTACAGTTACGTTCTACAGATCTGATCTGTCATCCATGTTGGCAACAATGCAACCGAGCTGCCTCACCGTCTGTTGCTTCTTTGCAAAGTCTAAGTCAAGTATCCACAGACAGTGTAAATGCATCTCAACTTGAAGTTTCTCATAGTGAAGAATCTCAAATGGTGGCAGTCATACATTTACCTAATTATGGAAGAGCAGTTGATACTCAAAGTCATTGTTTCTATCCGGGTTGTAATATGACAGATCGACATGTGGTACCACTTTCACTCAGGGTATGGTTATTTAAGGACTATAAGTATTATGTCCCACGGAATTCCAAAATATGTAATTATCATTTAAACAGTGACTTATGGCATGAAATTCCTGCATGGGAAGATGTAATCCATGTATTCAATGTGAGTCACATAGAAGACTTTGCGTCGTTTGTGAATTATGAGAGCCGATCATTGGATTTCGAAAATATCAACTCGATGGAGGAATATATGTTGTGGTACTTTCTTGGAATGAGTAAAAGTCAATTTACTAGTTTAATGAGCGAGGTTCCCCGTCTGGCACAAATGCATAGAGGCTCTACTGCCCTTGCGGCCTACGTAATGAAACTAAGAACTGGGGACTCCGATGAAAGAATATCGTCCCTACTTCAAATACCCAGAAGTACTCTAGAACGACTTATGGCTGAAGCAAGAGTCAAATTAAACCAAGATTTTGTACCCAGAAACCTAGGAATTGGACATATGACCACAGAAGAAATTGCAACCAGGAATTTAATAATTCCCAATGGACTGTTTGGTGAAGTTGATGGTCAAAGAAAACCTGTAGTCATCGTGGATGGAACATATATCTATGTACAAAAGAGCTCTAATTATCTTTATCAAAAAGAAACATATTCACTACACAAATATAGAAACCTCGTAAAGCCATTTATGCTTGTTTGCTCCGATGGATATATTCTTGAAGTGTTAGGCCCTTATCCCGCAACAACTTCCGATGCTACTATAATGTTCAATGAATTTAATGATCCAAATAATAGACTAAGGCAATATTTTCAAGATGGGGATGTGTTTATATTAGATAGAGGGTTTAGAGACGCTGTTCCACTTTTGGAGTCATGTAATTAGAGTGTCCACATGCCATCAACATTACAAGAAAATGAATTCCAATTATCAACTTTAGAAGCCAATAAAAGCAGGAAAGTAACCATTTGTCGCTGGGTTGTAGAAGTCGTAAATGGAATTTTCAAGCAGTATTTTAAAATATTTCGCCAAGATTTTTTTAACCGAGCTTCAAAACATTTAATGGTTGATTTCTCTATAGCGGCAGCATTAATTAATAGATTTTATTCAAGAATAGTTGACAGGCCAGATGCTGCTGATATTCTCCAAACAATAAATACTAATATGTTTATGGAAAACAGGCTAGCTGATTATGTAATAAATAATAATTTAAATCGACGCAGAGCGCAATTCCAAAGTATTAATGTGAATAATAGTAATGTTGCTGATTTTCCACAACTGACTTACAGCGAAATGGTTTTGATTGCATGTGGCACTTATCAAATAAAGCAGGCTCGATCCTACTATGGTGAGCACACGCGAGCAAATGGCATGTATAGTATTGAGGTTTGCACGGAGATGGATAATTTATTGATTGAGGAATTAGCTCTTCCTGATAATTGTTATTTATTGAGAGGGAAAATACACAGCAGGCACATTTCAACCAAAGTATATTTTGTGTATATGATAATTAATAATTCTTTAACTGGTAGGGATGCTATACAAAATCGTTACTGTAATTGCCTAGTGGGACGTCGGACTGTTGGTACCTGTGCCCACATTATGTCAATGATATGGTACTTAGCTTGGGCGCGGTACCAATCCAACATCCGTTCTCCTGCACAGTTCCTCGATGATTTATTAATAGTGTATAATGATGAATAAAGTAATAAAATGATTTGTGTTGAATTATTTTTTCAATCCTTTAGTAACCTTGAGACATAACCTATCTTTTAGCAAAAATATTCTAAACAATGTACTCCCTAGTTTTAGATAATTATTGAAATTGTCATTGAGTTTCGTTCGATTTGAAGGATAATTTGGCGTAGATTTCATTCTTGTCTATTTCAGGCATTTTTTTGTATGGGAGATGGGCATTCCCCTTTGTTTCTTAAATCTTTCCTTCTGTACATTTTGTTTCATGGTTTCCAATTACGTCATATTTTAAAATAATATAAATATACATATATTTGTTACAACAATATTCTATGTGTTTTATTTTTCCTTTAGAGCCCATTAATTATTTAATGAACCTAGAGCGATATCGACCGGCGATTTTTGAGCATTTTTTCTTTCGTTTTTTTTTTGCATAGAAATCTCCTAAAAATCGCCAGACAATATCGGTGGTGTGAAAGGACCCTTACGTTTTTTTTTTAACTAGTTAATGCCCGCGGCTTATCCCGCGTGTACTATTGTTTTTGTATCCCATGGGAACTATACTTTTTTTTTAATAGGAAGTAGCATATGTGCTATTCCACACCTTAATCTATATCACTACCAAAATCAGCATTTTCAGTGGAATTGAGTAATGGACATCCATACAAACTATCACATTTATAGACAAACTCTAGATAAATATAGACGAATTACTTATTCCAAATAACACATTTTTTTAAATGTATTTAAGTGTTGTCTCGAAATTTCGAGGCAGATGTGCCGGAAATAATTTAGTCCTAAGGAAGTCTCCGTTTCTTGTCTCTGTTCTTCGAAGTTTAGGCTAATAGGCACTACCTATTCCTATCACTGATGATCAGGCTCGCAGCAAAAACTCAAGTGATTTTTTGTGTGCGAGTTTTGATCTTGAAAAAGTCCTAACTACCCCGCACGGAGACAGTATAAATTTATATTATTCAAGAAAATTGGCCTATTTTAATGAAACTATTTACGAGAGTGGAACCAAGAATGGATATTGTTACTTATGGCATGAGTCTGAAGCCAAAAGAGGCTGTAACGAAGTGTGCACGGTGGTTTTTAAGTACCTCAAAATGATTGATGAGAAGGGCGAGCATTCATCTTTAGCTTTGTACTGTGATAGTTGTTGCGGACAAAATAAAAATAGAGCGATGCTTTCGATGTTGTCGTACTTCATAAGTAATGTTGCAATGTTCATTGAGAACATAACTATAAACTTTTTGATTCCTGGGCATACAATGATGCCGGTAGATTCGGTACATGCAACTATCGAAACCTTCATAAAAGGAAGGACAGTTTGGGCACCATCCCAATGGCCCACGTTAATTTCTAATGCCAGGACAAATCCAAAGAATTATGAAATTAAAATGCTAGAAAATGCCGACGTCTTGGATTGGAAAAAATTTGCAGATCTATATTTACCAAAATCAATTAAAATTCCAGTTACAAAGCTAAGATCAGCTTGCGTTAAACGAGAGAAGCCAAAAATAATTGAACTTAATTACGGATTTAGTACTGATTGCGAAAACCAATGCGTGGATCTGAGCTTTTTAATTAGATCTCGCCAAAGTCAACAACGTCTTCAGTCACCCACGGCGGCATACTCGGCAAAAATACCTATTGCTAAACCAAAGTACATGGATCTGAAAAAAATGTGTGACAAGGGTATAATTCCTGCACAATATGCGCAGGAATACCTTGCCTTGCCTTATGATGACATTACAAGAGACTTAATACCGGAAGAAAGTGACGACGAATGATTGATTCTATTGATTTATTGATGTTAATGAAAATTATTTAAGTACCAATTATTAATATAAATTGATTTATGATGTTTTCGTTTTATTGTGAAAAATCTTGATATTGATTTACCTGATATTATAACGAAAAGTCATAGCGTAAATGTCGATTTTTGATAACAAGATGAAATTACGACCTTCAATTTTATCTTAAGCGACAAAAGTACTCATTATTTAACTCTTTCTGCAATGATTTAATTAATTATACGTAGATCCTAACGTGTTTTGCCCATAATACAAAAACCGGACATGTCTGATTAACCGGTAAAAAATAAACAGTAAAATATCTCTCCTGTAAAATTGTATGTTTGTCGCTTACGATGTTCTTCCATAACAGGCTCGACTTGGTGCTAAAGCAAGATGTATGAGTTGCAAAAAAACATACTGTATGGACTGCATTGGAGGTCCTGTTGCTTTTGATTATTTGTGTGACACTTGTCTTGATCCTGATGATGAAGGTAGGTAGGCTTACTTCGTGTTGTTTTTTATATGAATTAAATTTATACAATAATTATGTTTTTTTTTTGTTACAGATTAAATTAACCTCTACAATAAAGTTGATTGTCGGTAGCAGTGAACCTGAGCATTAAAAAAAATATGTACGTTTGCCCAGCACGGCCCCTCAGAATTTGCATTTATGGTGTACACCATTGCAATGTACTCGCCTCTAGCAGTATATGTACCGATTTCTTTTTCAATGTACCTCTATACTTTTGAAGAAATATGCAAAAAAAGGTGGCCGTGCCAGCCAAACGCTTTCAGCACGGCACTGTGTGTGTGTAACTTGAATAATACATACCGTATTAACAAATGTCTATAACTCAAGAAATGTACTCTATTAATACGTTATATGTGCCGCAACAGTTATTGTGAATTCATAATAACAAATAATATATAGATGTGGATAAGGGGCCGTGCTGGAAAAAATCATTTTAAGAAATATCTAAAAAAGACAAAACATACTTAGCCAAAAACTATTAAAAAATAATTGAAGTTTAGCAAGTAACATATGTACCGCATTGATTTCTCATACAACTTGTTATATTGTGAAAAATAAATCTATTTTAGTTCATTCAGCACGGCCCTCTATAGTTGCCTATATCTTTTTAAATAAGCCGTGTATGTTTACAAAATTCGACTTCCTGAATAATATATAGGAGTACATTCCTTTCAACTAAATTGCAATTCTGCTGTATCAATACTTTAGAAGATAAATTCAATCTAAAATATACATACATTAAAACTGATGGGGTGACCATGATTTCATATATTTGGTAGGTAGGTACATAAATGTTCTATATTTATGTACTTATATTAATTAAATTATGTGACTACATTGAAATAAACATTCTTTTTACCCGACTGTACCAGAAGGACGGTAAGGTTTTTCGAGTGAATGAATGTAGATATGTAGCAACCTTCATTTCTTTGGCACGCTTTGTAGTCTAAACGGCTTTATTAATTTCAACTTGAGAGATGTCGTTATATTCGTCTTAATTGTGAGAATGACACAGGGTAGGTATAGGTACCCATCAAAAACATTAAAAATAAAAATAACTGATTCTTGGCGTCAAGTAATTAATCGTTTTCTTTTCCTCAAAGCCTATCTAGTGGGATAATATATTAAATAAACGAATTTCTAAGTGGACTAGCTTTAACTTACGGTTCGGCTCGCGTGGTAGAAATAAAAAATATATAAAGCGTGCTTATAACCTTCCCCTAGAAAAAACACAACTTATAATATGTTTAAATAAATGTTATTCAGAATGAGAAATGCTAAAAAAAACAAAATATTCAATGTTTCTCAAAGTTTAAAATTTGTCCGCTATTGGGTAATTTATTTAAATAATTATGTGTTTATTCATTACATCTTAAAAAATAATCATTAAGTATAATAATATATTATCAGTTAATTTTGTCGTGTGCGATCGCTATTAGTTCACTGACGCTACCGTAATTTTTAATGTGGCGCTGGTGTCGCGGTTACTTCATGTTGCGCTTGAGTGTTTATTGACAGTCACATCTCTACGCGCATAACAGACAGTAGTAAATATAAATACTGCTCAAATAATATGAATAATGGGTCGTGTGTTTGTGCAGTGAATTCTATTTCAAGGACGAAAATGGATTGTTAAAATAAACGGGTAAGTAAGTTTTAAGTTATAATATAATTTATTTGTATTTAAAAAATAGATTTGATGTAAGTATATCTAGGTAAGTGCATGTAGGAATTGAACTTGACCCTAAAGAAGATTGCGTAAATATTAAAGTTACACGTTGTATGCACATAAGATAATGCAAAGCACATTAAATCAGTATGCTAGATTTATTTAATGTTATTTAAAAATACCAAAATGTATGAAGCACCTGCTTACGACACAAATCTTTGCAAATTTTCTTTTTTTACAAATCTTTGCATGAGTAGTAGACATGCGCATAACAGTGCATCGAAAGTCAATGCCATATGATATGCACCGGTTCCAAAGTACATCAACTTTTGATATGCACTTTAGTACATATCAACCGGCCATGAGGGCGGTCGATAAATACGATTTATACACTATGCACTGCGGTTGATAATAGCAACCGCAGTATATAATATATACTGCGATTAATAGTACATAGGGCATACCCATGTCACTTACAGACATGTGTATACACTATGCAGAACATCACTTCTTGAGATATAAACTGTAACGCAATGGAATAGGGTTCATTTTAACTTGTTGTGGCTAAGCTATGCTTCGGTCTCATTCACTCTCATTATAATTTGTATTAGCTGTCGCGGGTAATGCGTTTCACGTCAGAGTTGGCGAGCCATACATATTACATGCACTCTTTCTCTCACTCATTGCCCGTGTGATACGAATGAATGCGATGCCATAGTCAATGCGGTGTATAGTACATATCTCAATATCTCGGGCAATGCGAGTGAATGTATACACTGCTCAGTGAATATGTACTTTGTGATATCAACCGCAGTGCATATCCATGTCTAATGAGTAGTTCTATTATTAATTATTTCTTACATTAAATTTATTTTGCTAACCATAATATATGATAGCAAACTGTGTAATGAGCCTACGATTATTATGTTACCTTACATAATTAATCATAGTTTTTGTTTAATTGTGTTCTGTTCATTTACAAGCAAAACCCAAGAGTGCTTCGTAGTTATATAAAAGAAAATACTTGTGTATCTAGTAGTATTAAGCCTTTACAATTATTAGGAGTTACATTTCTGTTGATTTTACGCCCAGAGTCCATAGAAATTTACCTACCATCTTTTAAAATTTTAAGGAACTCTTCAATATAGTGGAAATATACCTACTTTACCCACTATACATATATAGAGTAGGTAAATGTGACACGCAAAAGTTGAGATATACAATTTTCGGACGCTATTTTAAACTTAAAGCGGCCCGTTGGCAGCATCGTTCATTCATTCAGCATTTTTCACTTAAGAATTGGTGTAATCATACTGAGCAGTAATTATAAAAAATGTTGAATAATTAGGGTATCAAAAATAATTATCACTTTATATTAACCGTTATTTATTAATATATTTAGTAAATAAATAGGTAGCAAAATTATATATAAATCTAAAAAGAAGTTACGTAATTCACTATAAATATTTGTACAGATTTTTTTTTCTTCAGATTGATACAATTAATGGTGAGGATGGGCAAGAAAAGTGATGTAGCATTAGATGTACAGAAACAACTATTTATGAAAAATCGACATCAGCTCAAAGGACCGAAATATGATAGAAATGTGTACCAGAAACTAGCTGAAGAGCTTAATTATGCTATGTCTCCGAAAGCATTGTACCTAAGTTATAAAAGAAATTTTCTGGACACTAATGACCTCACACCGGAGCCAACAAAAATTGATGACAAACTAGGAAACATTAGTGTTGGAACGACACCTTTGAATTCGTCTAAGAAATCGACACCTTTGCCTGAATCATCCGAACATAGTAAAAACGAAGATAGAAATAGAGTTATTTTTAAATTTCCTGTGGATATTCACGAGTGGAAAAAAATACAGCCAATACGCAGCACTTTTCGACGAAACGATAAAAAGAAGCCATACCTGAGATATGAAACATACAAAACCATTCCTAAGTATAAATGGTCCTGCCTTTTGAGGCAAAAGCTTTGGAAACATTTTAAATTGCCATGTACAATATCTTTTAAAAATTATAACATTAATAGCAATGGAATTACCTTCCACGGAAAATGTACTCAGTGCAACGCAAAAGTGCGTATTCATGACACCGAGAAGACAGACAAGGTCGTCGAATTTCTTTGTGAAATTATCAACTTAGATAATAACTTTAAGCATGACCCACGAAAGAAAGTTCGTTGTACTCCGTACTTGAGACGAAAATTATCAGATAATTTAAAAGAAAAGCCAGCAGCCGTTGTTCATAAAGATCTGGCACGTCGCACAATGACATTCGGAGATACAGAACCACCTACATTGCCATCTCTTGGAGCACTCAGGATAATCCGTTATGAATCTAATAGTCAACATTGGTATCACAAAAATGAATTAATGTCTTTGATAATTTTAGCTGACAGCGTCGAGTTCTCTAATATAATTCAAGAAATACTTATAAAACCAACATTTCATGTACACTATTGGTTAGAAGAACAACTCAATTATTATAGACACTATTCTAAAGTAGTTGACAGAATAACTATTTCCCTAGATGCTACTGGTTCTATTTATAAAACTAACAACCTAACCAAGAAATTATTTTTATACGTAGTAATGTTAACTGCTAATAATAGCTTGAAATCTGTACCCGTCGCCCAAATGGTTAGCAATTCCCATACCAAAGAAACTATTGCGGATTGGTTATCTAAATGGGCAAAGAATATCACTTCGCCCGCAGAAGTTATAACTGACGACTCATCGGCTTTGATTGCGGCTGTAATTAATTGTTTTACAAAATTTAACTCAACCAAGGATTATTTAGAGGCTTCTTTTAAAGCATTAGAAGGCAACTTCATTGTACCTAATTTATATATGAGAATTGATACGAGCCATTTTATTAAATCTATTCGTAAAATTTCTTTAGAAAACGCACCAAAAAAAGTGAATTACTTATTTGTTCAGTGTATTCTTTACATTAAAAAAGCAGAAAATATTAATGTCATCAAAAACATCATCGATAAACTGCTAGCTATAATCCTGTCTAAATATCATTCCAAGCATTGTACTGAAGCCCAATATTACCTGAGAAGTGTACTTCAAAATGTAAATATTAAGGAAATACATGATAATATCACTGAAGATGACTCTTTATCAAGTGATGACCGTTACTGTTTACATGATGACGTTCATGTTGATACAACGTTTAATGAGCTGAATTTCGCGAAGTGGTTTGAGGAAACTGTTACACATCATAAAGAAGAAGTTTGTGTAACTGGCCCTCTAAATGATTTTTATTATCCGCCCTTATTAACGACAATAAAACGACTACTGCGAAAATTGCCCCTGTGGTCGAATGTCATGATGCCATTATATAAATCAGATAATAAAAATCCTTCGTCGAGTGCATCAGAGGATCATTTTAAAACTTTAAAACACTTGCTGCTGAAATCTAAAATAACAAAACATAGAATTGACGTTTTCCTGCAAAGACATATTAATTATTTAAAAGGAGAGTTAAATATTGCAGCGAGTAAATTTCATATAGAACCTAACACTGTAAAAAAAACAAATCGCAGGACGACAAAACCCATAAGTAAAAAACAACAAAAACCGAAACGACAATTTGTTCAAGACTCAATATTTAGCGATCAACCAACATTTGTAGAAAATTGGGGAGGTCAAGCAGACAAGGCCGTTAATGTAAAGCCACATACCGGTATAAAATTTATAAAAAATGGTAACATGATTAAAAATTCAACAGTCGTTAACACATGCGGTTTTGATGCAATAATGTTTTTGATTGCATTTGGCTTTCAGTCGTTTTCTAATTTCAAAATGGAAATTGAGTCAAAAGATAATAAACTTCGAGACTATATAAATCTCATCTTAAATGAAAATGTTGACAAAGGTACTGTGTATGAAATGAGAAATTACGTTTGTCATGAATATTTTGACCGGCCAGCGCATGTAAAGATAATAACAGATTGTGAATGCAATGTCGCTAATTTGTATGAGCAAATGTTTACCAATTTATTTTACAGTGCTCAGTTTATAAAAGTTTGCACAAAAGAAGAATGTCAATATTATGTAGAAATCATAAGACCTTTTATAGCTTTGAATATTAACATAATTAACACGTTTGGTATTTTGGCATTAGAAGAATCACTTGCTATCGAAACTACTTCTCAAATTTGTAAAAATAATTGCGGTGGAACTGTCATTTCAAGTTATAAATTACAAAGGATTATAACCTTTGATTTAAATGGAACAGATGCAATAGTTTTGTGTAATATCCCGGTCACTATTAATATTCAAAATCAAATTTATGGTGTCGTTGGTGCCATTGAATATGTAGGGAATTCAGAGGGAACTCTGGGCCATTATAAGTGCCATACGCTTAGCCATGATCTGTGGCTATGTTATGATGATTTGGCCTTGAAAATTAACAACAGTACAGTGGAGTCGATATTTTTACACACTCTTACTTACGTTTTAGTGAGTGATATGTGATATTTAATACAACTAAAAATAATAACTTTTACGAATATTCCGCTTTCACGTCGGAGCGGAGCTCAGGGTTTGCTGAATATGATCCTATGAGTGACGGCTCTGGTAATTACAGTGAAACCAGAATATGTTTTTGAGCCATGGTTTTTAAATACATGTATTTTGTAATAATTTAAAGTTAATTTTACACTATTTAAGAATCTGGTAAAGACTAGTTGCTAAAAATATGCATATGAAACT
The DNA here is from genome assembly GCA_963576755.1 of Noctua janthina. Taxonomy (NCBI): domain Eukaryota; kingdom Metazoa; phylum Arthropoda; class Insecta; order Lepidoptera; family Noctuidae; genus Noctua; species Noctua janthina. The sequence continues at coordinate 15,236,221 of OY755061.1, forward strand.
GTGAACTGTTTAATAAGAAGTCAATACTGTTGTAATGTCATCTGTGATTACTTTTAATAAGTTAATTTATGTACTAGTTTTTCTATGATTATTCCATAGGTAACATAATATTAGTAACATAAACGAACAATATTCTAATTGTTATAGTCGTTGAAAAACATCTGTGATTACGTGGATTTAATTAATTGCCTGTGATTATACCAAATAATTAAAGCGATTCATGCAAATTAATATTAGTGTAATGTAAGGTTCAATCAATATGATTTATTGAACGCGTATCTGTGATTTTTTAAGATTTTTAAGCTCTGTAGTGTTATTGAGACATAGGTTGTTATTCCACGTAAACGAACTAATTTGTGAAATGTAATGAATCTGTGATTTTATTGTAATGTATGATTTTTAAGACTTTGAGCTATGTAGTCTTAGCGACACTAACTTGACACTTGTACGATTATCGACCTATTATGTATAAGTACCTAGTTATCGTTTATATAGTTTACCATATTGTTGATTTGTTTATTTTAATAAAGATTTACTCAATTTAAGCAGTATTTTTTATCCTATTTTCATGTAGAATCATGGTCACCCCATCAGTTTTAATGTATGTATATTTTAGATTGAATTTATCTTCTAAAGTATTGATACAGCAGAATTGCAATTTAGTTGAAAGGAATGTACTCCTATATATTATTCAGGAAGTCGAATTTTGTAAACATACACGGCTTATTTAAAAAGATATAGGCAACTATAGAGGGCCGTGCTGAATGAACTAAAATAGATTTATTTTTCACAATATAACAAGTTGTATGAGAAATCAATGCGGTACATATGTTACTTGCTAAACTTCAATTATTTTTTAATAGTTTTTGGCTAAGTATGTTTTGTCTTTTTTAGATATTTCTTAAAATGATTTTTTCCAGCACGGCCCCTTATCCACATCTATATATTATTTGTTATTATGAATTCACAATAACTGTTGCGGCACATATAACGTATTAATAGAGTACATTTCTTGAGTTATAGACATTTGTTAATACGGTATGTATTATTCAAGTTACACACACACAGTGCCGTGCTGAAAGCGTTTGGCTGGCACGGCCACCTTTTTTTGCATATTTCTTCAAAAGTATAGAGGTACATTGAAAAAGAAATCGGTACATATACTGCTAGAGGCGAGTACATTGCAATGGTGTACACCATAAATGCAAATTCTGAGGGGCCGTGCTGGGCAAACGTACATAAAAAAATGGTATACATCGTAGACATCGTCAAAATTTTAACGAGGGATGATTTACTCCAATATTACTATTATGGATTAAAGTGGCCATGGGACGAAACCCATTTCGTTTTAGCTAGGGAGTGTTATGAAGATGTACCTCAAATAACGGATTTTGGTATCCGACCATACCATTTTGCCCTATCTATGACTAAAACTCATGTTAAGAATTTGCTAGCGACACATTTTTGGTGCGATTTTTGTGGCATTTTGATTTATGATCATTATGTAAAAGATGAATGTACTTTTTGTTTTCCATAATCATTATGTTTGTTATTTGTGGCTTCATTTAATGTTACAATACCATAAAATAACAACTTGTTATCTCTGTTAATTACTTAGAAGACTGATTAAACTAATTTGAAAGAATATTTTTGCGCATACAAAATAAGTGTTGATTTTGAATAATTTATATAAAGATAATCTTTATGTATGACACTTATTATAATAAGTAGTATAATAAGTGTCACTTTTGAAGAGTCAAAATAAATAATTTTGTTTGTACACACGGCTGCATATCAAGCTATACATTTCCAGTTTATGTTGATCTCGCATTGCATAGGATTTCCGTACAATACGAAGTCAGCTTATACTGGAAATATATAGCTTGATGTGTAACCGTGCGTACCAGAATACCTGTTAAATTGAGAAACTATTCGAATGAAAGGAATATAAATAATAATAATAATTAATTTAGAAAACTGTTGATTTGGACAAACTCTAATTAAAGGCTGATTAAACTAAGGTTCTGTAGTTTAATTTTCGTTTCATCAACCATCTGACCATTTATAATTTTTATTAACTATGTGAAATAAGCTTTACGTTTCCGTTTTGTAACTCCACCATTCAATTTTGTAACTGTCTCATTTTTTTCATTATAAAATTTAATTTAATTTCCAATTTTTACAGGGCACCAGCTCATTATTTGTTTAGTTTTTTATAAAGTATCATACGACTATAAATTTAAATAATCTTGTTAACTATTTTCGACAATGTGCAAAACAGAAAATAACAAAGCTTAGTTCCCAAAAGTAACAAAGTGGATATGTTTTTACTAAATCACAAAAAAACTAACGCATTTACTAATTGATTTATATATAATTTTTAAAGAAAGTAGCGTTTTCTATGCTAAAACCACTTTTTCCGTTAAAAATTAAATATCTAAATATATTTTATTTTATTGCAAACAAGTTACAAAATGGAAATCAGAAACACTACCTTGTCCCAAACAAATCATATTTTCTCAGAAAATGGGTATTGTTTTGTTGTTTTGCAACTATAACAGTAATCTTTAATGAATATCAAATCATTACAAGATAATAAAAACACTATATAATAAAAATAATCCACTTTTCTCCATTTTGTAACCGGGACAAATTTCTACGGAAACGCCCATCTGCATCATTTGAAGTTTCAAAATTGATTGCCAAATCGAAAAAAGCACACACAATCGGCGAATCTTTAATAAACTTTAAGCGTACAGGACGCTTAAAGTTGCAGAAGAGCTTTTAGGCGCGGAAGCTCAAAAGAAAATTCGTGAAATACCGCTTTCTAATGACACAGTTAAGTCGCGCATTCAAAAAATGTCAACTGATATTGAAGACCAAGTTATTGACAAGATTAAAAACAGCCCTTATTTTGCATTACAATGTGATGAGTCTACCGATGTTTCGCAATGCTGTCAATTACTAGTATTTATTCGATTTTTGGAGGACAATAAAATGTTTAAAGAAGAGTTATTATTTTCTCAAGAACTGAAAACGACGTTGCAAGGTGCAGATGTTATGAATGCAATAAGTCAATATATGGAGAAACATGGACTTATGTGGGAAAGGTTTGCCGGGTTTTGTACTGACGGTGCTCCTGCTATGCTTGGTTCTCGCTCTGGTCTTGCAGCATTGGTAAAAACCAAAAATCCATCCGCAATTACGACGCACTGCGTTATTCACCGTCAAGCATTGGCTGCCAAAACGCTGCCGGAATGCTTTACTTTAGCTCTGAAAACAGCTATAAAAGTAGTTAACTTTATTAAAAAGAGCGCACTCAATACTCGTCTATTCAAACAGTTGTGTTCTGACATGAACTCTGAACACGAAACTCTGCTTTTCCACACAGAAGTTCGTTGGCTTTCGAAAGGAAACATGCTGTCGAGGTTGTACGAACTAAGAGAGGAAGTACCCTGCACGAATGGCGCGCGGAGGCACTACGTCGGGGGGAAACTCCGCTGCCGCGACAAATTGCCGCTCAGCGGACAGACCTCCGGCGTGATCTCATGGCGACATGGAGAGAGCGACTGTCGCAGCCCCGTGCAAGGCATGCCACCATAGTGGCGATAAGTCCCCTCTTTGAGGAGTGGCTAGAGAGGCGCCACGGCGCCCTCACCTACCGCCTGACGCAGGTCCTCACCGGACACGGTTGTTTCGGGAGGTTCCTGCACCGAATCGGGCGGGAGGAAACGCCCGGGTGTTTCCACTGCGAGGATCGTCCGGAGGACACGGTGGAGCACACCGTGGAGGTCTGCCCCGCTTGGGCGGAGCACTGCCGTGTCCTCGTAGCGGCGATTGGCGTCGGCGATCTCTCGCGTCCGGCCTTGGTTCAAAAAGATAAAGATATATTTATTGCATAACTGTGTACATTAAGTTCAAGCCATGGTCCGGAGCGAGAGGGAATGGGAAGCCGTCACCTCCTTCTGCGAAGCAGTCATGCTAGTGAAGGAGGTGGCGGGACGTGAGAGGGAAAGAACCTCACGTCCCAGCCGCCGCGGGAGACGCCCTGGGCGTCGGGGTCACGTGGTGGTTCCCGGCCACCGTAGGCACGGGCCTGTGGACGGCGAGTTATGGGCTAGCTCGCCGTCCGGCCGTCTTATGACGACAGGCCGTGTCGACGGCGCGTTCGTGTTCCACGCGCGCCTCAAAAAGATGTCAGCAACCACGTAGGGGTCCGCATGGGCCGATGCCTGCCAGGGCTGCGGGACTGTTCGATAGAGATACCGTGGCCCTGGAACACAAAGGGCAAAGAAGGAACATGGATGGGTTTTAGTCAGTACAAGTCTGACACTCCCTTCCGCTCCGCCCAGAGTGGGGGGGTCATTTGATGATTTCCCATCCGAAAAAAAAAAAAAAAAAAAGAGAGGAAGTACAAATATTCTTAACTAACAAGGAAAACAAAGAGTTGCTAGATCAGTTCCGTGAGCCCGAATATAAAATACGTTTTGCTTATTTGGTCGACTTTTTTGCGCAAAGAAATAAATTAAACCTTCAACTGCAAGGATCAGGAAATTTGAAGTTGCAAGGCATGAGCAACATATTTGCATATGAAGATAAAATCAGGGCGTTTATTGCTAAAATCGAGCTATGGATTAATAAGGTCGAAAGAAAAAACTTTTCTGCATTTGATACGCTCAACCAAATTATTGACGGACAAGGTGTATATATAAAAAAAAGAAATTCATAAAAACATGATGCTCCATTTGACAAATTTAAAAAGTGAATTTAATCTCTATTTTCCTGACTGCGGGGACAAAAGTATTCAGAAACTGATTCGGAATCCTTTCATTCTCAATGTTTCCGAAGTCTCTGATGAAATTCAAGAAAAAGTGATTGAAATGCAACACGACACGAACTTAAAAGATACATTCGAATCAGGAATAAATCTTAAGGAATTTTGGAGCCAAAAAGCAATTTCTTTTCCAAAGCTTCGAGACATTGCTATACGTTACCTAACTTTATTTTCATCGAAGTTTCTATGCAAGCAGGGGTTTTCGACGCTTCTGATGATTAAAAACAAGCATCGAAATCGGTTGGATGCCACTGCCGACATGCGTTTAGCTTTGAGTAGCACTGAACCAAGAATTCAGAAGTTAGTAAAGAGTATGCAGTCACAAAAATCACATTAAATTAAAATCTGTAACTTTTACATTTTTGCTAAATAATAAATAAATGAGTGCTAATTATAAAATTGTGCTCGTTTTCTTTATCAAACATTCCTTAATTTAGGAAAACCAACTGGGTGGTCCCCGGCAAGACAAACATTTGGTAAAATGGTCCCTCATGACTAAAAGGTTAAGAACCACTGCTCTAGAAAGAGAAGAAAACAATTTTAAGACCCATCTATTTATTTCTTTTACATTACCTACCATACACATTATTTATGTGATAATGTAAAGGAAAGAGATAGATAACATAATCAGCCTATTAATGTTCCCACTGCTGGGACGCAGGCCTTCTCTCTAAGAGATAGATGGATCATTTAATTGTTTTTCTCTCTTTCTGGAGAGTATAGCAATTATAAGCAGAAACTTTTATGATTTTAACAAATTAAAAGATGATTTGGGGATAGTAATACCTAACACAAATACATTAAAACAAAAAAATTATGTCACATTGAAGACTTTGGCTGATATTTTTATAAGACAAACTATGACCCCTACACACCATTTCTGGAAGTCTCTCTTGTAAAAAAATATACTGTTATCCCAACAGTGTCCATTAGATGTAACATGAATCACAAGGGAAAAATTTTAAAAGAAAAAACTGCTGATATAAAAACACAACTTGAGTTTTTTGACCAGGAGTCTCAGTGGTTTTACATAAATATTCTGAATTCTCAATAATTTATAGTACCTATGTAAGTACAGTGGCATACCTATTTTTTAATAATAAAACTATTTCATATAAATAATGCTGTTTTATTTTTTTACCACATAGAGCCTTTGTAAGTTTTTCTTAACTAAACTTAATATGGATCATAGTAAATAAAGGTGTTATGTTCATATTTTCATTTTTTTTTTTAAATAATTTAGCATAGAATAACCTATTTTCTAATAAAAAAATATAAAATACTCAATCTTGTCTAAATATTGGTACTTCTATTGTATTTAAAAACTATAGCTTTAATTGCTATGATCATTTCAAAATTATAAATAACCAAAATTTGATTATTTATAATTTTTAAACGCTCATTACTCATTTTAAACTATTTGCTAGATAACACCTTTGTCCACTTAACCCTTCAATTGATAAGTTCTTTTACTGATATTTTATATCAGATCAGAATTATATTATTGTTTTCCAGCAACTTTTCCATTTTACTGATAAACCAGTCTCTAGGAATCTTGAGATTTTATGCAACAAATTCCACTCAAATGCTTATGGTGACCTGTGGTTGGAGTACACCTAACAAATCGCAAATAAGAACAAGAAATCCTATTGAAAGAAGTTATGGTGTACGGAAACGAAGATTTCCTGTTTTGGCACATGGAATGTAAAGTTGGCCACCGCATTTTAAAACTTGGATTAGACCAAACATGTCAGACAAGAGGCTGACAGTCTTTCTATTAATCCAGAGATAGCCCCAGACATTTCAAACATTATCACCGGGTTTGCCAATGCTAAGAATAGAAGAATTCCTTTTTGTTTTAAGATTTCATTCATAACTATTTCTATTTACTACCGTACTTATTTTACTACAAATGAGGCTATGACCCCCTCTCCCCCAAAGACATTGGACCACATCTAGTTTTAAGTCATTACCACCTAAGTCGACACATACTGACCAGATCATATTCAGTAACCACCCTCCAAACCAACATGAGCATGTTACAGAGCGATCAAAGATATGTGTGGGTCAAGTTTTTACGACTTCAGATAAAACCTGACACAAACCAGAGATTCAAAAACCATCCGACAATGTTACATTTTGAAGTCACATGAGTTCTTTTTAAGTATTAGTTTAAACAGAGTATCATTTTAATATATTTCACCGACACGGTTTAAGAAAAAATCGCCGAAAGCTTCAACTGAAAATAGACCAAGGCCGAAAGCATATTTAAGACATTTTCTACGATACGAAAATCACACAAAACCAAAGCACAACGATCGATAAAATTCTAACACATTGGAATTTCCTTTGAACGAGAATATTTCTATGGACTTGGAATATGAAATATAAAAAAATAAGATTTTAACTAAAGGTAAAGACAGGAAGAGCAAGAAGGCCAAGAACGATGACAAGATTTTTTTTTTTTTTTTTTTAATAATATTTATTCATGACCATAGATACAAAGTCTTTCAGTCACATACATAAATGAACTAATAATATGGCTATTTTAATACACTAAGATTTACCTACTTTTATACACTTTACACATTTTACAACAATACACTATCTTAGGTACTATTCCTATTTTATTCATGTTTATTTTTTTAATTTTTGTCTAAAACTAAACTGTACTACTAGAGTCTGTCAAGCGAGTCGAGTCCACAACCATTTTACTGATTTCTTATAATGGCAATACTATTATCTGTCAAACAGATTGTCACAATTTCTGTTCTAACCTCGAAGCATTCCGGTTTTTGTTGAATTTTTTAATGTTATAATGCCAAAACCTATTAAAAGTAGTGTCAGGAGCCTGCTGTTTACAATGATTAATAAATATAATCATGTAAAGATTGAATCTGATGACGTGTTAACAGAAAAACGACGACTTTTGGATGAAATTGTTTCAACAACAGGTAGGTTGGCTACAAAATGTTGATACTTTTAGCACAATTGTCTAATTTTGTTTATTTTACTATGATGTGATCACGATTTCGGTTTTGGTTTAGATTCAGACGTCGTATACATGACATTGAATCTCAATGGGGCACCTATAAGTGAAAAGTATTATAAGAGATTGTTGTCATCTTTTTTCAGCCACCTTGGATGATGAATTAATAAAAAGCACAATTGATAATTTAGTTAAGAAAGTCATAGCCATAGATGAGAATAAAAAAATGAAATCTGAAACAGACTATTTGACAAAAATTGCTGCTATGACAGGTTAGTACAGATTTATTTGTTTACATTGTTTGCATTTTCTACAAATATTATCATAAAATTTGTGCGTTTGATACTGAACTGACATATTGAACTTTCAGATTTAAGTGTGAAAACACTGCGAAGAATTAAAAAAGAAGGTGCTATTAACCAAGGCGAGTGGAACACACCGGGGAAAAAACGTCCACGACAGCCAACTGTAGCCAATCTGGATAATTTTGACTTATCAGCCATACGCAATAAAATTAATGAATTTTACTATGTGAAAAAGCAAGTTCCAACTCTACGAAGTTTGCTTGCAGATTTAAGAGAGTCAATTGGATTTACTGGATGTCATGAAACATTGAGACAATTATTACTCAAAAATGGATTTGAATTCAAAAAAAATAAAAATGAGAGATCTCTTCTTATTGAAAAGTATGAACTAGCTGCATGGCGACATAGGTATCTCAGAGCTATTGATGAAAAGCGGAAACAAGGAAAATTAATAGTTTATCTTGATGAGACCTATGTCCACCAAAATTATAAAGTTAAAAAATCATGGCAAGGGCCATCAACAAGCGGTGTAATTGACAAAATATCGTCAGGCAAAAGACATATTGTTGTTCATGCTGGATCCGAAAAAGGTTTTGTTCCCAATGCATTATTGGTATTCAGTACTAAATCAAAAATGGCAGATTATCATGATGATATGAACAGAAATAATTTTATGAAATGGTTACGTGAAAAATTAATACCCAATTTAAGTCAGCCCAGTGTCATTGTTATGGACAACGCTAGCTACCATGTAACACAAATAAATAAGCCACCATCTATGAATGATTTAAAGGCTGACATTCAGAAATGGCTAACTGAAAATGGAATTCATTATGAAGAATTCTTTACAAAGGCTGAGCTTATGTGCCTTGTGAATGAACATAAAACAACTCCAATGTATGAAGCTGAAGAATTTTTGAAACAACATGGCCATGAGGTTTTGAAACTTCCGCCATATCATTGTGACCTGAACGCAATTGAACTCATATGGAGTTTGGCTAAAAGAAAAAAAAAGCCAGCAAAAACTTAGGGATTCCAGGTAAAGAAATGGAGAACCTTATAAAAGAATGCTTTAATAGTGTCACAGCCAATGATTGGAAAAAATGCACAGATCACACTATTAGTGTCGAAAATAAGTATAAAGTAAGAGACAGGATATCCGAAACCGAGTTGGAACCCTTCATCATTTCTGTGCGTAATGATTCTACGACAGTGATTTCTCATTTGAAGGCATTGAATTTCTTGATTCTGATTTTAGTTCTGATGAATAAATACGTACATTGAAATGCTTTTTTTTTAATTTATCCCAAGTAATTTTTTTATCAAAATTCAAGTATCAACAAGTTTTCATATCAGTGTTGACACCTGAAAGATTTTTGAATTTGCCGCCTTTTTCATGGGACTAGACTCGCTTGACAGACTCTATGTTTAACATAAATTATTTTTTTTTTACCGTATTACAAATGTATTTGTACAACGCATTAAAATAGTTCTTATTTATTAATAAGTCCTGAACGTGGCGGGGAACACTTTGTTGACGTTCACTGTCACTGAATTGACTGTTACTGTCAAAAATATCACTCACTAAAATCAACCGTTGAATATTAAAACTTGTGCATTGTAAAATAATATGGTTCAGGTCAGCATCTTCAGATCCGCAGTGATGACACCGGCTATTGTCATATATATGGATTCTGTTCAGGTGGGCTGGTGTCAAACAATGTCCCAGTCGCATACGTGTTATGGTAGTGATAAATCTTCTAGTGATGTTTTTGAGGTTATGGTACCAAGGTTTTATTGGTAATTCTTTCTGTATACTAGCATACCACTTGCCTTTTGTTTCCAGGGTTATATTCCAGTAGTCCTTCCACAACTGTCTGTTCGACTCCTTAAAAAGGTTGTAGTAATCAGTAAAAGGAACCTTTAGGAAGTCCGATTGGTCTTCATCATGGTCTAAGCGAGTTGCAGTGTCAACTACTTCATTTCCAGGAATGCCACTGTGTGAAGGTACCCATACAAATTCTATGTTTATAGTCTTATCATTTAATTCTCTAATCTTATGTCTAATATTATAAACTATATAATTTAACCTAAAAGATAAATTTACATGTTTTAAAGTAGATAAAACACTCTTGGAATCAATCTCACTATCAGTATATTATTTACATTATTTACGAAACTATTCACATGCTGAAGTGCACAATAAATTGCATAGCTTTCTGCAGTAAAAATGCTACATGTTTCATTTAATTTAATGCATTTAGTCAAATCTAATTGTGGATAATAAAAAGCCGCTTTGACACAATGATTTGCTTTAGACCCATCTGTGTATATGATGTAATGATCTGGTTTATTATCTTTAAATTGTAGAAATTCAAATTTATTATGCACAGTGTCTAAATGTATGATTGTAGAACTATTAATAAGGCCAAAATAAGTATTTTTATATACAGGCCAAATATCATATTTAATAACACCTTTTGAATTTTTTTGTACATATTTAAATATTGTTGGAATTTCAAGCAAAGTTCTACTAACCAGAGAAGAAGCAGAGATAGTATTGGATGATATTGATTGGAAGATTTCAGGATGTATTATAATTTTCTTAACAAAAGGATTATTATTCAATGATAGGACTTTTAAGAAAAATCTCTCAGCCAACATCAACGCATCAAGGGAGGTATACATGTCTCAATTTCTAATGAATTAATAGGTGTAGAGCGCATAGCGCCACAAATAAGTCTCATTCCCATGTTTTGGATGACATCTAATTTCTTAAGTAAGGTGTCATTGGCATTCATATAAGCTAAACTGCTATAATCAAAATGGCTTCTCACTATACTTTTGTATAACATACTCATAATTTTGGGGTCAGATCCCCATAAAGTTCCGACTAAATGTCTCAATATATTGATGCCATTTAGTGCTTTCTTTGCTATGTGCTTGATATGTTCATCAAATTTTAACTTATCGTCAATAATAACCCCTAGGACAGGGGTTCCCAATTTTTTTTGGCCAAGGAATCCTAATTGATTATACTTTTCCTAGCGGAACCCTACTTTGATAACTGGAAATTTACCTACCTTAAAATAGGTATAAATGAAAAACAATAAAGTTTTCATGAAATTATTTTATACATTTACTGTGCATATGTAAGTAGGTACATAAAAAATTAAAAAAATAAACATAAAAACACGTTTGTGAATTTAATGTGATGAATGAAATTTTTTTACATATTTTTTTAAAATAGCATTAAAATTAGGCTTAATGTCCGACAGTTGAATGCGAAGATCTGGAGCTGCATCCAGTCTATTTCTGTACTTGCTTTTGGTGTAAGCATATGCGGAAAAACCAGTCTCGCATCGGTAAGTCGTCACAAACGGTAACAGTAATGTTATGGCTCTATTAGCAATTTCTGGGTATTCATCTTTGAGTCCAATCCAAAAGGCGTTTAAATCAAAAGTTCCTTCTTCGAACTTTTGTTTTAGCGTTGATGAAAATTTAATATCAATCAAATTCTCATACTCTGACACCGACAGCATCGAAGGTTTGGTGTAATTTACAAACGGATTCTGCACCCAGTTCATGTCCTGCAACTGCTCCGGAAAATACTCATGCAAAGATTTTGTAAGGCTTGTCAAATGCTCATGTATATTATTTTCCACGTCTGAAGATACCCGCAGCTCATTTTCTTTTAGAAAGTCATTTAATATTGTGAAACATTCATAATTATGTTTTTCAACACATTCAATCCAAAACGCAAGCTTGTTTTTCAGTGAAGACATTTTATCATTTACTGTAAATTTTGTTGTAGCTCGTCCCTGTAATGCTTTGCAGATTACGTTGAGCTTATCGAATATATCAGCTAAATAAGCCAATTGCATCAACCATTGCTCATCATGCAGCAGTTCAACAAGCTTATTAACGTGTGCAGAAACAGGTTGTTTGTTAAAGAATAACTTAAGCTCGTCGCGCAATTCAAACAGCCTTAATAGAACTCTTCCTCTTGAAAGCCATCTTACTTCCGTGTGAAGAAGAAGTGTTTGATGCTGACTTCCTATATCCTCACACACTTTTTTAAAAAGCCTCGACTGGAGTGGACGTGATTTAACATAGTTTACAATTAGTACTGCTTGGTCGAGAACTGTCTTGAGCTCGTATGGCATTTTTTTTGCGACAAGGGCATGGCGATGTAAAACGCAGTGACTGCTACTACATTTAGGTGCAACCTCCTTGATTCTCGTTACAGTACCTTTTATTTTGCCAACCATAGCTGCCGCTCCATCACTACACACGTCAATACATTTGTTCCAATCAATATGGTGCTTAGTCATGTAACTATCGATAACTTTAAAAATTTCTTCTCCGGTTGTGTTAGTTTCTAAAGGAGTACAAAGAAACAAATCCTCTTCAATAGATCCTCCAAAGGGATATCTCACAAAAACAAGCAATATTGATAACCCAGCGACATCTGTACTTTCGTCCAGTTGCATTGCAAACATCTCGCTGGTCGCCAATCTACTAATTAATTCATCTTGAATATGTTCAGAAATCTTATGAATTCGATCAGAAATGACGTTATTTGAACACTGAACTGCTGACACTTTCTTTGCTGCTTCTTCTCCAAGTACACAGGTGACAATTTCTGTCATACATGGTTTTAATAAATCCTCTGCAATCGTGTGTGGTTTACCAGCACGAGCGATTTTGTAACTTAGCAGAAATGATGCCTCTGTTGCATTTTCATTATCGGTCTTTACAAATTTTTGTATAGCAGCTGCACCACTCCTACGTACTTTTTTGTGTCTTTCAAAAAAGCTGACGCTTTTATCTTTCAGTTCTGGGTGGTTCGTGTCAAGATGTCGTTTAAGCTTTGCAGGTACCAGTGAGCTATTACTCATTATTTTGTTGCAAATGACACATTGTCCATCCGGGTTCTCAGTCATTCCCGCAGGAACGAATCCAAAGGACAAGTAAGATTCGTCGTATATTCTTTTTTTTGAAGAAGTTTTCTCCTGAGTTGCATCTCTTTTGGTGATTGTATGTTGTAGATTCTGTCCGGCACTAGGGTCTTGTGTATTTAGCATACCCTGAAATGAATTGACAAACAATGATAATAACCATAGCAATACGTACAATGTAGTATCAAAGTGAGCAAACGATCTGCTTGTTCGGAATAGGAGAGCTGACGAACTAAAAGAGCGAACTAGTTTGCTAAGGATCCGCGAACTAAATTGAGCGATCCCGGTCGCGGAATGCGCAAGTCTAATCAGTAAATAACTTATATCACAGTAAATTACCCAAATAATTGTAAAAATTAACGAAAAAAAAACCCTTTACCGTTAATTTTATTTTTAACTTTTTAGTGTATTTTTCCCAAAGATGGAGTTGCATATTTACGCAAACCAGGATACTCATCAACGATCAAATCAAACGAGTCTAAACTCGATCAGGTTGCGTCGTTTAATAACAGAGTTCCTATGGCCACTTTCCAGCTCCATCATCAGACCCTGGTTACAACATAGTGTCAAAGTACTTGTCAAGACGAATCAAACGAACCCAAACTCGATCAGGTTGCGTCGTTTAATAACAGAGTTCCTATGGCCACTTTTCAGCTCCATCATCAGACCCTGGTTACAACATAGTGTCAAAGTACTTGTCAAGACGAATCAAACGAACCCAAACTCGACCGGGTTGCGTCGTTTACTCACGGAGTTCCTATGGCCACCTTCCAGCTCCATCACCAGATCAGCTCCATGTCTAATAATATTGCATTATCGTTTGGATCATACATGCATGCAAAATTTCAGCTCAATCGGAAACCGGGAAGTGGATCAAATTTAACTTGCAAGATTCGATTAACGACAACGGGACAGGTGAAACTAAATAAAAGCTTGTAAAAAAACTTATGTAGGTATAACTTTTTTACCGACGAACCAGGAACATTTTCTGAAATATTTTCAGTGCACACTGCTGGTGGCTCTGAATCTAATGATGAATCCGAAACACTTATGCCACTTGTGAGGCGCCCCGTTTTGAGCCAACTTTCCATTTTGAACTACCTACAATAAAAATAACACGTGAATATATCTCTCGTATTTTATTTCGAAAATGTGTCTACAAATAAACAAACACATTGTGACTTACCAGTAAACATCGAAAATTCCAACAACAGGTATTTTTGTACTGCAGCTATTCACTACTAATTAAATAATAATTAAATACGTGTGCTCTTTTCGCGGTCTAGACCGGTATAATCCGCCCCGCTCGCCGCGCCGTAGCCGACGGCGCTGCAACGCGGGCGCGCGGGGTGGGGAGGGCTGTGCGCGCTGTACTACTCCGCCCGCACGCCCTGCCCCTCTCTCGTGCGTAAACAAGTCGGTGCGCGCGAGTAACGTTGGTCACAAAACGTGTGACAATATTTTTTACGGAACCCTTGCGGTCTTTCCACGGAACCCCAGGGTTCCGCGGACCACCATTCGGGAACCGCTGCCCTAGGAATTTATGTTGTTTGACTATTGGGATTTCAACATTATTATATAAAATTTTTACATTTTTATGAGCATTTAAATTTTTATTGACAATTAAAACTGAACTCTTGTCTGGATTAATTTCTAATTTAAGTTTATTATGATAATAAATGTACAATTAATTTAAAGCCTTATTGATATTAGCCATAGCTATTTCTATATTTTGATGTATGCTATACAAAAGCAAGTCATCTGCAAATTGCAAGATATTTACATCTGGTGTGTCTACATATTTTAATATTTCAGAAGTGTAAATGTTATAAAGTAAAGGAGACGAAGTTGCCCCTTGCATTGTGCCTTTGTTGACAGACTTAGGTCCCAAGTCGAATTCATCAATTATGTTATATAAACATCTACCTCTAGTGTTATCACTATGGCAGCCAAAGGCTATGTTATGAGCATTAAAATCGCCCATTATTATACATGGTTTGGGTATGTTATTGATTAGGATCCATGTGTCACCATGGAAAAGTAAAGTAATAGGATTTTATTGTCTGGTGATGGCACGGGAGTCTCGGGGCTCACTCCAGATATTAATATTAATTTAAACTAGGAAGTGAGACAACAGAAGGTACCATTAACAATTTTGTTAAACCTACCAACATCAAGGTACCTTCTTGCACTCATTTAAATATTAAAAAAGGGCCTCAGCAGAACACCTTAAAATTATTCCACCAAAATATCCAAGGCATTTCTTCCAAATTATTAGAAATTGAATTAATTTTAGAAAGAAGTATGTTTGATATTATTTGTTTTACTGAACATTGGCTAAAGGATTACCAAATGCTTATTAATTATGAGAACTATGCGGTGGGTAGCTGTTTTAACCGTAAATCTATGCTGCCTGGAGGTTCCCTAATATTATTGAAAAATTGTGTTAAATATAAGCAACGTAATGACATAGTAGGTCTCTCGGCGGAACATTGCGTCGAACTGTCTTGTGTTGAGCTAGATAAGCATGTAATTGTGTGTGTGTACAGACCCCCAAATTATCAAAACTTTTCCTTATTTGAATCAATAATGGAAGATGTCCTGGCAAAAGTTGCAGCCAGTGATAAACCTATAATTATTTGTGGTGATTTCAATATCAATATTTTAGAAGAAAATTCTAATAGCAGTCGATTATTAAATCTTTTCAAGTCATTTGACTTGACTAACATTTTTATTGAACCTACGAGAGTCACTTCATCTTCTGCTACTTGTATAGATAATGTTTTCTGCAATTGTGATTACTTAGATAAAGACATAGTAAATTGTTTGCCATCTGACCATAGCGGACAAACTGTAACTTTTAGGTGTAACATACCATTGCAAAAAGTTCAGATTCAATTTAGACCTATAACTACTAATAATTTAAAGAGGTATAATATTTCCCTACAGAACAAGTTAAGTGTTATGAGCCATCATATGGACGATATTAATATAAATCAATTGTATGATAATTTCTTTTCACACTGAATTTAACAAAACTTTTGAAAAGAAGACAAAATGTATTTGCTCTAAATTTATATTTAGTGATTGGGCAACTAGAGGTATCAGAAAAGTAGGGAAAGACTATTTGAGCTTTATGGCCTTAAGCCTTATATAAACTCTGAAAGTTTTAACAAGTATGTTGCTAAGTATTCAAAAATTTTTAGAAATACATGCAAGGTTGCCAAAGCCTTGCACATTAGCAACAAGATCAAAACAGCAGAAAACAAAATTAAGACAGTTTGGAAAGTCATAAATAACGAGACTAACAGGAAGAAAATAAGTAACACTAGCTACACATTAGATACAGCATGTGGTCCTAAAAGCTCTAATCAGGAAGTAGCTCATGAGTTTATAAATTTCTTTACCGATATACCATTAAAAACTACGGAGGCTCTTAATTCCTCTCCTGAAGTCTCAATTGGTTTATTAAAGGCGAATGTGTCTGACTGCCCGGCTGAATTTAAATTTAAACACATAAACCCTATGATAGTTATTAAAGCTTTCCGGCAAATAAAAGTCAAACTGACCGAAGATCTTTGGGGAATGTCTATCAAAGTTTGTACATCCATAGTTGAGACTATAGCACCATACTTAGCTTTAATTTTTAATTTGTGTGTAGATCAAGGAGTTTTCCCGGACTTAATGAAATACAGTAAAGTCATACCTCTGTTTAAATCCGGAGATAGTAAAGATACAAATAATTATAGACCTGTATCCGTGTTGCCAGTTTTTAGCAAGGTGTTTGAAAAGGTAATGCTAAATCAAATGCTCAATCATTTTAACACCAACAGAATCTTACACGATCAACAGTATGGTTTCACCAAGGGACGTTGTACAACTGACGCCGGTGTAACCTTATTAAAGCACATATTTACTGCGTGGGAAGAGTCCCAAGACGCCATTGGAATTTTTTGTGACCTCTCCAAAGCATTTGATTGCGTAAATCACGACACATTACTTTTGAAACTTGAGCATTACGAACTAGGGAAACTTGCACTTAGTTTGGTAAAATCTTATTTGAGTGATAGACAACAACATGTGCAAATAAATGGTGTTAATTCACAGGGTTTAAAAGTAAAAATGGGGGTACCGCAAGGCTCAATATTGGGTCCTTTCCTCTTTCTAGTATATGTAAATGATCTCCCCTATTTATTGAAAAACCAACAACAAAATATGGTGTTATTCGCTGATGACACTTCCCTAATTTTTAAGATAAATAGACGGGCCCAAAATCTAGATGACGTGAATAATGCCCTACTTCAGGTCCATAATTGGTTCACAGCAAACAATTTAGTGTTAAATGAAAAAAAAACGAAATGCGTAAGATTTGCTTTACCGAATGTTAAAAGTAGCGATTGTGATATAGTATTGAATAAAGAGAAACTTGAATTTGTAGATAAAACTGTTTTCCTGGGGATTACGCTTGATTCAAGGCTACAATGGGGTTCTCATTTAACATCTCTTGCGGGGCGGCTAAGTTCAGCAGCGTATGCTATAAGAAAAATCCGTCAATATACTGATGTAGATACCGCTAGACTGGTCTATTTTAGTTACTTTCATAGTATTATGTCTTATGGCATTTTAATGTGGGGACGGGCTGCAGACATTGAGTCTATATTTATTCTGCAAAAAAGAGCCATCAGAGCCATATATAATCTTCGTAGGCGCGATTCTCTAAGGGAACTGTTTAAGGAAATTAACATCATGACGCTACATTGTCAATACATCTACGAAAACATAATGTATGTAAGAAAAAAATCTACATCTTTTTAATAAAAGAGGTGACAGACACAGTTACAGTACTAGAAATAGAGACCAATTAGTTCAGCCAGGCTTCAGACTCGCTAAAGTAGACTCATCTTTCATGGGGTACTGTTTGAGATGCTATAATAAAATTCCACAAAGTATTCTTGAACTGAATGAAACGAAATTTAAAACATGCATTAAACGCACACTATGTAAGAAAGCATATTACAAGTTGGACGATTATATCACTGATAAAAATGCTTGGCTCAATGCCGGTCCTGCTCCACAAGAACAGGGGCGCCTAAATTGATAGCATTAAATAGTATTGTTGGAGCTGCTGAAGATTGTACAACTATCTTTGCATTGTATAGATTCAATCTCTTTTGTATTATATAGCCGCCTAGCCCATATTGTGTGAGTACTATGTACTAGAAAGCTGTCACTCGCTGGAAACCTGCGTCTTTTCTTCACTTGAATGTGCCCTGGCAGTTAGGAGTATGTCATGCTCACTCAAATGTCTCGCTGATGGTGGCACGTGTGTCGGATCATTTAGTTCCCTTCAAAATGGTTGAGTTGAATGGTGCTGATACATGCGTCATGTTCGTGAACGGGCGCTGTCAGTTGTGACTGGTCATCTCTTATTTGCCACGGCTTATTCGAATTTATTATTTTATTTTTGAATTGTTTTTATTATGGACACTTTTAACGTACACATCTTGCTGCATCGTTCTCACATAATGTACCATCTCAAAATGAATGATGTAACCAAGGTTTTCTTAAAGTATTCTGATTTAAAAGAGTGTCCATGGAGTTTCTTGCCCGTTCTTCTCCATAGAGATCTACGTTAGGGAATGGGCAACTACAGTACTTTCACAGTTTTTGTGCCTTGTGACTGGGACTGTAGCTATATTTTACTGTTGCCTTTGTTTCGACAATTCAAAAGTGCCTGTAACTGGCCTACTTGAAATAAATGCTTTGATTTTGATTTTGATTAGGGCTTTTAACTTGGTTGAGTCAAATCTAGTACTGGGTGGGCTGTATACACAGAGTATAGCTATTGTACCACATTGTGTTTCTATAGTGATACATAGGTTTTGTATTGATTTAGAGAAATTTGTATTAATTAATTTGTATTTTAAATGATGATTCACCAAAATAGCAACTCTTATGGGTATTGCAGGAATTTTTGTAAATTAAATTGTATGAAGGAAAGTGTGGAATAGTGGAATTAGGCTTTAACCATGTTTCATTGAGTAAACAAATATCAATATTTTTTTCAATTAACAAATTCTGTAAAAGACTCTTTTTACTCTGTAAGCTTTGTATATTAAACTGTTAAATATTTATGTAACTGTCCATTAAATTAAATTTGATAAAAATATGTCTTTTATTTTCTTATTAGTGATTGGACCGTCATCATCAGTCTTATTGCCTAATGAAATAAGATACTTTACAACTGCATTAATGATTATGTCATTTTTAGCAATCTGCTTAATGTCAAAAGTATCATTGCTTTAAACTTTTTCTGAATGTTTAGGTAGGGAAGGAAAAGTTTTATCTGTAAAGGAAGGGGGTAAACTCACAGCAGTGGCATAAGATTGTTGACGAAATTTGGCCTTTTTTTCTTCCATTTTTTGTTTTTTAACAGGACAATCTCGTGAAATGGCAGTTGATACACACTACCTCTTCAACATCACATTCCTTATATGAGTGTCGACCAGCACAAGAGAAGCAGTGTTGTTCACCTCTACAAATCTTAGCAGAATGGTTAAATTTCAGACATTTATAGCATTGTAATAGTGGAGGTATATAAGCTTTGACTTCATATCGAAAAAGTCTTATGTAGGCATATTGTGGGAGAGATGAGGAAGCAAAAGTAACAGCAACAGTGTTGAGAGGAATTAATTTTCCTTCAACTTTTCTCATAAATCTTTTAATTGATATCACTTCGGCATCACATACTATATTTTTATATATTTCTTCATTCGATAGGTCTTTGGGTACGAACCTTAACACTCCAATTTTTTCAGTGAGATAAGATGGGATAAAAGCTTTCATCTTGTTTTTCCATAAAAAGTCTTCCATTTTAAGAAAATTGTTGGCAGCTGCTGCTTTTCTGAAGGTAATGCCAATTTAGTGTGCATTTATTCTGTGCACTCCTAAAACTCCTTTTACATGGTCTGCTATCAAGTTAG
Source organism: Noctua janthina (assembly GCA_963576755.1). Lineage (NCBI taxonomy): Eukaryota > Metazoa > Arthropoda > Insecta > Lepidoptera > Noctuidae > Noctua > Noctua janthina. The sequence continues at coordinate 15,256,293 of OY755061.1, forward strand.
TGAGCGTTACGGGGTTCTTATTGACTAGCTTCTCCTGTTCAGTAGATTCTACATAAACAGTAAATTCGGAATTGCCGTTTTCTAGGAATAGTCGCTTGTAATTTGGTTTTGTAAATATTTAGTACTTATCCCGATCTGAATTTTCGTCTGCATTGGTATCTTCGTATCTTCTTTTTTTTGTTCCCCCTGGGTCCTCACCCTGACTTTGAGGACTCATCGTTTAAAATGGGTTCGCTCAGTGAAAATTTTGAGTAATTCTACACTTTTGTAAGCAAAAATTTAATTAATTCAAAATTTGTGCAAATCAAAATTACCGCCTCGTTTGACTTCCCGCCAAAAAGTCCACGAAGACAAGTTTTTTTTTTTTAATAATATTTATTCGTGACCATATACAGTCTATATGCAGTAGTGTGTACGGTGCGTCACCTGCTGGAACTGCTATTGTTTTTTTTTTTTTTTTTAAAGGTGAATCAACGCCATTAATTACGTTTCTCCAAGAAGAATTTCAATTGCAAATTATTAACAATCCAAGAGAACCTCCCGCCAGATACGGAACAACAATAGATGCTGTATTTATTAGATATCTTGATAATGTTATGTCCAATACTTTTGTAACATACTTCAGTTACCATCGACCAATTGTCACAGTAATACCGTCCTCAGAGGCAACATCGAATATAACTATTACCGAAGTCACTGATTAAACGAATTAAGTAGTCACGATTTGAAATAAATTCGTAAATTTTTGTATTTAATGAAAATAAATGTTTATTCAATAAATAGTCATCGTTATCTGGAAAAAAAATCGTAATATTTTATTTTATCATTATGACATATTTAGTTCCTATCACAATCTGTTCTTTTCTGCATATTACTTTTACAAAATAATGTCGATGTTTCACATCTGCCAGGCGTCCCGTGACGGCTCAGATTTTTTTAACAGTAGCTACACTTTTTAACCACTTTTTCCATAATTTTATTGAAAATTTCAACCATTCACACCAATTTAAAAAATCAACAACCATGAACAATCAGTAGTCGATTTCAAAAATTGCGTTCAGAAATACAAAATCGTGTTCAAATGACTGTTGAGCAGGCATTTGAGTGGTGTTGCCAGTTAAAATTATTTTAGCAATGTCGAGCTGTTTCTGCCAAGTCCAAACGTGATTTTAAGGTGTAAGCAATACGGGACATAAAATAGTTTTACACCCACCGAAAAAATATGGGCCTGGATTTCCCGCAATTCTTCGATTTTTGTCATTCCCCACGCTCTCCCCGCATATAAGCATAAGTATAATCAGCCTATTAATGTTCCCACTGCTGGGACGCAGGCCTCCTCTCTATGAGAGGGAATGGGCACAATCCACCACGCGGGCCCAGTGCGGGTTGGTATATGTCACATGTCTTCGAATTTTTTGGTTCTAGGACATGATGGTTTCCTCACGATGTTTTCCTTCACCGTTTTGACAGCAGTGGTGATAAAATAACTTACACAAAGTAATGTGCCTGGCTGGGTTCGAACCCACGAGTTACTGTTCGTAAGTCGGTCTCCACCAATGGGCCACCGCTGCTCTCCTCGCGCTAACCCTCAATTCCCCGCAAATCGGGGATTTTTCTTGCAATTGGCAGCACTGATTCAATCCGAATATCCGATTAGCCGAACGAACCAAAGAGTGAAGTAAACTCCGCTATATACAGGGTTACCAACTCTCAAAAATATTTACCCCAAAAGTTAAACTCAAATTCCCCTAAAATACCACAGTAACTTGAAAATCCCCCTAAAAAAATATAAAAAAGTACACTTTATATTTTGTAACATTCTTCATTAATAAATTAATAAATTGAAAAAATGTAAATCACTAAGTTGGGAACCTAGTAAAAGATATTGTAATATCAGGTTTCTGAATTTTCCCCAAATACTAATATTATTACCCTCAAAATAATATATTTTGCAACTCAGGAAGTGACAACTCAGGAGATAAAAAAATAATATTGATTGACAAAATGGGCGTGACACACGCATACTTGCAGCGCTCACCACCACACATATCTGCCTGCGCTATAGATCGCCCGCTTTAATGAGTCCTCCGCCTTGGCGCATCAAAGGCACTTTAAGCGTCCACAAAGTCCTAACAATATCCCATAGGTTATTTGCTTTGAAATAACCACAATCCACGTAGGTATTACGATACTAATTGAACCAACACGTGATCAACCTTCTGAATATTCCATTTAAATTGATACCTTCGCGAGGACTCGTTAAAGTGGTTGGTATATAGAGTAATATATCTCTTGATTAAACCTAAAGTGCAGGCCACACCGCCAGCTAGCGAGCGCCGGGCGAGGCATTGCATCGTTTCACCTCTTTTGATACTGTTGTCCACACCGCGAACTAAGTGCCGAAACGACGTATGAAAAAAGGCTCGCTCGCTTGCTGGCGGTGTGGCCCAGGTTCGGACTGGGCCGGAAGGGCCCAGGTGGCTTTTCAAAGCCGGGGCCCGAGACTGGATAATGGTAGATGGGATGAAATCGGAAAATAATGATATATACAAATTAATAATTATAAACGATATATATTGTTAGGTACCTAAGTGCAGTTCCAATTATATTCCAAAAATATTACAAATATGAAGCTAGCAAATCAACATTTTTTAAAAAGAAAACTTTCAGCTAGCTTTTTATATCTCGTAAACAATGTGAAATGTATTATAGACTATTAACTAAAATAATTAGGCTCTCCTTTCCTGCCCCCGTAACATAACCACCGTAGATAGTGCAAAGAAAGCTGTCATTGTGTCGACACAATCTGTCATTTTGTCAATTTTTCTGCCTTGTCTACGGTGGTCATGCTACGGGGGCTGACAAGTAAGCTTTTCTTTAGTTCTTTTATTGAGAAATAGATGTTATTTAGTCGACATAGGGACACAATGTTAAGAACAAAGCATCCTAAAGCGAGCTCGAAAATTTTACCACCCTGCCTACGACATGCTAGAATTATTTGAACCCTTCATACAGGACTTACTTGGTCGACTCACATACAAAGCCAAGATGCAAAAGGATATAAGCTAAAGAGTGATCGAAGTGAATTCGAAATTTTTTGACACCTTGCCTTGGACAGGTTAGAATTGTTTCGATCATTCATACAGAAGTTACTTGGTCCACTTTTTGTCAAACCCAAGATTTAAGAGAAAGTAGTGAAATTTTGATCACCCTACCTACCTCGGATAGGTTAGGATAAAATTGTTTAGACCTACCGGATACTTGGGCGATTTATAGATAAAATAAAGATTCAAGATAAAGTAGGCTGCAAGAGCGAGCGAAGCGAGTTCGAAAATTTTAACATCTTGCCTCGAATAAATTCAGATATGTAAGAGATCAAAATGTCTACAAGCTCTATTTTTGCAACCTTGTGTATGTATGCCATTATTGCCTAATAAGGTCTCGGGGCAAGGGCTCCTAATTTCTATACCGGTCGATCACGTGAAAATCCAATAGGAGTACCAATCCACAGGGTAGTATAAGTATAGGTAATATGAGTACTCAGAGGCTCATTTTTAATCTTAAAAATTTTAGTTTGACAGTGATTCTACTATACGCTACAATTAATTACTACTTACTAATTCTGTGGTATCAGGCAGAATACGTTTATAAAAACTTTTAAAAATCCTGAGCCGCGGGCCCCCGCTATGCTACCTACTGCCTGGTTTCCGGCAAACCCCGCAAACCAGGTCCGTGGGGACCCACATAGGCTGGGGCCCGGCTGGCAATCGCCACCCTGACTATATGGTCAGTCCGACCCTGGCGTGGACTGTGCTTAATGATATCAGAATAAACTTGGGAAGATTAGTCTGATATCATTAGATTTACATTTGCAGAAAATTCCGAACTTTGCTTTCTTTTGAATGTGCTGTATGATTTTGATATTTTCGTAAGGGCAATTCATAAAACGTGGTCGGTGCTAAAATTTAAATCATAAAAACTATATGGTTGTTTCACTGAGCACACTGAGCTAAACTTCGGACTTGTCCTAAAACGTATGGCAACCCATTTCATGGCGAATTTATTTCCCTAAGAACGACGTTTTTTCCCCAATTTACCAACACTGGTGACATTGAGATAGAAAAAACATGGAGGCGCCGCTATTAATATTCTATAGATACATTTGCTTATACAAATATGAGTAAAAAACGGTACAGAATGTGAAATATCGTTTTCTTTCATTCTTTCTAACGCAGTAATCGTATTTGATGAAAGAGACAACAATATTTCAGTTGTTGCTCATAATGGCAACATTTTGTTGTTACGAGTCACACAGTTGTAGGTAAGTGCCGTATCCGCCATATTAAGCGACGAGTTTTGTGGTAGTTCTGCCGTCAAATGGTTGTTTTCTTTTTGTTTTATTGAGATTTTTATTTATTTATTTATGTACACACAAAACACTCAACAAGACATAACATTAAGATAGAAGAGCACAAAGGTACTGCTTATTTCATGCGAAATCTCTTCCAGCAGACCTGCGAGAGGAAAGTAGGATTAGAAATGTAGACACAGTGTGTAGAAAAGACAAACAAAGTTATACCTACATAAAATAAACATACATACACATATAAAATAAATACTTGTACTGTAAATATATACCTAAAATATATATCCAGAATATCACAGTATAGAGGAGAGGTAATGTTCTTTGACTTGCTTTTTGAACAGAAATAAAGCTTTAGAGTCACGAATGTAAGGCGGAAGTGAGTTCCACAAACGTACTGCGTGAACAGAGAAGGAGTTAGAATAGAATTCAGTGAATTGGTGAATTTTTGTGTAAATTACGAGGAGTTTACCTTTAAACCTGCATGTATATGTTGAAAAACAGCAATTCAACATGCCTGTGTGTTGTATTGTGCAGTGTGGTGCAAGAAAGGAGGAAAATCAACCTCAATTGTCTTTGCATAGGTTAGTAGCCGGTTTTCATGCAATAGTACTTAGAGTAATACACTTTCGATGAAAAAATTGCTAAGCGATCGTGAATTTATACCTAAAGTGTTAATATTTGGGTTTATTTCCGTCCAACAGACCTTTTTGTTAATTCATAATTTCATTCGTTTGTTTACAATAATATGTCATAGTGGAATAGTGTTGTACCATAGCCGTCATAGTTTCCAATACTAGTTTCTTCGCTGTGTTGAAACGATATCTGTTCGAGTAACCTTGCCAGCGGCCGGTGGTTCACAGCACCGAGAGACCGTCCCACAGAGTTATAAGATGGTTATACGTAATCCGAAAATAAGACATCAGCATTTTGTTATTTGTTTTAGTTACAAATTATAACAAGTCTAGTCAAATGATTTATTGATAAAAAATGTTATCCTTTTTTGTAGGTTTAAAAATCTAAACCAGAGTTATATTATCTGTATATTTTTAAATTCATGTGTGAATTGTATGATTTAAAGACTTTTTTCCATTCGGATTCTGATCCTGAGCATAACAGTAACCCCAAGTTACTACTCATTAAATCTATAATTAAGATCTTCCTAGATATAAGGTATAGATATCACGGTCAAAGAACATCTGAGAAAGTGTCACATAGACAGTTTTTAAACAAGTTGATACTGTTAAGAAATGAATAGGTAATAACTGCATTTGTGAGCTTACTTTACTAATTAAACGTTTTACTTTCATCATTATCACACCAATAAAAAAAAAAATCTTATTTTATTTTACTCCACCAGTCAGTATGTTAATTATAATAGAAAACATTATCTTCTTCCTATTAGAAGAACTTGTTTTTCACTAGGGTCCGCATACATACCAGAAGCTACAGACCAGATATAAAATAAGCGAAAGCGAAAACGTAATGCATTTAAAAAGCGTTCTTTAATTCTGTGCAGAAAAACCACTTGTAAATTAGTTTTATTCTCGGGTATAAGAAAGTAAGTAAATTTACTCAGATTTTTCTGTCACAACGGACTGTAATTATAATTAAACCGTGATATCTAGTAAGACTGGGTAATACTATTAAGTAGTACTAGTATCGATACTCGTTACAGTAACACATGTTATGATTGACACAACCCTAGCATTGGCAGCCATTTTAATAGACATTCTAGGTTGTAGGTATGCATCTTTTTTTGTAGGTATTTCCAGTTCATACTTTTTATATGTCTATGCTTGGGTGGCATAGTCACAGACAAAGAAACCTTTTTTTCTAATTGAGTTGCCAGCTCTTGGCGTGATTGAAAGTCTGCTCAAGTCTCATAAACAAATCACCCTCAATCGAAAGAACGCAAATTTAAAAAAGCGGTGAAACTTTACAATGCTGGTAACTTTGGAAATCCTGGCCCAATTTCGATGAAACAAAAGCTATTATTATTTGCACGAGTATGCGCATTTGCATCCGATATTTTCAATTTACAGCTGCTGGATGCTTTTTGTAATGGAAAAATGTTGCTGAACTGGCAACTGAAATTCAAAAAGAAAGTGTGTTTTTACGATTATCTGTGGCCTGTGGTATTGGTAATATCGTAATGTCAGAATGTCTCTTTCCGTAGGCTTACTCTCCAAACTAATTTTAATTCCAATCTAATGCCAATCCGATTCCAATGTCAATTTTGCAGTCACGTGATTCGGTACTCTTGAACACAATATTGTCAACATTGGATTGAAATTGGGATTGCCCCGCGATTATTTTGTTACGAGTGAAGTTAGCTATGTTACGGGCCGCAATAGTGTTGTTCAACTCATTACGATAAACCTGTAATAGGGTTTTAAAATGCTTTTTCCTTTAAAAAATAGGTTAATAAATAAATATGATATAAGTAGTGGTTTAATTGTAACATATTAAATTCATTTGTGCGTAAGAAAATGACTTAAATCATAAAGTTAACCATGACTTTGGCTGCATGCGGTAGGATCGTTGCCTACACTACAAAAAAAAAGACGCCGTCAAAGTACTCCAATTTCAAAGTTTAAGTCGAAGTGGTTTTAGTTTGCATTCGAAATGCAAGTTTGTTTATAACATTCACAGATATTGTTCGTAATTGTTGTCCGTTGTTAAAGTTGTGAAAGTTTTATACAAGTGGTAACTGGTAAGTAAACAATTAAACTAACTTTATTATTACTAGTGAAATATTTTTGTTTTGTCAATGTAGTTATTTTCTTGGACTATGTTTTATACATTTATATTATGTAAGACATAATAAAAAAATTCCAATTTCAGTTACAATGACAAATCGTCCCAGTTACGCCCAATTAGAAGCTTTGGTGGAATTCTTGGAGCAAAACACGGGCATTGCTAAAGGTTTGCTCCGGACCGCTCAAGCCCAATTAGAAACAAAGAGGAAATGGGCAAATTTAGCAACCACTTTAAATTCCATCGGAGGAGCATATAAAGATGGTCGTGGCTGGGCTAAGGTACCTAATTTAACTAATGAATTAGGTACTCAGGTATTTAGAATTATTATTTACAGCAATTTCATTAAAATTATTCATGTTTGTAGTATTGGTCTGAGAAGAAATGTGCTCTAAAGAAGACGTGCGCAGGACTCTCAGCTTCAATGAGGCGCACTGGTGGTGGGACAGCAGACAACTTGCCAGCATTGTCTGCCTTAGAAAATAGAATGGTGGTGGTGATGGGTGGACAAGAGTTTGCGACTGGTGATTCAAGATTGACAGTCAATCCATTTCCTCAACCAGTAATATATTTTAATATTTACAATTTTATCATACCTATGATATTTATTTATCTAATAATAATCATTTCATTGTTTCAGACTAGACCTACCGAGCCAGAGCCAGAAGTAGTTTTTAGTGAAGAACAAGACACTGAAATGACTGAAACTAGTAATTTTAGAATTATTTCCCCTATTCCTGGCACGTCACGCGATGACGCAATACCAGCATCATCCACAAGTAAGTCTTTATTCGAATTTGTTTGGGAATGTCAGACAACCCAATATAAGTGTGTAATATTGAAGTGTTTGGGGTCTTATCTCACTTGGGCTATGGCAAAGAACAAACTGCAGTATTATTTATTGACTTGTTTTTTGTAATAAGTTAATAACTCAGAAGTTTGAAAATTGTTGGGTCAAGTGCCGATTTTAATTTTTTTTTTTATATTTCAGTACCTGCGCCTCCAACGCCACTTCAGAGGTCCATATCACCACGACCCCGCCGGCGCCGCTCTTCGATTTCGAGGCCGTTGAATGTAAATATAGATCAGTTCACGAATATCGAAGCGCGGCGGGTTGAAGCGGAGTTAATAACAGCGCGAGCATTTGCTCAATTGGCCGAAAACATTGGCAATATCGCAAATGCTTTGACGTCTATTGCTAATGCAATTTCGGATGTAGCTAGAAAAATGCCAAATCCATGATTTTACATTTTTTAGCTACATATTTTTCAAAATGCATTCGCGATTAATGTCTAAAAGCTTTATTTTATTGCTTATGTTTTCAGATATTGACTAAATGCTTGCGTTACGCTTCATATATTTTTGTGTTTTTACTATCCGATTTGATTCTATATTATTAATTTATGTTAAAAGTTTTATTACTAAGTAAATTAAAGTACATTTAAGTAAAAAAACACTATTTATTCAGTTCTCCATTTTTCAAGAAATAATATGTAGATAGTAGGTAATGGTCTATAATCCGTAATATACATGTCATTGTTTCCTATTACACTAAGTAAAGATTATGACGATTCAGAATTAATAATTTAAAAACATAAACTGTAGACATACAATTTCACAAATATAGCATGTAAGAAATATACATTTTATCAAAGAAAAAAGGTCAGAACTTAGACTACTCCTCCGTTAATCTGTCCTAATAAAACTAATATTAAAATTGAAATCTTAATAAAATCCTATCTAAATCTTACCATAGCCTTTAACCTAACTCCTAACTCCTCCGGCTCTTGCCCAACCCCAACCTGAGGGGTCCAAACGCCTCCTGCCGGAGGCTCTACGCAGGGGTCGTGCGGTCCATGGCCCTTTACGGGGCCCCGGTGTGGGCGCGTTCTTTGAAGCGGCAAGCCGCCCACTACCTGAACGCGCCCCAAAAGGTAATAGCCATAAGGCTAATCCGGGGGTACCGCACGATCTCCGGCGAAGCGGCTAGCCTCCTTGCCGGATTGCCGCCATGGGATCTGGAGGCGATAGTCCTCGCACACCTGCACGAATGGCGCGCGGAGGCACTACGTCGGGAGGAAACTCCGCTACCGCGGCAAATTGCCGCTCAGCGGACAGACCTCCGGTGTGATCTCATGGCGACATGGAGAGAGCGACTGTCGCAACCCCGTGCAGGGCACGCCACCATAGTGGCGATAAGTCCCCTCTTTGAGGAGTGGCTAGAGAGGCGCCACGGCGCCCTCACCTACCGCCTGACGCAGGTCCTCACCGGACACGGTTGTTTCGGGAGGTTCCTGCACCGAATCGGGCGGGAGGAAACGCCCGGGTGTTTCCACTGCGAGGATCGTCCGGAGGACACGGTGGAGCACACCGTGGAGGTCTGCCCCGCTTGGGCGGAGCACCGCCGTGTCCTCGTAGCGGCGAATGGCGGCGGCGATCTCTCGCGTCCGGCCTTGGTTCAAGCCATGGTCCGGAGCGAGAGGGAATGGGAAGCCGTCACCTCCTTCTGCGAAGCAGTCATGCTAGTGAAGGAGGTGGCGGGACGTGAGAGGGAAAGAACCTCACGTCCCAGTCGCCGCGGGAGACGCCCTGGGCGTCGGGGGTCACGTGGTGGCTCCCGGCCACCGTAGGCGCGGGCCTGTGGACGGCGAGTTATGGGCCAGCCGTCTTATGACGACAGGCCGTGTCGACGGCGCGTTCGTGTTCCACGTGCGCCTCAAAGAGATGTCAGCAAATAAGTAGGGGTCCGCAAGGGCCGATGCCTGCCAGGGCTGCGGGACTGTTCGAAAGAGATACCGTGGCCCTGGAACACAAAGGGCAAAGAAGGAACATGGATGGGTTTTAGTCAGTACAAGTCTGACACTCCCTTCCGCTCCGCCCAGAGTGGGGGGGGTCGTAACAAAAGTGAGGTGTTTAAGTAAAACAACGTGTGGCTAGTACCGTGGTTTATTGGGGACTGGTTGTCCTTGACATGACACGCCGCGCGCTGCGCGCATACGCACGCACACCAACATACATACATTACACCTTCACCCTTAATCTAAACCCATACATAATTTTACAAATAAGAACTTACGTAACTACACAAATAACAAAACAAAATATTATTTATTATTACTTGTTATACCTTATAACTAGTTGGTTTTTTAAGTCGACATTGCCGGATGGGACGAGACTGGGTCGGCTCTGGAGAATGCAAAGGAGTCGGTGCTTTGCGCTGTTCGACACAATCCTCAATATGCTCTTGCCCATCATCCTGATGCATGTTTGCTGCGTTTGAGTCATCGTTCCCCGGTGCTGCTTCTGTAGGTGTAGTATCCATTGTCTTCCAAGTTCAAGGGTCAGAAGTAGCGGAGATGTGTACCGGTCAACGTGTGAAAGCCGACTGATAAAAAAAATCCGATAACACGTGCTTTTATAGGGGGTCAATAGGGTGCAACTCGCGGCGTATCAAACAATTGAAACATATATTTTTCCTTACTTCTTCACGTATTCCGGGATAGCTTCTTAAATAATGGCGTGATGTGGATGAATTTGGTATTAATTTAAAGTTAACAGTTAAACCTTTAAAATGGTATAATTTTTATTATTCTTAACTAGTTATTAAGTACTCAAGATCGCGCGGAATCAAGTCCAAGTAAGTGATTCCATACTTTTGCTCGCGAGTGTAGTTCAAAAGTTGACGGCGAGTTAAACAAGATATTTTTCATTTAAAGACGCCAGTATTTTATCTCAGCTAAATTAATGTATGGGTGGCTGCCATTGTCCTTTAAGTCGTAGTGGTTTTAGTTTGCATTCGAAATGCAAGTTTGTTTATAACATTCACAGATATTGTTCGTAATTGTTGTCCGTTGTTAAAGTTGTGAAAGTTTTATACAAGTGGTAACTGGTAAGTAAACAATTAAACTAACTTTATTATTACTAGTGAAATATTTATGTTTTGTCAATGTAGTTATTTTCTTGGACTATGTTTTATACATTTACTTTGTACTATTGGATGGTTAAAAGCTGCCGTTACATCTCTAATAGTACGAGAAAGAGATTGCTGCAACATTAGTCCCATATGTGCCTCCAACTAGTTTTTGGTAACTGCCAGTCGCATAAAAGGATAATGCCACTAAAACCTGCAAGAATTTAATACAAGTGTTAAGCTGTTGATCTTTTAAACAAGTCATAATAATATCATTCACACAAGTCATGTCTCAAAGTCACCGGGTACCTTATATTTTGGTGATATATCACTTCTTCTCTTAGATGGCATAAAGGGCTTAATGTTTTCATAAATTTCCTCAAACAAATCCTTGCTCACTCTATAATTCGCTTTAAATTCGTCATCATTCATTGAAAACGCTTTGTTCGTATAACGCATCATCCGACGCTCATCTCGTCTTTGTTTCAACTGTTTTTTATGGGAACTACTTAGAATACTGTACATTATTGCTAATCGTGCCATATTATACACTTATTACTTACTGAAAATCTCATAAAACACAAAAGAATTTCTAAAAAGTTACACTTTTGTTATTGGATTAATCACAATCAACATACAATCCTAACGCAATACTGACGCAATAGACAGCTGTCAAAATAAACTCAAGAGTAGCGTTTACGGTACGCCAAGCCCGATTCCGATTTCACTTAGTTCCCCAAATTGGACACGCAATTTAAAACCAATGTGGCGCTAGCGTCGAACTCAAGAGTACGAAACGTCACAATTCCAATGTCAATCGATCGGAATTAAAATCAAGAGTAAGCACGCAGAGTGGTGTTGATCTTGCGGAGGTGTTGCCTGTTGATTGACGCTATTATGTGTGAAGTATCCAGAGTGATACTGATCTTGTCCGGTCATCTGATTATATGAATCACGCCAATGTCCATAATTTGGTCTCTCAAAATTCCTACTTTTAATTTTTTGCAACATTGTCAGGACGCTAGCTTGAAATTCTAAAGTCTCTTCGATATTTAAAGTGTTCAAGATTGGTATTATGCCTTTGAAAAAAGATAGATGATGGTTTTCTTTTTCTTGGTTTATTCTGGAGTCTAAGAACTTTACCATCTTGTAATTTACCTTAACGCGTCGTGCCGCTGATCTCGTCAACATTTCTTCATTTTTTAGTCTTTACTAAAATTTTCTGATAGACATTGACAGACATTGTGTCAAATCAATGGTGGTGCTGTGGTTTTTTCTTATTCTATTTATTTTCATATGCATTTTCATATTGTTTCTTCATTGATTCTTGTAATAAAAATTGATATTATAAAATGTGGTATGATTTAAATCTTCCGGTATAATGCTGTAACTATTTAAATTAAAAAAAAAAACATTTACCTCTTTATTATCAATTTTTCTTTTATCTTTAATTAAAGGTGAACGAAAATCTGATTCCATGCATACTTCAGTCTCGGTTCTTGCTTTTTTTGAAACTGACTCATGAGGTGGTCGAGGTTCGGAGACTTTTTTCAAAAACATTAATTGCTCGTGATATAAATAATTTCGTGTCTTTTTGGCCGAAGATCCAGATTTAGACTCATCTTTTTGTTTCTTTACTGTCTTAAACCACGCATCTCTTATGTTATTCCATTTATTTGAAACCAGTTTTCCTGAAATAAAGTTAAAGTACGTTGTAATAACGCTTAGCACGGATACGAAATATGTCGGCAATGAACAATTACAGGGGTATACTGGTCGATTCAGGGCAGTATAGAATTATTTCAAATATGATCGAATTCAAACACGTAGTACACTTCAACCCACCAAAAGACACGAGTTCGATGGCAACATTCTTGGACAGAATTTGGTTTCGAATCGGTCACAGATCCGTACCAACTTTTATTGTCACCACTCGCCCGCATCATATTCTAACTGATTTATGCAAATCAGGCTTATTATATGACATGAGAGGACTCGCACTCCCTGACTCTGAGGGAGGGATGTATGACCTCATGCATGAGATCATCAGCGGGAAATCAACCTTCATCTCCAAATGTAATGAAATACGTGACGTCCTAGCTTCACGACCAAGATTACGCTGGTGTGGCGCTGAATCAGAATCCGTATTCAACCGCCACATATATCACAATGCCACTGAGATATGTGGCAACGCCATTCTGGGATTCTACTGCGCTCCCCTCAGTGGTATCACTGGTGTGTTACCAAAGCCTATGAACGAATACCACTTACGTGAGTCATACATTAACGTTACTGAAACCTTTGATGATGATGGACAACGCAAACTAGGTCTAATCATGTATGCTATACCCCGCGCAGGCTATAACATCGTATATGTTGCCGGTTCTCCAGGCGATGCCTGGCTGGAAACTCTCATTAGACGTGAGTTCACAGGAACAGTCGTTACGATTGATCCCGCTCCAATGTCTATGCGACCCACTACTACATGCAAATTATCGAGATCAATGCTATGGTTACATCCGCCTCTGATATTCCCTTTCTCCTTGAACAGAAGGGATTGAGCGACCTTCAGAACATCATATTTATATGGGATGTGCGACACGCTGATGCAAATACGATGAACGTAGACGCTCGAGCGACGTGTATAGCCTCTGAGATCGCTGTTCTAAATGATATCTGCAATTCTCTATGGTTTAGGAACCATGAAGATGTACCAGCTCAAAATGAATTCAGGAGGGGTTTCCATCGGCGTCGGGTCGACGTTGAAGTACCTAGGACTCGTCCTCGACAGCCGGTGGAACTTCGTGGAGCACTTCCGACGTTTGGCTCCAAAACTGGAACGGACAGGGGCTGCCTTCAAGCGGCTCTTGCCCAACCTGAGGGGTCCAAACGCCTCCTGCCGGAGGCTCTACGCAGGGGTCGTGCGGTCCATGGCCCTTTACGGGGCCCCGGTGTGGGCGCGTTCTTTGAAGCGGCAAGCCGCCCACTACCTGAACGCGCCCCAAAAGGTAATAGCCATAAGGCTAATCCGGGGGTACCGCACGATCTCCGGCGAAGCGGCTAGCCTCCTTGCCGGATTGCCGCCATGGGATCTGGAGGCGATAGTCCTCGCACACCTGCACGAATGGCGCGCGGAGGCACTACGTCGGGAGGAAACTCCGCTGCCGCGGCAAATTGCCGCTCAGCGGACAGACCTCCGGTGTGATCTCATGGCGACATGGAGAGAGCGACTGTCGCAACCCCGTGCAGGGCACGCCACCATAGTGGCGATAAGTCCCCTCTTTGAGGAGTGGCTAGAGAGGCGCCACGGCGCCCTCACCTACCGCCTGACGCAGGTCCTCACCGGACACGGTTGTTTCGGGAGGTTCCTGCACCGAATCGGGCGGGAGGAAACGCCCGGGTGTTTCCACTGCGAGGATCGTCCGGAGGACACGGTGGAGCACACCGTGGAGGTCTGCCCCGCTTGGGCGGAGCACCGCCGTGTCCTCGTAGCGGCGAATGGCGGCGGCGATCTCTCGCGTCCGGCCTTGGTTCAAGCCATGGTCCGGAGCGAGAGGGAATGGGAAGCCGTCACCTCCTTCTGCGAAGCAGTCATGCTAGTGAAGGAGGTGGCGGGACGTGAGAGGGAAAGAACCTCACGTCCCAGTCGCCGCGGGAGACGCCCTGGGCGTCGGGGGTCACGTGGTGGCTCCCGGCCACCGTAGGCGCGGGCCTGTGGACGGCGAGTTATGGGCCAGCCGTCTTATGACGACAGGCCGTGTCGACGGCGCGTTCGTGTTCCACGTGCGCCTCAAAGAGATGTCAGCAAATAAGTAGGGGTCCGCAAGGGCCGACGACGACACTAGCTACACATTAGATACAGCATGTGGTCCTAAAAGCTCAAATCAGGAAGTAGCTCATGAGTTTGTAAATTTCTTTACCGATATACCGTTAAAAACTACGGAGGCTCTTAATTCCTCTCCTGAAGTCTCAATTGGTTTATTAAAGGCGAATGTGTGTGACTGCCCGGCTATATTTAAATTTAAACACATAAACCCTATGATAGTTATTAAAGCTTTCCGGCAAATAAAAGTCAAACTGACCGAAGATCTTTGGGGAATGTCTATCAAAGTTTGTACATCCATAGTTGAGACTATAGCACCATACTTAGCTTTAATATTTAATCTGTGTGTAGATCAAGGAGTTTTCCCGGACTTAATGAAATACAGTAAAGTCATATCTCTGTTTAAATCCGGAGATAGTAAAGATAACAAATAATTATAGACCTGTATCCGTGTTGCCAGTTTTTAGCAAGGTGTTTGAAAAGGTAATGCTAAATCAAATGCTCAATCATTTTAACACCAACAGAATCTTACACGATCAACAGTATGGTTTCACCAAGGGACGTTGTACAACTGACGCCGGTGTAACCTTATTAAAGCACATATTTACTGCGTGGGAAGAGTCCCAAGACGCCATTGGAATATTTTGTGACCTCTCCAAAGCATTTGATTGCGTAAATCACGACACATTACTTTTGAAACTTGAGCATTACGGACTAGGGAAACTTGCACTTAGTTTGGTAAAATCTTATTTGAGTGATAGACAACAACATATGCAAATAAATGGTGTTAATTCACAGGGTTTAAAAGTAAAAATGGGGGTACCGCAAGGCACAATATTGGGTCCTTTCCTCTTTCTAGTATATATAAATGATCTCCCCTATTTATTGAAAAACCAACCTCAAAATATGTTGTTATTCGCTGATGACACTTCCCTAATTTTTAAGATAAATAGACGGGTCCAAAATCTAGATGACGTGAATAATGCCCTACTTCAGGTCCATAATTGGTTCACAGCAAACAATTTAGTGTTAAATGAAAAAAAAACGAAATGCGTAAGATTTGCTTTACCGAATGTTAAGCAGCGATTGTGATATAGTATTGAATAAAGAGAAACGAATTTGTAGATAAAACGGTTTTCCTGGGGATTGCGCTTGATACAACGGGGTTCTCATTTAACATCTCTTGCGGGGGGGGGCGGCTAAGTTCAGCAGCGTATGCTATAAGAAAAATCCGTCAATATACTGATGTAGATACCGCCAGACTGGTCTATTTCAGTTACTTTCATAGTATTATGTCTCATGGCATTTTAATATGGGGACGGGCTGGAAACATTGAGTCTATATTTATTCTGCAAATAAGAGCCATCAGAGCCATATTTAATCTTCGTAGGCGCGATTCTCTAAGGGAACTGTTTAAGGAAATTAACATCATGACGGTACATTGTCAATACATCTACGAAAACATAATGTATGTAAGAAAAAATCTACATCTTTTTAATAAAAGAGGTGACAGACACAATTACAGTACAAGAAATAGAGACCAATTAGTTCAGCCAGGCTTCAGACTCGCTAAAGTAGACTCATCTTTCATGGGGTACAATTTGAGATGCTATAATAAAATTCCACAAAGTATTCTTGAACTGAATGAAACGAAATTTAAAACATGCATTAAACGCTCACTATGTAAGAAAGCATATTACAAGTTGGACGATTATATCACTGATAAAAATGCTTGGCTCAATGCCAGTCCTGCTCCACAAGAACAGGGGTGCCTAAATTGATAGCATTAAATAGTATTGTCGGAGCTGCTGAAGATTGTATAACTATCTTTGCATTGTATAGATTCAATCTCTTTTGTATTATATAGCCGCCTAGCCCATATTGTGTGAGTACTATGGACTAGAAAGCTGTCATTCGCTGGAAACCTGCGTCTTTTCTTGACTTGAATGTGCCCTGGCGGTTAGGAGTATGTCATGCTCACTCAAATGTCTCGCTGATGGTGGCACGTGTGTCGGATCATTTAGTTCCCTTCAAAATGGTTGAGTTGAATGGTGCTGATACATGCGTCATGTTCGTGAACGGGCGCTGTCAGTTGTGACTGGTCATCTCTTATTTGCCACGGCTTATTTGAATTAATTATTTTATTATTGAATTGTTTTTACTATGGACACTTTTAACGTACACATCTTGCTGCATCGTTCTCACATAATGTACCATCTCAAAATGAATGATGTAACCAAGGTTTTGTTAAAGTATTCTGATTTAAAAGAGTGTCCATGGAGTTTCTTGCCCGTTCTTCTCCATAGAGATCTACGTTAGGGAATGGGCAAATACAGTACTTTCACAGTTTTTGTGCCTTGTGACTGGGACTGTAGCTATTTTTTACTGTTGTCTTTGTTTCGACAATTCAAAAGTGCCTGTAACTGGCCTACTTGAAATAAATGCTTTGATTTTGATTTTGTAGCAAGTGGCGTTCTATAGCGTCTGCCTACCCCCACGAAAAAAAGGTGTGAGTTAATACCGCAAGTTTTATGTACAAAGTCAGTTAATCCGCAGGTGATGTACAACGTGTACATGCCGACTCAGTCGATCACGCTGTGCGTGCCCTAACGTCGAGGAGCGGCCGCCAGCATCTTCAACATGCGAGAGAGAGAAGGACAGATAGACAGCATCCGTATACAGGGAGTGTCAAGGAGAGTAGTGGAGAATAAATCGTTAGAAAACGTCGACTTCAGTTACCCTTCAAGACCTGATGTCAAGGTATGTTGATGGAGGCAATTATTATTGTAGGCGGAGTAGTTGGGTGACAATAACATTACCTAGTGGCTAGGGTTTTACAAGAGAACAAAGGCTTCACCTTTGTTCTCTTGTAAAAACTGTGTCTATGTTCCAACTGGATTTGGTAGCAGCTGACTTATATCTTACCTCATTCAATAATTACCACAAAGTTGTATTGCCTTTATGAGGATAGTTTCATTCAAGTGATAAATCATATGGTATCATGGACCCCAACATCAACACCTTGTGAGCGCCGTTATATTATAGCAAACTAAAAAATGTTAACTTGTTTCTCCTTTAACATAAAAGCCAGGGAATGCGTAGCCCTGGTCGGATCAGCTGGCTGCGGGAATACTTCCATATTGCAGCTGTTACAACGACTGTACGATCCTCACTCGGGGTCGATCAGGTCGGACGATAAAGAGCTCAGGAATCTAAACATAGGATGGCTGAGATCATCATTAGGTTTGTATTTGTTCCCATCGTCTGCCTGTCCTTGTCCCATAGTACTTAGGGTTAGCGCAACACATTTTCTCTTCCATTGTTCCCTATATCACGTCATCATGCGGGCGTTGATGACATATTATATGTGCTACATTTGATTGAACTTTGTCATCTAGATGATGTTGATTTTTAATACCATTTTTATTTTGCAGGAAATCATAGACGTTAGCGGATGGAAAATATTGAAGCTAAATGCCCCAGAATGCATTAGCAGTGTTACCTAGTGTTATTCGATAGCAGTGTTTACTCAAGGCGCTTGCTTTCCGACCTTAGTGTTACTCTTGATCTCACTAGCGGCGTAAGTTTATTTTTTTTTTCAAAATATTATTTTATCAAGTTACTTACATACCTACACGTAATGTTTTTAAGACAAGTCGTGTGCCCCATATGATTTCCCATCCGAAAAATGACTTGTAATTTCATTCTGGATCGTGATGAGGTCACATAAATTTTATACTTTTTGCTGTGCCCTACAGGGTCCGTGATTGTTCCTTAGCTTTAAGCCCATTGCAATATTTTCATACATTATGGAATGCAAATAAAGATATGAATATGTTCTTAGGTGATTAGTATGATGGACTCTTTATGGTGGTCGCAGCGATTGCTGGTGTCTCCATTTGTCTTCTGAGCACTACCTTCACTACGGCTAGTTTGAGGATGACTACTAGACAGAGTCATACTTTAATGCTTTGCTAAGACAGGTACATAATATAGAGTTGCCTATATTAATTTCAACATTTCTTCTTTCTTTATAAATAAGAATAAAAACAACATTTCCTATGTTTGTCCAACAGGAAATAGAATACTACGACAAAGAAAGCAACAGCGTTGGAGCCAGGAATTGGCCTCATTCTACAGGGCGTGAGCTCTGCAGTCATTGGAGTCGTCATGGGATTAGTTTTCAACTGGAAACTTACTCGTTTCAACTGCATTTTTAATTGTAAGAAAACTTAACATTATATCAATTAGTTCTCCGTAATGCACATAAACATATTTGCAATTTCAAATCACCGCGGCCATATATTTTTGTAGATGATTGGGAGCATCTGGCTAGAAGGCGTAATGTCACGAAAATCTCAAGCCGACGAGCGAGTAGCCATGAAATCTGCGACTAGTGTAGCAACAGAAGCCGTTGTGGGCATCGAAACTGTACAAAGTATAGGTCAGCAGATAGTATCTTAAATTGTATATAGCATAAGTAGTTACTATTCTGACCGACGAGTTGAGAACACCTGGAAGACCTTTATCCCTGCAGCACAACTCAGCGACATATGCAATCTGCCCATCCTAATCTACGGTCCTCAAACTTGGTCCCAGACAGAGTCAAAAAAGGTCCAAACTCATGGTTTGCCAAAGGGCGATGGAGCGTAGCGGATTGGGTATTAAGCTCACCGGCAGAATTCGCAATAAGACAATACGCTCCAAAACTGGAATCGCTGTTGCGGGCAATAAGACTGCTAGATTAAAGTGAGATTGCTATGTCTGCAGAATGCATCACGATCGATGAGCTAGTGTCGTCACGCAGCACAGTGGGTGCCAGAAGACGGGCGTCGTCGCCGAGGGAGGCCTAGAAACACTGGCGAGACCATTTAGACGCGTTTATGAGATATTGACCGGAGAGATCCGCACAGAGAGAAGAGTGGAAGTATATGGGGAAACCTTTCCCAGCAGTGGAACAACACAGGTTACGGGGGAAGCGCCAGGGCACACCGCGAAGTTATTGTTTTTTTTACTATTTTACTATATTATTTGCAGGTCAATGTCAGGTTGTATGATAATTACAATATGATTCGCGACCGTAACAAATATGGCTTTAAAGAGTTATAATCATGAAATAGTCGTAGAAAAAAACGTAAGAAATTATGAATTTATCATAATTATTATAGTTTAATTTATCCTAGTTACCTATTTTATTGTAACTTATTAGTATGTCAAATCATTAAAGGTACATGATTTTGTGACTATTTATAATATAATTGTATTACAGATACTGACAAAGAAAAGGATATAGACGACGATAAATTCTCGGAATGGAGTAGCAGTAACGAAGATCACGAAGATATCGACGACGGCGATCAACATTATGAAAATAACGAAATACTTATTCGAAACCAATAATACATATTCAAAATATTTTTTTTTAGTTTGTATAGAATGGCTATTAACACAATAAAACTATTTTGTCATTGGATTTCTGAGTTTTTATTTAAATATCAGATTTAAATAAAAACTCAGAGCTTTAATATTAGATTTATAACTATGAAATTGCCGTTTTTTTAACATTTTGTTCTGTTTGTAACTTTGACGTATTATTATATTTTTTCCTAATTCCATTTTTATTTGATTAATTGTTGAATTCCGTACCTAGTTAGTTACGTACGTAGATTAAAACCGTACTAATAGTTGCATATTCCTCATAGGGTAGTGTGTCAGAACACTTGTTTCAATGTGCCGTCGGTTTTTCTACTTTAAGAAGGTATGTTTTTGTCATAGATAAAATTATACCTACTTGAACGACAAGCATGCACGTGTAAATACAGAATTCCTAGAATCCCCCTTCATGGGATCGCCCTACAGCCGCCTCCAACCACATGCCCACACCTGTCACCTTCGACGATATAGGGATACAACCTTGAGGAAGAGACACTAGGGTCCATGATTCACCACTTACACAATCGAGACCTTCTGCCTATTGTCATCGGAGCTTCATGCTTCCTACTGTGGGTTGTAATACTATATATTACATAATATAATACACAGGGTTGGTTAAAAATCATGGATCAAACGAAACAGGGGCGATAGTTGGGGTTATCAGGGTATGTTTTAGGGAGTACATTCATTTTACAGCTAGTTTCTGAAGTTACAAATAATTTTTCGTGAGACTTAAAAGATATTGAAAAAAGTGTCAATATTCATAAACCATGGTACACACTGTCATAAAAGCATTTTTGTAGTGATGAACACATTTCCTAGAAGCAACTTAACACCATTTTATGTTTTAAAATTGGTATTTTTTTTATTTTCTTAAAAAAACACTCAAGTAGTCATAACTACTTGTCATTACTAACCCTATGGACTCCGGTCTGAAATATAAATATTCTATTCTATAACTTCAAGGAGACCAAGTTAGGACTCTGCCAAAAAGATATATTTTACTGCAAATAACCCTAACTATCGCCCTGTTTCGCTTGATCCACGATTTTTTACGAGCGAATTGAAATTCAATGGAGAAATTTAAAGAAAACATCGAAGATTAGTTGATTGAGTATTATTGGAGAAAATTTATAGATGATAATAATCTAGACCCGTTAGGTGAATTATTCAAGTGTGTGTGTGTAATAAAGGTCTACAAACACCTATTTTGTGTTTTATGTAAAGTAATGGTACTAACTACTTACATACCTATCATTTCTTTAATTTACTATGGCGTAAAGCCGTACCATTACGGCCCACTGCTCATTTGAGGAAGACTGTAAGACAGGCGGGGCGCGTGGCGCTACGACGAGTTACATGAGCTGGCTAGCGCGACAGCTCACTGACTGACTCATCGTACGTTGCGCGCGCGTGGCGTACGACCGCGTGTGCCCGCCGCCCTGCCGTCAGCTGTTCGCGCGCATTAGGGTAAAATGTCCTTGTGGGAAATAGTAAAAAAAAGGTAGATTTTTCACTGATTAACGTTCTATTAATGAAACCAAACCACTGGTTTCAAGGATAACGGTGTTTACCCTTACAGCCTGTATATTCCCTGATGTTGACCCTGGTAGTTAACTATTATAAATCTCGATTCTTTATCGTCATTAATTACAAATGCTTCTATTCGTAATAATAAAACCTGCTAATAATACTAACTGAGCATAATTTTTCGTTTACTCGCAAGAATGGAACTTTTCCAGTTTTTCTACAATATCATGAATAACTTCGAATTCAGTATGCCAGAGGGAGAAGATATTCCTCCGTTAGAGGGAGTTCTGGGAATAACTCATTCTCGTATTCCTTTTAAGCTGTGCTTTACGAACATGAAAAAGCAATTTAACAGCTTAAGTAGAAAGTGCAAGGGGTCAGTTTTAAAGTCTCCGAAGAGTGAAAAAAACCACCACATCAATTGAATAAAATAATTAAACTTGCGTGAATATTTTTGCAGGTAATCGGAAAATATACAGGGATTCTGACACTAGCCATTCAGTAGTGTTTAAAATCTATATCACTTGTTGTGTTTTAAAACCGATATAATGATTAATTAGTTTGTAATTTTGAAGCGATTACTTTAGACTAGATTTATAATTGTTGTCAAAAGATTTAGTTCTATAACATCATATTAGTTCCATCCGCCATAAATAACATTGTTGTTTTTTTATTGTAGTAAATTAAAGAAATGATAAGTATGTAAGTAGTTTGTACCATTACTTTACATAAAACACAAAATAGGTGTTTGTAGACCTTTATTACACACACACACTTGAATAATTCACCTAACGGGTCTAGATTATTATCATCTATAAATTTTCTCCAATAATACTCTATCAACTAATCTTCGATGTTTTCTTTAAATTTCTCAATTGAATTTCAGTTCGCTCGTAAAAAAATCGTGGATCAAGCGAAACGGCGATAGTTAGGGTTATTTGCAGTCAAATATATCTCTTTGGCAGAGTCCTAACTTGGTCTCCTTGAAGTTATAGAATAGAATATTTTTATTTCAGACCGGAGTCCATAGGGTTAGTAATGACAAGTAGTTATGATTACTTGAGTGTTTAAGAAAATAAAAAAATACCTATTTAAAAACATAAAATGGTGTTAAGTTGCTTCTAGGAAATGTGTTCATCACTACAAAAATGCTTTTATGACAGTGTGTACCATGGTTTATGAATATTGACACTTTTTTCAATATCTTTTAAGTCACACGAAAAGGTCTCGATTGTGTAAGTGGTGAATCATGGACCCTAGTGTCTCTTCCTCAAGGTTGTATCCCTATATCGTCGAAGGTGACAGGTGTGGGCATGTGGTTGGAGGCGGCTGTAGGGCGCTCCCATGAAGGGGGATTCTAGGAATTCTGCATTTACACGTGCATGCTTGTCGTTCAAGTAGGTATAATTTTATCTATGACAAAAACATACCTTCTTAAAGTAGAAAAACCGACGGCACATTGAAACAAGTGTTCCGACACACTACCCTATGAGGAATATGCAACTATTAGTACGGTTTTAATCTACGTACGTAACTAACTAGGTACGAAATTCAACAATTAATCAAATAAAAATGGAATTAGGCAAAAATATAATAATACGTCAAAGTTACAAACAGAACAAAATGTTAAAAAAACGGCAATTTAATTAAAAACTCAGAAATTCAAAGACAAAATAGCAGCGTTTTACCTGAAATAAAACGCATATTAAAATACTTACCTCACTGGAAGCTTTATTATGAGATGGCATTTCCGTTTCCCGCCGATTTCTTACTAGTTTTCGTACTTTTGTCCCCTCTATACTTCCGGCTCAGTGGCGCCACCTGGTGGTTGCGGTTAGTTTTTAGTTCTTGTAAAAAGTGTCACGCCATTTTATTCATTGTCTCATATAACCAGGCAGAAATAAAGTTAAAGCTTCCAGTGAGGTAAGTATTTTAATATGCGTTTTATTTCAGGTAAAACGCTGCTATTAAACTACTTGACCGTCACTGGAAGCTTTATTATGAGATCTGTTTGTTATCGCCTGGTGACGCCACTTTGAAGTATATACTTGGAAGTATGTAGTATTATACTATAGGCCAATGTGATAAAGCATGAAATTAAACAAGTGTAATTAAGAATTATGCATTTATTTAAATTAATGTATAAGTAAAGCGTACTTTAGCGCTTTTTAATAAGTGTACTTTAGCTTACAAATATAATTAACATAATTTTTTGATTGACAATAAATGAAAAATCATAAATTCTAATCATTAACAACCCATTTAAAAATATCTGTTCTAGGTAAACCAAATATTTATTTATTCAGCAATGTTAATCGATTGGATTGAACAATTGAGTGACGGTTTGGGAATCAGTACTTCTCATTATTTCTCGTCTATAAAACTTCTGGAATGTATTGGCTGATCGCCAATTTCCACGAGCCAAGATTTCGTCGAGGGGATGATTTTGAAACCAGGTTTTGGAGGCTACAGCAGACCGGGTGCTACCTGGAGTGGCTGCAATGCCAGCTTCCCCAAACAGGGTCTTTACCCATCCTGCAATGACTGTACGTGAAGCAGGTTTAGCCACACCTCTTACCGTAATAAATAAATTAGTTGATTTGGCCGCATTACGTCTGTAGTTTAATAATGATATAGTTCTTTCTATCCAGAATATAGGGTCAAGAATAGAATTATTGGTATTTAAAAGCAATTTCCAGCCGGATTGCCTATAATTACTGCTGTCAGTTTTGGAGCCAAACCGGGGCCAAAATATTATACAGTTATCAGATCTTATGCAATGATTAGGATCAATATTAAGCAGAGTTAGATCGTGTATTCGCCTACCAGAGCAAAGCAACAGTAAAATTGCAGTATGACGTGACGTTTGAAATAGGTTATTTGAATCAATTGTGTAATTAGCCAAAAATGAAATTAATTTATCAACATCCCAAACTGGAGGTTTAGTGACCTTTGGATTTTTTAGGGCAATTGATTTTAAAACATGTCTCACTAGAACGTGTGAACTTAACAGACTTGAATTCTCATCGTTACATAGAGTAGATATTACTGATTTATGTAAAAGTATTGAATTATACGACAACTTATCAATTAAATATAAATCACATAAAAACTGCGCCAATTGTGAACCAGGGGGATTCATTAAGTCAAGGTTTTTATTACGACACCACGACGCCCAGCGCTTCCAGGCTATTTTTTATGGCAATTGATTTTAAAACATGTCTCACTAGAACGTGTGAACTTAACAGACTTGAATTCTCATCGTTACATAGAGTAGATATTACTGATTTATGTAAAAGTATTGAATTATACGACAACTTATCAATTAAATATAAATCACATAAAAACTGCGCCAATTGTGAACCAGGGGGATTCATTAAGTCAAGGTTTTTATTACGACACCACGACGCCCAGCGCTTCCAGGCTACCTCATAGGTTTTTAGAGTCGATTTTCGCCAAGAGTTTTTAAGGAGTGATAGTTGTTGAACGTTCCATGTCTTTACCGCGTCGGACCACCCCCACATTTCCAAATTTCGAGGACAATGTTCTCGACCTTCGGTGGTGGGAGGCCCGTCGACGTGTCTATTAGGTATCTCTGTAGGTTTCTCAGAGTTAATGGGGCCGCGAGCGCTCGGGCTTTGAGATCTGCACGCCAGAATACCCTCTCCCATCGAGGTACTACCATTAGGAATATTCCTGTCGACTGGTTTAAGTGAGACAGGACTTTGGGGACTAGGAATGGTGGTGGAAATATCCATGCCAGCTGGTAATTCCATGGGACACTGAAGGCATCGTGGAACAGAGCTCGAGGATCTTTCTGATCTAGAGACACATAATTGTACACTACGTGGGCAGTCGCCGAGGCAAATAGATCTATTATTGGGGTTCCCCATTTTGCAAATACTATTTCTAAACAAGTCTGTAGTAAGTGCCATTCTGGAGGTTGGCGAAGGCGCGATAAGTGGTCCGCATGACTGTTGTATTTGCCCGGAATGTAGCGTATGCTGAAGTGTATCTGATGTTGGTCTAACAAATTCAGAATTCGATAGGTTATTTCCAACAGCGATAATGTCCTCGTACCTCCTTCCTTTCGTAGGTATGTGACCGCAGTTCTGTTGTCGCTTTGAATAAGGACCGAACTTTGATGAAGCCAATGAACTTGGTTCTGAAGAGCATATAATATTGCTAGCATTTCTTTTTGATTGCAATGCAGCGTTTTCTCTTCTTGCGACCAAGTTCCTGACAAAGCCAAATTGTTCAGTTGTGCCCCCCACGCTAGATCCGATGCATCTGTAGTAAGGAAATTTATTGGAGGAGGGTACTGAAGAGGTGTTGACCTTTGACAATTTTGGGCCCACCAATTTAGTTCCTTTAAGACACCTTGTGGTATTGGGTAGGTCTTTGGTGGCAGGACTGGCAATGAATTTATAAAAATTACTAACTGTCGATGATTGAGCCGACCCCGTGGGACAACAAAACTGGCAAAATTTAGAAGTCCTGCTATTTTCTGCAACTCCTTCAAAGTTAACTGCTCTTGTTTGAGAGCCTGATTTATCTTTGTGATGATGCCCTGAGCCTTTTCTTTTGGTAGGATTTTTAGATTTGCCCATGGTTTCCATACTATCCCTAAATAAATGATACTCTTTTGAGGAGAAAGAACAGATTTTTCGAAATTTATTTGCCACCCCAGTTTTTGTAATATTTGTACAGTTATCTTGACATGCTCGCGAAGCGTGTGAACATTCTGGTGTACTATCAAATAATCGTCCAGGTAAACCAGGATCCTCATGTTCCATTTTTCCCGTAATGTTTGGGCCACCCAGTTCGTGAGCATTGAAAAGGTTTTTGGAGCGGTGCTCAGACCGAATGGAAGACAAGTCATTTCTAACAACTCTTGCTTGTATATTAGGCGCAGAAAGCGTCTGTGCGATTCGTTTACGCTTACATGAAAATATGCTTGGGACAAATCTATTTTGCACATCCAGTCCTGAGATTGTAGAAAGTCCGGAATGCGGTACATATTTATTAAATGGAATGGCTCGGTCATCACATATTCGTTTAGCGATTTTAGATTGAATACGGGACGGGCAGATCCGTCGGATTTTGGAACCAGAAATAGAGGGGAAATGAAGCTTGGCGAGGGTAGCGCTGTCTTTAGAATTCCCTGTTGTTTCATTTTGTCTACAATTAAAGACATTTGTTCTGAAACAGGAGTTTGAAAAGGCCCCTTCGTTACATCTGGATAGACAAGTGGGGGCTTTTGAAAGAAAGGTATGCGATACCCTTGAATTAGTTTTAACACTATTTCTGTTGCTCCCATTTCCGCCCATTGCGATTGGTAGTGTATCAACCGACCCGCCCGAAACTGTGTCATGTCATTGTTTATACCTTTTTCCCCTGGAACTTTTTGAGGAGTTTGCACGTCCTCGTGTACTTCCACGTTCGGGCCGCGAGCCTCGGTTTCGAAATGAACTTCTAGTATGGAAGTGATCACCTTGATTACTCGAGGAGTTACCTCTGGAAGAGTAATGCGTATGTTGGCACTGACCATGGTATTCACCCCGCGAGGGTGGGTTATGACAGGTATGCATATGCGATCCTGGTTCGTGAAATTGAGTTCCACGCGATGGAACTGTCGGTTTTCGTGCGCCTTGCCCCCGCGAGGGGCGGCTACTAGGTTGGTATGGCTTTTGTGAAGACCTTTCAGTTTTTGGGGGCCAAAAAGCCTTACGTACCCCGCCAGCCTTCTCTAGAGTAGAGGTAAAGGGCTCGGCATTAAATATGTAAGTACTTGAAGGAGGTATTTTATTCAGGAATGCTTTCACTAGTGGATCTCTAACTTGACTCGTTATAGTTTCTCTACGCATTTCAATACATTCGGCTCTATGGCCGCAAACTAATTGCAAAAGGTCCGAGGATATTTTATGAAATTCGCCCTTCTGAAATAATTCGTCAATCTTCCCATTTAAATTATCAAAATTGATGCATTCTATATTTTTTGCCCATGAAAGAAGATTACGAATTCCTTCCTGCAATGATTGTCTTTGTTTTAATATGCAGTAGGTTAAGGCTGCATAGGATTTATCGGCATGTGCCAGATGACGTAAGGTGTCATATGCTTTTACCTCTTCATTTGTTTCCAGGTCCGTAAAGCCAGGAGTATGATTATATAATTTTTGCGTATCGGCGTATCTCACTTCTGACCAAGAAGTACTACCAAAACGCTGAATATCTACCAACTTCTTTAAAAAATTATCGAGGGTTTTTGGAACTAATGGTTCCTTAAGCTTAGTATCAATGTCAAAAGTGAAATCGAAACATGTATTTTGATGTTCTTGATTTGAACAACCCTCATCACTAATTTGTTCGTAAAGTTGACCACTAATTCCAGAACAAACAGAAACGTTATCATAACAAGCTGTATCAATGTTACTTGTAGTAATAATTTGTTTGCGAAGCTCACCAATTTCCGTAAAAAGCTTATTCATCATATGACTGGAACGTTGAGCACGTTTCCTTTTCTTATGGCGGCGGCGGCGGTTGTTGGACCGCGCTTGTTTGCTGCCCGGAGTAGACGTACTTGAAGAACTAACACTTGAAGCACTACTGCTGCTGCTACTTCGGTCTCGCTTGCGATTCAGTCCACTCGGACCAGCCACAGCCTGTGGCTGGGTATCGGAGTTGTGGTTATTACTATCCATCCCTGCAAAGGAATTACGTTAGACCTCATGCAATGGATTTATAACACTTACAAGTTTAGACAGTTACAAATAAAAATTCAAATTAAAAAATAACGGTAGTGATCCGAACGGAAAAACCCGTTAAAAACTTTGATCACGTACGAATTATTCAAAAAGTGTTACCTCTAAAAGAGGGTACTTACTGTCCAGGACTTATCCTCTTTGAAGAACTAATTTATAAAATATGTATTCACTTAATATTCACTTTTACGTATTCTGCAACTGCCGCGGACTCAGTCACTGCGCACAAGTTGCTTCGACGGGAATAAAAAAGCCAATGAATAAAATGGCGTGACAC
Source organism: Noctua janthina (assembly GCA_963576755.1). Classification (NCBI taxonomy): domain Eukaryota; kingdom Metazoa; phylum Arthropoda; class Insecta; order Lepidoptera; family Noctuidae; genus Noctua; species Noctua janthina. The sequence goes on from OY755061.1 coordinate 15,285,150, forward strand.
TTTTTACAAGAACTAAAAACTAACCGCAACCACCAGGTGGCGCCACTGAGCCGGAAGTATAGAGGGGACAAAAGTACGAAAACTAGTAAGAAATCGGCGGGAAACGGAAATGCCATCTCATAATAAAGCTTCCAGTGACGGTCAAGTAGTTTAATAGTTTTATTGTGTTAATAGCCATTCTATACAAACTAAAAAAATATATTTTGAATATGTATTATTGGTTTCGAATAAGTATTTCGTTATTTTCATAATTTTGATCGTTGTCGTCGATATCTTCGTGATCTTCGTTACTGCTACACCAATCCGAGGATTTATCTTCGTCTATATCCTTTTCTTTGTCAGTATCTGTAATAATTAAACAAGTTAATACAATTACATTATAAATAGTCACAAATTCATGTACCTTTAATGATTTGACATACTAATAAGTTACAATAAAATAGGTAACTAGGATAAATTAAAATATAATAATTATGATAAATTCATAATTTCTTACGTTTTTTTCTACGACTATTTCATGATTATAACTCTTTAAAGCCATATTTGTTACGGTCGCGAATCATATTGTAATTATCATACAACCTGACATTAACCTGCAAATAGTATAGTAAAATAGTAAAAAAAAAAAAAATTCGCGGTGTGCCCTGGCGCTTCCCCCGTAACCTGTGTTGTTCCACTGCTGGGAAAGGTTTCCCCATATACTTCCACTCTTCTCTCTGTGCGGATCTCTCCGGTCAATATCTCATAAACGCGTCTAAGTGGTCTCGCCAGTGTTTCTAGGCCTCCCTCGGCGACGAAGCCCGTCTTCTGGCACCCACTGTGCTGCGTGACGACACTAGCTCATCGATCGTGATGCATTCTACAGACATAGCAATCTCACTTCAATCTAGCAGTCTTATTGCCCGCAACAGCGATTCCAGTTTTGGAGCGTATTGTCTTATTGTGAATTCTGCCGCTGAGCTTAATACCCAATCCAAATCAACACCTTGTGGGAGCCGTTACAGTATAGCAAACTAAAAAATGTTAACTTGTTTCTCCTTTAACATAAAAGCCAGGGAATGCGTAGCCCTGGTCGGATCAGCTGGCTGCGGGAATACTTCCATATTGCAGCTGTTACAACGACTGTACGATCCTCACTCGGGGTCGATCAGGTCGGACGATAAAGAGCTCAGGAATCTAAACATAGGATGGCTGAGATCATCATTAGGTTTGTATTTGTCCCTATCGTCTGCCTGTCCTTGTCCCATAGTACTTAGGGTTGGCCTTCCATTGTTCCCTATATCACGTCATCATGCGGGCGTTGATGACATATTATATGTCCTACATTTGATTGAACTTTGTCACCTAGATGATGTTGATTTTTAATACCATTTTTATTTTGCAGGAAATCATAGACGTTAGCGGATGGAAAATATTGAAGCTAAATGCCCCAGAATGCATTAGCAGTGTTACCTAGTGTTATTCGATAGCAGTGTTTACTCAAGGCGCTTGCTTTCCGACCTTAGTGTTACTTTTGATCTCACTAGCGGCGTAAGTTTATTTTTTTTTTCAAAATATTATTTTATCAAGTTACTTACATACCTACACGTAATGTTTTTAAGACAAGTCGTGTGCCCCATATGATTTCCCATCCGAAAAATGACTTGTAATTTCATTCTGGATCGTGATGAGGTCACATAAATTTTATACTTTTTGCTGTGCCCTACAGGGTCCGTGATTGTTCCTTAGCTTTAAGCCCATTGCAATATTTTCATACATTATGGAATGCAAATAAAGATATGAATATGTTCTTAGGTGATTAGTATGATGGACTCTTTATGGTGGTCGCAGCGATTGCTGGTGTCTCCATTTGTCTTCTGAGCACTACCTTCACTACGGCTAGTTTGAGGATGACTACTAGACAGAGAGTCATACTTTAATGCTTTGCTAAGACAGGTACATAATATAGAGTTGCCTATATTAATTTCAACATTTCTTCTTTCTTTATAAATAAGAATAAAAACAACATTTCCTATGTTTGTCCAACAGGAAATAGAATACTACGACAAAGAAAGCAACAGAGTTGGAGCCAGGAATTGGCCTCATTCTACAGGGCGTGAGCTCTGCAGTCATTGGAGTCCTCATGGGATTAGTTTTCAACTGGAAACTTACTCGTTTCAACTGCATTTTTAATTGTAAGAAAACTTAACATTATATCAATTAGTTCTCCGTAATGCACATAAACATATTTGCAATTTCAAATCACCGCGGCCATATATTTTTGTAGATGATTGGGAGCATCTGGCTAGAAGGCGTAATGTCACGAAAATCTCAAGCCGACGAGCGAGTAGCCATGAAATCTGCGACTAGTGTAGCAACAGAAGCCGTTGTGGGCATCGAAACTGTACAAAGTATAGGTCAGCAGATAGTATCTTAAATTGTATATAGCATAAGTAGTTACTATTCTGACCGACGAGTTGAGAACACCTGGAAGACCTTTATCCCTGCAGCACAACTCAGCGACATATGCAATCTGCCCATCCTAATCTACGGGCCTCAAACTTGGTCCCAGACAGAGTCAAAAAAGGTCCAAACTCATGGTTTGCCAAAGGGCGATGGAGCGTAGCGGATTGGGTATTAAGCTCACCGGCAGAATTCGCAATAAGACAATACGCTCCAAAACTGGAATCGCTGTTGCGGGCAATAAGACTGCTAGATTGAAGTGAGATTGCTATGTCTGCAGAATGCATCACGATCGATGAGCTAGTGTCGTCACGCAGCACAGTGGGTGCCAGAAGACGGGCGTCGTCGCCGAGGGAGGCCTAGAAACACTGGCGAGACCATTTAGACGCGTTTATGAGATATTGACCGGAGAGATCCGCACAGAGAGAAGAGTGGAAATATATGGGGAAACCTTTCCCAGCAGTGGAACAACACAGGTTACGGGGGAAGCGCCAGGGCACACCGCGAAGTTATTGTTTTTTTACTATTTTACTATACTATTTGCAGGTCAATGTCAGGTTGTATGATAATTACAATATGATTCGCGACCGTAACAAATATGGCTTTAAAGAGTTATAATCATGAAATAGTCGTAGAAAAAAACGTAAGAAATTATGAATTTATCATAATTATTATAGTTTAATTTATCCTAGTTACCTATTTTATTGTAACTTATTAGTATGTCAAATCATTAAAGGTACATGATTTTGTGACTATTTATAATATAATTGTATTAACTTGTTTAATTATTACAGATACTGACAAAGAAAAGGATATAGACGACGATAAATCCTTGGAATGGAGTAGCAGTAACGAAGATCACGAAGATATCGACGACAACGATCAAAATTATGAAAATAACGAAATACTTATTCGAAACCAATAATACATATTCAAAATATTTTTTTTTAGTTTGTATAGAATGGCTATTAACACAATAAAACTATTTTGTCATTGGATTTCTGAGTTTTTATTTAAATATCAGTATAATTTTATTTATATAGCTTTAATATTAGATTTATAACTATGAAATTGCCGTTTTTTTTAACATTTTGTTCTGTTTGTAACTGTGACGTATTATTATATTTTTGCCTAATTCCATTTTTATTTGATTATTTGTTGAATTCCGTACCTAGTTAGTTACGTACGTAGATTAAAACCGTTCTAATAGTTGCATATTCCTCATAGGGTAGTGTGTCAGAACACTTGTTTCAATGTGCCGTCGGTTTCACTACTTTAAGAAGGTATGTTTTTGTCATAGATAAAATTATACCTACTTGGACGACAAGCATGCACGTGTAAATGCTTCCTAGAATCCCCCTTCATGGGAGCGCCCTACAGCCGCCTCCAACCACATGCCCACACCTGTCACCTTCGACGATATAGGGATACAACCTTGAGGAAGAGACACTAGGGTCCATGATTCACCACTTACACAATCGAGACCTTCTGCCTATTGTCATCGGAGCTTCATGCTTCATACAATACACAGGGTTGGTTAAAAATCATGGATCAAACGAAACAGGGCGATAGTTGGGGTTATCAGGGTATGTTTTAGGGAGTACATTCATTTTACAGCTAGTTTCTGAAGTTACAAATAATTTTTCGTGAGACTTAAAAGATATTGAAAAAAGTGTCAATATTCATAAACCATGGTACACACTGTCATAAAAGCATTTTTGTAGTGATGAACACATTTCCTAGAAGCAACTTAACACCATTTTATGTTTTAAAATAGGTATTTTTTTTCTTTCTTAAAAAACACTCAAGTAATCATAACTACTTGTCATTACTAACCCTATGGACTCCGGTCTGAAATAAAAATATTCTATTCTATAACTTCAAGGAGACCAAGTTAGGACTCTGCCAAAGAGATATATTTTACTGCAAATAACCCTAACTATCGCCCTGTTTCGCTTGATCCACGATTTTTTACGAGCGAATTGAAATTCAATGAAGAAATTTAAAGAAAACATCGAAGATTAGTTGATTGAGTATTATTGGAGAAAATTTGTAGATGATAATAATCTAGACCCGTTAGGTGAATTATTCAAGTGTGTGTGTGTAATAAAGGTCTACAAACACCTATTTTGTGTTTTATGAAAAGTAATGGTACAAACTACTTACATACTTATCATTTCTTTAATTTACTATGGCATAAAGCCGTACCATTTCGGCCCACTGCTCATTTGAGGAAGACTGTAAGACAGCACACAGTACACTCAATTTACGTGCGAACACCTGCGGCGGGGCGCGTGGCGCTACGACGAGTTACATGCGCTGGCTAGCGCGACAGCTGACTGACTCGAGGTCATAACTCATTGTACGTTGCGCGCGCGTGCCGTACGACCGCGTGTGCCCGCCGCCCAGCCGTCAGCTGTTCGCGCGCATTAGGGTAAAATGTCCTTGTAGTGAAAAAAAAATCTACCTTTTTTATTATGGGAAATAATAAAAAAGGTAGATTTTTTTTTCACTGATTAACGTTCTATTAATGAAACCAAACCACTGGTTTCAAGGATAACGGTGTTTACCCTTACAGCCTGTATATTCCCTGATGTTGACCCTGGTAGTTAACTTTTATTAATCTCGATTCTTTATCGTCATGAATTACAAATGCTTCTATTCGTTATAATCAAACCTGCTAATAATACTAACTGAGCAAAATTTTTCGTTTACTCGCAAGAATGGAACTTTTTCAGTTTTTCCCCAATATAATGAATAACTTCGAATTCAGTATGCCAGAGGGAGAAGATATTCCTCCGTTAGAGGGAGTTCTGGGAATAAGTCATTCTCCTATTCCTTTTAAGCTGTGCTTTACGAACTTGAAAAAGCTATTTAACAACTTAAGTACAAAGTGCAAGGGGTCAGTTTTAAAGTCTCCGAAGAGTGAAAAAAACCACCACATCAATTGAATAAAATAATTAAACTAGCGTGAATATTTTTGCAGGTTAAGTTAATCGGAAAATATACAGGGATTCTGACACTAGCCATTCAGTAGTGTTTACAATCTATATCACTTGTTGTGTTTTAAAACCGATATAATGATTAATTAGTTTGTAATTTTGAAGCGATTACTTTAGACTAGTTTTACAATTGTTGTCAAAAGATTTAGTTCTATAACATCATATTAGTTTCATCCGCCATAAATAACATTGTTGTTTTTTTATTGTGAAAATGCAACAGAATCTTAATCAAGACCTTGTATTGCATAATTTCTTTAACAGAAACTTCCAGACGAAATTAAAGAGCAAAAGTCGATTGCGATTCTTTACCTTTATGACATACATACAGTTGCTTCTATTTATAACAATGAAACCTCCTAATAATACAAACTGAGCATAATTTTTCGTTTAGTCACAGTAAAAAACAATCTATTCTCATCGGGGATGAAAACAACTCTGACGCCACTGGTGTGGACCTACGTCATGGTTCTGAGGAACCCGGCAGCCGCTTATAAGGTGCGGGCTGCTGCCATACATTGAGGCTGTGCTTTTGGAAACTACTTACCTGCGAGGATGGTGTCCCTTGTGCCGGCACTCACATCGTCCAATCCCACTGATCAACAAAATGAACATGGACCCGACGTCTACCCGGACCTGAACTATTCAAACCTGAAAGATTCATAAGAGAAAGCAAGTTTACAACAACAGACACTTTCATGCAATTCGGAACTGGACTGCGAATGTGCATCGGGAATTTACTAGCAAGATTCGAACTTTTCCTCTTTTTCTCCAACATTATGAATAGCTTCAAATTCAAATTAATATGGGGACGGGCTGCAGACATTGATTCTATATTTATTCTGCAAAAAAGAGCCATCAGAGCCATATATAATCTTCGTAGGCGCGATTCTCTAAGGGAACTGTTTAAGGAAATTAACATCATGACGGTACATTGTCAATACATCTACGAAAACATAATGTATGTAAGAAAAAATCTACATATTTTTAATAAAAGAGGTGACAGACACAGTTACAGTACTAGAAATAGAGACCAATTAGTTCAGCCAGGCTTCAGACTCGCTAAAGTAGACTCATCTTTCATGGGGTACTATTTGAGATGCTATAATAAAATTCCACAAAGTATTCTTGAACTGAATGAAACGAAATTTAAAACATGCATTAAACGCACACTATGTAAGAAAGCATATTATAAGTTAGACGATTATATCACTGATAAAAATGCTTGGCTCAATGCCGGTCCTGCTCCACAAGAACAGGGGCGCCTAAATTGATAGCATTAAATAGTATTGTCGGAGCTGCTGAAGATTGTATAACTATCTTTGCATTGTATAGATTCAATCTCTTTTGTATTATATAGCCGCCTTGCCCATATTGTGTGAGTACTATGTACTAGAAAGCTGTCATTCGCTGGAAACCTGCGTCTTTTCTTGACTTGAATGTGCCCTGGTGGTTAGGAGTATGTCATGCTCACTCAAATGTCTCGCTGATGGTGGCACGTGTGTCGGATCATTCAGTTCCCTTCAAAATGGTTGAGTTGAATGGCGCTGTCAGTTGTGTCTGGTCATCTCTTATTTGCCACGGCTTATTTGAATTAATTATTTTATTATTGAATTGTTTTTACTATGGACACTTTTAACGTACACATCTTGCTGCATCGTTCTCACTTAATGTACCATCTCAAAATGAATGATGTAACCAAGGTTTTGTTAAAGTATTCTGATTTAAAAGAGTGTCCATGGAGTTTCTTGCCCGTTCTTCTCCATAGAGATATACGTTACGGAATGGGCAACTACAGTACTTTCACAGTTTTTGTGCCTTGTGACTGGGACTGTAGCTATTTTTTACTGTTGTCTTTGTTTCGACAATTCAAAAGTGCCTGTAACTGGCCTACTTGAAATAAATGCTTTGATTTTGATTGATTTTGATTTTGTAGCAAGTGGCGTTCTATAGCGTCTGCCTACCCCCACGAGAAAAAAGGTGTGAGTTAATAACGCAAGTTTTATGTACAAAGTCAGTTAATCCGCAGGTGATGTACAACGTGTACATGCTGACTCAGTCGATCACGCTGTGCGTGCCCCCCTAACGACGAGGAGCGGCCGCCAGCATCTTCAACATGCGAGAGAGAGAGAAGGACAGATAGACAGCCTCCGTATACAGGGAGTGTCAAGGAGAGTAGTGGAGAATAAATCGTTAGAAAACGTCGACTTCAGTTACCCTTCAAGACCTGATGTCAAGGTATGTTGATGGAGGCAATTATTATTGTAGGCGGAGTAGCTGGGTGACAATAATATTACCTAGTGGCTAGGGTTGAAGCCTTTGTTCTCTTGTAAAAACTGTGTCTCTGTTCCAACTGGATTTGGTAGCAGCTGACTTATATCTTACCTCATTAAATAATTACCACAAAGTTGTATTGCCTTTATGAGGATAGTTTCATTCAAGTGATAAATCATATGGTATCTTGGACCCCAACATCAACACCTTGTGGGCGCCGTTATATTATAGCAAACTAAAAAATGTTAACTTGTTTCTCCTTTAACATAAAAGCCAGGGAATGCGTAGCCCTGGTCGGATCAGCTGGCTGCGGGAATACTTCCATATTGCAGCTGTTACAACGACTGTACGATCCTCACTCGGGGTCGATCAGGTCGGACGATAAAGAGCTCAGGAATCTAAACATAGGATGGCTGAGATCATCATTAGGTTTGTATTTGTTCCCATCGTCTGCCTGTCCTTGTCCCATAGTACTTAAGGTTGGCGCAACACATTTTCTCTTCCATTGTTCCCTATATCACGTCATCATGCGGGCGTTGATGACATATTATATGTGCTACATTTGATTGAACTTTGTCATCTAGATGATGTTGATTTTTAATACCATTTTTATTTTGCAGGAAATAGACGTTAGCGGATGGAAAATATTGAAGCTAAATGCCCCAGAATGCATTAGCAGTGTTACCTAGTGTTATTCGATAGCAGTGTTTACTCAAGGCGCTTGCTTTCCGACCTTAGTGTTACTCTTGATCTCACTAGCGGCGTAAGTTTATTTTTTTTCAAAATATTATTTTATCAAGTTACTTACATACCTACACGTAATGTTTTTAAGACAAGTCGTGTGCCCCATATGATTTCCCATCCGAAAAATGACTTGTAATTTCATTCTGGATCGTGATGAGGTCACATAAATTTTATACTTTTTGCTGTGCCCTACAGGGTCCGTGATTGTTCCTTAGCTTTAAGCCCATTGCAATATTTTCATACATTATGGAATGCAAATAAAGATATGAATATGTTCTTAGGTGATTAGTATGATGGACTCTTTATGGTGGTCGCAGCGATTGCTGGTGTCTCCATTTGTCTTCTGAGCACTACCTTCACTACGGCTAGTTTGAGGATGACTACTAGACAGAGAGTCATACTTTAATGCTTTGCTAAGACAGGTACATAATATAGAGTTGCCTATATTAATTTCAACATTTCTTCTTTCTTTATAAATAAGAATAAAAACAACATTTCCTATGTTTGTCCAACAGGAAATAGAATACTACGACAAAGAAAGCAACAGAGTTGGAGCCAGGAATTGGCCTCATTCTACAGGGCGTGAGCTCTGCAGTCATTGGAGTCCTCATGGGATTAGTTTTCAACTGGAAACTTACTCGTTTCAACTGCATTTTTAATTGTAAGAAAACTTAACATTATATCAATTAGTTCTCCGTAATGCACATAAACATATTTGCAATTTCAAATCACCGCGGCCATATATTTTTGTAGATGATTGGGAGCATCTGGCTAGAAGGCGTAATGTCACGAAAATCTCAAGCCGACGAGCGAGTAGCCATGAAATCTGCGACTAGTGTAGCAACAGAAGCCGTTGTGGGCATCGAAACTGTACAAAGTATAGGTCAGCAGATAGTATCTTAAATTGTATATAGCATAAGTAGTTACTATTCTGACCGACGAGTTGAGAACACCTGGAAGACCTTTATCCCTGCAGCACAACTCAGCGACATATGCAATCTGCCCATCCTAATCTACGGGCCTCAAACTTGGTCCCAGACAGAGTCAAAAAAGGTCCAAACTCATGGTTTGCCAAAGGGCGATGGAGCGTAGCGGATTGGGTATTAAGCTCACCGGCAGAATTCGCAATAAGACAATACGCTCCAAAACTGGAATCGCTGTTGCGGGCAATAAGACTGCTAGATTGAAGTGAGATTGCTATGTCTGCAGAATGCATCACGATCGATGAGCTAGTGTCGTCACGCAGCACAGTGGGTGCCAGAAGACGGGCGTCGTCGCCGAGGGAGGCCTAGAAACACTGGCGAGACCATTTAGACGCGTTTATGAGATATTGACCGGAGAGATCCGCACAGAGAGAAGAGTGGAAATATATGGGGAAACCTTTCCCAGCAGTGGAACAACACAGGTTACGGGGGAAGCGCCAGGGCACACCGCGAAGTTATTGTTTTTTTACTATTTTACTATACTATTTGCAGGTCAATGTCAGGTTGTATGATAATTACAATATGATTCGCGACCGTAACAAATATGGCTTTAAAGAGTTATAATCATGAAATAGTCGTAGAAAAAAACGTAAGAAATTATGAATTTATCATAATTATTATAGTTTAATTTATCCTAGTTACCTATTTTATTGTAACTTATTAGTATGTCAAATCATTAAAGGTACATGATTTTGTGACTATTTATAATATAATTGTATTAACTTGTTTAATTATTACAGATACTGACAAAGAAAAGGATATAGACGACGATAAATCCTTGGAATGGAGTAGCAGTAACGAAGATCACGAAGATATCGACGACAACGATCAAAATTATGAAAATAACGAAATACTTATTCGAAACCAATAATACATATTCAAAATATTTTTTTTTAGTTTGTATAGAATGGCTATTAACACAATAAAACTATTTTGTCATTGGATTTCTGAGTTTTTATTTAAATATCAGTATAATTTTATTTATATAGCTTTAATATTAGATTTATAACTATGAAATTGCCGTTTTTTTTAACATTTTGTTCTGTTTGTAACTGTGACGTATTATTATATTTTTGCCTAATTCCATTTTTATTTGATTATTTGTTGAATTCCGTACCTAGTTAGTTACGTACGTAGATTAAAACCGTTCTAATAGTTGCATATTCCTCATAGGGTAGTGTGTCAGAACACTTGTTTCAATGTGCCGTCGGTTTCACTACTTTAAGAAGGTATGTTTTTGTCATAGATAAAATTATACCTACTTGGACGACAAGCATGCACGTGTAAATGCTTCCTAGAATCCCCCTTCATGGGAGCGCCCTACAGCCGCCTCCAACCACATGCCCACACCTGTCACCTTCGACGATATAGGGATACAACCTTGAGGAAGAGACACTAGGGTCCATGATTCACCACTTACACAATCGAGACCTTCTGCCTATTGTCATCGGAGCTTCATGCTTCATACAATACACAGGGTTGGTTAAAAATCATGGATCAAACGAAACAGGGCGATAGTTGGGGTTATCAGGGTATGTTTTAGGGAGTACATTCATTTTACAGCTAGTTTCTGAAGTTACAAATAATTTTTCGTGAGACTTAAAAGATATTGAAAAAAGTGTCAATATTCATAAACCATGGTACACACTGTCATAAAAGCATTTTTGTAGTGATGAACACATTTCCTAGAAGCAACTTAACACCATTTTATGTTTTAAAATAGGTATTTTTTTTCTTTCTTAAAAAACACTCAAGTAATCATAACTACTTGTCATTACTAACCCTATGGACTCCGGTCTGAAATAAAAATATTCTATTCTATAACTTCAAGGAGACCAAGTTAGGACTCTGCCAAAGAGATATATTTTACTGCAAATAACCCTAACTATCGCCCTGTTTCGCTTGATCCACGATTTTTTACGAGCGAATTGAAATTCAATGAAGAAATTTAAAGAAAACATCGAAGATTAGTTGATTGAGTATTATTGGAGAAAATTTGTAGATGATAATAATCTAGACCCGTTAGGTGAATTATTCAAGTGTGTGTGTGTAATAAAGGTCTACAAACACCTATTTTGTGTTTTATGAAAAGTAATGGTACAAACTACTTACATACTTATCATTTCTTTAATTTACTATGGCATAAAGCCGTACCATTTCGGCCCACTGCTCATTTGAGGAAGACTGTAAGACAGCACACAGTACACTCAATTTACGTGCGAACACCTGCGGCGGGGCGCGTGGCGCTACGACGAGTTACATGCGCTGGCTAGCGCGACAGCTGACTGACTCGAGGTCATAACTCATTGTACGTTGCGCGCGCGTGCCGTACGACCGCGTGTGCCCGCCGCCCAGCCGTCAGCTGTTCGCGCGCATTAGGGTAAAATGTCCTTGTAGTGAAAAAAAAATCTACCTTTTTTATTATGGGAAATAATAAAAAAGGTAGATTTTTTTTTCACTGATTAACGTTCTATTAATGAAACCAAACCACTGGTTTCAAGGATAACGGTGTTTACCCTTACAGCCTGTATATTCCCTGATGTTGACCCTGGTAGTTAACTTTTATTAATCTCGATTCTTTATCGTCATGAATTACAAATGCTTCTATTCGTTATAATCAAACCTGCTAATAATACTAACTGAGCAAAATTTTTCGTTTACTCGCAAGAATGGAACTTTTTCAGTTTTTCCCCAATATAATGAATAACTTCGAATTCAGTATGCCAGAGGGAGAAGATATTCCTCCGTTAGAGGGAGTTCTGGGAATAAGTCATTCTCCTATTCCTTTTAAGCTGTGCTTTACGAACTTGAAAAAGCTATTTAACAACTTAAGTACAAAGTGCAAGGGGTCAGTTTTAAAGTCTCCGAAGAGTGAAAAAAACCACCACATCAATTGAATAAAATAATTAAACTAGCGTGAATATTTTTGCAGGTTAAGTTAATCGGAAAATATACAGGGATTCTGACACTAGCCATTCAGTAGTGTTTACAATCTATATCACTTGTTGTGTTTTAAAACCGATATAATGATTAATTAGTTTGTAATTTTGAAGCGATTACTTTAGACTAGTTTTACAATTGTTGTCAAAAGATTTAGTTCTATAACATCATATTAGTTTCATCCGCCATAAATAACATTGTTGTTTTTTTATTGTGAAAATGCAACAGAATCTTAATCAAGACCTTGTATTGCATAATTTCTTTAACAGAAACTTCCAGACGAAATTAAAGAGCAAAAGTCGATTGCGATTCTTTACCTTTATGACATACATACAGTTGCTTCTATTTATAACAATGAAACCTCCTAATAATACAAACTGAGCATAATTTTTCGTTTAGTCACAGTAAAAAACAATCTATTCTCATCGGGGATGAAAACAACTCTGACGCCACTGGTGTGGACCTACGTCATGGTTCTGAGGAACCCGGCAGCCGCTTATAAGGTGCGGGCTGCTGCCATACATTGAGGCTGTGCTTTTGGAAACTACTTACCTGCGAGGATGGTGTCCCTTGTGCCGGCACTCACATCGTCCAATCCCACTGATCAACAAAATGAACATGGACCCGACGTCTACCCGGACCTGAACTATTCAAACCTGAAAGATTCATAAGAGAAAGCAAGTTTACAACAACAGACACTTTCATGCAATTCGGAACTGGACTGCGAATGTGCATCGGGAATTTACTAGCAAGATTCGAACTTTTCCTCTTTTTCTCCAACATTATGAATAGCTTCAAATTCAAATTAATATGGGGACGGGCTGCAGACATTGATTCTATATTTATTCTGCAAAAAAGAGCCATCAGAGCCATATATAATCTTCGTAGGCGCGATTCTCTAAGGGAACTGTTTAAGGAAATTAACATCATGACGGTACATTGTCAATACATCTACGAAAACATAATGTATGTAAGAAAAAATCTACATATTTTTAATAAAAGAGGTGACAGACACAGTTACAGTACTAGAAATAGAGACCAATTAGTTCAGCCAGGCTTCAGACTCGCTAAAGTAGACTCATCTTTCATGGGGTACTATTTGAGATGCTATAATAAAATTCCACAAAGTATTCTTGAACTGAATGAAACGAAATTTAAAACATGCATTAAACGCACACTATGTAAGAAAGCATATTATAAGTTAGACGATTATATCACTGATAAAAATGCTTGGCTCAATGCCGGTCCTGCTCCACAAGAACAGGGGCGCCTAAATTGATAGCATTAAATAGTATTGTCGGAGCTGCTGAAGATTGTATAACTATCTTTGCATTGTATAGATTCAATCTCTTTTGTATTATATAGCCGCCTTGCCCATATTGTGTGAGTACTATGTACTAGAAAGCTGTCATTCGCTGGAAACCTGCGTCTTTTCTTGACTTGAATGTGCCCTGGTGGTTAGGAGTATGTCATGCTCACTCAAATGTCTCGCTGATGGTGGCACGTGTGTCGGATCATTCAGTTCCCTTCAAAATGGTTGAGTTGAATGGCGCTGTCAGTTGTGTCTGGTCATCTCTTATTTGCCACGGCTTATTTGAATTAATTATTTTATTATTGAATTGTTTTTACTATGGACACTTTTAACGTACACATCTTGCTGCATCGTTCTCACTTAATGTACCATCTCAAAATGAATGATGTAACCAAGGTTTTGTTAAAGTATTCTGATTTAAAAGAGTGTCCATGGAGTTTCTTGCCCGTTCTTCTCCATAGAGATATACGTTACGGAATGGGCAACTACAGTACTTTCACAGTTTTTGTGCCTTGTGACTGGGACTGTAGCTATTTTTTACTGTTGTCTTTGTTTCGACAATTCAAAAGTGCCTGTAACTGGCCTACTTGAAATAAATGCTTTGATTTTGATTGATTTTGATTTTGTAGCAAGTGGCGTTCTATAGCGTCTGCCTACCCCCACGAGAAAAAAGGTGTGAGTTAATAACGCAAGTTTTATGTACAAAGTCAGTTAATCCGCAGGTGATGTACAACGTGTACATGCTGACTCAGTCGATCACGCTGTGCGTGCCCCCCTAACGACGAGGAGCGGCCGCCAGCATCTTCAACATGCGAGAGAGAGAGAAGGACAGATAGACAGCCTCCGTATACAGGGAGTGTCAAGGAGAGTAGTGGAGAATAAATCGTTAGAAAACGTCGACTTCAGTTACCCTTCAAGACCTGATGTCAAGGTATGTTGATGGAGGCAATTATTATTGTAGGCGGAGTAGCTGGGTGACAATAATATTACCTAGTGGCTAGGGTTGAAGCCTTTGTTCTCTTGTAAAAACTGTGTCTCTGTTCCAACTGGATTTGGTAGCAGCTGACTTATATCTTACCTCATTAAATAATTACCACAAAGTTGTATTGCCTTTATGAGGATAGTTTCATTCAAGTGATAAATCATATGGTATCTTGGACCCCAACATCAACACCTTGTGGGCGCCGTTATATTATAGCAAACTAAAAAATGTTAACTTGTTTCTCCTTTAACATAAAAGCCAGGGAATGCGTAGCCCTGGTCGGATCAGCTGGCTGCGGGAATACTTCCATATTGCAGCTGTTACAACGACTGTACGATCCTCACTCGGGGTCGATCAGGTCGGACGATAAAGAGCTCAGGAATCTAAACATAGGATGGCTGAGATCATCATTAGGTTTGTATTTGTTCCCATCGTCTGCCTGTCCTTGTCCCATAGTACTTAAGGTTGGCGCAACACATTTTCTCTTCCATTGTTCCCTATATCACGTCATCATGCGGGCGTTGATGACATATTATATGTGCTACATTTGATTGAACTTTGTCATCTAGATGATGTTGATTTTTAATACCATTTTTATTTTGCAGGAAATAGACGTTAGCGGATGGAAAATATTGAAGCTAAATGCCCCAGAATGCATTAGCAGTGTTACCTAGTGTTATTCGATAGCAGTGTTTACTCAAGGCGCTTGCTTTCCGACCTTAGTGTTACTCTTGATCTCACTAGCGGCGTAAGTTTATTTTTTTTCAAAATATTATTTTATCAAGTTACTTACATACCTACACGTAATGTTTTTAAGACAAGTCGTGTGCCCCATATGATTTCCCATCCGAAAAATGACTTGTAATTTCATTCTGGATCGTGATGAGGTCACATAAATTTTATACTTTTTGCTGTGCCCTACAGGGTCCGTGATTGTTCCTTAGCTTTAAGCCCATTGCAATATTTTCATACATTATGGAATGCAAATAAAGATATGAATATGTTCTTAGGTGATTAGTATGATGGACTCTTTATGGTGGTCGCAGCGATTGCTGGTGTCTCCATTTGTCTTCTGAGCACTACCTTCACTACGGCTAGTTTGAGGATGACTACTAGACAGAGAGTCATACTTTAATGCTTTGCTAAGACAGGTACATAATATAGAGTTGCCTATATTAATTTCAACATTTCTTCTTTCTTTATAAATAAGAATAAAAACAACATTTCCTATGTTTGTCCAACAGGAAATAGAATACTACGACAAAGAAAGCAACAGAGTTGGAGCCAGGAATTGGCCTCATTCTACAGGGCGTGAGCTCTGCAGTCATTGGAGTCCTCATGGGATTAGTTTTCAACTGGAAACTTACTCGTTTCAACTGCATTTTTAATTGTAAGAAAACTTAACATTATATCAATTAGTTCTCCGTAATGCACATAAACATATTTGCAATTTCAAATCACCGCGGCCATATATTTTTGTAGATGATTGGGAGCATCTGGCTAGAAGGCGTAATGTCACGAAAATCTCAAGCCGACGAGCGAGTAGCCATGAAATCTGCGACTAGTGTAGCAACAGAAGCCGTTGTGGGCATCGAAACTGTACAAAGTATAGGTCAGCAGATAGTATCTTAAATTGTATATAGCATAAGTAGTTACTATTCTGACCGACGAGTTGAGAACACCTGGAAGACCTTTATCCCTGCAGCACAACTCAGCGACATATGCAATCTGCCCATCCTAATCTACGGGCCTCAAACTTGGTCCCAGACAGAGTCAAAAAAGGTCCAAACTCATGGTTTGCCAAAGGGCGATGGAGCGTAGCGGATTGGGTATTAAGCTCACCGGCAGAATTCGCAATAAGACAATACGCTCCAAAACTGGAATCGCTGTTGCGGGCAATAAGACTGCTAGATTGAAGTGAGATTGCTATGTCTGCAGAATGCATCACGATCGATGAGCTAGTGTCGTCACGCAGCACAGTGGGTGCCAGAAGACGGGCGTCGTCGCCGAGGGAGGCCTAGAAACACTGGCGAGACCATTTAGACGCGTTTATGAGATATTGACCGGAGAGATCCGCACAGAGAGAAGAGTGGAAGTATATGGGGAAACCTTTCCCAGCAGTGGAACAACACAGGTTACGGGGGAAGCGCCAGGGCACACCGCGAAGTTATTGTTTTTTTACTATTTTACTATACTATTTGCAGGTCAATGTCAGGTTGTATGATAATTACAATATGATTCGCGACCGTAACAAATATGGCTTTAAAGAGTTATAATCATGAAATAGTCGTAGAAAAAAACGTAAGAAATTATGAATTTATCATAATTATTATAGTTTAATTTATCCTAGTTACCTATTTTATTGTAACTTATTAGTATGTCAAATCATTAAAGGTACATGATTTTGTGACTATTTATAATATAATTGTATTACAGATACTGACAAAGAAAAGGATATAGACGACGATAAATTCTCGGAATGGAGTAGCAGTAACGAAGATCACGAAGATATCGACGACGGCGATCAACATTATGAAAATAACGAAATACTTTTTCGAAACCAATAATACATATTCAAAATATTTTTTTTTAGTTTGTATAGAATGGCTATTAACACAATAAAACTATTTTGTCATTGGATTTCTGAGTTTTTATTTAAATATCAGATTTAAATAAAAACTCAGAGCTTTAATATTAGATTTATAACTATGAAATTGCCGTTTTTTTAACATTTTGTTCTGTTTGTAACTTTGACGTATTATTATATTTTTTCCTAATTCCATTTTTATTTGATTAATTGTTGAATTCCGTACCTAGTTAGTTACGTACGTAGATTAAAACCGTACTAATAGTTGCATATTCCTCATAGGGTAGTGTGTCAGAACACTTGTTTCAATGTGCCGTCGGTTTTTCTACTTTAAGAAGGTATGTTTTTGTCATAGATAAAATTATACCTACTTGAACGACAAGCATGCACGTGTAAATACAGAATTCCTAGAATCCCCCTTCATGGGATCGCCCTACAGCCGCCTCCAACCACATGCCCACACCTGTCACCTTCGACGATATAGGGATACAACCTTGAGGAAGAGACACTAGGGTCCATGATTCACCACTTACACAATCGAGACCTTCTGCCTATTGTCATCGGAGCTTCATGCTTCCTACTGTGGGTTGTAATACTATATATTACATAATATAATACACAGGGTTGGTTAAAAATCATGGATCAAACGAAACAGGGGCGATAGTTGGGGTTATCAGGGTATGTTTTAGGGAGTACATTCATTTTACAGCTAGTTTCTGAAGTTACAAATAATTTTTCGTGAGACTTAAAAGATATTGAAAAAAGTGTCAATATTCATAAACCATGGTACACACTGTCATAAAAGCATTTTTGTAGTGATGAACACATTTCCTAGAAGCAACTTAACACCATTTTATGTTTTAAAATAGGTATTTTTTTTATTTTCTTAAAAAAACACTCAAGTAGTCATAACTACTTGTCATTACTAACCCTATGGACTCCGGTCTGAAATATAAATATTCTATTCTATAACTTCAAGGAGACCAAGTTAGGACTCTGCCAAAAAGATATATTTTACTGCAAATAACCCTAACTATCGCCCTGTTTCGCTTGATCCACGATTTTTTACGAGCGAATTGAAATTCAATGGAGAAATTTAAAGAAAACATCGAAGATTAGTTGATTGAGTATTATTGGAGAAAATTTATAGATGATAATAATCTAGACCCGTTAGGTGAATTATTCAAGTGTGTGTGTGTAATAAAGGTCTACAAACACCTATTTTGTGTTTTATGTAAAGTAATGGTACTAACTACTTACATACCTATCATTTCTTTAATTTACTATGGCGTAAAGCCGTACCATTACGGCCCACTGCTCATTTGAGGAAGACTGTAAGACAGGCGGGGCGCGTGGCGCTACGACGAGTTACATGAGCTGGCTAGCGCGACAGCTCACTGACTGACTCATCGTACGTTGCGCGCGCGTGGCGTACGACCGCGTGTGCCCGCCGCCCTGCCGTCAGCTGTTCGCGCGCATTAGGGTAAAATGTCCTTGTGGGAAATAGTAAAAAAAAAGGTAGATTTTTCACTGATTAACGTTCTATTAATGAAACCAAACCACTGGTTTCAAGGATAACGGTGTTTACCCTTACAGCCTGTATATTCCCTCTAGAATAACTCATTCTCGTATTCCTTTTAAGCTGTGCTTTACGAACATGAAAAAGCAATTTAACAGCTTAAGTAGAAAGTGCAAGGGGTCAGTTTTAAAGTCTCCGAAGAGTGAAAAAAACCACCACATCAATTGAATAAAATAATTAAACTTGCGTGAATATTTTTGCAGGTAATCGGAAAATATACAGGGATTCTGACACTAGCCATTCAGTAGTGTTTAAAATCTATATCACTTGTTGTGTTTTAAAACCGATAGAATGATTAATTAGTTTGTAATTTTGAAGCGATTACTTTAGACTAGATTTATAATTGTTGTCAAAAGATTTAGTTCTATAACATCATATTAGTTCCATCCGCCATAAATAACATTGTTGTTTTTTTATTGTAGTAAATTAAAGAAATGATAAGTATGTAAGTAGTTTGTACCATTACTTTACATAAAACACAAAATAGGTGTTTGTACACCTTTATTACACACACACACTTGAATAATTCACCTAACGGGTCTAGATTATTATCATCTATAAATTTTCTCCAATAATACTCTATCAACTAATCTTCGATGTTTTCTTTAAATTTCTCAATTGAATTTCAGTTCGCTCGTAAAAAAATCGTGGATCAAGCGAAACGGCGATAGTTAGGGTTATTTGCAGTCAAATATATCTCTTTGGCAGAGTCCTAACTTGGTCTCCTTGAAGTTATAGAATAGAATATTTTTATTTCAGACCGGAGTCCATAGGGTTAGTAATGACAAGTAGTTATGATTACTTGAGTGTTTAAGAAAATAAAAAAATACCTATTTAAAAACATAAAATGGTGTTAAGTTGCTTCTAGGAAATGTGTTCATCACTACAAAAATGCTTTTATGACAGTGTGTACCATGGTTTATGAATATTGACACTTTTTTCAATATCTTTTAAGTCACACGAAAAGGTCTCGATTGTGTAATCATGGACCCTAGTGTCTCTTCCTCAAGGTTGTATCCCTATATCGTCGAAGGTGACAGGTGTGGGCATGTGGTTGGAGGCGGCTGTAGGGCGCTCCCATGAAGGGGGATTCTAGGAATTCTGCATTTACACGTGCATGCTTGTCGTTCAAGTAGGTATAATTTTATCTATGACAAAAACATACCTTCTTAAAGTAGAAAAACCGACGGCACATTGAAACAAGTGTTCCGACACACTACCCTATGAGGAATATGCAACTATTAGTACGGTTTTAATCTACGTACGTAACTAACTAGGTACGAAATTCAACAATTAATCAAATAAAAATGGAATTAGGCAAAAATATAATAATACGTCAAAGTTACAAACAGAACAAAATGTTAAAAAAACGGCAATTTAATTAAAAACTCAGAAATTCAACGACAAAATAGTTTTATTGTGTTAATAGCCATTCTATACAAACTAAAAAAATATATTTTGAATATGTATTATTGGTTTCGAATAAGTATTTCGTTATTTTCATAATTTTGATCGTTGTCGTCGATATCTTCGTGATCTTCGTTACTGCTACACCAATCCGAGGATTTATCTTCGTCTATATCCTTTTCTTTGTCAGTATCTGTAATAATTAAACAAGTTAATACAATTACATTATAAATAGTCACAAATTCATGTACCTTTAATGATTTGACTTACTAATAAGTTACAATAAAATAGGTAACTAGGATAAATTAAAATATAATAATTATGATAAATTCATAATTTCTTACGTTTTTTTCTACGACTATTTCATGATTATAACTCTTTAAAGCCATATTTGTTACGGTCGCGAATCATATTGTAATTATCATACAACCTGACATTAACCTGCAAATAGTATAGTAAAATAGTAAAAAAAAAAAAATTTCGCGGTGTGCCCTGGCGCTTCCCCCGTAACCTGTGTTGTTCCACTGCTGGGAAAGGTTTCCCCATATACTTCCACTCTTCTCTCTGTGCGGATTTCTCCGGTCAATATCTCATAAACGCGTCTAAGTGGTCTCGCCAGTGTTTCTAGGCCTCCCTCGGCGACGAAGCCCGTCTTCTGGCACCCACTGTGCTGCGTGACGACACTAGCTCATCGATCGTGATGCATTCTACAGACATAGCAATCTCACTTCAATCTAGCAGTCTTATTGCCCGCAACAGCGATTCCAGTTTTGCAGCGTATTGTCTTATTGTGAATTCTGCCGCTGAGCTTAATACCCAATCCAAATCAACACCTTGTGGGAGCCGTTATAGTATAGCAAACTAAAAAATGTTAACTTGTTTCTCCTTTAACATAAAAGCCAGGGAATGCGTAGCCCTGGTCGGATCAGCTGGCTGCGGGAATACTTCCATATTGCAGCTGTTACAACGACTGTACGATCCTCACTCGGGGTCGATCAGGTCGGACGATAAAGAGCTCAGGAATCTAAACATAGGATGGCTGAGATCATCATTAGGTTTGTATTTGTCCCCATCGTCTGCCTGTCCTTGTCCCATAGTACTTAGGGTTGGCCTTCCGTTGTTCCCTATATCACGTCATCATGCGGGCGTTGATGACATATTATATGTCCTACATTTGATTGAACTTTGTCACCTAGATGATGTTGATTTTTAATACCATTTTTATTTTGCAGGAAATCATAGACGTTAGCGGATGGAAAATATTGAAGCTAAATGCCCCAGAATGCATTAGCAGTGTTACCTAGTGTTATTCGATAGCAGTGTTTACTCAAGGCGCTTGCTTTCCGACCTTAGTGTTACTCTTGATCTCACTAGCGGCGTAAGTTTATTTTTTTTCAAAATATTATTTTATCAAGTTACTTACATACCTACACGTAATGTTTTTAAGACAAGTCGTGTGCCCCATATGATTTCCCATCCGAAAAATGACTTGTAATTTCATTCTGGATCGTGATGAGGTCACATAAATTTTATACTTTTTGCTGTGCCCTACAGGGTCCGTGATTGTTCCTTAGCTTTAAGCCCATTGCAATATTTTCATACATTATGGAATGCAAATAAAGATATGAATATGTTCTTAGGTGATTAGTATGATGGACTCTTTATGGTGGTCGCAGCGATTGCTGGTGTCTCCATTTGTCTTCTGAGCACTACCTTCACTACGGCTAGTTTGAGGATGACTACTAGACAGAGAGTCATACTTTAATGCTTTGCTAAGACAGGTACATAATATAGAGTTGCCTATATTAATTTCAACATTTCTTCTTTCTTTATAAATAAGAATAAAAACAACATTTCCTATGTTTGTCCAACAGGAAATAGAATACTACGACAAAGAAAGCAACAGAGTTGGAGCCAGGAATTGGCCTCATTCTACAGGGCGTGAGCTCTGCAGTCATTGGAGTCGTCATGGGATTAGTTTTCAACTGGAAACTTACTCGTTTCAACAGCATTTTTAATTGTAAGATAACTTAACATTATATCAATTACGTTCTCCGTAATGCACATAAACATATTTGCAATTTCAAATCACCGCGGCCATATATTTTTGTAGATGATTGGGAGCATCTGGCTAGAAGGCGTAATGTCACGAAAATCTCAAGCCGACGAGCGAGTAGCCATGAAATCTGCGACTAGTGTAGCAACAGAAGCCGTTGTGGGCATCGAAACTGTACAAAGTATAGGTCAGCAGATAGTATCTTAAATTGTATATAGCAAAAGTAGTTACTATTCTGACCGACGAGTTGAGAACACCTGGAAGACCTTTATCCCTGCAGCACAACTCAGCGACATATGCAATCTGCCCATCCTAATCTACGGTCCTCAAACTTGGTCCCAGACAGAGTCAAAAAAGGTCCAAACTCATGGTTTGCCAAAGGGCGATGGAGCGTAGCGGATTGGGTATTAAGCTCACCGGCAGAATTCGCAATAAGACAATACGCTCCAAAACTGGAATCGCTGTTGCGGGCAATAAGACTGCTAGATTGAAGTGAGATTGCTGTCTGCAGAATGCATCACGATCGATGAGCTAGTGTCGTCACGCAGCACAGTGGGTGCCAGAAGACGGGCGTCGTCGCCGAGGGAGGCCTAGAAACACTGGCGAGACCATTTAGACGCGTTTATGAGATTTTGACCGAAGAGATCCGCACAGAGAGAAGAGTGGAAGTATATGGGGAAACCTTTCCCAGCAGTGGAACAACACAGGTTACGGGGGAAGCGCCAGGGCACACCGCGAAGTTATTGTTTTTTTACTATTTTACTATACTATTTGCAGGTCAATGTCAGGTTGTATGATAATTACAATATGATTCGCGACCGTAACAAATATGGCTTTAAAGAGTTATAATCATGAAATAGTCGTAGAAAAAAACGTAAGAAATTATGAATTTATCATAATTATTATAGTTTAATTTATCCTAGTTACCTATTTTATTGTAACTTATTAGTATGTCAAATCATTAAAGGTACATGATTTTGTGACTATTTATAATATAATTGTATTACAGATACTGACAAAGAAAAGGATATAGACGACGATAAATTCTCGGAATGGAGTAGCAGTAACGAAGATCACGAAGATATCGACGACGGCGATCAAAATTATGAAAATAACGAAATACTTTTTCGAAACCAATAATACATATTCAAAATATATTTTTTTAGTTTGTATAGAATGGCTATTAACACAATAAAACTATTTTGTCATTGGATTTCTGAGTTTTTATTTAAATATCAGTATAATTTTATTTATATAGCTTTAATATTAGATTTATAACTATGAAATTGCCGTTTTTTTTAACATTTTGTTCTGTTTGTAACTTTGACGTATTATTATATTTTTGCCTAATTCCATTTTTATTTGATTAATTGTTGAATTCCGTAACTAGTTAGTTACGTACGTAGGGTAGTGTGTCAGAACACTTGTTTCAATGTGCCGTCGGTTTTTCTACTTTAAGAAGGTATGTTTTTGTCATAGATAAAATTATACCTACTTGAACGACAAGCATGCACGTGTAAATGCAGAATTCCTAGAATCCCCCTTCATGGGAGCGCCCTACAGCCGCCTCCAACCACATGCCCACACCTGTCACCTTCGACGATATAGGGATACAACCTTGAGGAAGAGACACTAGGGTCCATGATTCACCACTTACACAATCGAGACCTTTTCGTGAGACTTAAAAGATATTGAAAAAAGTGTCAATATTCATAAACCATGGTACACACTGTCATAAAAGCATTTTTGTAGTGATGAACACATTTCCTAGAAGCAACTTAACACCATTTTATGTTTTTAAATAGGTATTTTTTTATTTTCTTAAACACTCAAGTAATCATAACTACTTGTCATTACTAACCCTATGGACTCCGGTCTGAAATAAAAATATTCTATTCTATAACTTCAAGGAGACCAAGTTAGGACTCTGCCAAAAAGATATATTTTACTGCAAATAACCCTAACTATCGCCCTGTTTCGCTTGATCCACGATTTTTTACGAGCGAATTGAAATTCAATGGAGAAATTTAAAGAAAACATCGAAGATTAGTTGATTGAGTATTATTGGAGAAAATTTATAGATGATAATAATCTAGACCCGTTAGGTGAATTATTCAAGTGTGTGTGTGTAATAAAGGTCTACAAACACCCATTTTGTGTTTTATGTAAAGTAATGGTACTAACTACTTACATACCTATCATTTCTTTAATTTACTATGGCGTAAAGCCGTACCATTACGGCCCACTGCTCATTTGAGGAAGACTGTAAGACAGGCGGGGCGCGTGGCGCTACGACGAGTTACATGAGCTGGCTAGCGCGACAGCTCACTGACTGACTCATCGTACGTTGCGCGCGCGTGGCGTACGACCGCGTGTGCCCGCCGCCCTGCCGTCAGCTGTTCGCGCGCATTAGGGTAAAATGTCCTTGTGGGAAATAGTAAAAAAAAGGTAGATTTTTCACTGATTAACGTTCTATTAATGAAACCAAACCACTGGTTTCAAGGATAACGGTGTTTACCCTTACAACCTGTATATTCCCTGATGTTGACCCTGGTAGTTAACTTTTATAAATCTCGATTCTTTATCGTCATGAATTACAAATGCTTCTATTCGTAATAATAAAACCTGCTAATAATACTAACTGAGCATAATTTTTCGTTTACTCGCAAGAATGGAACTTTTCCAGTTTTTCTACAATATCATGAATAACTTCGAATTCAGTATGCCAGAGGGAGAAGATATTCCTCCGTTAGAGGGAGTTCTGGGAATAACTCATTCTCGTATTCCTTTTAAGCTGTGCTTTACGAACATGAAAAAGCAATTTAACAGCTTAAGTAGAAAGTGCAAGGGGTCAGTTTTAAAGTCTCCGAAGAGTGAAAAAAACCACCACATCAATTGAATAAAATAATTAAACTTGCGTGAATATTTTTGCAGGTAATCGGAAAATATACAGGGATTCTGACACTAGCCATTCAGTAGTGTTTACAATCTATATCACTTGTTGTGGTTTAAAACCGATATAATGATTTATTAGTTTGTAATTTTGAAGCGATTACTTTAGACTAGATTTATAATTGTTGTCAAAAGATTTAGTTCTATAACATCATATTAGTTCCATCCGCCATAAATAACATTGTTGTTTTTTTATTGTAGTAAATTAAAGAAATGATAAGTATGTAAGTAGTTTGTACCATTACTTTACATAAAACACAAAATAGGTGTTTGTAGACCTTTATTACACACACACACTTGAATAATTCACCTAACGGGTCTAGATTATTATCATCTATAAATTTTCTCCAATAATACTCTATCAACTAATCTTCGATGTTTTCTTTAAATTTCTCAATTGAATTTCAGTTCGCTCGTAAAAAAATCGTGGATCAAGCGAAACGGCGATAGTTAGGGTTATTTGCAGTCAAATATATCTCTTTGGCAGAGTCCTAACTTGGTCTCCTTGAAGTTATAGAATAGAATATTTTTATTTCAGACCGGAGTCCATAGGGTTAGTAATGACAAGTAGTTATGATTACTTAAGTGTTTAAGAAAATAAAAAAATACCTATTTAAAAACATAAAATGGTGTTAAGTTGCTTCTAGGAAATGTGTTCATCACTACAAAAATGCTTTTATGACAGTGTGTACCATGGTTTATGAATATTGACACTTTTTTCAATATCTTTTAAGTCTCACGAAAAGGTCTCGATTGTGTAAGTGGTGAATCATGGACCCTAGTGTCTCTTCCTCAAGGTTGTATCCCTATATCGTCGAAGGTGACAGGTGTGGGCATGTGGTTGGAGGCGGCTGTAGGGCGCTCCCATGAAGGGGGATTCTAGGAATTCTGCATTTACACGTGCATGCTTGTCGTTCAAGTAGGTATAATTTTATCTATGACAAAAACATACCTTCTTAAAGTAGAAAAACCGACGGCACATTGAAACAAGTGTTCTGACACACTACCCTATGAGGAATATGCAACTATTAGTACGGTTTTAATCTACGTACGTAACTAACTAGGTACGAAATTCAACAATTAATCAAATAAAAATGGAATTAGGCAAAAATATAATAATACGTCAAAGTTACAAACAGAACAAAATGTTAAAAAAACGGCAATTTAATTAAAAACTCAGAAATTCAACGACAAAATAGTTTTATTGTGTTAATAGCCATTCTATACAAACTAAAAAAATATATTTTGAATATGTATTATTGGTTTCGAATAAGTATTTCGTTATTTTCATAATTTTGATCGTTGTCGTCGATATCTTCGTGATCTTCGTTACTGCTACACCAATCCGAGGATTTAACGTCGTCTATATCCTTTTCTTTGTCAGTATCTGTAATAATTAAACAAGTTAATACAATTACATTATAAATAGTCACAAATTCATGTACCTTTAATGATTTGACATACTAATAAGTTACAATAAAATAGGTAACTAGGATAAATTAAAATATAATAATTATGATAAATTCATAATTTCTTACGTTTTTTTCTACGACTATTTCATGATTATAACTCTTTAAAGCCATATTTGTTACGGTCGCGAATCATATTGTAATTATCATACAACCTGACATTGACCTGCAAATAGTATAGTAAAATAGTAAAAAAAAATAATTTCGCGGTGTGCCCTGGCGCTTCCCCCGTAACCTGTGTTGTTCCACTGCTGGGAAAGGTTTCCCCATATACTTCCACTCTTCTCTCTGTGCGGATCTCTCCGGTCAATATCTCATAAACGCGTCTAAGTGGTTGTAGTTGTTGTATACTTATTCGAAACCAATAATACATATTCAAAATATATTTTTTTAGTTTGTATAGAATGGCTATTAACACAATAAAACTATTTTGTCGTTGGATTTCTGAGTTTTTAATTAAATTGCCGTTTTTTTAACATTTTGTTCTGTTTGTAACTTTGACGTATTATTATATTTTTGCCTAATTCCATTTTTATTTGATTAATTGTTGAATTCCGTACCTAGTTAGTTACGTACGTAGATTAAAACCGTACTAATAGTTGCATATTCCTCATAGGGTAGTGTGTCAGAACACTTGTTTCAATGTGCCGTCGGTTTTTCTACTTTAAGGTATGTTTTTGTCATAGATAAAATTATACCTACTTGAACGACAAGCATGCACGTGTAAATGCAGAATTCCTAGAATCCCCCTTCATGGGATCGCCCTACAGCCGCCTCCAACCACATGCCCACACCTGTCACCTTCGACGATATAGGGATACAACCTTGAGGAAGAGACACTAGGGTCCATGATTCACCACTTACACAATCGAGACCTTTTCGTGAGACTTAAAAGATATTGAAAAAAGTGTCAATATTCATAAACCATGGTACACACTGTCATAAAAGCATTTTTGTAGTGATGAACACATTTCCTAGAAGCAACTTAACACCATTTTATGTTTTTAAATAGGTATTTTTTTATTTTCTTAAAAAACACTCAAGTAATCATAACTACTTGTCATTACTAACCCTATGGACTCCAGTCTGAAATAAAAATATTCTATTCTATAACTTCAAGGAGACCAAGTTAGGACTCTGCCAAAGAGATATATTTGACTACAAATAACCCTAACTATCGCCGTTACGCTTGATCCACGATTTTTTACGAGCGAACTGAAATTCAATGGAAAAATTTAAAGAAAACATCGAAGATTAGTTGATTGAGTATTATTGGAGAAAATTTATAGATGATAATAATCTAGACCCGTTAGGTGAATTATTCAAGTGTGTGTGTGTAATAAAGGTCTACAAACACCTATTTTGTGTTTTATGTAAAGTAATGGTACAAACTACTTACATACCTATCATTTCTTTAATTTACTATGGCGTAAAGCCGTACATTTCGGCCCACTGCTCATTTGAGGAAGACTGTAAGACAGCACACAGTACACTCAATTTACGTGCGAACACCTGCGGCGGAGCGCGTGGCGCTACGACGAGTTATATGCGCAGGCTAGCGCGACAGCTGACTGACTGAGGTCATAACTCATCGTACGTTGCGCGCGCGTGCCGTACGACCGCGTGTGCACGCCGCCCAGCCGTCAGCTGTTCGCGCGCATTAGGGTAAAATGTCCTTGTGGGAAATATTAAAAAACAAAAAGGTAGATAGAATGAAACCAAACCACTGGTTTCAAGGATAACGGTGTTTACCCTTACAGCCTGTATATTCCCTGATGTTGACCCTGGTAGTTAACTGTTATAAATCTCGATTCTTTATCGTCATGAATTACAAATGCTTCTATTAGTAATAATAAAACCTGCTAATAATACTAACTGAGCATAATTTTTCGTTTACTCGCAAGAATGGAACTTTTCCAGTTTTTCTACAATATCATGAATAACTTCGAATTCAGTATGCCAGAGGGAGAAGATATTCCTCCGTTAGAGGGAGTTCTGGGAATAACTCATTCTCCTATTCCTTTTAAGCTGTGCTTTAGGAACTTGAAACAGAAATTTAACAACTTAAGTACAAAGTGCAAGGGGGTCAGTTTTAAACACTCTGGAGAGTGAAAAAAACCACCACATCAATTGAATAAAATAATTAAACTTGCGTGAATATTTTTGCAGGTAAAGTTAATCGGAAATTATACAGGGATTGTGACACTAGCCATTCAGTAGTGTTTACAATCTATATCACTTGTTGTGCTCTAAAACCGATATAATGATTAATTATATATTCCCTGATGGTGACCCTGGTAATTAAGTTTTAGAAATTTCGATTCTTTACCGTCATGACTTACAGTTGCTTCTATTTATAACAATGAAACCTAATAATACTAACTGAGAATAATTTTTCGTTTAGTCAAAGTAATTAACAATCTATTATCAGCGGGGATGAAAACATTTCTGACGCCACTTACGTGGACCTTCGTCATGATGCTGAGAAACCCGGCAGCCGCTGTCATACATTAAGGCTGTGCTATTGGAAACTACGAGGATATGTCCCTTGTGCCTTTGGGAACCACGCATGTCAATCTTGTGTATTGGTAAATCGGAAAATGCACTGTTCCTGCCGGCACTCACATTATCCCACCGATCAACAAAATGAACATGGACACGACATCTACCCGGAACCTGAACTATTCAAACCTGAAAGTTTCATAAGAGAAAGCAAGTTTACTGCAACAGACACTTTCATGCAATTCGGAACTGGACAGCGAATGTGCATCGGGAATTTACTAGCAAGAATGGAACTTTTCCTCTTTTTCTATAACATTATGAATAGCTTCAAATTCAGTATGCCAGAGGTAGAAGATATTCCTCCGTTAGAGGGAGTACTGGGAATAACTCATTCTCCTATTCCTTTTAAGCAGTGCTTTACGAACTTGAAAAAGCAATTTAACAACTTAAGTTCAAAGTGCAAGGGGTCAGTTTTAAAGTCTCCGGAGAGTGAAAAAAACTACAACATCCATTGAATAAAATAATTAAACTTGCGTGAATATTTTTGCAGGTTAAGTTAATCGGAAAATATACAGGGATTCTGACACTAGCCATTCAGTAGTGTTTACAATCTATATCACTTGTTGTGTTCTAAAACAGATATAATGATTAATTCGTTTGTAATTTTGAAGCGATTAGTTTAGACTAGATTTATAATTGTTGTCAAAAGATTTAGTTCTATAACATCATATTAGTTCCATCCGCCATAAATAACATTGTTGTTTTTTTATTGTGAAAATGTAGCAGAATCTTAATCAAGACCTTGTATTGCATGATTTCTTTAACAGAAACTTCCAGACGAAATTAAAGAGCAAAAGTCGATTGCGATTCTTTACCGTCATGACATACATACAGTTGCTTCTATTTATAACAATGAAACCTCCTAATAATACAAACTGAGCATAATTTTTCGTTTAGTCAAAGTAAAAAACAATCTATTCTCATCGGGGATGAAAACAACTCTGACGCCACTGGTGTGGACCTACGTCATGGTTCTGAGGAACCCGGCAGCCGCTGATAAAGGTGCGGGCTGCTGCCATACATTGAGGCTGTGCTATTGGAAACTACTTACCTGCGAGGATGGTGTCCCTTGTGCCGGGCACTCACATCATCCAATCCCACTGATCAACAAAATGAACATGGACCCGACATCTACCCGGAGCTGAACTATTCAAACCTGAAAGATTCATAAGAGAAAGCAAGTTTACTGCAACAGACACTTTCATGCAATTCGGAACTGGACAGCGAATGTGCATCGGGAATTTACTAGCAAGATTCGAACTTTTCCTATTTTTCTCCAACATTATGAATAACTTCGAATTCAGTATGCCAGAGGGAGAAGATATTCCTCCGTTAGAGGGAGTTCTGGGAATAACTCATTCTCCTATTCCTTTTAAGCTGTGCTTTACGAACTTGACAAAGCAATTTAACAACTTAAGTACAAAGTGCAAGGGGTCAGTTTTTATGACTCCGGAGAGTGAAAAAAACCACCACATCAATTGAATAAAATAATTAAACTTGCGTGAATATTTTTGCAGGTAACGTTAATCGGTAATTATACAGGGATTCTGACACTAGCCATTCAGTAGTGTTTACAATCTATATCACTTGTTGTGCTCTAAAACCGATATAATGATTAATTATATATTCCCTGATGGTGACCCTGGTAATTAAGTTTTAGAAATTTCGATTCTTTACCGTCATGACTTACAGTTGCTTCTATTTATAACAATGAAACCTAATAATACTAACTGAGAATAATTTTTCGTTTAGTCAAAGTAATTACCAATCTATTCTCAGCGGGGATGAAAACATTTCTGACGCCACTTACGTGGACCTTCGTCATGATGCTGAGAAACCCGGCAGCCGCTGTCATACATTAAGGCTGTGCTATTGGAAACTACGAGGATATGTCCCTTGTGCCTTTGGGAACCACGCATGTCAATCTTGTGTATTGGTAAATCGGAAAATGCACTGTTCCTGCCGGCACTCACATTATCCCACTGATCAACAAAATGAACATGGACCCGACAACTACCCGGAATCTGAGCTGTTCAAACCTGAAAGATTTATAAGAGAAAGCAAGTTTACTGCAAACAAACACTTTCATGCACTTCGGAACAAGTCTACGGGAACTTTACTCGCAAGAATGGAACTTTTTCCAGTTTTTCTCCAATATCATGAATAACTTCGAATTCAGTATGCCAGAGGGAGAAGAAATTCCTCCGTTAGAGGGAGTTCTGGGAATAACTTATTCTCCTATTCCTTTTAAGCTGTGCTTTACGAACTTGAAAAAGCAATTTAACAACTTAAGTACTAAGTGCAAGGGGTCAGTTTTAAAGTCTCCGGAGAGTGAAAAAAACTACAACATCCATTGAATAAAATAATTAAACTTGCGTGAATATTTTTGCAGGTTAAGTTAATCGGAAAATATACAGGGATTCTGACACTAGCCATTCAGTAGTGTTTACAATCTATATCACTTGTTGTGTTCTAAAACCGATATAATGATTAATTATATATTCCCTGATGGTGACCCTGGTAATTAAGTTTTAGAAATTTCGATTCTTTACCGTCTTGACTTACAGTTGCTTCTATTTATAACAATGAAACCTAATAATACTAACTGAGCATAATTTTACGTTTAGTCACAAGTAATGAACAGTCTATTCTCAGCGGGGATGAAAACATTTCTGACGTCACTTACGTGGACCTTCGTCATGATGCTGAGAAACCCGGCAGCCGCTGTCATGCATTGAGGCTGTGCTATAGGAAACTACGAAGATATGTCCCTTGTGCCTTTGGGAACCACGCATGTCAATCTTGTGTATTGGTAAATTGGAAAATGCACTGTTCCTGCCGGCACTCACATTATCCCACTGATCAACAAAATGAACATGGACCCGACATCTACCTCTTTTTCTCCAACATTAAGAATAACTTCGAATTCAGTATGCCAGAGGGAGAAGTTATTCCTCCGTTAGAGGGAATTCTGGGAATAAATCATTATCCTATTCCTTTTAAGCTGTGCTTTACGACCTTGAAAAAGCAATTTAACAACTTAAGTACAAAGTGCAAGGGGTCAGTTTTAAAGACTCCGGAGAGTGAAAAAAACCACCACATCGATTGAATAAAATAATTAAACTTGCGTGAATATTTTTGCAGGTAACGTCGATCGGAAATTATGCAGGGATTCTGACACTAGCCATTCAGTAGTGTTTACAATCTATATCACTTGTTGTGTTCTAAAACCGATATAATGATTAATTATATATTCCCTGATGGTGACCCTGGTAATTAAGTTTTAGAAGTTTCGATTCTTTACCGTCTTGACTTACAGTTGCTTTTATTTATAACAATGAAACCTAATAATACTAACTGAGAATAATTTTTCGTTTAGTCAAAGTAATTAACAATCTATTCTCAGCGGGGATGAAAACATTTCTGACGCCACTTACGTGGACCTTCGTCATGATGCTGAGAAATCCGGCAGCCGCTGTCATACATTGAGGCTGTGCTATTGGAAACTACGAGGATATGTGCCTTTGGAAACCACGCATGTCAATCTTGTGTATTGGTAAATCGGAAAATGCACTGTTCCTGCCGGCACTCACATTATCCCACTGATCAACAAAATGAACATGGACCCGACAACTACCCGGAATCTGAGCTGTTCAAACCTGAAAGATTTATAAGAGAAAGCAAGTTTACTGCAACAAACACTTTCATGCACTTCGGAACAAGTCAACGGGAACTTTACTCGCAAGAATGGAACTTTTCCAGTTTTTCTCCAATATCATGAATAACTTCGAATTCAGTATGCCAGAGGGAGAAGAAATTTCTCCGTTAGAGGGAGTTCTGGGAATAACTCATTCTCCTATTCCTTTTAAGCTGTGCTTTACGAACTTGAAAAAGCAATATCACAACTTAAGTACAAAGTGCAAGGGGTCAGTTTTAAAGTCTCCGGAGAGTGAAAAAAAACTACAACATCCATTGAATAAAATAATTAAACTTGCGTGAATATTTTTGCAGGTAACGTTAATCGGAAAATATACAGGGATTCTGACACTAGCCATTCAGTAGTGTTTACAATCTATATCACTTGTTGTGTTTTAAAACCGATATAATGATTAATTACTTTGTAATTTTGAAGCGATTACTTTAGACTAGTTTTACAATTGTTGTCAAAAGATTTAGTTCTATAACATAATATTAGTTTCATCCGCCATAAATAACATAGTTGTTTTTTTTTTTGTTGTGAAAATGCAGCAGAATCTTAATAAAGACCTTAAAATGTATCATTTCTTTTACAGAAACTTCCAGGCGAAATTGAAGAGCAAAAGTCGATTTCTATTCTTTACCATCATGACATATAGTTGCTTCTATTTATAACAATGAAACCTCCTAATAATACAAATAGAGCGTAATTTTTCGTTTAGTCACAAGTAATGAACAGTCTATTATCAGCGGGGATGAAAATATTTCTGACGCCGATAAGGTGCGGGCTGCTGCAATACATTGAGGCTGTGCTATTGGAAACTACGAGGATGGTTTCCCTTGTGCCTTTGGAAACCAGGCATATCAATCTTATGTTTGGAAAATGCACTGTTCCTGCCGGCACTCACATGATCCAATCCCACTGATCAACAAAATGAACATGGATCTGAAATCTACCCGGAACCTGAACTGCTCAAACCTGAAAGATTTATAAGAGAAAGCAAGTTTACTGCAACAGACACTTTCATGCAATTCGGAACTGGACAGCGAATGTGCATCGGGAATTTACTAGCAAGATTCGAACTTTTCCTATTTTTCTCCAACATTATGAATAACTTCGAATTCAGTATGCCAGAGGGAGAAGATATTCCTCCGTTAGAGGGAGTACTGGGAATAACTTATTCTCCTATTCATTTAAAGCTGTGCTTTACGAACTTTAAAAAGCAATTTAACAACTTAAGTACAAAGTGCAAGGGGTCAGTTTTAAAGTCTCCGGAGAGTGAAAAAAACCACCACATCAATTGAATAAAATAATTAAACTTGCGTGAATATTTTTGCAGGTAAAGTTAATCGGAAAATATACAGGGATTCTAACACTGGCCATTCAATAGTGCTTAAAATCTATATCACTTGTTGTGTTCTAAAATTGATATAATGATTAATTTGTTTGTAATTTTGAAGTGATAGGGCTAGTTTTACAATTGTTATCAAAAGATTTTTAGATTTAACAATAGAAAAAAATTGCACGCTTTAGTTTGTGAAAATTGCAATCTTCTTATCTAAATAGCTCTTCGACATTTTAATAAATAAATGACGTAAAAGATAATTATTGTTAATGAGGTGCTGACATGATTAATCGGATGAACCTTTCAGTAAAACTGCTTTATGTTATCCCATTGATTTTTTTAGTGTAGATTTCATGGTTTTCCTTTCATTCAATTTATCATGTTTGTTAGAGATTTGATCCATATGATTGATCCTATAGATCGATTTCATAAAAGCACAGGATTTTAATTTTTTGAATTTATGTCGGCTCGATTCCTGAGTGTGGCAAGCGAACTTTCGAAAAACTTTGAATACAGACGTTTCTTTTTAAAAATGAAAGAATTTTTCCTTTGAGTAAAATTTGCTATCTCCGGTAATTAGAGTGCATTCCCTCCAGGTGAGGTTGAAAAAATCCACTTTGTATAATAATATGGGGATTATATTGATTTGTTTGAATTGTTGAAAAAGAATAGCATTGTTGTTTTTTTATTGTAAAAATGCAGCAGAATCTTATTGTATAATTTCTTTTACAGAAACTTCCTGACAAAGGAAGTCATAACGAAATGAACAGAATTTGTGGTCGATGTCATCAAGTTTCATCGTAACCATTATCGAACGTGTCAGACAAGGCGCAAGTTTAGGGGAGCGCAATGAACTAGCTGATCTTTTGGACCACTATCTAGACAAAATTGAAGAGCAAAAGTAAATGGATAAGAATGCTAAGAATTATTATATTCCTTTATGTTGACCCCGGTAATTCACTTTTATAAATTTCGATTCTTTACCGTCATGACTTAGTTGCTTCTATTCATAACAATGAAAACTCGCTTATAGTACTAACTGAACATCATTTTTCAGAAAAGCAAATTGAACGATTTGTTCTCAGCTAGCATAGAAACAACTCTGACGTCACTTATGTGGACCTTAGTCATGATGCTGATGAACCCGGCAGCCGCTGATAAGTTGCGGGCTGAGTCGAGGAAGGTGGTAGCACCTGTTGAATCGGTGATCATGTCCCACTGCCATACATTGAGGTTATGCTGTTGAAAAGTATGAGGATGGTGTCGCATGGGCCTTAGGGAACCACGCATGTCAATCTTGTGTAGGTTCACTTACTTTAATAGGTATTTTTAAAACATTATTTATAGAATTCGAATATTTGCTTTTCTAGCAATGTATGAAGGTGATATATCAAAATGTGAATTCACAAGATCAAGAGCACACAATGTTGCTCATGACCATAATTTGATGTAACTGTCATAATATGACTGTTTGAATGGTTGTATATTGTTTGAAAGTGATTTTTGTTAACAAATTGTTTTGTTGCCATTTTGTTAATAAACGCTTTCAATTAATATGTGTTTGAATTGTTGTAACACCCGAAACCATGTAATTTAACTAAATAGTTAAATAGTTTAAACCTTTGTGGTTAAAACCACTAGGTACAATATTTCCATTCCTTCTATAACGCTAAATCTCGAAAATGGGTCTTAAGGCGAAATGCGTACCAAAAAAGATGTTTTGACGCATTTTGGCTGTTCGCAAAATCAATTTTTGGCCTCAAAAACTACAAATTTGCTTAATTTTTTTTCATGATTATAAAATTTAAAAATATTCTTTAGTGAATTATGGGAGCCAAAACACGACTGACACAATTTGGCTCGATACAAAAAAATCGCAGTTTACCCAAAATTAGCATTTTTTAAACACACATTTTTGCGCGCGTGCCGGTCATACCACCGCACCCGTACCCCGTCCGCAACGCGTCTTAGAGTGCACTAGTAAACAACTATTTTTCTCCCGCTGTCGCCAACTACCCAAGAGAATATTGAAGCGTAAAGTGATACGTAAGTCACAAAAATGGTGAATAAACGTAATAAAATTAAAATAGAATGCCGAAACCACGTTCTGCGAAATATGTTTAACAAGCTGCGTTCACTAGGCAAAAACACAAAATACCCAAAAGTGCAGAGAAAACATATTACCGACGAAAAAGTTATGAGCAAGAGAAAAGTCGTCACGACTTCAATCAAGCATAATAAAAATAATCCCAGGGATATCGCCATTAAACAAATTCACGTCTTCGTGAATTTGTTTCATCACCAATTCTTTGAACCACGCGTACGTACGGGGACTACAGACGTTGCAAAGATTATTGCTGCCATAAAGATAAAGTAATTTTGTCTTCAACTGTGGCAGAGCTTGAAAACTCAACTTTTTGGTTTCAGCAGTTTATTTTAAATTCGGTGGCAGCAAAATCCTGAAGTCTTCTGTAAAACGTTGACACCAATGCTGTTGAGAGATTCAACAGCATAATTGCGAAATTTGTTTGAGGCAAAAGAATAAATTTTGCTTCTCGGCGATCATATCAAGCGAGATGCTCGGCTGCTGTTGTTTCCTACAACACCAAACGTCCTCTTTACACTCTTCACAAAAAAATATTGGGAAGCCCTAGTGGCAACTTAAAAAAAACTAGAAGGAAGAAGAGAGCAACAAAGAAAGCGAGCCAATGCTGTGAAAAGAAAAAAAATAGATTTAAGCAATTTGAGAAACAGAATGATTATGTCCAGCAGTGGACGTCTTTCGGCTGAAATGATGATGATGATGATGATGATGAAACAAGTAGCTACGCCAGCTGCTGCCAGACATGTCTGCCAATGAGTACAGCGCAGCGTCTGCCGATTTTATGGAAAATTTGAAGACACTCGTAAAATGACCGGGAGGGTATCCTAAAAAGAACCAACGAAAAGCACTGAATGGTTGCAAATCCGGAGGCTGATGATAACGGCTTCAAACTTTGGAGTGATAGTTAAGAGGCAAAAAAATTTTGCTGCCCAGGTGAACAATATTTTATATAAATCAAATATTTCATACGTTGCATCAGTGGCTCATGGGCTCAAGAATGAAAAATTTGCACTTCATCAACTGAGCAGCCAAGAAAATTTACACATTGACTGCGAACTTTTTGTGAACAAAGAATTTTCTTACATTGGTGCCACACCGGACGGAGTCGTTGGAGAAGATACCATCGTTAAGTGAAACGTCCAGTAGGTGCTTATAAAAACGACAAATAAAATGCTATAAAACAAAACAAGGTCCAATTCTAAAATACAATAAAAAAAAGAAGAATATGATGGCATAACAAAATGGTCGGGGATGTCCTGTTTAAATATTATTTCCTTTATTTATTGTTATACAAATCTTATACATTTTTAAATATTTCTTTAACTAAAAACAATATAAAAAACATTTAAAAATATAAAAAAATGTAGCCCACCGGTATCGGGAACAGGGTTCAAGCTACCGGTGGTCAAGGCTCCAGAGAGAGGAACCTCCTAACAATACGAGCCGTGTCCAGGAGTACCGCTTTCTGAATCAAACCCTTGATCCAGCTGCCTAACGAGAGCCTCCTCAGGTATAGGTCGAGGCTCTTGGCAATTAAGCCATGGGCTGATACAACTATCGGCACAATGATCGCTGAGTCCACATCCCACATGTCAACAACCTCGTGAGCCAAGTCAAGATACTTGATTTGCTTATCTTTCTCGGCTTTCACGAGGTTCTCATCATGCGGAACCGTTATGTCAACAATCATTGCACGCCGCTCTGACCGATCCACCACCACTACATCAGGCGTATTGCCTACAATAGTCCTGTCAGTGATGACGGATCGATCCCAGTACAATGTGATACTGCCATCGCACAAACTTATAGTACGGTACTTCCGATTCCACAAGGTTGTATTTTAGAGCAAGTTGCTGATGGGTAATCCTGGCTACAAGGTTGTGTCTATGCAAGTACTCTCCGTTAGCCAGACGAGAACACCCGGAGATAATGTGACGGATTGATTCGCCTGGACGGTGGCATGCCCGACAATTATGTCAACCGTACCGTCCTTCACAATAAATCTCCGGTAGTTATTCGTCATCATAACTTCATCCAAAATTGCACAGACAAAACCTTCGGTTTCTCCGAAGAGGTCCCCGGAACGTAGCCAGGCTACGGACGCTGATACGCGTCCGTGAAGCTCCTAAACCTGGCATACCTCCATGCGGTCGTTAGTGTCAAGCACTACAGGTTTGCGCCAGTTCTCTTTAGCCAAGGTGAGCGGGGTGAGCCCCTTGTCCACCACGACCACATCTCGATGCATCCCCACGTCGGTTTCAAGGAAATATTGACTGAGACTGCATATCTCGCGATTGTGGAGTCTTAGCGTTTAAAAAGCCTCGACCCCCACACCCCCGCGGGATATACGGGTCTCATAACAGAAGAACCCGGGTGATGCATTCGATATGTCGTCAACAATGTACTCCTATCCAGGGCGTCTAGTTCTGTCCGAGTCCATTTGAGTATGCAGAAAGGGTACATCAAAAACGGCATGACCCAACCGTTGAAGGCACGTACCTTATTGCCGCCTGATAAAAGACTATTAAATACTTTTTTCAGACGGCCAAAGAAGCGCTCCTTCAACGATTGCTTCATGTCAGCAACATTGATGCCCAGCGCTTCCGACATACCCAAATACTTATAGGTTTCGGTTGCTGGGAGGGATCTAAGATTTATGGAATCCGAGAGCTGGGTTCCCACAGATTCCACAATCAAAATATTTATTGTTATAGTTATTTATTCTAAGGGACATTTGTACTCGTAGGTATGGTTTATTTATTTAGTCCACCATATTATGTACTTCGTACATACTTTGAAAAAATAAATTAATTCATCTCTTTTAAACACCTAATACACAACTAACACAAACTACAGTTTTGATACTTGCCGCTAGCTAGCCAGCGGAGAGCGGGTGAGCGCGGGGCTCCGCGCGATTGTTTTCCGGCCGCGTCTGCTTCACCCTCTCGAAATCTACGAGACTACGATACCATTTCGCCTTAACACTTACGGATTAACGATAAAAGTCTATTTTTTAAGCATTCTTTTTAAATTCTGCCAATTTTCCATATCTTAGCCTGCCTTCTAATGTGTTCAATGTCCGTTATAAGTCTTTGCATGCAGACTGCAATCCCTACAATCGACACCACTTATGTGACAGCCCTAGTCCTGTACAAAGTGGTCATTATTTCGATAGATAAGAATAATAATAATTATACAGGCTGTAAGGGTAAACACCGTTATCCTTGAAACCAGTGGTTAGGTTTCATTATTAGAACGTAAAATCAATGAACAAAGCAACCTTTTTTTTTAAAAAAAATCTACTATTTCCCACAAGATCATATTTTCACCCTAATGCGCGCTAACAGCTGACGGCCAGGCGGCGGTCACTCGCGGTCATACGCCATGCGCGTGCAACGAACGATGACTCATGACCTCAGTCAGTCAGCTGTCGCGCTAGCAAGCGCACGTAACTTGACATTGGGTCGCGCGCCGCTCCGCTTGTTTCTCGTGCGCAAATTGTGTACTTAGATCTGTCTTACACAATTTAACAGTGGACCAAAGTGGTCGCTTTACGCCATCGTGGGTGATAACCTGAACGACGCCCGTAGAATGTATAAAGAAGTTACGATTCTCGAGTGCGAATCCACCTAAGAAAACGAGCGGAGGCATGTGT
The DNA here is from genome assembly GCA_963576755.1 of Noctua janthina. NCBI lineage: Eukaryota > Metazoa > Arthropoda > Insecta > Lepidoptera > Noctuidae > Noctua > Noctua janthina. The sequence continues at coordinate 15,325,239 of OY755061.1, forward strand.
GGCCGTAAATGGATCCCATTTTAAACAGTTGTTGAGATTAATTTAGGTAAGTAGAGATATTCAATCAGTGTAAATGTAATCGGTGATTTTTAACTGTACATAAAATAGACATTAACTTTGTAAATGCGCCAAAAATACCTACTCAATGGTTCAAATCAAGTTTACATTTAGACTCGTCTCGCAACACCTAAGGTAGGTGTTTTTTTTCTGTCCTAAGCCAAGAAAAGTATGAAAGAAAAGTTGCATCACAGGTTATGTTACGAGTATTGTGTAGCTGTAGGTAGTTAAGACGGGCGGCGATTACGTCACTCGAGCGCATACCATGAATTCACGGACGGTGTGGGTTAATTTATTGTTATTTATTTTTAAAGTAAATTACTTATAGTTTTTTTTAACTCGGTCCTATATTTTTTATTTATTCAACTACCCGTGGTTTGAGTGTAAACGGTGTTTACCCATATTATTTATTTATTTATTTTAGCCTTTATTTGCTTTAACAATTACATTTCACACAAAACAAATTTCTTCGAACAGAAGGCTAATTCACGTAATTTTATGACGCGCCGTGAAGTTGTAGTGCAGTTGTAGTTAAGTTAAAAAAAAAATTACTCACTAAATAATCGAATAGAATCGATTACATTTCAATGAATATGACGTTGTACTGGGGTATTATTTTAATATTATAATATTAAAATAATACCCCAGTACAGTTTTTAGTGCTTTTTCTTACTAGATAAAAAAACAATTATGCTTTGATTCACAATCAATCACATATTTTGCTAAAATTAGGCTGAATGATGGTTTATCGTTGCCCCATAAAACCAAACCTCAAATTAACAGGAAACCCGCCAATGGCGCGAAAGTTGAAAATCAAGACTCAGTGCAAATAGAAAACTTTAAAAGATTTATTATACTTTGAAGGTAAGCATGTATTATATAATAATAATAATATGAATAAAATGATATTTAAGGATGTAGTTAAAGAAACGATAAAGTAGCAGTTTAAATTCCTTTCATGCAAGTTTCATCCTGATTCTTAAGTAGGTATGACTTCACGCAAATGCGTTTCTGTGCGGCAAATTGAACTGCTGATGGAATATTTGGAGAGCCACAGGGACCTTGCCCGTGGCAGACTAAGGTCTAGACAGGGGAGTGCCCTCAAATCACACCTTTGGTCAGAGTGCGCCAACATATTAAATGCCGAGGCAGACGGGGATCAGAGAACTCCCAAAGAGTGGAGCAAGGTCCATACGTAACATTGCAAAATTCGTACCCTACAAGCTCAGACATACTATCTACAACACGCTAGTCAAGCCACATCTGGAATACCTGATCCAAGTATGAGGACAAGCTGCAAGAACAAATCAACAACACCTACAACGAACACAAAATAAAATCATCCAAGTCCTCTTCAATTATAACTTCTTTACTCCTACAGAATTACTCTACAAAAAAAACAAAATTATTTAACCTACAACAATTGTATACATACCATACAAGCATGACTATCCGGAAGATCCTTAAGACTTACATGCATACAAATATTTCATTTACACAAAAGACTCATAGATATAATACCCGTAATCAAGACGACCTAGAAGTCCCAAGAGTAAGAACCCTGCACGGCAGGAAAACTATACAGTATGATGTTCGGTTATACAATAAATTACCTAAAAAAGTCAGAGAGAGTACTAGTATACCAACATTTAAAAAAGGCCTAAGGAATTATGTATTAGTTTAGGTTTTTAAATTAGACACATAAGTTAAACGTGGATTGTTTCTTTCGTTTTTTTTTCTGTTTTTTGTTGTCCCACGCTGGGAATTTCTCCTGTATTGTGAGTGCGTTTGCAAACATTTAAACTATGTCTGTAGCAAGTACTGTATACTTGCTATTTTATGCATGAAACTATGGTGTTCAGTTTCTTGGATAGCTTGAATGTCGTAATGTAACACAACCTGTTGTTAATTTAGTTAAGTTTCTCTTTAAGTGAACTGTAATTTGTTCTTTGAGAAAATAAATGTCTTTAAACCGAAGGTTAGTTAGATTCTATCGATATTGTACCTATGTGTGTCGGTACATTATACTTGGGTTAATAACCAGATTTGTAATATTTTTAGTGATATACCGACTATAAGTGCCGCTTACTCAACCGTGTAAAGCAGATTCGGCATAATCAAAGGGGTACAGGTGGAGGGCCAGGCGTACCCACTTCTTTATCCCCTTTGGAGGAAAGAATCGCTGCTCTGCTTGATGCAGGCACTGAAGCTGTGGGAAGGAGTTGCACACCCCAAAATGAGATGCAAATAAATCCCTTGTATTAATATGTAAGTTTTAATTTATGTCAAGTATTAGTTAACATTCTAACTGTGCAATAACTATTACTAACCAGTTAATTTTCATAAATGTAATTTATTTTTTCAGAAATGAAGATATTATAATTGATGTTACACCCACAGTAACACAACACATCACACATTTTACTGAAAGGTAATTGTAGTAACTTGTCGTATTTAGGAAATAAATAACAGTCTGATATCCATAACATAATATTTTTATTTTGTTTCAGTGAGCAAGAGGCTACTAGACAGCGTCGCAGCAACAATCCACGTCGCCATCGTAGACAATGTACATATTTTCACTTTCTTTACTTCTTCAGATGGTGAATGAAACAAGCAAATTTTATATTACCTCTTACTTAGATTATTAACATAATTTTAAATACAAAAATAAATAATTAAGGTTGTTAAGTGGAATTCTGACTCCTTATTCCCTATGTAGCCACAGGCGATTAATAAGAGCCTGTTGGACTGTCCGACCTTTCTATAAATTTCTGTTTGGCCGCCTATTGCTTTGAGCAAGAATACTCAGGCTTTCCATACGCACATCCTCCTCTGCAGATCTACGCCATACACGCATTCTGTCTTCTTGCTCACGCTCTTGATGTGTCAGTTGTGGTAATGGTAATCGTGCCTTGTTTGCTATATTGTGCAATACCGCAGAGGCATTCACTATATGGCCTGCAAAAACAGGATCATAGTGAAGCATGCATGCAGTTAATAAACACCTAAAACAAAAACATTTAGAAACTATAATAAATACCTAACAATACAATAATAAAACATGGGCCTCAATACATTCACTTGGTTTGACTTCTTGAGGTAAAGATAATAAAAACAGTATAATTATCATGAAAAGGAAACTTAGGGAAAACTAGTTTTACATACCTGAATCGAGCTTTCAAGACACCAATCCATCTCTCTACTGTATTGCGGGCTGAGACCTGCAGCTTATAATAATGTTCTTCAGGGGAACCTGGTATTGCGTTCAACACTGGGGTCATCATTGTCTTCCTCAATACATAACCGCTGTCACCTGGAAGAACAATAAGTATTAAAAAAATTATTCATCATATTTAATATAAACATAATTAAATAAATTAAACTTTTTCAGTATGTATTAATACAAGGATGTATTAATGCAAGGACATTCACCGAGCAAAAATATTTCCTATTCATCATATTTTTGGTTAAGATAGGGCTGTAATGGGTGATCACGCCGTACTGAAGAATCATGGGTTGCTCCATGTTTACTGGGATCAATGCATAAAATGTTAAGATCCGCATCACATATCTAAAACAATAATTTTCAAATGTAGATACAGTTTTTTTTATGACAGTAAAGCATAATATTATTATGTACCGGTACCTAAGTATTGTTTGTTTTTTAAATAAAGTAGATTAAGATTGATTAAGTATAGGTAAATAGATTACATACAATCAATCAATTGAGAGAATGATATCATTTTCTAATAAAATATCGTTCTTCATGTTGAACCTGAAAGTTACCCAATTATTTAGACTACCTAGTGTCAAATTATATAAATATTTTGCATTATTTAATGCCAATACTAGTTGTACCCTGCGGTTTCACCCGCACTCGGATTCCGAGAGTCATAGCGTGATGTTAAATGATCTATAACCTTCAAGGAATTTTGATTTGACTGGTAGTTCTAGAGATTAGCGCGTTCAAACATACAAACTCTTCAGCTTTATTAAATTACTATAGATAAACAGGATTGACTAACCTTTGCCTGTACACTCAAACCATCTTTCCTTCTCTCCTTCTGAATACATGTTCATAATTTAGTTATCAATTGCCGAGTAACGTATTTGCTCAGACGATAGGTTTTCTGGAATTCCCGTTCTGAAATACGGTCTGGATCCACAGAAAACCTTTGTCTTCTTATGGCTTGACGACGTTCTCGGGCATCAACTTCGGCAGCAAGGGATAAAATTCTCAAACCAAGTTGGAAACTCATATTCACTAAAAAGTTAAAAAAAAACATTTAGAATTTCATTGAAAACGACTTGTAGTTAACTTGTCTACATACAATAATCCATTTTCAACACTTACATTTACAAAAAATACAATTTGAAGCCAACAAAAGTAAATAACGAAGAACTTAAGTTGCGCGTAACCGACACTGCACGTTGATCGAATTAAAACTTCTATGCTGTCATTTTGAGAAGTCAAAGGAATAGAAGAATACCGATCATGTTGCGTTCCGAAGCACGCACCAAAGACGCGCACATATTATTATTATACTCTTTGGACGCGCAACAGTAGAATGCCGTTATTGCGCTCGCGGACGCGAACTTGACGCGAGCGTATCTGAGAGCGGTAGAGAATACGAAAAGCGTTGTTTTGATCGAAACTTGACTGCAACTGCACTGCAACAGCACTTCTTTAGTTACGTGAATTAGCCTATAGTAGTACAGACATACATTTCATAGTACATTGGTACACTATATTTAACATTTAAATTTAATTATTTAGTTTAGTATTTCTTTTAACATTACACCGTTTGGGTAACTTCGAATTCAGTATGCCAGAGGGAGAAGAAATTCCTCCGTTAGAGGGAGCTCAGGGAATAACTCATTCTCCTATTTCTTTTAAGCTGACACTTTCATGCAATTCGGAACTGGACGGCGTGAAATTTACTCGCAAGAATGGAAGTTTTTCAGTTTTTCCCCAATATAATGAATAACTTCGAATTCAGTATGCCAGAGGGAGAAGAAATTCCTCCGTTAGAGGAAGGTCTGGAAATAACTCATTCTCCTATTCCTTTTAAGCTGACACTTTCATGCAATTCGGAACTGGACGGCGTGAAATTTACGCGCAAAAATGGAACTTTTTCAGTTTATCCCCAATATAATGAATAACTTCGAATTCAGTATGCCAGAGGGAGAAGATATTCCTCCGTTAGAGAAAGTTCTGGGAATAACTCATTCTCCTATTCCATTTAAGCTGACACTTTCATGCAATTCGAAACTGGACGGCGTGAAATTTACTCGCAAGAATGGAACTTTTTCAGTTTTTTCCCAATATAATGAATAACTTCGAATTCAGTATGCCAGAGAGAGAAGAAATTCCTCCGTTAGAGGGAGTTCTGGGAATAACTTATTCTCCTATTCCTTTTAAGCTGACACTTTCATGCAATTCGGAACTGGACGGCGTGAAATTTACTCGCAAGAATGGAACTTTTTCAGTTTTTCCTCAATATAATGAATAACTTCGAATTCAGTATGCCAGAGGGAGAAGAAATTCCTCCGTTAGAGGGAGTTCTGGGAATAACTCATACTCCTATTCCTTTTAAACTGACACTTTCATGCAATTCGGAACTGGACGGCGTGAAATTTACTCGCAATAATGGAACTTTTTCAGTTTTTCCCCAATATAATGAATAACTTCGAATTCAGTATGCCAGAGGGAGAAGAAATTCCTCCGTTAGAGGGAGTTCTGGGATTAACTCATACTCCTATTCCTTTTAAGCTGACACTTTCATGCAATTCGGAACTGGACGGCGTGAAATTTACTCGCAAGAATGGAACTTTTTCAGTTTTTCCCCAATATAATGAATAACTCCGAATTCAGTATGCCAGAGGGAGAAGAAATTCCTCCGTTAGAGGGAGTTCTGGGAATAACTTATTCTCCTATTCCTTTTAAGCTGACACTTTCATGCAATTCGGAACTGGACGGCGTGAAATTTACTCGCAAGAATGGAACTTTTTCAGTTTTTCCCCAATACAATGAATAACTTCGAAATCAGTATGCCAGAGGGAGAAGAAATTGCTCCGTTAGAGGGAGTTCAGGGAATAACTCATTCTCCTATTCCTTTTAAGCTGACACTTTCATGCAATTCGGAACTGGACGGCGTGAAATTTACTCGCAAGAATGGAACTTTTTCAGTTTTTCCCCAATATAATGAATAACTTCGAATTCAGTATGCCAGAGGGAGAAGAAATTCCTCCGTTAGAGGGAAGTCTGGGAATAACTCATTCTCTTATTCCTTTTAAGCGGACACTTTCATGCAATTCGGAACTGGACGGCTTGAAATTTACTCGAAAGAATGGAACTATTTCAGTTTTTCCCCAATATAATGAATAACTTCGAATTCAGTATGCCAGAGGGAGAAGAAATTGCTCCGTTAGAGGGAGGTCTGGGAATAACTCATTCTCTTTTTCCTTTTAAGCTGACACTTTCATGCAATTCGGAACTGGACAGCTTGAAATTTACTCGCAAGAATGGAACTATTTCAGTTTTTCCCCAATATAATGAATAACTTCGAAATCAGTATGCCAGAGGGAGAAGAAATTCCTCCGTTAGAGGGAGCTCAGGGAATAACTCATTCTCCTATTTCTTTTAAGCTGACACTTTCATGCAATTCGGAACTGGACGGCGTGAAATTTACTCGCAAGAATGGAAGTTTTTCAGTTTTTCCCCAATATAATGAATAACTTCGAATTCAGTATGCCAGACGGAGAAGACATTCCTCCGTTAGAGGGAGGTCTGGGAATAACTCATTCTCCTATTCCTTTTAAGCTGACACTTTCATGCAATTCGGAACTGGATGGCGTGAAATTTACTCGCAAGAATGGAACTTTTTCAGTTTTTCCCCAATATAATGAATAACTTCGAATTCAGTATGCCAGAGGGACAAGATATTCCTCCGTTAGAGGGAGTTCTGGGAATAACTCATTCTCCTATTTCTTTTAAGCTGACACTTTCATGCAATTCGGAACTGGACGGCGTGAAATTTACTCGCAAGAATGGAACTTTTTCAGTTTTTCCCCAATATAATGAATAACTTCGAATTCAGTATGAAAGAGGGAGAAGAAATTCCTCCGTTAGAGGGAGGTCTGGGAATAACTCATTCTCCTATTCCTTTTAAGCTGACACTTTCATGCAATTCGGAACTGGACGGCGTGAAATTTACTCGCAAGAATGGAACTTTTTCAGTTTTTCCCCAATATAATGAATAACTTCGAAATCAGTATGCCAGAGGGAGAAGAAATTGCTCCGTTAGAGGGAGTTCAGGGAATAACTCATTCTCCTATTCCTTTTAAGCTGACACTTTCATGCAATTCGGAACTGGACGGCGTGAAATTTACTCGCAAGAATGGAACTTTTTCAGTTTTTCCCCAATATAATGAATAACTTCGAATTCAGTATGCCAGAGGGAGAAGAAATTCCTCCGTTAGAGGGAGGTCTGGGAATAACTCATTCTCCTATTCCTTTTAAGCTGACACTTTCATGCAATTCGGAACTGGATGGCGTGAAATTTACTCGCAAGAATGGAACTTTTTCAGTTTTTCCCCAATATAATGAATAACTTCGAATTCAGTATGCCAGAGGGAGAAGAAATTCCTCCGTTAGAGGGAGGTCTGGGAATAACTCATTCTCCTATTCCTTTTAAGCTGACACTTTCATGCAATTCGGAACTGGATGGCGTGAAATTTACTCGCAAGAATGGAACTTTTTCAGTTTTTCCCCAATATAATGAATAACTTCGAATTCAGTATGCCAGAGGGACAAGATATTCCTCCGTTAGAGAAAGTTCTGGAAATAACTTATTCTCCTATTCCTTTTAAGCTGACACTTTCATGCAATTCGGAACTGGACAGCTTGAAATTGAATGGAACTATTTCAGTTTTTCCCCAATATAATGAATAACTTCGAATTCAGTATGCCAGAGGGAGAAGAAATTCCTCCGTTAGAGGGAGTTCAGGGAATAACTCATTCTCCTATTCCTTTTAAGCTGACACTTTCATGCAATTCGGAACTGGACAGCTTGAAATTGAATGGAACTATTTCAGTTTTTCCCCAATATAATGAATAACTTCGAATTCAGTATGCCAGAGGGAGAAGAAATTCCTCCGTTAGAGGGAGGTCTGGGAATAACTCATTCTCCTATTCCTTTTAAGCTGACACTTTCATGCAATTCGGAACTGGATGGCGTGAAATTTACTCGCAAGAATGAAACTTTTTCAGTTTTTCCCCAATATAATGAATAACTTGGAATCAGTATGCCAGAGGGACAGGATATTCCTCCGTTAGAGGGAGTTCTGGGAATAAGTCATTCTCCTATTCCTTTTAAGCCGTGCTTTACGAACTTGAAAAATTAATTTAACAACTTAAGTACTAAGTACAAGGGGTCAGTTTTAAAGTCTCCGGAGCGTGAAGAAAAACCACCACATCAATTAAAAAAAAAACAATTAAACTTGCGTGAATATTTTAGCAGGTAAAGTTGATCAGAAATTATACAGGGATTCTGACACTGGCCATTCAGTAGTGTTTAAAATCTATATCACTTGTTGTGTTCTAAAAACCGGTGTAATGATTCATTCGTTTGTAATTTTAAAGTGCTTACACTAGTTTTTCAATTGTTATCAAAAGATTTAGTTCTATAACATTATATTAGTTTCATCCGCCATAAATAACATTGTTGTTTTTTATTGTAAAAATGCAGCAGAATCTTAATTAAGACCTTGTATCGTATAATTTCTTTTATAGAAACTTCCAGACAAAATTGAAGAGCAAAAATCCATGGATAAGAATGCTAAGAATTATATATTCGCTGATGTTGACCGCGGTAATTAACATTTTATAAATTTCGATTCCGTTAGAGGGAGGTCTGGGAATAATTCATTCTCCTATTCCTTTTAAGCTGACACTTTCATGCAATTCGGAACTGGACAGCTTGAAATTGAATGGAACTATTTCAGTTTTTCCCCAATATAATGAATAACTTCGAATTCAGTATGCCAGAGGGAGAAGAAATTGCTCCGTTAGAGGGAGGTCTGGGAATAACTCATTCTCTTTTTCCTTTTCAGCTGACACTTTCATGCAATTCGGAACTGGACAGCTTGAAATTTACTCGCAAGAATGGAACTATTTCAGTTTTTCCCCAATATAATGAATAACTTCGAATTCAGTATGCCAGAGGGAGAAGAAATTCCTCCGTTAGAGGGAGGTCTGGGAATAACTCATTCTCCTATTTCTTTTAAGCTGACACTTTCATGCAATTCGGAACTGGACGGCGTGAAATTTACTCGCAAGAATGGAACTTTTTCAGTTTTTCCCCAATATAATGAATAACTTCGAATTCAGTATGCCAGAGGGAGAAGAAATTCCTCCGTTAGAGGGAGGTCTGGGAATAACTCATTCTCCTATTCCTTTTAAGCTGACACTTTCATGCAATTCGGAACTGGATGGCGTGAAATTTACTCGCAAGAATGGAACTTTTTCAGTTTTTCCCCAATATAATGAATAACTTCGAATTCAGTATGCCAGCCCGACAAGATATTCCTCCGTTAGAGGGAGTTCTGGGAATAACACATTCTCCTATTTCTTTTAAGCTGACACTTTCATGCAATTCGGAACTGGACGGCGTGAAATTTACTCGCAAGAATGGAACTTTTTCAGTTTTTCCCCAATATAATGAATAACTTCGAATTCAGTATGCCAGAGGGACAAGATATTCCTCCGTTAGAGGGAGTTCTGGGAATAAGTCATTCTCCTATTCCTTTTAAGCCGTGCTTTACGAACTTGAAAAATTAATTTAACAACTTAAGTACTAAGTACAAGGGGTCAGTTTTAAAGTCTCCGGAGCGTTAAGAAAAACCACCACATCAATTGAAAAAAAAACAATGAAACTTGCGTGAATATTTTAGCAGGTAAAGTTTATCAGAAATTATACAGGGATTCTGACACTGGCCATTCAGTAGTATTTAAAATCTATATCACTTGTTGTGTTCTAAAAACCGGTGTAATGATTCATTCGTTTGTAATTTTAAAGTGCTTACACTAGTTTTTCAATTGTTATCAAAAGATTTAGTTCTATAACATTATATTAGTTTCATCCGCCATAAATAACATTGTTGTTTTTTATTGTAAAAATGCAGCAGAATCTTAATTAAGACCTTGTATTGTATAATTTCTTTTATAGAAACTTCCAGACAAAATTGAAGAGCAAAAATCCATGGATAAGAATGCTAAGAATTATATATTCGCTGATGTTGACCGCGGTAATTAACATTTTATAAATTTCGATTCCGTTAGAGGGAGGTCTGGGAATAACTCATTCTCCTATTTCTTTTAAGCTGACACTTTCATGCAATTCGGAACTGGACGGCGCGAAATTTACTCGCAAGAATGGAACTTTTTCAGTTTTTCCCCAATATAATGAATAACTTCGAATTCAGTATGCCAGAGGGAGAAGAAATTCCTCCGTTAGAGGGAGGTCTGGGAATAACTCATTCTCCTATTCCTTTTAAGCTGACACTTTCATGCAATTCGGAACTGGACGGCGTGAAATTTACTCGCAAGAATGGAACTTTTTCAGTTTTTCCCCAATATAATGAATAACTTCGAATTCAGTATGCCAGAGGGAGAAGAAATTCCTCCGTTAGAGGGAGGTCTGGGAATAACTCATTCTCCTATTCCTTTTAAGCTGACACTTTCATGCAATTCGGAACTGGATGGCGTGAAATTTACTCGCAAGAATGGAACTTTTTCAGTTTTTCCCCAATATAATGAATAACTTCGAATTCAGTATGCCAGAGGGAGAAGAAATTCCTCCGTTAGAGGGAAGTCTGGGAATAACTCATTCTCTTATTCCTTTTAAGCTGACACTTTCATGCAATTCGGAACTGGACAGCTTGAAATTTACTCGCAAGAATGGAACTATTTCAGTTTTTCCCCAATATAATGAATAATTTCGAATTCAGTATGCCAGAGGGAGAAGAAATTCCTCCGTTAGAGGGAGTTCAGGGAATAACTCATTCTCCTATTTCTTTTAAGCTGACACTTTCATGCAATTCGGAACTGGACGGCGTGAAATTTACTCGCAAGAATGGAACTTTTTCTTTTTTTCCCCAATATAATGAATAACTTCGAATTCAGTATGCCAGAGGGACAAGATATTCCTCCGTTAGAGGGAGTTCTGGGAATAAGTCATTCTCCTATTCCTTTTAAGCCGTGCTTTACGAACTTGAAAAATTAATTTAACAACTTAAGTACTAAGTACAAGGGGTCAGTTTTAAAGTCTCCGGAGCGTGAAGAAAAACCACCACATCAATTGAAAAAAAAAAACAATTTAACTTGCGTGAATATTTTAACTGGTAAAGTTTATCAGAAATTATACAGGGATTCTGACACTAGCCATTCAGTAGTGTTTAAAATCTATATCACTTGTTGTGTTCTAAAAACCGGTGTAATGATTCATTCGTTTGTAATTTTAAAGTGCTTACACTAGTTTTTCAATTGTTATCAAAAGATTTAGTTCTATAACATTATATTAGTTACATCCGCCATAAATAACATTGTTGTTTTTTATTGTAAAAATACAGCAGAATCTTAATTAAGACCTTGTATTGTATAATTTCTTTTATAGAAACTTCCAGACAAAATTGAAGAGCAAAAATCCATGGATAAGAATGCTAAGAATTATATATTCGCTGATGTTGACCGCGGTAATTAACATTTTATAAATTTCGATTCTTGACCGTCATGACTTACAGTTGCTTCTATTTATAACAAAGAAACCTCTTAATAATACTAACTAAGCATAATGTTTCGTTTAGTCAAAGTAATAAATAATCTATTTTCAGCGGGGACGAAAACAACTCTGACGCCACTTATGTGGACCTTCGTTATGATGTTGAGGAACTCGGCAGCCGCTGATAAGGTGCGGGCTGCTGCCATACATTGAGGCTGTGCTATTGGAAACTACAAGGATGGTGTCCCTTGTGCCTTTGGGAGCCACGCATGTCTTGTGTTTTGGAAAATCGGAAAATGCACTGTTCTTGCCGGCACTCACATCATCACATTCCACTGATCAACAAAATTAACATGGACCCGAAATCTACCCGGAACCTGAACTGTTTATTTATTTATTTATTAAAACTTTATGCACAAGTAAAAACTGTACTAACAGCGGACTTAATGCCATAGGCATTTTCTACCAGTCTACCTTAGGGTGATGCAGAGATAATATACAGTAGGTGCAATAACAGAAAAAAAAACTAGAGAATATTTATAACTAAAACATATAAGAATAAATACTTATATACCATACATATATTAAACTTTATAAAGTTAAGAGAGATAAACAAGAAAAACTACAACAACTTAGTTCAGAGACGAATCTGCTAACTTCTTGTGTAACTGTTCAAGCCTGAAAGATTCATAAGAGAAAGCAAGTTTACTGCAACAGACACTTTCATACAATTCGTAACTGGACAGCGAATGTGCATCGGGAATTTACTAGCAAGAATGGAACTTTTCTAATTTTTCTCCAACATCATGAATAACTTTGAATTCGGTATGCCAGAAGATATTCGTCCGTTAGAGGGAGTTCTGGGAATAACTCATTCTCCTATTCCTTTTAAGCTGTGCTTTACGAACTTGAAAGAATAATTTAACAACTTAAGAAAAAGTGCAAGGGGTCAGTTTTTAAAGTCTCCGGAGAGTGAAAAAGACCACAATTGAATAAAATAATTAAACTTGCGTGAATATTTCCCTTCGTAAACTTAATTCACCTGAACTGATTCACCTAGGTGCATTAAGTTTACTTTTAGTAAACTTTAAGCATCTGGGTGCATTAAAATTACTTTTAGAAAACTTTATTCACCTTATTCACCTGGGTGCATTAAATAAACTTTTAAGTAAACTTTAAACATTCAAAAGAAGAATCTTTTTTCAGCGGAACTCCTTAAACTTGAAAGTTTCAAGTGTTTATGATATCTAATTCTCATTGTTGACACACAATTTATTTAATTAAAGTAATAGAAATGAATAACTTTAAATATATACACAGAGGAAGAGGTGTGGTACTCTTACATAACGGACGACAATATTTTAAAAAGAAAATCTACAAAAACGGTGCGTATTGGTGGAGATGTTGCAAAAACTTATCTACCATTAAATGTACTGGCTCTGTAACAACAAAAAATGTAAGTATTTGTTTTTTTATTGTACTTGTTTTTTTATAACGTATCCAGTAGGTAGTTGTATTTATAATTCTGTTGTTATTTTCCAAACAGGTTGATGAAATATTGAAAGAAACTGCACATGTTACGGACTGAACAGATGGAAACATGTAAGCAACAAGTGATGTCTACAGATGGACCGGTTACCAAATTATATGAAGAAGCTATGGATGCTTTTCAAAATACTGGATATAATATTGTTCATGAAGTGCCGTCTTTCGAAGAAGTAAAAGTAGGATTATATAAAATGCGGAATAAGGCCCTTAATGTTCCTAAGGTTTCATTTAACAGAGATGACGACATAGCAAACTTTTATCCCACAAAAATTCAACGAATTTCTTCTTGCCGCTTATAATCCTGGAGATGGTATGAGAATCATCTTATTTGCTACAAAAAAGAGCATTAAATTCTTTGACACCATTCATGAATTTTTTGGGGATGGTACTTTTAAGTGTTGTGTGCCTCCTTTTAGCCAGATATATACCATTCATGGAGATTGCGGCAGTAGTTTGAAGACAACTAACATAAGACCACTTGTATATGCTTTAATGTCCCATAGAGATACCAAGGCCTACCAGATTTTATTTGAAATGGTGCGAATTAACGGCTGGAGTCCAGTTAAATATACTTGTGACTTTGAAAAAAGTACTATAAAAGCACTCCGTAGTATTTTTCCAGGGATAACCATAAACGGTTGTTATTATCATATTCAAGAAAGTTTGGTCAGGAAAGCAAAATCATTGAACATTTTCAATGCCAAGCACAACCGCCGTTGTGTATTTTTGTGTCGAAGTCTAGCTTTATTGCCACATGATAAAATTGGCGCAGGTTGGGAATACATTGAGCAACAATTTAACTATCACCAGCATCTACAGTCGTTTCTTCAATATTTTAAAAGAAACTGGTTAAACCACGAAAACATCAAAATGCGGTCGATTTTCGGAGAAAGACACCGAACCAATAACTATGTTGAAAGTTTTCATACTAGTCTGAGTAAAAAAATTAAAAAGTTCAACCGGAACCTCCTGGATCTGACTTCAAACGCACACCAAAACAACGCAGATCTAGTGTTAAAATAAATGATAAATTCATAAGTGAGGCCCAGTTAAGCTTGTTGCATGAACATATAACCGTCGGCCATTTTCTAGAAATGGTTCTAACGAACCATTTTTCGTGTTTTTGTTTGGGTGAATAAAGTTTACTTAGATTATAACAATATTTGTCTTTTATTTTATGATAAACAGTAAAGGTGTTTAAAGTTTACTAAAAGTATACTTAATGCACCTAGGTGAATCAGTTCAGGTGAATTAAGTTTACGAAGGGGAATATTTCTGCAGGTAAAATTAATCGGAAATTATACAGGGATTCTGACACCAGTGTCAGAATTCAGCCATTCAGTGTTTAATATCTATATCACTTGTTGTGTTCTAAAACCAGTATAATGATTAATTCGTTTGTAATTTTAAAGTGCTTACACTAGTTTTACAATTGTTATCAAAAGATTTAGTTCTATAACATTATATTAGTTTCATCTGCCATAAATAACATTGTTGTTTTTATTGTAAAAATGCAGCAGACCTTGCGATCTTTAAGACCTTGTATTGTATAATTTCTTTTATAGAAACTTCCAGACAATATTGAAGAGCAAAAGAAAGTCCATGGATAAGAATGCTAAGAATTATATATTCCCTGATGTTGACCGCGGTAATTAACATTTTATAAATTTCGATTCTTCACCGTCATGACTTACAGTTAGTTGCTTCTATTTATAACAATGAAACCTCTTAATAATACTAACTGAGCATAATGTTTCGTTTAGTCAAAGTAATAAATAATCTATTTTCAGCGGGGATGAAAACAACTCTGACGCCACTTATGTGGACCTTCGTCATGATGCTGAGGAACTCGGCAGCCGCTGATAAGGTCCGGGCTGCTGCCATACATTGAGGCTGTGCTATTGGAAACTACGAGGATGGTGTCCCTTGTGCCTTTGGGAGCCACGCATGTCTTGTGTATTGGAAAATGCACTATTCTTGCAGGCACTCACATCATCACATTCCACTAATCAACAAAATCAACATGGACCCGAAATCTACCCGGAACCTGAACTGTTCAAACCTGAAAGATTCATAAGAGAAAGCAAGTTTACTGCAACATACACTTTCATGCAATTCGTAACTGGACAGCGAATGTGCATCGGGAATTTACTAGCAAGAATGGAACTTTTCCACTTTTTCTCCAACATCATAAATAACTTCGAATTCAGTATGCCAGAGGGAGAAGAAATTTCTCCGTTAGAGGGAGTTCTGGGAATAACTCATTCTCCTATTCCTTTTAAGCTGTGCTTTACGAACATGAAAGAGTTATTTAAAACTTTAAAATCTATATCACTTGTTGTGTTCTAAAACCGATTTTATAATCAATTAGTTTGTAATTTTGAATACTTTAGACTATTTTTACAATTTTTATCAAAAGATTTAGTTGCAATGTTCTAGCCAAACTGGAAAACAACATTAACACGAGATGTTTTCATATTTCTGAAAACAATCACTATATTCGGTCAAGCCTTGTTGTGTTGTCGAGTCAGATATTTGATGAATTCGTTCATCCAAAATAATTAAATCCTAGCACTTAATATTCGTTAATTATTTGTACTACTTTAAAAGACGGCGTCTGGGAAGTTGAAGTATCAATCTTGAAGTTTCAATCTTTAAGTTTAGTCATGAAGTTAACGGAACCGAGTGACCAGCCTGCCAGAGCGATGGGGGAGCGTGGCAGTGTCCGAGGCCCGAGAAGTCATCAAAACTGGGGAGACAGGTTCGGTCGACGAAAAAACAAGATGGTTAGCGATCAGAACCACAACGACTTCTCGAAAGCCTTGGCCCTACGAACTGTTGAGCTCATGGAGAAGCACTGCCCGAAATCTGAGAAAAATTAATACCGACCCATGGATTTGCTGTGACTTCAATATAATCTTGTAAATATTCTTTTTTTTTTATGACTTACGCTAAAGAAATTCGCATCCACCAATATTTGCATTCCAATTCAATTTTAAAGTAAGTATTTTGAGTCGAATCGGGCCGAACAAATATTTTTTGTTTGACCTATCGACAGGAACGTTTTGTAGTTTTTTTTTGCGCTCGACTTGTTGGGAAGGGACAAATTGATCACAGCCCCAAAAGATACCGATGCATTACGTACTTTCCACGTTTTATTTGACCCTTTTCGCGGCTCGTCAAAAGTTTGAAATATAGAAATGTTGATGTGCTAATATTTGTTTTATCTTTTCAGAATTTTATTGTGGTGTGCCGAGAAATGCCGCGGCCGATTAAAGGTGATCCACGAAAACCAATAATAAAATAGACAGTAACAAAGTAATATTGAAATACCAGAAAAATTGGCAACAAAATAGCTTGATAGATGGCGTTGTTAGCGTTACGCGTTAGATCGCGATGTGTTTTTGAAACATTACAGAAACAACGATGACGGGGATAATTATTTATTGATATTTTTTAATTAAATTCATATAATCTCTATCCTTGCGTGGTGTTATTTAATAATATTCGGGTATAGTGCACAATATTTTTTTTTAAATTAAGAAGTAGCAATAATGCCCCGAAATCCGACTGCAAAGATAGGGTATCTCAAAATATCGCTAAAAATTTGTATAAAAAATGATATACTTCCGATGATCATCCTAACTGGCTAGCACATTAAAAAAATGCTGTAAATATTAATTCAGGTACAGAATACCTGTAATATACTAACTCCTGATTTTAGTTTTAGAATAGGATTAAAAAGCAACTACTAACTGTATTAACACACTTGCGATTGTTGGTTATTATACTAGGTTAATACTTACATATTAAATGGATTATTTAGTGTAACGCTTACTATTATAATGTATTTATTTTGTAAAATATTTACTGGTATTACACACGGACGGTTATTTAACAAAGGCCCTGCCTCACTCAGGTAGTAACCGTACATTGGTCCGCGAACCAAACAGTACTATTGTTGTTTCGCTCACTCACAAGAGAATAGAGTTGTGCCTGGGCGCGTGCTAATAAAACGCTCCACTCGCAGTCCTACTCTTGCGTGAGCATTCTTCGGTACTGTGTATATTACGTGTGATTATTTAACCGTGACAAAGCTCACTCTTACCGGACTTGATATTGCCAAGCGATTCTATTTTGTTTTTATTGGATACTTTTACGACATTAAGCTTGTGATTACCGGACTTGATTAGGCATTGTGATTTGGAAGTTGTCTCCGGAGAGTGAAAAAAACCATCACATCAATTGAACCAAACAAAACTTGCGTGAATATTTCTGCAGATAAAGATAATCGGAAATTTTACAGAGATTCTGACACTAGCCATTCAGTAGTGTTTACAATCTATATCACTTGTGTTCTAAAACCGATATAATAATTAATTAGTTTGTAATTTTGAAGTAAATACTTTAGACTAGTTTTACAATTTTTATCAAAAGATTTAGTTGCAATGTTCTAGCCAAACTGGAAAACAACATTAACACGTGATGTTTTCATATTTTTGAAAACAATCACTACATTCGGTCAAGCCTTGTTGTGTTGTCGAGTCAGATATTTGTTTTGTTTACTTAACTTAGTGAAAATTCTTTATAACTAACTAATGAATTCGTTCATCTAAATTAGATAATTACTAGCACTTAATATTCGTTAATTAGTTGTACTACTTTAAAAGACGGCGTCTGGGAAGTTGAAGTATCAATCTTGAAGTTTCAATCTTTAAGTTTAGTCATGAAGTTAACGGAACCGAGTGACCAGCCTGCCAGAGCGATGGGGGAGCGTGGCAGTGACCAGCCTGCCAGAGCGATGGGGGAGCGTGGCAGTGACCAGCCTGCCAGAGCGATGGGGGAGCGTGGCAGTGTCCGAGGCCCGAGGAGTCATCACAACTGGGGAGACAGGTTCGGTCGACGAAAAAACAAGATTGTTAGCGATCAGAACCACAACGACTTCTCGAAAGCCTACGAACTGTTGAGCTCATGGAGAAGCACTGCCCGAAATCTGAGAAAAATTAATACCGACCCATGGATTTGCTGCGACTTCAATATCTTGTAAATATTCTTTTTTTTATGACTTACGCTAAAGAAATTCGCATCCACCAATATTTGCATTCCAATTCAATTTTAAAGTAAGTATTTTGAGTCGAATCGGGCCGAACAAATATTTTTTGTTTGGCCTATCGACAGGAACGTTTTGTAGTTTTATTTTTGCGCTCGACTTGTTGGGAAGGGACCAACTGATCACAGCCCCAAAAGATACCGATGCATTACGTACTTTCCACATTTTATTTGACCCTTTTCGCGGCTCGTCAGAAATATGAAATATACAAATGTTGCTGTGCTAATATTTGTTTTATCTTTTCAGAATCTTATTGTGGTGTGCCGAGAAATGCCGCAGCCTTGTCTACGACGAAATTATTGCTCCTGAAAGGCGATCCACGAAAACCAATAACATAATACACAGTAACAAAGTAATATTGAAATACCAGAAAACTTGGGAACAAAATAGCTTGATAGATGGCGTTGTTAGCGTTACGCGCTAGATAGCGATGTTTTTGAAACATTACAGAAACAACGATGACGGGGATAATTATTTATTGATATTTTTTAATTAAATTCATATAATCTCTATCCTTGTGTGGTGTTATTTAATAATATTCGGGTAGAAAGCACAATATTTTTTTTTAAATTAAGAAGTAGCAATAATGCCCCGAAATCCGACTGCAAAGATAGGGTATCTCAAAATATCGCTAAATATTTGTATAAAAAATGATATACTTCCGTTGATCATCCTAACTGGCTAGCACATTAAAAAATTGCTGTAAATATTAATTCAGGAGCAGAATACCTGTAATATACTAACTTCTGATTTTAGTTTTAGAATAGGATTAAAAAGTAATTACTACTCGTACGAATCAACTGTGCACTCCGCTGGAATGCGACCCCTCTCCCGCTTCCCCGCGCGGCGTCCCGCATTCGCCGTAAGCGTTCAGTAGCGATAGCATCTTTGTTACCGTTGCGCGTGGCTCGTTTTAACTGCCTAAATACAATTTAAGTCCTCCGTTGTTATTACTGTTTCTGTTGAGATTTTGCTTTTTTAAGTGTTTTTTGTTAAGTTTGTTTTTGTTTGGACATTTTCGACGCTTTAGTGAAGCTTGTTGGCTGTACCAACATTATGAGCAAGACGATTCATAGTGACGCAAGGACTCTTATATTAAAAAGTGTTAAAATTCTTTGAAAATGAGAAAGCAAATAAACCTTTTATAATACCTGTAGACCAAGTTATAAAAAGAGCTTGTGCAGCTACTGGTATATCAAAAAGAACACTGATGAAAATTAAAAACGAAGCGAAGGTTGTACGACAAAATGATTCGCCCGTGCCTAGTACATCATCGGTGTCAGATTCAGGTCCAACACCTATACCAAAACTGTCTACACCAGGCAAAAAAAGAAGACCAAGCGCCAAAAAGATCGAACTGGACAGTTTTGATCTATGCGCATTGCGAAACATTGTCAACAGTTTCTATACAGTTAGGAAAGAAGTACCGACCTTGAAAAAAATATTGGCAGCTGCAAAAAGGGACTTAAATTTTCCAGGTAAGCATTTAATTTGTGTTTTAACACGCTGTCTAGTTTTCCATCTACAGAAACAATGTTAAGTTATATAAGTAGGTATGATAGTATGTAGAAAGAATACATAAAATTACCAACGCGCATTCGGCCAGCGTGGAATGAATTCGTTCATCTAAATTAGATAATTACTAGCACTTAATATTCGTTAATTAGTTGTACTACTTTAAAAGACGGCGTCTGGGAAGTTGAAGTATCAATCTTGAAGTTTCAATCTTTAAGTTTAGTCATGAAGTTAACGGAACCGAGTGACCAGCCTGCCAGAGCGATGGGGGAGCGTGGCAGTGTCCGAGGCCCAAGGAGTCATCACAACTGGGGAGACCGGTTCGGTCGACGAAAAAACAAGATGGTTAGCGATCAGAACCACAACGACTTCTCGAAAGCCTTGGCCCTACGAACTGTTGAGCTCATGGAGAAGCACTGCCCGAAATCTGAGAAAAATTAATACCGACCCATGGATTTGCTGCGACTTCAATATAATCTTGTAAATATTCTTTTTTTTTATGACTTACGCTAAAGAAATTCGCATCCACCAATATTTGCATTCCAATTCAATTTTAAAGTAAGTATTTAGAGTCGAATCGGGCCGAACAAATATTTTTTGTTTGACCTATCGACAGGAACGTTTTGTAGTTTTTTTTTGCGCTCGACTTGTTGGGAAGGGACAAATTGATCACAGCCCCAAAAGATACCGATGCATTACGTACTTTCCACGTTTTATTTGACCCTTTTCGCGGCTCGTCAAAAGTTTGAAATATAGAAATGTTGATGTGCTAATATTTTGTTTTATCTTTTCAGAATTTTATTGTGGTGTGCCGAGAAATGCCGCGGCCGATTAAAGGTGATCCACGAAAACTAATAATAAAATACACAGTAACAAAGTAATATTGAAATACCAGAAAAATTGGCAACAAAATAGCTTGATAGATGGCGTTGTTAGCGTTACGCGTTAGATCGCGATGTGTTTTTGAAACATTAGAGAAACAACGATGTCGGGGATAATTATTTATTTATATTTTTTAATTAAATTCATATAATCTCAGGTTGTTCACACGGTTGTTTTATTTCTCAGGAACTATCCAACTGAAAAGGTGTGTTTTTTTTACTTGTGGTACTTTGTAGATACAATTTTTTGGTGTTATTATATTTTATGAGTAATGGGTAAAATAATAAAATATTATAGAGCACCCGCTATCTTGATGTCAATATGGCGGATTGTACCTTAATTTCGAAATTATTTTGTTCTGAAGGATGTACAGATTTTTTAGAGCTAGGTACAAAATAAGATATTTTAGGTACAATTTTTTGCTAATTGTTATAATTTGATTCGCTGTGGTACACCCGCCATTTTGACTCTCACACTAATAGTGCAGTAATAAAATTTTACTTTTTCACTTGTTTAATTTACAGTGCAGTGGTTGATTTAATAAAGTAAATATTATAAGACCTATGGTAGTTTTATTTAATTAATTGTATATCGTCAAATTTCAGTTGAATTATTTTAATCATTAGTCTTATTTTTATCATTAGTTTAGTTCTATTTGTAGTCTGTATATAATGTAAATATAATTAATAAGTAATAGTAGTTATGTTAATAACAAAATAAAATGGGTACCAATTATTTGATAAATTATTATTATTTTCTAGTGATTAAAAATTAATTTTTCAGGTAATTTTTTTTATATTGTTTGGTGATTCAGTTTTACTTACACTTATGTTATTTTGAAACCCAATATAATTATTTGATGATTGATATTATTTCCAAGTAATTCTTAATTAATATTTAGGTAAGTGTTTTAATATTATTTGGTGATTCAATTTAGGTGACAGATCTACTATTTTAGGAACAAATATTATTTATTATGTCACTGAAAATGCATTTGTTAGATAATTGATGAAATAATACCCATTTGGAATCATGCCTAACCACCCCGTTATACAGTTGACACATTAGTCCGATGACTAAAATATGTAATTACCCTCTAAAAAGACTAGACTACTGAGATTTAAGTAACAGAATGGAATTTTAATGCACATAAGTATATCGAGGTTCTGCAAATTTCGCAGTCAAAATTTGGTTTGCTGTAAGAAAACACAATTCTGGGTTAAGCTCTTTTGTTATTTTGTGTGCAATAAGAATAAAAATGTGTTATATGCAAACATGCAACATTTAATCCGATGTCTAGTTATAAGTAACATGCTAAAAATTTCTCACAGTAGAGTAATGTGAATAAGGAAGAACTACTCCAGAATGTCATTACGTACCCTCGTTTAAGAAAGATGTATTGTTCACATTCCCATACACTCATACAGCCAAGTATGCTACATTACTATGAAATTTGAATGAACAACCACTGTAGAACATTAATTTATGTGGGGTGTGTAAAACTCAATGCCTGCTAACAGCACTGGGTTGGCTTGACATTGCAATTTTAGAGCTTATTCAAATTACTTTTTAAGATACTAAAACACATGTTTCTTATCTTTTTGTCACACACTTTAGTATTTCTTATTTCTCAGGTCAGCTGGTAAATATTTTTTAAGAAATAAGCACTTTTGTAATCAAATATTAGGTTTTACACTGTGTTGTCTTCTTTAATAATACATATTTATATAATATATAATTAATAAATAAGTTCGACTTCCAAACAGCAAGACATCTTGCACACCAATACCAAATTGTTAACAAAACACTGAAACCTAAAGACCACCTATTATGCTCAGAGAATTGCAACAAAAACCTTATTCAAAACAAGACTTATTTAAAACACAAAGAGATATCTTCCTTGACACTAAACCATGGAAATTATTGATATCCAGGATATCATAACATTCAAGAACTGAATAGTTTTGCAGTGGAGTTTAGTTTGACCCTATGACATTTGAAACAAAGACATTTTTATCTTTAGACATTTTAACACAAACCATTTTTTTTACAACCGACATTTCTACAACCCGACGGTTATGAGGTTAATTGTCTGCCACCAACCTTTGACTAAAATATCATTCATTGCTCGATTTACGATGTACCCACCAAAATTTATATTCAAAGAAATTTTAATAACCCTAGGTATTTAGGGTCGTCTTATTCTGTATATCTATGATCATAATATACCGCCTGATCAACATTTTATTAGATCCTAAATACCCAACAGAACAGCGACATATTAGTTTCTCAAAATATGACTTTAATCTATAAATCGTACAACACGGGTTAACCTGGTGTAATTTGGCAAAAGCGAGCTTGACGGAAGTATTTCAACCTGGCCAAAAATTATGTGGACACTAAGTTATACAATAGAGAAAAGATGAAATGCAACAAAGTCTGGGGACTTAAAATGGCCGCTTTAGCAGAATCATAATAGGCATCACCTTAAAATTCTTAAAATGGTCACAGACGCGGTTAATAATATAAATTTTCACTTTGTGACCATTTTACGAATTTTAACGTAATTCATACGATTTTTCTAATAAGATTCTGCTAAAGCAGCCATGTAAGACCCCCAGGACAGAAAATTAATCTGACCGAAACCTTACAAAGTTACTACCTACTATGAACATTTTTTGTTTGTCAAACCTCAATAATTGTACCACAGCAACAATCATTAACACCGTAAAACAAATTCTGACCAATTTTCTAAACCTAAAACGATTAATCAAGCATGAAGCACAAAAAACAATGAAAAATGAACAGACAACGACATCGACATGTCGGAACTGATCAACTGAATTGAGCAGTTGAGCGTTGCAACAACTTACTTTGCCGGTAGGTTGAGCTAAACTGACAAAAATTTGAAAAATCACGCAACTCGCAAGCCGCGAAAGGGTTGCTAGATCAAGTTTCTGAATTTTCCCTATATTATTTTTACCAATTTATTTTTAACACGGGAAATAAAACTACCTGAGAAATATTTCTCCTAGCAGTGCTAGGTAGGTATCGAATTTTGTGTCTAAGTATATATTTGCCCGTTCCTGTACGGAGCATTATACGCAAGTTATTACTAAAAATGAATACCAACAAAGTCGTCTTGCCAACGACACCAAAAAAAAGAATTATAAAGGGGTTTGGGTATTTTGTATGAACCAGTGGAAAGATTTTTTTTTAACAGCGACTACCAGGTGCTAGACGATGGTCTGCAATTTTCCTATCAAAGAGTTTTCCCACCCCATCTAGCACTAGTATCACGATGGGCCGGAGATGGTGAGTCTGCAGGGCACTCTTTCTTCTTCAACAGGACTAGCTTTCCAGTCTTCCACAGGCGCGCAGCGGCACCGCTGCATGGAAACTGCCGCTTCAAAAATACGCTAAAAGTCCTACTAATCAGAAACAATGCATGGCCTGGAATATCATCGGTTCCTGGAGCAGTGTTTTTGGCCAGTAGCCTTTGCACCGCTTGTTTGTTTACCATTAATCGGTTTTATAGAGAAATAGCAGGGAATGCATTCAATATTTGGGCACATTTTTATTAAAAATTAATAATTAATTTATAAATGATGACATTATTTTATACATTTTTTATCTTTAAATGTCTCAGCTCCGATGTATTTTGGAAATAATTGTTCATGCAAGAAACTGAATTTGATTTCATGGATTTGAATTTCCCAAAAAATCCCCTTGCACTTTTTTTCCTCAAAAAGCAAAATATACTCAAATTAGCGACACTAGCTGTGGACATGGATTTTGTAAGTACATACATAGATAACGTTTCCACATTTAGGATAGGATTCTTAGACATTGTTCAGAAAGGGTGTGAGTGTGAGGCGGATAGTCAGATTAGGCAGTAAAACAGAGTTGCACACGTACAGTCCTTTCGATATATAGTGCTGTACTGTACATGGTTCTTTTGGCACTTTAACAATATTGTAATGAGGTAAAGGAGGGCGCTTTTTAAAACATTTGTGGAGCTATGATGCATCAGGCATTCTCGCGACCAGATACACAATCATGTAAAACTTATGACACACCACTGTTTTAATCGGTGGTTTAAAATCAAGTTGGTGTCGTTAATTCTGACTATGGCCACGCGTCAAAAGAACTATGCAGCCCTGTTAAGTCCGTCTTATAAAAGAAGCCTTGCTGATGCGGCGCTACACTAACCACTTATTAGTGCTGTATGGCCACGTGAAGTATGCAGCTCGAGGCTGCGCTGCTTGTCAAGAAAAAATGCATCGATAAGTCAAAAATGATACATTTATTTTAGTTCAGAGTTTTGCCATCTGCACAGCTAACTTGGCTGCAGTGTACGTATGTAATTATAATCAGTTGGGACTTTTCTTAAAAGACGGACTCTTCCCCTGATGATGATGATGATAATGATGATGATGATGATGATGATCTTTATTAACGTTTCAGTAATAAAGTTTGCTTTTGAGTTGTTGCCACTGATAAAGTCATTGCTGCAAATGTACAATCTATGATACATTGCAAAGACCTTATTTCATCTACGTAAAAATGTTCTAAATTAAAGCAAGTGTAACGTTGTGTGCAAGTTACTTAGTGGGATTTTACTTGCCTGAAAGTTTGGATCGACTAACATCTTTCTTGGGGTCCCCAGCTAAAGGACGAAAGCGCAAATTGTTTAAATCTGCTAAGTCCTTGAGACGATTGCGTGACTTTCTTCCAACCACCACCGACGCAAAAATAGTTACCGCGTATTCAGTACATCATTCAGAGAAAAAAATTCTATGCGGGGGGGCCACATAGTAATTTTTCACCGGGCGCCAGGGTAGCCCGCGAAATTTAAATTTTCTTATGTTTTTTGCAATTTACAGGTCAGTGTCAGGTTTTATGTTGATTAAGATATGATTCGCGACATCATTCATTTAATTTTTTTTTTCTTTCATTTTTCATTTTCGCAGACATTCTCATATTTTGTTTCAGCTCTACAGTATTCTGTTCAATGCTACAACCTCTTTTAAAAGGCGTTTCAAGTTCCCAAGTAAGTTCTAGCAATAGGAATTTGTGATAGTGACTGGTTGTTTTTTTTATATTACATTGAAAATAAAACAACGAATACGTGACCTGACATTTGTCAATTGACAACGTTATTTTGTGTAATACTAGAATTACATTTTCAATATGTTTTGCAAAAGAAAAAAGATAGAACAACATGATCTGGTGTACGATAACCAGACAAGGAAATATATCCCTAAAAGGGGATACTATTCCGAGTTGGTGTCGGATCTATCCAAGGATGACCCGACTAGAGACATTTGT
The DNA here is from genome assembly GCA_963576755.1 of Noctua janthina. Taxonomy (NCBI): domain Eukaryota; kingdom Metazoa; phylum Arthropoda; class Insecta; order Lepidoptera; family Noctuidae; genus Noctua; species Noctua janthina. The sequence goes on from OY755061.1 coordinate 15,351,465, forward strand.
TCAAGGAAACGGATGAAATTAATATTGCAGGTAATCAGTTATTAGAACTGTTATTCTATTCTCTATGACAAAGTATAGCTGCCAACTGCTGAGAGCATGAAGTCTTATCGATTCCCGTCGTCGGTTAAGTTTCCGATAATTTTTATTTGTATCAGCCCTGAGTCTGGTCCTATATATATTATGATAGCAAAAGCAGAAATACTACCACACAAATAATGAAAATGACTGAACACTCAATAGTATATTTTTGCATGGTTTTTTGGCGCTTGAATGTCATTGCTAGGAGGCCGCTGTTGTGCTGGGTGTGGCGATGCGCCAAAATAGCCATGCAGCATTAAACTACATTGGCAGGAACAAGTTTTTTATTTTTAACGCGGTGAATGTTTGCTAAGTGGTAACATATTGAAAGATCCATTCTTTAAAAGCCAAGTCTGTTGGCAGCACCCATGGACTTAGGCAGCACCACGCTTTATTTTGGCATTTTGTAAACAATGCAATTAGGGATGTTGGAAGTGAAAAAAAATATCGATGTATCAATATTTATTAACATATCAATATCAACGTCGATATCGAGGAAAAACCATCGATATATCGGTAAAATTTTCAAAAAGATTTTGCGTTTTTTAATTTTTTTTTTTTTTTTTTTATATTTTTGTACAAAGTGTACAGTATTTTAATGTACAAAAATCTCAATAAAAATTAAGGTATTTTTATCAGTATATCTTTTTATTAGGCAATAATTACAAAAATATCATAAACTAAAAAGCTATCTTCTAAAGAAAACTGTGTCGACAATAATTTATAAGCTATTAATAATTAAAATTTTAACCGCCAGATGTCATGACCCAACAGATCGATCGAAGTTAGTTCCTATCCTTTACGGTTTTGAATTCCAGTGAGTTTAGTTACATAAATAAAAAATAAACAATATATTTTTTTTATTTTTTTTTGATACAATTTTCGATACCTATTGAATATTTTGTATCGATATATCGGCTAAAAATGGTGATGTATCGAATTAAAAATATCGATACTTTTTCAACAAGTCTAAATGCAATAATGACAGCAGACTGACGTTTGTTTGACAAATCTCAGTATCTACCTATACCTACGGACGGGATCAGTTTTTTTTTGTTCGCACGGTTTGTGCATTTGCCAATGTCATCATGCCATGCATCTGCATGTTATTATTTAGATTTTAGTAGAGGAGACATGGGTTCACAGTTTCACTCTTCCATATTTTTGGAGGGAATCTTTTTACTTAAGTCTTTAGTCAATTTGACTTTAATTAAAAATAAAACTTTTCTTACTGAGCCCATGTCATGCCACCCATGTGCCCAGTGCCGTACAGAACAAGTTCCTGCATTAGATGACGCTTTTTTTATGGATGCTGCCACCAGATGTAAAATAACTGTGACTGTACAGTTGGTGATTTAAATCAAACGTTTTAACAGATTGGTTAAAACAAGTAAGTTTTCAGGAGTTTGCTCCTGAAAGCTTACTTGTTTTAACCAATCTGTTACTTGACTTTAGTCAAATTAAAAATGTTGTGCTTTTCACAAAACCTACCTAGATGAAGTCGGAATTGTTTTATTTCGTAAATTAGTGATAGAGGACGACCCTCCGACCAGGAACTGTTATCGTTGTGGTTTTTGGTATATTCGGGGTTTGATATCTTGTAAATTGGCATTTTTCTGGTTGACCAAGTTGTTTTTCATAATATTGCCTCACAGAGTTAATAGTCCAAGTAGCAAGTATTTGCAGGGAGTGTTAATATAGGGTTGTTGGACTGAGGCTACGTACGTACAGACAGATCCTTAGCAGCTAGAGCTACCTGAGAGATAGTGTAATAACTAAAAAAAAATTATTTGGGTCCTTTTGTAAAAAAACTTGTTTTGCTTTTAAATTATTGTCCAGATTAATTAATGCAAATACATCAATTTATTTTTGTTTCATTCTGTGCAGTCAATGTCCAAGTAAGAAGTAACAGGTTATGTTTTGAGGAAATGCTCCAAAAAAGTCCTATCCTATCTTATTTGTTCCTCTATGCCCTTGTTTTGTCTAAAAAATTGAAAAACATCTCTATAATGACACAACTTAATTATGAAGAACAATTTTTTTTGTGAAGGTAGTCTGTTAAAATCCATCCAGGGAGGCATTACTGTCTGAACTCGAGTACTCAACGATTCATAGGCTCTGGCCCATAAGGATATTAAAAGTATTGGGGATCTATTCTCAGTATGGAATTAATTAAAGAGTTTTAACGGTGTTAATTAACAAGTAGTTTTAAACGAGTAATCAACATTAGAAAGAAATCACCCAGATTGCGTTTTTTTTTTGCTGGACAAAAATACAAGCAGCCAGTACACCGAGATGTTATACAAACACAAAGTATCTATTCTGTTCGCTTAGGTACTGAGAGGTTGAGTCCAAACCATATAATGTTTATATCGGCATTGAAAGGTCAACTAGCTATTATGCATTATTGCATCTGCCATTTTGGCAGAAGAACCATCGGCTGCTGCTCCCATGTAATGTGCATTGTGTGGTACATGGGGTATGCAACGCAACGCATTTACCAGTTATAGACATTCCTGTGGAAGATTTAGAGGATATTTTTGTGAGATTAGGAGAAAACAATCACACATTGATTACTGTAATAAAATAGATTAAGTATAATCTATTTTATCCATATCTTTTTTTTAAAAGAAATGAAAGAATAAAAAAACCACTTTTTGTTTTAGAATATTTAAAAGAAATACCCAACGGCTGAAAGGAATAATATTTTTTATAAAACTATCATTATTTTTACATGCTACACTTAGCATTGTTTCCTATACTCAAGTTTTATACACATTTTAAATTATTTCTTAAAAGTACATAAAATAAACATTTAAAATATAAAAATAGTGGTCCGTCAGTGTCGGAAGCAGGGTCCAAACTACCAATGGTTAGGGCCCCTCATGTCGACAACCTCACTAGCCAAGTCAAAGATATTGATTGGCCATTTTAAGAAAAAACAAAACTCGTCACAACCAAACATTTTAAAAATGTGTTTAATATGATTGCACACATAACCAAATGCCTAATGCCCAGTTTCACCAACACTAAGTGACATCTAACTGAATGCCTAGCGCCCGTTTCCCCTAACACCAAGTGATACCTAAAAGAATGCCTAACACCCGTATTCACCAACAGTAAGTGACACCTAACTGAATGCTTACTGCTCGTTTTCACCAGCACTAAGTGACATGTAACTGAATGGCTAGTGACCGTTTTCACTGACACTAAGTGACATCTAACTGAATGTCTAGTGTCCGTTTTCACTAACAAAAAGTGGTAACTAACCTCTGGACCTCAAGCTCAGCAGTCACATATGGGAACACTAGACCATCGAAGCAGTAATCATCCACGTCAGCTAAGTGTGCGAGCGGTCCTTAAATAAAATGAGAGATCGTGTTTTATATGAAGAGTTTATTTTCAGGCTAAAACCGACAGACTTGCTCCAATGTTGGTTTCTTTGCCGAAACCACAGAGACCGAAAGTTCTTTTACCACCTGGCCGTTGGACTACGTATAGAGAAGATGAAAGTGTTGTAAGTGTAGTCCATGGACCTTTTTTTTGAAGATGTTATATTTATTCAGAGTTCTAAATGCTGGAGGAGCTCGTGGCTAAATAATAACAGCCGCTCTGGTCGATCTTTAGGTTAAACCGTGCTTGCCTAGGTTGGTCCTTGGTATGACTACCTAGTCAGTGGCCCAAAAGTCTGACAACTAGTCTTACCAAGGGATATCGTTGTACCCAGTAGTAACTGGGTTGTGGAGGTCAGATAGGCAGTCACTCCATGTAGAATGAAGCCGACCCCAACATAGTGGGGAAAAGGCTAGGCAGACGATGAGTTCTAAATGTTGATCTTCGAACTACGGAACGCGATCAAAATAAGATGCTTATACAACAGTGCTGTGCGCGAAATCAAGAAAAAACCGGCCGACTCTTCGTGTGCGAGTTGGACTAGCACACGAAGGGTTCCGTACCATCGTACAATATGTAAAACGCCCACTTTTTTTTTAAGCACTTTGTCGTATGGGGACTCCCATATTTAATTCTACCTATGCTATGAGTTTAGTATGAACCTATTACGGTTCACACGATACAGCTCCGTGAGACTGTGATAGGCGCACTCTTTGGGTACTGAACCCTAAAAACAACCAATCAGAATGTGTATTTTGCCAATTTTAACACAACGACGAGTGAGGGGTCTAAAATGAGAGAATGAGATGATAATAATGAAGGGGTAGTACACACTTTTGAGAGAGGTCCTAATTATCATGCGTCCAATTCTTATAGTTCTTGTAGCGTGAACGTAAAGCGTGAACGGCTGTAGGGCCACACGGAGTGTGAATTGAGATGGTAAGTACGGCACGCCTCTTCGATCCACCTACAATCAGATCGAATCATATTATATTTACTAGTTACGTTTATTTCCAGCAATTTCCATTCGAGACATTTGTGCCAAAACTGCAGTTTCTCAGCATTGTGTTGCCTAAGGAGCTGCCTCGGTTGGTCAAAATTGAGAGGTTGCGAAGGAAATTCCTTGCAGCAAATGTGAAGGTAATCTCTTTATTCCGTTATGCTTATAATTTATTTTTTTCGGTTTTTGTTTATCTGTACAAAATGTCTTTTTGATCACAAGCACGACTGCTGACCGTGGCCACGGTCAGCGTCGACCCCACGCGTGGGGTCCAGGGTTCGTTTCCCGGGTCCGGTTTTTCCATTAGGAATTTCTCAGAAGCAGCCCGAAGTTTGGAAGTTGCTGGTATGATACCACCATGCCTCGTAAAGTACGTTAAGCCTTTGGTCGTGCACCTGGTCTCTCTCCGGTCGTGTCGAATTGCCGTCCCTGAGGACTATGAGGGTGACGGAAGTGGGAGTGCACCTGTGTTCGGGCACACACGTCGTGTACTATTATATCTCTTGCGCTGATGACTGATCTCCGCTGAGATTGGCCGCCGTGAGTGATACGCAGTCAGGAGGACTATAATGTCTTTTAAATATTTGTGATATTGTGAGGGGTGGAACATAATAAGGTCCAATCTTAACGACTCGGAAATAAATCAAATCCAATTAAAGTAGTATTTTTATTTTTTTTATTTAGGGTTATTTATAATCCCAATGCGTATGTCATTCCCATCGTACCCTAAATACACATTGTTCATATCTGGGCCATGAACCTAAACAGACTCTTCGCATCATAGCCATTTGGTTGAGTCAGGATTTTATGGAATGTGCCTACTTCAAGTCTGTTCAACCTCTATTTAATTGTTAATATGCTTACCTGCGTATTGCAGAAAATGCTCCGAGAGCTCGGCATACAGCCTTTCTGGCTGTTGCCTGTGGAAGAGTTCAAGGTTACTGACATGGAGCACTATGGTCTCTACAGTCCCTTCCCTAAACTAGATTTGGAGATTTTTGACAACACTGATTTTGACTGCCGGTAAGTTTACGCCCAGGATGGCTGCTGTAAGCTGTTACCTCTTTTCTTGACAGGCAGAAAAAAAAAACAAAATGCCATGAGCCATTTTTTAGCAAAGGTTTTATTTTTGCGATTGTGGGTAAACTCATCGCTACTGTTATGTAGGTACGTGGGGACACAAGTGAAATTACTGACTGCTAAAAGCGCAGCGTACTGTTTAATTTGTAAGTTAGAGGAGGACAGGGACGCAGCCCACGCACACATACACGATGTTGAAACACACACATCTTCTATTTTTCTTAAACACAATCATTTAGATACCTTACATAGTTTCATTAACAAAACCTGTTTAATTGGTACTAAATCAACGCTATGTTATAAAGAATGTAAAAAGACCCTTAGCGAAGCCGAAAGGCACTTGATCTCCCCGTCATTGCGATCATTTTTTTTGTTCTGAACCATACCTGGGAACCTTCTAGTTATGGAGATATTGGAGGTCAAAGTTCTAATTTTTTCACAAGTTTTTAAGGTAATTTACTTTAATTACCTCCATGACCCGTTTACTATTGAAAGCATCCATCAGCACAATGTTTTGAGTGCGTTACATTAAGTTTTATCGTAAAACATGATTTTAAGCCCAAAAAAGAGTCGTTTCCCAGCAATAATTTTTGCGTACTTACTTAGTTCGATGTCTGCTTGGTTGAAGGCTCCGTGAAGGGTCCGTTTACAGCCTGTATACTATTGGTTTCCAGCAAGTCTAGTTCCGAAGAACATCTGGTTTACTTTCTAACTGGAATGACGCCCATGAGAAAGTGGCCCAGGTTTCAAATATTTTCCTTTTTGGGTCTAGATAAAGGTCTGAATAATAAGATCTCGCTCTCCTTCGCTCTTAATGGGCAAGTCTTTCTACATTGTTCTCACATATATGTATAATCTCAACATGAATGATGTAACCAAGATTTTGTAACAATATTTTGATTTAAAAGAGTGTCCATGGAGTTTCTTTCCCATTCTTCTCCATAGAGATCTACGCTTTGGAATGTGCAACTACAGTACTTTTTCAAGTTATTATGCCTTGTGACTGTGACTGTAGTTTCGCTTTTTTTTTTTGTTTTTTTGACATTCAAACGTGCCTGTGATGGTCTAATTGAAATAAATGTTTTGAGTTGAGTTAAGAAATAATGCAAAAAATAAAACCGACTTTTGTTTGTTTGATTTAGTTTTTTTGTCACCGATCTGAAACCAAACTTATCTTTCACTTTTTTTTTGTGTTATTGAAGTAGGTTTTATTTTTTGCAAAAAATTTGTTTTTTTTTCCATTTTTAGTTTTGCATTATTAATAATACATTTCATGGTAATAGGCTTATCGCTAATGATATGGAACTTAAAATACTTAACTGTCGAAATGTGGGCGTACTGTACACATCTGGGAAACCCTTCCAAGTGTACAGGCGTGATGTTATGTTGTGTGATTGCATATTTATGCGATAGCAGCAATCGCGGTTAATTTGCTGTCATTTATTAAGAGTTCCGTTGTCTGTCTCCGAAACTCATCATTAGATCTACGAGGGCGGGTCAATAAGTCCGTGACTTTTTGAATTTCTGACCTCTTTACTGAAACAGCAACACTGCTCCTGTCAACAGGCATCTGTCAGTTGACTCCTGTCAAAATTTAAACTTGCTGCGTCAGTTAGTTTGTGTTTGACAGCTATTTTTATCAGACTACTCACTAATTTGAGGAGAAAATGGAAAAAAGTGAATTTCGTGTGCTTATTGAGCATTATTTCTTGCGAAAAAAAACCATTACCGAGACCAAGGCTAAGCTTGATAAATACTATGGGGACTCTGCACCATCGATTTCAATGGTAAAAAAGTGGTTTACTGAATTTCGTTGTGGCCGTACAAGCACTGAAGATGCCGAACGTCCTGGACGCCCAGTTGAGGTCTCTACACCCGAAACAATCGAAAAAATTCACGATATGGTGTTGACCGACCGAAGATTGAAAGTGCGAGAGATTGTGGAAGCCGTAGGGATCTCGCATGGCTCAGTGGTTTCAATTTTGAATGATCACTTGGGCATGAGAAAGCTTTCCGCAAGATGGGTGCCGCGTTTGCTCACAGTCGACCACAAACGCAATCGTGTAACAACTTCACAGGAAGCTTTGGCGTTGTTTAATCGCAATATGGAGGAGTTTTTGCGCCGTTTTGTAACCGTGGACGAAACATGGATCCATCACAACACACCAGAAACCAAACAACAGTCAAAACAGTGGGTTTCTAAGGGTGAATCGACGCCAAAGAAGGCCAAGGTGGGTTTGTCAGCCAATAAAGTTATGGCGACTGTTTTTTGGGATGCACGCGGGATAATCCACATTGACTACCTTCAAAAGGGAAGAACAATCAATGGGGAATATTATGCCAACTTATTGGACCGATTCAATGACGATTTGAAAAAAAACCGACCTCATTTGGCCAAGAAAAAAGTTCTTTTCCACCAAGACAATGCAAGGGTGCACACATGTGCAGTTGCCATGGCAAAAATCCATGAATTGGGCTATGAATTGCTCCCTCATCCGCCCTATTCTCCAGATTTGGCTCCGAGCGACTACTTCTTGTTCCCAAACCTGAAGAAATGGCTTGGTGGAAAAAGATTTGACTCCAATGATGAAGTCATCTCGCAAACAAAGGCCTATTTTGAGGACCTCGACAAATCATTTTTTTTGGAAGGGATAAAAAAATTGGAGAAGCGTTGGACAAAGTGTATAGAGCTCAAGGGAGACTACGTTGAAAAATAAAATTATTTTTTTATCAAAAAATCTGTGTTTTATTCCAAAAGTCACGGACTTATTGACCCGCCCTCGTATATAGAATTTAAATGGGACCATTTAATTTCATAAAAGAATAAATATAACCGAATTGATAACCTCCTCCTTTTTGAAGTCCTACAAAATTATATTTTCAGTGTTCCCGACGAATGGCTGTCTTTGGGTATGATAGAGGGTGAGCAGTATCCCTGCCCCGGGTTGGCTTTTATCCCCAAGGCTGATAGCTCCAAGCCCGCCAAGCAAACTGCTGATATTATTCTAAATTTAAACGGTTTGTATGAGGTGGGTGCTCCTTGAGACTTGTTCGGTGAAATAGTTCTGAATAATTAAAATTATCCTTGTGTGGATTTAGACGTTTTGATTTTCAAGGCCGTAGCAGAGGCGTAGCGCTGTAGCGCCCAAGCCTTAGCATATTGTCGTATTGGACATTAAAGGACGTTATTTTGGCTGCTGGGACTGTCCTTGCATACCTTTCCATTTTGGAACACTTCATCATACACCTGCGTTGATCCAAGATCGATTTTTTTCGGGATAGCGTTATCTTTATACGGTTTACGTATTTATTGATTCAAGTTTTTTATTTACAGTGGACAAACGTAGCAGCTTTAAATTACGAAAAAAATACTGATAGATGGCATATTATGGCTCTCGATGGTACTTCAAGAAATTACGCGTAAGTTTTTCTTCAAAGCCGATATTATAGTGAATGGCAAATTTGTTAGGTAGATTTATCGCCTGCCTTACTTGCGGACATGTCAGTTACATTAGCGAGCGTTGAGCTCACCCATTGGGGCGACTCTCGTGAGTGCCAGTTCTGTGCTCTGTTCCAGTTTCGTTATAGGCACGCACTAAGGAAAACTGTTTGATGTTTTTTAGCAGAAAACTACAATTCGAAAACGGATCGAACACCACCTCACAGAGCTCACTCTCCCGCACAATTTGGATATCACGTCTTGCGTAAATCCGACATAATTTTTCTCAACGGAGCGGCTTAAAACAATGTTACGGCGGCGGTCGCGCGACTCTGTTAGGTCGTTCATATAGAACTGTGACCAAGCATATGTGCGAACCGAGATGGTCGCAGGTGTTAAGCTAGTGCACCCCGATTAAATGCGTTAGGTTAGTATAGAACTATGACCAAACGCTACATCCATGTTGGTTGCATCAAATCGCCAGCAACAACCGTATTTTCCGAGGTTACGGCTAAACCTAAGTTTACCTGGCTATCTTGAGTTCATTTTCACACGTATCTTTAGCCGTAACATACAACACACACACACGCAGATACACAGATTTTGATTTAAAAAATTTTCTTGATTATTTTTTCGTTTCCGTCGAGCTGATGGAAAGTTTTTGTACAACGTTTTTAGTTTATTCAATGATGAATTTGATGTGACTTGAATAACTAGAAAAGGTCTTTGTCTTGCAGTGAAAAATTCCTGCTCGTGTCATATGGTACTTGGGGTCGGCGCAACACGTTTTTCTTCCATCCTCGCCTGTCAGCCGTCACGGTTTCATGCCTACTCCCTTTTCTCTCATATTATTCCTCACCCAGTCCATCATCTTGGAAAGTACAAGCGTTTAATATAATAAATATTTCGTAGCGTACCTCGCGTGCGTTTGATGTTCAAAGCGGATGACCCGGAAACATTTGCGCAACGCGTCAAATTCGCTGTCGATCTCCGGAAGGAAGTAGAAAATAATCTCAGGTTTGTTTTAAAGTTATTTTCGAAATATAATGAACAACAGTGCGTGATGTAGGTACAGCTACTTACAACTCATATTTTGTTATGAGACTAGCATTTGTACGCGGCTTTAACCTCGTGGAGATCAGAAATGAGGATAAGAGGGGTCAGGTAATTTAGGGCACTGACTGCACGTCCCGCGGGATAATCTTTGAGGCAGTGACTGTACTACCAGGTTAAAAAGTATGGATTATGAAATAATCCCTTTATTATACACCCTATCCTATCCAAATCCGTCAGATAAAGATACTTCCACATTTATAATATCAGCATAGAATTCCTTCCAATTTGCTTGTTTATGACAACGATAATTATGAGAAAAACAATTAGATCAAATGAGGTTAGATTTCGTAGGTAGTTAGAGGAAGAGTCAAGAACCACTTTCTAAAGCAAAGATATCGAACGATCTTAGATTTGGTCCAAGCAAAGTAGGTACAGTCGCGCTTCACTCGAAAATAAACCCTATTTGTATAAGTATAGATTTGTGTGCGTATTCCTGCAAGCGACTGTGATCAAGAATATCGTCGGAATAAGAACTTAATACAAATCAACTTCGTTTTATTGATCTAAAAGTGGTTGTGCTGTAAACATGATTATTTGATTTCCGACCCAGATTCTATTTGTACTTGGACTGCTTATTATTAGAAGGATTACCAATGTTGCCTTTGGACGCTATGCCGAAGATTGTAAAAATGGTACTAATTCACCAACAAGCGAAAGAGCACGACGAAGAGCACATGGATCTTCTTAAGCAAGAGGTGAATATGTGTATACATTATGGATAAGATTATTTACATAACATCACATCAGGCCTGTAATCCTTGAAGTAGGTAGGCAGAGGTGTACCTTATAGTACACCCAATGTCGTCAAAGGTCGCTGACATCTAAATTGAACTATTGAATACTTGCGACTGTAGAATATATTTTAGTTATAGTTTACTTATAAGTACTTATAATTAGTATGAGAAATAATACTACTGCGCTTAAATGTACACTTTTTGTAATACTTTTTAAATAAATTATTCGCATTTTTATTCTTAATGGGGTTTGAAGATTTTTGGATAAAGCCTGGCTTGCCTAACTTCTGTCATTTTATTTTATTTTCAAAATAGCAGCCACGCATAAGACCCGTTTTAATCAAAACAGGCCACGATTCATTCAAAAATCTTCCCCTACGACCTGTTTGCGCTATCCCGATTTCTTTTTTAAAAGACTTTCCATGGAGTTTCTTGCCTATTCTTCTCCATAGAGATCTACGCTTAGGAATGGGCAACTACAGTACTTTCACAAGTTCTTAATAAGTACTAAGAAGCGATGCTACAGTCACAGCCACAAATCATAATATGCTTTGTTACTGTCACTGTAGCATAGCTTTATTTTTATTTATGTCATTCAAAAGTGCCTGTAATGGTTTAATTGAAATGAATGCTTTGAGTTTGAGTTTATATTCGTTATATATTCTTTGCCAAGATTTAAGCCTTATTTTGAGGCTTGAAACACACGTAGATCATATCGAGAGTTAGAATATCCCAAAGTGTATAATATCAAATTATTAGTAGTTAAATTATGTTTCAGGTGGAACTTCTTCACAGAAAGATGGAAGGAAAAATGAAAATAATTTACACTATGCAAAAATACAGAGATTTGTATAACTTTATAGATGTGCCTACACCAGACTACGTACCTCGGGTGCCTGAATTTGGTATAATATCCTTTTGTAGTATTTTCCACGATGAGCTGTGTCTTTTCTTTTTACGGCTAGATATAATGCCTCGGGTGACACGACATTGCAAAGATGCGACGTCGTATCGTCGTGTGTGTGTGAAGGGAAATTTTGTTTTTGTTCTCTCGACCCTATTTTTTTTATTTTGTGTTTTATGCCACCGTGACCCTGTGCAATGTCGCGTGACAAATGTGAATCAAAAAGAAGAATCAAAAATTGTAGTCCTTATAATAAAGTCTTGTGGCAAAGTTTTGTGAAACCACAGGTATCAGTTTTGTTAACTGTATTTGTTGTTTTATGGTGCAACCACGCTGAAATTACTTTTCGTGGAGCAATGTTTACAGTTGTTAAGGTGGGGGTCCAACAGGGCGTACCGGACTGTCTGTGGACAGTAGATTATAACAGATATAATATATCAAATCAAAAGTCATTCTTCAAATAAGGCTGAATCATCACTTTTTGAACATCAAAATACAAGAGACAGTCCTCCAAAACGCTCACTCTTTGACTAGGAAGAGGAAGTGAACAATCACTCCAGCATTTCATTAATTATATTATCCGTCAAATTCCGGTGTCTGCAGTCTTTGACAGCACCTTTGGTGGGCAAACAAAGAAGGAGTGATGTTGGATGGTTGGCCGGTTACAGGTAGACTCCCGTGCGTGATGGAGGATTTCCGTGGCCGCCTCGAGTACAACCAATGGTACTCGCTTTATGTGCTCACAGAATCAGTTGCCTGCATACATCTCGTCGTCGATGAGTGCCTTAAGGTTAAATGCAGGTTTTTCACAAATCTCATACTTAATATTGTCAAGATCATGCCAGTAGTAACAGTTCAACTAGTTGAACTTGCATCTGACGATTCGGAGTGCTGACACTTATCGACGCGGAAGCGGCAAGAGCCGATCAGAAATAGTAAATTTATTGTAGCTTTGTTCTCCTGCCCTTATTTCGATTTATTTGGGGTCGGCGCAACATGTCTACTTCTTCCATACTTCTCTATTACTTCAGTCATCTCATCAGACACCCTTTTTCGTGCCATATCATCCTGCACACAGTCCATCCATCGTTTCTTTGATCGTCCTCTACTCCTTTACCCATACACATTTATACTTAAAACTTTCCTCACGACTTTGATACACACATACCACGACAACTGATTACCACACAACTTTTCAGTCACCAGCGCCACCTTCAGACTTGCTCTTATGTACTGATTTCTTATTTAATCCATTACACCCATGTCTTCCTTAGCATTTTCATCTCAGCCACATCCACACAATAAATTGATTGCTTTCTGATCCATACAAGAAATTTTGAAAAATTACTAAAGGATTTAAATAGGAATTGAAAGTTTGTATATTTGTTCCCATCGGTCATACGGCTTGCTTTACTCTTAATTCTCTCTCTCACGTCTGACAAGCTGTATCTAATGGTATGGCTAGAAAGGAGATGACTCATGAGATAACAAGAGAAGTGTGGAAGAAAGCGACATGCTGTGCCTACCCCAAATAAATTGGGATAAGGGCAGCAGAATGATGACATGTAAATTCCAGGTAGAGGGGATGTTGTTCTTCACGGCCAATTTTGGCAGGAACGCGAGTTTGGCAGAATTCGACGCTGCGCAACAACACTGCACGTCTATGGTACGTTTACTTTCCACGTGGGTAAGAAAGTAAGAGGTTCTAGGAAAAGTAAAGTAGGAAACAATAGGCTATGAGTTCGTTACTCTCTTCACTGATTCTAGAATCTAGAACTGTTTTACACTTTCAGTGCCGTTGACACACCCCGTGTTTTATTAGAAATTCTTGCTCTTGTGGAGTAAAAAAAGTGAAAAATAACTTTAGCTTCTGAATCGGTGACTTTGTTTGTTTGATTAATTTTTTTTTTGTCACCGGCTGCTGAAGCTAAGTTATTTTTCTGTTTTTGTATTTTTGAAGTTAGTTATATTGTTTACAAAAAAAAAAAAAAATTTACATTTTTAGTTATAATATCCTATACAAATATTTGCTATTCATTTATTTTACATTGTTAACAATACATTTCATGTTAATAGGCTTATCCTCAATAAAATGGAACTTAACATACTTAACTGTCGAAATATGGGTGTAGTGTACACATCTGCATGCCCACCCCCTCAGAGCATACAGGCGCACGGCACTTTGGGTGCCGTGTCCAGGAGTCCTACTTTCTGAAACAAGCTCTTGACCCAACCGCGCAATGAGTGCCTCCTGAGGTGTTGGTCGAGGCTCCTTGCTATTTAGTCCATTCACCGTAACGACTATCGGTACAATGATTGCAGAGTCCACGTCCCACATGTCGACAACCTCGTGTGCTAAATAAAATTATTTGTTTTTTTATCATTTTCAGCTTTCACTTACCCATATTTATTATACTTTTCCAGATGTTAAAATATCTGAATATTTCCTGGCTGAATCAAACTGCACATGCTATAAGGATGTCGTTCCGAGATGTCGGCAAAGGGTATATATTTTTTAAATTTTGCTACATATGGTTATGATGTCTTTGGGTAGGTTATTTAGATCTGTTCAATCGATATGTTTTTGTAACAGATGGTTCAATATATACGAGAAGAATTGGGAGTTCTATGGAGTCAGTAAGCTGTGCCGATACATGCAGCTCGTCAGGTTCCGAATGCAGGTAATCTTTCACCACGTAGCAACTAAAGCTAATCTCTAAAATAATTATCATATGTTAGAGCCTTCCATAATATAAACAATACTGAGCTACGCTGCGTTGCCATCGTGGCATCACTGTTGTATAGAAAATTGTCATCAAAACCATGCAGCGTGGGGCCGTTAATATGGCACGTGAGTTTCAGAGAAAGTTCAGCAATGTCAATGTTAAAATGTTGAGCGTTGTATCTTTCTAAAAATCGAGGTGCAATTTTATCGCCCGGAAACTGTATACAGCGTATTTCAATTTCACCATGACCCCAACATTGTAAGCATGAACAAACAAAATACAATTCTCCCAAACATTTGGGTTGAGTATTTTTATATACAAGTACTGTACGCTAAACGTACAGTATTTGTCATGTATATGATACAAAAGCGTTCAAAAAGTTAAGGTTATTTTTACACCCATTATGTATCTCTAATGTTTATAACTTGCATGTCAGTACTCTCTCCGCTACTGCATAGAGCAGTCGATGGCTATGTTCGTGTACATGTGCGAGACACCGTGTTTGTGCACGTACTGGTGCGAAGACGGCTGGAAGTGGGACTCAACAGACCTGATCAACTCCCCCTTCCGCTCCCCCACCGTCACCCTGTTCTACTTCAGCCTTATGATGTCGGAATATGGACCTTATTACACCACGGATCCGCTGCAGTTTGGAGTAGGCTTTTGTTCTTTTTAAACATATTAAGGGTAACACATTGATCAACGCCGTTCAATGGTTTGTCTATAAAAACAGAAGACAAAGTATGGGACGCCGTACGCTGTGTCGATGCGAAAGGATGCGTACGTTGTCTCGTACTTTGTGCTCTTTGTGTCGTAACTCTAAATGTACTCTTTCTAATAGACCGGGCCCTAGACGGATGTGAGTATGCAAAATGAGTGGACCGAATTCCACCAGATTAACATTGAGAATAGCTCAGAGATTCCAAATACATTGGGATAAGGGCAGGAGAATGATGAATAGCTCAGATATTTATAATATGGATATTGCCGGTAAAGGGTGTTGGTCGTAATGGGTGTCAGTTCAACAGAATAGAAATGTGTCTTAAATCATATCACGATGATGCGACGAGTACCATAGTCGCCGGAGACCAGAGCTAGAGCTTATTGAAAATGTTGGAATTTCCTACATTTTGTCGAGATTTGACTACAACGGTAATTTGTTTTTAAAGCAGATCATATTAAAACATTGTGCAAAAGCTAAACACATCGTAATTAATCCTTACTGGACTGACAAAGTCCTAAAATCGACTAAGATCTGTTAAGACTGTGTAACGGACCCCCCTGGTATTGTATTATTAATTCAAATGTTAGGTCAGGTCTTTGGCAAAATTCTTAAAAGGCAACATATTTTAGGTGCCTTTATTTCTGGTCACCGGCGACTTAGATACTGGGTGTTTAAGTGAAGTCCTAATTGCAATCTTCAATTTGAGATATAATTCAATTCTGTCGTTCTTACGGTCCAGATTTCATAGGAAATTGCCCATGTTCCTCTTATTCCCAGTCCTTTTCACTTTTTTATTGTAGGGTGAAGAGAGGAGAGGAAGGGTTAGAAGGGACCACCGCAGCTGCCGGCAAGATACGATTTTTCATTATTTGGGGTCTTAGGAATTAGAATCTAAACATAGTTTCCGGTTCTCACATTTTGCACACTTAACTATTTACAGCGCCTGCACTATAAGACTGCATCTGCAAACCGCAGTGGCAATAGCTCCCAATTATGACAGGCCACAGCGACTCTACTGAAAACGAACATGGCACATGGCATGGAACAAAGCTCTATGATGGCGACACTAACGGCGAGCTCTGTGTTGGCAATGTTTACTTTTCAATGAATAATATAACATCACATCTGTAATCCCCAGAGGTTTAGGGCGAACCTATAAGTACACCCACCTTTCAGATAGTGATTCAGCGTCTGTTCCGTGAGATGCTATACCGCTGCCACTTCATTGCTCAAGTGCATCCCATGATCATGACCGGCCTGGTTTTTGATAAGGAGCTGTTCCTCACATCCATTGGTGAGTCATCTCTAAGCTATACAGCTTTGCCCACTTTCAGGTATGATTAAAATAATACTATTTTACTAGGTGGTTGTAGGTTGTAGGAGCTCGTGGTTAAATAATAACAGCCGCTCGGATCGATCTTTAGGTTAAGCCGTGCTTGCCTAGGTTGGGCTGTGGATGGGTGACCACCCATAACATACCGAGTTTCCTCCGTGCCTCGGAAAGCACGTTAAGCGTTGATCCCGGGTGTCATTTGTAGATCTTTGACAGTCGTTAGGTAGTCAGTGGCCAAAAAAGTCTGACAGCCAGTCTTACCAAGGGGTATCGTATTACCCAGTACTATCTGGGTTGTGGAGGTCAGATAGGCAGTCGCTCCATGTAAAATACTGGTATTCAGCTGCATCCGGTTAGACTGGAGCCCGACCCCAACATAGTTGGGAAAAGGCTAGGCAGATGATGACTAGGTGGTTGTAGACCTCCAGAGCCATTTAAAACTAACCGCGACTGTAGTTATTATTTGTTTTAAAGTCAACGTTATCCCTAGGCCTGATGGAGCCAAACGTGGTTGATTACCGGGAGAGGTTACTGAAGGCGTACAGGAAATCCATCATCCCGTTGATAGCTTATATGAAGCAGTATGACTGTTACAAGGATATATTCTTACTGGACATTGAGGCGTATGTGGAGTAAGTACAACAACATGTGTGAGTTTAGTTTATTTGAGCATAAATAGTCGTTTTGAGGCAGATAATATGGTTTTCTTTGGTATTTAGATAACAAATAAAACCATATTTGTACAAGTGTAACTACTTACTTAATCGATGGTGGAGGATGACATCAAATTCACTCACGCGATTCGCTTCGTTATTTGGTCATGCTCTCGCACATTGGGGCGTGTCCTTCATGTTCGCGTCAGTCATGTTATTGGAAATTGAACCTTAATACAAATAACTGCAAATGTCAGTCTATACTTATTTAGTAACTTAACCTAAGTGGTGGGCCGCTTATTATCCACCACAGCTAGTATTAAATCCTCTTTACCTGGTATAGGAACTTTCGTGAAGAGAAACATTCCGCTTCCGAGACCAAAGATGAAGTTCAGATACACTATGATGAGAAGCTGGATCTCATATGGAGGCTACCTCAATACATCAACATCGGACCCTTCACCATCAACGTTGACTCTTTAAAGGTTTGCCTTAATTCGTGTTATTACTTTTTTCACAAACATGCATTTATCACGTTCGAGTGTGAAAATTTAAAGATTTAAGCGCCTGGTTAGCCCGGGAAATTTATATATTCTTACGTTTTTTGCAATTTACAGGTCAGTGTCAGGTTGTATGTTGATTAAGATATGATTCGCGGCTGTAACAAATATGGCTTTACAGAGTTATAGTCATTAAACTCATCAATACAACCCTCTAAGTTCATATAATCCCATGGAATGATTTTTTCGTGAAATAGTCATTAAATGGGATTAAATGAACTTGGAGGGTTGTATTGATGATTTTAATGATTATAATTCTGTAACTACAAACTTTTTACGGTCGCGAATCATATTTTGTTTTACATATAGCCTGAAACCGACCTCCAATTGCAAAAAACCTAAGAAAATTTGAATTTCGTGGGCTGCCCTGGCGCTTCCACCTTAAGTCTTTCCCTCTCCCATGACCCACATATGGTACACTGCGATTGTTTAACTATTGTCTACTTTGCAAAAAGTGAACGTTTTGAAACAAACGCCCTTGCTAGTGTTTTGTATGCTTAGGTGAACATTGCCCTTTGGGTTAAGTCACCCAAAGGGCAATGGAGAAGGCTATGCTCGGGGTTTCCTTGCGTGATCAAATCAGAAATGAGGAAATCCGTAAGAGAACCAAGGTTACCGACGTAGCCCGAAGAATAGCCAAACTTAAGTGGCAGTGGGCAGGGCACATTGCTCGCAGAACGAATGGCCGATGGGGCCGGAAAGTTCTGAAATGGCGACTGCAAACTGGAAGACGTTGCGTTGGAAGGCCTCCCACTAGGTGGACCGATGACCTGGTAAAGGTTGCAGGGATCCGCTGGATGCGAGATGCACGGGACCGGTCAATGTGGCGACACTTGGGGGAGGCCTATGTCCAGCAGTGGACGTCTTTCAGCTGAAATCATGATGATGATGATGCTTTGGTGTAGTAGGGGGTAATCTTACAACTTCTGCTCCGCTTCCGAAAATTCTTTCACTAAGGGGAAGCTACATTATCCTCGAGTCTAATATCATAATGCGAGTACCCACCTAATCCTAATCTTCCGGAATAATGTTATTTTTCAGCAACTGCTCGTCAACAAACGATCGGAAATAATTAAAGCATTGCTGACTATGTGGGCAGAGGAGGTACGTCTCACGGTGGATGATGTCATTCAGGCCTACAGGACCGTCATGCGAAAGTTAGGGGAGAAGCCTAATACTATAGAACACGTGTTCGAGATCAGGGAGTGGATGGAGTCGATACCTTTTGCGCTGAAAACGCAGGATGATAACATGAGGAAAGTTCATTCGGTAAGGCTGTTTAAATTAATTATCTAGGAATCAGTTATTGAAAGAGGTTAATAATCAAAAAAATAAAAAGTAAATATAAAGGAAAAAACACAATCAAACAAAAAAAAAAAATCAAAATCAATCAAGCTTCAATTTTATCTATACAAATAAATAAAATTGAAGTGTATGTGTGTAATATTAAAATAACAGCTTTTTACTGAATGCATATGGAAATATAAACGGCACTTATAACAAAAACCCATTTTTTTAAAATTTTTGTCTGTCTGTCTGAAAGATTGTTATACTGTTCCATTGCCGCCTCCATTGCATAATCAGCCTATAATATTACCTCTGCTGGGACACAGGCCTCTATGGGAAGAACTGGGATATAATCCACCAGGCTGAAAAAAAAAATGCGGAAATTCTGAAAAAATGTAGGAACGAAAATTGGTTTGAATAAGATTTGATCTTTAGTTTTTGAGATATTGGGCTTTTTCATCAAACTGAAGCAGTAACTTTGTTTTTCATTAACACTCTATGAAAAACAAAGTTAGTTTTGTAGTTGAATGTAATACAATACAACATATGAGTGAGCCTTCAAAATATTTTTATTATGTTGTTTGGTGCAACGAAACGGAACCCTATGCGCGTGTGAGTACGACTCGCACTTGGTCAGTTTTTTTGGTTCTAGAACATGCCGGTTTCCTCACTATGTTTTAGTTCACCGTTTTGAGAACCGCCTGCCTGGGTTTCAATCCAACTTACGACCCACAACTCGCATGTCGGGGCTGACACCATGGTTTTTTAACACACTTTTATTAGCTTCACCTGTAACTAAGTAAAAAAATCTTAGAATCTAAAGTCTCGAATCACTTCCCGGTTTCCGATTGAGCTGAAATTTTGCATACCTACATGTTTAGTTTGGATGACAATGCATGGTTTACTAAATGACGTCACTCTAAATCCAATATGGCGGACTCCCAAAGATGGCGGACTGGTTATTTTTTATGCATTCCCATGATATGGGTGTCAAATGAAAGGGTTTGCTGAGATGAATACGATAAATAAAATTACGTCACTCTGAAGCGTGTTTTTTAGTTTTTTTAAACAATAATATTTTATTTGATGAACGAAATGAAATCAATGAGGGTTGTATTTGTACACTAGCACTACGTCCGCGGCTTCGTTGGCAAAACTTGTGATAGCTCGTCTAATCGGCATGATAAATATAATTTATAGCTTATGTTACTTCATGAGAATTTAGCTTTATATAGGTGAAAAATGGTTAAAATTGGCCCGGATAGTTTCGGAGCTTATTCGGTACAAACAAATAAACAAACAACAAAACCTTTCCTCTTTATAATATTAGTATAGGTAGTATAGATAGCAGATATCATTTGCCCAAATGATAAAAGTTCGCCTGGCCTATTTTGCCAAACTAGTTTTTTATGCTTTTGGAGCCACAAATAGTATACAGGGTGTTAACGGACCCTTCACGAAGCCGTCAACCAAGCATTCTGTACATCAAACGAAGTAACTTTAAGCAAAAATTGTTGCTGGGAAACGAGTTTTT
Source organism: Noctua janthina (assembly GCA_963576755.1). Taxonomy (NCBI): domain Eukaryota; kingdom Metazoa; phylum Arthropoda; class Insecta; order Lepidoptera; family Noctuidae; genus Noctua; species Noctua janthina. Next base: position 15,372,026 of record OY755061.1, read on the forward strand.
TTTTTGGGGTCAAAAATCTCGTTTTACGGTAGGAGTCAATGTAAGGCATTCAAAACGTTGTGCTGATGGATGGATTGAATAGTACCGGTCATGGAGGCGTTTAAAGAGAAAAAAAAAACATTAGAAACATGTATTTAAAAAAAAACTTGTGAAAAAGTTGGAACTATGACCCCCAATATTTATTTATTTATTTATTATTATCAACTTACACACACTATCTTTACAGGATGACCCCAATACAATAGTGGTTTGACCCCATTAATATCTCCGTAACTAGAAGGTTCCCAAGTATGGTCTAGAACAAAAAAAAAAATCACAATTACAGGAAGAACAAGTGCCTTTCGGCTTCGTTAAGGATCTTTTTTCATCCTTAATGGATCACCTCAATCTCCTCATATTAGGTTTAAAGATATTTAACTATATTAACAGGACTACGAAGTTCTGGACGCATTCTTCACGCCGTTAGAAACCGATGACTTTAGAGCCCTGTGGGAAGCTATTGGTTGGCCGCTACTAATTACTAAACAGGTATGGTTTGTACATAATTATAGTTGATACATGTATACTGATATACTTAATAAAGGGTAGTAATTAAACAGACTTCTGTTTAATAGCCTTTTCCTCCTCCAAAAAAACTACCTTGTTCTCTAAATTACTATGTCAGCCACCATCAATGTGCATCTAAAAAGTACTATCTCAGCCACCATACATCACCGGTGTAAGCTACTGTAAATACATCCCTGCATCGTTGTTATTTTATAGCATCTATATTTGTGACATATATTCAAGCAATAAGCTTCTAAAATAACTATATAAACCAATAAAGTAATTCTATCGCCTTCTAATTTTATAACTTAGTACGTTTACGACTTAGTTAAGTATGATTAATTCATAACTCGTTCTATAATTTATTGATTCTTAATATACCTAAATGATCATCAAAAAATTAACTATAGCCACTAAATATAAACAACGAAACAACCGAAGCTTGTTTTTTTTTGGTAGAATAGACTCTTTCTAGTGTTTAAATTCACCAAAAGCTAGGTTCAGCTAGGTGCTATCTAGGTTCATGGGAAACATTATTACTATTTCTGGCTGCAGGGTTTGAAGTAACCTAACACGAACCTAAGAAATTTCCTTTGCCGCAAAGCCTTTTGTACGATGTTTATTATAACAAATTGTGTTAAAGTTTATTATTTTTCTGATTACACGAAACGACTCGTCCCCGCGTGAATCGAAGGGCACTCTCTCATTGGTGGTAACGCGCAGAGGCACCTTACTCGCTCTATCGTAGCAGTTGCTAATTTTATGTTAAACGAATACAATGTAATATTTTAAAAGCTAAGTTATATCAATGAAGTTTTCGAGTTGATGCCTGAACTATATTTTTTTAAAGCAACATACGTTGAAGCTGTAAAACTTAAAATGGTGGCGAGTTGCAAAATCCGTGGCTGACTTAGTAAATTAGATGGTAATGTATAATCAAGGAGACAGGTGAATATATTTGTTGCTCTTAACTTGACGTTTTCCTTGAAATTAGTTGGCGTTGTAAAAAGACGAATTAGTTTATTTTTAAGCTTTCTTATTTTCCCGAGGCTGACATATAAAATCAGAGGGTTCCGTGGACAAGCAAAAAAATTGTGGCTCGACTTATAATTTCCCCTTAATAAATACAATAGCCCAGAGAAACATGTTTGTTTGTTTTACTGCAGCGGCGAAGGTTCCATACAACTCGATTCCCAACGGCTTCCCTTTGAAAAATGGCACAGTTAGTATATCATTTGTCTATAGAATTATAGACAAAGAATATGTACTCTTTTTTTAGTTATGTTTGCGGTATTGCCAGTTAGTTTACTGGCCTTTCCTTGTTGTTTTACGTTCGATCTTGCTCAGTATCCTTTATTCTCGTTGACATAAAGTTTATTTTCGCGGTAAAATAACGGAGAATGTACTTGTTGAGGCTATTTATTATGACTTTTAGCGACATCCATGTTGTGACAGGTGGAAGAGACGCTCCTCTTCTTGGAGGAAGAACAGGAAAAGTTCTGGAAGCTGCACCTGCAAGACGAGCAGACGTTATACGATAAGATTGATTTATTCACCGCACAGTGTATGACTCTCACGCTTCAGTATGACTTCTATAAGGTGAGCTGTCCCTGTCTAGATAATAGACCAGTTGACACTTTTTAAAAGTAAGTCTATGGTTAATTATGTATTGTTTTATTAGACCGAAAAAATTGATTGTATTTTTCGAGAGTTAGGCCCACTTTCACGCGTTTAACTTAGAACGCATTCAAAACATCGTTCTGTTTCTATCAATCGTTTAAAGATGACAGAGACTGAATGATGTTTTAAATGTGTTTATCGTTAAACGCGTTTAGCGATTCGTGGTGCAAGCGGGCCGTAGACAACTACAAAACTTTAATTTTAAATGAAACTTAACGATCAGATGAAAACGCTGTACGCTGTCGATACGAACAATACACATCTCAAAAAGTCTAGAGAACTAGGATATTTTTAAAAATATTAATTTAAAATGCACAATATAATTATAATAATTATAATACAGGACAGCAAACGGAACTAAATAAGTTTTTCAATTCTCTTTTTGCAATGTATTTCACACGCATGGATTTTTAATATTTAAATTGTTTTTATAAATAGGAAAAGATAGATAAACATGATTATTTAGCAAATATTTACTTTTATGAACAAATTAACATTTATTTATTTATTTGTGTTCCAAATTAAAAAATATTAGAATTTTCTGTTTTTCATTTTAGGCTGTTTAGTTTCGCTAATTCCGCATCGAATGCAGTAACGAAGTTTCCCCACTTATATCAAAATGATAATAAGATAATAAGATTAAACCATAACAGTATAATTTATAAGAAGTAGCTATCAGTGGCGACGGTTCCATACAACTCGATTCCTACCGGATTCCCATTGAAAAATGGCACAGTCAGTATTCTATAGACAAATGACATAATCACATTAAAGGTAATGTACTCCGGCTTACCTCTTACAAAAAATGGCCCTTAGCTACTGGTGGCTATTTAAGTATGGTGGGTTCATTGTTATGTAAAAGAGCGCCTCTCGCCATCAAACGTAAAAGTTTGGCGAGTTTAGAATTAAGCAACACCTCTGTACTATAATATCATTAAATAAAAAAAAAATAACCATACGCAAAATACGCGCTTTGGACGTGGAGTTGCGGACACCAGCCCGTTATATAATACAATATTTTTTTTTTTAATTTGTCTTAGTTGTTTACATAAATAGAATCGTAATTTAATACTTATTTTAATTGTGACGCTTTAATGAGAAGCTGAAATGTCAAATACCACCCGTTCGGAACTGTTATTTTTCGGGACCCTATTACTAAGCCCCCGATGTCCGTCCATCCGTCTGTCTGTCAGCTGGCTGTATCTCATGATCCGTACCAGGTAGACAGTTGAAATTTTCACAGAATGTGTATTTCTGTTGCCAATATAATAGCAAATAATAAAAATAAATTAAAAAACCCTTTACGCGCTAGTCCGACTCGCACTTGGCCGTTTTTTCCTCGTTGCCCTGCCTCGTTGGTCCAGAGGTCGCAAGCGCGACTGCTGAGCATAAGGTCCTGGGTTCGATTTCCGGGCCGGGTGTGCAAAGTGCTATTGGGATTTTCGATCAAGAATTTTTCAGTTGCAGCCACGGAGTCTGGATCTGTGCCCGGTTGATGGCAATAGGCTCGCCCATAGGACCTAAACATAAGTGGCGAAATGTGGGTATACTAAGAGGTACACCGCTGCCTAACCCTCAGGGATTACTGGCGTGATGTTATATTATGTGAAAAATGTTTTGGTGAAGATTACTTAAGCTCTTCTCCCTATCAAATCGCGCGTAAGCTTAATGGAATTGAGACCAGCGAATTGAGTAGGCCGGTTAATGTCGTGATTGTGTTCGCTGAACTATTTATTCACCCTCATACATATAAAACCTGTATGTAACATCCTGTATGTACCTGTGTGTAATAGTTGGCATCAATAAAAACAAGTAGTGTATGAGACAAAATCTTCTAAAGTTTCCGAAATGTCAGCTATCATATAGGTACAGTTGTACGGATACCACCACTCACCAGTGAATAGATTCTAACTTTGATAGCTTATATCTCAGAAGTAGAACTACGTATTAAGGTAAAAGAAAAAAAAATGTTTTCTGCCAGGTTCACGAGATAGCCAACGATATAAAGAAGGCATGGAAAGCGATGAAGGACGCACAGGATTGGGGCCGGGTCCTCAATACCCGCCAGAAACTGTTCGGACAGACCGCTGTTCCATTCACGGACCTCAATAAGCTAGTTAAGGAGTTCGAGCCCTATAGGAACCTATGGGTCACCGCGTCAGGTAAACTGGCTCTTCGGTTGATAGATCTCGGCGATAAGCGTGACTCCACCAGTGTGTGGCTGGCTTAGGTTTCATCTCGATAGGTCTTTTGGACGCAAAGAATGTCGCAGTGAGTTTTGCTGTAGACATTAGAAATAATTTCCGAGTTAAACGCTACTGAAAGTGCCTAAATCGTCGCCAATTTTCGGCCAATTCAATTTAGATTAACTTTAATACGCTTAGATAAAAGAAGTTAGTCGTCTTATAATCAGTTGTGTTGCAGATTTCCTAAAATCCCGCGAGATATGGCTGGACAACCCTCTGATGTACGTGGACGCGGACACTATCGAACCGCTCGTCAACGAGTTCTATAAGACCATCGTCAAGTGCGTGCGCACCTTCCAGGACATGCCCAAAGTGCAGCACGTTGCGAATAAAATACGGGTAAGAACATCAGGCATGTAAAATCAAGGAGGGAAATTAATTGGTTAGCAAAATATATATCTACTTTGGAATCATTATCGAATTTTGGCTAATTGCACTCGGCTAATAGGTATCTATTAGCTGATTGCTATGTGTGTGTTAGCCAATAAATACTCAAAATGTGTGTGTATTTGTGTTTGCACTCGACTATACTATTATACTTAAAATATTGGTTTATTCCCGGTCGTCCCCACATCGTCGTCCCCACTGGGTACGAATGGAAAATAAAAGTTTCGTTTCTCCCCAGTGGTGATGATGGAACTTTTTTGTTTCCCACTCGTTCCGCTATAGACCAAGAGTCAAAATGCAGTAATGGGGATTTCAATAAGAGATTTCACGGATTGTTAAAATGTTTTAATTACGACTTTTAACGGAGCTCGGTCCTTCGTGCCTCGACTTCACGGGGGAACTGGCCGTTGACCACGCACTAGTTCCGCCTTCTGCCAGCGATATAGAGATGTAAGGATTTTTGCGTCCAAATCCCAGGGCGCTGATCCAGCCAGCAGGATTGCTGCCTCGTAGGAGATCGTACGGTATCCCCTTATCACCCTAAAAGCCATCGCTCTCTGTGGTCTTCGCAGTATTGCGAAGTTGCGTGCCGTCAGGGTGCCCCATAGAGGGCCATGGACCGCACCATCCCCACGCACAGCCTACGACAGAAATGGTTGGGCCCTCCAAGATTGCACGCAACGCACACTTGCGTTGGCGGGTTGTAGATTTGCATCGGCGGGCATTCTTGAGAGCATGTACTTTCGTCATAGAAGTTCCTACAGGCGAGGCATTGACTGGGCAGCGGCCCCGTGCAGCCACCAGCGCAGAATGCATTGCAACGGTCCCGGAGGTTCCGCCCGAAGCAGCGACCTTGTGCGCACTGTGGGCTGCATATCGTTTTAGAGAATTTCTGGCAATTGTCGGGGCCCTCGCCCCAACATCCTGCTTCACAACTACTATCACAGTGCGGACAGTCTCGCTCTGCGGCGGCAAAGTCGTACACATAGACATAGGTAGCGTTGACCCCAGTAATGATTTCGTCCCAGTTGATAGTCTTGTCTAAGAGAGGTGCGCTTGGAACACTACGGGCCGCCTTCTCGGGTCCAATGTGATAGGGGGCGACGGATGCCCCCGAATCCGTCGCCCCTGGACTGGTTTAGGGGGGCCGGAAGAGCGCGTTGTTTGGCCTCTGCGACGCCCGGTGCGTCTGCTGAGAGAAAAGCGGGAGCTCGTCATCTCCCTTTTCTTTTCTGCAGTGACGTTACTGTTTCACAGAAGGACATTACCGAATCCCAGCACTCTGCGCTACCGACCAACGTGCGAACAACGGTCGGCAGCCACAGGTCTCCTCCCACCTCTGTAACGAGGGCACGGCGCAGCTCATGCCACGCGACACACTTGGCCAGCGTCGGTACACGCTGGCCAAGTGTGCCGTGCCCTCCAGACAGTAGACGCAGTGATGGCACCGAGCATCCGGCTCCCTGTTTATGCGACTCAAGTACTTCCCGAAGCAACCGTGCCCCGAGAGCACCTGCGTCGCCCGAAACGTCGGGTTGCCGTGCTTCCTCCCGAGCTAGTCGTCGAGTACTGGCCGGATTGCCTAGATCTGGTCATACATCTAACCTAACCTTTCCTGTTCTTACAGGATTATATCGATGAATTCAGACCACTGATTCCGATCATACAAGCAGTGAGGAACCCTGGCATGAAGGAGCGCCACTGGCATGAATTCATGGAAAAAGCTGGTAAAATAACACTATATCACGCGAGTGTCATTCATCATCTTGGTTTTCGGGGGCTTTTCTTATCTCAATGAGCATTTTCTGTTTTTGAGACGCAACATAAACGAACTGGACAATACAACGACCAGTGAACCACATTGGATCGAAAAAAATGAAAGTCTTGGAGAGAGGCTTTTGCCCAGCTGTGGGATAATACAGGCTAACAGTATCAGTAACATTACATTGTTTACAGGTTTAGCTTGCAACATGAAGTTTCAACTGACGGAAATGACCAACCCGAATAGTGCAACTATATGCTTACGTTTCATAAGTGCCCATGGCATGTAGGTTTAAAATAACATATTTTTCCCACGATAGGCCACTGAAATTAGGGCCGTCCAAAAGCGCTTTGGGCTGACGATATCATAAGAACTTTGTCAGTACTATACTTACAGAAAAACGCCTGTGTTTGCGTGTTTTCTGGATTTGTCAAAGGCATTCAATCTCCTTAATTAGAAAGCACTGTGGCGTAAGCTACAAGAAGAAATTACTTGGCCTGGTTATCATCTTTCTGCCCTTGTCCCATTCTATTAGGGGCGGCGCAACACGTTTTGTTCTTACATTTTCCCCTGTCAGACGTCACGGCAGCATTTACTGTAGTAAAAGGAGTTGCCTAGTGAAATCATAAAATTGTTTAAATAGTGGTATAATAACCAACAAACTAGTGTGAATTGAGAGGGGTCGTTCTCTGATGTGTGTCGGTTGGAGTGCGGGGTGAGACACGGAGGATGGAACTCACCTCCTTTTTTAATCTATACATGAATCGGCTGATCGTTGAGCTCAGCAACACTAATATCGGTTGCATATAGATAGAGTGTGTTTTAATAACATTAGTTATGCTGACGATATGGTGTTTTGCTGAGCCCATCGATCGGTGCCTTGATGCGGCTGGTGTCAATCTGTGAAGCATACGCGGTAGCTCAAGGACTTTAACACCCAAAAGAGCGAAATAAGGGTTTTTAAGGCAGGTGCTATATGTTACCCAACTATACCAGAGATATCGCTCTGCGGAGCACCCTTAAATAGGATGACCAATGTTAAGTACTTGGGTCATTGGGTTACCGATGATTTGATCTGATCTGAGCTGATCGCTGACGGTTCGATGCAACATGCTGGCCCGTAGGTTTGCGCAATGTGCAGAGGCGGTTAAGCTTACGCTGTTTAAATCATTTTACACGTGCAACCTGTGGACCAGGCATAGTTTACGTGCATACAGCAATCTGCGTGACCAGCATAATAACGCAGTCAGGTTACTGTTGAGGCTGCCGTGGCGATGTAGCGGGTAAAAGATGTTTGCGGAAAGACATAGCTGGTTTTGCGGTCATCATACGTAATAGCAGCGCTTTCCAGCTTGCTCGTGGCAGAACCAACTCTATCTTGAGTGTATTCGCAGATAGATGGGAGTCTCCAATGCTGCAACATTGAACGAAACTCTTTAACAAAATAAACCATGTCTGTCTATTAACACTAGTAACTAACACTATGGGCGTAGCCCGAAACGAGCGATGCACGAAAATTTTGAACGGGAAAAGTTGTTAACATATTTGTTTTTTTCCTTAGGTATAACGGTAACAATGAACGAAAAGCAGACCTTCCAAATGTGCATAAAGCAAGGAGTGGCGGCACATGGCGAGCTCATTGCGGAGATCGGCGAGCTGGCCAGCAAAGAGTACGTCATAGAGCAGTCGCTGGACAAGATGCAGGGAGACTGGGCCAACAAGGTGCTGGAGATGAGCCCCTACAAGACCACCGGTAAGCTAGAGCTGGGGCTGCAGTGGTATCGGAAAGAGATGGGGCTAGACATCCTGTATAGCTCCATCTCTTTCCCACACTGAAGTACGAATAAATTAATAGGTACTGTTATAAGAACCTCGCACTATAAGTTTAAATACAGTTTTGCCTGTTTTCAGTCAAGTAAGGACGAGAGATTAAGGCAGATCGAACATCTGACGGAATAGGCGCTGCGCATTGTCGGTCGCGTAACGTAGTAAAACATCCAACATCACGCACATAACCGATGAAGCGTTAGTACGTCAATTGTTCAAATGACGATATGACATCTTGTCAGATCAGATGTGCGATCTGCGATCAGCCTTATGAATCTAACTAAAAACGCAATTTCTATAATTTTCGATAGCGGAGCCGTGAAAGGCGTGATTACCAATAACCACGTTTTCTCCCAGGTACCTTTATCATGAAGATTGCAGACGAAACATTGCAGCTCCTGGACGAACATCTCCTAGGAACTCAGCAGCTTGGCTTCAGCCCTTTCAAGGCGGCGTTCGAGCTTCGAATCCAGGAGTGGGACGATAAACTTCGCCTTACCCAGAAGGTGGTGGATGAATGGATTGAGTGCCAGAAGTAAGTGGCAGAACCCGATGATCACTACTTCTTACAAACGCCTCTATTATGATAAGCGGCATCTATACCGCCATATACGAACTATACTGACATATCGTGCGGACCAGACACAACTTCCAACCCTGTTCCTCATACCTCTAAATCTTAGGGAGAAAATTCGGAGGTGCCTTTCTTGCAACGTGCAGCGGTGCGTTTAATGGCCATTGTAACAACTTTGGGTTTGCGACCTTAAACAAGTGCTACTTGTATCTTTTAACAGAGAATGGATGTACCTGGAGCCGATCTTCACTTCGGAAGACATATCACGTCAGCTGCCCATGGAGACGAAGAAGTATGGTACCATGGACAGGATTTGGAGACGCATCATGTCTACCGCAGCCGCCTGCCCTAAGGTCTGTAGTATGGAGAGCATATTATGTCACCGTAAAAACCGAAAAATAATGCGTTAATTTGTAAACAGTGTGTTACAGTTCACAATCTTTCGACAGTTTACAATCTCGCGAGATAGATAATCTAACGGTATTTTCATTTTTATGGTGACACATACATACTTTTTACATCGGACTACCTCGATGGTCTAGTGGTCGCAAATACTTCAGCTGCGAATAAGGACCTGGGTTGAATTTCCAGGCAAAGTGTGATTTTACATCAGGAATGTCAATTCAGAAGCCACTGAGTCTGGATTTAGCCCAATTGATGGCAGTAAGTAGGCTTGCCCTCTGTTACATGGGACTTAAAAATAACTGGCGAAATTAGGCTACTATTAGGATCAATCCTGCCTAACCTTTCGGGGATTACAGTCTTCCTCACTAGATACAGTCGCCCCCATCGCCATTTTGTTTAAACTTTCGGTTCACAATAAAACTATTATTTAATTTTACGGGTAGATGACTCAAAAAAACAAAACTTTGGCTACGCCATAGTCGGTAAAAAGAGACTGCAGTATTAAACAGTACCTAAAAAAATCCTGTAATTTTCGCAGATAATGGTAATCTGTCCAGACAGTCGTTTGTTGGACAGTCTTCAAGAAGCCCTCCACCTGCTTGCGGTGGTGTCTCGCGGCCTAAACGAGTACATGGAACTGAAGCGGCTGCGGTTCCCGAGGTTCTTCTTTCTCAGTGATGATGAACTGCTGGAGATCCTGTCGCAGTCCCGCAACCCTAGGGCCGTGCAACCTCATCTAAGGAAGTGCTTCGAGAATATCGCTAAGGTAAGGCTCAGGTCTTAAGTGGAATGTAGTAAATGATAGCGTTACAGCTGCCAGGGAAAAATGGAAGAAAAAAACGTGTTGCGCTGCTTACTTAAGTATTATGTTGTGTGACTTTTACTGACCTAATCTTCTTCTAAGTGTGCCCTAATGGGTATGCAAAAATACTTTCATATAACCGGGTAGAACCAGATATTACCGGTTCCTTCAAGGTATTTTTAGAACCAGGGGCATGCCCTAGTTTCGAATGTACAAAGTTGAAATACGATTGACCCAAAACTTCAGCTATTCAAACTCCGTTCAAAACTCATCCCGGTTGTACCCGTGGGGTGATTTACTACCGCACTGACACAGCCGCGGGCAATGGCTAGTAAGCTGTAAGTTGGTATGATATAGGACAAGTGAGTTGTGGACAAAAAAAAAAACCGATTTGATATACATTTAGCAAACAGAAGGCAAAGATGTTTAAAAAAAAGACAACGAATTTCACAAAATAATGAATACAACAGTTTTTTCTAACTTGGACCAAAATACTAATCACTGAAACTAACCTAAACCGCCACAAATCATAACGAATTCAATTAACACGTAATTGTTTACAAAAATAGCGAGTAAGTACACTAAACAGGAAATTATAAATCTTACAGCCCTTTGAGCGATATTCCCAACAAGAGTCTTTCGTGACCAGCGACAACTCCAAGCTGTCACTCCTTTCCATAGAAGAAATGTTTTTTTTTTTTTTTTTGTTTAAAACATTGCCCCACACTAGGAATTTCTCCTGTATCGTGGGTGCGTTTACAAACATTTAAGCTCACATATACAAACAGCCAGACCCGGAACAACTACCTGTAGGGCATACAAATATTTGTTCCGTGCGGGAGTCACCAAGTGCAGCAGTCAATCGCTCAGCCACTGGGCCCACCGTGCCGTCATGTGCTACGCACTATATAATTTCTTCCAAACAATACATAATACAAAACGCAATTCACTCTTATATCATTGTAATAAGGTATAAATTGAAATGATCGATGCCAAGGATGTCATGGTTCCAGGTAACCTTCCAACCGGACCTGCAAATCACTCAAATGCACTCCAGCGAGGGCGAGATCGTCGACCTCAAATACAAGTTCTACCCCTCTACCAACGTGGAACAGTGGCTGCTTCTGCTTGAAGATACCATGAGGCATTCAAGTAAGCATCCTGAGGAAACGGCTTCTTCATATAAGGAGGGCTTCAGAGAAGGCACGAGCATTGATTACCTGTCTTGCCCAAGCTCGATTGGCGATTTTTGACTTACGAAGTTCAACGTGCTGTCTAGGAATAGAGCTTTCTATTGGCTGAGCTTTCTGTATGTAGTCATATCGTACAAGCGTGTTTTTATCTTAGGTTCCACGCTCGTGGACCGAAGGTGAGTTTCGTGCAATGAAAATATACAGGGTACACTGCTTTTATTAAACTAACAAATTACTTGAAACTACAATTTAACACAATAACACTGGGCACTGACCTGGACACTGGGCAATAGGAAATCGTGACTAAATAATAACAGCCACTCGGGTCGATCTTTAGGTTAAGCCGTGGTTGCCTAGGTTAGTCTGTGGATGGGTGACCCTGACCATCCATTACATGCATAGTTTCCTCTGTGCCTTGGAAAGCACGTTAAGCCATTGGTCCCGGCTGTCATTTGTAGATCTTTGATAGTCATACAGGTAGTCAGTAGCCCAAAAGTCTGACAACCAGTCTTACCAAGATGTATACAACCCAGTTAGTACTGGATACGCCAGTACTAAATGGGTTGTGGAGGTTAGATAGGCATGGCCCCATGTAAAATACTGGTATTCAGCTGCATCCGGTTAGACCACAAGCCGACCCCAACATGGTTGGGAAAAAGGCTAGGCAGGTGATGATAAATTATTACTCCAGGTTTTCTCATGAAGTCACGATGTCTTGACCGCGGTCAGAGAGGTATAAAATAACCATAACATTTTAAGTACCCAGGCGAAAATATATCATACTTCTTGACCTACGGGGCGACAATCATTGTCTGAAGCTTATATAGTATGCTGCGGGACTGTCCGAAAGAGATACCGAGGCCCTGGAACACAAAGGGCAAAGAAGGAACATGGATGGGTTTTAGTCAGTACAAGTCTGACACTCCCTTCTGCTCCGCCCAGAGTGGGGGGGCGGTCATTTGATGATTTCAAAACCGAAAAAAAAAGGCTGTTGTAGTATAATACCAGTATTTCTTTTCAACAAGTGTATTTTACGTGACATTTTTTATTATTGTGGCTAGCCTGTACTGTCCCAGTGCTGGGCAAAGGTTTTCTTCTATTTTGATAACTCTCGTCAGTGTCCTCGCGGCCTACACTTTTTTCAAGTAAATGTTATCTGCGAAGTGTAATATGCGAATACCTTCAAGTGTTGCTCTTTTCCTCAGTTCGACTGACCCTGATCGAGGGTCTAAAAGAGTTGTGGGAGATCCCTCGCGCTGAATGGGTGCTGCGCTGGCCCGGACAGGTGGTGATCGCGGGCTCGCAGACCGCCTGGACCGCCGGCGTCGAGAGCGCCATCGAAGAGTACCGCATGGATTCGTTCTTTGAAGAGAACTTGATGCAGGTCAGGATTAATGATTTGGAAACATAACGCCTGTTTCCCCGAAGGGTAAGGTATACTGGGTGGATGGGACGCCGATGCGAAAACGGTTACCACGTATTCAGTACATCATTCTGAGCCCACCACATAGAACTTTTTCGTCGATTTAAAAAAAAAAAAAAAAATGTGTTTATTATCTTAAATCAATACAAATAAGTTGCCGGGGCTTCCCAGAAAGTAATCCGAAGATACTTGTGATGGGATAAACCTCGCTCTTCCTCAATTAATTAACAATTGATTCGTTGTGCTAATTAGGTATAAGTTACACATTTTTATAAAACAATAAAGAGAAAAATGAAAGTCGTGTTTATGGCCGTGTGTGAGAACTAGAGTGTGTTTGTATAATTGATTTTTTATTTGATTTTTGATTATGAAAAAAATTTAGCTGTTTCCTACAAAAGTGTAATACTAAATGTATATTTTGACCGTGTAGGCGCGTTGTTGTAAAAATTTCCATGTAGCCGCTCAGAATGATGTAATGAATTCGTGGTAACCGTTTTCGCGTCGGTGTCGCATTCACCCTGTATAGGGTGTAATTTTGAATTGCGACAGTAAGGGGAGGTATCTTAATAGTTGTAGTTGTACAGGAAAACGAACTTATCTTTATTTTCGAGCAGGCAAGAAAATTACCACTTTTTCCTTCTGTGCTCTCCAACCCTTTGAGCTCCTAGAAGGATCATCAAGGACCAACTGAGGTTTTAGTATTAAGAAAGTCAGAAATCTCAAAAACTTTTCCCATATATTTCGTAGGAAATGAAACACCAGCTCACTTTTTTCAGATGAATAAAAGAGTCGGACTTTCCGAAAAAAAAAACATAGCGAATTAACGAATGAAAATGGTGATGGCGTCAAGTACTAAGTTCTACTAATAATATTTTCCATCTATACCTAGCTGGACAGTTTGCGCGCGCTTGTGAAGGGCGACCTAACGTTCTTCCAGCGCGAGGTGCTGTGCGCGCTCATCGTGGTGGAGGTGCACGCGCGTGACGTCACGCGCACGCTCGTCGACGAGAACGTGCGCAACATGTCCGACTTCCAGTGGATCTGTCAGCTGCGGTAAGTTACCTATACATACAGGCCTCTCTCACTTATATTAGCTCTGAGATGGCATTACTGTAACAATCATATTACATTTTATTTTCGTTGTAATAAGGTTGAAGTTGGGTTCGCAATGATTTGAGTCAGACTCAAAATAGTTGTAAAAGACTTAAATACCTATATTCATCAGCCGCCTGTCCTTTTTACAAATATGTTGAGGTCGGATTCCAATCTTACCGAACGCAGCTGAACACTGGTATTTTATTTGAAACGACTACCTACTTGACCCCCCACAACCTTGTTAGGATACCCCTTGGTAAGACTGGTTATTAGACGTTTGAGGTTTTGACTACCTGTAACGACAGCCAAAGATCTACGTTTATGACAGCCAGGGGATGTAATGTATGTATCAAAGTAAGGTTTTCTTTTTATTGGATATTAATGTTGGAAAAACAACATTAATAACAAACAAATTAAATATTTATTCGAGTGTCAAAATCAAAGCATTTTATTTGAAACTAGCTGTGCCCCGCGACGTTCGTCCGCGTGAAATTATTATAAAAATAATACTTGCCTATTTGAATCGAATTTTGCTAACAATTTCAAGATTTTTTTTTGCACGGAACCCTATTTTTTTTTACAAAATAAAACAACAGCAGCTATCTGCCAGTAAAAGTCCCGTCAAAATCGTTTCAGCCGTTTCGGAGATAAACCAGAAAAAACAGACAGACAAAAATTAAAAAAAAAACGTGAAATCCGAAATCTGAAAATATACCCAATGTCAACTCGGCTAGTGACGTCACAAATGTTAAGTAAAAGTGCGTTTTAATGAATTAATTCTCAATTTCTGGATTTGAAAACATGGATGGCGACACGGTCTCTGACGTCATGAGCGTTGTGTGAAGGTAAGATTCCAGGGCTGTGGGACTGTCCAGGGCTGCGGGACTGTTCGAAAGAGATACCGTGGCCCTGGAACACAAAGGGCAAAGAAGGAACATGGATGGGTTTTGGTCAGTACAAGTCTGACACTTCCCTCCGCTCCACCCAGAGTGGGCTGCGCCGACACCAAATGAATTGGGATGAGGGCAGGAAAATTATGATGATGATTAAATCTGCATGTAAAATAATACACGTACGTGAGAAAGATGTAGAAAGACGTGCACGTTAAAAGCGTCAATCAATCAATCTTTATTTGTAAACATAGGTTACAACAGTGTGTAAGATGTTACAATAATTGTTATACATATTATAGTTTCTCTGTTTTGCCATTTGGCGTACAAATATACATTTAAAGGAGGTTTTTGCCAGTTAGGTAAATTAATATATAGGTACTAGTATTATAACGAGGTAAAAGTTTAATTCGTAATATCAATATCAATTTTAATAAAATACATTATCAAAATGGCATCCATGGTTAAAAGTTAAAAGAATTCAAAGATGAACCGAAACAATGGCAAGAAACTCTTCGAAGATGCGAATTGTTCTTGCAGGTACTACGAAGTCGTAAAGCCGCCGTGGCCACTAGAGCCCGATGAGACTCCCGAGATCTATCAGGACGAGACCAGGCTGGACACGAGCCGGTTCTACCGCCAGTTCAGTCTCAACACCTGCGATGTTAAAGCCCTGAACTCTGTATTGGCGTACCAGAATGAATATTTGGGAAACAGGTGGGTTCTTATTTTTTTTATCCATGAAAAAAAAGGAGTAAATAATACCGTGACGGCTGATAGAGGAGAATGATATAAAAAAAGGAATTAAAAAACTATAAATACCCGACAATCGAGCTGAGTGGTGCGCAGTTGTTGCCTGTCTAGCAGTGGACTGCTGTAGGCTTATGGTGATGTCTACTTTATTATTCCTTCATAACTTTAGCTCGTGGCTTCGCCTGCGTAAGTTAAGACCGTTGGCGTAGCGACACGTCGCCACGGCATGCGTCGAAGAAAAAAAAACTTGTATAAGAAATTGGCCCGTGCCTTTCTATAAATAAGGAGCACAATAGCGTTTACAAATAAATAAAAATACTTGCATACGAAATTGTTCCGTCTACTTTTGCAGATAAGGAGCATGATCACATTTGCGAAAACTAACGCGGTTTTTGAACTATTGAAGATCTGATTGAGTACCTATGTACTACGTAGTTATGAAGTTTGTAAACATCACTACTCAATCAGACCACGTGCTCAGATTACTTGTCCAAATCAGTTCGATGTTTCACATGTGCCAGGAGTCCCGCAACGGTTATTTTTTTCTTTACACAATCTCATTATAATAAGTCTTTATATTGTGTTATCCTAATGTATAAGCTGTATTACCGTAAAGTTTTAACAAAAACCGTTCAGTAGTTTCTGCGTGAAAGAGTAACAAACATACATCCATCCATCCATCCTCACAACATTTCGCATTTTTTTTTTAGTTCGTTTCCCCGTACTATAAATTTCTCCTGTGTCGTGGGTGCGTTTACAAACATTTAAATTCACATACACCAACAACATTTATTAATATTAGTGAAATTTTCTTTATTTTTTCTGTTCCTTTTTGGCATGTTTGTGTTCCAGTGGTCGCCTGGTGATAACGCCACTGACGGATCGCTGCTACCTGACGCTCATGTGCGCTATGCACCTCAAGTTCGGCGGAGCCCCCGCCGGGCCCGCCGGCACCGGCAAGACGGAGACAACTAAGGTAGGTACTTATTTCAGAAGTCTGAAGTATGAATTTGGACTACCTGGTTGAAAGGCCTGCTTGAGGTCCTGGGTTCGAATACCAGGTTGTTCAAAGTGTTATTGGGTTTCCATCAGGAATTTCTCAGTAGCAGCCAAGGAGTCTGCATTTGTGCCCGTTTGAAGGTGATAGACTCACCCCCTACTTCATGGCGAAATGAGGGCGCAGGTGCTAGGTATAGGTACCACAAGGTCTTTTTAAACCGACAAAAACAATGTGAAGTTTTTAAGTCGAGTCGCATGTTTTCCATGTACAATGACCACGCATAACTTCACAGTGTCTCCGATTTTAACAGTTTTTTATTTTATTTTATTGGAGGGGTTGTTAAACTATGTACATTTTTTCGGTTGAACTACAGGATCTAGCGAAGGCTATGGCGGTGCAGTGCGTCGTGTTCAACTGTTCTGACCAGCTCGACTACCGGGCTATGGGCAAGTTCTTCAAGGGACTGGCTGCGTAAGTAAACAGTAAACTTACTATTTAAAATCATTTAACATTATCATTTCAGCCCGCTGTCACCCACTGCTGGGTGCAGGCTTCTCCCTGTGCGTCCTTCATCCAGGTGTTTTGCAACTTTGACGATATCATCAACCCAATGTGCTTTTGGACGACCTCTGTTTCTTTGACCATCATCTGCCTAGCCTTTTCCCAACTATATTGGGGTCGGCTTCCAGTCTAACCGGATGCAGCTAAATACCAGTATTTTATATGGAGCGACTGCCTCTCTGACCTCCACAACCCAGTTAGTACTTTGAAATACGATACCCCTTAGTAAGACTAAACGACCCAATACATACAAAAGTATAGTATGTATGTAAGTATAGTAGTGTGTGTGTGTTAGTATGTAGTACCTCTGTTTCTTTGGCCAAAAATATAATTTTCGTTTAGAATCTAATGGGTGTAAAAGTACCCGTAACAAAGCCGAAAGGCACTTGTTCTTCCCGTCATTGCGATAAGTAGTTACGGAGTTACGGGGGGGTCAAAGTTCCAACTTTATCACAAGTTAAAAAAAAATACAAGTTTTTAATGTTATAACTTTACTCAACACCTCCGCGACCCCACACTACCATACCCACCCACGACCCCCCGTACTATTCAATCCATCCATCAGCACAATGTTTTGGGTGCGTTATATTGAGTCCTACCGTAAAACGTGATTTTTCACCCCAAAAAAAAGTCGTTTCCCATGAATATTTTTTGCGTAAAGTTAAATCAAATCAAATCAAATCATTTATTTGCAATGAATGTAGGTTAAATTAAAATACAGGTGGAGTAGAAAGGTGTGAGCCTTGTACATTCTGCCTGGAAATAGGCACGCAAAAATTAAAATTAAAATATTAAAAAAATTGTCAAGAGCATCAAAAATAGAAATTACAAATGTCACTGTTAGAATTATTACAATAATACAATTATACATTGATTAATATTAAAAAAATGTCAAATTAAAATGTCACTTGAAAATTAAATTTAAATTAATGTATATTAGGTTCTTAAGTTCAAAATAATATTTAAAAAATCATTAATGGAATAATAACATTTTTCTATTAGGAAGTCCACTAATTTCTTTTTAAAGTTTTTAATTGTATAATTTTTAATTACATCTGGCAATTTATTGTATATGGTAGGACCCATACAAATAACACTTTTCCTCAATAATGCTGTGTTACAGGACTCAATGTGTAATAAATTCTTGTATTGATTTCTGATAGGACGTTTTCTAGTTTCCGTCATCGTGGGAAATAGGTTTTTATTGGTCTTTACAAACATGGCCATTTCCAGGATATACAATGCCGGAAATGTAAGCACTTTTAGGGACTTAAACTTTGGTTCGCAACTGTCTGTGGTCTTCAAACCACATATCGCTCTAATGCAACGTTTTTGCGCCTTAAATATGTACTCCCTTGAGCTGCAATTGCCCCAGAAAATAATACCAATTCTTAGAACTGATGCAACCAGACCATGATACGCTACTAATATAGTTTGAATGTCAACTTTCTTGGACAACTTTGAAAGGACATATGCCGCTGTATTTATCCTTTTGCAAATTTCCTCTGCTTGTGGTTGCCAATTTAGTTGTCTGTCAATGTAAATCCCTAAAAATTTTGCTACTTTAACTTGGTTAATTTTTTGTTTATTGTAGTCTACAGTTACTTCTTTTAAAATTGTGTGTTGATGGAAGTGCATTATGTTAGTTTTTTGTAAGTTTATCACCAAGTTATTTTTGTCAAGCCAATGTACGATATCTTCCAGGGTCTTATTTATGTCCTTTTCATAGCTATCCGGATGTTTACATTTTACTACCGCGGTGCTGTCATCGGCAAATAATACCATTGGATTATCAACATGACGTGGCAAGTCGTTAATATAAGTTAAGAAAAGGGGTGGCCCAAGGACGCTGCCCTGTGGTACACTATATTTTATTGTCCGTCCTTCGGATCGGTATTTTCTTTCACTCTTCGTCTTAGGGCAAATTCTAGTTATTTCCGTGTACTGTTTGCGATCGCTAAGGTATGATTTAATAAGTTTGAGTACATTTCCCCTTATTCCATAAGCGCTTAACTTGTTTAGTAGAATATCGTGGTCGACGCAATCAAAAGCTTTTGATTCGTTACTTAGTTTGTTGTACAGAATGCTTTGTTGACGGCTCCGTGAAGGGTCCGTTTACACCCAGTATCCTGTGTGTCTGTTTGTAATATCAAAATAACAGCTTTTTACTGCAGGCATATATGAAAATATATACGGCACTTTTAATTTTTAACCGACTTCCAAAAGGGCACCAATTCGTCTGTTTCTTTTTTGTGTATGTTCAGCGATATTTTCGCCAATTGTGAACCGATTTTGATGATTTTTTTTTTGTTTGGAAGAATATTATTACGCGGTGGTCCCGTTTAGAAGTAAGATCAGCCCCCGTAGCATGACCACCGTAGACAAGGATTTCTTTGACGGAAGAATAGACAAAATGACAGATAATGCAAATAAATCTGTCACTGTGTCGACACAATCTGTTATTTTGTCGATTCTTCTGTCAAAGAAATCCTTGTCTACGGTGGGCATGCTACTGGGGCTGATGCTGATTTTCGGAGATATAATAGCTGATGTTATAAGGTCTAACATAGGCTACTTTTATTTCACAATAAGAATTAAGGTTCCGTGTAAACAAATTAAAACCCTTTGTGACTGTTCGTAAATTACTCTAGGCTGATAAAATTTTCGTTTTTCCTAAATCATGTAAATATTAGTATTACTGTCGGCTCCCCCCGAAGGGGGAGAGGCCGCGCCCCTCCGTCCGCACGGCTTTGTAAGACTCGACACCAAACTGGTCATCTTTCCACCGACTACTAAATTGAACTCCAGCCCTGTCCCGACTTTAGAAGCTAGGGGACAGGGAGGGGTACAAGGTGTAGTTAATATTGGGAGGTCACAGTTAAGACATATACATGAATAATATCAAATCCTATAAAACTAAATCAGTAATAAAGTATGAAGCTAATAAGACAAGAGGGCGCAAAGAGATATATATATGATGAAAGGTTGGTGAAAGGAAACGTTACACTTGCGCTTAAGAGATTCATTATTTTACAGTTACGTTAATTTAATGATTCCAAAATACTAATTGCCGATTTGCAAACGCAAACGATTCCATGTTACAACATGGAACCGTTTTACAACGTTTGCTCGGCGTACGTGTACTGTTAGACCTAAGTGCATAGTCCTACTGAGAACATTGCTATGAACTCTAACAGACCACGTTCCCTAGGCTCTTTCTACATGTCTTGCCTAATCCAAAGGCAGTGGGTTGTGAGGCCACTGCCATTGAGGAAGACAGGTTTCTAGTATTTCTACTTATACGCGTACTCACGTTAATAACACCCTTACGGCAGATTACCCCAATTACTATATTGTAACACAATTTGCACAAGCGTACCGTAGGTTCAGTCTGTAGCAGAACATATTGCGATTGTTATTGGTGGACGCCGAAGTGGTTATTCCATCGTCACTTCACATTTCTTTACTCTGCCCATGTCGAGGTTGCGTGTCTCGCTAAATAGTGTCGATTCAGTAATAGGCCTGTGGCAGCCGGGGTTACTTTTAACGAGACACAGTTCCTAGCGTTCCTAAGAACGTAGCTATCCAATCAGTTTAGGATACTTGGTGAAGCCTACCCCCGCTCCCTGAAATGTGCGCCAACAATCTCTACGCAATGTTTCTGAGCTAGACCCTTACAGGAAGCAGTATTCATCAGCAACGTTTGGTTTATTTGTACCACAAGTACAAGTCGGCATTATATCACTGAGCAGTATAATTTGTCATAATAAATCCGTGAATATTACGGTGTTGCCTTCACCACTGAACAATATATTTTATCCCAATTTTAATGTGAATATTACGATTCGGCCTTTCATTTGTGATTGTGATGAGTCAGGTAAAAGTCAACATTCGTCAATAGTCGGGTGTGTTGGTGTATAGTGCACATGTCGTTTGTATGAAATGTGTGTAAAGTGTAGCGAAAGGCGGTCTCCGTCCCTATAACCAAACGCAGATGAAGAATATGTGCCAAGGTTAGGACTTATTAGGACACATAACACAGGACATAATAATATACATTGTGATGATAAAGCGGCTCTGCCGTCATGCTGAAATAAATAATTATTAACATCGCTGCGTTTCCGCCAAACTGCTCCTTAAGCTAGGAGTTAATTATAGTTTACACTTACCACGTGTTCATTGTTCATTGAGGAGGATTAGTCACCAGCTACTTACAGACTACTGCACACATTACCAGTCTCACCTCCGCTACAGCGTCTCCGTCAGGATCTCGTCACTCACTTTAACTAGGCATATAGCTACTACTTATATTTAACTTATAAAATACTAATTGCTCTCTTACGACAGTCCTCTGGGACATGTCCATCTTGGTACCTAGATTACGCTAACTACATCAACCAAACCTAGAACGTCCTAGCTCTTTAACCGTTTTAGACCGACTCTCTGACTTAGCTCGACTAGCCTCCACGTGTGGACTCTTCCGCGATTTCAAATCAACTGCCCCGAATCCACCCAGCTTTCTCCGGCCCAGCCTCCAAAAAACCACCACGCTTGGGTCGCCTTTTCAGAATCCGTTTCTTTTTTGTGCAAACGTCTCAATTGTATTCAGTTCCCTTCGAACGCCCAAGACCGGCGTAAATTGCAACCACATGTCGCACTAGCATTCAGAACTACGTATTGAAATTAGATATTTTTTTTATATTTGGCCTGTCAGTCCCTAGTCCCTTTACCATTAAGTAAAGAATTTATGCGTTTCTAAGTGTGCAATATTGTTTTACAATTCAAGGAAGAAAGCTCACTAAATCTTTATTAATTACGGTCACTTGCCAGCCTGTCAAGCCATAAAATAGAAGTTTAATGTGTTTATAAGTGGCCCATACCGTGTGATGATTTTAACAAATCAATACTAAAATATCTACTTAATAATTAGGAGTACGTGACAGACAGTCACACCTTGAAATTGGTAACAAATTCCGATTCAAAGGGGAAGTAATATTTTTTTTAATAATTTCACGCGAACTAAAGTCGCGGGCAACAGCTTGTTAAAAATATAATTTTCATTTAGAATTGAAATTATTATAGTTTTTTTTTTAAACGTTACCCCTCACTAGGAATTTCTCCTGTGTCGTGAGTGTGTTTACACTCATTTAAACTCACATATACGCACAGCCAGACCCGGAAAAACTACCTGTAGGCCATACAAATTTTGTTCCGTGCGGGGATCGCCAATACTCAGCGCAGCTGCTAGGGATTCCAAAGCTATTTAATTGTTTATTTTGTGCTATAGTGCACCACGCATGTTTTATCACATATTTGTTTCGTTGGTGTACAGGGCACGCGCTTGCTTGTCACGTATATGTGACAATGACGTTCAAAAGGTTAATCACCTGTTAATGCAGGAATTACCCCATTTAAATAGAACAGCTATAAAAGTATAAAACAGCCGATTTTCTAGTTGGTCTCATATTTATGATTAGTATGATCCATTAAGTTCATTTTTATACAGCTTTTTTTCTACTTAAGGTCTGGTGCTTGGGCGTGTTTCGACGAGTTCAACCGCATTGATATTGAAGTACTCTCCGTGGTGGCACAACAGGTATCAATTCCTTTATTTTCGGGCATGGGTTGCGACTAACCACTGCTGATGTGGGATGGGGTACTTAGTTCCGAGGCTTATGTCCAGCACATAGGTCTATTTTGGCTAAAATGCAGGCTGTGTTGATTTCGATGTGGGGGAGGGGGGGGGGTATTTCAGAAAGATGTACTGAATACGTGGTAATCGTTTGTGCGCTGGAGTCCCTGCCACCCTGTATAACCTGCTAGATTTTGCCTATGATAATTATGTCATATATTCCGGAAGTTGCGTGGTATCTTCTCGTCCAACTTACCGCAGTTTATGACCAGTGTGTGTTGCCAGTGATTACATACGGCACCGAAACGTGGTCGCTCACAATGGGCCTCATCAGAAGGCTAAAAGGGCAATGGAGAGGGCTATGCTCAGAGTTTCCTTGCGTGATCAAATCAGACATGAGGAAATCTGAAAGAGGTTACCGACGTAGCCCGAAGAATAGCCAAACTTAAGTGGCAGTGGGCAGGGCACATTGCTCGCAGAACGGATGGCCGATGGGGCCGGAAAGTTCTGGAGTGGCGACCGCGACCTGGAAGACGTTGCGTTGGAAGGCCTCCCACTAGGGACGGATGACCTGGTGAAGGTTGCAGGGATCCGCTGGATGCGAGTCGCACGGGACCGGTCAATGTGGCGACACTTGGGGGAGGCCTATGTCTAGCAGTGGACGTCTTTCGGCTGAAATGATGATGATGATGATATTCCGGGATTGAAATGTCTTATGTTTGGGATATTAATATCTATTTCTACCTAGAATGAGTGTTAACCTACATCAATGTAAAAAAGTTAGCCTTATTTGGCACCTAGTAACGTTAAAAAAAATATCTGGCTAAAGGTGATGACGATCCAGAAAGCTCAGATCGCTAAACAGGACAGATTCATGTTCGAAGGTGTTGATCTGCCGCTCAAGGCGTCCTGCTCCGTCTTCATCACGATGAACCCAGGATACGCTGGTATGTAGTGGATTGCTTACTTCTTGTTATCAAGCCATGCGTGCATGCCAAGCGTGCTGGACACAGGACCAACACTTGACGTCGTCTCGTTGAAGCATTCTCCAAAAACAAAGCGGGCCAAGCGCGTGGCTCATGTGATGCATTATGACACACTATACATCGTTTGATGGCCTGAAATCACACGCTGAATTTTGTGAACTATGTAAGTCGAGCCAGATCTTGGCTACGAGTTCAGTGGCGTGATGAGGTCTCAAGTACAGTACGTTCTCACCAAGTTATTCTGCCTTGTGACTGGGACTGTTGGTTTTTCTTTTTGTTTTTGATACTTCAAAGTAAGTGGTCTTTTAAAAAAAAAAATGCTTTGGGTTTTAATTACTGTAGGCCAGTGAAACCAGTTGGTAGATGGTAATGCAACATGCTGAGATAGAGCTTTTTGGCCTCGCACAGGACCTGTTAATTAGTTTTTGTTTTATATATTTATTAGTCTCATTTTTTAAATTTTGTTTTTTGTCTTTTGTCTTCTTTTTCATTATATTTTTTTTATTATTATTGAATGTCCTGTTTGAGTCCAATTCTTAAATACTTTTTCTTTCTTTCATGTATCTTTTTCACCAGGTCGTACGGAGTTGCCAGACAACCTCAAAGCGTTGTTCCGTCCCATTGCTATGATGGTGCCAGACTACGCACTCATCGCCGAAATCTCTCTGTTCTCCTTCGGCTTTTCCGAGGCCAAGGTCTTGGCTTGCAAGATCACGACTACCTTCAGGCTGAGCTCGGAACAGCTCTCTGCTCAGGTCGGGGGAGAATATTGATCATTTTGTTAGTCTGGGAGTAACAGTGGCTTAGAAGTACGACGCATGTGTAGAAAAAGGATTCCGAACCCAGGATAGCACTTAACTAATGATGAAGAAAAACATGGTGTGGAACCCGGCATGTCTTAGAACCAACCATCGAAGACATGTGCGGTTTACCACCCCGCACTCTCTTAGACAGGAAGTCTGTGTCCCAACAGGGGGAACGTTAAAAGGTTGATTTTGCTCTAAAATCAAGGTCATGGTTCCTATGACCACTTTTGAACTCGAGTTAGCTAATCTAAAAATCTCCCCTTAAGAACTGGTTTAACTCAGGCCGGACTGAGTTTTGACCTTTGCCGTCATACAAAATATCGTTTGCTACATTTATAAAGTTTCGTTAGTGGCCGTCGAAGGATAAAAGTGCACCATACATTTCGTTTTATTGTGTTTTAACATGATTTTCAACAGCTCGTACCCTTCCTCTAGGACCACTACGACTTTGGCATGCGTGCCGTGAAGACAGTGATCACAGTCGCCGGTAACCTGATCCGGCAGATGCCGGACGGAGATGAACGGCAGATCGTACTGCGGGCGCTCCGTGATGTCAATGTGCCCAAGTTCCTCGCCAACGATTTGTTACTGTTTAATGGTGAGTATACGAAGTTTCTGCAAACAAATTGAGGAATAGAATATTTCTTCTTTTTGTATCAATAAACTCATATGCGACCACACAGCTTTATTGTTAGCTTCATTTAAATCCTGCAGAGTGCAGGTGGTTGTGGAGGATGGGCAGGAAAAGAGGTGGGGCATATCCAATAGAGGGTGGAGCCCCTCTATCACTGGCATTGTAGGGATAGGATTTAGACGCTTGAACTTTCCCGGAATCGTCAATAGAAGAGCACAAAGGTTCTTATTTCATAAGAAATTTCTTAATTATTTATTTAAACTTTATGAAAATAGTGGTACATAGGCGGACTTAATGCCACAAGGCATTCTCTACCAGTCAACCTTTGGGTTAAATAAGAAAACACTCAAAATGGTAGTTTACAACCGCGGCCTGTGACCCATATAAGCATATAATACCTACTGTAACACTGCATTTTCTATTGCGTTACAGGTATAATATCTGACTTGTTCCCCCGCGTGGAAGTGCCTGTCGTGGACTACGGCATCATGGAGCAATCCATCAGGAACATGCTCATCAAGAAAGGATACGACGATCTTTATTGTGAGTTACCTTCAAATCACTAGCTAGCGCACTAAGCAGAGGCTTGCTTTGCACTTAATGAAGCCTATATTTACTAATATTAATTATAAGAAATTTACTAACACAGTGGATCTTATGTAGACCGAAATAAAAAAAATATTTGTTTATTTATATTCACTTTAAGGAATTTGGCTTGTCATAACCATAAATTCGAAGACATGTGACATCTGCAAACCCGCGCGATCCCGCATCGTGATTTATTCTCTCCCACTCATAGTGAAGACACCTGTGTCCATGTAGTTGGACCTTTGAAGGCTTTTTATGCTAATACAAAATAAGTTTTCAAGTTCTCGGAATAAATCTTAGTTTTACTTGCAGCGTTCATATTCAAGATTATTCAGTTATATGAAACGACGGTAGTAAGACACGGGCTCATGTTGGTTGGCCCTGCCGGCGCTGGGAAAACAAAGGTAAAAAGAAAGTGCATTTGTCAGATAATCTAATCTGTATATATTTTCTATCTATAACATAACATAACGCCTGTAATCCCCGAACGATTAGACAGAGGTGTTCCTGATTGACACCTACATTTCGCCAGTTAAGTCCCATGTAATAGGGGGCGAGATCATTCAACCTTTTTTTGTAAGGGTTTTGTTGCCAGATGGCAAAAAAGTAACTCTTATAGATTCGCCCTGTCCGTCTGTCTGTCCGTCCGTCCATCCGTATGTCACAGTCCTTTTACTCCGTGACTGTTGGCACTACACAGTTGAAATTTGGAGAGTAGGTGCCTTCTATAAACAAAACTTTGTACAATACATGTACTCGTAACTGAGGGTTGAAAAAAAAATCTATATATATATAACCGTGATAATCATGCGGGGCGGTTATCGAGAGCTCTTGAAAAATTATGTCGGAAGTTCCTTAAATACTCTTTTTCTTAAGTCAATGGTTGATGAAAAATTTGCTTCTTAAGTCGTACAAATTGTGCCCCGCTTCCCTCTAATTTATAAAGTAAGCGGAGGAAAATCCTGAACAAAAATTGGGTTTGTAGAACGTAAAAAAAAATGAAAATTGGTTTGAATTAAATTCGATATAAAAAAGTTCATATATGGGATGTTTTCGTAAAACTGCAGCAACGGTAACATTGTTTTTCATTAACATACTACAAAACACAAATTTATTATTTCTGTTGAGTGCAATTTGACATACGAATGAGCGTTAAACATATGGTTATTATATTGTTTGGTGCTACGGAACCTTTTGTGCGAGAGGCTGACTCGCGCTTGGCCGGGTTTTTTTTCAAGATTTAGATTCCCATCACATTTGCAGTTCCGCTAGCTCTGACCTTGTATGATGTACCTAGTCCATCCCCCTGCAGTGTTACGAGACTCTCCGCGACGCGCTGACGGCGATCAAGGGCAAGCTGGCCCCCGACGGGTTCCCCTTCGCCCCGGTGCGTACATTCGTCGTCAACCCCAAGTCCATCACCATGGGACAGCTGTATGGGGAGTTTGATATCAACACGCATGAATGGTATAGATATTCTTTGGTTTTTATTTTGTTTTATTATTAAAAAAAAAAAAAAATATTTTGTTTAATTGTTAAAAAAAAATTAAAGCCCCAACTTACGAGCTTTATAGGTGGCGGGTTCAAACCAAGGCAGACATTCTACTCTGTGTAACTTCATTCATTAGGAGACGAGCTCGTGGCTAAATAATAACAGCCGCTTGCATAGGTTGGTCCGTACCGTGGATGGGTGACCATCCATTGCATACCCTGGTCCCGGCTGTCATTTGTAGATCTTTGACAGTCTTTACAGGTAGTCACTGGCCTGAACGTCTGACAACCAGTCTTACCAGGAGGTATCGGATTACCCAGTACCACCTGGATTGTGGAGGCAAGGTAGGCAGTTCCTCCATGTAAAATACTGGTACCTAGATGCATCCAGTTAGACTGGCAGCCGACCACAACATAGTTGGAAAAAAGCTTGGCAGATAATGTAACTTAATTTGTCTCTGCTGCTCTCAAAACATCGTGAGAACATCGGCATGTCCTCGAACTAATAATTCGACCGATGCTTGCTAGGGTGCGAACCCAGGACCACGAAAGCCTGGTTTGATACCACTCGGCCACCAATCCGCGGGGTTTCTAATTCCTTTTTGTTTTGTATACTTAATACTAGGACCGACGGCATCCTGTCGAGTTTGGTCCGTGCGGGCATCGCGGTTGAGGACATGGACAAGCGCTGGTACGTGTTCGACGGCCCGGTCGACGCCGTATGGATCGAGAACATGAATACTGTGCGTTTTGTTTGAGATTTTTATAAAATAAATTATTAATTATAAATACTCTTTAAGACGTGATTAATCAGGTTGGTTTAGAAGAAATCTCGAGTAAGGTCCTTATCACACTGGTGATATGCAAGCGAGTTCAAAGCGAGGCGAGTACGCAGCGAGCTGTGAGTGCGTATCGAGCTCGCCGCGTGTTCGGAACGAGCGTACGCCGAGCACGCTGTGAAGAGGCCGCGGGCGCCCAGCGATCTCGCGGCCTACGATTTGTGTCTTGGACACTCAGTAACAGAATGGATTCTGACGAGGAAACACTGCTGTTAGCTTGGTATAAAAGCAGATACAATAACGAATATGGGAGGATCCTTGCTCCGAGCTCGCTGCGGGTCCGTGGTGTGTTCGCCGCGCGCTTGCTGTGAACTCGCGGCAAGTTCGCTGCGCACTTGCTTTGCTTGCAAATCGCCAGTGTGAAAAGGCCCTAACTTGTCCCGCCAGGTTGCCTTCAACTGGGCACAAATCCAGACTCCGGGAGGCTGCTGAGAAATTTACGATGGAAAAGCCCAATAACATAAACTATGCCCGACCTGGTAATCCCCCGGACGTTATGGTCTCCTGTAACCACTAGAAGTCTTTTGGGTGCATATTGTCTGCCTTAACCTAGTGGAATAAATTAATTTACTTTCAAATTGTTTCAGGTATTAGACGACAACAAGAAGCTATGCCTCTCAAGCGGTGAGATCATGAAGCTGACCGAACGCCAACGCATGATCTTCGAGGTGGCAGACCTGATAGTGGCGTCCCCGGCCACAGTGTCGCGGTGCGGCATGGTGTATCTAGACTCGCAGGTCGTCGGGCTACAGCCGCTTGTCAATGCCTGGATCAAGAGTAACTTGCCGCCGGTAACATGAACGGAGTGACCAGCTCAGATCGCGGAATCGGTTTGAACCGATCACATACCACATTTGACGCATTTAGTTCGGCACGGTGTCGCGTTGCCTCGGCCGAAACGTAACGATGTGAATGACGTATATTTCGCTTTTATTTATTTATTAAAACTTTATGTACAAGAGTAGTACACAGGCAGATTTAATGCCACAAGGCATTCTCTACCAGTCAACCTTTGGGTCAAATAGGACAGCATTGTGATAGAGTTTGAGCTTTTGTTGCATGGAAATAGCTCTTTCTGACCGGCTTAACCCGATTCCCCGTCGATTTGTGTGTTTACTTGATGCCTTATGCCGTGAGCGATTCATTTGTGTGTATTTAATCTTCACATATTCCAATTTTCTGTCCCAAAAATCGAGTATTTTCAAATAGCATACCAGTATAAGTGGTACACAGTTTTACTACTAAAAGTACACAAACATTTTTTTAACTGCCATTACAGATAGCGGATTCCATTCGCAGACTTCTGCCGCAGTTAATAACGACGTACTTCTACCCTGCCCTGGAGTTAATGCGGTCAAAATTGGTCGAGATGGTGGTATCCATTGACTGTTCGTTGATCCTCAAGTTTCTGGAGCTACTGGACTATCGCCTGAGGCCTCTCACTGGGAAGGATGATAGGCCGCCGCCACCGGCCCCCTTCATGGCTTTAATGCGTGAGTTTTAAGACAACGTGATAAAGTTTAAAGGAGAATGACAGAAAGCTGGTTGTAGCTGCGTGTTTTTCAAAAGTCATCTTTGGAATTATCATCTCAATTTTTTTTTCTCACCCTTTCCTGTGTCCCACTGCTGGGCAAAGGCCCCCGCTTTCTCCTTCCAAACCTCTCTTTCTTGTGCGATATCTGGCCATGTTCGCCCCCTCTAACAAGTTCAGATCATCACACCACCTTCGCCGTGGTCTACCTCGACGGCGATTTCCTCCGTCAGGCGTCCAGTGAGGATCTTCGTCCACCTCTCCGAGAGCATTCGCGCTACGTGGCCAGCCCACTCCCACTTTAGCTTGGCTGTTTATTACCCGACTGCCAAGGAAGGGTCGGGTTTTTCGCGAATCTTTTATGTTTCTTGTTTCTTTGTCAATTTCATTATTACCTCGTAAAATACGAGAACCAAATGGCTGGATGGATTTCGACGATTAAGGTATCATTACTTTCGTCGCAAAAACAAAATGGCGGATTTTTGGCGCTAAATTGTAAGTCAGTCATATTTTTTTTTTCAACCAAACCCATGGAGTAGCGTATCAAAATGAAGAAAATTAAAAGACAATTACAAATATAAACATATATAGGTACATAATTCAATTTGTTGTTTTTTTTTCACACTTTTAATTAAACGTTACTTGTTCACATTATATATTTATTTTAGTCTGAATTGACCGGGGGTTTTAGAAGATAAAAAAAATAACTAGCCTATTGTTTCGAAGCTAGGCAGCCGAAATCATTTGCTTTTTTTATACAGGGTGGAAGGTACTCGAAAACGGTTATCACGGTACGGTGTCCTTTCCATCCGGTATTATTTTACAGCCCTGAGCACTAGCTCTTTTGGCCCCGGTAAGTTACAGTCGCCAAATGATACCAGTTTATAATAATTTCCATTTTTAATGGGATAAAAAAGAATAAGTATTGTAGGTATGAAACAAAATTAAAAATGCAGTTATTTTTTTACAAACCATCAGTAATATAACATTACAAGAATTTCTTTTACGGAACTAGCAAAGTGATTAGAAAAAGCATACATTGTTCTCGATCTATCTACACGCTTGCTTAACCTCGATAAACCATCACAAATAAAAATGTGAAAACATCTTTGACTTCTGATTCGATTTTGAGGCGAACCCTTAACCATTGAAGAAAAACTGAAAATGGTCTTTGAACCGGAACTCCTAAAAACAAATTAGTACTCTAGGAAAATTGTTTCAAATCGAATTATTAGGTGTACAGCGATTAATAAATGAGAGTTTAGAATGTGCCTCACATATGCGTGAACAACCGCGGGGAGAGCGCGGGGCTCGGGGTACGGAACCCGGATGCGCAAGCGCCGCTGCGCGTCCTACCATTCCGGGCATTTCTTTGTACGGTCTTCATACATTGCACTTATATGTTAATTATGGTACTACACGTATATTTATATAGTCCACTAGTTTCATTATAAAGTCCCAACCAAATCTATTCAAGAACTATAATAGAGAAAGTAAGTCTTTCTGAATATTAATTACCTTCCCGCAGCTGAAAACTATTTCGTATCTAAAATAATACACTTGTTTCTTTCTTTTGAACCTTTTGACCGCCATAGTCATATATACGTGACAAGCAAGCGCGTGCCCTCTGTACGCCAAACGACACAAATATGTGACAGAATGGTAAGTGAAATTGTGGCTTGGCGTGTGGGGCACGCGCGTGCGTTTATGCTCTGGCGGTCAAAAGGTTATAGAAAAATATAAACTAGCTCTATCGTATCGTGTCGCTTCCTCCCCTTAAATCCAACCGAAAGTTATTTGAAAAGATCTTTTTTAATCATAAGACCGCCCACTGTGTCACCCTATTTAAAAGTTCTATATTGTAATGATACCTGTAACTGGTATGGTGTACATAATAAAGAGTATTCCATCTTTTTCATTTACTTTAAAAAAAAAAAAAAACTTTGCCCCACACTAGGAATTTCTCCTGTACCGTGGGTGCTTTTACAAACATTTAAACTCACATACACAAACAGCCAGACCCGGAACAACTACCTGTAGATCATACAAATATTTGTTCCGTGCGCCACTGCGCCAACCTTGCCGACAAATCAATCAAATCTATCTATCTAAACTAGTGTTATGTAATGTACCAGCTCGCCTGGCCCCTCTCTGGGTGGTGTGGGCAGTGATCTGGTCTGTGGGCGCGACCTGCGACCTCAACGGTCGCAGCATCTTCTCGGACTTCATCAGAGAGCTTACTAAGGCATCCGGGTTAAAGCCGCTGTTCCCGGACGAGGGAACGGTCTATGATTACACGTAAGTAGAATTAAACTAGATATGTTATGCGCTTCGGTAATCTTCGTGTTTTTGAGTTTGCACGAACATCGCGCCACAGAGTAATGCGTCAGAGGAATACCTTAGTTTTTAACCGACTTCTAAAGAACGAAGTTTTTTATTGGGACTCATGAGTTCGAATACAAAACTTAGTTTTTTCGAGCGCCAAAAGATGATTATAGACATGTTCCACTATGTAATCATCTTTTGGCGCTCGAATGATGGTTACAGGCTAATTTTGACGTCACGTGGGTGTAATATTAGGTACACCTTTATCTAACCCAATGGGAATTACAGGCATTATGTTATGTTTAACTCCGTTTCAGACTCAACGACGGTGGGTTCACTGACCCGACGGAAGATGGCGAGCCGGCGAACCCTTTCTGGTACAACTGGATGGCAAACTTGGAGCCCTATGTGGTGGAACCTGAGTTTAACTTTGCCGGTTAGCACCTACACATTTAGCTCTTCATACTGTTGTAGCATGAGCAGCGATTGCATCTATTAAATCATTTATTGTAATAAGAGCTCTCCACCATCCGCCTAGCCTTTGTCTAACTATGTTGAGGTCGAGTTCCAGTCTAACCAGATGCAGTGAATTTTTCAGCCTATCCGAATTCCACAACACAGTTAGTGGGTAATACGATTTCTCATGGTAAGACTGGTTTTCAGACTTTCAATCTACTACCCGTTACGACGGTAAAGATTTACAAATGGCTACCAGGACGTACTTACTTATGTAACTGTGGTCACTCATCCACAGATCGACCTCGGCGAACGCTTTTATTGCTTATTTGTGAACAATATTTTTTTTTTATTTCTTTTTGCAGACATCGAAGTACCGACGATGGACAACGTCCGCTGCGCCGCTATCCTGGGCTACAAGGTGCTGAACTACAACCACGTGCTATGCATCGGTCCGACGGGCACCGGCAAGACAGTCACCATCACGTCCAAACTAACCAAGGGGTTGCATAAGAAGTTCATCTGCGAGTTCCTCGTCTTCTCTGCGAGGACTTCTGCCAATCAGACCCAGGTAAACATCCTTCTTCTTCATTAGGTTTTTTCTGTCAGGATGTCTGCTAATCAGACGCAGGTTATTATTTCATCATCAATCTCCACGCACAGGTGGCCTACCTGGAGTAATTCCAGTGTTGGAAAGAGCTGGCGCTAGATGACCTGTATAGCTCTGTCTCCGTCACACACTGGAATTACTCCTGCTCTAAGACGTCATGGTAGGTCACCTGGTCAACTCACGCCCTTTTTTGCCTTATGCAGTGGCGTGCAATAACTTAATTGCCGGCACCTGCACGATGCACATTGTGTGACAACTGCTGTTGTACAGTGAATCGTAGTCTACCTACTTTATTTATTCCACTATTTCCTGTAACATGGTAAACACCACAAGTACATTAATTATTTCCTCTGTCTGTACTTGTGTCAGGACGTGATAGACAGCAAGTTGGAGCGTCGTCGTCGCGGCGTGTTCGGTCCGCCGCCCACCAAGCGCCAGGTGTTCTTCATCGACGACCTCAACATGCCCGCGCTCGAAGTGTTCGGCGCGCAGCCGCCCATAGAGCTCCTCAGACAGTTCATGGACTTTTCAGGTACGGCATTGTGATGTGCTGTAATGAAAGACCGAAATGACACTAGGCACTAGGCTGGGTCTCACTTCCTTGCACATAGAAAAGGCCTTATTGTGGATTTCTGAATAAAATATTTGAATTTGAGTACCAGTAAAATTTTACTTTAGCAGTATAATTGGTGTAAAAATACCCTTTACGAAGCCGAAAGGTACTTGTTCTCCCCGTCATTGAGATCATTTATTTGTTCTACCATACCTGAGAACTTTCTAGTTACGGAGATCATCATCATCATTTCAACCGAAAGACGTCCACTGCTGGACATAGGCCTCCCCCAAGTGTCGCCACATTGACCGGTCCCGTGCATCTCGCATCCAGCGGATCCCTGCAACCTTCACCAGGTCATCGGTCCACATAGTGGGAGGCCTTCCAACGTAACGTCTTCCGGTTCGCGTTTGCCACTCCATAACTTTCAGCCCCATAGGCCAGCTGTTCTGCGAGCAATGTGCCCTGCCCATTGCCACTTAAGTTTAGCAATTCTTCGGGCTACGTCGGTAACCTTGGTTTTCTTGCGGATGTCTTCATTTCTGATTCGATCACGCAAGGAAACTTCGAGCAAAGCCCTCTCCATTGCCCTTTGGGTAACCTTAATAAGCCTTAAAAAAAATATCTGCATTTTACTTTAAAATCTAAATTGTTCAGGATTTTCCTCCGCTTACTTTAGAAATTAGAGGGAAGCGGGGCACAATTTGTACGACTTAAGAAGCAAATTTCTCATTAACCATTGACTTAATAAAAAAATATTTAAGGAACTTCCGACATATTTTTCCAAGAGCTATCGACAACCGCCCCGCACGTTTATACACCGTGAATTTTTAGTCGTCTTACAAAGGTCGTCCACTCAATGTACCCGACGTAAAATAGGTCTAGGCGCGATTTTTTTTTATCTTCCATAATAGGTACAAAGATAGAGATAAGAAATAATAATAAAAGATTAGAATAAAAATATAAAACATCCTGTTAATGATGTTTACGTGTCAAACGGGAGAACAGTACCTACCCAGCACTCAAGTCCAGTAGATCATCGCTCGCAACAGGGTGTTTTAACTACATCATGGGCCATAATACTAAATAATATTTTTATTTTTAAATTATTAAAATCTCTTAAATACCCATTTTTTTTTATGAATGTTTAGTATTCATTGGTTACATGAAGTGGGCTGCCGTTGTAAGACGACTAAAAAGTCACGGTGTATAATGTGTGGGTACAACCCTCGCTCCCTCACTTACTCCCACCCACTACTCACATACACATTCACCTTCACACCATCTCCTACACACACAGCACACACACACACACGCACTCGCACACGCACACTTTTTTTGCCTTTTATAAAAATACTGTGAATCCTTTCATTTTTATTTTTAAAAGGAAAAGCAGTAGTTTGGTCAACCAGTGCCTAGGCCCCGACGTACGAGCGTCAAGGCAGACGCGCAACTTTATGGTATTCATTTCATCACTATTGCTTTGGAAACGGTGAAATAAAACATTATGTGGAAACCAGTATGTTCAGAGCCAAAAATTCGAAGACATCCACCAACGCACTGGGCCCCCTTGTTGAATTACAGCCCACGTCATACCATTGAGAGGAGAGCTTAGCTTTGCAGTGGCACAAAACTGGCCACATTGTTCATTTATATATTCCTTTTGCTTAGGTTGGTACGACCGCGACAACATCGGCGAGTTCAAGACTCTGGTGGACGTCGGCATCGTGGCTGCCATGTGTCCGCCGGGTGGCGGTAGGAACCCTGTCACCATGCGACTTATGAGGCACTTCCACTACTTATCCTTCACCGATATGGAGTACGCCAGCAAGGTAGCTATCATACAAAAACTTTAAACAGAGTAATCTGACTGCATACTCTTAGGTTCGAAAACAAGGTGTTTTTTTTTGAAAATACAACTTGACTGACAACAGACAACCATTGTTTTTAAATATTGTTTAAACAGCGAAAACCAGCCTTACACAGCCTTACAGCCTTACAGCTTAACAGCCTTTGTTTGTCAGCGAAATGTGTGAAACCTTTTATTTTATAAGACCATCATGTACCATATTTCATGCAAAATAAAGAATCTTGAATCTTGATCTTGAATAAAAAAAAATTATGACCATTTCACAATAGTTATTCTGAAATCAACTTGAACTAGTATAAAGTTGACATTTAAAGGAAAAATAATTGCACTTTTGTATGAAACAGCATCTATTTGTAACTTATCGTTATATCACCTTTCAGTACACCATTTTCGCCACGATCCTCAAATCGTGGTGCGCAAATATGGATCCGAAGGTTCAGCCTCATATTCGCCATACTCCATTCCTCAAGGCTTCCATAGAAATTTTCATCGCCCTGGTGGAGGAACTGCTTCCTACACCAGCCAAGTCGCACTACACATTCAACTTGAGGGACCTCAGCAAGGTTTTCCAGGGCATGTTGATGATGGATCCCCACCATATTGAGGTTTGGAAATTAATTTTATCAATATATCATCACGCTTTTTTATACCTGAAGGGTTGGGCAAATCCACTGCGAGGATCGTCCGGAGGACACGGTGGAACACACCGTGGAGGTCTGCCCCACTTGGGCGGAGCACTGCCGTGTCCTCACAGCGGCGATTGGCGGCGGCGATCTCTCGCGTCCGGCATTGGTTCAAGCCATGGTCCGGAGCTAGAGGGAATGGGAAGCCGTCACCTCCTTCTGCGAAGCAGTCATGCTAGTGAAGGAGGTGGCAGGACGTGAGAGGGAAAGAACCTCACGTCCCAGCCGCCGCGGGAGACGCCCTGGGCGTCGGGGGTCACGTGGTGGCTTCCGACCACCGTAGGCGCTGGCCTGTGGACGGCGAGTTATGGGCTAGCTCGCCGTCCGGCCGTCTTATGACGACGGGCCGTGTCGACGGCGCGTTCGTGTTCCACGCGCGCCTCAAAGAGATGTCAGCAATCAAGTAGGGGTCCGCATGGGCCGACGCCTGCCGGGGCTGCGGGACTGTTCGAAAGAGATACCGTGGCCCTGGAACACAAAGGGCAAAGAAGGAACATGAATGGGTTTTAGTCAGTACAAGTCTGACACTCCCCTCCGCTCCGCCCAGAGTGGGGGGGGGGGGTCATTTGATGATTTCCCATCCGGAAAAAAAAAAAAAAAAAAAAAAAGGGTTGGGCAAAGGTATTCTGAAAAATCCTCATTTCGCCGGTTATGTTTTAGTCCCATGTAATAGTGGCGAGCCTATTAGCGTCAACTGAAAACCGATTTAGATTCCGGGTTGCTACTAACAAATTATAAAAACTGATTCATATCGATATAGAAAGAGTTCAACTAACAGTGGCTAAGGCAGTGACTCGTTGATTTCTTTCCTTTTCACAAAAGCAATAGTGTCATTTTAATGATGTCATTCTTGCTTATCGATAAGTAAATATCGTTGCAATCGATATTTTGTTATTTATTTGGACAAAATAGTTCAATTAAAATATAAATACATACAATTTACGGTTTATTCTGAAAGAATTAAAATTTATATATTATATATTTAAATTAATATATTAAAATTTAAAATTATTAAAATTTATATATTTAAATTAATCAATCAATCAATCAATCAATCAATCATTTATTTTGTTAAACATAGGTATGGTTACAGATAACAGATAGTATGTTGTCTAGAATAGGTGCACTATGTTTTGCCAATTTATGGCGTACAAAATTAACAAATAAGGTGGCATGTCAATAGATTACATTAAGAACAAGAAAAAATCATTCAATTTAAAATATGTCAGTTAGGTAAACATGTCATTACAATTTTAGATAAATAAACACATTTATACTTAATCAATAAATAAAATCATAAATGTTTCATTGGCAAGTCGGAATCGTCATAGTAACTCTGTTTATCAGTAGTAAATTCAGTGATGGAGTAGTAACATCTATCTATAAGGAATTTAAACAAAGACCTCCTAAAGGACGCCAGACACTCTTTATTTCTGATAGCTTCTGGAATACTGTTATATATTTTTGGGGCCATACCTAGCACACTTTTGCCTAAAAATGCGGTTTTATGAGAGGTAACATGAATGGTATTCTGATAACGGCGAGAGCGTAGTTTTTCAAATAAATGCAGGTTACAGCGAACAAACACTCCCATTTCATATATGTACATAGACGGTAGACTGAGCAAACAAAGTTCCCTAAACAATGGTTTACAACTATCAATCGCTTGTAATTTGGTAAACGATCGCAAGCATTTCTTCTGAGCTTTAAAAGCAATGTCTCTGTCAGTGGAGTTGCCCCAGAAAATGATTCCGCATCCTAATGCTAGAAGCCACATAAGCATTATAAGATATTTGAACTGTAATGCGGTTAACCGTTTTTGATAGTTTGTACAGAGCATACGCAAATTGACTAGCCTCTTTGACAAAGAGTCGATATGATTTTTCCAAGTCAGATGACTATCTATGTAAAGGCCCAAAAATTTTGTGATGTCTGTTTCAGAGATTGCTACGTTGCCTTATTTTATACTCAGTTTCGGTTTATTTGTTCTTTGATTAAATGTCATTATTTTAGTTTTGTCAAGATTTATTTTTAGATTGTTATTAACTAACTAATTTATTATATTTTTAAGATCATCATTTATGTCATTTTCAAGAATATTAATGTCATTACTAGAGAATAAAATAGTGCTGTCATCAGCATATAAGACCATCTGATGTTTACTGACCTTAGGCATATCATTTATGTAAATGTTAAATAATGGAGGGCCAAGAATGCTACCTTGAGGAACACCATAAGTAGTTTTCCTAGGACGTGACATGTACGTTCTCTCAACTTTCGAGCTCGCACATAGCCTATCAAGCGCTGTGATTTGAGTGCGATTTGTAAGATAAGATTGTAATTGGTTTAATGCAGTGCCTCTAATCCCATAACGCTCTAATTTGTTTAGCAGTATACCATGATCGACATGGTCGAATGCTTTAGACATATCCATAAACAAGGCCGCCACTGGAGTTCTAGTATCAACGCTTGAAACAATTTTCTTGATAACGTCATAAATCGCCATGTTAATGGATTTACCTTTTCTGAATCCAAATTGTTCTTTGGCTATGAGATCATGCTTTTCAAAAAACGACGTAAGGCTATTGCATATCACCTTTTCTACAATTTTTGAAAAAATAGGAATAAGTGCTATCGGTCTATAATTACCCATGATACTTTTATCGTCTTTTTTATGAATAGGTTTGATTACAGTTATTTTTAATTTTTCCGGGAAATGGCCATATTCAATGCAAATATTGATTATATAACTCATAGCAGGTCCTATTAATGGCGCTACATGCTTGACCACTTTCGTAATGATCCCATCATAACCATGGCTATTGGTATTATTTAAAGAGCGAATTATAGCCACTATGTCTGCTGGTACTGTAGGAGGAATAAATATGGAGTTACAGTTAGTTTCAATATTTGTATAGCAAGGAGTAGAATTATTCGATTGAATTTCGTCTATAAAATAGTCATTAAGAGTTTGTGCAATTAGTCGAGGTTCATGTATTTTATTGTCATTTATTGTTACATATTCAGGTATATTTTCTCTAGAGTAGTTAATCTTAGGTTTATTGATAACACTCCAAGCCGCTTTAGATTTATTCCTGGCCGCATTTATGTGAAAGTCATTTTGAGATTTTTGGGTCAGTGTTATTATTTTCTTTAATCGAGCAGTATATTGCTTTAATAGAAGTTTATTTTTAAAAGTAGGGGCTCGCCTGTATTGCCATAACATTTTTCTTTTACGCTTACTACTGAGCCTAATTCCCTTGGAAATCCAGTTTGATTTTTTACGCAAAGTGATTCTTATTTTCCTTAAAGGGAAACAGAGGTCATAAAAAAGCAAAAATTGATCGTAGAAGCAGTTAAATGCATCCTCAGGATTGTCGTGCAGAAAGACTTCACTAAAAGTAAGATCATGAAGAGAATCAAAGAATTTAGTCAAGTTTTCTTGGCAATAGTCTCGCTTTAGAGCATACCAATGCTTAATCGAACATGTTTTTTTCACAGGGCA
The DNA here is from genome assembly GCA_963576755.1 of Noctua janthina. Lineage (NCBI taxonomy): Eukaryota > Metazoa > Arthropoda > Insecta > Lepidoptera > Noctuidae > Noctua > Noctua janthina. The sequence continues at coordinate 15,411,679 of OY755061.1, forward strand.
TTTGATCACTTGGGCTGTATGATCAGATAGCGCAAGATCAAGTACTGCACACTTACTACCTCTGATATTATGAACGATATTATCTATACATTTACCACTAGCTAATCGTGTAGGCTGATGAATTCCAATTTTTAAGTTATAGTTTAAAAGGAGACTTTGAAAATTATTAGATGGTTTTGATTGTGTCAAAGTGTCTATATTAAAATCACCACAAATAACTACTTTTTTTAAATCACTGAGGCTACACATTCGTAAGATACCATCCAAGTTAGCAAAAAATTGTTCTAAACAGTCAGTCTTAATTTTAGGTGGTCTGTAGATGCAAATCACTATTAAATTGTGTATTATTACTTCTATTGCACAGCATTCAAGGACGTTAGCTACATAGAATTTACTTATATCAATGTTTTTATAATTATGCATACGATTTATAAGGATGCAAGAACCACCACGCCTAGTATTCCGCATTGAAAACGTAGCTAATTCGTAGTTGGGGATAGATAGATGGAACTGATATCCATTCAACATATTGTGTTCAGTGATACATAACAAGTCAATGTTTTGTCCCTTGTCCCATAATTCTTCTAGATGGAGAGTAAGTAGGTCCGACTTATCAATCAAGCCATTAACATTCTGATGAAGAATATTTACGTATTTATACACGAAAAAAATTGCTACTACCAGTTTTAGGCACTTTGTCCATACACATAGACAAGTCGCAGTTGATAATATTATCATCAGGAATGCCACAAGTTTGAGTGGATTTATCACAGGCAGTAATAACAACGTCGCCAGGTATGTTACAAGTTTGAGTTGATTGGTCAGTTTTTAGCTTAGTGAGCATTCTAGTTTGCTGGGTATATGTCACAAATTTAGTTTTGTAATCAATATGTAATATTTCTTTTAACAAGTATCTACAAATATTACCAGTAAGATGGCGCTGTCTGCGTGGTACAAATTGACTATATCCCATATTCACAAATAGACCATTATATTTATTACATACGTGGCGTAGCGAACTATTCAAGCTCCGTTCATTTAAATGATTGTTGTAAGGGACTTCTGATACAATAATGTTGGCATGTTTAATACTCCTAAACCAAACACCGAGGTCAATTTGAAAATCCAGAGGATTGGTATCATTAGTACCGGACAATATAATAACATAGTCATTTTTCGTAAGAGAATCAAAGTTATAAGAATTGATTAAGACATCTGTTGTTTTTGCACCAGGTTTCCAGAAACATAATACTTGAAATTCATTGCCCAGCAGGGCTTGCAAGGTGTATCGAATATTTCGCCCTTGGTCATCACCTAAAACAATGACCTTTTTCTGTTGCACAGGTATGCTTTTGTGGGTTGACGTCGTTTTTATAGCGGATATACGTTCCTGTGAAAGAGTACTAGCACTTGAGTTCTTATTATTTACAGGTCCTGGGGCCAAGATAGCTGCTGATGCCACAGCATCTTCTGTTAGCATATTATTGATAGCAGGAGACTCATTGACAGGAGTACCCAAATCACATTTGCCAGTTACTGGTGTTACTACAACGTTATGTGTAGGGGACGAAGTTGTTAGGGTTGCTCTGTTCTTGTCATGCATGGATAGCCTTTTCTTCTTTCTATTAAACCAATGGCATGTAAAAATGTTAAAGATAAAACTTTATTTATTGAGTTTTTTGGTAATCTACATATTGATAATAAAGAAGGACCTATACAACATAGAAAAGTGGACCTGAATTTGTCATTCTGTTTTAAAAAAATATATATCGCCGTTAGGATCTATGTTTAATGTCATCGTCCCATCACTACGGCAGGTGACGTCACCTTGAAATAGCTAATCGGATTGCACTTGACACTACCGCTAAATTTGTTGAACTCGAATACACACAATGTTCAACATATGAAATCTAGCGAAGGTTATCTGTGCTGGCAGCAACCTTTTCGTAATTAGAATAAAGACCACATTGATAGGTACTAACATGCAGCCTTGCTTATAGGACGAGGATCAGGTCATCAGGCTGTGGTACCACGAACACCAGCGCGTGTACCAAGACAGGCTCGTCAACGAAACCGATCGCGAGTGGTTTACTACGTACGTATCCTCACTAATAATATACAGGGTGTAACACACCCTTCACATACCCGTTAACCAAGCATTCTGTACATCAAACTAAGTAACTCTACGCAAAAATTATTGCTGGGAAACGACTTTTTTTTTGGGGTCAAAAATCACGTTTTACGGTAGGACTCGATAGAAAGCACTCAAAACATTGTGCTGATGGATGGATTGTATAGTACGGGGGTCGTGGAGGTGTGTAAAGTAAAAATCTTACATTAAAAACGTATTTAAAAAAAAAAAAAACTTGTGAAAAAGTTGGAACTTACACCCAATACCTCCGTAACTAGAAGGTTCCCAGGTATGGTCTAGAACAAAAAAATGATCACAAAGACAGGGAGAACAAGTGCCTTTCGGTTATGTTAAGGGTCTATTTACACCCTTTATGTAGTTTAATACCAAAGTCACTGAAAAAATTTATATCTCGTTAGCAGGTTTCTTAATAAATATGTACAAACTCACGCCTTTTTTAATATTCTTATACGCAAACCCTGCGTAGGGCTAGGGACAGCTGTTTTGACTTGGAAATAAAAATTCTAGTGCGAGCAGGGTTTGAACCTGCGACCTTCCGATTCAGTACACCGGACGTCTTAACCAAGTAGACCATCGCACCCTGCTGCTTTTACCTGCTCGTTTTTATGACGTCTTTGTATGATGGTTCTTAGAAACAATAATAAATATAAGCGTCGAATTGATAACCTCCTTTTTTAAGTTGGTAGAGTATGTAGGTAGAGCATCTTTAGCATCATCTCAAATAATTTAAATACGACTAGGTGTCAAAGAGGCAGGTCCTCGCACACTCGATGTGTTTTTGTTTTTGGTGTGAATTTCTGAGTTTTGCGCTTTAAGACGGTTAACATTCGTTCGTTCATTTATTTCAGTTTGATGAAAAAAAAGATTAAGACACAATTTCAAAAGGACCCAGAACAGCTGTTCCAAGACAGAATGATGCTGTTTGGAGATTTTATGGACATCGGCGCCGATGAAAGGAAATACGTCGAAATCAATGATCGGGATGAGGTGCGTAAATAACGTTACTAAGCAAAGTTTGCGCTTCGGTAGTCATCGTATGTATTCGTTTCGTTACACGTAGAGAAAAAAAACCCAAAATCGAATCGAAAAAAAAAAACAATCGAATCAACAACAATCAGTCAATCGATCATTGGATTCGATTGTGAATCGTCGTATACAAGAATGTATTTTAAATAACCATAATTACAAAATTACATATTTAAGAAGTTTTGTTCTCAGCGATTGTGAATTTGGGCTTTTTGATTGAGTCACTCACGTTAACAGTAAACAGTGTATATTGAACGCATATAAACGAAAATATTTAGATGTCATTCATAAACATAATACAAAATGTCATCAAAATTCTCATCATTTTTAAGTAGAATTCAAATTGAATGTTTGTATTATTATGATTTTAGAGTTATGCTGTTGTCACTATGGTGAATACTGCGTACACCTGTAATAAGCATACATACCAGCTCTTTTATATTATTTTTATTGTTTCGTATTAATTCTTAGTATGTATTGCTGTTGGTGTACCAAATAAAATAAATAAAACACGGTGTAAAGAACAGTGTACTTTACACACTTACACCAACTTTAATCTTCAAGAAAAGATACATCTTTTCTTGAAGATTCTAAATAAATATAAAAATGGATGTCCCACGTGATTAGTAGTAAACTTCCCATTACTACGCTAAGAATAGGGATAGTATAGAACAGCCTTGAGTTAGAACTTTGTACGGAAAAACTATTCAATTTGTGGGAGCGCAGCTTTATAATAAGTTACCGAAAGAAATAAGAGATTCTGCATCAATGAACATTTTTAAAATAGATTAAAGTTGTATTTGACCAACTAATAATAATATATCGTTACTCACTGTTTGTATTCGATAGATCGAACGACAACTAAAGTCCCCGTCACGAGAAGCAGAAGAATAAATAGTCATTCAGTTAATCAGTTAGTCAATCAGTTAGTTTTCTAAGGTAGCAAACCCCTGTTAGAAAACTAACCTAAAACTAACCTTAGAAAACTAACAGATTAGAAAAAACGAAATCAAAAATAACAAACAATAACAAACAATAGGTATAATAATCCGCGAAAACAGCACAAAGCTTACTTCAAAAAATGTTAATATTCCATGAGTCAGACGCGTTCCAGTACCACAAAACATTAGACGACAGCGCTTTATATCGCTAAAATATAACCCGACCAAGTGAAATTGCTCGTTAGTTTTGTATTACACGTTTGTTACTTTGAGTTGATTGAATTTGGAATTATTTGTTGTTGATTGAATTGTCGCTACGTAACTTGGTAGAAGTTTTTTATTTATAAAGTTTATAGCTTCTCGTGACAGGGACTTTATTATTTAATTACTTAAGATATTTTTTTTAGTTTTTTTTTACTTAACTGAACTATGTAAATGTGTTTTTTCGAAAAATAAAACCGAAGTAACGTTTACCAAGCCTTGCCTTATGTTCGTTTTAGTTGGATGAAATTCTAGCCCACTACCTCGAAGACTACAACTTGTCAACGACGGCTATTCTAGACCTGGTGTTGTTCGAAGACGCCGTGGCGCATCTGTGCCGAGTGACGCGCATTATGAGACAGCCCATGGCTAATGCACTGCTGTTGGGCATGGGGGGCTCCGGTGAGAACTACTTGCCCATCTGTTCTTTACCTGCATCCTTTAAGGTGGTAATTTTACCCGTCAGCAGCTTACGCTGATTCTTCCTCGTGTCGCTAGCACGACAATATACAAGGTGTAAACGGACCCTTCACGAAACCGTCAACCAAGCATTCGGTTCATCAAACCAAGTAAGTCAACGCAAAAATTATTGCTGGGAAACAACTTTTTTTTGGGGTGAAAAATCATAGTTTTCTGTAGGACTCCATGTAATGTTATCAAAACGTTCTGCTGATTGTGGATGGAACATTGTGCATTGAATTTTACGGGGATTATGAAGGTATTCAAAACAACAGTATACCATTAAAACTTTGTATTAAAAAAATACTTGTGAAAAAGTTGGATCTTTGACCTCTAATATATCTGTAACTAGAAGGTTCCCAGGTATGGTCAGGACAATTATCGCAATGACGGAGAGAACAAGTGCCTTTCGGCTTCGTTAAGGGTCTTTTTACACCCATTATTTTATTGATAGGCGTGTGCATTTCATATAGGCGATCAAGCAATCCCTACCTCATTAGATCCAATTAAACTATCTTTAACTGTTACTACATAAATAAAATATATCAGTCATCACACTTATTAAAATATTAATAACGTAACTTTCGTAAAACTCACTATCAAACTAACGCTCAAACGATCTCTGCATATTCATATCGATCATAGGTACTTATTAAAATATTATTAACCTAACATTCGTAAGACTGCCTATCAAACGTATGTTAAATCTTGTTATTGCATTCGAGGCGGAATTGACACCCGAGCTGCAGGCGGGGGTGTTATGGAGGCGAGAACTGCAGTTACAAATCCCCACGCGTATCAAACGATGTTTTTCAAAACACTTTAGAAGAAATAAAATATTAGAACGGAAAGTATTTTTGTCAGGAATTATTAGGAAACCATTTTTTTTTTTTTTTCGCGCTTTGCTTTGGCCAGGTTGAAGAAGAAGCAAAGGTATGATGCCGCTAAACAGCCTAATATGAAAAATAGAAAATTCTAATAATTTGGAATTAGAACACAAATAAATGTTAATTTGTTCATAAAAGTAAATATATTTGTTTTAAACAATCATGTTTATCTATAACACAATTTAAATACTCAAAAAATATTTACGCCTTAAAGACCCGTATCTCTTTGCTAAGATTAACAAAAAAAAACAAACACCGCCGACTATAGTCATTAAACCTATTTGGCCTTAGTACAAGTAAAGTTATCTGTGGAATTTTTATTTCCGCACGTGAAAAATAAAAAAATTCCACGAGTGTGAAATACATTGCATATTGAACCTAATCGTAGTGTGATAAGAACCAGTTTTCGAGAAATTGTATTGAAAAACTATTATTATGTTAACGGAAATGATCGAGTTGTTTGTTTCCAGGTCGTCAATCCCTCTCGCGGCTCGCGGCTCACATGACAGAGCTGTCGTGCTTTCAGATCGAGATCACGAAGGCGTATGGTCTGACAGAATGGCGCGAAGACCTCAGGCTGACTATGATGAAGGCGGGCGCAGATAACAGAGGCGTCGTATTCTTGTTCTCCGATGCGCAGGTACCAATGGTTTTGCATCTTTATTCTCGCCACTCGTATTGGTTTGCTGCTGGTGGCTCAACTGCGCAGGGAAGCTGGCGTGCATTCAGATCGAGATCACGAAGGCGTACGGCCTAGTGGTCGGCGAGATCACCTCAAGCATAGCGTCTTAAAAAGCGCACGAAGAGCACCGGGGCGTCGTGTCATTGTTCCCTGATGCGCAGGTGAGCAGGGCTATACAAAAGAGTTGGTGAACAACGTGCAGAGTATTCTGCACGCGAGTTTTTTGTTTAATAGCTCTTGTCACTGCGTCGAACTAGTGGGAAGACAGTTCTTGTCGGCAATGTCGTTCATGGGGTTGAACCCAAGTAGACACTTGCCCGCATGGTGTATTGCCATCCACTCCCTTTCACCTTTATTGGGTGTAAAACTATCTTTAACGAAACCGAAAGACACTTGTTCTTCCCGTCATTGCGATATTTTTTTTTGTCCTAGACCTCTCTCTTGACAGAGTGGTCGTGGTCATGGGGGGTCGCCCACAACTGCGATCGCTGCCTTCGCGATCTTTTTCCACCGGTCTGTATTGGCCGCATGGCGAGAACATTCTGCCAGAGGGATCCTGGTGACAGATTTGATGGAATCTGTCCATCGTGTTGGTGATCGCCCACGTGATCTCGTGCCTTCGACTCTGCCCTGAATCACCAAACGCTCCATGGAATCATTGCTGCGGGTAACGTGTCCAAAGAATATGAGAATTCGTAATTGCACAAGCGACGACAGTCTTTGTTTAATATTGAGTTCTTTGAGTATTGACACGTTAGTCCGATAAGCGGTCCAGCTTATCCTGAGTATGCGTCTCCAACACCACATCTCAAGGACGTCGATCTTGCGTCTTGCGTCGGTCCTGCATTCTCAATGTCCATGTTCTAGATGTGATGTTCTAGACCATACCTTCCATTTACGGAGCCTTCTAGTTACGGAGATATTGGGGGTCAAAGCTCCAACTTTTTCCACAAGGTTTTTTTAAAATACAAGTTTTTTTATGTTTTAAATTTACTTTAAATACCTTCAAAACCCCCGTACTATTGAATTCATCCATTAGCACAATTTTTGAGCGCGTTACATTGAGTCTTACCGCAAAACGTGATTTTTTTACAAACCTTGTAGTATTGTAGAGTCAGCTTTTATCGTTCCCAAAGCTGGGAACGGGGTGTAAATGGACCCTTCACGGAGCGGTTAACCAAGCATTCTGTACATCAAACTAAGTAACTTGACGCAAAAATTATTGCTGGGAAACGACTTTTTTTGGGAGAAAAATCACGTTTTACGGTAGGACTCAATATAACGCACTCAAAACATTGTGCTTATGTATGTTTAGAATAGAACGGGGCCTGTGGATGTATTTAAAATAAAGTTATAACCTTAAAAACTTGTTTTTTTTTTAAACTTGTGTAAAAGTTGGAACTTTCCATATCTCCGAGGTTCTACAAGATTCCCAGGTATGGTCTAGAACAAAAAAATATCGCAATGACGGGGAGGATAAGTGCCTTTCAGTTTCGTTAAGAGTACTATTACACCCATTATTACTATGCCCACCTTTTCACCAACAATTTACTCTCCTCACAGATAAAAATGGAATCGTTCCTCGAAGATCTGAACAACATCCTAAGTTCGGGCGACGTCCCGAACATTTACGAACCTGAAGACTTAGACAAGATCTACCAGTCTGTACGTCACGCGGTTATGGAGATGGGTCTGACGGCTACTAAGACGAACCTGTTCTCTTGCTACCAGAAGCGAGTACGGAGCAACTTGCACATTGTCGTCGTTATGAGTCCTATTGGGGAGGTGAGCGACTTTGAAGCTTGTGTCTTTAGTATCATGATTGAAAATAAGTTGAAAAAAAATTACACAAAATATTGTGTAATCGAGAGTGAAGCTGCAGGCGGGAGCTCGTCTAGAATAGAATAAATGTATATTTCTTCATCTTACCCCCAGATCTTCCGCGCCCGTCTCCGCCAGTTCCCCTCTTTAGTGAACTGCTGCACCATCGACTGGTTCAGCGAGTGGCCCAAGACGGCGCTGGAGTCGGTCGCGCGTCACTTTTTCACGAGCATGGGCGAGCTCACCTCGGCTTCCAATGAAGTCATTGAAGCTATGGTGGTATGTAGCTCATTCAAATGGCACCTTGTCTGTTTAGAGGTAAGGTACAGATTGTTTCAGTTAGTAACCCAAGACCGCGCTGGAGTCGGTCGCTCATCACTTCTTTACGTCCACGGGCGAGCGTGGCTTCCGATGCAAATTGATGCTATTGAAAGTAATGTGGTAATCGGTTGGCTTGTATGGGCTGGGCTGATGCTGAGGAATGAGCAGCAAGTCGTGAGGAAAGTTTTGAGGATGATTGGGAATGGTTGTCAGAGTAGGAGAACAAGTAGTAGTAGCTGCGATAGATAAAATGGAATTAAGGCAAGATAATACCAAGTATACTATTTTTTTTTTTTTTTGGGTCGGAAATTATCAAATGAAATCATCAACTCTGGGCGGAGCGGAAGAGAGTGTCAGACTTGTACTGACTAAAACCCATCCATGTTCCTTCTTTGCCCTTTGTGTTCCAGGGCCGCGGTATCTCTTTCGAACAGTCCCGCAGATACCAAGTATACTTCCGACTGATATTATTTCCACTTAAATTGGTGTCCACACAAAATAAGTGTCTGTCATAATGATTTCGGTATGAAAATGTAATAATAGTGCCGTTTTACAAGAAACTACCTTTTGCTCGCGATTTCGCTCCCGCTATTTACAGATATTTACACACAGCAACGTTTTAAAGGTACCTATGACACTCGGGGGTAACGTAGCTTCCCGTTAGTGAAAGAATTTTCGGAATCGGATCAGCAGTTTCGAAGATTATCCCCCGCATACAAACTTACAAGTTACTTTTACTATCCTAACTAATACAGAAACATTTTATTCACCGCCTTAAATGCATCATCATCCATAGCCCGACTTATCCACTGCTGGGTATAGGCCTCTTTTTTTTGTGCCAATCTCCACGGTCCTGTGCCAGCCTCATCTAGGTTTTTCCCCTGATGGGAACTGTGTCGTCTGAGGAGCTCGTGGCTAAATAATAACAGCCGCTTGGGTCGATCTTTAGGTTAAGCCGTGCTTGCCTTGGTTGGTCTGTGGATTGGTGACCGCCCATTACATACCGAGTTTCCTCCGTGCCTCGGAAAGCACGTTAAGCCGTTGGTCCTGGCTGTCATTAATAGATCTTTGACAGTCGTTAGATAGTCAGTGGCCCAAAAAGTCTGACAACCAGTCTTACCAAGGGGTATCGTATTACCCAGTGCTAACTAGGTTGTGGAGGTCAGATAGGCAGTCGCTCCATGTAAAATACTGGTATTCAGCTGCATCCGGTTAGATTGGAAGCCGACCTCAATATAGTTGGGAAAAGGGTAGGCAGATGATGAGACGATGGAAACTGTGTCGTCTACCCATCTCGCCGCCGGACGACCAAAATACATACATACATAATTTTGTCGCCAGTCCGTATGCTGCTTCTGTCACCAAAGCGTGGTGGAAGCGAGCGTACGCTTCAAGGAGCAACTAAACCGCATCAACTACGTCACGCCCATGTCGTACATGGAGATGCTGGGCGCGTACGCTGAGATGTTCCGCAAGCAGCAGAAGGCCATACTCACGGAGTCCAACGCACTCAAAACAGGTATGTAGGTTTCTTATTGCAATTTCTAACTTACAACAATGACATAAGAGTCGAACGTTGAAAATCCAGCAGCACAAGCTTCAAGGAGCAACTCGTGGAGTCCAACGCGCTCAAAGCAGGTTAGTCATTGCAATTTCTACCTTATAACAATAGTGTAAGGGTCATATGTCGCGGGCTATGCAATTGCAACCATTCTAGTGGCTGCCTGTCAAAGAAAAGTAGCCATAATAAAAAGTATCTGATATATAAATAAACTAAATATTTATAAAAATACAATAAATAAATAAAACAGTGCTTATAACACCTATAGGGCTTCAGGTCAGCAGTCAAAATCTGCCATTTTACTTTGTTTTTTTTCTTAATATTAATGTAGCCAGTGACACTCGCGCCAACAAGACGAATCTAACAACGTAGATATATATTCAAATATTTTTACTTAGGAGCTACGAGGGAACAAAGAAACGGACATACTTACATACAGGTCAAAAACATAACTGTCCTTTTGGGATTCGCCGAAGTCGGTTAAAAAAACGGCATAAACTTTCAGTCTCTTGCTTTTATTTAATGCCAGTAAAGTACAGTTCTATCCTTGTATCCCCAGAGTTGAACAAGTTGAATCAGACTGAGATAGAAGTGAAGGAGCTCCAGATCGAGCTGGCAGAATTGAAGCCCTTGATGGAGAAGGCCGCGGAGGAGACCAGGCAGGTCATTCAACAAATCGCCGTTGATACGGTTAGTACATATTGATTGTTCAATCCATGAGCGCGCGCCCAACTTATTTCCAGGCGAGGTCGCGAGGTCGCGAGGTCAGAGTCAGCACCATGCGTTTTTATTTCTATTAATCTTGTGAGCGTAAACACTCGCAGATAAATAGTATGCAATGATATCTAAATAACAACAGCCACACGGGTCGACTTTCAAGGTTAAGCCGCGCTTGCCTAGGTAATTCTGTGGATGGGTAACCACCCATTACATGCTGAGTTTCCTCTGTGCCACAGAAAGTATTAGGCTGTGTCCTACCGTAAAACGTGATTTTTCACCATAAAAAAAAGTTGTTTCCCAGCAATAATTTTTGCGTAGAGTTACTTAGTTTGATGTACAGAATGCTTGGTTGACGGCTTCGTGAAGGGTCCGTTTACACTCTGTAGATCGCTACTCCTTCATCATCTCCCTGGCCTTCTCCCATGTTACTTGGGATCGGCGCAACACGCTTTTATTGGCTTCACCTGTAACTACGTACAAAAATCTTAAAAGTTAATTTGGACCCACTTCCCGGTTTTCGATTGAGCTGAAACTTTGCAAACATAGTTTGGATGATAATGCATGGTTAGCTAAGTGACGTAATTCTAGATCCAATATATACTCCCAAAGATGGCGGACTAGTTATTTTTTATAAATTCCGATGATATGAGTATCAAATATAAGGATTTACTGAGAAAAATAAGACAAATAAGAGAAATACAATGACGTCGCTTTAAAGAGTGTTTTTTTTAATTTTTTTAAACAATAATATTTTATTTCTTCCATCCTCCCTTGTCAATCGTCACGCTATCATTTACTTCTTCTTTTTCATATCATTCCTCAGTTCTTCACACAATCCTACCAACTTATCTTTGGTCTTTCTCACACTCCATCAACTCAAGGTTCCTAAACTAAGGCACCGGATTCAAGAAGATACGCGCGCACCGTACCTTTCGGAAGAAAATGAAGAACAAGCATAACACCATGCTTTATTTCTCCTAAGGGTTAGTCAGAGGTGTTCCTCAAGTTCACCCACATTTCGCCAGATAAGTTAAAATTCCTTGTTATAAGGGACGAGCCTTTTACCATCAATCGGTTGCAAATCCGAACTGCTACTGAGAAATATCTGCTCGAAACCCAGTCGCACTTTGCCCGACCCGGGAATCTAACCCATGAGTACCCAGGGAATTTCACATGTCAAACTTGGTAATTCACGTATTATTTGTTACGTAGGCGATAGCTGAGGAGGCTCGTGAGAAGGTGGAGAGGGAGACAGTCATGGCGGAGAAGATGGCGGCGATTAATGCGTCTATGGCAGAAGACGCTATGAGGGACTTAGGTCTGTCATCTTTATTTTGCTCGCGGCTTGTATGTCGAAATTTATACCATGGGAACTTTTTAAATATAATATGTTAAAAAAACTGTTTCCGATCTGTGCGGTATTATTAGGAATCGAGATTAAATTCTATTTATGTTATTCTTTTGAAATAACAAGAAAAAAATACCCCGATCAAATTTAAATAAAATGTACTAAAATGACGAAACTTATTTGGCAACACCAGACAGGCAGGGACAATCCGGTCGCTTCTTGGGTAGTGACATCAAACAATTGACAATTGAACATACTAATGCCAAAGAAGATGTTGTCATATTTTTAATATTTGTTAGATTTTAGGGAAATAGTTATAATTTGGGCACTAAAATCATGCATTTAAAAATTCATTAATATGTTTACTTTCATGAATATTTTATGTTTCTTATTTTATTTGGTAATGCCATTGGAATACCTATATGCCCCTTTCGGATCGGACAGGGTTTTTAACATATTGTATAGCCTATGGCCTATGCCCAAATAGCCCTGAAGAGAGCTATGCCCGGAGTTTCCTTGCGTGATCAAATCAGAAATGAGGACATCCGCAAGAGAACCAAGATTACCGACGTAGCCCGAAGAATAGCCAAACTTAAGTGGCAGTGGGCAGGGCACATTGCTCGCAGAACGGATGGCCGATGGGGCTGAAAAGTTCTGGAGTGGCGACCGCGAACCGGAAGACGTTGCGTTGGAAGGCCTCCCACTAGGTGGACCGATGACCTGGTGAAGGCTGCAGGGATCCACTGGATGAGACGCACGGGACCGGTCAACGTGGTGACACTTGGGGGAGGCCTATGTCCAGCAGTGGACGTCTTTCGGCTGAAATGATGATGATGACAGCCTATTATACTCGGGGACAATGTGGCTACATTATCTATTAGTGAAAGAATTTTCGGAATCGGATCATTAACTGGAAGGTTACCCATTACTTACAGTCAAAAAGATGTACATACGGACAAGGAACCATTTTATTATACAACATTATTTTAAGTATATGCGAAACCTGAATGTAGTTTGTTCAGAATAAGTAACTGAATCGATTCCAATTATTTTTAAACCATGTTATATTTTTTCCCAAAAATATTTAAAAAAAATTAAAGTTGAACACCGAGCTAATTTAAGTACCTATCGCAATAATTTAGGTACCTACTTTCAAATTATTATTATCTATGAGCTCTAGACGACGCTGGAGACGCGCGTTGCATGGTGACCACGTTTTTGTGCGGACAAGTAGGTAACAAAACAAGCTTATAACCTGGTGATTTTTCATGATACTGTTTTGAAATTTTGTACATAGATTCTTTACAAAAAAAAATACTAGACACGTGTTTCAGGTTTCGCATATACTAAAACTAATGTTGTATACAACCATTATTCCATAATTGTGTATATTATTACATTGTTATATTGTCACAGTCAAAACTGTTAATCGGTCCAAATCACTTTTGACTGGTGTCAGTCAAAATCCTTATTATGTTAAAAAATACAATATGTTAAAATCCTTTTGAAACATGTTGTTTCAGAACGTTGTAATTACCTAGTCCAAGAATTACTACAACATAATGTTTTGCAAAGGGTCACAAAAAAAACCTAACAAAACTAATAAGTATCTAAGTAAATGTTAGTTATTGTTAAAATAGTTTTGACTGATTAATAGTTTTGACTGTGACATATACAATGTAAAGCTACAAAACATAGTAAACAATGAATTACACCAAAACCTCCTACACAGGTCAAAATACGACAAACCCTATAATAATTACTATGACGACTAATGACTAGATTGTGAGCAATGTCTCACTTTAGTACTTCCGAACTGTCCTTTCGAAAGCCATTTTGCTTTCAGCTTTTTTAAAGCCAATACGTAGCTGGCCGTTACGTACTGGTCTCCACTACAGAACTTGTTAGGTCGTCTATCCTCCGACAAACATTGCCGGCCCACTGTCACTAAACTTGCTTAATCTAAAAGCTATATCGGTATCTCCAGTCCTTTGGAACTTGTAATTGATCCTAATTATTGAAACATACAGAGGAAGCGCTGCCAGCGCTGCGGGCAGCTGAGAAAGCGCTTCAAGAGCTGAATCGTAACGATGTCGTGGAGGTGAAGGCTATGAAGAAGCCTCCCGCTGGCGTCGTACTCGTCATCGAGTCGCTGTGCGTCGTGTTTGATATCAAGCCGGTCAAGGTACACTCGACTATAGTCTCTATACAACATTAGTTTTAGTATATGCGAAACCTGAAACACGTGTCGAGTATTTTTATGTAAACAATCTATGTACAAAATTTCAAAACTGTATCATGAAAAATCACGAAGTTATAAGCTTATTTAGTTACCTGGTTGTCCGCACAAAAGCGTTCTCACCACGCAACGAGCCCGCGCGCGGGCCTCCAGCGTCGTCTTATGCTCATTGATAAACATAATTTGGTAGTAGGTACCTAAATTATTGCGATAGGTACTTAATGTCGCTCGGTGTCCAACTTGTAACTTTTTTTAAATATTTTTGGGACAAAATATAACATGGATTAAAAATTATTGGAATCGATTCAGTTACTTATTCTGAACAAACTATATTCAGGTTTCGCATATACTAAAAATAATGTTGTAAACAAAGTGGAAGGGATACCGACGCACAAACAGTTACCACGAATTCAATACTATTCGTGGTAACAGTTTGCGCGTTACAGGTTATGTTGACCGTCCTTCGCAGGAACAAGGCCCAAACTACGGCGAGAAAGTCCTAAACTATTGGAAGCCGGGGTCCCTTATGTTGTCGGACCCCACAGCTTTCTTAGAATCCCTCCTGAACTTCGATAAGGAATCCATCACCGAAGATATGATCAAGAAGCTGAAGAGGTTCATCGCGAACCCGGATTATGACCCAGCTAAGATTTTAAAGGTAAATTATACGTTAAATACTGTTTTACGGCTAAATTACATACTTATTTATATGCTTTCTTGGGTATAATTCCAAAGGGATCTGGATTTGTGCAGTGTTGATGGCAATAGGTTGACCCCCATTACATGTGACTTTAAACATAACTGGCGAAAAGTTGGTGTACTCTAATTACACGTCTGTCTAACTCGGATTAGGCGTGATGATTACTGTACCATATGTTCTTGTCTTTTACTACTAAGATGACTATTAATAGAAAATAATAAGACGTTTCTCGGTGGGAATCGGTTTCTTATGTAGCCGCGGGCCTGATAAGAACAGTGGACAGAAGAATGATGATGAGACCGCCATTTTAATCATATAATTAGCAGTATTGTAAAAGAGATGTGTTACAATTTTGGAGTACAGTTAAGTATATTCTATCTGTCTATGAATAAGTGTACTTTATTTTGTTGTCTTTTAAATTCACTTTTGCCCTTTTACAGGTATCGAAAGCCTGTCAATCGCTGTGCATGTGGGTGCATGCCATGTTCAAGTTCTACCACGTAAACAAGGGCGTTGCCCCCAAGAAGGAAGCCTTGGCCAAGGCTACTAGGGAACTGCAGATCGTCGAAGGTAACGCCTGATAGATCTATCATTCGATGGTCATCCAATATAGACTGATAACTCAAATCCAAATCAAATAAAATTATTGTTTTTTTTTTCACTTAAACGAATATTCCCAATTAACTTTTTGTAAATGCAAATTAAGTCGTCAATTATCATCATCGAAATAATTAGTGCTATTGAAGTCCAATTTTCGTGATTCTTTTTTCGTTTGGTAGAGGAAGCTCGCGCGATGGTCTCATATAATTTCATTTATTTATTAACATTGCTTGGGTAGTTTATGAGCTATCTTCTATAACACATATTTTTTCTTCTATGTCTGTGTGGATGATGTGCTCATAACTTTTAGTAACAATGGAAAATGAATACTCGACAAGAATTTGTATGAGATACCATAACAACACAACTAAAACGGCTGAAATAAAAAGCTGTTTTGCAAAAAAAAAACCGATTTCCAAATAAAAAACTAAAAAGTGAAAAATAACTTTACTTCCGGAAGTCGGTGGCAAAATAGTAAATTAAAGAAACAAAAGTCTTCCCGAAGTAAAGCAACTAGGCTGTATTTTTAGGTGTTAAATTTTATTTTTATTGTTTACTTCCTAATTTTATTACTATTTTTTTTTCTGATTTTTATTTTCAACCAATAACTTGTATGTGAGGTGTAAATTGTAAGTATAAGTTGGTTATAAATAAAATAATTTTACAAAAACACATTGCAATTGACTTTCTAGTGACTACGTAGCCAGAAGAATAAAATCAAAGAAAAACATAAAAGAAAAAAACGTTAAATACTACCTTTTCGGGGCATACATACGTACTCATTGTCATCAGGTCAGATAGGCTGTCGTTCCGCTTACAACCAGACTCAGCTGTTTACCAGTATTTTACATAGAGCGACAGCCTATCTGACCTCCACAACCCAGTTATTACTGGGTAATACAGGTCCCCCTTGGTCAGATTTCCGGGAAATTGACCATGTAACGACTGTCAAAGATCTACAAATCGCAGCCGGGACAAACGGCTTACCGTGCTTTCCGAGGCACGGAGGAAACTGTATGTTATGGGTGACCACTCATCCACGGAAGCAGGCAAGCGCCGCTTAACCTGACGATCGACTGTAGCGGCTGTTATTGTTTAGCCACGAGCTCCTCAATATGTTAAGGTACTAATTAAACAATTTGCTTTTCAACAGCAATGTTGGCGGCTGCAAAGGCGAAGATGCAAGCCTTGCTGGAAGGTATCGCCAAGCTCAACGCGTACCTCATGGAGAAGGAAGAGGAGAGGAAACGCATGGAGGAGGACATCAACCAGTGCCTCGCCAGGATGGATCGCGCTAACAGGTCACTATACCATCAACCGGGCACAAATCCAGACTCCGTGGCTTCTATTGAAAAATTCGTGATGGAAAAACCCAATAAAGCTTTGCCCGACCCGGGAATCTAACCGAGGACCTCTTGTTCAGCAGTCGCGCTTCCGACAAGTACAGTCTTCTATTATTATAACTAGAAGACGGGATATTTACCATGTTTATTGTTTTCTTTGAGTTCCCGATATTACAAACACCCACCCGCAATAACTTCAGTTTATCCGTGATCATGGTGCTTGCAACAGCGCCGAAATATCAGGAACTCAAAGAAAACAATAAACATGGTAAATATCCCGTCTTCTAGTTATAATAATTTTAGTGACCATGATAGTTTAAAATCAGTCTTCTATTGTATATTGTATATAGTGTATATCTATTTTACCGGTAAAATAGTCTTGATGGCTCCGGTTCTCGATCTGTCGACTGCTCCAACGCAGTTATTGCCTTCGTCCTTCACGGAAATTGTCCATGTTCTTTTCTTAATTATAAAATCTTTCAAAATTCAGTTTTTTTACTTTAAATCTTGTTGTAGGTTACTAAACGGCTTATCCAGTGAACGAGTCAGGTGGATAAAAACCATCGCGGAATTGGACGTAGCCATAGTGAACTTGATCGGGGATATACTGCTTAGCGCATGTGAGTCGTTTCAACAACATTTTAAGAGCGTTAACGTCATACGGCATTTCATACAAACTTTCCTGTTATTTTTTTTCGAAATGACTGAACCGATTTTAATGTAACTTCGTAGGCATAAGCAAGATACATAAGTCTAAAAACTTGACATAGAACATTTTCGAAAAATAGTGTTACAGCTAAATTAGACCGATTTTAGATTTTCCATAGAAACAGAAATTTACAATTATCTTTTTTTTTAAAGACATTTCGAAAACTTGTCTGTCAAGTTTTTAGACTTATGTATCCTGGTTATGCCTACGAAGTTTCATTAAAATCGGTTATTTTGAAAAAAAATCACTTGAAAGTTTGTATAAAATGCCGTAAGACGTTAAAGCTCTCAATACTCCAACACTGAGGTCTGAAATTGCTGAAATGAAAGGTTTTGTAACACAAAATCCCATTTTTGACAAGAGCGACATTACACACTTTTCTTTATACCTATAATTACAAGATATATAAACACATTACCCTCCCTCAGTCGGGTAAAAAGTTAGGTTAGGTATTGGCTGCAACTAGTAACATACAACTTTACTTACCCTATAGCCTATTTTTATTGTAAACCATGTTTTTTTTCTTGAAGGTGCAAATAAACTATTTTATTTTCGCAATAGTCTTTTATCAAATAAAAAGAAACGTCTTGTAGCTCTGTTAGTGACAGCCAGTGACAACACTACCGGCTTAAGGCCTGCGGTCACCGTTCAACCGCAACATTTATTAGCCATGTCGTCATCATAGGATACAGTAACCCTTAACATTTTATTTCAGTAATCAACTTCAAAATATCATTTTAATTTTGTTGCCAGGCGCTGTGGGATACATAACGCCCTTTACAGATAAATTCAGAAGAGATCTTCTCAGTTCCTGGTTAGAAGTTATCGTGGTAAATACAGTGTGTTTATTAAGGTGCTACTCTATTTCGGGTCTGCACATTTGTTGAGCAAAAAGCCGACCACAAGAAATGACTACATATATGCGGGCTTCATCGATCCACAAACAACGTTCGGTATCAGCTACTGCTTGCTGAATCATATTCCGGTCGGGTCGACACAATTCAAGCTTAACCTAGCGGTTTTTTCCCCGAACGTAAAACTACATGTAAATCTTCGAATTTGCCCCCCCACCTGTGCCGATCATGCCGACACGAAAGAGTGTAAAACTCTTAACTAAGCGCGTTCTTGTAAACGGAAATACTATAGTGACAATACAAAATACGATCCTTATAATGTATGGATTTTAGTATTCGCTTTTATTAAAATAAATTGTATATATCATTAGAAAGATACAAGTTAGAACCAGATTCCAGATTTATACACCGTGACTTTTTAGTCCTCTTACGTCGTCCACTCAATGTACCCGACATAAAATAGCTCTAGGCGCGATTTTTTTTTAACTTCCATAATAGGTACAAAGAAAAATAATAATAAAAAATTAGAATAAAATTATGAAACATCCTGTTAATGATGTTTACGTGTCAAACGGGAGAACATATACCTACCCAGCACTCGAGTCCAGTAGATCATCGCTCGCAACAGTCTGTTTTAACTACGTCATGCGTCATAATACTGAATAATATGTTTATTTTTAAATTATTAAAAACTCATAAATACCTATTGTTTTTTTAATTAATCTTTAGTATTCATTGGATACATTTAGTGGGCTGCCGTTGTAAGACGACTAAAAAGTCACGGTGTATAAATCCACGTAGCAGTTTTAAATTTTACATAATTATACATGGTGGAAGGGACACCGACGCACAAACAGCAGTTACCACGTATTCAGTACATCATTCTGAACCCCCCCCCCCCCCCGACATCGAAATTTTTCATAGCTAATTAAAAAAAACAGCTGTTCACACAAAAAACAAATTGAATTTGCCCTAAGCGCCCCTTCCACCCTGTATAAACCTTTATTTATGGGGACGGCACTCCCCGCTGCTCGCGTGTCACGTGCCATGTGGTGTGTGCCCGCAGAAGGTGGACGTCCCGCACACGCCGGGCGCCACGCCGCTGTCCACGCTGGGCGACGCCGTGATCATCAGGTACCTGCAGCCATCTGCATCATCGGTTGCGGCCTTGCTTTAGGCGGCCTGTCCATTAAAGCGGAGCGAGGCTGCGGAGCGAAGACAAATTAACGAATAGGATTGCATAAAATCTCCGCTCCGCTCCAGTATGCAATCCTATCGGTTAAGACTTCTCAGTTTCTCCGCTCCGCAGCCACGCTCCACTTCAATGGAGTCTTACTCAGGGACCGTAAATACGGCATACCGTGGTTATAGGAAAAGTTCAGCTTTGTACCTCTTTCTTCAACTTTTGGACTGCACGGTGCATCTTTACACATAGATATCATAACATCACGCCTGTAATCCCTGGTTTAGGCAGAGGTACAAGTACAACCATTTCGCTAGTTATTTAAGACGCTGCAGTAACTTGCACATCTCTTATAGTTGTCATCTTTATTTGACAATGTGGCAAGTTTTGTTTTTTATTGTAATTGAGTGTTTTTTGTATGTGTTGTGTATGAGTCGGATGTTACTTGTATAAACACACGAACCTATTGCCTTTCACCGGGCACCAGACGGAAAAACTCAATAACATTTAGTTTCGACTCGAGCCCAAGACCTCATGTTCAGCAGAAGCGCTTTCAGCCACTAGACCAAGGAGACAGTCTTAGTCGACGTATTATTCTCTCTATGTTTTAATTTCTTCTTGTTCTGGTGCCTCTTCAGTTACTAAAGGTTAGTCGTCAACTCCCGAATATTTTTCCTGCGCTTTTGCGAGTTGGACCGATGACCTGGTAAAGGTTGCCCGCTGGATGCGAGATGCACGGGACCGGTCAATGTGGCGACACTTGGGGGAGGCCTTTATCCAGCAGTGGACGTCTTTCGGCTGAAATGATTATGATGATGATGATGATGATGATGCGAGTTGGAACAGCTCAGCAGGACTCGTTACCCCGGCGGTTCATACGCGGATGTTTTTAATTAAGCCTTTCTTCATCGGCCAACACCTCATTTTAATAGCCATGTACTAATCATTCATCAATACAATATGTTAATTATTTAAAAAACATACTCAACACGGGGTGGAAGGGGTCACCACGTATTCAGTACGTCATTCTGAACCCCCCCCCCCCTCCCCCACATAGAAATTTTTCATCGGTTATTAAAAAAACAGCTGTTTACTACAAAAGTGCAATACCGTGAACAAAGTGTATGGAACAGCTGTTTTTTTTAAACCGGTGAAATGAAAAATTTTTAAGTGGGGGGGGAGGGGCTCAGAATGATATACTGATTACCGTTTTCGCGTCGGTGTCCCTTCCACCCGTTGTACTGTAAAATTTTAACAAACACAAAAAAGATCACGAGCAATAAACAAAAAACGAAAAACAATGTAAAGATCAAAACGCAAGCCAGACAAAAGTACAAATTATTTGACAAGACAAGACTTATCTATCTTGTATCCATCATCTCACAAAATCTTAATTATCCACGACTAAAACCTATCCGTCTTGCAGGACATGGCAGATGTACGGTCTACCTCGCGACCCGATGTCCGTGGAGTCGGCGGTGCTGATGTCCAACTCACGTCGGTGGCCGCTCATCATCGATCCTCAGACGCAAGCCAACAAGTGGATCAGAGCCATGGTAAATATTATATCCTTTATCCTGGCCATAAAGGGTGTTAATTACCCATTTAGTGGGCTGTACGGGTCAGATAATCTAGACAGTCGTTACAGATAGTCAGTGGCCCGAAAGTCTGATAACCAAGGTGCCATACCAAGGGGTATCGTTTTACCCAGTATCAGATCAGATAGTCAGTCGCTTCATGTAAAATACTGGTATTCAGCTGCATCCAGTTAGATTGGAAGCCGATCCCAACATAGGTGAGAAAAGACTACCCAGATGATGAAGACAGGGTTAAACGAGGGAAGTATTTTAGGAGACTATAGTACCTATTACTAGCTCGTGGCTAAATAATAACAGCCGCTCGGGTCGATCATTAGGTTAAGCCGTGCTTGCCTAGGTTGGTCTGTGGATGGGTGACCGCCCATTACATACCGAGTTTCCTCCGTGCCTCGGAAAGCACGTTAAGCCGTTGGTCCCGGCTGTCATTTGTAGATCTTTGACAGTCGTTAGGCAGTCAGTGGCCCAAAAAACCTGACAACCAGTCTTACCAAGGGGTATCGTATTACCCAGTACTAACTGGGTTGTGGAGGTCAGATAGGCAGTCGCTCCATGTAAAATACTGGTATTCAGCTGCATCCGGTTAGACTGGAAGCCGACCCCAATATAGTTGGGAAAAGGCTAGGCAGATGATGATGAGTACCTATTACTCATGGCAAAGAACAACTTTTACTATGAGACCAAGTCTGAAATAAAAATACAGTTGTTATCATCATCATCACCATCATCATTTCAGCCGAAAGACGTCCACTGCTGGACATAGGCCTCCCCCAAGTGTCGCCACAATCTTTTTAACGATTTCTACTGTCAAAAGCCCCGTATGTTAGAAAAGTATTTCGCGCAAAGTAAGAAAATAAAAAAAATTGCTTAAAATTTGAAATAGGTGTATGGATATGATTGTTGCTGGATTATTATTTACGATTAAAACAAAGGGTCATCTCAGCTTCGAATTGAGTGGAATAGCCAATAAAATACTTGCATTGTTAGCATTTATTAAGCAATGTCATTAGATAATACATCATTTATTTTTTTGTCTATCGTTTTTTATATGTTCTCTGTAAATTGAGAGGTCTGGCTCTTGTGATACAGGAAATCTTAGTACAAGAGCCAGGGCTATACTGATGTTTGAACTATCAATTGTAAATAAAGACTTTATTTATTTTAAAAAAATCAGGGTAAACTTGAAGGCCTAATAGTCGTGAAGCCTAACGACAGAGATCTACTGAGGAACTTCGAGTCTGGGCTTAGGTTCGGGAAGCCGATCCTTCTGGAGAACGTTGGCGAAGACCTGGACCCCGCTTTAGATCCTGTTTTGAAGGTATGTCCCAATTCGAATTATTTTATAAAGTTAATTTTTTCTCTGCCTCGTTGATTTAGTCGTCGCAAGCGCAACTGTTGTGCGGTCCTGGGTTCGATTCTCAGGTCGGGTAAAATATTATGGCTTTGTGCCTGGTGGATGGCTATAAGTTCATCCCCCTATTACGTGGGTTTTAAACATAACTAGTGAAATGTGGGTGTAAAGTTGAGTACACCTCTGCGTAACCCTTGAGGAAAGCAGGCGTCATGGTATGTTTGTCTAAACCAAACGCTTATATAAACTTGCAGCGACAATACTTCCGTCAAGCTGGTCAGTTGGTGTTGAAGTTAGGCGACTCCCTGATCCCGTACATAGCCGGCTTCAAGCTATACCTCACTACCAAGCTTCCTAACCCGAAGTATAAGCCTGAGACCTCTGTCAAGGTCATGATTGTTAATTTCGCTCTGGTGCCCAGGTAAGGATTACATTTTGGATTTATAGCGTGCTCAAACAATACAGGATGTAAGTGGAAACTCCGGTAGAAAACACCCTTAGCAGAACAAACATCGAACCTATTGGAGATATTCTTCAAAAAAGATACGACACATTTAGTGTATGTAGATATCAATCAATCATTTTATTGTTAGGCAACTGAAGCCCATAAATAAAATACACAAGATAATCTTGAAAAATAATAAACTAATACATATTTAAAAAACCTACACCACCACCACCTCCCACCTACCACCGACCTACTGTACTTATACCACCTGAGGTGGGGCAGTCGTTGCCCGAACGTCAAGCCGCAAGCACGTGATGGTGCACAGGCGAGCCAAACACCATTATATCGAGTAGCTACTACACCCATAAATACTCCTTTCGTGTTATTTCTGTATTTGAAATGAAGAATGTCAAAATAGTTGGTAGGTGAGTCCACACAAAAGGTAATATAAAATAACACATTGATTTGTTAAAAGACTTCTCTCTACCTTAGTGGGTGTTACAAAACTACACAGGTCACCACTGACTATCCTTTTTCTATTTGAAGTTCGTTCAGTCCAAAGGTTTTCTGGAGATATTGCTATCAGCGATAGATCCTAGCACGAGCGAGCGGTGTAAACGTAACGTAAGTACGTCAATTTTGAAATTAAACATACCCGTTTCACATAACATTTTATGCTTGTTGCAAACAATTCCCTTCCCCTCGGACCGCGAAAGCGAGTAGACGTGTTTTCTGTGCCAATAATTTTGCTAAGTTTTAAATAAATCATTTAAATAAATTTAAAAAAAGTGAACGAAAATCAGCGCAAGTACCAGGAGCGCATAACAAACGTAGCAGTGTCGCACCGTCGGCGATCGCCCGGTAAGCTCCCTCCCCTTTTGCCGCTATTGACACGCCCATCACACGTCACATAGCGAGGCTACTAGAGCGCCTACCGAAAACTAATTAGCAGACATTTGCTCACACTCTATTGCGGATACATAAACAAAAGTAAAATGATGAGATCACCAAGCAAAGCTGCCTCCGACTCTGACCTGTCGAAGCCCGAATCGCCAGCGCAGCCCGCATACGTGACCTCTAGGCCCAAACGCAAGCACGATGATGTAACTATTACCAAGGACGACTTTCTTGCTTTTAAGAATGAAATCAAGCAAATGTTATGTTCTTGGAACGAAGAACAAGACAAAAAACTTAAAAAAATGGAGTGCTCACTGTTGTTAATACAAAATACCACAAGTGATTTTGAAAAATCTCTGCAATTTGTCTCCCAACAGTATGAAGATATACAAAACAAGATGAGACATTTGGAACAACAATGCAAAGATAACTGTTTGCACATATCATCACTCGTAGGAAAATTGGAGGACTTGCAACTTAACATTAGGAAAAATAATTTAGAGATTCGTAACCTGCCTTGTCAGGAAAAAGAGTCAACTACTGAACTAATTCAGATGATGCACAACCTAGCAAGTGGTCTAAACTATGGGCTCCAGTCAAGTGACATTCGCCATATATACCGCGTTCCCGGAAAGAAAGGAACAAACAGACCAATCATCATGGAACTCAACACTATCGCAACCAAACAAGATATCCTTAACTCTGTCAGACGTCACAACAACTCGAATCCATCGCAAAAGCTCAACACCACCCACTTTGGGATAAGCGGCACCGCCAACGCCGTCTACATAGGGGAAGACTTGACTAGCAGCACTAGGAAGCTCTTCTATTTGGCACGTGAGCTGTGCAAGGATAAGCAGTACAAGTTCTGCTGGATTGCTCACGGAAAAGTCCTCATACGGAAAATAGAAGGCCAATCAGCGATACTTATTAAAAACGAAGCCCAAATAGAAAAACTAAGGCAAGAATGACTAGATTCTTCTTGGGTGCTATTAATAAGCTCCTATTTACTCCGCACTTGCATGCTCTATTTGTTTATCATTATAAAAATTGTATACTACACTACTCAGATTACAATAAAACATTCTACTCACGCTACACTACAAATTACAAGCACCTATACTCACACACTAATACCCGTCAATCAGACTCACCATTCATACAATCACAACTCAATTTTCATGCATTCTAATACTTGCCGGTCAATTAAAATTATCGATTTCCCAAGCGAGTTCCGCTCACTTCGTCATACCTATGTCTTAGCGGGGACTATAGTGGTTACTCTCATAATGATCCCCCAAAATAGTAGAATCAAACAATATCACTCTAACAGTGGATAAAGTAAAAGATATTATTAACAATATTGACCATCTCTCAGTCTCTGCTACGATAAACTGTATGACCGAAGAATGCTCAAATTATGTCACAAACCCGTCTCAACAACTAAAAATAATTACACAGAACATTCGCTCTATTCACGCAAACATTAACTCATTCTTAACACTTCTTTGTAGAACAAATGTTGACTGTGAAATACTCGTTCTGACCGAGTGCTGGCTAAATCGTTATAATGGTCTCATTCCTTCCATTGATCATTACACCTATTACTATACTAAAAATGTCCTCAATCAAAATGATGGTGTAGTGCTTTATGTTAAAAACATAAAAAGCTACACAGTTGAAGAACCCGTTTTACAGGACGCCAGTTGTCTAATACTAAAAATTGGCACCGACAAGGCAATAATCTGCATTTACCGTTCTCCGTCCATCAGAGATATAAGCAAATTCCTTCAATCCCTAGACTCCCTCCTAGCGGATCTAATTTCGTATAAAACCATAGTTATTGTAGGGGACCTTAACATTGACATCGCCTGTTCTCCATCTTCTTACCAAACCTCAGACTATCTAAATCTCATTGCCTCTCATGGCATGTTACCAGCTCACACTCTCCCCACTCGTGAAACCGCCTGTCTTGATCACGTCATGCTCAAAACCAACCTCTCAGCTGTCACCATAGTCCTACACTCTTCTGTCACTGACCACGACCCTGTACTCCTGTGTCTCAAGCTAAAAAACCGCATCAAACCACGTTCACTCACCGCCTCAAAGACGAACTTTAGCACTCTAGACCACGCGATGAACACTACAGACTTCCAACCGATTTACCAGCTTAGTGATGCTAATGAAGCCACAGACCGCTTAATTACTACCCTTATTACACTCTTAAATAACCACACATCTATTACAAAGCTCCCAAGCAATCAGCGGTTGATCAAACCGTGGATGACTATCGGTATGCTCCGCTGTATCCGTAATAGAGACGCTATGCACTATAAACTCAAACAAACTCCAAACAACAGCGTTTTATCTATTACCTACAAAAGGTATAGAAATTTTTGCTCCAAAATATTAAAAAAGCTAAAAAGAGACTATGACAGGACAGAACTGAGAGAGGCCGCTAATGATAGTAAGAAAATTTGGAAAATAATAAAGAGAGTAACTCATACTGAAAAACCAAATACACCCAATACTGACTTATTAGCTCATTCTACCTCACCCCAACTCTCGGTAGATAGAGTGAATGAGTTCTTTGCTAGTGTAGGACGGAATCTTGCTCAAAACTTCTCATCTGCCCCCAGTAGTGAAACATTGACTACAGAAATGACCTCCTCACCTTCGACCTTACAATCATTCGTCATGTTAAACACTGATGAGGCTGAGGTGGATGAAATAATCAAATCACTCAAAACAGATTCTGCCACTGGTTGGGACAACATTTCGACTAACTTTCTAAAGCGCTACACACTAATACTTGTTCCTCTGCTTACACACATTTTTAATATTTCCCTTAATACTGGCACTTTCCCACGGCACTTCAAGAAGGCCATCATCCACCCAATACATAAAACTGGGGACACACATTGTGTAAATAATTACCGCCCTATTGCAGTCCTGTCGTCCATTTCCAAAATTCTTGAACGTATTGTGAATAAAAGGCTAGTGAAGTATCTGGAAGATAAAAAACTTTTCTCTCCTAATCAATTCGGATTTAGGCGCGGCAAATCAACCAGCAATGCCGTCACGGAATTAGTCGATTGCGTCGTCAAGAATATTGACAAGAAGAAAAAAGTATTGTCAATATTTTTGGACCTGAAAAAGGCATTCGACACAGTTTCGATTCCTAACTTGCTTTTAAAGCTGGAGGAACTGGGGATCCGAGGTAAACCTCTTGAACTTATGAAGGATTATCTTCAAAATCGAACTCAGTGCGTAAAAATACAGGAGCACCACAGTAGAGATGCCCCTGTCACTTTTGGTGTCCCCCAAGGCAGCGTGCTTGGCCCAACTCTGTTCCTAATTTACGTTAACCAGCTATGTAACATAAAACTGGGAGACGGAAAAATAATAGCGTTCGCCGACGACACCGTCCTTACTTTTTCCGGCGATTCTTGGCACGACACCTTTAACACAGCACAAAAAGGACTCAATACTGTTCTGCAGTGGCTTAAGACACATGCCCTCACTCTAAACACTGACAAAACCAAAGTCCTTACCTTCTCTATGCGAAACTCCACACAACCTTCTGACACGCAAACTTTAACAGCACACTCGTGTTTACTGCCGGGTATGGTTGCTTGTACCTGCCCTAAACTAGAGCGATGTAGGACTATAAAATATCTCGGAGTGACAGTTGACAACGGCCTGAGTTTTGCAGCTCATATAGAGACTCTAACAAAAAGAGTCAGAAAACTTATTTTTGTCTTCAAAACACTTCGCCACGTTGCAGAACCACAAATTATGAGATGTACTTACTTCGCTCTCTGTCAGTCTCTCCTAAATTATTGTGTATGCGCCTGGGGTGGTGCTCCCAAAACTTTACTCCTAAAGCTGGAAAGAGCTCAGAGAGCCGTGCTAAAAGTCAGTACCTTTCGACCTATCCTTTTTCCAACTGAGGAATTATATAAGAATTGTAAAGTCCTCACAGTCAGGCAATTATTTGTGCTTAACACTGTACTACTTCAGCACCATATCACTCCCTACGAGATAATCACCACAAGACGCAAAGACAAAATAGGCCAATCCTACCGTTCGCATTACTCTTTTACAAGAAGGTTTCCCTGTTTTCAAGGCCCCCATCTGTATAACAAAATTAATAAAATATTAAACTTCCACTCACTTCCAAATGTATCTCTTAAAAAGAAACTATCTACTTGGCTCCAGACTCTCAACTATAACAACACAGAACTCTTATTGTCGACTTAATGAACTTGGTAAAATCAACACAGCGCACTATCACATATAAGCACATACAAACCTACACACAGACACTCACACATACCCTCTCACACACACCCACCCACTCACAAACACACACACACACACACTCACTCACACACACTCACTCACTCACCCCCACACTCTACATCTATCCTTTTATCACTTTTTATTTTATCTTTGTTTCCTTTTTGCTAAATGATTTATTTGTCTGTCCATCTACCTGCTGCAAAAATGAAAATAAGTTCTCGTAAATTAAACAAACTTTCTTTACAAGGCACCCATAATAGGGTTGGGCCTAGCACCTTTAATACAAGTTGTCTTGTCAACTTAGCAAGGGTGCTAGAGCTTCCAAACATATTAGTGTATAACGTCTCCATCTGTTTGTTTGTAAACTATTGTTGTTCAAATGTACACCTTTTTATTGCAAATAAATTATTATTATTATTATTATTATTATTAATTCAACTAAAATGCTATAGGATAATTGTGTTTTCAATTAAATAATCGAAGTACTCACGTTAGGTTTACACTCATGCTAGGCCCTAAGATCGTACCCATAGAAAGAATAATCAATATTGTAGGTAATAGAGCTGTGTAACAATTTTCGGTGATCAATACAGTATATTCTATCATCTATTTAGATCGATCTTGCTCTATAACTCTTAATCCCATCCACAGCGGTCTCGCCGAACAACTACTCTCAACAGTCGTTGCTCAAGAACGTCCCGACCTAGAAGAGCTCCGCGGTCAGCTGATCGTGTCGCGCGCACAGATGGCTGCGCAACTGGCGGAGATGCAGGTAATACTAAATGTATAATAAAAATATGTTATTTATGTAAGCTAGGTGAAACCTGTGTGACAGGAGTCTTCATTGTCTTCACCCGTTTTTAGAACTAACAACTTATGCAATAATAATTAAAATAAAATGAAAAAAATCGTTGAAGGAGCGCTTCTTTGCCGCCTGAATAAGGTGCCATACAGTCTTTTGTCAGGCGGAAACAAGGTCGCGCCTTCAACGGTAGGGTCATGTCGGGTTTGATGTATTATCTCGGCATACTCAAATGGAGTCAGATGGAACTTCATGCCCTTGATAGGAGGGCCTGCGCACTGCTGACCGCAAATCGTATGCTCACCCACGGTCGTCGGTGATGATACTGTATATCCCACGGAAGTGCGGGGGTCGTGACTTCTTAAATGCTAAGACCCTGCACAACCGTGAGATATGCAGTCTCAGGGAATACTTCCTAGAAGCCGACGTGGGGATACACCGAGATGTGGTTTCAGTGGACAAGGGTCTCACCCCCGCTCTCCTTGGCTAACGAGATCTGGCGCAAGCCTATAGACACTAATGACCGCAGGGAGGTATGGCAGAGCAAGG
The DNA here is from genome assembly GCA_963576755.1 of Noctua janthina. Classification (NCBI taxonomy): domain Eukaryota; kingdom Metazoa; phylum Arthropoda; class Insecta; order Lepidoptera; family Noctuidae; genus Noctua; species Noctua janthina. The sequence continues at coordinate 15,441,433 of OY755061.1, forward strand.
AGTTTCATGGACGCTTTTACCGGGCCCTACATGGGCCCGATGTAGACTTCTTAGCGTCCGCATCCTGGTTCCGTTTCGGTGACCTCATCGGGAAAACCGAAGGTTTTGTCTGTGCAATAAGGACTATTGTTGCTAATAAGCCTGACATTGTGGTGATAGATTGATTGGAGCGTCGCGCCATGATTGTTGATATAACGGTCCTGCATGACGAGAACCTCGTGAAAGCAGAGAACGATAAACAATTCAAATATCTAGATCTGGCTCACGAGGTTGTCGACATATGGGACGTGAGTACATCAGTCATTGTGCCGATAGTCGTGTCGGCAAATGGCTTAATAGCCAATAGTCTCGATCAACCTCCGAGGAGGCTCTCGCTTGGCAGCTGGATCAACGGCTTGATTCAGAAAGTAGTACTTATGGACACGGTGCGTATTGTTAGGAGGTTCTTCTCTCGAGACCCCTAACCACCGGTAGCTCGGACCCTGTTCTGGATACCGGTGGGCTACTAATTTATATTTTAAAATGTTTTTTTATTTCATTTTTCTTTTAAGAAATATTTATAAAAAATGTAATTAATGTGTATGAAAATAAATAAAAGAAATTAAAATATAATAAATAAAATTTAGGCCTTTGCTCAGGAGCAATAAGGGCTAAATAAAAAAAAATATATTTATATTTTATTTTAATGCAAAATCAGATGTAAATAAACAATGTAAGTGTAAGTAAAACGCTTCTGCAACTGCTGAAGTTCTTCATGCTTTACCGCATCCGCATTAAGTTTCCATTTTATGTATATCGGAACTTTTCTAAAACGTCGTCTTTTTAGAATTATTCAGTGAAACTGGCTTAAACTATGGAAAGCACCGATATAATTTTCAGGGTGAAAAGCGGCCAAAATACTTGTTCTTAAATAAAGTGTATTTATCAACACGTATTTTGGCCGCTCTTATTAAATTGAATACTGGTTCACTATAGAAATAAAAGGATTGTTTTATTTTTTATTTTTCATACTTATAAAAACTTCTGCATCCGGATCTGTTTCCGTTTTCGTTTCCACTTCTGTTAAGACATGATCTGTTGCATCACTAACAGGCGGACATCCTGTACGGCCTGTCCAACAGTGAGGGTTCGCCGGTCGATGACCTGCCGCTCATATTGACGCTCGAAGCCATCAAGATTAAGAGTGCGGAGATTCTTGTAAGTAAATCCCGATGTGTAGCTGCACGAGGATTATCTTATCCCAATTCATTCGAGGTCGCCGCACCGTGTCTTCTTCTATACTTCTTCATTAGTATTCATCTCATGTGTTACCCCATTTCCAATCATGTCATCTTTCACAAATTCCATCCAAGCTGTTGTATAACAGCAGCTTCACAAGGGTATTTTGGAACAGTTTCACAAATGGCTCTCCTACCACAGACAGTTTCACAATTACCTCTCCCACCACAAACAGTTTCACAGATGACTCTACTACTACAGACAGTTTCACAAATGCATCTCCTACCACAGACAGTTTCACAAATACCCCTCCTACCACAGACAATTTCACAAATGCCTCCTACCACAAACAGTTTCATAAATGGCTCTCTTACTACAGACAGTTTCACAAATGGCTCTCCCACCACAGACTATTTCACGAATGTTTACTAATAGCGCTCTCCTAACAGTGTAATTCAAGCGAGGAAAGGTCTACCATGCAGCTGGCAGTGAAATACAGTTTTTGACAGTATATTTTTGTTTTGGCTAGATTAAAGTGGAAGACATAGAACGCACAACGTTAGAGATAGACGAAGCCCGCAGCGGCTACGTCCCTGTGGCCGAGCGCGGATCTATCCTGTTCTTCTGTCTGTCGGATATGGCCAACGTGGACCCCATGTACCAGTACTCGCTGGAGTGGTTCGCCAAGCTGTTCGTCAGAAGCATGGCAGAGACAGAACCTAATGGTAAGCATTCGTGTTATGTAAAGTCCTTTTTTTATTCACAGAGGATGCTTACATAAAAGCACAATGTTGGAATATAAACGCTCGGCTCCTAACATTTGGTGAAAATTCCAACAGGATATGCGTATAATGGATGCGAGTCGCACGGGACCGGTCAATGTGGCGACACTTGGGGGAGGCCCATGTCCAGTAGTGGACGTCTTTCGGCTGAAATGATTCCTTTATGCATTTTCGCTATTCCCATAGTTTCAGATTTGGCCATCCACGCCCACTTGGAAAATTCGCCCTGTATGTAGGTACCTACTTACTTTTAGTTCTATTTGTAGTCTTATATAATGTACATAAGCTTACTTAAATAAAAATATCCAAATAAAAATAAAATATATTACAATATAAGAAACGAAGACAAGAAGACATGTGACATCTACCAACCCGCACTGGGCCCGCGTGGTGTATTATAGCCTTTTCATAGAGAGGAGGCCTGTGTCCCAGCAGTGGGAACATTATAGGCTGATTATGCTTATGCTTATGCTATTACAATATCGTCATATTGTTTTCAGAGGACATAGTGGAACGCGTGGACGTGATAATAGTCCACTTCACTTTCCTTCTATACCAGAACGTCTGTCGCAGTCTTTTCGAGCGACACAAGTTGTTGTTCGCGTTCCTACTGTGCGCCAGGATATTGATTGATAAAGGAGTCATCAGAGGACCCGAGTTCAACTTCATGTTGAGTGGGGCGAAGCTTGAAACTGTGAGTTTACTTTGTTAAGCATTTAAAGCTGTATAGCATTCTGTACTTGGCAACGTCGCAAATTGCTGTCAAAATATAAAGCTCTTGATGAATTATCTCTCTGTGTTGTAGTAAAATATTGATTTTGATTTGCAATAATAACTCGGGATTAGGTTTTGCAAATGGATGGCCGATGGGGCCGAAAAGTTCTGGAGTGGTGACCGCGAACCCGAAGACGTTGCGTTGGAAGGCCTCCGACTAGGTGGACCGATGACCTGGTGAAGGTTGCAGGGATCCGCTGGATGCGAGTAGCACGGGACCGGTCAATGTGGCGACACTTGGGGGAGGACTATGTCCATGGACGTCTTTCGGCTGAAATGATGATGAGGTGTTGCAAAAAAACCTTTTTTGCACGTTATTAGTGTCTTAGCACCTAAAACTCGGGCCTGTGGTCGGCGAGTTATGGGCTAGCTCGCCGTCCGGCCGTCTTATGACGACAGGCCGTGTCGACGGCGCGTTCGTGTTCCACGTGCGCCTCAAAGAGATGTCAGCAACCGAGTAGGGGTCCGCATGGGCCGATGCCTGCCAGAGCTGCGGGACTGTTCGAAAGAGACACCGTGGCCCTGGAACACAAAGGGCAAAGAAGGAACATGGATGGGTTTTAGTCAGTACAAGTCTGACACTCCCTTCCGCTCCGCCCAGAGTGGGGGAGGTCATTTGATGATTTCCCATCCAAAAAAAAAAAAAAAAGCACCTAAAACTAAATATTGATTGTCAGTACGTTAGTACTATTATTTTTTATGTGTTTTGTATTATGTTTAGTTACAATATAAGTAGTAATTCATTATCAATATTTCAGTAGAACACTTTAGTAAGTATTTTAGGACTGCCTCATTGGTCTAGTCGTCGCAAGTTGCGACTGCTGAACTTGAGGTCCTGGGTTCGATTCCCAGGTCGAGCAAAGCGTTATTGAATTTTTCCATCAGGAATTTCTTAGTAGCAGCCACGGAGTCTGGATTTGAGACCGGTATATGGCAATAGGCTCGCCCCCTATTACATGGGACTTTAACATAACTGTCGAAACTATTAGGTACACCTCTGCCTAACCCTTTTCGGGATTAAGCATTAGGCGTAATTTTATTTAATTATAATTGCCGTATATACCTTCATATGCATTCAAAACAGACACTTCAATTTTATTTATTTGTATATTTTTACTACTGAACTATCTGTAAATTTAACATTTAAATAAGTTTCATTAATTTATAGTGTGAACAACATCTCTAAAATGTACGTGCCTTGCAGGAGAAACCTAACCCGGACCCGAAGTGGATATCTCCCCGGGTGTGGCTGGAGCTGCAGCAACTAGCCACCGTCGACACAATGGCAAACATCCTCGACGACTTCGAGGCCAACATGAAGTTCTTTAGGACCTACTACGATTCGTACACGCCGCACAAGTAAGAAATTTATTACAATCAGTAAAGAGTACAGTTTTGCTAGAGCTGCAGCATTTGCAGTATCATCAAAATCGGTACAGCTATTTCGGAGATTAGCCGGTACAAACAGACAGAAAAAACTTAAAAAAGATTTGTGAAGTTGGCATTACAATCGTAGTCACCCTCCCCTCATACTACATAGCATAAGCATAGCATAATCAGCCTATTAATGTTCCCACTGCTGGGAAAAAAGCCTCCTCTCTATGAGAGGGAATGGGTTATAATTCACCACACGGGCCCAGTGCAGGTTGGTCTCGTACTACGCTGTTAAATTTCAGACTAGTTTGGACATCAGTTTTCATTTGGCGCTAATTTTTTGCCAATATCGATCCGTAATTCGCTGTATATTATTGGATAGAAAAACATGGTATGAAATAAAATTTAAGTTTATTTAATTATTGGAAACTCAGCAGTTTATTATTACTATGACATTTTATGTGAAATTTCACCCCACTATCAATGAACAGCACAGTGCAGTTGCGACAAAGTAACTAGCATCTTAAAGTCTGCATACACTGAACATGACAGCGAGATGATGAAGTTGGATGCTATCTTTGGCTACCCTTAACCTTCTATGATTAGCGATAGATAGTACATCTGTTTTTGATGAGGAGCGACCGGGGCCGCCTGCAAAGGTAGTTTCCGAGGTAATTGTTAAAAAAGTTCACAACATGATTCTTGCTGATAGATGAACGACGAAGTAGCAGAGGCCATAGGCATATCATATGTAAAGGACGCTCAGGAAGTCCACTTCAAATAACAACGTCAGTTATCGTTTTCACAATTTTTTATTTTTCACTTTAAATAAAAAACACACATTAAAATATTTCAACACTGATCGAGTACTTAATAGTTTATAAAGTTAGCTGAGACAACCTTTCGGCTGGACTGTTGTCGAACGAATGTGTCCCTCACTATTCGATTACTCCCCAACTATTACTCCCACTCTTGCTCCCCTTATTTTGCCGCCAAGGCGGTAATTTAATATGAGAGTCAGTACAGCTACTCTTAAAGTGTAACACATACGGAACGGCAATCAATTATTTTATTACAGAATAAGTTTAGTGTAAATAACCTGTCGGAACGACGGCTGCCGCGATTGATAAAACCTGGATTAATTTTTTTACGCCAGAGATCAAACAGTAATCGAAACAACGGGTTTTTTAAAAAAATATTGCTCAATCGGGGAGGTTATCGCCGAGACAGGACCCTAGTTTGAAGAGTATGACAGTTCGTATTTTTAGAGGTCTTAAAAAAGTGACAGAATCGTTGGGAAAAGTGTACAGACCTCGACGGAGATTACGGTGGAACATAATGAAAATTAAATTGTAAAAATCTGGCGTCTTCATTCATAACACAGGTACTTAATAGATCAACCCACGTATGTATTATTTATTTGTATGTAAGATTCACGAGAGCGCGGGTGACTTTTCCTTTTTATTTATAAGGTAAAAATTGGAATGCACGGTGGCGTCGCCCGATTGCACCGTGTCTACAACATTGACGACCATGTCTGCACATGGCAAACTAGCCGTAGTTTTTTGTGGCAAGAAGCGTGTGTGTGCAGGCAAGATCAATGAAATGTTAACGCGCTATCACGAACATAGTATTTTAGAAGCCATACGTTTGCGAAATAGGCTTCATCTCAGAGTAGAAACTGTTATTTCACGAGGAAATCACACAAACAGCCTAAAAAAAGGGAAACGTTTTTTATTACAGGTTGGCGCTCCCGAAGCCGATGGACAGCCAGTACGACACCTTTCAGAAGCTTCTCATCCTCAAGTGTATGCGACCCGATAAGATCATCCCAGGGTTCCAGGTCAGAACAGTTCACATACCAACTCATCATCAACATGTCTTAATCTCTATCTATTTGGAGCCGGCGCATTTTCTTCTTCTTACATACTTTTTTATTACTTGTTATCTCAGCAGTCACCTCCATTCTATAGTAGTTGTGTTTTAACATGGCAATAGCGGTCATTGAACCAAATACATTTATTGAATCTCTTATTTTAAAAAACCGTATACAAACCTGTTAATAGCCCCTGAATTGACATTGATTGTGATCCTGAACATTAACTGAAGAAACGATAAGTTACATGGTTTATGGTTTTAGTTCGTGTAAACAGATATCAGGGAAAGGGCAATGACCGCTATTGCCATCTTAATTTTGGCAGCAACTATAGCCATATCGTCATTCACGCTGTCCATTATTTCTGTCTTTCGTTCACATACAAACTATTGTAAATCGGAGTATCGGATTGGTGTCCGCAACTCTCCGTCATAGCACGTTTTTTACGTATGAAACTAAAATTAAGATAGGCAGGACACCTAGCAAGGCGCGGTTATGGCAGGTGAAATAAAGCTGTGACCGAGTGGCGGCCAAGAAATCGAAAGAGAAGTGTTGGTCGTGCGGCGGCGAGATGGGTAGACGACATTGTCGCCATCGCGGGTAAATACTGAAGTAGCGTGGAGGAGCGCGGAGATTTATAAAAAGAGAGGCCTGTCCCCAGCCGTGGGTGAAGACGGGCCGTGGATGATGATGATGATGAACTAATCTAAAGTCAGGGACAACGTACATTCTACACCTCTAATTCTAGTCTAGAAGTGGAAAACAAAAACAAAAGAAACATGTTTATTTGGCACATGGCACTAGTGCAAACAATATAAAAAAAAAACTTATCTAACCAAAAGAATTATAATTTTGTGTGTCTCACGGCTACGCCAAATAGGCAGAGTTTAGCAAGCTGTCGAGCAGCTAGTGTCCTGGAACCTAAGATAGTGATGGACGTAAAACAGTTTTGTACTTTTTGTCAATATGAAGATCTACGCAAGTATAAAGGGTGTAAATAGACCCTTAACATAACCGAAAGGCACTTGTTCTCCCCGTCTTTGCGATATTTTTTTTTGGTTGTAGACCATACCTGGGAACCTTCTAGTTACGGAGAAATTGGGGGTCAGAGTTTGTTTATTTATTTATTTATTTAGGATCTCCAACAAAGGATATACACAAACACACGAAATAAATAATCGACGACAAAAGTATTACGTAGGTGTACTCCTTCACTTACAGGAGACCACAGCATAAGATGTATAACTAAGCTAACAAAATCATAGTAGCATTTAAACATTTAAATCAAATTAAAACACAACACATTAATTAGTACTAAAATTAAATTAAAAAAATAAAATAATTAACAAAGTCATAAAAGCAATTAAAAAAGAATTAAACACATTTGGAAATACTGTTGGAAAAATAAAATTTAAAAATAAATTAACAAAGTCATAGCAGCAATAAAAAAAATAAAAAATCAAAAACATATTTGGATTTAATAAAATTGGGAAAATTAAAATAGTAATTAACAAATAATTAACAAATACATAATTTTTTGAAGCATTTTTTGTAATTTGCAAGAGATTCACAGATGTCAAAATCGGTGGTCTTAGCCATTGAGTTATATTGCCTACAAAGCCTTGACACAGCGGCGTAATGACCTAAGTTGGTTTTTGAGCCAGGAATGTAGAATAGCTCGTATGTGTTATGCCTGGGAGTCCGAGTAGGAATTTTACACCCGTAGTTTTAGTCGTGGACTGAACTTAAGTCGGACTTGACACGCCTACTTTCCACCCCATTAGACAAATTGACAGCTACAGTTTGTTTATAATTTGACATAAACGCCCGCTTTTCAAGATTTTTGTAGTACAAGAATGTTTTGGCGCTCGAATGAAGGTGACAGGGGGGCGCTGTTGGTAAACCTTTTGTTAATTGTTTTGTAAAAAATATTGAGAAAAGAAAGAGATGGCTGCGTTAGTTCCGATGTTTGCCCGCGCCAGAAGATCCTTGAAACCGTGAAACTTACGTTATGGCTGATATATATATATATACCTACTGAAATTCAAGTGAATCGACGTGTGTAAAATTGTTTTCTTTTTATAGCCAAAGCAAGATGAATTTTGAGGAATATGTCGATTATGTATACGATACGCCATACAATTGTTTATCGTGACCCCAGTTCCAAAAACACTTTCGATTTCAGAAGGAAACCGTACAAAAATTGGAAAGCCATGCGAGAGGTCTTTGCCCAGCAGAGGGACATAGAGGGCTGATATTAAATAAAACAGGGAAGATACTGTAGAAGAAAACACGGTTCGTTTTTGATTCCAACGTTTTCGTTTTGGAAATTTTGACCTACCTAAAAACTATTTTCCATCGCCTTTAATTTCGAAGCCAGCTAGTCTGTAGTCGGGATTATTAATGAACTATTATTAATATTGCGAGCACTTGCATTATCCGTGGTAAATATATATTAAGCACGGTTTCTTTTTCAAATCGGTAGGTATTTGGAAATTCTCATTATCGTGGGATTGTTTGAATTAGTAATCAAGATCGCGTAAATAATAAATTATAGTCGTGACAAATAGTCGTAATATGGAGTATCGTACACATAAAAGATAATACAAGCTACGTGATATTTCTAAAGCATGAGAAAACTAACGAACCATTTTGAATCTCAGACATTAAAAATGGTGCGAATGGTGCCTATGAGCGAGCTTGCCCATACTCGTGTTGTTTTGTTTATACCTACGATACCACCAAGTCGCTCTTATCATCTATCTATACTTAAAAAATTCAAAGTCCTGACTGACTGACTGATATATCAACGCACAGCCCAAACCGCTGGACCTAGAGACATGAAATTTGGAGGGTGTATTCTTTATGAAAAGTATGTATCCACTAAGAAAGGGTTTTTTGAAATTCCACCCCCAAGAGGGTGAAAGTGTTGAATTTTCTGTGAAACTTTTTATTCTCGGAATCGGTTGATTTGGAAATTGGTGTACACACTCTTTAATTAAAATTATGAGACAATTACGTATCACAGTTTTTCAAAATTATCCCCCAACAGAGTCAAATAGGGCTTCGAAACTCACGTAGACAGGCCATGGCGCACAGTGTTGCGCAGGGCGTGCGGGGCGCATTTACCAATTAGTAAGTAGGAGGAATATTTCTGAGGTAGTCGTGTCTGTAAATATATGTGAAAACCCGATTTTCGCGTTGGCTCGTGATACGCGACATTGATATTAAATATTATGTAAAAATATTATGTCTATATAGATTCCTAATGAATCATTTGATTGTCGTCACCGGTGTCCAATCTCAAACCAGGTTATCAATATTTCACATATGTAATGTAATTAATATTACAATGAACAAGTTATAAGTAAGTACATGTAAGAAAAACGCAAGTGTGTCTGTATGGCTCAAATAAAATGAAATACTTACATTAACTATTATTTATTACCTATTCAACTTTAAAAGTAAAAACTTATAAATCTTACATAACTATTATAAATGCTAAAGTTTGAATGGATAGATGTTTGTTACTCAATCGCCAGAACGGCTGAACAGATCTGGATGAAACTTGATACAGAGATAGATTATAGTCTGGTATAGGACATAGATAACTTATTATCTCAGAAGTAAGATCCCGTTGGCATTTCCCGACCTCCACGAAGCCGCGGGCATAAACTAGTTGCCAATAAAGCGATAGTAGGGGGTGACTTACCCGTGTTACTACCAATCCTACTACCTGTAATAATACGGGTAATCCCATTGCCTTTGCGGTACTATCGCAGTTGTATAGATCTTAAATAGAAAGAGAAAAAAAAAATACAAATTTGATGCAACCAAGTTGGATGTAGCGGTCGCCGGCCGCTGTAGTGGCCAGTTTCTGTTATATTGCAATAATAAAATAATCAAATCGAATTCTTATTCGCCGTTGCGTTAGGGGTTTAGCCGGCTGATCTTAGGTTTTTTTTTCAAATGATATGGGTAAGGATAGCTGTAAGCTAGGGCATCCCCATCAAATGAGTTACGTTATGTTAGAACTGGGACCAAAACGCGCGTAAAACATGAGCAGGCGGCTTGCTACTGTTAAACGGAGGAAGAGAAAGGCCGATATGAAACACACCATTATGTTGGGTGAACGAATCCAAAGAAATTCAAGGCTACTCGGTTCATCGTCCAACTGAATTCTTCCCTTAACTCTGGACGACCGGAACCTTCGAATAGAGCGAACTGGCGAAGAAAAGCTCGAAGCTTACTGAGCTCTTTTATCACCGCTGGGTTGGAGAGACCACCATGTACCCGCGAAGGATTAGAGGCAGCAGGGTAAAATTTATTAAACATTGCCACGCGACCACAGTCATTCATCCTTGGCAATCATCCCTGGCAAAAATGGAATAATAACGGTAGTGACGTAGCCACTTCGGATGCCTTATTTCTTCAACAAACCATGTAGCTTGTCAGCTTTCAATAATCGCGGACGAAGGTCATGGGCAACAGCTAGTATGTTTATAATTGTGTGATGTTCATATTTATATTTTTGCTCTCTCGTTGGTCAACTAGTTATAAGCGCAACTTGTTGGGTTTTACTAACCTAGAGACTGGATCCAGTCTAACGTAGTCCTTCCTACGTGAATGAAAATTAAAAATTTCCTTTGCTTGTCAATAAATGTGTAATTTAGATAATTTTGTTATTTGTTGTACGTGATACTACTTTTAAATAAAATAAAAACCAGTTGGCTTGTATAATAATAATTTAATTTATTTTTTCGGCCTCGTCCCTTGTAACCTCGCTGAATCGAAGTAGCTGGGCGGCACTCAAACGTTCGAGTTTTGCCTTTTGGTATGCTTCTTCTGCTGCCTTCACCAGCCACTTTTGCTCCTCCATTTTCAGCAGATGTAACTGGTGCTTGGGCTTGCTGGGTTAGGCGAGCCCAAGCACTTTTTTTCGCTGATGGGCTGCCCGACAACGTGGTATTTTGATGGAGCTTGTACTTGCGGACAAGTTTCTGTACGCACGACTTTTCACCAGCCGAAAAGAAAATTCTTGATGCCATTATTTTAAGTGAAAATCTTATAAATGAACCACGAAAAAATAAATATTTATTTTCAAGTAAATCCGTTTTAAGGTTTTAAGTTCTTTGACAAATGATGTCAACCAAGAGCATTCGGTAGAACATCAATTTATGATAACTCTAGCATTGCGACGTATTTTAATATAAGCCGGTGGTGTTCTTTAGTGACTGTCCTGACTGTGTGGCATTTACTCTTCGTTGATATGTTGGACTTGCAAGTCGCGTGTGCTGCAATTTATCTTGATGAGTTATATTAAAGAAAAACACTGACCGAATTAGGAGAAGAAACGACCAGCATGACCCCTCAGTCCACGCACCTCATTCCATGTTGTACGATTTGCCCGCGCTCGTGTTTTTGCTCGATGAAATGTTACAAGCAAATCAAAATCAAGTTTTAACAAAGTGTCAAGTGGCTCGATGTCTTGTTACAAATGCAACTTCTAGCTAGTCTGTCCTCACCTTATGAACATCATTGAGTGGGTGTTGCTAATGCCGTGGTGGGCGTTCTTCACCTGTTGCCATGACAACAAATGTCGACTTAAATTCAAAAATGGACTTAAGTCGGCTTCTGGAATACGGGTGTTAATCTCCAATGAGCTCAAAAGTTCACTGCAATCTAATGCTCCACTGAATATTTTGTGAAGGATAGTGAAGTCCAGTTTCTTCCTACGACTGGCTAATGTATCCAAGTGGTAATGTTTCAGCCTATCAGAGTAGCTAGTCAGTTGTTTAGCCAAGTTCTACGTAGCACAGATGGTAAAGGAACCGCTTTTGGACACTCTCTAACCGCTTGGTATAAACATGGTAATGCGGATTCCATACCACTGAGCTATACTCTAAGATTGGACGGACTAGAGTGTTGAAGAGCTTAATTTTCGTAAATGGTCTCTTAAATTCTTTACTGTTACGCAAAACGAATCCCAGTACCTTAAAGGACTTAGCCACAATATTTAGAATGTGCACATCGAACTTCAGTGCTTGATCGAGTTGAACTCCAAGGTCGCGAACAATACTCAGTTTCTGTACTTCAACCCCGTCTATGTAGTATTTATTCCCTAACACCTTTTTGTTCCGAGTGAACTGGATATAGTGACACTTACTCATATTTAAGTGCATGCTGTTTTGTGTACACCAGTTTGTAAGTCTATTAATGTCGTCTTGAAGCATTATGGTGTCTAGGTTACTCTGAATTGGTTTCATTATTTGTAAGTCATCAGCAAACAAATAAAAACGGGAGTGTTTGAAGCATTCAGTGATGTCATTAATGAACACTTTAAAAAGAATAGGTCCCAAATGTGATCCTTGTGGAATTCCAGAAGTAGCTACATAGCCGTCGGAAAAATGACCATTAACTACCACTTTTGACTCTCTATTTTCAAGGTAAGATTTAAACCACCTTATTAATGTCCCGCCCACTCCCAGCTGAGCCAATTTATTTATTAGAAGACAGTGATCTACCTTATCAAATGCTTTACTAAAGTCTGTATAAATTGCGTCCACTGAGATACGATTGTCAAGACACCTAGATAAAGCCGATGTAAAACACAATAGATTAGTATTGGTAGATCTAGACTTGACGAAACCATGCTGATATTCAGTGATATGTTGTTTAAGGTTCCACATCAGATGTCTGCTAACAAGTTTTTCGAACACTTTACCAAACGTAACTAGTATTGAGATTGGTCTATAATTAGTCACTAAATGCTTTTTCCCGGATTTAAATATGGGTATCACGAGAGCTTCTTTCCAGGTGTTTGGAAAAATACCATCACGTAAAGACCTATTAAAAATTTTTTGTATAGGTGATACTAAGGCCTTAGCTCAGAGTTTTATAAACTTTGGAGGAATACCGTCACTACCCGCGCCCTTAGTTTCGCCCAATCGGATCAACTCACGGTATATTTCGTTACCATCAAATTGTAGAATACATAGTGCTACGGACGAGAGGGAAAAGGCAGTGTCCGCGCGACTTGGATTACTATCTGTAGGGGCAGTAAAGGTACTTGCAAAATTTTCTCCAAACATATTACAGACATCCTGTCCGCCTGACGCGATTTTGTTGTTGTGAGACATTTGTGCGGGGTATGTACTGCTACCTTTTCTTTTAGTTTTAATAAAGGACCAAAATATTTTCGGGTTTTTTATAATACTGTTTTCCATACCTGAAATATATTTCTTGTAGCATGCTGAACTTAAGGCATTGCAATCATCCCTTAATCTCTCAAAAAACTCTTGGTCTAATGGATTATTGTACTTTTTAAAACGAATGTGGTATTTGTACTTCTCTTTAAGACGTATTATAAGATCACGTGAGTACCAAGGTGGACATTTATTACTCGCCGTTTTTTTCATAGGGATACAGTCTGTAATAGTCTGTCTTAATAAGCTATAAAAACGTCTACAACATCATTAACAGTAGCACAGTATTTGAACTCACTATCCCACTCAATCGCTAACAAACGATGCAGAACCGTTTCATAATCCGCTCGATGGAAGTTCGGTGTTTTCATATTTTTAGTTTCTAATATACGTTCTGTCTGCGCTGGTAGATAAAATTCTAACGGGGGATGTAGAGGGTCTTCTTTTGATAAACTGTGGGTGCAACGGGCTACGTCAGTAATAGAGGTGTTACATAATATTAAATCCAATATTTTCAACTTATTATTTAGTATACCGTTATATTGATAAGACCAATCAAAGTCAAGAATTCAGAGATTATCGCATTTATATCCGTGTTGCTGGGTTCTGGGTACAAGTATATAAAGTCATTACTTGTAAGCCATGTTATGTTAGAGAGATTAAAGTCTCCTAAAATCAAAATTTGTTCATTGTTGTTAAATTTATTATGAACGTTTTTAGTAAAGATTTCTAGCGTATTACTATGAATAGGTGGCGGTAGGTATACGCCACTGATGTAGAGTTTATTGTTAAATCTATTTCTTGAGCCAATATTGACGCTTATCCATAAATCTTCAATCTCGCTCTCAAAGTGGGATAGTCGACATGACTTCAGAGTTTTAGAGACGGCAATTAAAACACCACCTCCCTCTTTGCGAGTTTTATATTTACTTGACTCACGATCGCGCCTGTAAACCATATATCTGTCGTCAAACAACTCAGAGTCATAAACACCGCTGTTCAACCAAGTTTCTGTTAACACTATAATGTCGTAATTATTCATAGAAATGTTATGATAAAAGTTAATAGTTTTGGTTTTTAAGCCTCTTACATTTTGATAGTACACATGTAATGGACAATTGAATTTGACAATTGAGTTCCAAATTTTTCACAAGATTTTTTTAAATACATGTTTTTAAAGTAAGATTTTTACTTTACACACCTCCATGACCCCCGTACTATTCAATCCATCCATCAGCAATGTTTGAGTGCTTTCCATCGATTTCTACCTTAAAACGTGATTTTTCACCCCAAAAAAAAGTCGGTTCCCATAATTTTTGCGTAAAGTTACTTAGTTTGATGTACAGAATGCTTGGTTGACGGGTATGTGAAGGGTCTGTTTACACCCTGTATACAGGCAGTGAGCACACATTTTGGCAATGCATAACTTTGAAACGTTATATAGTTTTTTGAACAAGCTTGATAAATGGAGATCGTGCCACGACCTACTTTAACATTTTAATAGAGTAACAGCGGAGATTCTTGCCCATTCTTCTACTTACGAAACTACCTTTGCGAATGGGCAATAGATCCGGTTCTATATCCGTGTTAAGAAGCTCATGGTTAAATCATGACAGCCGCTCGGATCAATCTCCAGGTAAAGCCGCGCTTGCCTAGGATGGTCTGTGAATGGGTGACCACCCTTTACATACCGAGTTTCCTCGAGCCTCGAAAAGCACTTGAAGCCGTGGGTCCCGGTTGTCATTTGTAGATATTTGACAGTCGTTACGAGTGGTCAGAAGCCCGAAAGTCTGACAACCAGTCTTATCAAGGGTATCCTATTACCCATTAGCAGGGTTGTGGATTTCAGATAGGCAGTCGCTCCGTGTAAAATACTGGTACTCAGCTGAGGCAACCCGGCTGACGCCCGATGTAAGCTGTGGGAAAATAGCTGTCACCCTCCGCATCTACCTGCAAGGTCTACCTTCCGTGATTCGCCTGGAAGTCCTTGAACCGTCTTCGGACTCAAATAGGAAGATGTAACTCCAATTTCGTTTCGTGGGGATGCCGCAGCGGTGGGGTGTGATGGAGCATAGTTTCTGACACAGCTCCTTGTGTCGCTCCTTGTGGAGCTGTGTCGCTCCTATCCTGCCATCTCAGCCCTAAAACATGTAGCTCAAGTGACCTCTGCCCTGCCACCAACGACGCCGTGGAAGTGGCGAAGTTTTGAACTAACAAAGTATAAAAAAAACTGTCGTGCCAGCGACACGAAGAAGAAGTCTCGGCTGCATCCGGTTAGACTAAAAGTCGACCCCAAAATAGGTAGTTGGGAATAGGCTAGGCAGATTGATGCGTGTTAAATGTTCAAAAGTGCGTTTCATTGGCCTCAATTAAATAAATGGTTTGTCTTTGACTTTGTAGGGTATACACCCAATATCTAGATTATGTTTTAGTATTGTATAATACACATCACAACACATTTACACACAAACAGATTTATTTACATGTATTTATAATAAACACTTATAACACATCATCGGCATCTTATATTGTCAGCAACAATATAATGTCGGATGATTCCGGGACAGCGTCAATTGGAATCGCACCGCGGCCGAGCTACGTCATCGCGACGTATGGCAAGCGAGCGAGGTGGGACGCAGCGCGCGGGCGTTGACGCCCTTACCATGACCACCAGTCGGAACGAGCCTCGTAACGGCGCGCGCGCGTACGAACGACTGCGACACCCCGAAACCGCATGGTTTTAATGTTTCGCCTATATGAACTATGTTCTAAGTGTTCTTTGTTTCCTGTGACTATTGTGACTCCGTACTATCCTCTGTTCTCCTTCTTTTGTGTTTGTATTGTGCGTGTGGACCTGAACAAATAGAACTGTGAGTACTAGCGTAGTGACTTATTATTTACGCGTCTACCTACCACACCGATCATACGCATCCATACTGGTGACCCCGAGTCGAACATTATAAAGATGAGTGATAGTGAGTCCGAGCACACCGCGTCTTCACAGCCGGCAGAAAATGTCACTCGGAGACCGCGCAGGGCAAAGCGCGTTTCCATTGTGGCGTCGCACGAGATTTGCCGTGCGCCGTTGAAGCTGCCACCGTTTTGGCCAGAAGAGCCCGAAATATGGTTCGCTCAAATAGAGGCCCAATTTGAGAATGCTGGGGTGACGAATGACGCCACAAAATTTAACCATGTGGTCGGACACCTTGACCCACAATTTTCAAAAGAGGTGAAGGACGTAATCATGTCTCCTCCCGCCACCAACCGTTACGACAAATTAAAGACGGAATTGGTGAAGCGTCTCTCAGCTTCCCAGGAGAAGAAGGTGAAGCAGCTGCTGATGCATGAAGAGCTGGGAGACCGGAAGCCGTCGCAGTTTCTTCGCCACCTGCAGGGTCTAGCCGGACCAAGCGTGCCAGAGGACTTCGTGCGCACCATTTGGAGCAGCCGACTCCCTAGCAGCATCCAGCCCCTGCTGGCATCCCAACCGCACAGCACCCTGGAGGCGCTGGCTGAGCTAGCGGACCGCGTCCAAGACATCGTGGCACCGAGTCATGTCGCTTCAACATCGGCAGCGGGACCCACAATGAGCGAGATGGCAGCCGAGATCGCTGAACTGAAGCGTGCCATGAAGGACCTGACGGTGCAGCTGCGTGACAGTCGGTCGCGTAATCGCTCCCACAGCCGTGGTCGAGACACGCGACGCAACTCACGCCAACGTTCTTCAACCCGGTCAGACTCCAGCTACAGGAAACACCCTCAGTGCTGGTACCACTCCATGCATGGTGAGAAGGCCAAGCGTTGCGTCAAGCCCTGCGACTACAGAAAGGGAAACGCCGCGGGCAGTCGGTGATGGCGACAGACGATTGCCCCGCCTCTACTGGTCGCCTATTCGTCGCAGACCGAAGAACGAACACTCAGTTCCTGGTCGATACAGGAAGCGACCTCTGCGTGTACCCTCGTCGTCTGCTCAGCGATCGTCGTGCGCCCACTAACTACCAACTTGTGGCCGCGAATGGGACGCCTATCCCAACATATGGTTTCCTTGAACTCAACCCAAACCTAGGATTACGTAGAGACTTTAAGTGGCGTTTTGTGGTAGCTGAGGTAACAAAACCTATCATAGGTGTAGACTTTTTGTGTTTTTACTCGTTAGCCGTTGACTGTAAGAACCAACGGTTAATAGACAGTAGTACAAACGTTTTTTGTATAGCCTCGAATCACTCAGATTCGTCTTTATTTTCTGTAAAGGTGTCTTCTGGCGACTCGAGGTATCACAGAATCCTCGACAGCTTTCCCGACATCACCCGACCTGCCGGAACACTACGCACCACACCACATAACACCGTACACCATATCCGCACGACCCCAGGCCCGCCAGTATCATCATCATTTCGGCGACTAGCGCCCGACAAATTGAAAATTGCACAGCAGGAGTTCCAGCTGATGCTGGCCAATGGAACTGCCAGACCCTCGGAGAGTCCCTGGTCATCTCCACTCCATCTCGCCCCCAAAAAGGACAACGGTTGGCGACCTTGCGGAGACTACCGCATGCTCAACGCGCGAACAATCCCTGACAGGTATCCGATTAGGCACATACACGATTTTGCACACAGCATTGCAGGCTGTCGAATTTTTAGCACTATAGACCTCGTGAAAGCCTACAATCAGATACCAGTCAGCCCGGACGATATTCCGAAGACCGCCATCACCACACCGTTCGGCCTGTACGAATTTCCGTACATGACGTTTGGTCTACGTAACGCAGGCCAGACATTTCAACGTTTTGTCGACGAGATGACCAGAGGATTAGACTTCTGTTACTGCTACCTGGATGACTATTTAATTTTTTCCAGGTCAGAAGCAGAGCACGAGGAGCATCTTCGCATAATTTTCAACAGGCTGAAAGACTTCGGCATGTTAGTTAACACGTCCAAGTGTGTTTTCGGTGTCCCGGATGTAACTTTCCTAGGTTACCATATCTCCGAGAAGGGCACAAAACCACTGGACACCAAGGTCGAGGCCATAAAGAAATTCCCACAGCCCAAAGACGTTCGTCAGTTGCGCCGATTTTTGGGCATGATAAATTTTTATAGGCGTTTCATGCCCCACGCAGCACAGATACAGGCGCCACTTCACAACCTCTTGATTGGCAACGTAAAGGGCTCGCACCCCATATGTTTGGCGGAGAGTACTTTACAAGCATTCGAGGACTGCAAGGAAAGCCTAGCTAATGCTGCTTTATTAGCCCACCCCGATTGCAATGCCAAACTCGCATTGGTTACCGATGCGTCGGATACTGCAATCGGAGCGGTGTTACAGCAGCTTAGCGACGACGGCTGGCAGCCATTAGCTTTCTTTTCCCGGAAGCTTAGCCCTTCGCAAGTAAAGTATTCTCCCTATGACAGGGAGCTGCTGGCCATTTACGAGGCCATCAAATACTTTCGCCACATGCTGGAGGCTAGGCACTTCGTCGTGTATACGGATCACAAGCCGATCAGTTTCGCATTCCATGAACGGAAGAAAAACTGCTCGCCTAGGCAGTTCCGGTACCTCGACTTCATAGCCCAATTCACCACCGAGATAAGGCACATTGCTGGCAAAGACAATGTTGTCGCCGACCCCTTATCTCGCGTGGAAGAATTACAGGTGCCGGTCAGCCTCAGCACCCTCGCCGACTCTCAAGCATCAGATCCAGAACTGAAGAAACTTCTTCAGGAAGGATCTTCACTGGTGCTTGAGAAGGTGAAGGTCTCTGGGGAGCATAAGTCCGTGTACTGCGACGTCAGTACAGCGTCTCCCAGACCATATGTGCCCAAAATGCTGCGGAAGCAAGCATTCGACAGCTTGCACTCCCTCAGTCACCCAGGCGTCTCAGCGACTGCCAAATTAATCGCAGAGCGCTTCGTTTGGCCAGGCGTCAGGAAGGACTGCAGGGAGTGGGCACGAGCTTGTCTCGCTTGCCAGCGGGCTAAAGTGAGCCGCCATGTGTCTGCGCCATTAGGAGTATACCGTCTCCCACGCGCCAGGTTCACCACCATCCACATTGACCTTGTGGGCCCGCTCCCAATATCACAAGGCTTTAGATACTGTCTGACGGCAGTCGACCGATTTACCAGGTGGCCAGAGGTCGTACCTATTGTCGACATTACTGCTGAGACAGTAGCAAAAGCATTGCTGTCTGGATGGATTGCCCGGTTTGGCTGTCCTACCGACATTGTCACGGACAGAGGCCGTCAATTCGAGTCGGCTCTCTTCGAACAATTGTCGAAGATTGCTGGTTTCCAGCACAAACGGACCACGGCCTACCATCCAGCGTGTAATGGCATGGTGGAGCGATTTCACAGGCAACTCAAGGCGTCCATCACGTGCCATGCAAACGACAAGTGGACCGAGTCCCTGCCGTGGGTATTGCTTGGTATAAGGAGCGCATTCAAAAAGGATGTCCAAGCGTCTTCTGCCGAACTAGTATACGGCGAACCGCTAAGGCTCCCAGGAGAATTTTTTTCATCCCGTGATGACGGAAAGACCGACTTCACGGAATTCACCGCGCGCATCCGCAAGTTTGCTCACAGCTTGCAGCCAACTCCAGCTTCCCGTCACAACAAGGCGAGCATTTTCGTGTTTAAGGATCTGCAGACCACTGATCACGTGTTCCTTCGTGAAGACGCATTACGTGGCTCGCTGCAAGCAGCCTACACAGGTCCTCACAAAGTTCTGCAAAGGGGTGACAAAGTTTTTATAATTTTATTTAAGGGCAAAGAGGTCACGGTCTCAATAGACCGCCTTAAACCAGCCTACATATTGGCCGACAAAACTGACCCCCATGAACATAATCTATCTGGCGACAAAACAGAGTATACAACTCGTTCTGGTCGTCGGGTCAGATTTCCAGATTTTTATCGCCCTTGACGGTCTCTGGAGGGGGGTGGTGTAGGGTATACACCCAATATCTAGATTATGTTTTAGTATTGTATAATACACATCACAACACATTTACACACAAACAGATTTATTTACATGTATTTATAATAAACACTTATAACACATCATCGGCATCTTATATTGTCAGCAACAATATAATGTCGGATGATTCCGGGACAGCGTCAATTGGAATCGCACCGCGGCCGAGCTACGTCATCGCGACGTATGGCAAGCGAGCGAGGTGGGACGCAGCGCGCGGGCGTTGACGCCCTTACCATGACCACCAGTCGGAACGAGCCTCGTAACGGCGCGCGCGCGTACGAACGACTGCGACACCCCGAAACCGCATGGTTTTAATGTTTCGCCTATATGAACTATGTTCTAAGTGTTCTTTGTTTCCTGTGACTATTGTGACTCCGTACTATCCTCTGTTCTCCTTCTTTTGTGTTTGTATTGTGCGTGTGGACCTGAACAAATAGAACTGTGAGTACTAGCGTAGTGACTTATTATTTACGCGTCTACCTACCACACCGATCATACTCTTCCATAACTTCAATCATTTCGAGAGCTATTTCAGCGCATTTCCCTTTGCTCATACCAACCTATCTTTCAGGACTACGTGGTGATGGGTCTGGGCGCCAGGTTCGTGGAGCCTCAGCCAGCAGACCTGGCCGCGTTGTACGCAGAGTCTGACCCGCTGGCACCCATCATCTTCGTACTCTCCACCGGGACAGATCCCGCTGCCGGTACGTATACACACAAGATGGCGAATTTTCCACCTGTATCCGTCAAGAACGTGATTGTACTACTACTACTCTTCTAAATCACTTTATTTCTCTCATCATCATAAACAGTAAGGAGTAAATTTTCACTACTTAGAGACTGGAGTCAGTTTTAGGTAAAACCTGTATTACGGATCATCTAATCCTCCCTCGGACATTTATCTTATGACATAATTAAATTATTTAGGTAAAGTTGGTAACATTAAATGTAAACTTCAAAACTATTGATTTGACCATCGCACCCTGCTCACAGTTCTCGAAATTTTCGTTCCCTTAATAACGTCTTACGGTGACGTTGGCGCCATCTATTTAAGAAAGTATCGAACTAACTTAAACCAACACGTTGACATTACAGCCAAACCCTGCTCGCACTCGAATTTTTCTTTCCATATCAAAAACAGCTGTAGTTCTCTATGCAGGGTTTGCGAATAAAATATTAAAAAAAATATTGATTTGATTCTGAAAACCCTTTCACTAATGGGAAGCTTTATTTATTTATTTATTTACTCCAAACATACCATATCTTTACAGGCTAGACCCAATGCGATATTGTACACTTAAAATTATACATTTATAATTTATACAGTTATTTATTAGCATAGCAAATTATATGCGTAGCTGTTCTTGTGAATTCACCCAAAGTGCTACAGAATAAGTCTAAGTCCTCAGCAATGAGGTTTAGAGTGCGGAGCGCGCTCGTGAGCGGCGCCTCGCGCAGCAGGTTAGTTCGCGCGCGCGGTTCCATCAGCAACCGCGGCTGACGACGACGACCCACATACCCGTCTGGCACGACTAGTTCCACCCTTCGCAATATATCCGCATTGTGTATCTTTCCTCTAATTACCTTAAAGATATAAGTCACTAGTGTGAGTTGCCTCCTGACCCCCACTTCATTATATCCGACCATTCTCAAGACAAATAGAATGGATAAAATGGATATACCCCGTATTCCCTCGTATATTTGTACCTTATAAACTTATTTTGTACTCGCTCCAACATGAAACTATACTTAGTTTCATGTGGAGCCCAGATAACTGCATTACATTCTAGTTGGCTTCTTACTAAAGCGTTATAGCTTTAATATTTGTGAAGCCCTTAACCATTCTAAGCACAAATCCTAGGTTTCTATATGCTTTTTTTGCATACCTTAACTATATGATCACGAAACGTGAGTCCAGTGGTGAAACGAACTCCCAAGTCCCTTACTTCAGTGGCCTTATCCATCGGCACCCCGTCCACCGTATAAGTATATGTGATGGGTGTGCGTGCACGTGAGAAACTTATGGTCACACACTTAGATGTGTTAAACTGCAGGAGATTACTCTTGCTCCAAGCTACCACTCTGACTATATCTCTCTGCAGTCGTTCACACTCATTCACGTTTGTGATGGGGAGATAAAGCTTGAGGTCGTCGGCAAACAGTAAAAACTTAGCATCTTGCACAACGTTTGGTAGGTCATTAACCATTAAGATGAACTCCAGAGGCCCTAGATTCGTTCTCTGGCTTACCCCAGATCTAGTATAATATGCGTTCGATTGATATCCTGCATAGTCAACATATTGCTGCCTGTTACTCATATAACTTGCAAAAAACTTAAGTAAATGCGGGGTGAAACCGATAGTTATATAGCTAGTATAGTGACCCAGAGTGTCATAGATTATACATATTTATATTTAAAACGTTGCCGTGTGATAATTATCGACCATTTCAACGTGTCTGCATAACCCTTCGGGAATTACAGGAGTTATGTATGTATTACTTCCAGATCTGCATAAATTCGCGGATAAGATGAAGATGGGTAAGCGTTTCGAGAGCATCTCTTTGGGCCAGGGTCAGGGGCCGCTGGCTGAAGCTATGATGAAGATCGGCTGTGACTTCGGGAGCTGGGTGTTCTTCCAGGTATGATCTTGTTATGAAAACAATGATCTAATTCTAATGGGTGTAAAAATCGAAGCCGAAAGGCACTTGTTCTCCCCGTCGTTTCAATATTTTTTTTTTGTCGTGGACCATACCTAGAAACCTTCGAGTTACAGTTTTCACAACTTTTTGTTTAATACATGTTTTTAACGTTATAACTTTACTTTGAATACCTCCACAACTCCCGTACTAATGCATCCATCAGCACAATGTTTTGAGTGAGTCCTACCGTAAAACGTAATTTTTCACTCCAAAAAAAATCGTTTCCCAGCAATCATTTTTGCGTAGAGTTACTTTGCCTTCGTGAAGGGTCCGTTTACACCTTGTATTCAACCACGCTAAACTTGATGCTTATACACCGTTGTCTATACTTGTGTATTACTTTGGCTTTGCGATCGAATTTGGAACACAATAATGAAAAACGATTATTATGAAGGGCTGAGGAGCTCGTGGCAAAATAATAACAGCCGCTCGGATCGATGTCCAGGTTAAGCCGCGCTTGCCTAGGTTGGTCAGTAGATGGGTGACCACCCATTACATACAGAGATTCCTCCGTGCCTCGAAAAGCACGGTAAGCCGTTTATCTTGGCTGTCATTTGTAGATCTTTGACAATTGTTACAGGTATGTCAGTGGCCGGAAGTCTGACAACCAGTCTTACCAAGGGGTATCGTATTACCCAGTACTAATTGAATTGTGGAGGCCAGATAGGCAGTCGCTCCATGTAATATGCTGGTATTCAGCAGAGTTCGACTGGAATCCTACTCCAACACAGTCGGGAAAAGGTTAGGCAGATGATGAATGTTTAAGAAGGATGCGGTGTAACGCGAATGGATAGAATAAGAAATGAGTAAATAAGATTCCTCTTATTTACTCTGAAAGTATCGGTGATTGAAAAGTTGTTTGGGCATTATATGTCATGATCTCAAACCATATAATGAGTATTAATGGAGAAAATGTCGGGAGGTTTATAGGAGAGAGATAGAGGTTGTTTTTGCAATTTCTGATTGAACGGTTTAATTTTCGTTTATTCGTTAATTTATCATGAGAGATTTTAGTCACGTACGCACGGTCCTCGGTGTTGTGCACACTAGCGCTCCGGGCGGACGCCTCCGGAAGCTCCCGCTTACAATCGTTTAGAATAGAATAGAATAGAAATAATTTATTTGCATTGAATGTAGGTACATACATGAGTTGTTACAAAGTAGTTATTTGTTCCTGGTACATTCTACCATATGGTATGCAAAAATTTATACTTATAAACAATTATACAACTTCAATTTAAAAGTTTTCAACAAAAAATCAAAATCAAAATTAAGTAACAATATAATACAGCTATATTTTATCTGTTAGGAAATCTGATACAGAATAATAACATTTTTTAAGTTTCATCGACTTTCTAGCAATACTCGTTAGATGGCGTTGTTTGACGTAACAGAGGTAAACAAAAAGAAAACTAGAGATTTCGGTCTCTCGATTTTTTTGTTTACCCTGTTTTGTTGTACTTTAATCGGAGTCCAATTTTCGTTTACCATTAAAAAAAATCGAGTATCATGAAAAAGTTTCGTGCTCGTTTGATTGTAAGACGAGTAACATTTCCCATCTATGCCGTGTTGCAGAACTGCCATCTGTCTCCATCCTGGATGCCGACCCTGGAGCTAAACGTGGAACACATCCAGCCGGAGCTGGTGCACAAAGACTTCCGGCTGTGGCTCACGTCTACGCCTTCGCCGGAATTCCCCGTCGCTCTATTGCAGAACGGTACAGTACTTTATACATAACCTCACGCCTTTATCCCATAGGGGTAGGCAGAAATTACAGAGTATACACACTCCTTGCGCCTCGTCCACGTTCACACATCTGATCATACACACACGCCGGTTGCGAGTACTACGCACCTGACCTTTCTGAAGAACCTCCGCAACACATTATCATACGCGCTAACTCAAACATATAATGGCAATGTTCGATGTAGTGCACAAAGTATTAGGGCTGCAGGCAGACACATGGCGGCCATGTCTCCTGCGCGCTGCAACTACCGCAACATTTCAAGCAAACGCGCGTAAATTCGTTTTTACCATTGCCACTCGAAAAGGAGTATTTTATTCATCGATAACAGTGAATAAAACTATCTTTTACTCACTGAGTGAATAAAAACATTTTGAATTTGGAACAAGCACGAATTATAAACAAAGAATAAATAAAACGTGCCGACAAGAATATAACTCTGAATTTCGAAAATTGTTCTAATTTTACCATACATTTTTAATGTTTATATTTAATCCTATGTTCTCTTATTATAAAATGTGATCAATACTCATCTGCCTAGAATCTGCTTAAACTGGAAGCCGACCCCAACTTTATTGGGGTTTATTATATTTTTCCAAATTTATCGCGGACAGCGCCCGTACAATGCGCCGCGTCTCTTTTAATGAGCCTTTAATGTTATGGAACTTTATGTTTCTTTTTTTGTATTTCCAGGTTACAAGATGACAGTGGAGCCACCTAGAGGAATAAAAGCGAACTTATTGAAGGCATACATAAATCAAGTTCCCGATTTTGTAGAATTCTTCAACTCGACAGATCCCAAAGTTCCTAATTTTAAGGTATGACTTACTTTTATACTTTTTGAAGGTATGGTAGTCCGTACCAGTTTGACAGATCCCTAAATTGTTAAAAGAAAAGGTACGATACCAATGACGATATTAACATTATTTTAGGACACATAACATAACATCACGCCTGTAATCGAAGGATTAGGCAGATGTGTACCTACCTAATAGTACATCCACATCGGCTGTCATAACCAAAACCTACCAAAAGCATGAGAGCAAATTTTATAGGAGCCGGAAAAGAAACAGTATCTTTGACCATTAAGAACACAACGTCTTTTTGTACTGTTATCATTTTGATAATGATAAATACAACTTGGTTTACATTATAAGCTAGTTTGACTTAAGTTAAGTCTAAGTCCGATATAACAAAGTTGGATTTGAAGTTGGTTTTTTGGAGAGTAAGCCACATAAAACTTAAAACTTGTACAATTAAAGACGTGCACTTGCTAGTTTTACGTGCTTTACTTCTTTTAACCATAGAAATAAGGTTGTTTTTGCATTAGATGCAGCACAATTTTTTGTGTAGATTGGTTTAAAAAAACCAATTTTGCCAAAAATGTCCCTTGCTAGGTTTTGATTTTAAACAGCTATTTCGAAGTTCTATGTAATAGAGGGCGAGCCTATTGCCATCAACGGGGCAATTGAGACTCCGTGGCTGCTTCTGAGAAATTGTTATGGAAAAACCCAATAACAATTTGCCCGACCCGGGATACGAACCCAGGACCTTATGCTCAGCAGTCGCCATTGCGACCACTAAACCAACGAGGCAGTCAGTTTTTGTATCCCGTAATTCAAATAACCTAACGAAATACTTACCACAGACTTCAGAATCTAACATGTGCTTGCTTGGTTTCGGTCCCACGACATATGGCTCATGTTGGGGCCGTTAGCACTGCAATGAGCCACCAATATTCTCATTTACAAAGTTTGCTTTCACGATATTTATTATTTCGTAGTTTATTTAGTAATAATTTACTGTATGTTTATTTAATTTTTTGTACATACATATTCTATTTAAGTACCTTTTCACCACTACCATTGACACAACACATAAAACTGTTTTACATCCGTGACCTCTCTAATCCAGGTCCAGTTGAAAACCAGCGTCAGGCACTAGTTGCCCGGCATTTTGCTGAACTGGTCCTATTTGGCGCAGCTATGAGGCACACCGTACTTTTTTTTTGTTTAGTTTTAAGTTTTTTTTTTTTCTTGTATTATTTTTGTTTTATATTATGTGCACTTGTGGCATGTGCCAAATAAATGTATTTTCTTTCTTTCTTTCTTATATCCTCTACATTCTGGTTTTAGTGGCTTCTATTCGCGCTGTGCCTGTTCCACGGCGTATTACTAGAGCGTCGTAAGTTCGGTCCGCTCGGATTCAATATCCCCTACGACTTCACTGACGGAGACCTGCGCATCTGTATATCTCAGCTGCATATGTTCCTCATTGAGTACCATGAGGTGCCTCTCAGGGTGAGTAAAGTACCGTCAAACGGGGTGAATAGGACCGCAGGGGTGAATGAGACTTAAACTTTGAAAGGGATTTAAACGTTGAATTGATATGATTATGTTTATTTTTTTATTTTATTTATTTAACAATTTATGTACACACTAAATACAGGAAAGAAGAAAGGAACAGAAAATAGTACAAAGGTGATGCTTATTTCTAAAGAAATCTCTTCCAGAATACCTGCGAAAGGAGATACTAAAAAAGAGATGTAGACATAGTGTGTAAAAGAAGAAGAGAAAATGGAATATATAAAACGTAGAACAGAACTATTTAAACATAATAATATAAGAATATACTAACATACGTATAATACAAAGACAAAATATAACAATACTATAAATACAATAAAATTACTAATAATAAATACTTATGCAACTATGACGAAATGGAAAGATAATGTTCTTTCACTCTTCTTTGTTCTCTTCTATGTTATCAAAAAGTAGTTATACTTAATTATTTAGAGACCTTGTTGGCAACATAACATATTAATTCAACGTTAAAATCCCTTACAAAATTTTGTCTCTATTCACCCCTGCGGTCCTATTCACCCCGTTTTACCCGGCACATACATTATCGTCTAGAGACATCTCAGCATCAACATCCCCTATGAGTTCACTGACGGCGTCTATACACATAAATTCTTGCTTTATTCTCAGATGTTAACATACACAGCTGGGCACATAAACTACGGCGGCCGCGTGACGGACGACTGGGACCGGCGGTGTCTGCTGTGTTTGTTGGGCGACTACTACAACATGGCCGTGCTGTCCGACCGGTATATCTACGACGAGACCGGCGCTTACAGGCAGGTGAGTGACACACACACACATACACCGCCCACTCTCGACATCCCACAAACACCGAGAAGTGTGACCATTCATTAAGCACCGAGACCCCTCAGTGCCTCAGCAAGCACGTTAAGCCGTTGGTCCCGCATGCATTTGTAGATCTTTGACAGTTATTACAGGTAGTCAGTGACCCGAAAGTCTGACAACCAGTCTAATCAAGGGGTACCGTATTACCCAGTAAATGGCTTGAGGTGGGCAGAAAGGCAGTCGATCCAAGTAACATACAGATATTCAGCTGCACCCGGTTAGACTGGAAGCCGAAATACTTTGGAAAAGGTTAAGCAGATGATGTCCATAGTCGGAATAGAGTTTAAAATGCATTTTGGTTACAGCAACAATCGCAGCTGAGCATAGAGGAGTACACGACGTACATCCGCACACTACCGCTATTCGACGACCCCGCGCTGTTCGGTCTGCATGTCAACGCGAACATCAGCTACGCTATGTCGGAAACCAATTCGTGCATCTGTTAGTTGTATCCTATTTTGGACTTATTATTAACATTTGAAGCTGTATAACGTAAGAAAGACTTATTTTTAACACAGTAAGCATAAATTCGAAAAGTTCTGGAGTGGCAACCGCGAACCGGAAGACGTTGCATTGTAAGGCCTCCCACTAGGTGAACCGATGACCTGGTAAAGATTGCAGGGATCCGCTGGATGCGAGTCGCATGGGACCGGTCAATGTGGCGACACCAAGGGGATGCCTATGTCCAGCAGTGGACGTCTTTCGGCTGAAATGATAACACATGACATGAATAAATATGCTTTTGAGAAAAAAGGCCTTATTATGTGGTACTAACTTCCGCCGGCGGCTTTGTTTGCGTAAATTATTATTTTTACACAATATTATATTTATAAATAATAGCCTAATTTGATGTATGGCCTTACTGTAAAGTTTCATTACAATCTGTTCAGAAGTTTTTGCGTGAAAGAGTAAAAACATACATTCCATCTATCCTCACAAACTTTTGCATTTATTGTTTACAGCGAGGGTATGTGCCATGTATGTTGCCTCGGGTCTACTCTGTTTAAGCTGGGAGCGGCAGGCAGCCCGCGAAATTCAAATTTTCTTAGGTTTTTGCAATTTGCAAGTCAGTTTCAGGCTGTTTTGACATGGAAAGAAAAATTCTAGTGCAAGCAGGGTTTGAAACTGCGACCTTCCGATTCAGTACACCGGACGTCTTAACCAATTAGACCATCACACCCTGCTCACAGCTCTCGAAGTTTTTGTTCCATTAATAACGTCTTACGGTGACGTTAGCGCCATCTATTTAAGAAAGTATCGAACTAACTTAAACCAGGCTATATGTGAAACAAGATATGATTCGCTATATGTCAGGCTATATGTAAAGATATGATTCGCGACCGTACCACGCATGCAGTTACAGAATTATAATCATTAAAATCATCAATACAACCCTCTAAGTTCATTTAATCCCAATTACTGACAATTTCATGAAAAAGTCACTCATTGGTATTATATGAACTTAGAGGGTTGTATTGATGAGTTTAATGACCATAACTCTGTAAAGCCATATTTGTTACGGTTGGTATATCTAAATTAACATACAACCTGGGGGGTTACTATAACGTCTTAAAGCTGGAGTAATTCCAGTGTGGGAAAGAGACAGAGCTACACAGGTCGTCTAGCGCCATCTCTTTCCCACACTGGAATTACTCCTGCTTTTAGACGTCGTGGTAGGCCACCAGTAAATTGCAAAAAAACGTAAGAAAATTTATATTTCTCTGGCTACCCTCGCGCTTCCGCCTTAACAAATACTGTCATATCGAACATTGCGACACGAACAAGTGTGACATAGTTCGAGCTTATCTCAGCGGCTTTTTCCCGAGCACTTTGGATTTTGCCACCCCCGGCTAAACCGAATTATGCCTGGCCCTAACACTCCCCATACTTTGTCCAACAAAGGCTGTCTGGAAAATATTGCTACCAGCGACAAGACCATCATTGTACCCGTAGCATTAGCAATATTGTAAAAGAGCTGTGTATCTATTTTGTTGTACCTATAATAAAGTAGACTATCTTGGTACCTATCAGTGGCGAAGGTTCCATACAACTCGATTCCTACTTGATCCCCTTTAAAAAAATATCACAGTTAGTATTCTATAGACAAATAATATAATCAAAGTCAAAACTAAGTGTACAATGTGGTAATCACATTAAAGATATGTACTCCGGCTTACCACTTCATAAAATTGACCCTTCGCTACTGGTATCTATCCATCTTGTACTATTCTTCTGTGCAGTCACACTCCGCGACCTGCAGCCGAAGGAGATGGTTGCGGGCGCCGGTGCTTCCGTGGAGTCCATCATAGAAAAGGCTGCACTTGATATTATGCATGTGATGCCAAAGGCGCTGGACACAGACTTTATCTCTGCCACGTAAGATATCATAAATGACTAGCCTAAGCCGGCGACTTTGCCCGTCTTTAGGTCGGAAATTATTCCAGAGGAATGTACTGTCTTCGAAAAGAAATAAAAGGTATTTATTTATTATAACTAGAAGACGGGATATTTACCATGTTTATTGTTTTCTTTGAGTTCCCGTTTATTTATTTGTCTCACACAGGTCAAAACAAAATGATTAAATTAATAATAAAACAATACCTGATTATACAGGGTATAAACAGACCCTTCACGGAACCGTCAACCAAGTACAACAAACTAAGTAACTTTACGCAAAAATTATTCCTGGGAAACGACTTTTTTTTGGGGTGAAAAATCACGTTTTACGGTAGGACTCAATGTAACGCACCCAAAACATTGTGCTGATTGATGGATTAGTACGAGGGTCGTGGAGGTGTTTGAAGTATAGTTCTTACATTAAAAACCTGTATATAAAAAAAAAAAAACTTTTAAAACTTTGATCTTATAAATATCTCCTTGACCCCCGTACTATTCAATGCATCCATCTTCAAACTGTTTAGTATGCGTTACATCGAGTCCTACCGTTAACTGTGATTTACAAAATAAAGTCGTTTCCCAGCAGTAATTTTTGCGTAGAATTACTTAGTTTGATATACGAAATGCTTGGTTCAGGGCTTTGTAATAGGGCCGTTTACACCTTTTACATTGAACTTTAAATACTGGTATTTATCCGGTAAGACTGGACGCCGACCCCAACATGCTTTGGAAAAATAGGTTGGTCAGACGAGGTGAAGAAGTCTTGGTATTTTTATATGTCGCCACATCACAAGCTTGCTCTCGTAGAAAGCAGATTCGAGTAGTTGTCAATTAATTGTTTGTTTGCAGATATCCAGTGTCTTACAAGGAGTCGCTGAACACAGTGCTGATACAAGAGGCCTTCCGTTACAACAAGTTACTGAGCGTTATCAATCAGTCCCTGAAGTAAGCTTTCTTAACATATCATTGTTATTTTGTTCTTTTTTTAATCTGAGAGTTTTTAAATATATTTTTGGTGTTCTCTCATTACCCCCACCTACTCAGCTATCAAGTTTTCGTGCTAAATATGTTTGCTGGAAACCGTCTGAGCTGTTCTGTAACCGTCGTCCATGATATTTCTCAATGATATGCCGTAAATCAGTTTGATTTTGGCTAGGTTCCTGATGATTCCTGTTGTATCATTTCAGGGATCTACTGAAAGCCATGAAAGGTCTGGTGGTGTTGTCCGAAGCGCTGGAAAATATGGCAGGCAGCTTGGCCAGGAATGTCGTGCCTGTAATGTGGAGCTCCAAGGCATACCCTTCATTGAAACCGCTAGGTAAGTCTTCGTACCGTAACAAGGTCTTTCGAAGAGCTCGTCGCTCGGGTCGGTCTTCAGGTTAAGCCGCGCTTGCCTAGGTTGGTTCGTGGATGGGTGACCACCCATTATATACAGTGTGTCCTCCGTGCTTCAGAAAGCACGTTAAGCCGTTGGTCCCGGCGGTCATTTGTAGATCTTTGACAGTCGTTCCAGGTAGTCAGTGACTCGAAAGTCTGACAACCAGTTTTACCAAGGGGTACTCAATACTCAATACTCAATACTCAATACTTTATTGCATTCCACATGTAGTACTTAGGTGGTAAAAACTTAAAATTAGATCATGTGGACCCTGTCGGGCACAGCAAATAAGTGAGTTAGGAGAGAGGAAGCACTTGTAAATTATAATTATTATACAGTAGGTAGGTAATTTCTAAGATAAACTAATAGTAGGTATTTATAATATAGAATATAAATAGGTATCTATTGGGAGATCTTGTAATAATTAATAAATATAATATAAATATTTAATTTCGACTACTAAAATTATGACTTTATATGTATATCACTTAAATATTCATTTAATGAGTAGTAGCTTTTCTTTAACAAAAAATCTCTTAGTTTTTTTAGAAATGTGTGAGTTTTTTCTTCGTTTTTTATTGATCCGGGTAGTTTATTATATACTTTAATGGACATTACGTAGGGACTTTTTGAGTGCATTTTTAGTCGAGAACTTGGTATATTTAGCCTAGATCGGTGTCTGAGTAGATAGCGCGACTGGATGTCTTCACGTTTTGAGTAGAACTCGTGATGTTTTCGCACAAATTTGCATGTTTCTAAGATATATATACACGGAAGGGTTAAAATATTGTGTTTTTGAAAGAAAGGTTTACAACTATCGGTTTGCTCAATGTTTACCAGGATTCTGACCAATTTCTTTTGCAGCGTGAACAGTATTTGTGCATCTGTACTGTTTCCCCAAAGAGTGACACCATAGCTAAGCCATGCATAGGCATAAGCATAGTAGGTGGTGAGGGCTGTCTGAAAATTGGTGGTCTTTTTTATTTCACGGAGGGCGTATGAGAATTTAGAAATCTTTGAGTGAGTTTTCTGTATGTGTGATTTCCAGTTTACGTGTGTGTCTATAACTAGTCCGAGTAGTGTAAATTCGTTAACAGTTTCTAATTTTGAGCCATTGAACGTAAAATCTAAAGTTAAAGGAGTTTTTTGGTAAGGGTGAAAAGTTATTAATTTTGTTTTGGAGTAGTTTATCTCGAGGTTATGCTCGTTCATCCAATTGCAAGTTTTTGTAAGAATGGAATTAAGGGTTTTTTCTATATTTACATTGTCTTGGCATGAGACTAATATGGATATATCGTCGGCGAATAGGACACATGGCCCTTCTATGATTTTAGGTAGGTCATTAATATATATTAAAAATAAAAGGCATCCTATTACGCTTCCTTGAGGGATTGAGGCGTTAATTGTTTTACTATGTGATCGGATTTGTTTAATTTCATTATTTTTATGGTCAAAGTATTCTAGTTCTACTAATTGTTCCCTATTCTTTAGATAGGACGTTAGCCATTCGTGAGCCTTTCCGCGTATACCTATTCCGTATAATTTGTTTAGCAATATCCCAAATTGTACTTTGTCGTAGGCTTTAGTCATATCTAATAATAATCCAACAGCGTATTTCTTGTTATTTATAATGTTAAGTGCTTCTTGGATATACTTGTAGACTGCCAGAGTTGTGGAACGGTTTTTTCGAAAGCCATTCTGGCAGTCATCAAAAATATTATATTTTTCACAAAACGTATAAATACGGTCACACATAGCTTTCTCAAAGATTTTTGAGGCTGAGGGTAAGAGAGCTATGGGACGATAGTTGTTAGGATCTGTTTTCGCTTTTTTTTTGTGGATTGGTTTTATTACAGATATTTTTAATAAATCAGGGAAGATACCTTCTTCAAATGACTGGTTGAGTAGCAGATAAAACGGTAACGTGAGTTCATCTGCACATTGTTTTAGAAGCGTTGGTGGTATTTCGTCAATCCCGTGACTATTTTTATTTTTCAGGTTTTTTATTAATTTGTTTACTTCCCAAGCGTCTATTGGGCCAAGAAACATCGTGTTCTGTGTGGGATTTAGTACAGAGGTGGTACCCGGTGTGCTACCAGAAGAATTGTCGGTGTTATCTCCAATGGTCGCAAAGAAATTATTAAAAATGTTGGCTATTTGTTTAGGTTTGGATATAAGGTCGTTATCTATTTGCAATTTAATATTAGTATGTTCTTTTTTATGTTTTTTGTTTGATCTCTCATTTATGATACTCCACATGGTTTTTACCTTGTTATTAGATTTTTTTATTTTATTTATATATTGCATCTTTTTTGATTCGGTAACCAATTTTTTTAATATTTTTTCATAGTTTTTATAATAATTTGTAATGATAGGATCTTTTGTTTTAAGTGTGAGTATTTTTAACAATCTTTTGTTTGTACAGGAGATTTTAATGCCCGTTGTTAGCCAGTATTTTTTAAATTTGGTTTTTAATTTGACTTTACATATAGGTATACAAAGGTTAAGGATATTTATTAGTGTATCATGAAATGCTTTATAATTCTCATTTATATTTTGGTTTTTAGGTAGTATTTTATTCCAATCGTATTCTTTTAATTTAGACTTAAACTTTAAAATATTCACGTTGTTATATAATCTTTTTTTAACATACAAAGTTGTTTGTGCAGCTAAATGTGGTGTTGGTGTGGTGATGTGTATAATAGTTCCGCTATGGTCTGAAAAACCTAGTTCCTCTACTGTTGTATATATTTGGTTTGTGTTAGTGTTTGTAAATATCAAGTCTAAACATGTTGATGTATTTTGTGTTATTCGTGTGGGTGTTTTTATGTGTTGCGTGAGTTTATATTCTAGCATTAGGCCTAAGAATTGGTTAGTTTTTACATTTTTCTCTAAGATATTTATATTAAAGTCTCCACCTATAATTATGTTAAGTTTATAATACTTATTGTTTATATGATTCAAGATACATTTTACCTGATTAATAAATATTTCTTCCTCTCTTCTATTCCAATACATTGTTACTAATAATATGTTTTCTTTGGGTAACACGATTGCACACACTTCTAAAATATATTCTATGGACATATTCGTTATATCAGTTATCTCTTTAAATTCGATATGGTCTTGCAGGAGGATGCAGACGATGTATTGTATTACCCAATACTAACTGGGTTGTGGAGGTCAGATAGGCAGTTCTCCATAAAAAATACTGGTATTCAGCTGTATCCGGTAAGACTGGAAGCCGACCTCAACATAGTTGGAAAAAAGCTAGGCAGATGATGATGTGGCCAACGAGGTCTCTAAATAATTAAGTAAATAAATAGAGTAGAATAGAGTGTTGGAAACATGTCCTATGAATTCGAAGTTAAAATCCCTTTCAAAGTTATATTTTGATTGTCCCCCTGCGCCTCTATGCAGTCCAATTTGCCCTGTATGACATTTCTTATCCCACTGAGTGGCAATGAGCTATTAAACCGATGACCATATCGGCAAGCGCAAGGTGAGACGCCCTCAGGCTAGGTCTGGATGAGATTTGCTGAATGGCGTGCAATTGGAGAGGCTTTTGTCCAGCAATTTACTGCCGTAGGCTGATAATGGTCCCACGATACACTACTGACATTTAACGAATGCGAGTTAGGCCGAAAAAGTCTTAGAATGTCTCAACACTCAGCTTTTAAAACGCCATCTAGGAGCATTGGAAGTAACTATTGAAATAAGGTTCACGCTTTTAGTTCTCTCACCTGGCAGATAAACGTTCGTGAGCAAAGTTAGTAGTTTCAGTAAAGTACCATAGATGTCGCTCTTGTAAAGTAAAAACAACAACATCATGCCTGTCATCTCCGAAGGGTTAGGCAGGGGTGTATCTAATAGTACCATACACACATTTTGCCAGTTGTATCGTCGTCGTCGTCGTATGACTGTTTAAGCCGTTACGGTTCAGGCTCTGTACGATTAGATGAGCCCTTGCCCGCAGGGATCCTTGCTGTAACATTTCCTTATTATAAAGGGTGTAAATAGACCCTTAACAAAGCCGAAAGGCACTTGTTCTCCCCGTCTTTGCTATATTTTTTTTGTTTCAGACCATACCTGGGAACCTTCTAGTTACGACGATATTGGGGGTCACAGTTCCAACTTTTTTAAGTTGTTTTTTAAATACATGTTTTTAATATATGATTTTTACTTGACATATCTCCACGACCCCCGTACTATTCAATCCATCCATCAGCACAACGCTTTGAGTGCGTTCCATCGAATCCTACCGTAAAACGTGATTTATCACGCAAAAAAAAAGTCGTTTCCCAGCAATAATTTTTGCGTAAAGATTATTTTGATGTACAGAATGCTTGGTTGACGGCTTCGTGAAGGGTCTGTTTACACCCTGTGTAGAAAAAACAAATACCTACAGTGTACACCTCTGTGTAAACCCATAAAAGCTACAAGCGTGACACTATGATTTTTCTACTGCAGCGTCGTGGGTGAAGGACCTGTGCCTCCGAATACAATTCATGCAGGAGTGGGCTGAGCACGGCATACCGAAGGTGTTCTGGATCTCGGGTTTCTACTTCCCACAGGCCTTCCTCACTGGAGCCCTACAGAACTACGCCAGGAAGCATGTCATCGCTATCGATACTATAGGTTATGCGTTTGAGGTACGTTCTCTCCACATGTCATCTTCATCTTCCTGGTCCCATTCTACTTGGGGTCGGCGCAACACGTTATCTTCGTCCATTCTCCCCTGTCAGAGGTCACAGCATCATTTACTCCCTTCTCTTTCATATCATTCCTCACACAATCCATCCATCTTTTTATTGGCCTTCTTCTCTCTCTCTCCATCCATCAACATTCATATCCATCACTTTTTTAGTCACATGCGTTTCATCTCTCCTCATTACATTTCCATACCAAGACAAACGACTTCTTTTCAATTGTTCTGTAACAGGCGCCACTTTTAAAGTACGTAGTTCGTTATACTCATTCCTTTCACTGTCCATTCTTGCCACTGCACACATCTATCACAACATTCTCAGCTCCGCATTTTCTCCACATGTGACTGACTGTTTCTGTTTTCCTCTAGACTGATGAAATTTTCGTTTTTCCTATATCACGTTAAAATTATTATTAAAGTCGACTTCCCCTACATATGCACTTGTAGGACCAGCCCCTGTAGCATGACCACCGTAGACAAGGTTTTCTTTGACGGAAGAATCGACAAAATGACAGATAGTGCAAAGAAATCTGTCATTATGTCGACACAATGTCATTTTGTCGATTCTTCCGTCTAAAAAACCCATTTCTACGGTGGTCATGCTACGCGTGCTGTTGTATAAAAAGGAAGTATTTAAACGTCAAAAATTACATAAAACAGGAATCGGCCAAATTTTTTAAAAAAGAACTTTAAATTTTTGATTTTAAAGTAATTTTTGATCCAGGCAGTATTTGAGAGTAATAAACACATTACAGGACGAATAGCACTGAAGGAGTCTGCCCACTACACCATATCATACTATGACCGTGCTTGGAACTTGTCTCTTTTACCATTTTTCGGAACCCGTCCGCTCGCTGGCGGCCATACATGGACGCACCCATGGTCTCCAGTGAGTGGGAATAGTTATAAGTTGGTATTTTTTAAATTTATTTATTTAACACTTCAAGCACAGAAGTACAGAGGCGGACTTAAATAAAAAAAATAAAAAAAAATTGTTCTCCAAGAGCAGATTCCTTGCCCATTTTGTACAAATAAATTTAAGTTAGAGTAATATCCGCAGGCGCTAGCACAACCTCCCCCCAAGAAGCCGGACGATGGCTGCTGCGTGCGCGGCCTCTACCTGGAGGGCGCACGCTTTAACATGGGCGACTTGTCGCTCGAGGAGAGCAAGCCTAAGGAGCTGTACGTTGGTGCGTATAGCCGATCTATACAACGTGTAAAGTTATTAAAGCACGGACAGGTGCCTTGCTGAGCGAGTCGCCGAAGCGAGCAGCGAAGTAGAAGTGAAGATTTTTCGCATCCGGCCGCACTGCGCGCTTGGCGCCTTACTAGCAAGTAAGCAGACTTTTAAGTCACTAGGCGCTAAACAAGGCAGGTTGCCAATGCGTACGCAGCCTTAGGGTACTCTATGCACAAAATCAAATAAAAAAATTAATTTAAAATTTAAAAAAAACCCCATTGCCACAAAGAAAAGCGAACAAACATTTGAACAGTCAATAAAATGACTGAGCCGGTTTTGATAAAACATGTCTTATTGTAATATACACATCATGCCCTTTCATTTGTTACCCCATCACCACTTTCACCCCAATGTCTAAAATGGCTGAACTGATTTTGATAATACAAGTCTAATTGTAATACACATTTTTCGCTTTCATTTGATACCCCACTTGGGTATATTTGAAAATATTCGATTTTTCATACCCACTTTCATCCCCCATAACTAGTAAATGGCTGCACCGATTTTGATAAAACGTATCTAAAGACTACCGCCAAGAAACTAGCTTTCAAATAAAACAAAACTGCATCCAAATCAGTTCACTCGTTTAAGAGCTACGGTGCCAAAGACAGACATACACACACAAATTGCGGTCAAACTTATAACACCCCTCTTTTTGCGTCGGGGGTTAATAAATCAAAGGTTATTTAAAACGAATAACAGCTATTTCATACATAATCCTACACGGTACAATCAAAATGGATGGAACAGTTGATCTTTACAACAAAAATAAATAAAGAAAGAACATTTATTCACGCTGATCGAAAAATGAGCGTGAAAAAGAACAAACAGTTGAGAGAAATGTGTCACACTTAGACTAAACGGCCATTTCTCAACATAATGCTGTGTCGCCACGCGGGACTACTGCCCAGAGCTGGTTTCCAGCGATAGTCGGCGTTAATATGAAAAAAAAGAAAAATTATATGCATTAAACGTGACGCCTAAAAAAAGCACAAACATACTAGTATAAATGTCAAGATATTAATGGAAGAGTCGTTTTCTTAATTTTAAATAATCCTCCTATAATTTCGTAATATTACGAAAATCTTTTTTAATTATCTTGCGATTTTACACTTTCATCATATACCTAGCCTTTTCCCAACTGTCTCTAGACTTTCAGGCCGTCCAGTAGACTGAACGGCGATCCCTGAATAAAAAAAAACTTAAAATAAAATGAAATGAACTACTGAAAATATGAAATACTGAATTGAAATAAAAAATACTGGTATTATTATTCACTCAATGTGACTACCTATCTTAAGATACCCCTTGGTAAGTCTGACAACGACTCTTACCAAGGGGTATCGTATGCCCCAGTAATAAGCTAGTTGTGGAGGTCAGATAGGCAGTCGCTCCATGTAAAATACTGGTATTCAGCTGCATCCGGTTAGACTGGAAGCCGACCCCAACACAGTTGGGAAAATGATAGGTAGATGATGAAATGCGACTGTCTATCTTATCTCCGTTACCTAGTTAATGGGTGAAATGATACCTCTTGATAACACTGGTTGTCAATATAATGCACGGTGACCCATCCACGGACCGACCCTGGCTAGCGTTGCTTTACCACGATCCCCTCATAAATAGCTAAATTGCTTTTAATGTTACCTACCATTATTTTATTTCACAGAAATGCCGATCGTGTACATGAAGCCGGAGCAGAACCACAAGCTGCTGCAAGGCCTGTACGAGTGTCCCACATACAAGACGTTAGTGCGCGCGGGCACACTGTCCACTACCGGCCACTCCACCAACTACGTCATGACTATCGAACTACCCACACACAAGCCGCAGTCCCACTGGATCAAGAGAGGCGTTGCGCTGTTCTGTGCGCTTGATTATTAGCTCTAGCATGACGCCTGTAAACCCTGAAGTTATAGGCGGTGTTCCTATAGTCCCATGATATGAGGGATGAGCCTATTTGCCATCAATCGGGTATAAATTCAGACTTGTTTCATATTTTTGTTCGTTTTTACACGACAACACAAAAAACCGGTTAAGTGCGAGTTGTATTTACACGTACACAGGGTCCCGTAGCATCAAAAAATGTAATAAAATTGTTTTGATGGCTCATTCATAAATGTTATATTGTATTACATTCAACAGCAAAACTAAATTTTGTTTTTCATAGTATGTTAATGAAAAACAAAGTTACTGCTGCAGTTTGATGAAAAAGTCCCACATCTCAAAAAATAAACATCAAATCTTACTCTAACCAATTTTCTATAAAAGTTTATTTTACGTTCTACAATCCTACGTTTTTTCAGAATTTTCCTCCTCTTAGTTTAGAAATTAGAGGGGGGGGGGCACACATGACTACTTTGGAATTGTCTATCTTTCAAACGATTGACTTTGAGAAAAAAAATGGTTTTAGGAACCTCAAATGTAATTTTTAAAGGCTGACCTATAGACATCCCGCACGTATGGGTTTGATGATTTTTTTTATTTTTGTATAAAATTCGAAACACGTTCACAGAATACATCTACCTACCAAGTTTCAACTGTGTAGCCCGGAACTTATTTCGAAATAAAGTGGCTGTGATGTGACATACAGACGGACAGACAGACAGACATGACGTATCTATAAGGGTTCCGTTTTTTTGCGATTTGGCTACGGAATCCTAAAAAGGCGTTTCGGT
The DNA here is from genome assembly GCA_963576755.1 of Noctua janthina. Lineage (NCBI taxonomy): Eukaryota > Metazoa > Arthropoda > Insecta > Lepidoptera > Noctuidae > Noctua > Noctua janthina. The sequence continues at coordinate 15,481,685 of OY755061.1, forward strand.
TCATGTGTGGATGATTTTTGAAGTGATACGACTGAAATTGACGGACTGCACTGTAAAACTTTGTCACCTTATGTTTCCACAGCTGGTATGGGCCTCTCGACCAGAAGAAAATACACGCATGAACTCTCGCTTTATACTATAACCTCACCAGCTATTGCTGGGATTCAGAATTTCCGCACTAACTGTGGGAATAAGAATGACAAGGACAGACATATACATGTACAAGAATCTTTTGACTAGTGGCCTAATCGGATTTAATATTACCATCTTGTTTTTTTTCAATACAATTCACACATGTTTAGGGGTCGTCCTTTAATCACGTGAGGTTTGAAAAGGGGGGGGGGAGGAACTATGATGGAACATAGAGAGGGGTATGATGGATTCATTAATCTTTTTTGAACCACGCTTTGAAGAATAAACATATAATATTTTTAATTTGAATTTGTGAGCGCAACTAATAGTTGCGCTTCGAGGAATGATTTAGTTGCACTTAGTTGGTTGTGCTTAAAAATAGTTGCGCTTCGAGGAGTACCCCAACACGACGTATCACCAAGGAGGAAGGAGCCTATAAAAACCTCACGTCATTCGAGTGCCAAAAGACCCTTGTTGCTCTGTTAATTTTAAAGTTATGTTGTGACTTTGATAGTTAGTCAAGGCGTATTACTATTATTTCTGGAAGGCTCTGTGTTATCTTTTAATCTATTTTGTAACGAAGTTACGGTTGTTAGTCATTGTAGTTGGTTGTTATTGTAAATTAACTATATTATAATGTATTGTTATGTTCTGTTAATGTTTTTTAATGAATAAATAATGTTAATTTTGTTATTTTTGTTTTATTTATTAGTTTTTGCCTACCACGAATCATCATCTGCCTAGCCTTTTCCCAACTATAATACCGGTATTTTACATGGAGCGGCTTCCACAACCCAGTTAATACCACAGTAATACGATGCCCCTTGGTAAGACTGATTGTCAGACTTTCAGGTCACTGAATACATTTATCGACTGTCAAAGATCCACAAAAAAATACAGCCGGGACTAACAGTTTACAAGTCACGGAGGAAACTCCTTATGTAATAGATGGTCACCAACCTAGGCAAGCGCGGCTTAACCTGAAGTCGGCTTTATTATGCTTCAGCTACTCAAAAACGATTTACAAAAGAGACTACTAATAGGCATAAGGTCACTACAAACTAATTGCACCTAGCTAATTTCTTCGTAACACGATCACAGACAATTCAACTCATTCAAAACTAAAAAAAAATGTAATTAAATAGTCTTACAAGGTAACAATTACCTGCAATCTACTCTCAGAGGGCGTCCGGCACTAGCTTAATACAATTAGTAACTGCGACCTGAAACCAGTCTTGTTCTCGTTTACACGAATACTGGCCGAAATATTATTGCACGCTTGGAATCTGAACCCTCTGCTCTGAAGCAAGAGTTGAAAGTCTGACAGTGTTGCTGGAAACAGGCGTTCTTGTTTTACTTCCTCGTTCTCTTGCACTTTGACTTTTCAAATAGTTTTTATTAGGCAGAACTCTTTGCATTTATAGTTAAATCTAATTTCAACGTGAACAGGAAGTGGACTTTTAGAATCTTGACAAAGAAGTTTAATGTTTTTGTATCGAGCATCGCCTGCCTAAATTCTGCAATTAAAAAACTCCTCATCTCATAGCGCAAGTTTTAGTAATATCGTTTAAGAGATTGCTCACTCCATCAAGTTTGGTTCAGAACCCATTGTGAGCACCCAACTTGTTCTTGACTGGTACGATTTGTAGCTAGTTAAGACCAATGAAAATTTAGGGACGTAATTTCGACCTTTCAGCATAAAATCTTACTGAAGCATATAACGGTTCCTCTTAGTATGCGGGACTGGGTCCATGTTTTTACGACCGTACAGTCTGTTAACAATTTCAACGAATTAATAAAAATGTTTGAAAATCACTGGCTAGCCTTTTCCTAACTAAATTAAGGTCGGCTTCCAACAAGATGCAACTATTTACATATTTCTCAATTTAACCGAACTCCACCTTAATCATGTTTTTCTAAATGCCAAACGGGCACTAAAACTTCGAACAATTCTTCTCTAAACTAACGATGTAAAATCTACATTCTGTAATTAAGGACTTGGTCATTTTAAGGGAAAAGTAGGTAGTACCGTGCTCTCTGACGGTCTGCCACTTTTCTCACTCTTATGCTCTAAATAATAAGGTTGAAAAAAGGTCAACCCTCTGTGGGCTCGGTAGTATCTAGTTAAGGCAACAGATTGTTCGGAACGGTCCGGTTAGGAACGCCACTGTTTGGTCCAAAATTGGGTCGGATACGCCCCTCTTTTACAAAGGACTTTCTCGGCGATTTGTGGCTGCACTTTGACTATGCCCGTCACGACAGCACTCAGCAGCAAATCAAGAGTAACCTTATTGTAAGAGGAATAAAGATTACTATAATTTGTGGCAGACTTGTCAGAGGCAGCATTAAAAACACTATGGAAGGTCTGTATACCATTCTAGTATTTAGTTGTATCAACAGGTCTTTGTGAAAAGTTATGTCCAGGGGGCTTTAACAGTGACACTAATACCGCCGTAGCGCGCAATGTAACAAGCGTAAAACTTTGAGCCTTTGGGTCATCTAGCAAGCAATAGTAAGGAGGTCCTACCACGCACGTAAATACGTCGATTATAAAATTAAAAAATACTCGTTTCACACACGATATTTTCATAATTTTAAGAATTTATACATATCTATGGACGATACTGACTGTGCTTTTTGCAAACAATATTTAACTAAAATGCTATAGGATAATTATATTTTCAATTCAAAAATCAACGTATACGTTACGTTTTTACCTCGCGCTCCTGCTAGGGCCTCTAATGTCGTGGAGTTGATTAAACCTAAGTTATTATTTTCAAAACTAGTATTCGTAAAAAAAACCTGAAAAGGGAGGAAACATAACCTTTTATATCTTGGTAATTGGGATGTTCTTAGCTTAATAAGGTCATCATGTGCCTAGCCTCTTCCCAACTATGTTGGGGTCGGCTTCCAGTCTAACCGGATGCAGCTGAATACTAATATTTTACATGGAGCGACTGCCTATCTGACCTCCACAACCCAAGTAGTATTGGGTAATACGATACCCCTTGGTAAGACTGGTTGTCAGACTTTTTGGGCCACTGACTAGCTAACGACTGTAAAAGATCTACAAATGACAGCCGGGACCAACGGCTTAACGTGCTTTCCGAGGCACGGCGGAAACTCGGTATGTCGGTGTCTCCCATCCTCAGACCAACCTAGGCAAGCACGGCTTAACCTAAAGATCGACTCGAGCGGCTGTTTTTGAAATTACTGATTTAGATCAGTAATTTCTAGTACTAAAAAACACGTACAAGAATATGTTATCATCTGCTTCGATATGTGTCTGTCTACATCCGTTATTTAAAAGTTAGGGTACCTCAACACCCAAGTACTCAAAGCCTTAACAAATGGCAAATAAAAACACCTACACACAAAAAAGCCCGACAAAATAAAAAAAAATGTGAACGAAAACTAATTAAAAGTGAAGTTTCTGAACAAAGTCAATGGGAGCTGACTTTTATTTTTTAATTTCTTATTTGATTCGAAGGCGCCGCCTAATTGCTGAGCGTTCATTGTACGTCTTCTGCAGCCTTACAACTTTTATTATTAAATGCTAATTAATTATTTTTTAAAGAGGGAAATATTTTCTGCGTATTGTTTAGAAAGTATTCGTGGCTAAATGTTCTAAGTATTTTTGAAAAAATGAGGTCTGTGTTTTTGCGGAGCAGTAGGGTTTCAGACTTGTCGAACGGTTCTGTGTCGTAAGTCGAGGGTTCGAACTTCGAACCAAGTCGTCAATTTAATTTCTGTAATTTATTTCAGCATTACAACAATTACACAACATCTTCCTAAAACAGCCAAAAACGGGGACGTGTAAAATCGTTTTTTTTTTTGTTTTAGACCATACCTGGGAGCCTTATAGTTACGGAGATATTGCGCGTCAAAATTTAATTTTTTCACAAGTTTTTTTTTAAGTACCGGTTTTTAATGTTGTAACATAATTTTTTAATACCTCCACGACCCCTGTACCTTTCAATGCACCCATCAGCACAAAGTTTCGAGTGCGTTACATTGAGTCCTACCGCAAAATGAGATTTTTCAACCCGCAAAAAATGTCATTTCCCAGCAATTATTTTTAGCGTAGAGTTACTTAGTTTGATGTACAGAATGCGTGGTTGACGGCTTCGTGGAGGGTCCGTTTACACCTTGTATTTAACCTTGTGAATAGAACAGTTTTCGTATTTTTCAAAATAGGGTACATATGCTACGCCGTAGTTATCGTTCTACGTTGTTTAATCCTACGTAGCACGTAGCTCCTAAGCTTTTATAGCAACAAATTCCTACGCTTTCGTAGGAAATAGTCGCTACGCATGCCATCAGCCTTTGCTCTGCGTGTATATTTTTTAAACCTGTTATTGAAAGAGGCCCTGTGGTGGCGGCCCAGACTTATGAGCAGTGAGTCGTGGGTTCGAACCCAGGCAGGCGCATTACTTTGTGTAATTTATTTCATCACCACTGCTCTCAAAAACGGTGCAGAGAAACATATCGAAACCGGCATGGCCTAGAAGCAAAAATTCGAACGTGACGTCCACCAACCCGCACTGGGCCCGCGTGGGGGATTATAGCCCATTCCATCTCATAGAGAGGAGGCCGGTGTCCCAGCAGTTGGGAACATTATAGGCTGATTATGCTTATGTTATTGAAAAGAATACATAATAATATCACGGCGAACTGTAAAGTTTCGGATAAACCGGTACGGACGGGTTGTGGACCAGCAGTGGACAACGAAAACTGACAGATAGTCTTGACCGTCTATCAGAATCCGGGGTCCAAAGCCGCATCAGCAATATACACGTACCGATTTCACAAGAACAACAACATATTCAAATAAATTCTACGAAACCTTTAGAATAAGTTCAATAGTTTTCTGTATAAAACATATTTCAGATGCAAATGCAGTCAGTAAAAATAAAAACCCTTTCACCTTTGTCGTAGTAGCGAAAAAGTTAAAAATTCACAGTTTTCCGGAACCACTCACTAGAGTTGTAACAAAAAATCAATCTGTTCCAAAAATATCTAGCATGTTGGTCCGTTTGTCGCTTCTCTATGGCTAATTGGCTAGCAATTTGAAAATGGAACGCGATACGAATGTCGATTGCTTGAAAATTCAGGGTTCCGCATGGGTAACGTTATAATTAACCCATGACCCCCCCACTCTGGGCGGAGCGGAAGGGAGTGTCAGACTTGTACTGACTAAAACCCATCCATGTTCCTTCTTTGACCTTTGTGTTCCAGGGCCACGGTATCTCTTGCGTTAACGCCTTTAAACCGTTGATAAACGCTCGTTTTGTTGTCATTAAGGTTTACCCTAGTCTAGTTGTTTTGCCATCAAATATCATGTCACCGCCACTGCGCTGTATAGTAGACCACTACAAAACTACAATACCTCATCATCATCTGCCTAGCCTTTTCCTAAACTACGTTGGGGTCAGCTTCCAGTCTAACCGGATGCAGTTGAGTACCAGTATTTTACATGAAGCGACATTCTATCTGGCTCCACAGCCCAAAGACTGGGTAATACGATACCCCTTGGTAACACTGGATGTCAGTTTTATATTGTTTAATATGAGAATTTATTTAAAAATGTAGATAATATGTGTTAAAACGAATATAGGAAATAAATAATAATTATCGTGACCTGTTGCGATGCCGTGTCGTGGAATTCAGCGACGTGCGTCGTCATCGTTGACATTAGCTGCGCGGTACGGAACCCTACGCGTGTAATTTGACCCTTGCAGTTTAATATTCGCGGCGTATGCAACAATGCTTGTATGATTGGGCCGTCTCTTTTGTGCATCAGGTCACCATGCCCTGTACGAGGTCGTTTGCCGCCTACGCCAATTGCATACTCCCACTTTATTTAAAGTACGTTTATAGGATGTTTTTTTTTGTAATAACGATACGATATTCTGTTCGCGTGTTTTGTTTGTGTGTTCGCATAAGTCGTCAAAATGTAGGAAATAGTTGTTTCTTTTCGCAATTTCAGCATTCCATTCATACTAAAAGTTCTACTAATATTATAAATGCAAAAGTTTGTGAGGATGGATGGATATTTGCTACTCTTTCACGCAAAAACTACTGACTGGATTTGAATGAAATTTGGCACACAGATAGTTTATTACCTGTATTAACACATAGGATACTCTTATCCCGTATGTAAGATTTTCTCACTGATCACGTTTTACCGTAGAACTCAATGTAACGCACCCAAAACATTGTGCTGATGGATGGATTGAATAGTACGGGGGTTGTGGAGGTGTTTAAAGTAAAAATCTTACATTCAAAATATGTAAAAAAAAACTTGTGAAATATTTGGAACTGTGACCCCAATATCTCTGTAACTAGAAGATTCCCAGGGATGGTCTAGAACAAAAAAAAAATTGATTGCAATGACGAGGAGAACAAGTGCCTTTCGGCTTCGTTAAGGGTTACACCCTTTATAAGGAAAGTTCAAAGATAATTAAAATAATGAAATTAATGAGAAAAGGTCAGATCGAAAAGTCGCATCATAAGCATTTTTGTCGAAGTTCTGATAGAGCACAAAGTTACCTTCGTGATTTATTGCTATTCTCTGAATTCGTCTGCATATGTATGTTTTGTTAATATAATTTGTTGTTAATTTAATGTCTTTATAATAATAACTAACACAAAATAAATCGCCTTTATGGGTATGAACCTGCGACCTAACTTGTAACCAGCCGGTATTGTGTTGTTTGTGTTCTTTTTTCAAGTCTAATGTAACCAGCTGGTATAGCTTTTTTGTGTTCTTTTTTCGTGCTGAATGTAACCAGCTGGTATAGTTTTTTTTAGTGTTATTTTTTCATGCTTAATGAAGGCCCTGATAGAGAGCAGCGGCGGCCTAGTGAGAGCAGCGGTGACCCAGTGGTGGCGGCACCGACTTACGAGCAGTAAGTCGTGGGTTCGAACCCAGGCAGGCGCATTACTTTGAGTAATTTACACTTATGCAGTAGTCGGTGCCGAGCCCGCACACCGAGGCGCAGGACTTCACTGAGTAGTGGCACTGATGGGAGAAGAAAAACATCGTAATTTGTTTAATTTATTTCATCACCACTTCTCTCGAAAACGGTGATCGTTCATCGTGAGGAAAACTGGCATGTCCTAGAACCAAAAATTCGAAGAAATGTGACATCTACCAACCTGCACTGAGCTGGCGTGCTGGATTACAGCCCACTCCATTACATAGAGAGAAGACCTGAGGCCCAGCAGTGGGAATGATATAGGCAGATTATGCTATGAAGGACATTTCTATGCTTTTGACCATCCATGGTCAGTCCGGAGATTTCATTTTACAGCGTCGCATCGATCAATCGCGTAGCTTGTAACTGATTATTCCAATTAACTAAGAACATTTTTTTCAAGCAGGGCCAAGTTTTTTCCTGAAGGCTCGTGGCTAAATAATAACAGTCGTACGAATCGATCAAAGGTTAAGCTAGTCTTGCTTAGATCGGTCCGTGGATAGGTGACCATCAATTATATATATATATATATATATATCTCTGTCCCTCCGTGTCTCAGAAAGCACGTTGGTCCCAGCTGTCCTTTGTAAAGATTTTTTGCAGTCGTTACGGGTTAAAGACGGCCCAAGGGAAATAGTTAAATACTTACAGTTTTAATAAATATAATTCTAAACCTTCTAGATCTGTTTGTTATCTCAAGTCATCATTTACCTAGCCTTTTTCCCAACTATGTAGGGGTCGGCTTCCAGTCTAACCGGATGCAGCTGAATACCAGTATTTTACATTGAGCGGCTGCCTATCTGACCTCCACAACCCAGTTGGTACTGGGTAATACGATACCCCTTGGTAAGACTGGTTGTCAGACTTTCTGGCCACTGACTACCTGTAACGACTGTCAAAGATCTAAAAATGCCAGCCGGGACCAACGGCTTAACGTGCTTTCCGAGGCACGGAGGAAATCGGTATGTAATGGGCGGTCACCTATCCACAGACCAACCTAGGCAAACGTGGCTTTACCTTAAGATCGACCCGAGCAGCTGTTATTATTTAGCTACGAGTATTATCTGAAGTAATTTTTACATTTATTTAATGTTAAAATGTTGTATGTGTGTATTACTTATGTACCTACGTTACTCAATATTTTTAGAGATGATAGCTTGCTATCCAGAATGCATCAGACATACGTAAACATCATCATTCGTGAAGGTTCTACAAATGCTAACCATAGTTCTGTAGATAGTTTATTTGCCTACATTTCACCGTTCCTAAGTAGTCTTATTTTCTCAGAAGCAACGGTAAAAGCATCCGTTTTTCTCGTAGGTAATCATAAAAATAGCATTACCTAGTAATGCCGTCTTAACCGCTTAGCCACGACCTACCCGCTCAAGCGAAATGCGACTTGTAACATCTTCTTCGGAAAAACCAATGATAAAATTGGTTAGGGCACGCCACGAGTCAGCGCAATATAACTTGCGATGCGACGATATTCACACGAAGGGAACAAGTGAAACACGGCCTTGTCTCTTTGCGCAAGTAGTATCACCGTTGTTGGTGGTGAACCGTTCACCATTTTAGCATTAACAACACGTTCACCATGAACGTACTTTATTCACGCCCTTGCGACACGCACGTATGACACTTACTTCGTGTCGTGATAACTCGATGCATGTATAGCGGCACTGCAAAAAGTTTCTAAAGCAATATAGTAGTATAAAAAGTAGTACAGCGCCATCTATGCTACAAAGGAAGAACTAACATTAAAAGTCTGAATCGCGTTATTAAAGTTATCCGCGACTTAAGACCGTGGCAAACGCTTCTATAGCTTTTACAAATCAAATTTTACAAAGGAATTAGTACTTAAAAAGGCTTCGTTACAAAGATATTCGTAATTTCATATTTTAATGAAATTTAATTGAGCTATGCAGTAAGAAAGGGTCTCAATTTGGCCTATGTTGCCGCTTAGTGCAATTAAATTATCAAATGCTACTTGCATTTCATTTGCACGTACGAGAGGAACCCGAGAGTAAATAAAAAAAAAAGAATTCGTTAAATTATTTCCGTGGTCTGAACATGTGGTCGAAGTTTATGTATATCGTCCGGAACACGGTATGTAAGAAAACTCACCAAAAACTGTTATGATGTAGCCCATCAGACAGAACACCCGTCTGTTCGGAGTAACTTCTCTTTTTTTATGGAGAATGAAGAACTTTACAGCCTGTTTTTTACACCCCGATACAGCAATTTCGTTCAATGTTTCCAAATCAAAAAAAAAAAACAAATCAAATCAAATCATTTATTTGCAATTAATGTAGGTTAAATTAAATACAGGTAGAGTAGAAAGGTGTGAGCCATGTACATTCTGCCTCGAAATAGGCACGCAAAAATTAAAATAAAAATATTAAAAAAATTGTCAAGAGCATCAAAAATAGAAATTACAAATGTTACAGTTAGAATTATTACAATGATACAATTATACATTGATTAATATTAAAAAAATGTCAAATTAAAATGTCACTTGAAAATTAAATTTATATTAATGTATATTAGGTTCTTAAGTTCAAAATAATATTTATTACACACATTAAAAATTAAAAAGTTTTGTCCATTAAAAAATCATTAATGGAAAAATAACATTTTTCTATTAGGAAGTCTACTAATTTCTTTTTAAAGTTTTTAATTGTATAATTTTTAATTACATCTGGCAATTTATTGTATATATATGGTAGGACCCATACAAATAACACTTTTCCTCAATAATGGTGTGTTACAGGACTCAATGTGTAATAAATTCTTGTATTGATTTCTGATAGGACGTTTTCTAGTTTCTGTCATCGTGGGAAATTGGTTCCTCCGCATTCGTTGTTGGAAGACGCATGTCGTTTTACCGTGTATTTCGCGGCCACAGCGTAAGTCTAGGCAGTGCGTAATGTGTACCACGGTACAAGAAATATTTTATTCAGAATGTAATCTTATAATCCTGGATTACGGCAGATACCTTACGATAGCGTAAGTAATCATGTTTAGTTAAAATGTCAAATATGTAACGTGTTAGGTACATCATTTTTGTATGACCTCTATGAAACCATAATAAAGGCTACTATATCGACCCGCCCCGGCTTCGCACGGGAGGAATATATAGGGTCTAACTATTCATACACGAAATATTTTCAGGGAATCATTTAACGGCTATAACAAAGCAATTTAAAGGGATTTTTTTTTTATCTGAGTAAGTTTTTTTATAAAAAATAAATAATTTAAAATTACTTGACCCACAAAATAAATACTGGCTCCTTATTTTTCAGCATCCATTACGCTAGTTTACTACGTCGTTTTTACCTACTGTCATTGTTAGAATATGGGATTAAAGGTTTTATGCAAAAAGTCTGAAAAAAAATTTGTTGTTTAATAATTTCTTTAAAAAAAACACTCCAATATTTTTTTTTTTCGTTGCTATGGCGACTATACGACTTATAGCAGTTACTCTTAAAATATTTCGTGTATGAAAAGATAGACCTTATATACATATAAACCTTCCTCTTAAATCAGTCTATCTATTGCTGAAAACTGCGCTCAAATCCGTTGCGAAATCTAAAAGATCTAAGCGTACAAACAGCGGGAGCGATTTTGTTTTATACCATGTAAAGAAGATTACCTGAAATATCGTCTTATGCGTTAAGATATATTAAAAAAGAAACGAATAAGGTTGATCAAAAACTAAATTTCAGTATGACAATTGATTTTCTGTTAGGATTTTTTCAGTAGTAGGCCGATGTTTGGAAGTTGGCAGCATGATATATATCCGTGCCGCCCCCATGTCTCGGAAAGCCCGTTAAATTGTTAACCCCCGTGTCCGATTTCTCTCCGGTCGTGTCAGATTGCCGTCTGTTCGGAAAATGAGGGAAACGGAAAAGAGAATGCATTTCTGTTTGCGCACACACTTGTGTACTATAATATTTCAATGGCTAGCTATAGACCGATCGCTTTAATGAGTCCTCGCGAAGGTATAAGGAAAAGTAGGTAGGTAGGTTAAACGGAATATTCTGAAGATTGATCACGTATTGATTCAATTAGTATCGTAATACTTATGATGTGGATTATGACTATTTTAAAGCAAATAACCTGTGGGATATTGTTAGGAATTTGTGGACGCTTAATGTGGCTTTGATGAGGCAAGGCGGAGGACTCATTAAAGCGGTCGGTCTAGTCTTCGCCATGACCAAAACTCAGTCAGGACTATTATTATGGTATACAATACAGGTAGGTTACATATCGTTTAACAAAACTGAAATATTGGTGTATCACACAATAATATAACCGCCTTTTATATGTGGATTGGAAGCGCTGTTTCCTTGGTCTAGTGGTCACAAGCGTGACTTCTCAGCATGAGGTACCGGGTTCGATCCCCAGGTCGGGTAAAGCGGTATTGGGTTTTTCCATCAGGAATTTCTCAGTAGCAGCCACGGAGTCTGGATTTGTCCCCGGTTAATGGCAATAAGATCGCCCCCTATTACATGGGACTAAAACATAACTGGCGAAATGTGAGTGTAGCTACTGAGGCACACCTCTGCTTAACCCTTCAGGGGTTATAGACGTGAAGTTGTGCTACAATACACAAAACGAAAAGCCCCAAAGTTTACCCACATTTTTTTACGGATAGCGTTCATTAGAGATGGAGTGATTTGGGTTGGCGTTATTTCGGGCTGGTGTTATCCAGTGATTTAGGCATACGTTGTCGGGTAAAGAGTCTTAAATGAATGATCATAGAAATCATTATCCCTTTGGTTCCTACCTATTATTGGAATAAAATATAGCTCACAACTTAGGACCCATTAATGGTAATATTTATCCGTGGTGCTAGGCAATTGGGCCTATCCCAGTTGTAAAAGTCCCTTCGTGCCTATTGGCCTTCTTTCATCCTGTCTCCTGCTGATATGGAGGGAAGTGAAAATTATGGTTTTCCTACTCCACCGCTACTTTTCTGATTAATTTCATTGCGGGATCCAAGACAGTTAGATGATTTCTCTGGGATTTCGTCGAGCTTCATTGTCTCGGCGCTTTTCTGGTGGTCGCCACTGTTGATTCTGGCTTACAGGAGTTACAGTGGTTTGGGAATAGTGTGGCGGGCTTGTCTTAATTTAATAAAAAGGGCCCTTTTTTTCATCGTTCTTCAGAAAAGTCAGGTGTGAAGTAGTAGCAGCCAGCGTGCGTGTATGACCAAGTGTATGAAAGGAGTATTTAATATATTTCCTATCTTTGAGTGAGGAAAAGGCGTGAATGAGTTTATGTTTCATGTAGGGACGCCTGTTCATTTCCAGACTTTGATTCTTATTATCGACACCATCGAATATTATAATACTAATATACAGTGTGTTTTTTACACTGTATATTTTTTTTACAAAATCAACGAGTTCGATTCCTGGCTAGGAATATTAGTTTTAAAATCATATGCTAATGTTGTAGTTTTATTTAAAAAAATTCGGATTTGGCTATCCACGCGCACTTGAAAAGTTCATACTGTATAAAAAGCTTTGGACTCATAACTATAGCAAATGTGTTTTGCATTCGCTGTGACAAACGAGACACTTTTACTGCTGACGGGGCATTTTATATGTTTCACACATGCTAATGGATGCTATACTTTTGTGGGATGTGCTTCAAAAATACAGAAAAATAAATTCGACGCTACATAAAATGGTCATCTACAGCTCTCCTACAGGACACAACAGGTATGTCCTGTCCTGTCCAGGTTGACGGCAATAGGCACGCCCCCATTAAATGGGTCTATATCTGACGAAATGTCGGTATTTTAAAAGTACTCCATTATCGAACCCTTCGATGATTGTAAGCGTCATGTTAGTTTATGTTTTAGAATCTTCAATTACCTATTGACGGTTAGGTTGTGTCGCGGCAGACCGAGGAGAAGATGGCGGGACACCTTGGATGGCTTTCTTGTTAATTGGCGAGAAGAGTCGCAACATCGAGAAAAGTGGAAGGAATGGGGGGAGGCCTTTCCCAGGAATAACAACTCAGGCTGACAAAAAAAAATATACCTACCTGAATAAAATACTAGCTTAATTCTAGTTACGGAACTAGACTTTTAAATGTACAAATCATGTACCCATTGGAAGACCTTTTTTGGAATATTTTCGCGAGTATTTATACGATTGAGTTTTATTTATTTATTATTTGAGTTGTTTACAGTCTAACACTACTGGCGTAAGATTGTAAACAACTCAAAGTAATTATTTGCTTAAAAGTAATTATTTAAGATACGATTTTTATTAAGTAGTTAGTAATTGCTTCAAGTTAGAACTGTCAAAAGTTAGAATTCTTAGCTTTGCTTTCTTTGACGGTTCTTACTTCGTTTAAATTCATGTCTATTGAGGTACTGTATAAAAAAAAAAACTAGCATGAAAATAATCACTTTTTCTTTCCTACACATTACTGGTAACACATTTTTTCAAAGAGAAAATGATAACTACCTACTTTTAAAGGGTTTTACCTTAAGTTAATGAAGCCTTAGTACTAAAATGTGATGATCCTAATTATAAATAATTGTAGTACTTTGTTTTACATAATATCCAAATATCAGCTTGAAAATGAGCTTTAAAAAGTTATTTGAATAAATTGCGTTTGACCCTTTGTTTATATAGTCAGGATAGGTGTGTTTGTTTTTATTCTTAATGATTTCCTGCTTTTAATTTTAGACTTAGCTATAACGCAGAGTTATTTGCTGTAAGGTAATCATGCTCAGCCTATACTGTTCCCACGGCTGGGATACAGGCCTCCTCTCTTTGAGTGGGAGCCGGACGTAATCTACTACGCGGACCTACTGCGGGTTGGTGGACGTTACATAACATCACGCCTGTAATCCCCGAAGGGTTAGACACAGGTGTACCTAATTGGTACACCCACATTTCGCCAGTTATGTTTAAGTTCCATGTAATAGGGGGCGAGTCTATTGCCATGAATTCGGGCCGTTCCAGACTCCGTGGCTGCTACTGAGAAATTCTTTATGGAAAACCCAATAACATTTTGCTCGACTCGGGAATTAAACTCTGGATCTCATGCTCAGCAGTCGCGTTTGCGACCACTAGACCAACGAGGCGTTATGTTTTCGGTTTCTTCATGATGTTTTCCTTCATCGTTTAGTGAAGAAATAAATTTAAACAAAATAAAGTGCCTGTCTGAGAAGCTCGTGACTAAATAATAACAGCCGCTCGTTTCGATCTTCAGGTTAGGCCGCGCTTGCCTGAGTTGGTCCGTGGATGGGTGACCACCCATTACATACCGAGTTTTCTTGGTGCCACGGCCGTTATTCGCGGCTGTCAGTTGAAATCTTTGGCAGTCGTTACAGGTATTCAGTGACCCAAGCCAAGTCAGATGCCCACGGGCGGCATAAAAACTCTGACAACAGGTTAGGCACACGTTAAAGAAAGAAACGAGTCGAAAGTCTGACAACCAGTTTTACCAAGGGGTTTCGTATTACCCAGTACTAACTAAGTTGTGGAGGTCAGATAGGCAGTGGCTCCGTATAAAATACTGGTATTCAGCTGCGTCCGGTTAGACTGGAAACCGACCCCAATATAGTTGGGAAAAGGCTAGGCAGATGAATAGAAGATGAAAGTAAAGTTCTTGACTGAATTCGACACTACAACCTACAAATATGTTGCGTAAGTCTAAATTGAGCCATTACTTCTCCGGAAGCATGAATTTTCACTCATGAATTCTATTATACATACCCAGAATTCATATAACTTGACCCTTCCACTGTTCTAGCCGTATGAATTTATTTTAATACCACCATTAAATGCGTACCATATTTAACTGAATTTATTCAAAGGTTTAACTACACTGGGTACCTAGGGTCATAATAATACATGCTGAGGTCTGTTGGCAGCCGATAAAGAGTTATTGGCCATATACATAAGTTGACGACTATTTTGCATTTTGTTATTCATTTATTCATGTTTATTTTTGTGTTTAGTAGACATGTACTTTTTTTTTGACATGATAGTAAATAATCTGAACAAACAGTTGCTATTAGTAACAATACCAACAGAAATACTGGACTCAGCTAAAATTCCTTCAAGAAAAACCTCATATAGGTATGGAAAAAAGAGTGTCCATGGAGTTTCTTGCCCGTTCTTCTCCATAGAGATCTACGTTAGGGAATGGGCAACTACAGTACTTTCACAGTTTTTGTGCCTTGTGACTGGGACTGTAGCTATATTTGACTGTTATCTTTGTTTCGACAATTCAAAAGTGCCTGTAACTGGCCTACTTAAAATAAATGCTTTGATTTTGATTTTGATTGACAAAGGCCCACCGTCCACGATGCTTTTTTTTCAATTCGTAGTCCGTTCACGACACAAAAATGACAAACTCGTAAATAACGCGTTCGTAAGTCGCTTTGTGTACGAACCGCAAAATCATTATTGATATATATATATTGATATTTCGACGGACCGGTTGGCGCAGTAGCTGGGCAATTGACTGCTGCGCTTCGTGTCGCGGGTTCGTTTCCCGCACGGAACAAATATTTGTATGGGCTACAGGCAGTTGTTCCGGGTCTGGCTGTTTGTGTATGTGAGATTAAATGTTTGTAAACGCACCCACGATATAGTAGAAATTCCTAGTAGGGGGAACGTTTTTAAATATATATATTTTATAGTATTTTGATATATAGTTATAATATTTTATATATCTTAGTAATAAATTAAACAATTTGCAATTTAAGATATATACACCTATCACTGTTTGTCTCAGCATCACCCAAATGTTGACTGGCAGAAAACGCCTATGGCATTAAGTCCGCCTCTGTACTTTGTGCTTGAAGTGTTAAATAAATAAATAGAACTTAGCCAGACATTGTCACGGTGCAACGCAACCATTTTGCCATATGAAATACTAGCACTTTGCCCGTGACTTATTCCGTAAAAAGTGTGATAGTTCGGCTAATATTCATGATATAAAAATAATTTGTAGCCTATCGCACTTACAAATAATGTAGCAGTATATCAGTGAAACAAAATTTAGAATTGGATCATTGGTTCCGGTGATTACCCCCAACATACAAACTTACAAACAAATTTTACCTATTTATATATAGAATATGTATATACAAATAGTACTGAGATGGTTGGTTGACCTCGCAACTGCTTTACCACCATTAAGGTAAATAGCACTTTCAGATTATACAGCCGTAGTAGCCCAGTGGTGTGATCGTTGGACTGCCAAGTCAAAGGTCTCGAGTTCGAACCCAAGACATGCACCTCTGATGGTTCGGATTCATATGCGTATTGTATAATTATCACTTGCTTCGGTGAAGGAAAACATCTTGAGGAAACCAAACCAGCATGCCTGAGAAATATTTCTCGACGGCATGTAAAGCCTAGTCAGAAGACCACGGGCGGCCACTAACCACACGAAAAAGGAGAAGAAGGCATCATACTTTGAAAAGTTTTATTTGTCTATGAGGCAGGAAGACTGGAAGTCTCTCTCACTCAGTGTTCATTCACTAAAGATTGTCTAAAGTGTAAAAAAAATGAAGAGTTATTATAAGCTATCAGTTGGTACAGAGCAAGTCCTTAAGGAGTTTTTTTCTCCTGTCATAAACATTATCATACAATTATTGTTTGCCTCGTTGGTAAAGTTGTTGCAAGCGCGACTGCCGAGCATGAGGTGCTGGTTTCGATTCCCAGGTCGGGAAAATTTGTATAGGGTTTTTCCACCAGGAACTTCTCAGTAGCAGCCACGGATTTATGAGCGGTCGATGGCAATCGGTAAAACATAACTGGCTAAATGTGGGTGTATTATTAGGTACACCTCTGCCTAACCCTTCGGGGATTACAGGCGTGAGCTTGTGTTTTGTATTTTTTTGTATGGAGGGATAAATAAATAAACAATCGCAGATGCAATTTCTCTATTATTTGTATAATTTGATTTTAATTTGTATAATCCTTTATGGTTATATTCAAAACAATATTATGAAGTCTTACATATAATTTTGATTACTTAATTTTAATTGTATTACTATTTGTAGAGCTACGATGCATGAGTAGGTAGGTATAGGAAAAAAATATAACTATTTGCAATAAAGGAGGAAGAAGGTTTAACACTGTAATATTTAAATTTGAAAGATAAGTTTATGTGTATTTTTATATTTCAAGAAATATGAAAATATTGAAAGTATTTATGAATTTGAGAGTAGTATTAATAATTCTCCTCCATATTTCAGATTCAAGAATATCTGTTATTAATGCCAGCTACGATGTTTCAAGATATGACATAAAATATTAAAATTAAATAATTTCATTTCAAAGGATCGGTTCTCAAGGAAATTAAAACACGTTTTTACGCTTCATTATTTATTTAACAACATAAATGCGAGTTTAAGTTTATACTATAACTTACTCCGCAATCGTAACTCCACAGTGACTATGATTTACAATGATTTTAATCTTTTACACAAGTAACTACATATTATTTTTAACAATAATTTACAAATAATCAAATTAAAAATGGTTTTAAACCAATAAAATTAACCGTACATAAAATATATATTTAAAATTAAATTAAATATTTAAAAAACATCATAAAATACATTCTCTTTTAAAGTCACCCCTTCTAATACATGTTAAATATTCGAAATGCCTAAAGTATCTGATTTATGCAGTCAAAAATCTTATTATTATTAATTAACTGTTTTTCTTTATGAAAACTTACGTGGAAATGTGACGAAAATATTAAATTAAATTAATAAAACTATGGAAAATGGTGTTAAGTAAAAAACATCTTCGAGATTTCCTTGTGAAAACTGGCTGGATTTTTCACATGAAAATCTTCTTAAGGTTGAGGTAGTCTTAAAATTAAAATTAATTCCTATGTCAAAATAATGATCTAACATAAGCCATGACTAGTAAATAATTCTTTGGTACATGAAAAACAAGTCCCACGCAAATTCTCAAGAGCGATATCACTAACTAACAAAACTATTTAAACGTCAAAATAATTGTCGCTGTCCTCGGGCGAAGCGTCATCGGCCGACCGTTTGCCCAGGCCGAAACTGAACCGATGCATGTCCCTCTCCCTTTTGCCCAAACCGAAGTTGAATTTGCTTGCTAGTCGTTTGCCCAGTCCAAAGTTGTAGCTCCTTGCCCGTTTGCCCAATCCAAAGTTGTACAAAGGTAGTCGTTTACCCAGGCCAAAGTCGTACGCCCTAGCTCGTTTTTCTTCGGAAGTCTCGTCGTCGGCGAAGCGTTTGCCAAGGCCGAAGCTGTAAGGCCGAGCGCGTTTTTCGTAACCTATGGAAAAAAGGATAAATTTTAACACAATGTTGGTGGTAAATTATTAACTTAATTGGTATCCATTCTTAACATCCTTTAATGATGAAGGTAAGCATTTTCTAAAGGTCAACAGAATTTCCGTTTTGAATATTATTATTTTTAGTACCTATTTGAAACGAACAATTGGAACATTCTATTAATGGGAGTGCTCGGAAAGTACTTGTCCGATATTGGAAATGTGGTATTTATTTTTTAAAATGGTTAAGATAAAACCAATATTTTGTTGAGTAATAAAATGTAGTCTTCTGACTTCTGTATGCTAAGACATTATGGTTTCGACTTTAAAAGCATCTAGACAGGTAACATAAAGATGTCCTAGATATATGAGAGAATGCAGTACTAATAAAATTGCTGACGACAAAAGTGCTTTGCGTGCATTTCATTTGTCACGGACAACATACAAAGCCATCAGTTATTATCATCTCGTTATCATCTATTTGTCACCTTTAGCAGCCGATGAGGCGTCTCCATGCTCTGCGGTATCTAACATTACTCGACTCGACATTTGATGTAACTATAGTGCTGCTGTTCTTTTGGTGCGTGGCCATAGGCGAAACTATCGTCGCCATCTTGTTTTTGTTTCAATACAATTTCACAAGTGTGTGTAACAGCGCCTTCCCGACAATGTAATTCAAACGCCAAAATAAACATGATTAAAAAAAAATTGACGTTCAGTGTCCAAAAGTTTTTTACCTGCATCATCATATTGGTCAAAGAACTCGGCTAAGGCAGCTTGGTCCAGGTCGTTGTTCATCATCTGTTGCTGGTCATCATTGGTCTGGTCCTCGTCTACTGAGCGCTTGCCGAGACCGAAGGAGTAGGGCCTGGACCTAGGGAGATAGATATTTTGGGTTAAATTTTACGTAATGCACCACGTGGGCGTACTGAGGATTGGTGGAGTTCACATGTGTTCAATTTTTTGGTCCCAAGACTTATAGGTTCCTTATCATGTTTTAGGTCAGACTGACCAAAAAACCGTCAACTACTGTGCTATATTAAACATGAAGGCGTTTCAAGCTTTTAATTCTTTAAATTCTTCTTTAAGTGTTATTAAACGTAACTGCAAATTCACACTAGTTTTGTGAAACTTGCACTGTCATCGTGGAGCAAGTTTTAGCAAGTTGAATTAAAAATGTTGCCTAAAGACAAAAACAACGCCCTCATTCCATGGAGGACAGCATTTATTATTATATTATAAGCCTATATTGTCCCACTGCAGGGCAAAGGCTTCCCACCCCTGCTTCCACATTTCGCGACAGCATTTACATATTAGATTTTTATTTAGCAAATTATCTAATACCTCTTGCCCAATCCAAAGTTATAAACAGGCAAGCGTTTGTACTCCGACACGTAGCTGTAGGCCCTCTTGCCCAGGCCAAAGTCGTAGTGAGGAGACCTTTTCGCCAGGGGTGCGACGTGGTCGCTATGGAGGTCAGATCCCTCATGCGCCGTGGGGTCATGGGGGTCGGGTTCATTCTGCATCCTCTCGGGAGCGCAGAGCGCTGCTCCAATCACGAGGAAGTAGATCGGTAGAGATGTGTACAACATTCTGGAACAAGAGAGTGTTTTTGAGTCTCATGCAAAGTAGCTTAGATATACGTGGGTTTTTTATTGTAGCCGTAAATACGATTATATGACTTAATATCAAGCCGACGGAAGCCAGAGGTGTAATAGCAACATTGCGCCGAAGTTAAATCGGGTCCAAATCCAGGTTCATCCCGGCTTATACCGCGAAAATGGTAAAAAAACCTAAAATAGAAGAAATATGTCCGTAGAAATCAGAGTATTCGAGAAATTAAGACCTTTAATACTGCAATACATTCATGTTCATCAAGAAACAGTATTTAAAACTTTTACATTATCTACTGGAGTTCAAAATAACTTCACCTGTAAAGGATTAACAAAAATCTTTAATTAAGGAGCTTTCTCGGACATGACTATGTCACTCCTTTGAACCTCATCACCTTACCTAAAAAGCTAAATGATTGAACAAAATTGTTGAAGTTGGCTTGCTTTGAAAAAGTGCACAGTGCCCGAAGAATAAGGTAGATGAACACCATCCATATAGAACACTCACACAATATCGCCAGTTATATTTAAATCATCCCACGTAACAGGACTGAAGATTGTCTGTGGAGTTCATCTAGCAAGAAACACGTGTGTAAAGCTTAACTCCTAGATAAATGCTTCTTGTCCTCGTCATATACAGGGTGTAAACAGACCCTTCACATAGCCGTTAACCAAGCATTCTGTACATCAAACTAACTACTTAACTTTACGCAAAAATTATTGCTGGGAATCGACTTTTTTTTTTTGGGGTGAAAAATCACGTTTTACGGTAGGAATTGATGGAAAGCACTCAAAGCATTGTGCTGATGGATGGATTGTACGGGGGTCGTGGAGCTGTGTAAAGTAAAAATCTTACATTATTTTTTATGTATTTAAAAAAAAACTTGTGAAAAAGTTGGAACTTTGACCCCCAATATCTCTGTAACTAGAAGATTCCCAGGTATGATCTAGAACAAAAAAAAAAATATCGCAAAGACGGGAAGAATAAGTGCCTTTCGGATGTGTTAAGGGTCTATTTACACCCTTTATAGTGCTACATGTCGTAATTAACATGCACATGCTTGCATTTACTTGCATATGCATCTGATTCTAAACTTTACTGACATACTCATAGATTATATTCATTTGCATATTGCTGTAAACTTCTGACATACACACTTGGTGTATTAGCATAAGTCTTCCAAGAATCATGGAGGTGTCTAAGTTAATCTTAAGTCAGAACACACGTATACAGAAGATATGCAAGTAGTTATTTATGTCTCAAGATATAAATATAAATGCTATGGATTTAAATAAGAGCTATACGAATGCTGTTGGGATGATGTTACATTGGTTTGAATTTTATATGATTATGTCTTATTAAATAACATAGACAATATCATGCCTTTAATTCCACATTTCCCCAGTTATGTTTCAGTCCCATGTAATAGGGGGCGAGCCTATTTTGACTTGAATGTGCCCTGGCGGTTAGGAGTATGTCATGCTCACTCAAATGTCTCGCTGATGGTGGCACGTGTGTCGGATCATTTAGTTCCCTTCAAAATGGTCGAGTTGAATGGTGCTGATACATGCGTCATGTTCGTGAACGGGCGCTGTCAGTTGTGACTGGTCATCTCTTATTTGCCACGGCTTATTTGAATTAATTATTTTATTTTTGAATTGTTTTTACTATGGACACTTTTAACGTACACATCTTGCTGCATCGTTCTCACATAATGTACCATCTCAAAATGAATGATGTAACCAAGGTTTTGTTAAAGTATTCTGATTTAAAAGAGTGTCCATGGAGTTTCTTGCCCGTTCTTCTCCATAGAGATCTACGTTAGGGAATGGGCAACTACAGTACTTTCACAGTTTTTGTGCCTTGTGATTGGGACTGTAGCTATATTTTTACTGTTGTCTTTGTTTCGACAATTCAAAAGTGCCTGTAACTGGCCTACTTGAAATAAATGCTTTGATTTTGATTTTTGATTTTATCGCCATCGACATAGGTAGGTAGTACATACATAACATCACGCATGTAATCCCCGAAGCGTTGGGCAGAGGTGTACTTAATAGTACACCCACATTTCGCGTTATGTTTTAAGTCCCTTGTAATAGGGGGTGAGCCTATTGCCATCAACCGGGCACAAATCCAAACTCCGTGGCTGCTACTGAGAAATTTCTGATGGAAAAACCCAATAAATATTTATTGAAATTTCGAAAAATCTTTGTTTTCCTTAATTGTTTCCTACTAACTTTTATCCCAGATTTTCTTACCACGTTTTTCTTTCATGATCTTCAAAACAAACTCTCGGAAATCCTAACTGACCACAGTAACTTTGTGTTGAGTCAACAAAAACAAAAAGAGACGTATAAACCAATTGGTTAACTGGTAACTTGTCCCGTTGTTTATGTGTGACGTTATACAAGTTTATGCAGAAGTGCAACTTTAAATAAAAATCTACAATTTTAAGATTTGTTTTTCGATATAAACTACGTAGTTATTTCCATGGTAGAAGTGGTTCATTAACATGAGTACTATTTAGGTAGGACCCCAGGCATCCAGATTCCGTGGCTGCTACAGAGTAATTATTAAGTGAAAAACCCAATAACATTTTGACCGACTCAGTCGGGTTTTGTTTCAGACCGACCACTAAACCAACGAGACATTTTTGAGGTAATCTAAGTTTATTTATTTATTTAAACTTCATGTACAATAGTGGTACATAGGCGGACTTAATGCCACAAGGCATTCTCTACCAGTCAACCTTTGGCTTAAATAAGAAAACATTGTGATAGGGTACAAAATAAATATATAAAAAATAACTTCCTGCTTTCGAAAATTTATATAGGCACTTATAATGATACTAATACATATAAACAAGTAAAATAAACTAATATATATTTTAACAAATACCAAAATCAAAAAACGTGAAACCCAACAATAATTACCATGACTCGACTTCTAATAGAGAGAGCTATTTATTCTGACTTAAATAGTGGTTACGCACTTTTCTTTTAAAAGTGAATTTGCTTCTCTAAGTTCTCTAATCTATCGAAATAAAAACGGGTAAACGCAAAGAGATTTTACAGTCTAACAGTCATATAACCTCAGCAGTCTCCAAGACAATAAGGGCCTGCGTAGACGAAGGACAATTTTTCCACAAACAATTTGCAACAACCAATGGACGCTAACCAATAGATAAAAAAACAACACAACAACCAATGAACAGGGACGGTCATATCCGCTGACAATCCTCGTCTGCGCAGGCCCTAAAAGCGACGCTTGTACTATTTCACCATTCAAAGTCAAAAATAAGTTATCAATCAATCAAATCATTTATTAACAGTTCATAAAATGCAATTTGTTAGTAATTAGTGTAATTACATACACATTTAAACACTAGTCTTAGTACATAATTATATTTGGAAAATTTGTATAGTTAATAATAATTATGTTGAGTTATATTTCTGCTTTTTTCTCTGTGTCGTAAAGTAGATAATTCAACTAACTGTGGTCTCTTAAGTGGAATGTATCGAGCCTTCCTTCCTCATTCGATCTCTTTCTTTCTTTTCCCTTTTTATTTATTTATAGGTACCCTTAACCGTTATTGCAGTATTGAGAAAAGTGATTTGTTTTAAAGAGAAAATAACTACACCATCACGCCTCTAATTCCTGAGGGGTTAACAGGTGTATTTAATAAGCAGTTATAGCCTAGTGTGGTGTGATCTACGGACAGCGGACTGCCAAGTCATAGGTCTCAAGCTCTGATTTTTCGTATTCATGTGCGTATTGTATAATTTTCACTTGCTTCGGTGAAGCAAAACATCGTGAGGAAACCAGCATGCCTAAGAGATATTTCTCGACGGCATGTAAAGCCAAGTCAGAGCCCATGGGCGGCATGAAAGAAGAAGTTTGTGTATGTAGCATATACAGATTTCGCTAGTTATGTTTATCTCATGTAATAGGGGGCGAGCCTATTGCCATCAACCGGGCACAAATCCAGACTTCGTGACTATTACTGAGATTCCCGCAGATATAATAAACCCAACAACACTAAGCCCGACTTTTGAATCGAACCCCAGACCTGATGATCAACAGTCACGCTTGCGACCACAAGAAAAATGAGGTAGTCGAACAAAAACATTACCCACAGTAACCAACATTTCGCCAGTCAAGTTGTTTGTTTTTTTAATAAGAAGGTTAATTCCTAAAAAAATGCAAAAATTATCTTGTTTTACTAAACGGAACGACTTTTCATAATCAGTACAGCAAAAAAGGGTTAAATCCAATACAACCCACTCATGTGGAAATTATTATTTTAATTCAATCCGAACACAAAACACTTAATAACTAAGTGTCTACAGTGTTACGTAAAGTTAAACAAAAAACATAAACAGGGTCAGGTTTTGTCCTAAAAAAACAATATTTAATAAATTGGGCGCCATCTTTAGCAGATTTCAGCGTGAAAAAAAACCGGGTATAAATGAGGTACGGAAGTTTAGAAGTATCAGGATTACTACTACGTAATTTTATAGGCAGAAAGCCGAAAGCGAAAGGGACATAGATAAAAATGTATTCTATAAGCGATATTGAGATGGGCAAATGAGATTGGGTAGGTCACGTCAGCCGCAAGCACGATGACCGCTGGGCAAAAGGCCCCACACGATGGTTACTGGAAGACGGACGGCACCGCTGAGGCCGGCCCAAGAAGAGGTGGCGGGATAATATGGATGTGTACCGCGAGGGCTGCTTCGAGCTATGGATATTACTGATTGTGCTTGTTGCAAACAATTTAACTTAAATTCTAGAATATTTACGTCACGTTTATACCGCGCGACAATAACTTATTTCATTTCTTCATAATCGCAGTCTCGTGTATCTCATTGGCCACGACGTGGCATCCTGCAACGCTTTTATTAGTCTCACTTCCAAAACTGCGAGCATCTTTCTGAGAACGACTTCATCTGTCGGCGCCTCACATATGCGTGGATAACCGCGGGGAGAGCGCGGGGCTCGGGGTACCGAACCCGGATGCGCGAGCGCTGCTGCGCGCCCTACCACACACTGAGCTTACAGACGTCTGCCACTCCGCGCATTTCTTTGTACGGTCTTCACACTTTGCACTATATGTTAATTGTGGTATTATACCTATATAGACAGTCCACAAGTTTCATTTCACAAAGCGTAACTAGTGGACATCATCACATCTCAAACAATGATTAACATGAACTGTGTTCTAGGAAACTTCTTCTTTACCGTGTTAATATCGAAATAAGTCTTTTAATTGGGGACAGTTTTAGTTAGTTTTAAAAAGTTAAACGTTTAACTGGTCTATTTAAAGTGTAATTTGGTACTTAAATGTCCTCATGTTACAATTTAAAAGTATTTATGTTTCGACGGTTTACGACCTTTACCGATTGTTTGACTTACCAATTGTTAGTTTCGGTCAAAGAGTTTTTAAAGGTATCATTTAGTACTTTCCATAAGCGAAAATATTTATTACTCAGCTAGCTTATGCCCGCGTGGAGTTCTTATAATTGTCCCAAGGGATCATTCAACCGGGATAAAAGTATCCTATGTATTAATCCGGGTTATAAACTATCTGTATGCTAAATTTCATCCAAATCCGTTCAGCAGTTTTTGCGTGAAAGAGTAACAAACTCCATCATACATCCATCTTCACAAACTTTCGCATTTATAATATTAGTAAGATTACCAATTAGTTATTACTCAATTACCAATTAGCCGGAATAATTAGGCTATGTCCTGGAATACTATCTATGAGGGTCCCTCTAGAATCCTCGGGTAAAGTTGTGTACAATAGCTAATATTATTAAAATAATAGAAAATAGATTAATACAAATTTATGCGTATAGTAATAATCCAAATACAACTACCACTATAAATCAATATTAAACTCCTTAAGGTCCGAACACTCGCTGCTTGGTTGCTCCATATTCACCAATAAGGCTGGCCTTCTACTATGAGCGGACCGGGGGGATATAAGTTTCGATGTTTTAGTAAATCCTTACTCCTTAGTATAAAACAAAGTCGCTTCCCGCTGTCTGTCCCTATTTATGATCAGATCTTTAAAACTACGCAACGGATTTTGATGCGTTTTTTTTAATAGATAGAATGATTCAAGAGAAAGGTTTATATGTAAATATTGTACCCGTGCAAAGCCGGGGCGGGTCGCTAGTAATATTATACATTTGAAAGTAGTTGTTTGTTTGTTTGTTACCTTTTCACGCCTAAAACCACTGAACCGATCATCCTGAAATTATGCATATACGTTGCGAGGTGTACAGAAACGGTCATAGGGTACCTTTTATCCCGAAAAAAGTACTGTACCCGAGGAAAATACAACAATAACGTTCTTACGATAATAGATGGCGCCACGTGTCTTTCGAATCATGATTGAATTATATTATTACAAGCAGAGTACAACCCGAATTGATTGTCTAATTCTAAATTAACGCGAACGAACACCGAGTCAATTATATATACATATAGGCGGTAATTCCATGTAATATACTATTATTCACTTGCATCCGGCTAGACTGGGAGTCGACCCCAAGATCATTCACTGTTATTAGTCTTGTGACTGGGACTGTGGCTTCATCTATTTGTTATTGGCAATACCAGTATTTTACATGGAGCAACTGCCTATCTGAGCTTCACAACCCAGTTAGTACCGAGTAATACTATACCTACTCCTTGGTAAGGCTGGTTGTCAGACTTTCGGGCCGCTGACTACCTGTAACGACTGTCAAAGATCTACAAATGACAGCCGTGATCAAAAGCTTAACGTGCTATTCCCGGCACGGAGGAAACTCAGTATGTAATGTGTGGTCACCCATCCACGGACCGACCTAGGCAAGCACTGCTTAACTTTGAAGTACGAACCGAGCGGCTGTTATTATTTAGCCACGAGCTCCTCTATTTCAATTACACTTTGGATAAAATTATTGTGGCTTTACGCGTTGACTTTGTTTTGCTCTCTCAATGTTGCTATTCAAGTAGGATCCTTATGTACAGTCACGAGTACAAATATGTAAACACTTAACAACTTTAAAAAGTGTTTTTGTCCTACTGTTCTGATTAAAATGTCATGTTGTTACGAACATAGTATTATGGAACTCATAATCTTATGAAAAAGATCCTATATTCAAGTTACAATCGTAATTACTCGTGAAAATTGCTTTTAAATTCAGGAAATTGTATACATATTCGTGCTCGTGATTGTACCCCGCTCCGCTTTCAGTGAGACCTAGCTTTCCCGCCTTTGTCCAGTTCGACTAAGTTCCAATTAGTCGACTGACGACTTTAGAACTTGATTAGTATGTATTAAGTTTATGAATCAAACTACACCGAACTTCTGTTTATTTCGGAGACGGTGAAATTACGTGTTTCTGGGTATAGCTGTCTTTTGTCGTCTGTACATAGGTAGTAATTTAATTTATAATTGAATTTGGTCTCCAAAACATCGTCCTAGTTGATCTAAGCAAACTTCACGTGATGTTTAAGAGACGTTATCCATAAAACTTTGTAAATAATTGTCGAGATAGAAAGAAATAAAGCCAGTTCTGTTTTAAGTCCCATGTAATAGGGGGCGAGCCCAGGACCTCATGCTCAGCAGTCTCGATTGCCAAAAAACCAACGAGGTAAATTGCTATAGTTTGGCTGCCCATTTTCATCTTAGTGAATGCACATAAACAACATGGATTGAATTGGAGGGTTGAAGTTCCAACAGAGAAGTTAAATTTAAAAAAAAAATAGGTGTCGCCTAATGTTTGTGAAAACGAGAATAAGTGTTATAAAATGTTCTCCGTATGCAAAAACAGTGAATATTTTTCGTTTCTTTACTTAAAACATGTTTATTTTTAAAGTTCAATATTAATATCTCTTGGGGTACTACGGTAGACAAAAAAACCTCAACATCACCTGCACGGCAAGAAACCAATGACCCAATGAGACCCTAATGACTGACACATGACAGACAAACCATTCATCTTGTCAGACGAGGTACAGATAAACACAGGGGGCCAGCCTATTACCATTAACTGGATACAAATTCAGACTAAGAGCCACCACTAGAATTTACAAAAATAAAATTTAATTCAGAGGCCCCAGCACGAGCGCGCGGTGTAAACGTAACGTAAATACGTCGACATTAAAAATTAAAAATACTCTTTACATATTCAATACTAGCGGCCCGCCCCGGCTTCGCACGAGTGCAATATATACAAATAAACCTTCCTCTTGAATCACTCTATCTATTAAAAAAAAAACCGCATCAAAATCCGTTGCGTAGATTTAAAGATCTAAGCATACGTAGGGACTGGCAAAGGGAAGCGACTTTGTTTTATACTATGTAGTGATTTTCATAAATTTTAAGAATTTATTCATATCTCTAGATGATACTGATTGTGCTTGTTGCAGACTTTAACTAAAATGCTATAGGATTATTGTGTTTTCGATTCAAAACACGACGTATTTACGTTAACACCGGGCCCTCGTGCTAGAGCCCCAGTGGAGGTCCCATTGGTTATCCTTCAGGTAGGGAAACCTAATAAGTGAACACAGAAATTGGTCTCTAACTGCTAAAATAACACTTAGCCTTTCAGTAACTAAAATACTAAACTACTTAAAATCTTCACTAAATAACCACTGAAAGATACCAAACCGTAGCTAATTTCATTAGTAGCATTAAAAATTCCTTTTACAAGCAAACGAGAAAATTTGCAGCATCCTGTAAGCCAGGCTACCGTTGGTGGATTAAAAGGGATTAGCACTTATTACCAAACTTTGTAGTCAAAATGTTACACGGTTCAAACCTCGCCACCGTCTATAGCGGCGCATTTACATTAGGAAAGTTACTAGCTTTGATAGGAAAGTTGACTCGTGTAATCGGTACGTCACCTTGTCAGTGGAATCACCTTGTCAATGATAATTGGATAAGTCCGTGCAAATTAATTTGAATTCCGAGTTTTGAATATGGTTCGCGAAAATCGCCTGTTATTGCATTTCTTATGTTATGAATTCGGAGCATGTCGAATTATGGAGCCGGTCTAGAGTGTCTACCTATCATGAGAAAAAAACTTGAGTTTATGTGTGTATGTCTCATACAAAAACTATTTGAATATCTGTGATCTCGTATGACATTTATAATTTTATGCGATATTTCGTTTATCTCTTGAGTGCACACATAAATGCGATAATCGAGTCTTGCTTACGGAACTCACTTGGGCACTATGGTTTCTCGTCAAGCGGGAAACTCCCTTCGTGTAAATGAGTCTTTAATGCTACTCCGTAACCTAACCAATACCTTTGACCTTAAACTCACTCTTATTTCGAAGTGTTAATGTCTGTAATCCCATGGCAAAGCTCAAGTCATTCTGGTGGTTCGTATCAAAAGGAATGCATGGCTCGTTTAAAATTCAATCGTATGGTTTCGCAAACAAACCGGGCTATTCCCGGAACTTTTATTGGAATACTGTCTCTGAGAAGCTGGTGACGTCAGAATATTGTACTTTTTAAATTATGTGGATAGTTTTGTTTACAGATTTGCCAGTTTCTTTTTACTTCTGATTTCTTAGCTCCGGTTAACGTTTGAAGAAGAAAATAACACACATTTTTTTAATACGTTTCTGGCGAAATGTGGATGTATAGTACTACCTGCTATAGATATGTAGCGACAATAAATAGTCAGTGTTAGTTTAAAGTGAATCTGCACGCCGTGTGTTCTGAAAATCGATTCATATTCATATTCATATTCATTCATATCTTTATTTGCATTCGATAATGTGTGAATATCTTACAATGGGCTTAAAGCTAAGGTACAATTACCCTGTAGGGCACAGCAAAAAGTATAAAATTTATGTAAGAAATAAAATTAAAACTAACTCAATTTACAATTTTAAAACATGTGCTTAATATTAATTAACTAAATTATAACATTAATTTTATTGAGATCTGTTATAAACTTTTAACATAATAATTATTTGGTAAGATTACATTAAATCTAAATTTACTTGTGGCTGTCAATCCGTACTTTACAAATTATCCTGTTTTAGTTTATGTCATTTGTACCCCCATAAATAAAGGAAGCGACGGGGTAATTGAACTAAAAGTCTTTTAAACTTATACTGTCGGGATACCTTCCACTTACGGGATATCTTCTGTGTCTTACTTTATCGGGAGCTCAAAATAATGAACAATCACGGAAGATATCCCGTAAATGACAGTATAGGTTCAGTTGTAAACCGTGAAAGCTTAAAACAGTGTTTCTTTTCATCGAAACTGACACGCTTCACACTACATTTGCCCGTTAAAACTTCAGACCTAACCTAGCCTAACCTTTCGAGGTTACACAGGCGTGATGTTTGCTATGGCAGAAGGGACAGGAATCTATCATCTCTAGCAGTACATGTGTGGTCGCATTTTCGTCTAAACTTTTTGACTTGATACGATTTTCCTATTATTTAATGAATTTGTCCCGGAAGGGTATAAAAAATTGCGATGTTTATTAGGTCGTAAAAACCGGGTCGCTAGTTTCTATTATTTTCTGCGGAGATTTTTTTCTTTGCGTTAAAATACTTGAAGTAACTATTTCCCGATAATATTTTTGTTTTAGATGTTGGGCAGTTGGGCTATATTCTGCAGATGTGGTCGGAAAAATATATTTTATGCACAGTTGTATATAAGTTAGTTGAAGTATGGATTTGTGCCCGGTCGATGGCAATAGGCTGGGACTTGGGTGTACTATTAGGTACACCTCTGCCTAACCCGGCGTGATGTTATGTTATATTAGTAAGTCCTTGAGTTTTAAAATGTCGGTAATCAAAACTTTATTTAAAAAATACACTGTGCCTTTTTAGTCGTCTTACCACGGCAGGCCACTTCATATATCCAATGAATATTAAACATTCATAACAAAATAGGTATTTTTGAGATTTTAATAATTTAAAAATAAAATTTTTATTCAATATTATGACGTATGACGTAGTTAAAACACCCTGTTGCGGGCTATGATGTACTGGACTGGAACGCTGGGTAGGTGTGTTCTCCCGTTTCACATGTAAACATCATTAACAGAATGTTTAATAATTTTATTCTAATGTGTTATTTATCTATCTTTGTACCTATTATGGTAGGTAAAAAATATCGCGCCTGGAGCTATTTTTTTTTTTTTTTTTTCTATTTTATTTTATTTTTTTTTTTTTTTTTTTTTTTTTGGTACGAGTGGACCACGACGACTACCAAAAGTTGTTGTAAGACGACTAAAATGTCACGGTGTATACGTGTCGAATTGAAAACCTCCTCCTTTTGCTATCGTCGGTTAAAAATCTATTCATTTTTACTTTACTCAAAAGACCTGAAAGTGAAACTTAAAACCAGTTAACTTAATGAACTTTTTAAATAAAGTTCTAATACTTAAAACCGTTTAGTTTTATTGAAATGAAAAGTGAGATTTGTCGAGCGTTATTATTAATGTCAAGTTCATTGAATAGGGGTGTTAAAGTTTCAGTCAAACTACAGCCAAATTGGATTTGTGATATGGACTTAACGCTTGTTATTTTAAACGGGTTCAGTAGAATGGATGGTGTAAGACATCATAATTATGATATGTATGTAAAGGGACATTCTAAAAATATATTATCACTAGCTTATGCCCGCGGCTTCGCCCGTGTGGAATTCGGGATCTTACTTCTGGGATTATAAGTAATTTATGCATGTACTATACCAGACCATAATCTATCTCTGTGTGCGACCCAGAGAATATTCGACCCAGAGAATATTAAGCTTCACAGAAAATTCAACATCCCATTTTAATCTCTTAGGGGTGGAATTTCGAAAAACCCTTTCTTAGTGGATACTTACTCTTCACAAAGACACACCCTCCAAATTTCAAGTCTCTAGGGCCAGCGGTT
The DNA here is from genome assembly GCA_963576755.1 of Noctua janthina. Classification (NCBI taxonomy): domain Eukaryota; kingdom Metazoa; phylum Arthropoda; class Insecta; order Lepidoptera; family Noctuidae; genus Noctua; species Noctua janthina. Next base: position 15,513,633 of record OY755061.1, read on the forward strand.
TGGGCTGTGCGTTGATATATCAGTCAGACTGGACATTGAATTTTAAATTGGGGGATTATTTTGGAAAAACTGTGATACACGTATCTCATAATTTTAACCGAAGAGTATGTATACAAATTTTCAAGTCAATCGACTCCGAGAATAAAAAGTTTCACAGAAAATTCAACACCCCGTTTCACCCTCTTACGTGTGGAATTTCAAAAAACCCTTTCTTAGTGGATTCCTACTCTCCAAATTTCATGTCTCTAGGACCAGCGGTTTTGGCTGTGCGTTGATATATCACTCAGTCAGTCAGTCACTCATTCAGTCAGTCAGGACTTTGAATTTTATATGTATAGATTTCCCACACAATCCATCCATCTTTTCTTTGGTCTTTCTTTCCTCTCCGGCCATCAATATTTGAAGCCAAGTCAGAGGCCCATGGGCGGCATAAAACTCTGACACCAGGTTAGGCGCTAACCACACGATAAAGAAAGAATTGGCCTCGTTGATCTAGTGGTCAGGAAGTGCTGGGTTCGATTCCCAGTTCAGGCAAAGTGTTATTGGGTTTTTTCCACCAGGAATTTCTTAGTAGCAGCCACTCGCCATTTGACATGGGACTTAAACCTAACTGGCGAAATGTGGGTGTACCATTAGGTACACCTCGGCATAACCCTTCTAGGACTACAGGCGTGATGTTACGTTTATTTTATTTGTAATTGTATTCATACTTTAAGGAACTAACATAATCCTGGTGTTTTTCGTAAATTTATTTTTTCAGTTAGGATCTTCCTTGGGTCTGTTAGATAAGTTATTTACCTCATTGGCAGAGCAAAAGGTCCAAATGTTCAACTTTAAATTCAACCTTGCATCTTGTATGTAGCTCTCTTACTAGTGTGACTTGAGGCCCTAAGCAGCACTACATATACTCTACGCAAAAAATGTTGCTGGAAAAAGACTTTTTTTTTTGGTAAAAAATCACGTTTTACGGTCGGACTCAATGTTACACACTCAAAATATTGTGCTGATGGATGCATTAAATAGTACGGGGGTCGTGAAGGTGTTTAAAGTAAGTGTATTTAAATGCTTTTAGAGATTACATTTTTTTTGCTAAAGATAATAAGTTTAACAATAGGGTTTCTAAAATATTACCGAAAACCATTCCATCCCATTCGTCAAGGTGACACTGATGTATTGATGGAGGCTTCACAGTACCTGGCCAGCTTTGTTTTTCTTTTTATAAACACTGAAATTTCAGTATACAATGTGTCTTTTTAGTCGTCTTACAAAGGGGCTTAAAAAGACAAAATGACAGGGTTTTGAGAGGACATTGATTCCAGCTTTTATATAAACTGACTATTTCATGCCCAACAAAACAGTATTTCTATCTCTATAACTCTTCAATAGTCTTGTGTCCACAATAGTGTTCAGAAACAAACTGGCTACAGTAGCTCACTGCACATTGTTTCAAGACCGACAAAGTTTTACTTCATTTAAAGGAATGTTCGCACTGAAGTGGAACGAACTAACGTGATGGTGTTTTAACACCTTTATATTTGTAAGGCTTTTACTGGAACTTTTTGTTGTGAAGCTTGACGGCCTATTTGCAAAAATAAACTTACTACTCTCAAATATATAAGAGAATGAGTGAAAGGCGACTAACAAGGCAGATGTGAGTAGTACCACCGGGAAGGACGCTCTAGAAGGAGATACACTGGCCTTATTGATGAGGTTCTTCAGAAGGATCAGGTGCGTAGTATTCGCAACCGGCGTGCGTGTATGATCAGATGTGTGAACGTGGACGAGTCGAATGAAGTATGTAAGGATCGTAGCAGGTGGCGTTCTGTGGTGTCTGCCTACCCCATGGGAAAAAGGCATGAGTTTATGTATGTTTGTATGTACTACACATTTATTATACATATTCTATTTAAGTACCTTTTCACCACTACCATTGACACAACACATAAAACTGTTTTACATCCGTGACCTCTCTAATCCAGGTCCAGTTGAAAACCAGCGTCAGGCACTGGTTGCCCGGCATTTTGCTGAACTGGTCCTATTTGGCGCAGCTATGAGGCACACCGTGTTACCTACATTTTTTTTTTGTTTTGTTTAGTTTTAAGTTCTTTTTTTTCTTGTATTATTTTTGTTTTATATTGTGTGCACTTGTGGCATGTGCCAAATAAATGTATTTTCTTCTTTCTTTCTTACTCTCAAATACGCAAAACATACTTTTAATGCGAATCGAGGCGGATTTTATGATCGAACTAACCGTGTAACGTAGCCTTAAAACATAAAAATAAAATAAATGACAATCTGTCTCCTACAAACAAGAATATAAATCTTTGACGTCACTTCTTCACAGCGATCGTAACAAAACTCAGTCTCAATCGCTTCAAAGCGCTTTAAGCGGACATCACAGCTTTTAAACGGTCATTTAATCTCCATTCACTGTACTTTAAAAGCCTGTTATAGGTTAACTGCTAATAGAATATTAAGTGTCATGGCGACCGTCAAACCATAATTGTCTTTTTTAGGGTTCCGTAGCCAAAGGATGCTTCGCAGACGACGTCCGTCCATTTGTCTGGTGGATTGTCATTAGATTGCATCTTTTGAACTGCAATAGCTAGCCATTTAAGTAATTATTACCTCTAATAACAATGACATATAATAAGTAGTAGTGCTTCATCTACACTAATATTATAAAGCTGAAGAATTTGTTTGGTTGAACGCGCTAATCTCAGGAACTACTGGTTTACATTATTTTAGTGCTGGATAGACCATTTATCAAGGAATGCTATAGGCTATATAACATGAGAGGAGGAGCTCGTGGCTAAATAATAACAGCCGCTCGAGTCGATCTTTAGGTTAAACCGTGCTTGCCTAGGTTGGTCTGTAGATGGGTGACCGCCCATTACATACCGAGTTTCCTCCGTGCCTCGGAAAGCACGTTAAGCCGTTGGTCCCGGCTGTCATTTGTAGATCTTTGACAGTCGTTAGGCAGTCAGTGGCCAAAAAAGTCTGACAACCAGTCTTACCAAGGGATATCGTATTACCCAGTACTAACTGGGTTGTGGAGGTCAGATAGGCAGTCGCTCCATGTAAAATACTGGTATTTAGCTGCATCCGGTTAGACTGGAAGCCGACCCCAATATAGTTGGGAAAAGGCTAGGCAGATGATGATGCTATAGACCATATAACATCACGCTATAACCAATATATAGTTATAGCGTATGGTTATGGTTATAGGATGGTTATATCCTATGAAGAATGATTAAGAAACGGGGAATATATTATTTTAAAAATAATTTTACATGGACGAAGGTCGCGGGCAATAGCTAGTAATAAATAAAGGTTAAAGCTTGTAGTAATTCCAAATCAATCCTCATAAAATCATTTTTTCAATGTTTTATTTAACAGGCATGTGCTACGGAACTCTTGCGCGAATTCGACTCGCACTTGACCAGTTTATATTTTATCTAGATAAGTAAAAAAATATTGCTCTTTGTCCACGAGTTTGTTTTTAATTAAAATTCAAAAGGTATGGTAGGCTTATGTGAGGTGTAAATAAAATATTTACCTAATTTTTAAGTCATAAAGGTTACAATAATTTTAACTTCTGTAAAAAAAGGTCAAAAATTCCTAAATGCTTCCCTATGTTTATGTATGTTTAAATATAATGTGTGAAAAATTTACACATAGCGACCTTTTAAAAAATTACCAAACTGCTTCAAAAGGCTTCAACAAGTCGTGTTTGTGTAATTTTTTCCAGAATTAAAGAATTTTCGAAGCGAAAATAAGTACCTGTGTTTTGAAAAAAATACAAACAACGAGGCATTCAAGTTAAAAGTTACATTCTATTAAAAAAGTTAAATCTGGGTTTCTAAAGCATATTTATACAAAAAACCGCCAAAGAGATAAAACAATTTTAATTTCAGCTATCAGAGTGGAGTCGGAGGAGCTCATCAGAGTGGAGTCGGAGGAGCTCATAATAACAGATCGATCTTTAGGTTCAGCCGTGCATGCCCAGGTTGGTCTGTGGATGGGTGACCACCCATTACATACCACGTTTCCTCCGTTCCTCGGAAAGCACGTTAAGTCGTTGGTCCCGGCTGTCATTTGTAGATATTTGTCAGTCGTTACAGGTAGTCAGTGGCCCAAAAAGTCTGACAACCAGTCTTACCAATGGGTATCGTATTATCTAGTACTAACTGGGTTTTGGAGGTCAGATAGGCATTCGCTCCATGTAAAATACTGGTATTCAGCTGCATCCGGTTAGACTTTAAGCCGGTCCCAACATAGTTGGGAAAAGGCTAGGCAGATGAGATGATGATGTCAGAGTGGAGTCGGGAAAATAGGAACCACCTACTTTACCGGTACAAAAAAATTAGGTGTTAATATACTAAAATGCACTTATTTAAAACACAGACTATATCTATAAGTTACAAAATAATTTTAGAACTTAAAATAGCTGTCCTAAGGTTTTGTTGTGTAAACAATTTAAATTAATTCAGAACATACAATGGAGAACGTCCTAGTTTGCATATTATGCTTGATAATAAAATGTTACCACTATTTCCGTTGTGTAAATAGTTTTTTTGTTGAACAACTTGTTTATGAGGTAGTTGTGTTTTATTTTGTAGGAAAGATGGCGAAATTGACTTCGTTTTTTAAGAGTGTTTACGACTTACGACATTTCATACAAACTTTCAAGTCCTTTTTGTTTTCGAAATGACTGAACCGATTTTAATGAAACTTCATACGCATAAGCAGAATACATATTTAAGTCTAAAACGTTTTCGGAGAACATTTTCGAAATGTCTTTTTAAACAAAACAAGATAATTGGAAATTTCTTTTTCTATGGAAAATCTAAAATCGGTCTAATTTAGCTGTAACACTATTTTTCAAAAATTTTCTCTGATAACTTTTTAGTCATATGTATTCTGCTTATGCGTATGAGGTTTCATCAGTCATTTCGAAAAACAAACGATTTCGAAAGTTTGTATTAAATGCCGTAAGTCGTAAACGCTCTTAAACTGTTACGGCTACGCAAGCCGATTATTCATTTCCAAGCAACCTGATAACTTTACAATTTAGTATTAAATACCAAAAACTAAGCATGATATCAATTTATCTCCACTAGCCAGAGAAAAAAAAATGGTATGGAACTTATTAAACTCAAACTCAAACCAATTATTTCAATTAGAACCTTATGAATCTGGAATGTTTCATATTTTAACACCACTTTGGGCATTCAAAGTTGTGCTGAAGATGCCGTCTGTGAATGGACTTTAACTTTGATAGTTTATATCTCGGAAACGTGACACTTTAGAACATTTTGCCTTAAACAAAACTTATTTGTATTGATACCGACTATCGATTAATATGGCGTTATGCGTGGCCGCAACTTTGAAAAACATTAAAATGGCGGAAGTTAAGCCGGCCAGGCTTCATACAAATTCTTCCAAGCCTTTTGACAGTTTGTGGTAACTTGATGCGCTGGCGACTGTACTTAGTATTTGTTGGCTTTTATTCAAACTAATATTAAAAATACGAAAGTAACTTTGTCAGTCTGTTTTTTATCTATTCAGGCTTAAACTTCTGTACGAATTTCTATAAAAATTTGGCACACAAGTAAACCACGATCCGGGATAAACAGTGGCATATTATAATACTGTTTATTCCGGTAATAGAGCGTCCCCGTGGGATAAAATCGCGGACGCCGCGGGCAAAGCTAAATAGAATAAACGACCAAGCAACTTACGGTCATAATAAAGTCCTACTGATAAAATTATGAATGCGAAAGTTTGTGAGGATGTATGGATGGATGTTTGTTACTCTTTCACACAAAAACTACTGACCGGATTTGGATGAAATTTATGACACAGATAGTTTATTATCTGGATTAACACATACTTTATATCCCGGTAGTACGGTCCCGTGGGACATAACCGAACTCCACGCGGGCTAGTGTAGCATAATGGTAAAGGTGTAGTAGTTCATCTTATTTAAGTTTCAAAATACAATAGCAGAACAGCTTACACCAGTCTACTTTAAAAACGATAAATCATCGAAACAGGTTTACTCAACATTTTAAACCAACAAAATAACTTTAAAACGTTTCAGAACATCAGGGTTTTAACAAGTTAAGTCCACAATGTCGCTTTTATCGCTAAAATCTACTTGAGACATGTTTTATCTGTGATCTTGCTCCGACGAGACTCGAGACCAGGTGAATTGGCTGTGTATCGGAAAATGCCGTGCATAAGAAAAAAAAAAGAAAATAGTTTCATGTAATCAGAAAAATAGCTGCTTTTAGAAAGAAAGAAAGACGTTATTGTTTTTCTCGAGCTATCGTAAAGACTGAAAGAGTTGTTATTTATAATAGACTGGCTTTTACCTGGGGCTATAAAAAGCTGATAACTATAGGTACCTACTTCTTTCTTTATTGTGTGGTTAGTGCCTAACCTGGTGTCAGATTTGTCTTACCACCCACCCCTCTGATTTGGCTTTACATGCCGTCCAGACGTATCTCTCAGACACTTTGGTTTCCTCACGATGTTTTTCATCACCGAAGCGAGTGATAATTAAATAATACGCACATGAATCCGAAAAATCGAAGGTGCGTGTCTTGGGTTCGACTTGACACTTGTGACTTAGCAGTCCGACGGTCACACCATTAGACTATCACTGCTTACCAGTAGCAAAGGGCGTCAATTTTTGTAAGAGGTAATCCGGAGTACATATCCTTAACGTGATTTATTATTTCTCTTATCTAATACATTTTTAAATATTTTTACAAAGAAAAGTAAACAAAACATTTGAAAATATAAAAAATAGATGGCCCATCGGCATCAGGAACAAGGTCCAGGTTGCCGGTGGTCAGGGCTCCAGAGAGAGGAACCGCCTCACTATGCGTGCCGTGTCCAGGAGTACTGCTTTCTGAATCAAGCCCTTGACCCAGCCGCGCAATGAGAGCCTCCTAAGGTGTTGGTCGAGGCTCTCTGCTATTAGTCCATTAACCGTAACGACTATCGGTACAATGATTGCAGAGTCCACGTCCCACATGTCGACAACCTCGTGTGCTAAATCAAGATACTTGATTTTTTTATCATTCTCAGCTTTCACGAGATTCTCGTCATGAGGGACAGCGATATCAACAATCATTGCATAACGTGATTTTATTATTAGTCTATAGAATGCTGACTGTGCCAATTTTCAAAGGGAAGCCGGTAGGAATCGAGTTGTAAGGAACCTTCGCCACTGCTGCTTACCTACTACTAAAATAGTGCAACAATACCAAATATACCCCTGAATAACCTTTCATAAAACAGTAAAATGAATACTTCATTTTCGAGTTTTCCGGTTGTTTCTGACGTATCATATTAACCAATTTCGCTTAATTCCTGTTTTAATAATTTTTCACAATTTTCGTTTCGAATAAGCTGAAAAATTACTTGTGTTAAACAATTATTCTTGGTAATTTTAACTACAAAGAGAAAGTTTTATTTATAAATTGTGATCAATTTGAAACATGAGGAAGAGAGGCATTTTTGTACATTGAACAATGTTTGAAAAGTGCAAAATTCTTTAAAACTCAGCGAGGCTTACTGAAAAGTCGAGAAAAGACCAGTATTTTGTGATAATTTTGATTTTAAAAAAATCTGATTATTACAACATTTGTAAATGTCATACAAAAAGGAGTTATATACCGGGATCAGCTATGGGATCTTTTTTGGCAACTGTACTCTAGGTTCGCGTTCAGTCATCATCTGCCTAGCCTTTTCCAATCTATGTTGGGGTCGGCTGCCAGTCTAACTGAAAGCAGCTGTATACCAGAATTTTACATGGAGGGGCTGCCTATCTGACCACCACCCACTTAGTAATGGTTTAAAATATACCCTTTGGTAAGACTGGTTGTCAGAGTTTCAGGCCACTGAGTACTTAAGGAGTGTCAAATGTGATTGACAGCCAGGAGCAACGCAACGGCTTCACGTGCTTTCCGAGGCACGGAAGAAACTCGGTATGTACTGGGTTGTTACCCATCTACGGACCAATCAAGGCAAGTACGGCTTAACCTGAAGATCGACCCGAGCGGCTGTCATTATTTAGCCACAAGCTCGCTTTACGTTCGCGCTTAGTGCGGGTATTATTGTTTAATTGAGGGTGACTTTCTCTTGAGGTGGACCAATGATTAATTAAATTATCAGTGTTGGAAAGCATCGTGAAAAAACTCAAATCAAACCAAAGAATACATCGTCATAAATACTATTTTCAAGTCATAGGTCTCGAGTTCGAACCCAAGGCACGCACCTCTGATTTTTCGGATTCATGTGCGTATTGTATAATCATCTCTTGCTTCGGTGAGGGAAAACATCGTGAGGAAACCAGCATGTTAAGCCAAGTCAGAGGCCCATGGGCGGCATAAAAACTATGACACCAGGTTAGGAACTAACCACACGATAAAGAAGAAAGAATACTATTATTTTTTAGGACGATCGCTATTTAACTACTAAAACAGTCCTTACTCATTCGAAATAAAATACCTACAGTTTCCAAGTCAAATATTTAACATGGCCGCTGTGTAGGCCCAAATATTTTCAACATGAATGTTTAAAAGGTACATGTGGTTTAAATTTTGTGACGTTTTTTTTCTTACTCATAACACTCGACAAAGGTAAAAAGTACAAAAACAAATATTATGTATGCCACTAAAAGCGACAGACCTAATGCCACTTTGGGCTATATATTTTTTAACTGTTTTAATGAATAATATTGTGTTAAAAGCTCCAAAAAAATCTTGTCAGATTCGCTAAAATATTTTAAAGAACAGTTAAATTCCAAAAATAAGTATTTTAACTGTTATTTGAAATGTATTAGGGAAACAGTTTTAGCGGACAAAGGGATATATCGCTAACAAAGTTTATATGGAGTCCCAAACTAAAAATAACAAATGGTAGGTTTACAAAAATAGAGGTTACAAAAGGCTGTAGTGGGTGTAATGTTATTATAACGCATCTATGGGGTTTTAGGGAAGTTTGGGGCTATTTTTCTTCCACGTAAGTTGAGGTTAAGCTGCTTAAATCGCGGTCATTTCTTTGGATGGGTAACTGGTATTTTGTTTACGTTTTAAGAGATTTTGGTAAACTAGGAAGTTAAAATGTTCCTTATAAAAACAAAACGTAACTGTTTTAAATTACAATGTAATCGCTTCCAGGATATCATGTCATGGTGTCATGCCAACTTTATACACTGCTATTAGAATTATTTCCACTTATATTTTTGCTCTAGATAAATTAATGTAACTATTCATAATACTCATTTTATTTGCATTCCAAAATGTTAAAAAGATGTTATACGTGAAAGAAAAAACTGAGTTGAATGAGATACTATTTTGTCGATTCTTCCGTCGACAAAACACGTTTTTACGGTTGTCATGCTACGGGTGCTGGTCATCAAGTCAATTCCTATTAAGAGCGCTAACGTCTTACGGCATTTCATACAAACTTTCAAGTGTTCAGAAGGCTCAAGGCTCAAGGCTCAAGGCTCAAGGCTCAAGGCTCAAGGCTCTTAAGAGGTTTAAGAGAAAAACAGACTTGATACAGTCCCATCCCGCTCATGTCACAGTAATTACCGCTCGTGTCTTATCTCGACTCGCTGTAGAATCTAACAGCTACTGTGTGGTTAACGAATTAACTAAGAATGTGCAAATAATTGTTTGTTCTCGCGATACGGGTCGGTTTTTTAAAAGGTAAAGTAATTAATTGTACTTAAAGCGAGATTTTTTTTGTGTAGAAAGAAGAATACTTGACGCTTAAGGAGTATACTCATATACTGTAACGTCGCCAATAACTGTCAAATTTTTCGTGGTTTTGATTAATTTATAAATATATTACAATGAAATATCGCATTGTTGATTGCCTACAATCAACAATGTAGTTTTCATGCTTTTACTTTAAAAATAATATATACAAAATAAAAAAAAATATTCAACAAAAAAAAAAAATTTTGATAAAACAAAATAAAAGAAAAATTTAAAAGATTATTTATAAAGCACAATAAAAAATTATAACTTACGCACATGTAGTTAAAATTTAATTAAATATTGATGAAGTCGACCACTACCTTGACAGTTAATGACAAGCTTGTCGTAGTCCTCCATTTAGACTTCAAAACTCAAACATTATAATTAAATCTTGATAATGTTATATTTGTGATTTATAATTAAAATAACAAAATTTTGTGTAGTATCTTTGTATCCATCACATCGCTACAAAATATTTTAAATAGGTAGCTTTGTTGATTTTGCGTGTTACCACAAAAGTCCCTAGAGCTCTCATAGTAACCGGTCAAAAAACGTATGTAAGTACTATGTTATCGAATTTGGTGTTTATTTTTTCTACAAAAACACATGTTCCATTTTGTGTATTATTTATTTTGCAAGTGATCTATTTTTACCCCGTTCACCCTAAGTGACGTCATTGCTTGGCGATTAACATGCAAATGATGTTGTCTCAGACCAATCAGTTGTCTATGGCGATGTGTTTAGGAGATTAAAGCCAAGAGTAAACAAATATAAGAGCATACATACAAGTGTGAAGGTATGTGGTGGCAAGACATCAATGAAGATGAATTTATTTTAATTGATTTTCTTAAAAATAGAAAGAAGTAAGTATCTTATGCGAGTCTCACACGACACCGCTCGTCTGTGCGGTCGGACGGAGGCGGCGAAGATTTATAAGGGGGTGCTCCGCGCGGAGAGACGGTGAGGGCCGCTCGTCCGCGCGGACGGGCGCTGTCATGAGATAACCGCCTTAGACAAAATCACAGACTTTATCTACTAGACATGATTTAGCTAAATTGGATATACTATGAAACATGAATTTTGTTTCAATAAATGCTTTAGGATAACATCTAAAACATATTCTCACACGTACAGATAAACTGAACTTAGATAATGTCTGACCATTTCTTGCTACAGGAAATCCGGATACCACATTTGAGAAACTGTAATGCAAAGTTTCATTATTTTAGAGCTAGCAGTTTAGCCTGTACAATGTCTATCAATGAATTTAAGATTATTATTTAAATTGATTTTACTTATGTGACAAAATGTGGAATTTCTCTAAATTCGACTACAGGATGAGTCGCACGAAATATTCGGGAATACAAAAGATGAATATTATATTAGCTTGTAAACATTTAACAGGCACTTAAACAAAATGAAGGGTTCAAAAGGGGTATTATCATGATCACCTGTAAAACAGTTAATACTTACAAGATAATAATGAACTAAGTATATAATTAATGGTAATAAATTAATTGTACCCATTTCATTGTATCCGTTTCAACTCTTAAGGGACCTAAACAGGCCTATAAAAAAATATGAAAACACGAGACTTTTAACTAATTAATCATTACAGTCGAAAAACTAAAGAAAGTTTATCTGTTTGTCTGTTCATTTGCACGGCTAAATTACGGAACCGATTTTCGTAAAATTTTGGATAGATATAGCTCTAACTATGAGGAAGTGTGAGCAAGTAGTAGTAGTGAGTATTCTTCTCCATAGAGATCTACGCGTTGGAATGTGCAACCACAGTACTTTCTCAAGTTATTATGCCTTGTGACTGTAACTGTAGCTTCGCTTTTTTTTTGTTTTTTTGACATTCAAAAGTGCCTGTGATGGTCTAATTGAAATAAATGCTTTGAGTTGAGTTAAGTTGAAGGTATGATAAACAATTTTTTGTTAAAACAACCCTCGATAGATAGAGTACCTCAATTCACCTCTGATCAATCTGTCCGTTTTAGAAAAGTATGAAATCCACGCGGACGAATACATGGGTAAAAAACTAGTCAAATTCGCACAGGTTAATTTAGTTAATTTGTCTGTCTGAGTACTTGATATCTATTGTTTTTTTTTTTCAAATCGTCAAAAATAGGGTGGGGTGAAGTGGATGCACTTTTAAAACTACGTTAATTACCTTTTTAGTAATATCCTAATGGATTGTTAATTGGTTGAAATTAACTTCCCGATGTTCGTAAATGAATTTTATGCGACAGAAGTTTTATCATGTTTTTTTAGGTTATGTAAAATGCCAATGTTAGTGACTTTTACCCTTCAATTCAAGTGTGAAACTACGTGAAATTGTTCCTGCATTGCATTTTTTCATCTTTCTTATATCATACCTATTATTGTACCTACTAACAAAATTATGGGTCGTTGTGTCTGAAATCAATGAATTGAATTGAATTATTACACAATCCGGAACCTACGTAGTTCCACGTGCGGTATTTGATCCTCTTCATATCTGTCGCATCAATGCATGATTTTTTTTTCAATTTGTCTTCAAAGGCCAAAGGAACGAATAAAAAAATACATAAAGAGACAAATTCGAATACGAAATTTATCTGACGCCATACTTTGAAGATAAATAAGTTTGTTTCGTCGTATGGGTGGCCGCTTGTATACAGGGTGTTTGGTAGAAGGACTGGCACAAGTTTTTTAGGAATTGGAAGTGTCATTTGATAAAACAGAAATGTAAAAAAATATAACTTAATTTTAAGATTTTGGAAGCACACACATAATTTTCTAGAGGAAATGTGCAGTATAGATTACACCAAAAATGATTGTGTTACATGAGCAAACAAAAAAGTATTGATGACTTGTTAAGAGGTGATATTTCGCGACTTATATAAAATACTAGCTTTTGCCCGCGGCTTCGCCCGCGTGGTAATCGAAAAATATCCGATTACTTACCTTCATCCTCCATTTTAACCCTTCGGGGGTAGAATTCTCAAAAACGCTGAGACACATATAGATTAATTTTCAATCGTCAGCCTAAACACAAAATTTGAAGATCCTAACTTCAAAACTGACTTTCTTATAAATTTCCATCTCCTATTTTACCCCTTTAGGGGTGGAATTCCAAAAAATCCTTTCTTAGTGGATACTTACACTTTACAAAGAAGTCAGTCAGTTTACCATTTTATAAATATATATTATCTCAATAACTAATACATAGGTTCCGTAGTTGAAAACTAAGATGTAACTCCCCGTATCCCTAAGAGAGTTGTATGGCCCGTCTTCAAAACACCCTGTATTCCCAGTATCCTTTTAAAAAATTTAGATAATTTCGTTGGAGGGTAAGTAAACTTTAGACTACCTAGAATAAGGGTAAGTTTGTAACTTCACTTAGCAAGATTTCGCAGGAGACACTATAATTTAAAAAACTATGGTTAAGAATGTCTGTCATAGTTGCTTTAGTTAAGTAATTGAACCTGTTAGTAGGGTTGTATGATACTTGAATACCGAATCAATTCAACGTTGAGACCTTTGAAATGTTAGCAATATTGTGATGCCTTCGGTCAACTTAATTTTCGCAATGCTGGGCAATATGGCTCATATAAAGGGTGTATCAAGACCCTTAACGAAGCTGAAAGGTACTTATTCTTCCCGTCATTGCGATATTTTTTTTTGTTCTAGACCATACCTGGGAACCTTCCAGTTACGGAGATATTGGGGGTCAAAGCTACAACTTTTTCAAAAGTTTTTTTTAAATTACATGTGCCTAATGTAAGATTTTTCACGACCTCCGTACTATTCAATCCATTAAGTCCTACCGTAAAAGTCCCCGCAACAACTTAGGCGTAAAGTTAATTTGATGTACAGAATTCTTAGTACGGGTTCGTGAAGGGTCTGTTTACACCCTGGATGATGTTAAACAGCATCTAGCAATTTGTTGCTGGAGAGATACAATATCGTGTATTGAGCAATATGGAACAACTTTATGAAAGGCAATACGTTCAATAACATCTACTTAATCAATTTCTTATTCGCTGAAAGGCGCACTGTGTAAACAGTATCGCGAAGAGTTTAGAACTATGATATTTTGCGCAAGAGTTTTATTACGCCGTTTTATTTTTTTTTTGACGACACGGTTGGCGGTGTGGCTGAGCGATTGGCTACTGCGCTGCGTGTCGCAGGTTTGATTCCCGCAAGGAACAAATATTTGTATGGCCTACAGCTAGTGGTTCAGCGTCTGGCTGTGTGTGTTTGTGACTATAAATTAATTATAAACGCACCAACGATAAAGGAGAATTTCCTAATGTCTAAGAAGAAAAGAAATACGAAAGTGAGTATTATAGAAGCATTTAAAAAAAATCCGTTACGAAGTCCCTTCGGGCTTGAATATCGCGATATTACAAGTATTTTTATACTAATAAAACATTAGATTACTATACTAACTCCGCCAACCGTCACTGCGCCTAAATTATTGGAAAATTTAATGGAAGCGCAGCTTGAGTTGTGTAACGGCTTAAAAGCAACAAGTGAACAGTCGAAAGCCAACTATTCGCTGCTAAAACACCAACCCTACCACAGCCCACGAGGGTCGTAAAGACCCGTTCACACTGTGATTAATGTTGGTACTTAATTAGCTAAAGTAGTAAGTGTATTAATGAAACAAATACGTATGCTATTCACTTGGAAATTTAGTTTGATAATTGAGTTATAACTTACTCGGTAATAAAGGGTTAAAAACCTTCTAAGGATTACAGAGTAGTTAAAATAGTTTAGGTGAGACGGTTACCTCACATTTTCACGTTGAATAGAGATTTTAAACCTTCCTTATTTGTAAACCGACCCTTCACAAAGCCTTGTCAATTAAGCAATCTGTACATCAAACTAAGTAACCCTACGTAAAAATTATTGCTGGGAAACTACTATTTTTTTGAGATGAAAATCTCTATGTAACGCACTCAAAACATTGTGCTGATTGATGCATTGAATAGTAATCGGATCGAAGAGGTATTTAAAAAAAAAATGGTGAAAAAGTTGAAACCTTCATGGTATAATAATTTACTTCGCCTGGTATTCTCTTCCCACGATGGCCCAAGACTACGTCACGATAAGTGTTACCATTGATTGTCCTTTTCAGTAAATTTAGGGACTCTCATTTAGTGAATGAAAATAAAATAAATTACTAACTAGCTTAACTATTTAGTAACTCGTGTGATTCATCTATTTAGTTTTAAATTAATATAAATATTTAATTATTAGTTCATAATTACTTTGTTAAGTTAAAAAATGCATTTTGCTCGGGTAATTCAATCTCACACCGTGGCAACACATTCACAGTATCGCAACTGATGACGTATTCTTGGGCCAATCACGTGACCCACCTGTCACGGGAAGAGAATACCAGGCGAAGTATATTATTATACCATGGAAACTTTGACCTTCAATATCTCCGTAACTAGAAGTTTTCCAGGTATGGTCCAGAACAAAAAAAATATCGCAATGACTAGGAGAACAAGTGACTTTCGGCTTCGTTAAGGGTATATTTACACTCCTTATAATATCACCCAATCTGGAAATCGAACCAAAAACCTCATGCAATTAATTACAAAAACAAGCAGTTGGTACTTAATCCAATAATTAACTCCTGGAATCTACTTTTCCGTATCCCCCTTTTTAGATCATATTTTCTGACATAATCTTCGGTAACAGGTTACAAAAATATTTCAAAGTAACCGGTAACGTGATCTTAACTTTTAGCTTCTCATGATATTTAACAACTTCTTCTTCATTATTCTCCGCGTCTTATTTCTATGTTGTTATAACGTAAAAGAGCTGAAAGTTTAGAATTTTTCCGTTTAAAGGTAAAATGCGATACCCTAAGGGAAACTGAGTGACCTTTATGAATTGATTACAAATTATTATGCGGAACCATTTGTTGTACGTTAATCTAAAATTACTTAGAATTGGTGTTTTTAGCTCCTGGTTAAATAATACCAGCCGCTTGGGTCGATCTTAAGCCCTTAGCTCGCGGATGGGTGATCACCTATTACATACCGAGTTACTTCCGTACCTCGGTAAGAACGTTAAGCCGTTAGTCCCGGCTGTCATTTGTATATCTTTGACGGTCCTTACAGGTAGTCACTGGCCCGGAGGTCTGACAACCAGTCTTACGAAGGGATATTGTATTACCCGGTACTAGCTGGGTTGTGGAGATCAGATAGGCAGTCGCTCTATGTAAAATAGTGGTATTTAGTTGAGACCGGTTAGATTGGAAGCTGACGACAACATAGTTGGGAAAAGGCTAGGCAGATGATGACATAGAATTAGTTAAGAATTTTTTGTAAGTCCTAAATGTACGTAGGTCAGACACATATGTAACTACTAAAAAGTAATGATAAATTGTACAATATTGTTACAATTCTTGTCATTATTATAAAAACTTTGTAGTTATTTCTATTCCCCTCATTCATAAGATTTTTAGAGATTAATAACACAATATTTGTCCAAATCACAGTATCCTGGACAGTTATTGTGTAAAATGTCATAAACCATAACTTTTTTTTATTAAATCGTAAACGACTACTAGAAAGCTACATTTTAGAGATATTATTAATATAAAAATGTATTTCAACTTACAATTGAACGTATCTATGAACGTGAACGAAACAAAAGTTGTATGTAAAGGTACATTCTCACCGAGACTCGCCGAGACAGGGCGAGTGCGAGAGTGTAAAGTCAAGCGAGTAACAACGAGCTTTGGCTGTACACTCTCGCACTCGCCTTACCATGTAGTCATCATCTGCCTAGCCTTTTCCCAACTATGTTGGGGTCGGCTTCCAGTCTAACCAGATGCAGCTGAATACCCGTATTTTATATGGAGCGACTACATATCTGACCTCCACATCCCAGTTAGTACTAGGTAATACGATACCCTTTGGTAAGACTGGTTGTCAGACTTTTTGAGCCACTGACTACCTTTATCGACTGTCAAAGATCTACAAATGACAGCCGGGACCAACGGCTTAACGTGCTTTCCGAGGCACAGAGGAAACTCGGAATGTAATAGGTGGTCACCCATCCACAGACCAACCTAGGCAAGCACGGCTTAACCTAAAGATCGATCCGAGCGGCTGTTATTATCTAGGCACTCGCCCTACCTCGTAGTGTCTCGGCAATAGTGTTACAGCCACCTTTAGGTTTCAGTGTACTGTAGTTTCTGTATGTCCCGAATGGAGACAATGCTTGAGTTTATGTGTATGTATGAGTAATACTCATATTACTTCTGCTGTTGCAATAAATATGTATTTCGTCTCAACCCCACTTTAAAATATTACTATCAATTACTAGAACCATGCATCAAAACGTAATTAAAAAGATTATCAGTCATCCATGCAACGTAAATTATGGTTTATGGCGGCAATATTACATATCTGCTGTTATAACAAAATTATATATTATTACGGAATGATTTACGACTTTACTTATCATGTTTGAACAGCGATGGTCAAAATACGGTAAATAACAGTTTTAGTAATAGTTGTAAATACAGACAGCGTTCGTTTTTGGTAAAATCAACATTCTAAGCCTAATTTTATAGAGTACTAGGTGTTCCCTGCGACTTCGTTCGTGTAAAAATTTTGATGAAGTATGAGTGAGAAAAAAAAACTAAAAAGCCTTTATGCTATTTCAGACTATAATTTATCTCTGTGCCAAATTTCATCCAGATCCGTTGAGCCGTTCTGGCGTGATTGAGTAACAAACATCCATCCATCCAAACTTTCACATTTGTAATAGTAAAGTAGGATAAGATTACCTAAAAACAATGAAGATTTCACATCAGGAGAGGTAGTGATAAAAATCACGTCTGGGCCTGGACAAAGAGACGTTCTAGCAGCGATACGTTCTATGAAAGAAAAGTTACCCACTATTTAAGTCAGAATAAATAGCTCTCTCTCTATTAGAAGTCGAGTCATGGTAATTATTATTAGGTTTCTCGTTTTTAATTTTGGTATTTGTTAAAATATGTATTAGTTTATTTTATTTGTATATAAGTATTAGTATCATTATAAGTGCCTATATAAATTTTCGATAGCAAGAAGTTATTTTTATATATTTATTTTGTGCCCTATCACAATGTTTTCTTATTTAACCCAAAGGTTGACTGGTAGAGAATGCCTTGTGGCATTAAGTCCGCCTATGTATTGTACATGAAGTTTAAATAAATAAATAAAAGTAAAAAAGTGTTCAATTGACGTAAGCTAACGAAAAGCTTGTATCACTGGCATGTCACGAAATACTTTGAAAGCCATTGTTGTCACTTGTCTATCGTAACTTTTTCGGATGGGAAATCATCAAAGCCCCCCCCCCCCCCTCCTCTCACTCTGGGCGGAGCGGAAGGGAGTGTCAGACTTGTAATGACTAAAACCCATCCATGTTCCTTCTTTGCCCTTTGTGCTCCAGGGCCGCGGTATCTCTTTCGAACAGTCCCGTAGCCCTGGCAGGCGTCTATCGTAACTTGAGGTTCCTTCTGAAAGATGTCGAATGTCGAATTGCAACATCGTTGAATCGGTTCGCTAGTGGTTTAATTAGTTACGTGAATGAAAAGTTTAAAATGAACAAAAAGTTATCTGGTCGTTTAATATTGTGTGTGGGACTGTAGCTTGATTTTTTTTTCCGTGTTTGTTTCGACCATTCAAAAGTGCCTGTAACTGGCCTATTTGAAATAAATACTTTAACCGAGAACCGAGAACCGAGAAGAGGAGCTCGTGGCTAAGTAATAACAGCCGCTCGGATCGATATTTAGGTTAAGCCGCGCTTGCCTAGGTTGGTCTGTGTATGGGTGACCACCCATTACATACCGAGTTTCCTCCGTGCCTCGGAAAGCACGTTAAGCCGTTGGTTGGCCCAAAAAGTCTGACAACCAGTCTTACCAAGGGGTATCGTATTACCCAGCACTAACTGGGTTGTGGAGGTCAGATAGGCAATCGCTCCATGTAAAATACTGGTATTCAGCTGCATCCGGTTAGACTGGAAGCCGACCCCAACATAGTTGGGAAAAGGCTAGGCATATGATGATGACTTTAACCGAGAACTCAAAATCCTTATCATAAAGAGGCGGCCAGTGTCCGGCACAAATACTATAAGCTGATTATTATACAAGCACTCAAACTAAACTTCTTACATTTCAAACCGACTGTTAGTTGTAATTTTATTCAATAACGGTGAAACTCGACCAGCCATCTCGTTCCTAAGTCTTTGAGTCTATATTCACCCCGGATGGAAACAAAGTGGGGGCTGTAAGTAGATTCTTGTTAGGAAGTGGTCTCAGATATCAAATTTTTATTAGTTCGTTTACTAAGACCGCAAACACAATGATTTATGCATTCATTGTGGAAAAACTGAGACTGCAAGACGTGGTCTATTTATTTGATGTGACTGCTTGTTGGTGTAGTGGTCGCAAGCGCGAATGCTGTGCATGAGGTCTTGGGTTCGATTGCCAGGTCGGGCAAATTGTTATTGGGTTTTTCTATCAGGAATTTTTCAGTAGCAGCTACGGAGTTTGAATTTGCGCCCAGTTGATGTCAATCGGCTCTCGCCCCTATAACATGGATTTAAGCATAACTGACGAAATGTGGACGTAATATTATCTGCCTAACCCTTCGGGGATTACAAGCGTGATGTTATGATGAAATATTACACATAACTGAATCTGGTTAGGTTGGAAGCCACAACAAGTCATAAAACAGATTTTTTCCAGCTTACAGCTTCAATAAAGAAATCGTAAGACTTTAGTACCTGTTCGTGCGCGGAAATTATTTATGCAGGAATACCTCTAACACACAATGTAGAATGCTACCATGGAAATGCCATAAAGGGTGTAAAAAAAATTGTGGCTGCTACTGAGAAATGTTTGGTGGTAAAAACATAATAACACTTTGCCCGACCCTAGAATTGAACTCAGGACTCATGCTTAGCAGTTGCGCTTGCGAACAACGAGGTATTCACTCCGTCTAACCCTTCGGGGATTACAGGCGTGATGTTGGGTTATACTATTATGAGCAAAGCATTATATTAAAGCACTATAATTTATGTGTTTGTATTTGTATTTTTGTCTATTTTTGGTTTTTATATGGGTCTTGGACGTGAAATAAATGGAATTTATTTATTTCTTATTTAATTCTACCCACAAGGCACGACTTTCACACAAGACTACATTACAGAAACCCACATGATTGTCAGGTAAATTTTAGTAAGAGGTAAGCCGGAGTACATATCTTTAAGGTGATTATATTATTTGTCTATAGAATACTGACTGTGCCATTTTTCAAAGGGAATCCGGTAGGAATCGAGTTGAATGGAACCTTCGCCACTGGTACAGCATCTTAGAGTGTTGCACTCAAGTATCTTGACCAAAGAGGCAGTCAATATTCATCATCATCAACACTAAATATCATCATTTAATGGATGATCACGCATCCACGGATTGATCTCGATTAACTCGGTTAGCTTAATCTGGTTCAATTGACCCGCACGATAGGACCTAGCCACAATTTAGACAATTTCAGTTTCTGAATTTAGAACGGTAGTCGGATTTCAGAATTTGTGTTCTTTGAAGCATAGATTGATGTGATTGGCTTAACTTCAGATCAATCAAGTTTGATTTCAGAGATGGGAATTTATCAGTTCTTAGGATTTTGTATGTTGAAATGAAATGATAATTATATTTCTGAGTGTCTTGTAAAACACTTTTACAGGTAATTTTTTAGATGGCGTCGGTATTACATAGCAGAAGAAATGTCGAAACATATCCAGAAGTCAGGTTTATAAATGTTGTTTATTAACTGTTTCGTTACAGATACCCGAAAGACACAGTGACCCGAAAGTCTGACACCCACTCTTACCAATAGGTATCGTATTACCCAGTACCAACTAGGTTGTGGAGGTCAGATAGGCAGTCGCTCCATGTAAAATACTGGTATTCAGCTGCATTCGGTTAGACTGGAAGCCGACCCTAACGTAGTTGGGAGACGGCTAGGCAGATGATAACGGTTTAACGGCTGAATGAGTTAACATAAAATAAAAGTAGTTAAAAAGATTATAGGATACTTTTCATCTGTATTTGTTTTCCTAGTAACCAAGCAAGGAAAACACGCGGACATAGTATGTATCTCAAAAAAAAAACAACTATCACTACAACATCTAATACTGTATCATCTCATAACGTTATTTGCAACAACGATAACAGTTACGAGACGAAAACGTTAAATTTTATGAGATTGTCTCCCGAAGAATTTACGTGATCACCATTTGGTCAAATTGCTTTGAAAATTCAATGAGAATTATTAATGTTTCTTTTTAAATGGACTGTTTGTATGAATTTTTATTGGATCTAGACTAAAATGTTGTTTAATTGATGTCTCTCGACACCTGTTACGTTAGTTTATGTATTACATGAGTATTTGAACTCAATTTCATTTATTATGAAATATAAAATTAGTGTTAATACTATTTAATGCTATCAATTTATGCGCCCCTGTTCTTGTGGAGCAGGACCGACATTGAGCCAAGCATTTTTATCAGTAATATAATCGTCCAACTTGTAATATGCTTGCTTACATAGTGTGCGTTTAATGTATGTTTTAAATTTCGTTTCATTCAGTTCAAGAATACTTTGTGGAAAAACATTTAAGTTTTATTCGTAAGAGAAAGTCTGAAAGTGGCGCCGGTGACTGAAAAGTTGTGTGGTAATCGGTTATCGTGGTATGGAGATCTGATGCAGAGGAATGAGGAAAATGTTGAGTATGAATGTAGATGGCTATAAGAGTAGAGGATAACCAAAGAAACGATGGATGGACTGTGTAAGGATGGTATGGCTAGAAAGGGGGTGACTGTGGCGATGACGAGTAATAGAGAAGTATGGAAGAAGATGACACTGGGATTAGGGCAGGAGAATTATGATGATTCGTAAGCCTATATTTTTATACATAAACAGATTGAGTCTATAATGTACTCTCTGCTGGTATACAGGCCTTTTTTCTATGTGTTTTTTAATGGCTTCTACCGCCTCCTTGGTTTAGTAATAACAAGAGCAAACTGCTGATCTTCGTGTCTTGGCAAAATGACATTATACCAGGTATAACGATGACGAACTAGCGTATAGTAAAAACAAGCTTTTAAATACACCGTGACTTTTTAGTCGTCTTACTAAGGTCGTCCACTCAATGTACCCGACATAAAATAGCTCTAGGCGCGATTTTTTTTTATCTTCCATAATAGGTACAAAAAAAAAAAATAATTTGAATAAAATTAAGGAACATCTTGTTAATGAAGTTTACGTATCAAACGGGAGAACAATACCTACCCAGCACTCGAGTCCAGTAGATCATCGCTCGCAACAGGGTGTTTTAACTACGTCATGCGTCATAATACTGAATATATTTTTTTTTTTATGAATGTTTAGTATTCATTGGATACATGAAGTGGGCTGCCGTTGTAAGACGAATAAAAAGTCAAGGTGTATAATCGTGACGTCTTTATTTTCTTATTCTTCTCAGCAAACCCTTTTAATTGATACCCATGTCATTGGGGTGCATAAAAAATAACTAGTCCGCTATCTTTAGGAGTCCGCCATATTGCCTTTAGAATGACGTCACTTAGCTAACCAAGTATTGTCATCAAAACTAAACATGTATGCAAAATTTCGGCTCAATCGTTTGGGGCTAACTGAAATTCAGTTGCAAGATTTGACCTAGACAAACAAACATTCAAAGTTAAAAGATGATAAAAAAACAACTTGTAAAAAGTCAAAAATGTATTATAGTGACATTAGCCACCGTAAAGCTTATGTCATACCCGTTGACAGTCTTCATTGACATACAAAAAGTTCTGAAAACGATTTCCGCTTTATAGACCCTGGACTTAGTTCATCTGCCAAGCCTTTTCCCAACTATGTTGGGGTCGGCTTCTAGTCTAACCGGATGCAGCTGAATACCAGTATTTTACATGGAGCGACTGCCTATCTTACCTCCACAACCCAGTTAGTACTGGATAATACAATACCCCTTTTTTTTTTTTCCGGAATAAATATATAATACCCCTTGGAAAGACTTGTCAGACTTTCGGGCCTTGACTGTGTGCAACGACTGTCAAAGATCTACAATTGACAGCCGAGACCAACGGCTTAATGTGCTTTCCGAGCCATGAAGGAAACTCAGTATGTCATCCCCGGACCCACACAGGCAAGCGCGACTTAACCTGAAGATCGTCTCGAGCGCCTGTTATTTAGCCACGAACTTTCCTAGACTTAGTTACGAACACTAATTGATTTTTTTCTCATACTTGTGCAAGAATTTCCAAGTAACAGCATAGTGCAACAACAACAAACTCAATCTTCTTTCAACTTAGAACATTCTTCTTTAGACGCAGTACATTATACTTTTAAACTAGTCTTTAGATTGGAGATTGAAAGTTAACGCATAAAAGTTTATGATACGAGCGACAAACGGCTTCATGTTTACTAGTTTGCGAGCTAGAGGGTACTAACTTGATTTAAATCTTGTAAACGGTATATTACTTTTTTATTCTGCTATTCTACAGTGATTGCAGGAGAAATTATATGACATAACGCTTGTATTCTCTGCAGGGGAAGGTAGGAATCGTTTTCAAAACGTTTTGTTTTGTTTTTCAATTAAATACAATGTACTAACTGCATGCATGATTCAGATTACTTATTTTTAACCACCTTTAAAAAAGAGGAGGTTATCAAGTCGATTGTTTTTTTTTTTTTTTTTTTTTTATAATATTAAATAATTATGTATAATGTACTAATCTCTTTATCTTTAAGATCCCTCTGTACCTTATTTACGTAAACAAATGATTTTTTATTTTTATTTGTTTTTACAACGATTTTCAGTAGGATTAGAAAAACAAGTTTTTCGGTAGCAATCAATGCAATTTTGATTTTTCAGTCATCGTCATCACTGTTGAAATATCAGTTTGTCTAGGCCCTTTAAACTAGTAAAGAACAAAACAGACCAAACAGACCAGACTGAACAGACCAGACTGCAGACACAGGACTAAGTCAGATAGTGTACTTAAGTATTTGCCAGAGTTCGAAGTTGGCTGCCGGTCCGCAATATGTCCATACCGGTTTGAAGCCTAATTTACATTTTTTTTTTTTTTTTAATAAAAACGTTGCCCCACACTAGGAATTTCTCCTGTACCGTGGGTGCGTTTACAAACATTTAAATTCACATACACAAACAGCCAGACCCGGAACAACTACCTGTAGGCCATACAAATATTTGTTCCGTGCGGGAATCGAACCCGCGACACGAAGCGCAGCAGTCAATCGCTCAGTCACTGCGCCAACCGTGCCGTTTTTATTACATTTATCAAGTGTTTAAGTACAGTGGTTTAAACCGATCGGACAGTAGCAAGTCAAATCGCTGTCTAGGTGCGCGCCACTCACCACTAAACTTTCAGTCGCTACTCGCCTCTGTCCTCGACCAATGTAAATCGGACTTTAAAGATAGCATATTTCGATGCCCACTTTAGGTTTAGGTAAGGTACTGCATCTATTAGCATCAATTTTTTTTTTCTGGTATCTATTTGCTATAAGCAAAACAGACAGAAGGTCGTTTCTGCCTATCCTTTAGATCCTTCAGGCAACTTTACAGGGACACAGTTATAAGCTTCCACGGTTTAAAACTAAACTTATACATAAAAAAAAAACAAATACAAAAAAAAATTAAAAAAAAGACACTGAAATAATGAAAAATCACGAAAGATATTCCGTAAGTGACAGTATAAGTTTACAGGGACAGCTACTATTATCCTAGTACCACTCACAACAGTAACTAGTATGTTGGTAGTCATAGTTGTCTCGGCCAAAATTAAATACGTCATGTCCACAGTTACACTGCCAAGTGCTACGAGCCGCGTAGACAGCTCGTAGTGCTCTACTACGAGCTACGCCACGTAGCAGATTATGTCTACGACAGCGCTCATAGCTCGTAGTGTTCTACTACGAGCTACGCCGCATAGCAGATTATGTCTACGACAGCGTTCATAGTTCGTAGTGCTCTCTACTAGAGGAGGGTTATGTGTTTTTTTATATAGTAAAACAGTAATACTAACTTGCAGTTCTTTTATCATCTACGGTTGGATGAATGATGCTAAAAAAGGTTATATTTTCTGCTGTGCTAAAAATCACATTCTTTAATCCATTCATACAAATTTTATGAATATGGAATTTACTCTGTCTGACTTTAGCGGATAAATAGATAAAATTTGGCACACGGTGATCCATGACCAAGGTTAGGCATAAGTTAGTATATAGGTAGTACGTCCCCGTGGGATAATGTCGCTGTTTCATGCAGGACGCTGTGGGTAAAACCTAGTTATACATAACATAACATAACATCACGCCTGCAATCCCTGAATAGTTAGGCAGAAGTGTACTTAATAGTACACCCGCATTTCGTCTGTTATGTTTTAGACCCATGTAATAGGGGGCAAGCCTATTGCCATCAACCGGGCACAAATCCGGTTTCCGTGGATGCTACTGAGAAATTCCTGATGAAAAAACCCTGGGAATCGAACCCAGGACCTCATGCTCAGCAGTCGAGCTTGCAGCCACTATACCAACGAGGCGGTTAGCTAGTTATACATAAATATCAATAGAAGTGTGATAAATTTAGCGATATTGTAAAATATCTGTATTATTCAGTTTAGACAATTGACAAAAACAAAAACAAACTAGAATAATAAAAAGAAAAAACAAATGAAAACGAAAAACGTGGCCACTAAACTACTCATCGCACATATATCTGGCAACGTGTCCAAAAAGCTGCCACGCTGAATGGCACGCTAAACTATTAACTAATAACGATGTAGGGCAACACAATGCACAGTGTACCACATCACACATTGTTGGACAAAACTGTCAAACGCAGGACGCGCACTGTGCAAATTCATGTACGTTTAAAATTGGATTGCCAGTTTCTATAATTTCGTTGATTACGACGCGGTCTGATTATTTCGACAAGGAAATCTGATTTCAGGTAACGTGTGAATTTTTGAACAGCTCTGGCTGATTTAATTGTGTGCCTGCTCTGCATGAGTGGTCTTTGGCCTGCAGAGTGGAACAGAAATAGGATGGTGTTATTATGGTATTTAATTGAACGCTTGACTATAGAACATCCACATTTCGCCAGTTATGTTTTAAGTCCCATGAACAGGGAGCGAGCCTATTACTATCAACTAGAAACAAATTCAGACTCCGTAGCTACTACTGAGATATTCAAGATAGAAAAACCCAATAACACTGCCCGACCCGGCCTTCAAACCTAGGGCCTCTTGCTCAGCAGTCACGCTTGCGACCGCTCGTCCGACGAGGCCGTTTTAAGTACTTCGTTCTAAAGTAATTTTGAGAAAAACTGAACACAAGCAAATCAGTGGACTCAGAGATTATAAATGAAGTAATACATATTTATTAATACCATGCCATTCTGCAACGGATGATTGGAGTTTACGAGTCACTTTATTGCTCCGACGACGGCAACAAGGCGGCATAGAGAATATACTATTAATACAGAGTACTGCACTGCTTTGACCTGGGGGCCTACCATGACGTCTTAAAGCAGGAGTAATACCAGTGTGGGAAAGAGATGGAGCTAGTCGACCTGTATAGCTCTGTCTTTTTCCCACACTGAAATTACTCCTGTTTTAAGACGTCGTAGTAACCCCCCTGAGGCTCTTCAACACATCTCACACATTTACTTAGGTAGCCTTTTGACAACTATGTGAAGGTCGGCGTAAAATCTTACTGGATGCAACTGAATATCACTATTTTACATGGAGTACACACGATAAGAATACAGCTCACAGAATATGTAAGCTGTAGTGGCAATGGGCCGGCTTTCTTAGTCGTAGAATCGATGATCGTTGGGGTAGACGTGTTCTTGAGTGAAGACCGCGAATCGGCCAGCGTAAGGTGAGACGCCCTCAGGCGAGCGTGGAGCGATGATCTTCGCAGGGTGGCTGGTAGTAATTGTGAGAGTTGCCGCCGAGAATCAAGTTAACCGGCGTGCGATTGAAGAGGCCTAAGCAGTGGACTGTTGTAGGCAGATGATGATCACATGGAGCAATTGCCTATCTGACCTTCAAAACCTTGTCACTGGGTAATACCCATGGACTGGTTGTCCAGACTACCGGGATTTTGACTACCCATTGAAATCGCGCTAGCAACAGTGACTTGGGGTCATCTATCTATGTAGGTTTATGAACAATGAGTGAAATATTTAAAATCACTGCAAGTGCTGTAATACAGCGCGCTGTGTTCATAGAGAAATCGGATATTGAAATATTTAATCCTAACGGTAAAATATTTTATGAATATCGGGTTTTTTGTGCTGAAAGTATCAAATATGATGGGTACTTCCGAATTCACTGACGGGTGATCACTTTTCAACCTTATTACTCAGGACATAAGGGTGAAATGGCAGCCCCAACCGATTGAGCAAAAATTTTGTGTACAGTTTGGATGACAATGCAATGACAGCTAAGTGACGTCATTTTAAATTCAATATGGCGGACTCCCAAAGATGGCGGAGTAGTTAATTTTTAAGCACTTCCATGGCATGGGTATTCTGGATTTGCTAAGAAGAATACGAAAAAAAATTATGTTACACTTATATTTAAAAGCTTGTTTTTAAAAATGTTTTTTCATTATTAGTTTGTTCACCTTAGGGCCACTTCCTAATCAAAGCAACCGTCCCGTGACCGTCATTTCTTTGATGAACTCGAACGCGTGACAGGGTCGACACAGAGCGCCATCCGGCTTTCCAAACCAATGCGTTGCATAAACGTAACGTTCGCCTATACGTGCGGCCGATCGCTTCGGTTAGAACGCAGGATACATCGTAAGTTTGAACGATCAATCAAGATTCCAGTCTTACTTTTCCTATTTTTAACTTTCTTTACAAAAAATATCAAATCCATCTTCATTAAAACCTTTTGTCTATATAAAACCACATTTTTTATTAATTAACGACTTTACCTGTTCTTTCAAGCGCTAAGGCACCACAAATACGTCAGTCTAATACTGCTTATGCCCAATTGTTCTCGTCGTGAACAATAGCCACGGTGTTGTTTCGTTTATAACAGAGAATTTAAATCAGGGTACTATTGTGTTTAGTTACCCCTTGTATATCATAATAAAGCCTTCAGGAGTTAGTTTATTTTTAGTTCAGCTTTTTTGTTGATGTAAATACGAAAGGTCACCGATCTGGGCGATAGTCTTTTATTTTATGGCAAATCCACCTGATATCCATGGAATGGAACCATAGTCCCCTACATAAAGGGTGTAACAAGACCCTTACCGAAGCCGAAAGGCTCTTGGTCTTCCCGTAATTGCGATATTTTTTTTGTTCTACAACATACCTCGGAACCTTCTAGTTACGGAGATATTGGGGGTAAAAATTCCAACTTTTTCACATTTTTTTTTAAATACGTGTTTTTAATGTTAGATATTTACTTTAAACTCCTCCACGACCCCCGTACTATTCAAACCATCTATCAGCACAATGTTTTAAGTTCGTTACATCGAGTTCTACCGTAAAACGTGATTTTTCGCCCAAAAAAAAAAGTCGTTTCTAAGCAATAATTTTTGCGTATAGTTACTTAGTTTGATGTAAGAATGCTTGGTTGACGGCTTCGTGAAGAGTCCGTTTACACCCTGTATAAGGTGGCGGTTATACCACTTATTCATACATATTTTTTGATTTTAGCCGTATCATTTACATAAATATAGTGCTGCTTAAATCTAATTTTACAATGAAATAAAGAAATAGTAACTGAAAAACGCATAAAAAAATTCAAATTTTCCTGAGAAAAATTCCGGTGGAATACGATTCAAAATAAGGAGCTGAATGCACCCTGTCAGTTTGTGGAGGGCTGTCCCTTACACCCTGTATGCAGGGTATTGACATACTTTTCCGATGAGCTTCTTCTAAAAGCTTTACTCTAACCTCTTTAAAAAAATATTTATTTTCTAGTTTGATTTCGCAATATTAAGTATTTATGAAGTTCTTAGTAAGTGACTTCAAAATTTTATTAAGTTAAAACAATAATTTATTAACAATTGTTTCATAGTTTTAAGCTTTCTTGGCGCAAGCACTAATTATATAAAGTTTGACAACTCTTTCAATAATATTACCATTTCTTAAGAAATATAGTTGCTTGCAAATCTTGCTTATGAAAAGTGCAATGCTTCTTTGAATGGTATTCAAAGCTCATTGTGCTACTAATATGTTAGAGGTGCTTGACACTTCATCATCATAATCTGTCTAGCCTTTTCATAACTATGTTGGGGTCGGCTTCTGGTCTAACCGAATGCAGCTGAATACCAGTATTTTACATGGAGCGACTGCCTATCTGACCGCCACAACCCAGTTAGTACTGAGTAATACGATACCCCTTGGTAAGACTTCCGGGCCACTGACTAGTTAACGACTGTCAAAGGTCTCCAATTGACAGTCGGATCCAACGACTTAACGTGCTTTCCGAGGCACGGATGAAACGGTATGTAATGGTCACACATCCACAGACCAACCTAGGCTAGCGCGGCTCAACCTGAAGATCGAGCCGAGCGGCTGTTATTATGGGTGCTTGGCACTTGTTCGGCTAAATCGAATATAACATGTGCCTAGATATACCTTCATGAAAAACCGCTCGGTTTAACACGAATTGCATATCGCCTACCCGAATATTATCCAGCAATAGTAGATGCCGATCGACATCAGCCGAATGAAATTCGAAAACATGTAATTATTCCTTCGGGTCGGATTTTGTGTTTAACAAATACATGGCGAATGACGTCACGCTAAAAGACTTTGGAAAAACATCAAAAAAATCAAATTAATGTTCAAAGGTCTTATTAGCTCCAATTTTAATACCCATTATGTTTTGCCAGTAATCCTACATCACACATACAAAAAGATATTTTTTTTGATAAAATCTTAGGCTGACGATAAAATAAATATTCAATGATACTGTTCATACAAACACGCGTTGATAGAAAAAGACTTTACAAAAGACAAGCGTTTTATTTGGCATTGAATAATCAACCTTATGTTCTGTGATTTGAAGTGAAGAAGAGTCCACGCGGGGACGTTTTAAGAACCGTTTTATGTCTGCGTCGATAT
Source organism: Noctua janthina (assembly GCA_963576755.1). Lineage (NCBI taxonomy): Eukaryota > Metazoa > Arthropoda > Insecta > Lepidoptera > Noctuidae > Noctua > Noctua janthina. Next base: position 15,543,619 of record OY755061.1, read on the forward strand.
TTGTACGAGTTTGCACTTTATGAACAAGTGATACAATTTATTTTTCAATGTGTTTGGAAAAGAATATATTCCGTGTTAGAAGCCTTAAGATCATGTCTGAAAGAGCCTATTTAGTCTGAATAGGTTAATGATAATAAGTTCTGATTTTTGACATGCTTTCCTGGGATTGGCTTTTTACTTATTATGTTGTCGGTGTTCAAAAGTAATGGGAAGCTATAGAATTTGTTAGCCATTTTCTTTAAGCGTCTAGTTTATTAATCAGTTTTATGTAAGTAGCTTTAAAAAGTTCACTTTTCTCATTCACCTTTTTAATTTATTTATTTATTTGTTAAAATATTTATTGATTTATTTTATTTTTACATAGTGTATTAGTATCTGTATAAGTATATACATTTTTGAAAACAAGTAAATAATTTTTCGATATTATTTTGTACCCTGTTGACTGTTAGAGAATGCCTTGTGGCAATAAATCCGCCTATGTACCACTATTGTACACGAAGGTTAAATAATTATGTCAGATACGGTCATTAGTACAGACTTGGAAAGAATCGCAAGTACGCCAGTGGTGACATCATGCAACCTACTTACAAGTCCTCCCACACTACAGCGTGCTTCTACAGAGCCTGATGTTTACAGCTCGAGGCGAGGCCGACATTCAGGGTCTGATCGCAGCGGAGTTGAGACTTCCTGGCACTGTACCCGATTCATTGTGCCCCGTGTTATTGCGAGTTTCAAGTAATTTGTTAGTTTAATAGAAACAGTGTCTCGCACCCAGTGTAATTTCATTGCACGAGACCCATCTGCTGCAGATAATGTCTTCACATGAAACTTAGCAATAAGATTGACTAGATTTCGCACGGCTTCGCCCGTATGGAAGGCAGAAATTGTCCCTGAGGAACGTACTAGAATCCTATGTGTACACACAGATAGATCGTACCCTTAGTTAAGATCTTAGTCTAGTTTATCCGTGGGTACAGCTGTTTCTTTCATCGTTTTTTCACATCGTGTACAGTCACGAGCACCAATACGTAAACACTTAAAAACCTAAAACTGTTTTTCTCCTACTGTTCTGATTAAAATTTCATGTTGTTACGAACTCAGTTTTCTTGAACTCATATTTTTATGAAAAAGATCCTATTTCCAAGTTACAATCGTTATTTCTCGCGAAAATTACTTTTATATTTAGGGAAGTGTATACATACTGGTGCTCGTGACTGTATGACCAATCGAGCTGTACAAAGCGGATCAGAGCGATTTATAAACGGATCTCTCATTGTACGGAAAATCTACACACAACGAAACCAAGTTACACTGGAAATGTATATCTTGATGTGTCCCACGTGTGTGTGTACATTAAAACATTTCCGTCCATTAGTGCTAAAGCTCATTCTCGGAAATTTCCTTTCGTGCTAGTGTCATCTGCGAAGATGTCTTCCACACAATCGTCTGTACTCAGTGTAGATATTAATTTATTAGTGATTTTGTGTCAGGGTAATTATTTAGCTGTAAGTACATGAGATATTTTAATCAATCAATATCTTTATTGTGGATCATAGGTGTGTACATAATGCAGGTCTTAAATTGGGATCAGCTTACATGGACGTTAAATTAAATACGTTAAAAATACATTGTTACATTAGTGTTACAAATTATTAAAAATTTCATAATTATATAGAGAAATAATACAGGTAGGTAGACATTAGTGGGCTTCTGAAAGCATCATGACTGAGGGAGACTTTATTGGAGCAGTGATTTGTCTGATAGGAAGTCTTTTATAGAGTAGTAGCATTTGTGTACTAACAGGTCATGGAGATTCTTTATAAATTTTGTTTTTTTTCCTGGAATTATTCTATTAAAAAAAAATAAAAAATAATACTTTTTTTATTAAAGTTCGTGAGTACATTCGGAAGAAGCTGGCAGTTTCGTCACAACGGTAATGTTTTCACCATGGTTTGTGTTTTTATTTTGGTATATTCGTGGAAATGTTTATTTAAATTAATTTAAATTTTGATATATATTTATAGTATTTTATATATCCTTGTAGTTAATCTTATTATTATTTAAAATTATTTTCAGATACACCTACCACTGCTTGTCTCTGCATAACCCAAAGGTTGACTGGTAGAAAATGCCTATGGCATTAAGTCCGCCTCTGTACTTCTGTGCTTGAAGTGTTAAATAAATAAATAAATAAATAAATAATAGGTCCAGGGATATTATTAAAGATGCGTGAAGCTGTACAAAATATACTTTACAAATGTAAATATTTTTGAGATCCGGTCGAAAGAAAATAAATTGTTAAATTAGAAGTGACCTAAGTATCTACGCTTAACTTCTCCATCCCGTCGTACTGCCAGAACTTTAGTTTACTTCGCGGATTAACTGCAATACCAAAGGTATTGTACGTATCACACAAATAAACTTTAAATTCAAAACTAAAATAACGACTTGAAATCTACACAAAAATTTAAATTGAAACAATGAAATTTAAAATCAACAGCCTGTATAATAATTTTAATGAACGAACATCTTTGATAGCTGCACTCATTAATTAAGAACGCCCTATAACTGAATAATGGATATTGCTGAACTAAATCAACATTTAAGTATTGAATCAAATTAAAACAGTATAATATGATTCGATTTTAATTATGAAAGAGTTGTTTTCTTTTAATATCTGTCACGAATTTGGGGAACTGATTCGATTTTTGCTTTGATTGACTATTTACGAATAATATGTCACATCTGCGGAAAAAGCCGTATCTGGATTTATCGATTCATCATCATCATCTGCCTAGCCTTTTCCTAACTATGTTGGGGTCGGCTTCCAGTCTAACCGGATGCAGCTGAATATCAGTATTTTACATGGAGCGACTGCCTATCTGACCTCCACAACCCAGTTAGTACTATGCCCCCTGGGTTATACGATACCCCTTGGTAAGACTGGTTGTCAGACTTTTTGGGCCACTGACTACCTAACGACTGTCAAAGATCTACAAATGACACCCAGGACCAACGGCTTAACGTGCTTTCCGAGGCACGGAGGAAACTCGGTATGTAATGGGTCCCATCCACAAACCAACCTAGGCAAGCACGGCTTAAACTAAAGATCGATCCGAACGGCTGTTATTATTTAGCCATGAGCTCCTCCAACCTGGGTTTATCGATTATCAATCGGTATTGATAATTGTCCTTTTGCAGGAACTACTATTTACCACTACGCTTGCTCTCGTCAAATAACGTTTACCAACCAATTTAAGTAAGCCTTAGTCGCGTCAGCCGGTTGCAGACGCCACTGCTGAGCGTCCTGGGTTCGATGTCCAAGTCGGGCAAAGTTGTTGGGTTTGTATTATACAAATAACCCTTTCGGAGTAAATTCTTGAAATGATTGTGAAAACATTATCAATTGTAACTATTATCCTTTTCTTTTTTTTTATCTTAAACTTAGCCTCTTGTAAATTCTTACCGCATTGAGTTAGCAACTTTTATAAATAGATAGATAAAGATCATCCCTCTACCCCAATTAATTTGGGGTCGGCACAGCATGTCTAAATCGTCGATACATCTCTATTACTCGTCATTTCAGTAGTCACACCCTTTTAAGCCTTATCAACTATCAGGCAATTTATCTATCCATTATCTTGATGTATGAAGCAACATTAGGTAGTTCATTAGCTCGAAATACAAAGAAAAATACTGTGTTGTTGGCGAAATACCTGATCTTGATAAACATAACACATCTATCAACACTAATATTATAAACTAACTTGCACCCTCGGCTTCAGGTATGTTTTTTACACAATATTATTATAAATTATATCCTATGTATTATTCTGATGTTTAAACTGTATTAATTATTATTGTGACGTTTCATTAAATCTGTTCTGTTCTGTGTGTTGTTGTTTCTGCGTGACAGAGTAACGTACATCCATCCATCCATCCTCAAAAATTTACGCATTTATAATAATAATAGTAAGGTAGTAAGCCAACATAACATCACGCCTGTAATTCCCGAAGGCTTAGGACGAGGTGTACCATTGTATACAGACGCCAGTACATACATCAAGATACCCGATACAGAAGTTCCTGATGGAAAAACCCAATGACACTGTGCCCGACCTGGGAATCGAACCCAGGACCTCATGCTCAGCAGCCGCGCTTGCGACCACTAGACCAACGTGGCAGTCAGGTTGTAACAGTAACTCAATCTGTTTTTTACTTTTTCATTTGACCAAGCATGTAGACCATGAGTTGGGCACAAACATACGTTACTTTTTATCCCAATAGTAAGTTCCTGGGGGACAATTTCTGTCACAAGCTAGTGCCTTATAAAGTAAAATACCACTGGATTAAATGCCACGGAAGCTTGATTAAAAGTTACCATAAGAGAATTTCGAGGAATACGCTACGCGTTTTTGTCTTGATCGGAATGTTGGCCACAAAAGAGATGAATGAAAGGCAATTGCGTGCAGTTGGGATGAGAATGTTTGGAGGCATGTGTGGTGTGACGAGAATATCAGGAAAGAAATTGTGTATACAGACACAAATATCTTTTGGGCCTTGAATTCCATAGACAGGGGGACGTTGAAGGTAAACATTTGAGAAATTCATTAGAGAAATTGTTTAGTTCTAACTTCCACCACGCTCCATCAGGCCCTTGCACAACTAAGAGGGTTACAAAGTAGTGTCTGTGATTAAGTATAAAAAATGTCTGTGGTAAAAAAGTCACGGATTTTCGGGGAATGGGAAACAAGAAATGCCGGCAAAAGCTAGTAGATTTTATAATTTACTAGCTTTTGCCGGCGGCTTCGCCTTCCTGTATGCGGTCTTCGGGAATAGAATTATCAAAAATGCTGAGACACGTATAAATTAATTTTCAATCGTCAGCCTAAACACAAAATTTGAAGATCCTTACTACAAAACTGACGGATTTTCAAATAAAACTTCTATGCAATATTTTACCCCTTTAGGGGTGGAATTCTCAAAAAGCCTTTCTTAGTGGATACTTACCCTTCACAAAGAACACACTCTTCAAGTTTCATGACTCTAGGATTAGCAGTTTGGGCTGTGTGTTGATATATCACCCAGTCAGTCAGTCAGTTTACCATTTTATATATATAGACTAGCTTTTGGTCGCGGCTTTACTCCCTTTATGTAGCGAAATTAACTGACACTTGGGGATAATATAGCTTCCCGTTTATGAAAGAATTTTTGGAATCGGATCGGTAGTTACGAAGATTATCCCCTACATACAATTTTACCTAATATTAGTAGGTATAGAAATGACTAGGAAGGAAGTAAACTCTGAGTTGAAGAGTACTTGAGGTTTTATAGAAGAATTGGACAAAGACGTGCTACGCCGACGATAAATAAATTGGGCAGGAAGCGATTGAGACCCTTTTTCGATTATCGAAGAATTGTTATCGCCAGTTTTGTTTTAATTCCGATCTTTTGTAAGAAGTTTCAAATGGAAATAAGACAAAAGAGACAAATTGTATTTCTGTATTTCTGTATTCGACTTGGCAATTTCGGGGCCATTAAAAATTCACGGCAAAATAGGCAACGTTGCTCACTTACACTACAGCCAATTTATCTGTGCAGGCGCGAAAACAGAGAACTAAAATAAATAATATACCAAGTTTGACAGATCGTCGGGGATAGTGCAAATCCGCGGGACTAGCATTGGATAATTCCGCGTATCTGAGAAATGTAGCCAATTTCAATTACGCATTGTCGTAGCGACTAAATTAATGAGTTTAATAGATTTCTACTGTTGACAGTTTAAGAACACATAAATTGTTACTATTCATGTAAAAATGAGGACAAAAATCGTTGAACAAAAAAAAAAAAAAAACTTCTAACCTTCCCCTGTAAACCTACTCATAGTACAGAGACGTGCACTTTACGTATGGTAGATTTGCGGATTTGCCCTATCCCCGACGATATTGTTGCAAATTTTCTTGACAAGCAACATCATTTTGAAATGTACAGGTCATACTTTAAATGTTTTTAATTAGTTGGCACCGCTACATTAACATTCTCTTTTCATCTATTCGTTAATGTCCGAATCGAAAATTACGCATCATGTGAGTTTTATTTTTATTCATAGCAAGATACTTCCTTTGGCTAAGGTTATATAAATAGTGTAACAAGACCCTTAACGAAGCCGAAAGACACTCGTTCTCCCCGTCATAGCAATATTTTTTTTATTCTAGACCATACCTGGGAAGCTTGTAGTTACGGAGATATTGGGAGTCAAAGTTCCAACGTTTTCACAAGTTATTTTTTAATACGTTTTTAATGTAAGATTTTTACTTTAAACCAGTGTTTGAAGTACCCGACCTCCGTATTCAACCCATCCATCCATCAGCACAATCTTATGAGTGCGTTACATTGAGTCCTGCTATAGAACGTGATTTTTAACCCAAAAAAAAGTCTTTTCCCAGCAATAATTTTTGCGTAAGATAACTTAGTTTGATGCACATAATGGTTGACGGCTTCGTGAAGGATCCGTTTACACCCTGTAGAGGTACCCAGCATCAGAAAAAAAGTACTGAGGCCCTACCACAAGCGCGCGGTGTAAACGTAACGTACATACGTCCATTTAAAAATTATAAAACTCATTTCAAATATTGATATTTTCATAATTTTAAGATTTTGTTCATATCTGTGGATGATACTGATTGTGCTTGTTGCAAACAATTTAACTGAAATGCTGTGTGATAATTGTATTTTCGGTATAAAAATTGACGTATTTACGTAAATGTAGCCATACATGCTAGGTTATGCATGACAGTTATAAATGTGTATGCAGAACCTTCAAGCAAAATCAAGTTCCATTTCATGGATACCTGTACAGTTTTCTCCTACACACGTCCATGCATGCCTGTACAGTTTGACTGGACAGGCAAAACTGCGCATACACAACCTGTTGTCTTTGGCGGGCTTTACTTTTACACGTGCTCTGACCGCAACAACAAAATAAAACAGCTTAGGTACAAAGTTACTGAAATACCTAATCAGAATAATATTATCAAACGCTACTCCTGAAGTAGTTAAGTCAATAAAAAACCAACTTGATCCAAACAACCCAACATTTCACTACCAAATAAGGTAGCCAAAATCGGTTAAAGGTAAATACAGGTCTGACTTAGGGTCGAGGGGGTGGACAATAGAGGACAATGTAAAAAGCAAGGGTTGAAAGGGGTTGAGAACGTAATAGGCCTCTTGTCGCGGGCATAGCAATCAACATAGGTCCTTTTACTTCGTAACAGCCTCTTATGAGGTTACTTTGGTAAAGTCGTGACGTAAGGAGAGTTTTGAGTTTTAAGAAACAATTTTTAATGTTTCTGGCATGGCAGAGCAGCGGTGGCCCAGTGGTGGCGGCCCCGACTTACGAACAGTAAGTCGTGGGTTCGAACCCAGGCAGAGGCGCATTACATTGTGTTATTTATGTCATCACCACTGCTCTTAAAACGGTGAAGGAAAACATCGTGAGAAAACCGGCATGTCGTAGAACCAAAAATTCGAAGACATGTGACATCTGCCAACCCGCACTGGGCCCGCGTGGTGGATTATAGCCCATTCCCTCTCATAGAGAGGAGGCCTGTGTCCCAGCAGAGGGAACATTATAGGCTGATTATGCTTATGTTATGCTGGCATGGTGAGTTACTGAAAAATATAGTATATAGAACTATTGAAACCTAGAACATAACCTATACTCTCCCGCACGCAAAATACGCGCTTTGACGTGGAGTTGCGGACACCAGCCCGTTATACAATACAATACAATACAACCTATACTCTGACACAGGCACACAAACACATGTAAGCACATAACACACGCATACACACGCACACACACACAAACTATGTTTATGCCAATCTTGTCAACTTAGGTACCTATGTTAAAATATGTTGTTATTATTTTTTCTTTCTTTTGTTATGGAAGAGCGGAGTATTTTAATACAGGCATTGTTTGCTTAAAAGAAGGCTCCCATCACAACCTAATTTTTGTAATTTTGTGAAGAAATAAACAATTATGTTTTTTTTTTTTTTTTTTGAATAGTACTAAAAGGATACTGTTTTAAGCATTCACGGCTTTTAACTAAACTTACTCAGTCAGTTAAGGGATATCTTCCGTGTTTTTAAATTATTCCGAGCTCTCGATTTTTCGGCGCTTTAAAACAGCAGTTTCCTACAAAAGTGCAATATAGGATATACTTTTGTAACCTGGTGTTTTTTTTTAATTACTGATGAAAACTTTCTATGTGGGGAACCGTTTGTACGTCGGTGCCCCTTCCACCCTGTATACGTAGGTTTGTTTACCAATAACATTCACAAAGCGACTGACATTATAAATTGAACCTAATTACTATCCTAGTTTACACCCAGTCAGACTTGACTGACATAGAAGCGGGATGAACGGTTTATCGTGTTGTCCGAGACGTAACGCCCCGTACACGACCTCAGTGACAAGCCCACGCTTCACTTGTTTTCTTCGCCAGTACCGTTGCGTTCCACTCATGCTCTAAGCAATTTCGTTTTCATTTATGTAGGTATTTTAAATATTTATGCTGTCTTGCCTTCCGTATGTTTTTTCTCGTGACCACTGAAAACCAGCGCTGTGCTCTGGACCTGCTTGTCGCAGTCACGACGTACAAGCTGTCAACTATTTTTGTTCAGTCCTGTTGTATTTATAAATATTTGTTATCATTTTGTATGCACGGTGTTATGTCCCTGCGAGAATTTTTTTTTCTTTGTTTCATTGGTTATATTCCGTGGTTGCTGTCGCAAAACGTGTCCATTAAACGCGTAGCTCGTGGCATAGCGGTTATTACAAATAAGAGGCCAAGCTGGGCAGTCACTCCTATGTCACTTTGACTTGACCGGATGTGAGCAAATATACGAACAAGGGTCTCGATCTTATGGAACTATGATTATGTCCGAGGGGTCTCTGGTATTCAGCATGCCTACCAACTAAGTAATTACGACGAATTTAAGTACATTTGGCCTAGTGCGAATCTTTATGACTGACAAGATCTACTCGATCACATTTAAGTAAGCTTCAATTTGTATGGATAATTGTAATTGTGTTAAAGCGATAATAAATGGCGTCATTTGAATGACGTCTGGGAATGTTTTTTTCAAGTCAGACTGTGCATGTCTGCGCGATATTTTTTAGGTTGTTTGCCGGTTATCTAGATTTGAAAAAAGAATTGATGTACCAAACATTTTGGTCATGTGAATTTTGCACTTTTGTACGAAACAACAGATTTTTTAAATAACCGATGCAAATTTTGAATTCTTTTTTAATAGGGTTCTAAAATTATGTATTTTCCCTTAGCATAAGCGTAAGCATAATCAGCCTATTAATGCTCCCACTGCTGGGATGCAGGCCTCCTCTCTATTTTCCCTTACACCGTGTATATTTTTCCTCGCATAGCAACATAAACGTAAGAATTTATCAACAAATCTAGATTTTATTTTGAAAATAAAGCAGCAATTGAATCGGTAGTGAATTCTCGACGGATATCGGAATTTCTCGATAGGAACTGTCTGCCAGGAAGCGACACAAGCTTCCTCGGTGCGGCTTGTTTGTAACCTTGGCGGTCGGTCGCACGAGCGCGAATTTACATAAGAAGATACATAGTATTTGTGACTAGTTCTAGGTCAGTACAGTAGGTATATAGCTCGTAGGTTCGTACCCAGACGTGCACTTTCATCATCATCATCATCATTTCAGCCGAAAGACGTCCACTGCTGGACATAGGCCTCCCCCAAGTGTCGCCACATTGACCGGTCCCGTGCTTCTCGCATGTAATCTCCGACGACGACCACGAAGAACATGGGAGGCATCCCCTATTACATAGGACTTAAATATAACTAGGTAGGTAGGTGAAGGGTCTGAGTTTGAAGCCAGCTAGGTACTTAGTGTTCATCACTGCTGTTTTTGAGGAACGAAAAGTCATGAGGAAACCGGTATGTCCTAGAACCAAAATTAGAAGTCTTGTGGCATTCGACCGTACTGAGCTCACATGATAAGGATCCGCTTCTTTACATAATGGGTGTAAAACTACCTTTAACGAAGCCGAAAGGCACTTGTTATCCCCGTCATTGCGATAATTTTTTTGGTCTAGACCATACCTAGGAACCTTCTAGTTACGGAAATATTGGGGGTCAAAGTTCCAACTTTTACATCAGCTTAATGTTATGGGTGCGTTTCATTGAGTTTTACCCGTAAGACGTGTTTTTTCACCCCAAAAAAGAAGTCGTTTCCCAGCAATAACTTTTGCGTAGAGTTACTTACTTTGATGTACAGAATGCTTGGTTGACGGCTTCGTGAAGTGTCCGTTTACACCTTGTACACAGACTATGTATTGTGTATCAGCAGTGGGGATATTAATCAATCGTTAATTGCTAAAATAATTATTCCAAGAAATAGTCAACTAAACTTGACACAGAAAAGCGTTGTTAATGAACACCTACAGATATACATTTCAGATACAACAATTCCAAAGTTAAGCATAGTTTTAAACCCTCGAAGACAAACAGACTTCACTAGCCACTCAACGCTGTGAACTTGACAAAATAGTTAGCGTTTTCCGATACTCATTGTCTTAAGATATTACAGAAATATCTCAAGTTTCAAGAAGTACTCGAGATGGTCCGCCGTATTGTTTTAAACTTTATTTTAATGTAAATGTCAAAAGGTATTTTTGTTTTCGTTAAGAGGATGCTAATTTTATTTTTATGTTGGTGGTTAGTGAATTAGGGGATCAAATGGTTCGACAAATATTTTTATAATGTGATCCGTTATTAAAATGGCTGACAGTCTGTTGATCTTTTTAGAGGTTTTCCTTATGCTTCTTTTATTTAGCGTATAGGTCAGAAGTATCTTTGTTAGTAAAATTGTTTCGGAAAGACTGTGATCGGAAACTACTTTTAAACAACCCACTTAATTTGGTGAAGATTTGGCAAAGTTCATCTGGGGGAGACTAAGGACGTTTCTTGAGTTATTTAGCGCATAGTTTCATCATCATTTCAGCCGAAAGACGTCCACAGCTGGCCATAGGCCTCCCCCGAGTGTCGCCACATTGACCGGTCCCGTGCGACTCGCATCCAGCGGATCCATGCAACCTTCACCAGGTCATTACTCCGCCTAGTGGGAGGCCTTCCAACGCAACGTCTTCTAGTTCGCGGTCGCCACATCACGCGGCATCATCGCGGGCACATTGCTCGCAGAACGGATGGCCGATGGGGTCGAAAAGTTCTGGAGTGGCGCATAGTTTGCTTAAGCGTTATTTCAACGACTGTCGCACAACTGTCAAATTACATGTGCAAAATAGAGATGAGAACACTCCTAAGACAAAGCGCGTGTCAAATAACGTTTATTGAAATCGATAGCTATATCCGGTGCACTTCGATTAATCATCTAATTGATCAAACTTTATCAAATTACTAGTTTCTGCCTGCTCGGCTGCGCCATGTCATTTATCGGGGTAAATAAATAGTATCCCTATAAACTAACGAATGTGTGCGAAATTTTATAAAATTTCCTTGAGCCGTTTTTGCGTGATTAAGTAGCAAACTTTCACATCTATACTTAATATTATAAAGCTGAAGAGTTTGTTTGTTTGGTTGAACGCGCTAATCTCAGGAACTACTGGTTCGAATTAAAAAATCTTTTAGTGTTGGATAGTCAATTTATCGAGGAAGGCTATAGGTTGTATAACACCACGCTACGACCAATAGGAGCCGAGAAAAAAAAAAAAAAGAAGCGGCGGGTGAAACAGCGGGGCACAGCTTGTTTATAATATGTAGGTAAGATGCCGAACACATAAGCTAAGAACAATGTTTTAAAAACGAAAACAGTTCACAAGAACACGTAGATTTGTAACTACGTTACAAATAGAAAACAAACTTCATAAAAGCTTGTAGGGAACTCCGAAAAAAACGTCTTTGTAGCACTTACTCCGTACTCATATAACGTTAGTTTCACGTGCTACGTGCTCTTAGATATAACAGTTACAAATAAGGCTTTTAGTGAAGGAAACGTAAAGGCTTTGATAATGTAACACTTTTACAAGTTGGCGACGTGATTCTCTTTCTGTTACGGCGATGTTTTTAAAGGTATGTTTTCGTGGATTGAATTGATATGAAATGTGTGAGATGACTGGCGGTACGTGTTTGTTTTCGTGGGTTGAAGTGTGGATTACGTAGTGTTTTATGTAAGTGGTAAGTCATAAAAAAAAATGTTTTTTTTTTAATGGTTTGCGGACTTCTTTTTGTGCATTTAATTTAAGATTGATGTCTTATAAAATGTGAAAATATTTGGGACCGTCATTGTTTACATTAACATACTAAAAAAAACAGCTGTTCCATATATTTTGACCGTGAAGGTATGGCCTTTTTGTTTGAAATTAGAAATTTTTAATGTTGACGGAAAATTACTCTCGGCGTCCAGAATCATGTGCAGGTATTCATTAAATCTGCAGTCGATAATTACTTTAATGAAGAACTAAGACTTTTTTTTTCAATCGAAAAGGACAAGTACGGATCACATAATATTTTCAAAATACCCGTTTGGCAGTTCCAGACTATTAAATAAAAATTCTTTGTCATAATATTTTCCTTTCAGTAGCTAATTTGTAATTATTTTTTTAATAATATGATAATTTATTTTGACATTTTTTTAAATTTATATTTATATATTTATTCGGTATTTCATTTATTTTTGACTTTTTGATTTAATTAAATAATGTTTCTTGTTTAATGTAATGTAATTCTAATATTTAGGTTTTAGGTATAATTTATGTGTTTGTATTTGTATTTTTGGTTTTTATATGGGTCTTTGACCTGAAATAAATGGAATTTATTTATTATTTATTTATTTTAGTAACAAAAAAATGTAATAAAATATGTATCGCCCATTTTGGAGTCCATTTTAAAATGTTGAAATATATCTAATTCAGGTTGCGGGACTGTTCGAAAGAGATACCGTGGCCCTGGAACATAAAGGGCAAAGAAGGAGCATGGATGGGTTTTAGTCAGTACAAGTCTGACACTCCCTTCCACTCCGCCCAGAGTGGGGGGGGTCATTTGATGATTTCCCATCCAAAAAAAAAAAAAAAAAAAAAGCACTGAATCATTGCGCCGAGTGGCAACTAAAATCACAATGCCATACAAAATGTCGGAACAAAGGAATATTTTTAGATAAAATCTGCATACGGACGGTTCCAATTTGTTTCTATTGTGTAGTTTTAGTAAAACTAATGTGTCTATGCAAATAACGCACACGCAATGCGTGCATCCAGGGATATGTTATGAGGTCACAGTGTAGATGTGGACGTGGAATTGTGCCTCTAATGATGGTTGCCATTTCATCTGCCTAGCCTTTTCTCAACTAGGGCCGGCTTCCAGTCTAACCGGATACAGCTGAATAGCACTATTTTACATGGAGCGGCTGCCTGTCTGACTTCCACAACCCAGTTAATACTGAGTACAGTAACCTCTTGGTAAGACTGGTTGTCAGAATTTTGGGCTACTGACTAGCTGTAACGACTGTCAAATATCTACAATTGATAGCCGGAACCAACGGCTTATCGTGTTTCGAGGTACGGAGATAACTCGGTATGTAATGGGTGGTCACTGGTCCACGGAAGCAGGCAATCGCGGTTTAACCTAAAGATTGACCCGAGCGGCATTAATTACTTAACCACGAGCTCCTCTTTGTCATTTGACAATAGGTAAAAGGTCAAAGTTGTCTATTTATACATCCACTTATTGGATATTACAAAACAGTATTTCTAATTGTTATCTATCCTATGCTTTAGTCCATCCAAAGATTGTATGAAATATTTCTCCTAAGACTATCTTGCCTTGTGCTATGAAATAGTTTCTTAACTGGTGCAACATTAAGTTCAAAAATAAATAATTTAAAGTTATTAAGTCAAAATAATTTATTTATTATACTCAAAACAAAAAAAAAACCGTTTTAAGTAAAAATTTCTAAAGTTTTTGTTTTTTTTTTTATATTTGTTGTTTTTTTTTTGTTTTGTTTGTGCTTGTTGTTTTTGTTTTGTGTGTTTTTTTTTTGTGTTGTTGTTTTTATTTTGTTTGATTGATTGATTTACAAAGTCTGTTGTATTATAATATGAACGTAAAATAAAGTTTATAAACTGGTGAACAATGGTTTATTGAATAACACGTAATCACGACGCCCATCAGATAATAGTAATCGAAGAGGAAAATGAGGAAGTAAGAATCATAGCAGGAGGCGATCTGTAGGCTCTGCCTATCTCTATGAGAAAAAGGCGTGAGTTAATGAACATATGAAGGTATAAAGTTTAGTTTCCTAAACAAACAAAATGATGGCATAATTTATTAATGTATGCAGCTGATGTACGTGTTTGATCCTGTTCCTAAAAACATTAGTATTGCCAACATCTGTAATATATCAAGCCTGTAATCCCTGAAAGGTTAGACAGAGGTATACCTAAGAATACACCCACATTTCGCCAGTTAAGTGTACGTTCCAGGTGGAATAGGGGCGAGCCTTTTACCATCAACCGGGCACAAATCCAGCCTCCACGGCTGTTACTGAGAAATTTCTGATGGAAAAACCTAATAACACTTTGCCCGACCTGCGGATCAAACCCATTACCTCATCCTCAGCTGTCGCGCTCGCAACCACTAGACCAACGATCACACACACACATCTACTCCTCCATAAATATGTATGCAATGAAGGATAAGCTGTTTTTCATTTTCTTTAAGATAACGTCAAGCCTATAACCAGAGATAATCTTTCTTCCATTTCGAGCATTACACCTTAACGTTACTCATATAAAAACTAAAAGGTACCTCAGTGTTATTCATAATTCTTCTTTATCGCAATATAATTTATAAGCATCCTACATTTTCCCTGATTTCAGATACTGGGTTAAAGTTTGTGGTGTACGTTGTCTATTTACATAATAGTAACCATCATTATGGACTTGGTAGATTTTTCATTTAATTTACATTTTTAGCATAGCATAGCATAATCAGCCTATTAATGTTCCCACTGCTGGGGCGCAGGCCTCCTCTCTATGAGAGGGAATGGGCTGCTATAATCCACCACGCGGGCCCACTGCGGGTTTGGTAGATGTCACGTTACATGTCTTCGAATTTTTGGTTCTAGGACATGCCGGTTTCCTCACGATGTTTTCCTTCACCGTTTTGAGAGCAGTGGTGATGAAATAACTTACACAAAGTAATGCGCCTGGCTGGGTTCGAACCCACGACTTACTGCTCGTAAGTCGGGGTCTCCACCACTGGGCCACCGCTACTCTCTAACATTACATTACATTTTAAGAGTTAAGAGAATTTATATTTCAACTTGTAGGAGAATTGTTAATTTAGGGAATTTTAATATTGTGGCTATGCAGGATATCTATGTTTTACATTGGGTTTTGCTTTTTAAACCTTTCCGTAAATTCATGGTAATTAATTGTTAAACCAACATAAGCTGTTCGTATATTAAAATCACATCTGTCATTTTCTGTCATTTTTGACCCCCGACGCAAAAATACGGGTGTTATAAGTTTGACCGCTATGTGTGTGTATGTAAGTCTGTCTCTCACACCGTAGCTCTTAAACGAGAGAACCGATTTGGATCCAGTTTTTTTTGTTTGAAAGTAATTTTTTGGCGATGGTTCTTCGATACGTTGTATCAAAATTGGTGCAGCATTTACTAGATATGGGGGATGAAGATGGGTATGAAAAATCGAATATTTTCAAATATACCCAAGTGGGGTATCAAATTAAAGGGCATGATGTGTATATTACAATTAGACTTGTTTTATCAAAATCCGTGCAGCCATTTATTAGATATGGGGGATGAAAGTGGGTATGAAAAATCGAATATTTTCAAATATGCCCAAGTGGGGTATCAAATGAAAGGGCATAATGTGTATATTACAATTAGACATGTTTTATCAAAACCGACTCTTCCATTCTATTGACTTTTCAAATGTTTGTTAAGCAATTTTATACCCATATCATGGGAATGCACAAACAAAAATAACTAGTCCGCCATATTGGATTTAGAATTATGCCACTTGGCTAACCATACATTGTCATCCAAACTAAACATGTATGCAAAATTTATACAAAAAATGCTACAATTAATATAATAAACAACTATCTATTAAAACAAAATAGCAATCGCAGTTCAAAAATCAGCTGTTTGTTGCCAACTTGTTGCATAACCTCACTTTTACTAAATCTGTTATAAATCAGCTCTCAGACTGCCAAAATCCGAAGAATTTTCAGTGATGGTTTGATAATAAATGTCGGATCCAGTCGTTAGTATGGACATAAAATGAATTGGAAAACGCGCCTGTGTGCAGTGGTAAGTAACATCACGCGACCTACTTATCAGTCTACCCACGACACAGCGTGCTTCTACAGAGCCCTGATGTTCAACTCGAGGCCTGGGCGACAGTCAATGTCTGATCGCGGCGGATTTGACACCACTTTCATCTTTTTACATTCAGGCTCAAGAATGTATGAAAACGTATTTGTCTCCTTTCATCTCAATCGGAAACTGGAGAGTGGGCCAAATTTCACTTCTAACATTTGTTTACATAGTTAGTTACTTAGTTACAAGTGAAGTTAATAAAAGCGTTTTGAAAACAAGTTAATTTTAATAAGAAACTCATTTTGTACACTGTACAGACTGCCTGAGATTTACAACATGTTGTAACTACTGTTTGCTTAAGGGATACATGAAGATTAAGGTTAAACCCGGGGCGTAATTAAATACAGTTAGGGGAGTTACATCTAATTATTTCAAACAATTATGTATATTTAATTAAGTAGTTGTGACGTGTTTGACATAAACTTGGCGTAATTATTGTTCCCTGTGACGACCTCAGATTACTTTAGTAGATCTTTGTCAGTCTTTACGGTAGTCAGTGAACCGAAAGCCTGACAACCAGTCTTACCAAGGGGTATCGTATTACGCAGTACTAACTGAGTTGTGGAGGTCAGATAGGCAGTCGCTCCATGTAAATTATTAGTATTCAGCCATGTAAATTAATTGTTTGCATCCAGTTAGAGTGGAAGCCGACCCCAACATACTAGGGTGAAGGTTAGGCAGATGATGATGATCCGTAAAGGGAATTCTACATGTTATTACTAAGCAAATTTCGTTACGACATTCATATCCAATTCGTGAGAAAAGAGAAAAGGTCATCCGCTCCCCAGTAGGACAATTACGACTGATCATCCCTAATTGAAATCTCCCAGGTAGACGTCAATTAACCTAACAGCAAGCTAAACGAGGTAATGAGAAGGCTTTCAGACTAAACACATTATGAGATTAAAACTACGGCGTTTAATGTTTCCTTGAAAATGTTCGTAATATTCGCCGCGGGCCTACCTATATGTTTCAATTTTAATATCTCGCGCCGCGGGTTCTGATATGTTCTTATCATGAGTTTAAATGTGATGTGATATAAAATTTATAATTAAAAGGTTATAAAATATTCAGTTTTACATTTTCTTATTACCTACATCGAATATTTTGAAAAGAAGAGCTGGCACTTTGGCCGTGAACGTTTTAATTTTATTCCTGTAATTTAGTCAAACAACATAATTATAAATAAACAAGTCGTTCTCCCGATGGCGTTTCCCCGTCAGCAAAAATTACGAAATTCTATACAAACTTTCACTTGTCATTTTACCCTTTTAAGCAATTAATTTCCACAAATCCTTCGTTCGAGCTAACTTTTGTTATACAAGGAAGTCTCAAAATTCTAGACCCATTAGTTTAGCCAGTGCGTTGTTTGTCAGTAACAGATATTAAATTTTATTTAGTAGACTAAAAGAAAACAAATAAAATGGTTTAACTCAAGTTTTTGTGGATTTAAGGGGGAAGCACCAGGTTGCGAAATTTTTTTTTTTTTTACAATTTGAAAATCAGTGTCAGGTTGTATTTTGATTAAAATATGATTCGTGACCGTAACAAATATGGCTTTACAGAGTTATAATCATTAAAATCACCCTATAAGTTCGATTAATCACATGGAATGATTTTTTCATAAAATAGTCATTGAATGGGATTATATGAAAATTTGATTTCGTGAGCTACCCTGGCGCGTCCTCCTCGAAAGAGCTTATATGGAAACATTTCCAGAAAATTTGTTCATTTTATGATTAGTTAGGTAAAGTTAAGCAAAGTAAAGAGTTAGGAAAAACGCAATAACTACACTCCCAACGTGTAACCCCGAAGCACAAGATGGAAATAAAAACTTTGTACACCCAAATTAATATAAATAAACTAGCACTCATGATGTTGCTCTACTTCGTCAAAAGAGCAGTGCGGTATTAACTTCCCCCAGAACCTCATATTGTGCAGATGAAACTATAAAAGTCACTTCACACTAGTGTTTAGGAAACGCTGCGTTTTGTATACCCAAAGAGAAAATGTTTTAAACAGGTCATTAGAAGAAATGTCAAAATAAGAAACGTTATCTCATATCAGTGTCGTTGTCATATTATAGCAAAAACAACAGACTTCCAAAAAAAAAACACTAAAAAGCGGAAAACAATTTTCTCTAATTGATATTTTTAGCCCAAGAAATTCTAATTACTAAAATTGTAAGATTTTTCTTCAAGCTCGAACTTTGATGTGCAAAATGGTAACAGCTATGGCCGTTTTACAGCCTGTGTATATTTGTGGGTTAGCATAAAAGTCTTCGCTTCACAAGCCATGCACAACTATGACTCAGAGAATTAAAAGCTAGTGTGAGCACTCCGTCAGAACTTCCGCGAAATGAGACCGTCAGTATCTGACGGATTAAGTTCTGCACAAATAATAAGCTAACTTACGAAGAAATTCTTAATATTATTAATACACAAAAATATTTATTTTTATATTACTTTTTCAGACTAACGTGTCGGTTCTCTTTCATCTTTTTAAAAGGACCTCCTTAAGTCAAGCGTCTGAGCCAATTTGGAATAAAAATATTGAATTAATTTGAATTGAAAGAAAACAGTATTTTATCTTCTAACGCTGAATTGCCAATAAGCGGATTCGCTTATTATCCAGAAATAACAAACGAATCGTTTTACATGCAAATGTTTGATGCTTATTCCCTATAAGTTTGTGTATCTAATGCTAAATTGTTTATATAAACATGTTTGTACAGTACATATACAAAATGTAACATAATTAACGCGCATCCTGAAATTAGTTTGTTCAGAATCGTTTACTGAATCGATTTCTATAATTTTTATTATAGGTAATTTTTTCCCCCAAAAATAATTAAAACTACGTAAATTACAGTAAAAACTCGTTAACTCGTTTCGAACGCGAGCGAATACCTACTAGGCTAACAAGACCCTCATACCTACGTGGGCGACTGTCTACGTTCGTGGATTTGTACTGTGACCACAACATTCTTCCGGAATTAGTATAACTAAATCAATCAATAATCAATGCTCATATATGTTTAACTAAAAATTCAGTGTATGTATTATGATTATAACATAATATACTAATTGGGGTGTCTGAGGGTGTGCGTTAATTACGTTACATGTTGTATAAACATCTATGTGCGTAGTACTCGCAACCGGTGACCAGCTATATGAATGTCGACAAGGAAAAAGGAGTATGTAAGTATCGTAGCAGGTGGCGCCTGAGTTTATGATGATGATGATAAACATCTAAGAATTAATGACGCATAAGTAGCTGAACTCATTCCAATGAGATTTCTTATAGAGTTACTGCCAATGATATTATAAAGAAAGATATTAAAATTCATACTGAGCGGCATTCAAATATCGTTGCCACGTTGTTATTAAAAATGAACTTACCTATAAGTGTATAGTAATATCAACTACGACTGCGATAGATAATACGGAACGTATGATACAGAAAGAGATAGCTATCTGTAGAGTGTTGCGTTTGAAGTACACTAGTAGTGAATCTATGACGCATGCTACTTGTTCTTGTCACACTCGAAATTTATTTGTAATTGAAAAATAACATTGTGAAAAATACAAATATGACATTCTATAAGTACACTTACGTATGGTTTGAAACTTCTTCACTTTTTGTTACGCTCGCTGCTATTAACCGACTAAATCAAATTATGACAATTGTCTGAATTTGTCAGCAACGATTTGCGCGCCCTAGAGCGATATCTACCTCTTTTTCTTTGTAATATCGTTGATTACCGCTGGGTTCGATACCCGGGTCGAGCAAAATTACCACAAGAGACTCACATAACTGGTGAAATGTGGGTTTACTACGGGTTTAACCTCTGCCTAGCTTTTGGAGGTTGCAGGCGTAATGTACGAAAATGAAGACAATTCTAAAATCAAATATTGGAGTATGACGTTATTATTTTTAGGACGTCTTTGAGCACTTCCTGAAAATTCTAAATAATTATGCGAAACTTGTAAAAGAGTGCTTTTATGCGAATTTGCATGTCTTAAGCTGAAACATGGATATTCAGGGATGATGCCACTCAATACTGATTGTGTAAGTGAGAGACGGGGAAGGAATACCAAATGAATGATCATTGGGAATCTGGCAAAGAAGTATTTTGAAATCCCTGTTTTTACATTCATTATGTCATGTTGTACATTACTGCTACTGTTAGCCTGTGTCACCCCACAGCTCGGCAAAGGCCTCATATAGCATATGTATTTAAATAGTTTTATATTTTGAACCGCTGGTTTCGGTATGGAATAAGTTCACGAAATTTTAACAGTACGGTTTTCAAAAAGTTTTCTTATTTCAGCCAATTTAAAATGTTAGAGCCTGCCAACATAGTGATCAATTATTATTATTATAGCTAGCCCACATTGCCCCACAGCTGGGCAAAGGCCTCCTTCCATTAATTCCAACGGTCACGATTCTGTGCTACTTCTTTCCAATTCTCAAGAAAGACATCCAGTTCCTCCCGCCATCTACTTCGTGGACTGCCCTGAAACAGTGACACGGGGTCCCCCCCGTGTCACTGTTTCAGGGCACCAATCCTGAGCTTTACGGGCCCAGTGTTCGTCCGGCAAGCGACAGACATATTCTGCCCAGTCCCATTTAAGTTGGGCAGCCTTTTGAGCCACGTCAACGATTTGCGTTTGTTTACAGTGATCAATACAGAAAATTAATTGTGTACAGAAGTTTTATATTAGTAACTAATATTTTAGAAGCAGGTCAAACTTTCAACAAATAAATAAACCTTTAAGATACAGGTTTTTCCTATTTGCTATACCCAAGCTTCATGGAAACAACACTGATCATAAGCGAAACTTACCTAAATAAATAATTACTTATCACCGTTGTAAGGCTAGCCAGGGGACACAACAGGATTTCATTAGCATGAGACGGAGGCTCGACGGACTAAATCTAGAATACCTTCTAGCCTAGCTTACCAGCAGATAAGCCGGAGTTCACGATTATTATTATTATTATTATTATATTTAATTCAAGTAACAGGGCTCACAAAGTTAGTAACAATATTTCCTTACAACTATGTTAGTAAACTTAACCTACACACTTAACCTAACACTGTCTCACATTATAGATTTATGCGAATCCCTGCTACAAGCTTAACACCGAAGTAGAAAGCTTGCAGCAACGATTCACACACAAACAGTCCAGTCTGCTCGCCACACACTGCAGTATAATGTTGGGGCTGGCCCGCACCCGGCGCACCAGGGAAGCGCATCTTATCTTCATTATGATAATGAAGAATATCAATTCCGAAGCTAAGTTTGTAACGTAAACGAGAACTGGTAAAATAATTGAAGGAATAATAATAACATAACATTATCCCTGTAATCCCCAAAGGGTTAGGCAGTGGTGTACCTAATAGTACACCCACATTTCGCCAGTTATGTTTCAACCCATGTTATAAGAGCCTATTGCCATTAAATAAAGTTTAGTTTCCTAAACAAACAAAATGATGGCATAATTTATTAATGTATGCAGCTGATGTACGTGTTTGATCCCTATTCCTAAAAATATTAGTATGGCCAACATCTATAATACATCACGCCTGTAATCCCCGAAAGGTTAGACAGAGGTGTACCTAATAGTACACTCACATTTCGCCAGTTAAGTTTAATTCCCATGTAATAGGGGCAAGCCTTTTACCATCAACCGGGCACAAATCCAGACTCCACGGCTGCTACTAAGAAATTCCTGATGGAAAAACCCAATAACACTTTGACCGATCCGGGAATCGAACCCAGGACCTCATGCTCAGCAGTCGCGCTTGCGACCACTCGACCAATGAGGCAGTCTTCCAAGCATCTTGATAACATGTGAGTGCAGCGCCAAATCAGTGATAAGGCTGAGAACTCGGCCTGGTGCTTGAGAGGTACATTCGGTCGAGTGCACCGTTTGTGATTTCTCTAACCACTCTGTACCGTATACTTGTTTGTTGTTTTCATGACATTTAAAAAAAAAATGTATTTGTATTATATAATTCAAAGAAAATAATATGCCATAAATAACATTAGTTATTAGGAATGTACCCGGAAAAAGAATTGCTAAAATAGAAATGTTCTAACCTGTATGATTGTAAAAAAAAAACAAATTTGTACACCTTACCAGGTAAAACATGTACAGACCTGCGCTACCCTACTTCACTAAGAACTTGCATGATCAATTTGTGTGTAAACGCATGTTTTTAAGAAATAAATTATCTTTATCTTTATCTTGTAATCAAGGCATATCAAACAGACATCTTATCACTACATAGTATAAAACAAAGTCGCTTCCCGCTGTCTGTCTGTCCCTATGTATGATTAGATCTTTAAAACTACGCAACGGATTTCGATGCGGTTTTTTTTAATAGATAGAGTGATTCAAGAGGAAGGTTTATATGTATATATTGCACCCGTGCGAAGCCGGGGCTAGTCGCTAGTTGCGTATATTCGGATAGATTATTATTATGACTGCCTCGTTGGTCAATTGGTCGCAAGCGCGACTGCTGAGCATGAGGTCCTGGGTTCAATTCCCGGATCGGGCAAAGTGTTATAGGGTTTCCATCACAAAATTCTTAGTAGAGCCACGGAGTCTGAATTTGTACCCGGTTGATGGCAATAAGCTCGCCCCCTATTACATGGAACTTCAACAAAACTGGCGAAATGTGAGTGTACTATTAGGCATACCTCTGCCTAAGCCTTCGGGGATTACAGGCGTCATGATGCCAATGGCAAATAAGCTAGTTAAATAAACAACGCATCGAGTTTAAAGCAAGAAGTTCAATATCATCATCTGCCTAGCCTTTTCCCAACTATGGTGTGGCTGGCTTCCAATCTTACCGGATGCTGCTTAGTACCAGAATTTTACATAAAGAGTCTGCCTATCTGACTGCCACATCCCGCTTAGTAGGTAATACGATTGCCCGCACCGATTAACCTATATGTTTGCGCAAACGCAGTTCATTGATCTTTTCTCTAACGGAAATATAATTTATCAGTATTGGCTATTAAACAAAGGATTATCTTAGTAACAGTTGACATTATTGCTTAATATTGTTATCAATGCGAGTGGAACACTGCAAAGCACTTTTTATTATCTGTGCCCTTTATTTACTGAAAACTCTCAGCAAATAGACAAATTAACCAAAATATGGGTAAATAAATAAATAATGAGTGCAAAAAGACGTGCGATGAAGCCGAAGGTCGCTTTTCTCCCCGTCATTGAGATATTTTTTTGTAATGGACCACACCTGGGAACCTTCTGGTTGCCAGACTTTATAAACACAAACATAATTTATTTCAGGCTACAAAGGCCCATAGATATTATATACCTTATAAACTAACATATACAACATTAGTTTTAGTATATGCGAAACCTGAAAAACGTGTCTAGTATCTATATACAAAATTTCAAAACTGTATCATGAAAAATCACAAAGTTATAAGCTTGTTCTGTTACCTGATTGTCCGCACAAAAACGTGGTCACCACGCAGCGCACCTGCGCGCGCGCCTGCTACGACGTCTTGAGCTCATTGATAACAATAATTTTGCAGTAGGTACCTAAGTGATTGCGTACTTAATGTCGCTCGGTGTCCAACTTGTAACTTTTTTTAAATATTTTTGGGACAAAATATAACATGGTATAAAAAATATTGGAATCGATTCAGTTATTTATTCTGAACAAACTATATTCAGGTTTCGCATATACTAAAAAATAATGTTGTATAAACTAATACAAAACTTGTGTAAATAAATAAGACCTCTTGTTCACACTTCCCTTGTACCGAGGAACACACACAGCACACAAGTACAGGTCGATGGCTAGGTTATAGGTCTTTTTACACTCTGGGACTTATAATAAGTGTATGTTTAAGCGGTTAGGGGTTGTAACATTAAAGCCGTGGTATCCAAGTGCTTATTTGTTTTTTCGAGGCATTGCTAAACCACTGTTCGACTCTTCATATGAGCAAAGGGCTGGCCTATTAATTTTGGCTTTAGGTCAAAGAATCAGCGTTGCCAATGTTGCCAGCTTTATGGGTACTATCCCATTGGCTATTTTTTATTTTTGCCAATCTTGAACTGGTTTATTAAACCCTCGGCCTCGATTGTGGCGATAGCCGATAAATCGGCTTCGGTTTTGGCTTAGGCCAGAAAGTAACACCCGGTCGGACACTAGTAGTAAGTTGGGGCCTTAACCACTGGGCTTCCAGTCCTCTACTGCTCTGAGAACCGGGGTTGCTGCTAATAAAGTCTTAACACAAAAACCCAATAACCTGGCCTTCAAACCCAATAACCAATGCTAAAGCTGTCGGGCTTTTGACGACTAGACCAAAGAGGCATTTAAACCACAAATTATGTTAATTTGTGGACTGTTTCACAAACTAAATAAGTAATTAAATCCAAGTTTTAATGGACATGAAATTATTCTCATTAAATATGCATGGCTCGTTAACTGGTTACCAGTTTATTTTCAAGCTGGCATTAATAATTCACAATAAGCTGTTGAACTATTTACATAATCTAGCTACACATCAAGCTACACGAAACTGTCAAATTCTCCGAATCAACCTTGAATCTAAATCTTAAGAGATAAAGTTGAAAATCTATTAAAGGTATTTGACATATTGTAGAAGCTTGATGTGCTGGCGTCTGTACAAGACTTTTTTAAATATATTTTTAAAAGTAGGTAGGTATAGAAAGAATACCAAACATAGAAAATATTTCACGAATGATATTGTGCATAGCAGGCTTAGGGCTACGAGCTACGAAATAACAGGACTTCTGCTACGAGCTACGGCGTAGCATTGATTTGTTTGCTACGGCGTAGCAGTTCTTTGTTTGACTTGGAAACTCTTAGCTATCAAGGCTTGTATTACAAAGTTCCTTTGCTTCTTCAAACTATTTTCTTTTATGAAAGCTAAATTGTTTTCTTTTAATAATAGTATTAATGAAAAGACTTAATTAACTGATCCTTTTAAAATGAAAGGTTTATAAATCACAATTTTGTTTAGACCTTCCTTATAATGAAATAATTAGAAAATTTAACGGCTAAATAACTTTAGATTAACATACTAACGAACTGTACTCTATAATTAAAATCGTATTGAAAGGTGACAGAGCCCTTTACGTATGACACAAAGTCGCTTGTCCCAGATCAAAGGAATAAAATTAAAAGGACATGAACTTTCCAGTTTGTTTCTAGGTGAGGGCTATAAGGTATAATATATTGGGTAACGAAGCCGAAAGGCACTTGTTCGCCCCGTCATTGCTGTCAGTTTTTTTTCTAGACCATACCTGGGAACCTTCTAGTTACGGAGATCATCATCTGCCTAGCCTTTTCCCAACCCTGTTAGGGTCGGCTTCCAGTCTAACCAGATGCAGCTGAATACCAGTATTTTACATGGAGCGACTGCCTATCTGAACTCCACAACCCAGTTAGTACTAGGTAATACGATACGCTTTGGTAAGACTGGTAGTCAGACTTTTTGGGCCACTGACTACCTGTAACGACTGTCAAAGATCTACAGATGACAGCCGGGACCAACGGCTTAACGTGCTTTCCGAGGTACGGAGGAAACTCGGTATGTAATGGGCGATCACCCATCCACAGACCAACCTAGGTAAGCACGGATTAACCTAAAGATCGACCCGAGTTACGGAGATATTGGGGGTCAAAACATTTTCACAAGTTTTTTTAAATACAAGTTTACTTTAAATACCACGACTCTCGTACTATTTAATGCATCCATCAGCACAATGTTTTGAGTGCGTTACATTCACCTTTACGGTAGGACATCAAAAAAAAAAAAAAACGTTTCCCAGCAATCATTTTTACGTAGTTACTTAGTTTGATGTTCAGTATGGTTGGCGACTTCGTGAAGAGTCCGTTTACACCTTGTATAATGTGAAAATATCATGAAAGCCTTGTGTGTCATATTCTAGAATATTGTAGGTGGACGTGACCTAAGTACACCGCATTATTAATGTAAAAACTAACGGAACTAAGACTGCCTCGTCGGTCTAGTAGTCGCAAGCATGACTGTTAAGCATGAGGTTCTGGGTTCGATTCCCAGGTCGGGCAAAGTGTTATTGGGTATTTCCATCAAGATTTTCTCAGTAGCAGCCACGAAATCTGAATTTGCGCCCGGCTGATAGCAATAGGCTCGCCCCCTATTACATGTGACTTAAACATAACTGGCGAAATGTGGTTGTACTATTAGGTACACCTCTGCCTAACCTTTCGGGGATTACAGGCGCGATGGTATGTTATGTAAGGAACATAATAACATGAAACATTTTGCCCAATCACTCTCTAAAATTAATAAATTTCTCCGTCTAAGTATTTCTTTCTGTGGTTATCGCCGAAACAGGAAAAGTGCCAAAACATTTCCTGTTTTTTCATTAACAATAGAATCTCGGAATTTTAAGAATGTGCGGTAAACGCGAATAGGAAAGTTTCATTGTTAATTGTGAGGTTATTCTTGTAATTCCCTTATTAATTCAAAGTGACTGAATTCGTAAGAGCCCAAGCCCTCATACTCATGAGGGCTTGGGTTCAATTCCCAGTTGCGAGTATTATCGGGTTTTTCCATCAGGAATTTCTCAGTAGCACCCACGGAGTCTGGATTTGTGCCTGGTTGATGGCAATAGGCTCGCCGCCGTACATAGGACTTAAAAAAAAAATGTGAGCCGTCACGGGACGCCTGGCAGATGTGAAACATCGACATTATTTTGTAAAAGCAATATGCAGAAAAGAACAGATTGTGATAGGAACTAAATATGTATGATCACTTTCACTCTCTAAATTATCACGGTCAGACATTTTATTATCAGAAAAATAATTTGTTTTCAAGTAAAACACAGGTTATGTGTACTGTAGTAAACAACACTGTATACTGTAATGCCTTTAGATACATCCAGCAGGTGACGCACCGTACACACTACTGCATATAGATTGTATATATATACCATCATATAGCGTGGCGACGCGTCGCCACGGCATGCGTCGCCACGCCAGAAATCGGTTTTACGTGCGGCTATAGATGTTTCACATCAAAAATAATTGACGAAATGTGGGTGTATTATTAGGTACACCTCTGCCTAACCCTTCGGGGATTTCAGGCGTGATTTTATGAATTCGTAAGATTATAAAGTGAGAAGCGTCTGTGATTTATGTTAAAAACAAATGCATTCGCTTTTGAAGTGTGTGGCGACGATCGAAATGAATTCTTCAGAATAGTAATTTGTGACTTGGCAAACCTGCTTTGGATCTAACCACCTTGGGGTGAATTAAAAAACCCTTCCCTATAGTAATTTAAGAAACTTAACATCACGCCTACAATCCCCTTAGGGTCAGGCAGAGGTGTACCTAATAGTACACCCACATTTCGCCAGTTAACATAGGCTCAACATAGGCTCGCCCTCTGTTCATTTATACCAAAAGGGTACGGCAAAGGAGTATCTAATAGTACACCCACATTTCGCCATTCATGTTTAAGTCCCATGTGCTCGTAATAGGGGGCGAGCCTATTACCATCAACCGGATACAATTCCTACTCCGTGGCTGCTGCTGATAAATTCCGGGTGGAAAAACCCAATAGTACTTTGCCTGAACCCAGAATCGAACGCAGGACCTCGTGCTCAGTAGTTGCACCTGCGACCACTCGACCAACGAGGCAGCCTAATTAATTAATAATTTAAGAAACTCTTGTGGAAATCATATTTCTAGATAGTTAGGCTGAACGATGTCTGTCCGTAAGTGAATTTAAGATTTTTGTTAAGTGAAAATGAAACCTAAGCCTAAGAAGACAAGGTACACATTCACATCTAGAAATAGGATTAGGTTAAGTTCACACGATGACGTGGGATTTACGACGTCCTCCGGTGTGTAAATGCCTTATGATTGAGAAGGATTTGAAACTGACGTGGGAACTATGTACCTACACTCTACAGGAGAGACAAGATGTTGACTACTCTGTTATAGGTGTAAGGAAACTTTCGAACAATATACGAGTATACATGGTGTAAGGGACAGCCCTCAGCAAACTGACAGGGTGCATTCAGCTCCTTATTTTGAATCATATTCCACCGGAATTTTTCTCAGATTTTTTTTATCGTTTTTTCAGTTACTATACCTTTATTTCAATGTGAAAGAAGAAGATTTCAATGTAAAAAATTACATTCTCTGTACGCAGCACTCCAATTATGTAAATACTACGGCTAAAATAAAAAAAAACAACAATGGATGTTGAAATACTCTAACGAACGAGCCGTGAAATCAGCTGTTAACTTCCTGCCAGGCTACAGATTTCATCGAACTCGTCGTCGCGCTTGCTTTTCGCTACGTGCGTTTTACCACGGTAACGATACATTGCGTATGAGGAAATAAAACAAATCAAATTTATTGGATGCCCATAACGTTCCTAAATTAATTTCTTGTACCGGTCATCTTAGTTTGATATACTGAATTCACCACATCAGTCTGCGGAGGGCTGTCCCTTACACCATGTACGTCTGAAACGTAGGGCTTACAGAGTAACCAGTCTTACTAAAGGGTATTGTCGTATTACCCAGTTACTGGGTTGAAGCGGGCAGATAAGCAGCCATTTTTATTTATGTACTGAAATTCAGCTGCATAAAATTTGGGTAAAGGCGACTCCGACATAGGTTAAGCCGATTATGATGTAAATGTGGCCGTTTTGGGAATGGTTTCCATTCTCTTTTCATAAAAAAGTTACTGAAATTATGTACTTCTCATTTGACAGAAGTAAAAATAACTTTAATTCTCAAACAAATATACTAGCTAGTTATAATAACATTAAACTAAAATTGACAAAGTGCCCACCTTATGTAATCGACGGACAGATAGTTAGTGCGTAGGTGTTGATTGATTCCTTTATAAACGTAGATTTACGTAAAAAAGGTTATTTTGGGTGATGAGATACCAAATCCTAAATTGTTGACGCTCAGAAACACAAAACAGTCTGTTCTTCTTTTGCATTTAAACATAATTATCGCTGATTGCGATAAGTTATCCATGGTATCAGTATTTACATAATTTTAGTTTAAAGACATTCTATCTATATATTATATGTACATAGTGACAGTTTTATTGTGAATGAGATAGATTTATACTTATGTCTTCTTATCAATAAATTGAGGTAACTTAAAATCGTCACACAGTGCCTTAAGACAGTCATCGTCACCAATGTGGCCCAAGAAACGCTGGCGTGACGATTTGGACTCGTTCCTGACTGATTGACCAGAGACGGCAAAACACCGAGAGAGTCGGAAATGAATGAGGAAGGCCTCTGCCCAGTGAGACAGAAAAGGCTAACCAATAAAAGAAAACTGAAACTTTCAGCAACTTTTCAATTACAAAATATACAATTTAAAGGGGTACAACATCCTCTAGTTGATTATTCTAGTATATACTCCTGATTTTAATGGGTTCTGTACCAGTATCTTTAACCAAAACCACAAAAGTATCCGACTGTTTTTGATTCTTAATGCAAGCACCCTCCCGCCCCACTTCCGCGTTTTACAAACTCGAACGGTAACATAGAATCGTCACCAGATTTATTTGATCCATCAAATATGTATCATGAGCCCATAATGAGCTGATCAGATTCATCAATCATTTGTGTGCTGTATCGGAAAACTGATAAGGATAAAGATACTATTTATTAGGTTGTAGTGGAGTCACCGATAACAATTACAACACTATTGTTATTATATGGGAAAGCGAAGTGTGTTTTTCTATTAATAGGACATATAAGTACTAGTTTCGCCGGTGAATGAAACACACTACTCACTACTGCGGACCGCGCAACCACGTCATCATCATCTGCCCCAACTATGTTAGGGTCGGCTTCCAGTCTAACCGGATGCAGCTGAATACCAGTATTTTACATGAAGCGACTGCCTATCTGACATCCACAACCCAGTTAGTACTGGGTAATACGATACCCCTTGGTAAGACTGGTTGTCAGACTTTTTGGGCCACTGACTACCTGAAACGACTGTCAAAGATCTACAGATGACAGCCGGGACCAACGGCTTAACGTGCTTTCCGAGGCACGGAGTAAACTCAGTATGTAATGGGCGGTCACCCATCCATAGTCCAACCTAGGTAAGCACGGCTTAACCTAAAGATCGACCAGAGCGGCTGTTATTGTTTAGCCACGAGCTCCTACCGTGCAACCACGTAATGCGGAGAAATGAGGGTAAAAATCTCGTGAGGAAAGTTTTGAGTATGAATGTGGATGGGTATAAGAAGACCAAAGAATCGATGAATGGACTGTGTGAAGGATGATATGGCACGAAAGGAGGTTTCTGATGAGATGACGAGTAATAGAGAAGTATGGAGGAAAAAGACATGCTGCGCCGACACCAAATACTTTGGGATAAGGGCAGGAGACTGATAAATAAGTACTAGTTTCAACTTAAATATGCACATCGCGGCAAAAGTAATTGCCGCACGATTAATGTCTAGAAACGGCAGTACTAATGAAATTCGTACCGAAAGTGCATTAAGCGTAAAGTTTTAAATAGAGCCGTCGCTTTTATTAGGCAAGTCATGAGTGTCGCCAGAGGGGCTAGACCTCTACTGATTTTGACTAACTGACCCCAATCAATTCTGCGAGACGCACGGGACCGGTCAATATGGCGACATTTGGGGGAGGCCTATGTCCAGCAGTGGACGTCTTTCGGCTGAAATGATTATGATGATGATGACCCCAATCCAAGGCGCATAAAAAGGTGCGTATAACTGTGCGTTGCAAGTATGAAAAGATAGTGTTGAAGTGCTGTTTCTACGAGCATTCATCTCTATTGAGTTTTTCAATGGATAATCTAAATCTGAACAACGTAGACTCTAAACTACTACCAAGAATATATTCCTCTCCGATTCATGGAAATACAATCGATCCCAATTCCACGAGATTGATATAAATCGCAATATTTACTTTGTCTGCAGATCTCTGCGTTCTGCTTCGGGGAATGCAGCCGTGATGTTATGTCAAACAGTCCTTTAATGTGTTCGACGTATGGTTTCGCATTCATATCTGACGCACAATTCTCTTTGTTGTGCTGACTATAGATACCAATGAAATGCAGAGAACGGAGACGTGCATCGATACAATCTTTGTTAATGTACCTACTCGTAATAATTGAAATGAAGTTCGCTGGTTCATTCATTTAGCTAAGAATATTTGACAGTATTCAAAGATCTTGTCTATGCCAAGTTTACTTGGATTTTTAGTTACTTAGTTAAAATATAGCAATATGATTTTAAGTCAGTGATGGCGGCCCCGACTTACGAACAATAAGTCGTGAGTTCAAACCCAGCCAGGCGCATTACTTTGGGTAATTTATTTCATCACCACTGCTCTCAAAACGGTGAAGGAAAACATCGTGAGGAAACCGACATGTCCTAGAACCAAAAAATCGAAGATATGTGATATCTACCAACCCGCACTGAGTTTGGCGGCCAGTTAAACCGGAGGCAGCTGAATAGCTAGTATTACGTAGAGTGCTTGCCAATCTGGCCTCCACTACAGCAAAACTATCCTATTTTTCCCAATTCTGGGACACTAGCCTCAGCTCTGTGAGGGAGTGGTCAGTGATCCACCATATGGACCACGGAGGAATGGTGTGGAAGTGCCGGTTTCCTCATGATGTTCTACTTACCCCAATATTCGATCCCTTTTAATGCCAAGAAATTACAAACCCATCCTGGAATGTTAATTTAACAACACGAAGAAAGAAAAAAAAAATAAACTAAAAGTGGTTATTTTTTCTTGTATAGTTTCATCGCTTTATCAAAGAAAACTGTTTACTTTGAAACCGAATCCTTGTTTGTATAAACTCAAGTTGTTAGATAATATCTTTTGTTATCTTGAGTAATTGCTAATGCGTTTTAAAAGAAACAATTAAAATTATTCAGTTGATTTTACTATTCAAACAGAAACAATAACAACATTACGACT
The DNA here is from genome assembly GCA_963576755.1 of Noctua janthina. Taxonomy (NCBI): domain Eukaryota; kingdom Metazoa; phylum Arthropoda; class Insecta; order Lepidoptera; family Noctuidae; genus Noctua; species Noctua janthina. The sequence goes on from OY755061.1 coordinate 15,576,100, forward strand.
CCACTCCCCGTAGGGTTAAGCAGAGTTGTAGCTATAAAGTGTGTAAACGGCCCCTTCACGAAGCCGTCGACAATCTGTACATCAAAATAGCAATTCTACGAAAAAAATATTGCTGATTTTTTATGAAGACAAATCATGGTTGGTCTTAATGTAACGCACTCAAAACATTGTGCTGATGGATGTATTTAATAGTACGGGGGTCATAGAGGTATCACTACATAGTATAAAACAAAGTCGCTTCCCGCTGTCTGTTTGTCCCTATGTATGCTTAGATCTTTAAAACTTCGCAACGGATTTTTATGCGGTTTTCAGTAATAGGAGTGATTCAAGAGGAAGGTTTATATATATATATATATATATATAAATTGCACCCGTGCGTAGCCGGGGCGGGTCGCAAGTTTAAATTAAAGTTATAATATTTTAAACTTTTATTTAAATTAGAACTTGTTGAACAGTTGAAACTTTGATCTCGCAGTCGCAGATACGTTGCAAATTGTTTAAAAGCCATATTAAACCTCAGTAACATCCATTAAGAACAGACCGCAAAATTCTTAATAAATATTACCGCTCAAATAAAATCATCAGTTTCATTGGTTCTGTTGTAGAGATCTATCTATAGAATATTTTACTCGATTTTTAGCCAGACTTATCAACCTAATATAATCATCATCTGAACAATCCGTGCCACTGGCACGTGCATTCACGGCACAAGACATAAACCAATAGCCAAGTTATTCGGCTTCGATGATGGAGCAGCCCTACCTAGACAAGACTGATGTGGATGCGGCCAATGGACTGAGAAGATGCAATAAATCGCGATGGATAAATGAGCCTGTGTTGTAAGTCAATCAATAATTTGTTAGTATTGTAGTTATAGATTATTTTGTATTGAAAATTTGTGTTATAATAAAGTGTGTCTGTTTTATTTCTGTTATTCCTTTTAATATAAAAAAAAACATTTAAAAATATAAAAAAATAGCGGTCCGCCGGTGTCGGGAGCAGGGTCCAAGCTACCGGTGGTTAGGGCTTCAGAGACAAGAACCTCCTCACACTGTGAGCCGTATCGAGGAGTACTGCCTTCTGAATCAGGCCCTTATTCAAACGCCTAGGAGATTTACTCTTAAGCCTTTATTTTATAATCTTTACGATTTACATTTGTCTATGTCTTTCGTTTAGCTACTAAGAACCGCCAAGTGAACATCACCGTAACAGCCTGTCTACGTCTAAGTTTGCCAATTTGCGGTTTACACTGCGGTACAATTGTTGATTATTGATATTTAACTAAGTTCTTAGTTATATACCTAACTAGCGACCCGCCCCGGCTTTGCACGGGTGCAATATATATATAAACCTTCCTCTTCAATCACTCTATCTATTACTGAAAACCGCATCAAAATTCGTTGCGCAGTTTTAAAGATCTATGCATACATAGGGACAGACAGACAGCGGGAAGCGACTTTGTTTTATACTATGTAGTGATAATCTTCACACGTCAACTTGTGAATCTAGAATTTCAGTAAATAAGTTATTTATAACCAAAAGACAGAAAGCAATGATATAAGTTGGCTTATACGTACTATAAAAAGGATCAAAGAAAAAAAGGATAACGAATCTAAATACATCCGCATCGTGGGCGCTGGTCGAATTTCAGATTTTTTCCTTTAAGATTACACGTAGCTTATCATCTGCCTAGCCTTTTCCCAACTATGTTGGGGTCAGCTTCCAGTCCAACCAGATGCAGCTGAATACCAGTATGTTACATAAAGCGACTGCCTATTTGACGTCTGGAAGCCAGTTAGAACTGGATAATACGATACCCCAGTTGCTCTCGCAAGACACGTATTGCTTTAGTGTATTTGCAAAGCGGTTACAATATTCTTTTTTTACCTGTAAAGATGAGGTTATTCTAAGCGTTTTGGCACACTGTTGGTAAAACCAGATACATCGTCTATCTTTTACGGTTTATCTATCTTATTGATAACAAAATACATTGAAAATATTGTTCCGTTTCGACGAGCCAAAAGGCATCTGTAGCAAAAGATGAAACAATGCACTGTATCATCATCTGCCTAGTCTGTTCCCAACTACGTTGGGGTCGGCTTTCAGTATAGCCAGATGCAGATGAATTCGAGTATGTTACATGGAGCGACTGCCTAACTGACCTGAGTTAGGACTGGTTAATACGATACCACTTGGTAAGACTAGTTGTCAGATTTTCGGGCCAACTTGTAACGACTGTCAAAGATCTACAAATGACAGCCAGGATCAACGCACGTTTCCAATAATGCTGATTTAAAACGATAATCAACAAAACTGATCTTTTCTGACACTGCGTGTGCAAATATAGAGTGCAATACTCAAGCACACAGATTTAGGAAACGCTGGTTTCCTATGTAAAACTTTTCGGAGAATTATTTCTATACACTACACTGTATGATAAAAAATCGATAACAAATTTGTACACGCTTTCTCTGTTCGGGAGTTATCAATTTTCTGTTCACTCCAGTTCATTATTTTTCAAAGAACAATAGTTTTGTGACTTTCTGACGGAAAATGCCAAACTGCCACTTACAATGGCAATGCCATTCATTTTGACAGATCAACAACATTCATTGCGTTAGAGAGCTAAAAAATAAACCTGCCCAGTAAATTTTATAAGGAGTAACTTAGGCTATTTTATGTTCAGAAAAAGGATTAGGGTTCCTTAAAATCCATGAAAAAATCCCATGAAAATGTTAACGAAATCCGGTTCAAATAGGGAACTAATCTTCTTATATTTAAAAATTTTGTGTCACCGTGTTTGTGGTTGTACTCCTCCGAAACGGCTCGACCGATTTTATGATTTTTTTTATGTATATTTAGCAGGTATTAGAATAGATCTTAAATCCTTAATTAACGCGACCGAAGTCGCGGGCAAAAGCTAGTATTTTAATAATAATCTCCCGAGGAAGGTCGCGGGGAATAGCTAGTTATCTAAAATTATGTAATTTAAAATTTAAGATTACTCGTCGTATTAAATTCATCATTCGCAAACAAAGGTTTCAGTACCTATATTTAGTCTAAATAATATTTAATTGGCTTAATGATTGATTATGAGGAAGTGTGGCTTTCTGTTACACTCAAATTACCTACCTACTCGTGTTCCTTTAATTTCCTGAAATTTGAATCTAAACTTTAAATGAATTATTTTGTATTTTGCAATTAAATTTATATTTTCTCGGATTTTCTGCTTAAATACTTTTGTGAAACCTTTTGTTACGACTTGCAAAATATCTTGAACTGTTCTTAAAAATTATTAGTTTCGTATATTATCACAAAAAAAAAAATTAAATCAAAAAAATAAATAAATAAGTAGGTACTGAGTTTTAAAGTTATAATTTGTGAAGAAAGAATCAAGCGAGCGTGTTGAATTGATAGAAATCTTTTTATCTCTTTTGCTTCAGTGCTTTACTTCTCCAGTGTCTTTTAAAGTTTTTTTGCGCCTACTTGAATAAAAGAAAGTCAAAAAAGCTGCATTTAATGCAGCTTTTTTGACAGACAAACATGACTTTAATTTATTATACTTACTTTATCTTTGTCTTACATATGTTGTTCTATGTTCGTTTTTATTCATGATCATGGTGCTTGCAACATTACCGAAATGTCGGGAACTCAAAATAAATAGAAAACATGGTAATTATCCCGTTTTTAGTGCAGTGACCATGTCAGTTTAAAAATTTACTTAGTCTTTGTATCGAGATTTTTTTTATAGTTTTATTATTTTAACAAGTAAACCTTAAAATGAGGTTTCAGTTACTAGTTGTAACTGAAACCTCATTTTAGGCAAATAAGCTAGTGTTAGGATACTCCGCTATTCCATAACTTAAGAGCGTTAATGACTTATGGCATTTCATACAAACTTTCAAGTCCTTTTTTTTCGAAATGACTAAACAGATTTTATTGAAACTTCATCCTGCTTATGCAGGATACATAAGTCTAAAAAGTTGACAGAACTTTAAGAAATGTTTTCTTCGCTTTGACTGCACATGTAAATGTACAGATGCCAGCACATAAAGGTACCCGAAACTGTCAAACTTTCCCAATCAACCTTGAACCTAATGCTTTAGCGATAAAGTTGAAATACTATTAAAGAAATTTGACAGATTGTAGTAGTTTGATGTGCTGGAAGACGTCAAAAATAGCGTTAACATTCATGTATGTATGTTTTATAAACATTTTAAAACAAATCCCGTATGAAAAAAAAGACATGGCTCTTTATAATTTGTAATCCAAGAACAGATTGGACCTCATTTCTTTGTTCTCCGAAATTATTTCACAAATGTAACTAATCACAAAGTTATATTACTTTTTATTAAAAAAGTACAAGTTTGGAAACCATGGCCGCGGCTCAACAGAATGTACGAAAAAAAAATATTATACTTATTTTTAATTGTGTTTAAGTATTTGATAATAATGAGCCTGGGTAATTTTTGTGTAACGTGTCATTAAAGTTGGAAAATTAATTTTGGAACGAAAAACGACTGCCACTCAGTTTCATTTTACGTAAAATATACATTTAAGATCCTATAGAAAAGCTATCAGAATAAATGTCATTGACAAACAAGGATCCTTTGTCACAGTGTGGCCATATCAAAGATTAGTTCCATGAGTTATATTGAAATAATAAATTCCTATTTGCCAAGATTGACACTAACACTTTAACAGACACCAACCAGGCGGTTATTGCAAGTAGATTATGATGTTGGTCGCTTTGTCCGTGTACAGTCTTCAAATTTTTGGTTCTAGGACATGCTGGTTTCCTCTCAATGTTTTCGTTCACCGTTATGAGAGCAGTGTTGTTAAAATAAATTGCTCAAAGTAAAGTGCATTCCAGCTTGTTCGAAATTACAAGTTGGCACTTGTAAGGTACTTCTGGGCTGCCACTACTCTTTTTCATGTTCAAATTCGAAATATTGTATCTCACATAAATACTTACTAAAGGATCTTATGCTTGATTTGGATCAAGTTGAATAAAAAATATTTTAATGAATTAGCATTTTATTTATCTTCCCACTTTATATTTTTTACACTTACTAAATTTTTTTCGAGCTTCGCGTGGCTCACAGTAATGTGATTAATGCCGAGGTAAATCAGAGCCATATATCAATACATTCTGCTATATTTTGTTTGTCTACCATGGGAATGGTTTCCATACTAAGGTGCCCAATGACCTTTCAAAAGGTAGGTGCATGGTTCATATTGTTCGTTTCCTTTAGAGAAGAGAAGAATAATAAAGAAACTCCACCGGCTCCTCTTTTAAAAATATACCAATCAAATACACCTCTTGATAAAAGAGCCTTCAAGTTAAATAAATATTAAGAATTAAACGAGTATTTTCTTTTCAGAACTCACTTAGGTACGTCAAATTATATTATTGGTACTAGGGCTACAGTTTTTAAAAGGTTGTCTTAACAAATTATGATCTTCGATTGTTTTCCTATGATCCCTTTGGGGGCATCGTGACAGATTGAAAATTGGTTGACCCAATATTTTAAAAGTACTTAAAACATAGCTTTTTGAATACCACAAAAGTTTAGTGTTTTATGTTAGTATTACAAATTATTCCGTTTGTTTAAGTAAAAGGTGTAGGTGTAAAGAAGTTTTGGCTACAAAGAATTAAAAAAGTTAACAAATAGTTTATTATTTTGTGAAAGTATGGTTAGTACCTTTGAAAGTTATTTTGTGTTAAGCGGTTTTTTTCAAAATATTTTATTTCACATAGACATGGGCACTTAAAAAACGTCGAGAAAAGGTGCACGGTTCTGGTTGGTCGTTTCCTATGGAATAGAGCCGGCAAGAAACTCCATGGTTACTGTTTTAAAATCTATGGTAAGTTATAAGTTAATCTTTACCATGTCGTGATAGATCATTTCTAGTTGATTACTCGTTTGTATAAAGGCTAAATTAACTGAAACCAAAACGACTTTACCATCATGAACATATTTTATGCCCTGAATGTCATACATATTAAATTTTTAATATGAGTTTGGTTATATTTAAATGTGATTTCTACTTCTCAAAGGTATTTTCTTGTTTTGTTCCACTAACAAAATACGGCTCTTTGAAGTGAATTAGGATAGTTTTTAGAAGTTTAAGTCGATTAAATACTTCGCCTTCAATAAAAACTTTGAAAATTGGTTAAAATGATAGTAAATTCTTTTCTATCTCAAAGAAAACATGGCAGAAAAAATGTTTTTGAATGCCGTCGCAAATAGCGTAAGTATTGCACTCATCATTAATGTGTAGGTTTGTTTAAAATTCCAAATGGTTTGACAGACTTTGCTCTGTCGAATAAAAAATACGTAATAAGTATTTTCTGAATTTTCCCAATTTTCCGGGCAAGTTTTCCAATTTTTCTTATCCTTAGAAATCTTATTCAGACATAATACAACGTAGAAAAAATACAAATACGGTTCAATCATTCTGAAAATCTATATAGATGCGCTTATTACCCACCCACTGGAGCGGAATCAAACACCATCATGGTATTAATTGAAACTTTGTGTTTGAAATCAATTTAAATATATTGTTGAACATTACATGTGAAAATGTAATTTAATGGTACTGCATCAAGTCTTGTGTTAAAGAATAATACAATGCACCCTTTGTTATGTATCTCGGTTTATATGAGTAATGATATTTCAGCACAGGTTTGCTAGCCTTCGGCAGTAGGTGGTGTTTATGGAATCCTTTACGTATGTCTTCTCTTCTATTAGATATTCTGAGTGCAAAATTGAGTTTACATAAGTCTAGTTTAACTAGAGCTCTTTTATTTTAAAGCCTAATTTATTAGCCAGAAATACAATAGCTAAAATGATCATAGATTTAGGAATAAGGTTAAATGTTTTACCAAATACAAATATTTGTTAGAAGATTTAAAATTATTGATTCAAAGTTTAAATAGAAGCGAAGTCACAGTTTTGGTGGAAATATTTAAAACTAGGACATCGTGTTGAAATAATGTCCTTTCAATATTTACAAAATTGTGTCTTGAATATCATTTTATTTATTTATCTTTAGAAAAAAATGCAGTTTATAGCTAAAGCGTAAGCTGTTTTATTCACATCGCATTTACTTCGAAAAATTAGTGTCTAAAGAACACTCGAAAATTTCCTATAAAATCCTTTCTGAACAAAATTAGAAACACGATGAAGTTTTTCTACTTAATGCGCTTTTTATATATACCTATACTAAAAAAAAAATTGTACTAAAAATACTTTTTTAAATTACGATTGAATATGTCTTTAATTTGTTTTACCCTCCCATAAATCATACCTACTTATATTTAAAAAACACCCAAAGTAAAATTAATTTTGTGTTGACAGTACCTACATACTGTAGACCACAAACTTACCAAAAGTACTGACGTAAATAAAAGTAGGCATACTGCGACTAAAATAATGTTTTAAGGAATATTTTGTTATCATGCGATTTTAGGCTAATGCAAGCTAATGTGTCGTGGTTTCAAAATGTTGGCAGAATGCTATCGATTACTTGAAAATACAAAAAAAGTAATCATAGTGCGAAAGTAGGCATCGTGGTACGAAATCATACCTAACGTTGACGAATAACTTTCAATATTCCGTACGCACTTTTCTATATTTATTAGAAAACGCGTTATATATTTTTTCTAATAAATAAGAATGCACTTTTTCTTTAGTTTTTACGTATTAAATACCCAACATACGCATGATTTACGAAATTCCGTCCCTACATTCCTATATCCCATTTTAAAGACCAAAAATCCGTTCTAAACATACTTTACAAAAATATAATCCTGAAAAAAAAAAGTTCAGAAACTTACTTGAAATTCACGAAGAGTCGTAAGGTATAACGCACACGCGGGGAGGAAATGCGGCGTGCCTCGAGCGCGCTCGCTTCAAACTGTACGCCGAGCTTATGGTGCCGGCTTTTATAAGCGAGGGATAGCCAATGGGTGGTGCGGGCGGGCGGGAGTATACCTCTACGAAACTAGTACTGGTCGAGTGGATTAGATGTGTCATTTTTAGTATGTGGGAAGTCTTGTTTTATGGTAAGTTAAAGTTTTAGTTAATAATGAAGCTTTTTATACATAAAGCCTATATTATTAAAGGGGTAGGCAGAGGTGTAAAGTCATCAATACAGCAAAGCGTTTGTTTTGCTTTTGCGTGTTCTTGACAACGGTTTAGAGGTTTTTTTGAATAATACTTGCTTTAAATCAATCATAAATCAAATTTTTGGCTTTTATTTATTATTTTTACTTTTGCTGTTTACTTAATTTACTTAATAATTACCCTCTGCCGCTTCATTAACTTTCAATTGCGAATTTTGGTATTAATTTGCATGTGGTGCATGTGTTTGGGATATATTAAGCTATGGGCTACGCTATGTGGATTGTTCTACCGAAATGCAACATTTCGCTACTATTTTAGCACATTCTTAATATGTTTCTTGGATTATTAGGGTAACTATCATTAGGGAATTTCAAGATGGTTTTAATACTAAGTATGACCATTAACAGGGTTTTCGTATAGTCACAGTGTTAAACTTTGTCAAAGTAAAAAAAATGGGATGGGTATCAATAAAAAGGAGTAGGTCGTGGCTAAATAATAACACCCCCTCGGGTAGATCTTCAGGTTAAGCGGCACTTGCCTAGGTTGGTCCGTGGATGGGTGAACCTTTACATAGTAAGTTTCCTCCGTGCCTTGTAAAGCACGTTAAGCCGTTGGTCCCAGCTACATATATTGTTATCTTAATTTAAAAGAGTAATTGAGCTATGTACATTTACGAGACTGCTTTATTTGTTAAATCCAATTTACACCCATTTCAAAAACTATCCAAAGTAAAAAAGACTCCAATGCGTTCTCAATATGTGAATAAACTATGCGACAAAAAGTGCAGAACCGCTTTAGTTAAATAAAATGACTACTTGGGAGTTTGAGTTCGAAAGATTCAACGAAAATGTTACTATTGGTAAAGCTAAACAAAACATATAACATCACGCCTGTAATCCCCGAAGGGTTAGGCAGAGGTGTACCTAATAGTACACCCATATTTCGCCAGTTACATTTAAGTCCCTTGTAATAGGGAGCGAGCCTATTGCCATCAACCGAGCACAAATTAAGACTCCGTAGTTGCTACTGACAAATTTCTGATGGAAAAACTCAATAACACTTTGCCCGACCTAGGACTCGAACCCAGGAACTCATGCTCAGCAGTCGCGCTTGCTACCACTAGACCAAAGAGGTGATCAAAAACAAAAAAAGCTCTTGCAAAAAAACAAAATTATAAGTATCTACATACTGCAATAGTACATAAAACTTGAGGGTAGTTAGTAAAAAGTGTAGGCGTTACTATCCCACCTACTCCAGAACTGGAACAGCAGATATCAAGATTATTTATTCAGATAGGAGACTTTCCTTTAAATTGTGGGTGGAAAATGTGGCTAGGGAATTGTGGTGAACTGTGAAGGTTTTTCTACAAGACCATAACTTAACGCTTGTATACCCAAAAGAGTTTGGTAGAGGTGTACACACCGGCCGGTGTAATTTACAAATTACATCGGTCTATTTTATTTTCGGTATTTTGTCTAGACCATCTGGTCTGGCCTTGAAAACGTTTGACTATTGTGATATAGTGCCTTCTGATCGTATCAGAACAATCCTAGACATTTATTTGTGTGTGCCTACTATTCGGATCCCGAAAGACTTTCTGGAAGCTCATAGTGACGTCACATCCTACCACGCTGCAGCGAGCTGCATCAGCAAGCTTGATCCAACCCAGGAAAAGGGTGAAGCTAAAGGTTAGAGAAGTCAAATTGCCTGATCTAGTCAAGGACCTGAATCTTAGCCAGTTTACACTATAATTATTTTCTCTTTTTTCATTATTTCTCTTATCTAATACATTTTTAAATATTTTTACAAAGAAAAGTAAACAAAACAATTAAAAATATAAAAAATAGATGGCCCATCGGCATCAGGAACAAGGTCCAGGCTGCCGGTGGTCAGGGCTCCAGAGAGAGGAACCGCCTCACTATGCGTGCCGTATCCAGGAGTACTGCTTTCTGAATCAAACCCTTAATCCAGCCGCGCAATGAGAGCCTCCTAAGGTGTTGGTCGAGGCTATCTGCTATTAGTCCATTAACCGTAACGACTATCGGTACAATGATTGCAGAGTCAAGGTTAGAGTCATGCTAGTGAAGGAGGTGGCAGGACGTGAGAGGGAAAGAACCTCACGTCCCAGCCGCCGCGGGAGACGCCCTGGGCGTCGGGGGAGCCGTGCTTGCCTAGGTTGGTCTGTGGATGGGTGACCGCCCATTACATACCGACTTTCCTTCATGCCTCGGAAATGACGTTAAGCCGTTGGTCCCGGCTGTGTAGATCTTTGACAGTCGTTACAGGTAGTCAGTGGCCCAAAAAATCTGACAACCAGTCTTACTAAGGGGTATCGTATTTCCCAGTACTAACTGGGTCGTGAAGATCAGATAGGCAGTCGCTCCATGTAAAATACTGGTTTTCAGGTGCATCCGGTTAGACTGGAACTAACATAGTTGGGAAAAGACTAGGCAGATGATGATGATGATGTGTATCTCTAAAGCCCTCTATAGATCTCATACAGACCACAACTCCAAATTAAAGGCCCACGTGCCACATATGTGGCATGTGGGCCTTTAATTTGTGCAAAAAATGTGGCACCTAGTACAACTTACTAGGTGCCACATTTTTTGGCACCTAGTATGTCAATAGTCTTCAAGGCCTTTCATTTTCCTACAATGACTTTCAACGGTTTTGTTGGTGTAGTGAGTGGTCACGGTACTGAATAGAATAGAATAATCTTTATTTGCGTGAAATATGGTACATTAATGTGTTAAAGATAAATAGGTTCTACATATTCCGCTTACTAAAATTCAGCATGCAAATATTGTTATATAAACAAGAAAAATAAATTAACAACAAAATTTTAGATATTTTATTTACGTTGTTATAGTTAAAGATAATTTAATTGAATCTTTAAGGTAGGCAAGAAAACAGTGCCTATCTGCATTGTACGTGCCTGATACTCGCATTAACCTTTTGAACGCCATTGTCACATATACGTGACAAGCCTGCCCTTACCCTGCACGCCAAAGACACAAATATGTGGCAAAATGGTAGGTGAAATTGTGGCTTGGCGTGAAGGGCACGCGCGTGCGTTTATGCGTGCTTTGGTAGCGCAATTAACTCACAAGTAACCCTGAGGTTACGGGTACATTTCTCGCTTCGAAGAAAATATTTCAATGACTTACTAAATAGTTATCGGTATTAATAACAAGGCTCTCAGATTTCACGGGTTAAACTGAATCAAGAAGGTTGAATGTCGCTTGGCAACCGAGTATCCTTCAAGTACCATCTTAAGTTATCTGCTGATCATCCGATGTAACGATTGGGATAAATATAGAATGAACGTTTAATTAATAATACTTGAAAATAGGAACCCGTGGAGGAGCTCGTGGCTAAGTAATAACAACCGCTCGGATCGATCTTTAGGTTAAGCCGTGCTTGCCTAGGTTGGTCTGTGGATGGGTGACCACCCATTACATACCGAGTTTCCTTCGTGCCTCGGAAAGCACGTTAAGCCGTTGGTCCCGGGTGTCATTTGTAGATCTTTGACAGTCCTTAGGTAGTCAGTGGCCCAAAAAGTCTGACATCCAGTCTTACCAAGGGGTATCGTATTACCCAGTACTAATTGGGTTGTGGAGGTCAGATAGGCAGTCGCTCCATGTAAAATACTGGTATTCAGCTTCATCCGGTTAGACTGGAACCCGACCCCAACATAGTTGGGAAAAGGCTAGGCAGATGACTTGAAAATAGGAACCAAAGTGAAGCATATTATGATATGTGTATACCTTCGTATCTAATGCCTCGTTGCCTGTATGAAGGATGATATGGCCAGAAAGGTGACTGATGAGATGACGAGTCATGCAGAAGTACTGAGGAAGAAGAAGACACATTGTAAGGAAATTCGCATTTCTTAGAACAAAATTTCAAAGAAATATGATCCACCACCAACCTTCATTTGGCCCGCGTGGTGGATTTCAGCTCCTTCCCACGGACAGAATTCCTGTGTCTCAGCCGTGGGAAATACGCTGATTATCGGTGACTCGTTAAATATAGATCTTACCACCTACTTTTATAAATGCGAAGATTTGGATGGATGTTTATTACTCAATCACGCCAGAACGGCTGAACGGATCAAGATGAAATTTGGTACGGAGACGAATTATAATCTGGAATAGAACATAGACATTTTTCATCTTGGATAATACATCAAAATATCCGCGAACGAATTCGCGGGCAAAAATAAACACCCTACATATTTATCAACGACTAATTGTTTGGTTTAGTTCATATGACCCCAATCTATTTAAATCGCGAGTTAATAGGCTCCTTTTGGGTTAGCTCGTTCCATCGTCGACCTCATCTCTGTCCTCGGGACTAGATCGAGGTCAAGAGTAAGCCCATTTAGTATAAAAAAAATAATAATAATAGGAATTAGAACAATGTTTGCTTACATGCATAATGTTATCTTCAACATCTGAGCTGATCAAAGCCATTTATACTATAGGATTGGGTTAAATTGGATGCAGAGTTATTTGCATTTAATTTGGGTTTCTTTTTACAAAACCCTTTTAAAGTGCTCCGAAAGTTTTTGATCATTTGAAAAGATTTGTGTATTTGCAAGCAACAAAACACCAACCGTTCTAACCACTTTTAATAAAATATAAAATAAAAGTTAAATGGAAAAATTAAAAAAAAAAAATAGTATGCCAAGATTTTAATGATTTCTGATCGAGTTTTAGTCACAGTATAATGTGTAAAGGCTTAATTGCCAATCTTGAGGTCTGGACTTCACCGAAGCGGAGAGGAGATGTGCAAGGCGGCACACCAGGGTACAACGGCTTAACGTGTGTTCCGAGCCACACAGGAAACTCGGTGTTTAATGGCTGGTCACCCATCCATAGACCAATCTAGGCAAGTACGGCTTAATTTAAAAATGAACCCGAGCGGCTGTTATTATTTGGGCACAAGCTCCTCCACCATTGTCACATAACTAGTGTCAACACAAGAAAAGCCTTTCAACAAATGTGTTTGTTAAGGAATGATAAATAAATAAATAAATAATAACATTTTAGCCATGACTCAGTAACTTGAGCTCTCAGAGTGATGTTGGTATCACTTGAATTCGTGCTCACTCCGTCGACGCAGCGATGCGTGAAGATAAGAAATAAGTAAGTTATCTGGAAAAAATATTATTTCCAACTTGACTCAACGTGGTTGCTTTCTAGATATCAGTTTGGTACTTGCCAGGGTAACTTTGCTATTTTTGATAGGCTAGTCTTTGGGCAGTGAGATTAAGGCTGCGTTTCTTGTGATGTGCTTAAAATTAACCAATCACAAAGCATGCTTAGCTCAGCTGTGCAAAAGAAACGATATTATTGGTTAGATTCACTAGTCCCCGTATCACTGGTCAGCTCATTACTCAGTTTATTTAATTCGCCAGTTTCGTCGATTAGTCAGTTTCGCTGATTGGACAGTTTTCTGAATTAGACAGTTTCCTTGATTCGACAGTTTTCAGTGTGTTTTCAGAATGATGTGCTGAATACGTGATAACCGTTTTGTGCGTCGCATTAGTGTCCCTTCCACCCTCTCTCAGTTCCTCACCGAGTAAAATAAAACAATGGTTTAGTCTTACTTTTGTTTTATTAGTTTAGTTTTTGTATAATAGAATAACAGTGTGAATATTAACAACTTGCATCTTACAATGTTTGTTGCATGAGCAGAATTTTAAGTGATATTTATCACTAGTGCGTCTTGATTACAAACTGTGGTGCAACTTTAATCTTGGTTATAAACGCTAAGGCCCTGATCACGACCTCGGGTGTAGCGACGTGATTTGAGTCAAGTGACGCGCACACAACTTTATGCTACGCCACGACAAGTCAGGGGCGACGAGACTACGCTCACCTGTGGCACCCCCACTGCGTTGTTAGCGAGGTGAAACACGTTGCATTGTCGGTACGTTACGACTCCTTAGCGCCTGGATATAAATTTGATTAAGCCACATGGTACGTTAAAACGACGTGCAGTGAGACGAGAGTGAAAGGGTGCTGCAGTGAGCGGCAACGCAGCGCAGCGAAGAATTATTTATTATATCAAAGGTTTTTTAAAACGGTAATAGCATTGCTTGTGTGGCATTCCGTGCGTTAAATCATAGCGTTACGGAGACGCGATGCAACTAACAGCCCCAGTGCCATTCCTCTTAGCCAGTTCATTTGATTCACTTGAGCGTCAAATTACTTATCACCTGTTGATACCGCGCAATAATACGCGCCAAACTTGCGAAGCGCTATAAACAAATACTTGCATTTGTTTCCTCCGTAGTCGCAAGACGAAAGTCGCTCGAGTATGTAGGTCGTGTCCAAGGGGTTAACTTTGACTATAAACGCTAAGCGTAGGAAGCGCTAAACTGAGCTTTTTTAATCTTCTTATTTTCGTCACTAATAGAAGAATTTAAACCTTACCAGCTTAGTCCAATTGGTTTAGTAGGCGTAACTTGTAATCTAATATTGTGAATATTTTTTTATTATACAACATTATTTTTAATATATGCGAAACCTGAATAAAGTTTATTCAGAATAAGTACCTGAATCGATTCCAATAATTTTTAAACCACGTTATATTTTGTCCCAATTTTTTTTTTAATTTTCAATTTGGACCGATATTAAGTACCCATTGCAATCATTTAGGTACCTACTGTAAAATTATTGTTTTCAATGAACTCAAGTAGACGCTGGAGGCGCTGGAGGCGCGCGCACGGGCGCGCTGCATAGTGACCACGTTTTTGTGCGAACAACTAGGTAACAGAACAAGCTTATAACTTTGTGATTTTTCATGATACAGTTTTGAAATTTTGTACATAGATTCTTTACATAAAAATACTAGATACGTATTTCAGGTTTCGCATATACTAAAACTAATGTCGTATATATAACTGAACAGATTCAATTATACTAAATAACAAATAATATCACGCTTGGCCTAATACTGTGGGTATTTTTTATTAAGAACAGATTCAATTACAATATCACGCTTGGGTTACAAAAAGGGTCGGCTTAGGTATACTTACGGTACATCCACGTTTCACCAGTTATGATTTACCCTCGTGTAATAGGGGTGACTGAAGAATGGTGAACCTTTTGCCATTCATCGGTCTTAAATCCAGAATTATGCTGCTACTGGGAACCTACGGCAGCAAAAGCTACATCATCATCATCTGCCTAGCCTTTTCCCAACTATGTTGGGGTCGGCTTCCAGTCTAACCGGATGCAGCTGAATACCAGTATTTTACATGGAGCGACTGCCTATCTGACCTCCACAACCCAGTTAATACTGGGTAATACGATACCCCTTGGAAAGACTGGTTGTCAGACTTTTCGGACCACTGACTACCTAACGACTGCCAAAGATCTACAAATGACACCCGGGACCAACGGTTTAACGTGCTTTCCGAGGCACGGAGGAAACTCGGTAAGTAATGGGTGGTCACCCATCCACAGACCAACCTAGGCAAGCACGGCTTAACCCAAAGATCGACCCGAGCGGCTGTTATTATTTAGCCACGAGCTCCTCCTCGAGCAGCAAAAGCTACATAAAGGGTGTAAATAGACCCTTAACATAAACGAAAGACACTTGTTCTCCCCGTCACTGCGATATTTTTTTTGTTCTAGACGGTTACGGAGATATTGGGGGTCAAAGTTTCAACTTTTTCACGTTTAAAGTTTAAAGTTTTTTTTTTAAATACATGTTTAATGTAAGATTTTTACTTTACACACATCCTCCCCTCCCTCGTAGTATTCAATCCATTCATCAACACAATGCTATGAGTGCTTTCTATCGAGTCCTACCGTAAAACGTGATTTTTCACCCCAAAAAAAAAAGTCGACTCCCAGCAATAATTTTTCGTAAAGTTACTTAGTTTGATATGCAGAATGTTTTTTTTTTTTTTTTTTAACGGATGGGAAATCATCAAATAACCCCTCCCCCACTCTGGGCGGAGCGGAGGGGAGTGTCAGACTTGTACTGACTAAAACCCATCCATGTTCCTTCTTTGCCCTTTGTGTTCCAGGGCCACGGTATCTCTTTCGAACAGTCCCGCAGGCTATGTACAGAATGCTTGGTTGACGGATATGTGTCTGTTCCCACCCGATATTATTTATTAGTAGCGTAATACTCGCAACCGGCGTGCATGTATGGCCAGATGTATGAACGTGGACGAGGCAAAAGAAGTATGTAAGGATCGTAACAGGTGGCAATTTCTGTTGTTTCTGCTCCATGAGAAAAAAGCATGTGTGTGTGTGTGACTGACTCTTTGGTTTACTGGTCGCAATCATGACTGCTGAGCATGAGGTTCTGGGTTCGACTCCCGGGTCGGGCATATAGGTACTCAGTTTTTCTATCAGGAATTTCTCAGTAGCAGCCACGGAGTCTGGATTCGGTGGATGTTAATAGGCTCGCTCCCTTTTACTTGGTACTTAACCATAACTGGTGAAATGCGGGTTTACTATTAGATACATCTCTGTCTAACCGTTCGGGGATTACAGGCGTGATGTTATATGGGTCTGTAAACATAAACCATTTCACATTGCAATGAATTTTGTTCCTATAAGAATTTTTCATCTTAGTCTCAAACACATCTTGGTAAAAAATAAATAATCCCAAGTCCTGAATACTGATATTATCAGCAAAAATCATTCTTCCTGTTATCAACATCTCTACCCACGTTTTCGACCCCATCATCGCCAATAGTAACGTAATAATAGATTACGATTGCAAATATTCGCCAAAGTCATCGAAGGGTTCTTGATATGGGAAGCTCTCTAGGCGTGAAATATTTTGATCGGAGCTTGGATTATTTCCTGTCAAAATTTTATTTCATGCAGGAATCTGTTTTACGGACGATACGGAGAGGAGGCCCGAGTGTCAGCAGTCAGAACGGTAAAGGCTGATTGTTTATGTTAGTATGAATCAGTTTTACATATTGATTTTATCATTTATTTATTTTCAGCCAGCTTTGGCCCTTAGATATACAAGGTGTAAACGGACCCTTCACGAAGCTGTGAACCAAGTATTCTGTATATCAAATTAAAAAACTCAAAAATTATTGCTGGGAAACTACTTTATTTTTGTGTGAGAAATTACCTTTAACGTTAGAACTAAAGCACTTAAAACATTGTAATTAATGAATTGTAGTTTGGGGGTCATGCAGGTATTTAAAGTAAAGTTATATTATAACCTTAAAAACTTATACCAAAAAAAAAGTTTTAACTTTGACCCTGCCTTGGAACTTTGGATGGGTGACCGCCCATTACATACCGAGTTTCCTCCGTGTCTCGGAAAGCACGTTAAGCCGTTGGTCCCGAGTGTCATTTGTAGATCTTTGACAGTCATTACAGGTAGTCAGTGGCCCGAAAGGCTGACAACCAGTCTTACCATGGGGTATCGTATTATCCAGTACTAACTGGGTTGTGCAGGTCAGATAGGTAGTCGCTCCATGTAAAATACTGGTATTCAGCTGCATCCGGTTAGACTGGAAGCCGACCCCAACATAGTTGGGAAAAGGCTAGGTAAATGCAGACACACACACACACGCACACAGCAGCAGAGGCAGAGGGGGGGGGGGTATCAGAGGCATACTACTTATGCCTCTGATAGAAACATCGCGGCCACAAACTACCTACATTTATGAAGTCGGCTTAATCACCGGACCCATTTTCCTATTTGAAAGACCCATTGACCTATTTAAAAAAAAGTCTCGACGTAGTTTTAAGCGTATTTCTTAGTAATAGTTCCCTTAGATGTTATGGGGCCCATGGGAAATCCGATACTAAGTCGTATCAATCCCCCATCGGGTTGCCCATCAAAGCATGTTGTAAATTCGGTCTTGAGAAGCAATTTTGCTGTTTATTTTTGTCTAAAAGAATAAATAAGATGGATGTTGGTATTTTTGGAATAAAATTGCAGTAAATACAATAATATAAAGGGTGTAAATAGACCCTTAACGAAGCCGAAAAGTACTTGTTCTCCCCGTCTTTGTGATTTTTTGTTTGTTCTGGAGCATATTTGGGAACCTTCTAGTTACGGAGATATTGGGGATCAAAATTCCAATGTTTCACTTTTTTTTTAAATACTGGTTTTTAAGGTTAAAACGTTACTTTAAATACCTCCATGACCGGTTTATTATTCAAAGCATCCATCAGCACAAAGTTTTGAGTGCGTTACATTGAGTTTTATCGTAAAATGTGACTTTTCACTTATTTACGCGTTTATTTTTTAAGAACTGTCGAATGACGCCCCACAGAGATATACGTAGATTTTTTTTATTTATATATTTAAACTTCATGTACAATAGTGATACATAGGCGGACTTAATGCCACAAGGCATTCTCTACCAGTCAACCTTTGGGTTAAATAAGAAAACATTTTGATAGGGTACTAAACGGGGTTGGGGTTTTTTCAACCAATAGTCTGAAAAAAAGTTACATGTAAAAATAGGGGTGGCCCTATTTTTTATATGCAATGTCACATCACTTTTACTGAAACTTTCTTAACGGTTCATAGAAGACACCTACTCTCCAAATTTCAACTTTCTGGTGCCAACAGTTTCGGAGTTAAATGGGTGTGACATGCGAACAGACAGACAGATGGACAGGACGAATCTTTATGAATTCCGTTGTTTTGCCATTTGGCAACGGAACCCTAAAACATAATCCCCGGATCCATAATTTCACGATTATCTCTATATCTTTTAATTTTTCACGAATAAGCCATTTTGTACCAGATTTCAGTAATAGATAGTGATTTTATAGTCTAATATTATCAGAACACTTGAGATCGACATGACATTTCCATAGACCTTCATTGAATCGACACTATGGCAAATGATATCAGCGTTTCTTTGTATAAATACTTAAATACAGCATTTTGGGGGTCCGTAAGAGCAATCAAAAATCCAATGATAGAATTATCTTCGTTTACTTTTTAGACAAAAGACATAAGTGCAAAAGATTATCAAAAAATTGCTTTTGCCAGCTGTTTTGCCCAGGTGGATGTGATGAAAATTATCATTAACACTAGGAACGAGATATTTACCATGTTTACTGATAGTTTTGAGTTCCCGATATTTCAGCGCTGTTGTATACACCATGATCACGGATAAACACAACGAAAAAAAAAAACAAAAACGAACTACTGAGATATCAACACTCAGGTTTAGCTGCTAAGACGTGATGGCGTGACAAACGAACCAACTCAATTTCACATTTATTACATTAGTTAGTATCATAATTTCATATGCGCTACTGTATCACCATACACCATACACTATGCATACATAGCATCAGCGTGGCTCATTCAGCTTTTCGTAGACCTGGGCGTAGCCCGTAGCGACTGCATTAACTTCTTCAAAGTTGTAAACAAAAGCATACTGTATTCCTACTGTACTGTAAATGTGTTTTTAAACGTGCTGTATGTAAGTAAATTAGGAAAAACATCACACTTTTATAAGTGCTACGGCGTAGCATCACCGTAGCAAGTAGAAATTTTCTTCACAAATTCAACCAATTTAAAATAAATAAGCACATTCGTTTGTATACGGAACCCGATACCGTACTTGACCTAAGTGTCCCGATCTCTTTGCCCTTTGCATTCTCGGTCGTAAGAAAAATAGGTATGGTGGTCGCTACAGAATGCATAAGATTTTTAGTTTACTTTCTTTTAAAAGGGGTAAGACTGTCATTAACCTTAGAATAGGAATGATGGGAAAAGGGAGGAGAGGAAAGATGAGGAGCTCGTGGCTAAATAATAACAGCCGCTCGGGTCGATCTTTAGGTTAAGCCGTGCTTACCTAGGTTGGTCTGTGGATGGGTGACCGCCCATTACATACCGAGTTTCCTCCATGCCTCGGAAACCACGTCAAGCCGTTGGTCCCGGCTGCCATCTGTAGAACTTTGACAGTCGTTACAGGTAGTCAGTGGCCCAAAAAGTCTGACAACCAGTCTTACCAAGGGGTATCGTATTACCCAGTACTAACTGGGTTGTGGAGGTCAGAAAGGCGGTCGCTCCATGTAAAATACTGTTATTCAGCTGCATCCGGTTAGACTGGAAGCCGGCCCCAACTTAGTTGGGAAAAGGCTAGGCAGATGATGATGGGAAAAGAAGGGTACCCTAGTTGATCGGACGGTCAGTTATAACATACAACCCATGGCTCTCGTGATTTTTTTCCATGAAGAATACTATTACAGATTTTCTGCGCCATGGGAAGGTATAAATATGATTCGTATGTTTAAAAAAAAAACTCACTGGAAAGTAAAAGCATTCACTTGTTTCTTTCAGATCTTCGATACTGCTCTTATTGTACTTAGTAACTTAGTTTTGATTCCCAGCCGCTTTGAGTTGCACTTCGAGAGTTACGCAAAGTATTGTTTACACTGACGGTTATCTCTGACTACTACATTAATAGAAGGTGTAAACGGACCTTTCACGAAGCCGTCAACAAAGCGTTCAAACTAACATCAAACTAAGTAACTCTACGAAAAATATTGCTGGGATATGACTTTTTCTTTGGGATGAAAAATCACGTTGTACGGTAGGACTCAATGTAACGCTCTCAAAACATTGTGCTGGTGGATGCATTGAATAGAACGGGGATCGAGGAGGTAAAAAAAAAAAAAAACTTGAATTTACAAAAAGACTTGTTAAAAAGTTAGAAATTTGACCCCTCATATCTCCGTAACTCGAAAGTTCCCAGGTGGGGGTGAATGATGGGGAGAACAAGTAACCTTCGGCTTCGTTAAGGGTATTACGCCCATTATAGTACATTGCTCTAGGGTATACCCAAATTTCAACAGTAATGTTTATAGTCCCATGTAATAGAGGGTGAGCCTATTGCCATCAAACGGGAACAAAACCAAAATCTAGGCTGCTACAGAGTAATTCCTGGTTTCAAAACCCATAACACTGCTTGACATGGGAATCGAACTCAAGATTTCATGCAACAGTAGAGCTTGCGACCACTAAACCACGAGGACTCATTTAGGCACTCATATTTATACAAACAAAATATCATTTTAATTAAAATCTACGGAACCTCAATACAAAACTCGGCTACCCACCACAATATTCTCCGTCCTCTCTCAGTGAGGCAGATAACATCAGCCAATAGCGAGCGACGCGTGGGTCGGGGCGATGACGTCACACTCAATGACGTCACTGACTTGCACTGACACAGCTATATTTTGTAGGAGCTCTTAGAAGAGTGCTCATTGTTAATTAAACGATTTTGAATCTGATAAGAGCAGATTCTTTGCGCATTGAAGTTTATTTCAAAGAAGTATTTTATTCTAATTTATTTGCCAAAGAAACAAATAGTTTTTAAGGTGTTGTGTTAAATATTTATTTCTTTATTTACTATTAAAATCTCCCTTACACTATCATTACAGGTGGATCCCTAATGCGTTAGCGCGTTCCTAAAATTAACTTATTTACATTATAAAACTATGAAAAACTTAAAAAACTAGTGGCACTTATAATAATATAACAATCATAGGCTTCTACACTAAAATAGATGGTTCTAGGGAGAAATAAGCTCAAAAACACAATTATGTCTTACTGCCTGCCTCTCTAGTGGTCCCAAGCGCTACTGCAGAGCATGAGGTCCTGGGTTCGATTCCCAAGTCGAGCAAAGTGTTATTGGGTTTTTCCAACAGGAATTTCTTAGCAGCTACGGAGTCTGAATTTGTACCGGACTGATGGCAATAGGCTCGCGCCCTATTACATGGGACTTAAACATAACTGGCTAAATGTGAGTGTACTGCAAGGTGCACCTCTGCCTATCCCTTCGGGGATTACAGGCGTGATGTTATGTTTATAATGTCCCAAAAACAAGGTTCATGCAAAGTTCAGTAAGTAGGGGTAGGCAAGTCTCTGCAGTATGGTGCAGGTATGTAAACAACAGACCACAATTTGGTAGTTATCAATGAGATAACTCTAATCTGTATTTTTCGGTCGTCCCTAATACTTAAAAACGATTAGAGTCATTATAAGTTAGTAGCTTAAGCCTGCGGCTTCGCCCGCGTGGAGTTCGGTAATGTCCCACAGGATCCGGATCCGGTACCGGGATAAAAAGTATCCTATGTGTTATCCAGGGTATAAATTATCTGTGTGCTAAATTTCATCCAAATCCGTTTCGGAGTTTTTGCGTGAAAGAGTAACAAATATCCCTCCATCCATCCATTCATCCTCACAAACTTTCGCATTTATAATATTAGTAGGAAATAGGATGCCATGTATTCAAAAATCTTCAAAAAAAAAGGTATTTTATTTTTCAAACATGACGTCACACTTCGTGACGTCACTAACTTGCTACTACTGTTCAGTTATATTTTATACGAGCTCTTAGAAGAAGTACTCATTTTTAATTAAATGATTTTAAATCTGATAAAGTGAAGGAGATTGTTTGAATAACTATTCTATTCTTATTTATCTGTCAAGAAACGAGAGGATATTTTAAAGTATTGCGTTAAATTAGATTGCCTATAGATATATGCAGATAAATAAACTTATACTGTCACTTACGGGATATCTTCCGTGATTGTTCATTATTTTGAGCTCCCGATAAACCGTAAAAGCTTAAAACAGTATTATGCCGATAAATGTTGATAGATGGAGAGGAAGACCAAGGAAACGATGGATGGATTGTGTGAGGAATGATAAAGAAAAAGGAGTAAATGATAGCGAGACAGTTGACAGAGGAGAATGGTAGAAAAAAACGTGATGCGCCGACCCCAAGTAACATGGGACAAGAGCAGGAAAATGATGATCTAGTGGTTGCAAGCGATACTGCAAAGCATGAGGTCCTGAGTTTGATTCTCAGATCGGGCAAAGGGTTATTGGGTCTTTCCATCAGTAATTTCTCTGGAGTCGTGGATGGAGGGTAGGTTTGTGCCTGGTCGATAGCAATGGGCTTGGTCATGAGACTTAAACAGGATTGGCAAAATGTGGGCATACCATAATATACATCTGTCTAAACCTTTGGGGATGCTATGTCTTATGTTATATGTTAAAATAGTTGGTTGTATTGAAAAGCAATTGACACAAAAGGCATTGAGATAAGATTGAATTTAGTCGCAAAAAAACTCGTATAATTAAGTTTCCTGTAAAACTCGGGTCAATAACAAGGGTTAGGCATATCGTAGGGGCATGAAGGAGAGTTGTAAAGAACATCACGATTTGGCAGTTTTCAAAATAACCGAAGCAACTTTATTGCAATTTTTCTCTGGTCTCATATACTTACAAAATGTTACACACACAATAAATGACGCATGTATTCAAAAATCTTTAAAAAAAGCATCGCAAGCGTTTGACTAAAAAAATCGTATTAAGTCCGTCAATTAGATTACCAAAAAATATTGGACACGTATTTTTTCTTTTGTCATGTAAACGAAAAGTGACCACAATGCAGCGCGTTGAAATCTCCCGTGACGTCACAACTTCTGCCACTCTTTACTAGCCAGTGACGTCACAAGCCCCCTCTCTTGAACTTTGATGCGCTGTATCGTAGTAATGTTTTGATTATGTGACAAAAGAAAAAAATTTGTCAAATAACCTATTCCCAAACATCAGCTAAAAAGTTTTCCTATCAAAAAATCTATTTACTGTGAAAGATCAAGTCGTCCGATTTTTGCGAGTCCGCCCATCTTCAGCGTCACACGGTTTTAAGAACCAATAGTATTGCAGTGTGTAGGTGGGCTCCTACGCAAGTCAGTGTAAATGCTGACCTATAGGCGACCAGTTTATCCTGGCACTTGATATTAGTAGTGTTTGCAAAGGTTTTTATATATTAACACCACATGTTGAAGTATCTTTCCTGTATAGATGGTGCAAACCCACATCGTTACACAGTTACACATATGTAAACGGACCCTTCACGAAGCCGTGAATCAAGTTTTCTGTAAATTAAACTAGGTAATCCTACGCAAAAATTATTGCTGGAAAATTATTTTTCGTTTTAAGGTGAAAAACTACGATTTACGGTAAAACTCAATGTAAGGCATTCAAAATATTGTGTTAAGGAAAGCAGCGGATAAAACAGTCGTGGAGTGTTTTAATGTAAAGTTATAACATTAAAAACTAGTATTAAAAAAAATGGTTTTAAAAAGTTAGAATTTTGACCCCAAATACCTTCGTAACTCAAAGGTATGGTCTAGAACAAAAAAAAAATATCGCAATGACGGGGAGAACAAGTGCCTTTCGGCTTCGTTATATGTATTTTTACACCATGGGTAAGGGTTTTTTAAATCCATGAAGTGTCCATGAAGTTTCTTGCCTATTCTTCTCCATGAAGATCTACGCTTTGGAATGGGCAACTACAGTATTTTCACAAGTTATTAGGCCTTGTCCGTGACTGTAACTTCGCTTTTTTTCTTTTTGACATTCAAAAGTGCCTGTAATGGTCTAATTGAAATAAAGGCTTTGAAATTGAGTTTGAGTTGCTGATTGATGATATCTATAAAGACTGCTAGCAGTAAAAGCGTCCTCCAGCCGCTTCCATAACTCTCTATTTCTGGCGAACTTGCTCCATGATTTTCCTTTTAGCTAAATATGACGTCACGCCACCGTTTATGTAGTCAACCTAAATCGTCGGGTTACGATACTTATATCTATCAGCGTATTTGACTCATTCTAACCGGTTCGAATCTGCAACGGTATGATCGAAAGCTGGTGCTTTAACTGCGGAACCAACATGACCTTGAATTATGTTCCAAATTCAATTAGTTTAGAACTTAACTTGTGTCAAGACACGATAAGAACTTTTCTAACAACTTGTAGAAATCGTGGGTAGTTGGAGCACAGTATATCAGTATTAGAAACATGTGATTTGTGGCTACTGTGTGGGAAGTCGTTCGTAATAGGTTATTGTCTAAAACCTCTTGCTCTTTTAGTTCTAGAGTCTAGATACAGAATTCAGCCTTGTCTTTTACGATTATCGACGAAAATAAATTAACACTGCTAAATTATACATAATTTAAATTTATATTTATACAAACTTTACACATTTTTACAAACAAAAATCTACCATTCAACGCTTAACACAAAATACACTTAAACTAACAACTTTTTTTATGAAGCCTCTAATATCCTACTGCTGGTCAAAACCCTCTCCCATAACCTTCAGCTCTTCCCGGCCGGGACCAACGGCTTAATGTGCTTTAGAGGTACGGAGGAAACTTGGTATGTAATGGGTGGATCCACAGACCAACCTAAGCAAGCACGACTTAGTCTAAAGATCGACCAGAGCGGCTGTTATTTTTTAGCCACGAGCTCCTCAGTTTCTTTAGCTTTTCAGTTTAGAGTAGTTTCTAGTAAATGATGCTAAATGAAAGACGAAAATTGTAGCGTCTGATTTTGTCTTTCCATATACATAAAATATTTTTCGAATCGTCCGAAGACGAACGAACATCATCGATCACGGATTAGACGTACTCAAACCGTAGTCGCATTTCCTGATACGGAGAATGGACAGGATAACATTTTTCTTTAGGTACCGAGAAATCTACAATTTCGTTTACAGGAAAAAAAAAACAATATTTTTTCGGAAGCTTGACCAATGCTCGAATTTGTTCGACTGCGCAATTCCTTTATTTCTCCTACCAAAATGTATGAAACCTCAAAGTTGAATTTCACAACTGAAAAAAAACTCTTGTAAATTGATCGGAAACACGTGCTCTTAACTTATGTAAAGCAGTTCTACTTTATAACATTGAAGCGAACACGGGTCTGAACAATAGTTATATGTACTACCGCACTCACTGACGGTCGACCAGTTTAACCCTTATGCCCTGAGTAATAAATTTGAAAAATGTTTGGCCGTCAGTGAACACGGGAGTACACACTTCGCTACAAAAAAAGGGAATATCGTGCAAAAGTATTGCCTCACAATGTCACGTAATTGTATTGGAAGGCTGATTTTTTTGCGTTAACGGAAAATGTCACACGGGCCTCCGAGCCCCTGCACGTGGCTAAATTATAACACTCACACAGGTTGATATTCAAGGTTAAGCTGCGCATGCCAAGGTTGGTCTGTGGATGGGTGACAGTTATATACCAAAGTCAAAAGCCAGAAAGTCTGGCAAATAGTGACGTTTGATCAAAGTAAGTGTTTAAACCTCAAACGACTTAGAATTTACTGAGCGTCGTTAAGTGTTTGTGAAAAGTAGTAGTCTTGGACTGCATTTTTTTATTGAATTTCGTAAATAAACAACATTATTTTTAGTATATGCGAAACCTGAATATAGTGTGTTCAGAATAAGTAACTGAATCGATTCCAAAAATTTTTAAACCATGTTGTATTTTGTCCAAAAATATTTTAAAAAAGACACAAGTTGGACACCGAGCGACATTAAGTACCTATCGCAATAATTTAGGTACCTACTGCCAAATTATTATTATCAATGACCTGAAGATGACGATAGAGGAGCGCGCGCGAGCGTGCTGCGTGGTGACCACGTTTTTGTGCGGAAAACCAGGTAACAGAACAAGCTTATAACTTTGTGATTTTTCATGACACAGTTTTGAAATTTTGTATATAGATTCTTTACATAAAAATACTAGACAGGTGTTTCAGGTTTCTCATATACTAAAACCAATGTTGTACAGGAGCTACTACTTTTCCACCAACTAGTTTTCACAAACACTTAACGACGCTATTATTGCAATGTTGCAATGTCAACTTTCCTCTTTGACCCGAGCGTTGAAAACGATTGACGATGTGCTTTAATGTAGGCATTCATTTACGTGTCACCTAATGTTAGTGAAAATGGACATTAGCCTTTATAATTTCTGACAGTGCCGTCTTGTAGGCCACAGTAATAACATAACTTGGCAATTAGCATGTGTTATTTCAGACATAATTGAACCAGTTAGTACAGGATTGGATTGGATTTACCCTTTGGACTGCCCATTTGTCTAAAGGGTGTAACAAGACCCGAGAAACCAAAAGGCACTTGTTCTCCCCGTCATTGCGATCACTTTTTTGTTCTAGAACATACCTGGGAACCTTCTAGTTACGGAGGTATTAGAGGTCAAAGTTACAACATTTTCATAAGTTTTTCTAATAATACACGTTTTTATTGTCAGATTTTTTTACTTTAAACATCTCCACGACCCCCGTACTATTCAATGCATCCATCAGCACAATGTTTTGAGTGCGTTACATTGAGTCCTACCGTAAAACGTGATTTATCACCCCAAAAAAAAAGTCGTTTCCCAGCAATAATTTTTGCGTAATGTTACTTAGTTTGATGTACAGAATGCTTGGTTGACGGCTTCGTGAAGGGTCCGTTTACACCTACGTTTACCGTTTTGTATTTGTTGAAACTGCTGTCAAAATAATGATATTTGAAAACTGTCAGGAATATAGTATATCATAGCATTTAACTGAAAATAGGTGATTACTGAAATAGCATTAGCAAATCGGCGCTTTTACAGACAGTTGTGGACACTTTTGGTCTTAAATGTTCCATGAAAAGTGAGTAGGAAATTATATGAACGATTATACTGGCTGTCAGCGGGCCCTTCACGAAGCTGTCAACCAAGCATTCTGTACATCAAACTAAGTAACACATCCGTTATTCGAAACAATAAAATAAAAATCATTGCTTTTTTCGGAAGGGAAATCATCAAATGACCACTCTGGGCGGAGCGGAAGGGAGTGTCAGACTTGTACTGACTAAAACCCATCCATGTTCCTTCTTTGCCCTTTGTGTTCCAGGGCAACGGTATCTCTTTCGAACAGTCCCGCATTATTGCTTTGTGTTTGGTAAGACCGACGCATGAAAACCTAAGGGAACGCCTGCGACGAATGTCGAGTGCGCGGTGTAAACGTAACGTAAGTACGTCGATTTTTTAATCGAAAATACAATTATTTTATAGCATTTCAGTTGAATTGTTTGCAACAAGCACAATCAGTATCATCCTTAGATATGAATTAATTCATAAATTTATAAAAAAAATTATACATGAAACGAGCATTTTTAATTTTAAAATCGACGTAATTACGTTATGTTTACACCGCGCGCTCGTACTAGGGCCTCTGAAATTGTTTTCAGAGGGCTACTTGTACTCAGAAAGCGTTGTAATCTATGCTCGTTATCTTTATTTATTTATGTACACACAAAATACTCAACAAGACATAACATTAAGATAGAAGAGCACAAAGGTACTGCTTATTTCATGCGAAATCTCTTCCAGCAGACCTGCGAGAGGAAAGTAGGATTAGAAATGTAGACACAGTGTGTAGAAAAGACAAAACAGGAAAATTGAAATTGGAACTTAAAACAAAGTTATACCTATGTAAAATAAACATACATACAAATATACACATATAAAATAAATACTTGTACTGTAAATATATACCTATAATATCTTTCTTTTTATCTTTCTTTTTAACCAACGAAAAAAAAGGAGGAGGTTCTTAATTTGACTCGTATGTGGTTTTTTTTTATGACCACGCATAACTTTTAACCAAGTGGTCCGGATTTAATAATCTATTTTTGTTGGCATCAAACCAATGATCAAGTAAGATCAATCCAGCATAATTTTACGCTATTGGTAAGTAATTAATATGCTTGTATTTGGAGGCGTCTTAAAATCTGTTATTAACATTAAGTTAGGAGACTATTTAGACAAAAAGGTTTTTATTTTCCGCGTTTCTGTTTCTGTTTTCGTCGGTTTATTTTTTTAGTTAAAAGTTTTTTTTTACGTTTTCTATAAGAGCAGAGTAGATACACAGTAGTAGGATTTTCCAAGCTGAAGTTATTATAAAATGGCGTGCTAAACAAAACCCTAAGCATTAGTTAGAAAAATAGAGACAGATTTAGAAATTATTATGAAACCAGCTCAACCTCCGCATATATTCATAGTAATTTTACACACAAAAATGCAAATATAAAAACTGCGCTCGTTTATTCATAATCCACTTTAGAAAAATCCTACAAAAATATTATGAAAAAAATAAACATACACTCACGCACGAAAATGATTTCCTATGCTGAAAAACAAAAGCCAAATTGGTTTACCTGAGTATACATTATTGTGTTTGTAAACTTATTAGGCAAATGTAAGAGACGCCTCTGTAAAAGGCTCAGATTCAAATAAAATGTATTACTTTAAATACTTGATGGGTTTCGGGTAAAAAGGTATTAATAATTTTATTCAGGATGACGCAAATGAGGGACATATTGGAGGGTCTGTACGATCTAGTTCTGAAATTGGACACATAATTTACATAGAGTGACTGCGAATACTAAAGTGTAAATCTCCATATTGTAAAACCAGTGCAAGTATCGTCAATATTTTGAGATTTTTAAAAAATTATATAATTAATTATTTTGTTTACATAGGAGGAGCTCGTGGCTAAATAATAACAGCCGCTCGGATCGATCTTTAGGTTAAGCCGTGCTTGCCTAGGTTGGTCTGTGGATGGGTGACCGCCACATTACATACCGAGTTTCCTCCGTGCCTCGGAAAGCACGTTAAGCCGTTGGTTCCGGCTGTCATTTGTAGATCTTTGACAGTCGTTAGGCAGTCAGTGGCCCAAAAAGTCTGACAACCAGACTTACCAAGGGGTATCGTATTACCCAGTACTAACTGGGTTGTGGAGGTCAGATAGGCAGTCGCTCCATGTAAAATACTGGTATTCAGCTGCATCCGGTTAGACTGGAAGCCGACCCCAATATAGTTGGGAAAAGGCTAGGCAGATGATGATTACTAGTATAGTAATAATGTTTTATTTGTACACAAAAACCAAACAATGCAATTTAGTGACTAGGGTTAGGTTGTACAAGAGAGACAGTTTACGAACGAACGTTTGGTTTCTAAATTAACGACTGTCAAAGATCTACAACGACTTAACTTGCTTTCCGAAGCACGGAGGAAACGCGTGGCTTAACCTGAAGATCGACTCGAGCGGCTTTTCTACAACATTATATATGTAGAGTATAGTTTGTTCAGAATAAGTAACTGAATCGATTCCAATCATTTTTAAACCATGTTATATTTTGTCCCAAAAATACTTAAAAAAGTTACAAGTTGGACACTAAGCGACACTAAGTACCTATCGCAATCATTTAGGTAACTACTGCCAAATTATAATTATTAATGAGCTCAAGACGACGCTGGAAGCGCGCACGCGGCGCCGCTGCGTGGTGACCACGTATTTGCGCGGACAACCATGTAACAGATCAAGCTTATAACTTTGTGATTTTTCATGAAACAGTTTTGAAATTTTGTACATAGATTCTTTACATAAAAATACTAGACACGTGTTTCAGGTTTCGCATATACTAAAACTAATGTTTTATAGCCGATTAGCTTCTCGTGCTCTTACAAGTCGAGACCATTTAATACTGGTCACTATTTTATTTTGTTTCTAAAGAAACTATGAAACATTTCCCAGTACTCATCCTGGTTCTAGAAAAATAAAAAAGTTAATAATATCACAATAATCTCTTTTAAGAAACAAGCAAAGCAATTTTAAGTTAAAACAACTGCACTTCTTGCGAATTGGATTCAATAATATAAAACAATATGGAAGTACTTGGAACTGAGCGGTTATTGCAACTTAAAAAGCATGAGTATTGAGAATGGACGTTGATAGTTTTCAAGCAAGTTATATGATCAGACGTTACTTATCGAAAATCCCTGTCATTAAATATTAAAAACAAAACTATACATCTATACAAATAAATAAAATTGAAGTGTCTGTTTTTAATATCAAAATAACAGCTTTTTACTGAATGCATATGAAAATAGATATAGGGACTGGTAATTGGTGACCGATGCTTATACTCGTGATTGGACTCATGATAACAAACAACTTTCTCAAATAACATTTTTTTTTATAGTTATTCACTTTTATCACAATAATACTTCAGCCGTTAGAAATTCGCGTGCTCGCCTGTGTATTACCATCTGTTAGCCGATTAAATCTGCCTACGCACTGTTGCACGGTACGATAGTTAGTTCTCAGCTATTGATGGCAATAAAAAAGGCTTACCCCTTATTAAATAGGACTAAAATATAACTGGCGCAACGTGAGTGTACTACAGGTCATCTCTGCCCAACCCCTCGGAGAGAAACCGATCGCGATGTTATGTTGTAACCTTTATTACTACCATGACGTTTCACTGAATTCATTACATCAGATTTTGTGGGTACGAGAGCACAATAATGAGCCACTTCACCCAGCTCTGTAAGTCACACACCGGTTTTAAGAATAACTAGCAAAGAGTTCAGCCCTGGGGAAATTCACAGTTTTTAGTTTTGAAATTAAAATTATTTTTACTGAACAAACTGTTGGACTTCGTGCTATTCCAAGGGTTTTCATGAATTACTAAATTGTTTAAAATTGGACAAAGTTATTTAAAAACAGGATTGGTCTTGAAATAGCTACTAGAGGTGGATATATAAAATAGGTCACCTTCACTGGTAGAGTTTGATCAAATCCTTGTTTCGAAGTGATTTTATAGTCCAGTCAAATTAGGGTTTCACCTCGGAATGAGAGATAATAAGCTGGGAACTCGTATACAGCTTCATTTTGGTGTTCTAAAACTTGTCCCAAAAGTCTCATAAAATCTCGAGTCAGCGTCGTAAGTTATTTAAGGTCAAACGTCACAAAAATCAGTTTTTCGCGATTATCTCATAGTAGGATAAAAATTGTAGAGCATAAAATTTGCAACAAATTGTGCATTGAAAAATTATTCATACGTCCAACCGTTTTTGAGATAGAGGGCAGAGAGCCCGCAACGCTCAGCCATAGTCACTCTAATGCAAGGTCAACCGTGAATTTCAGTGATTAATACCTTGTATAAAGTTATTAATTATTACATTATCATTAACACTAGAAACGGGATATTTACCATGTTTACCGATTTCTTTGAGTGAGTGGGTGTTTATGAGCAGACAAATCGGTCTACCCTCTTTCTTGTTCATTTGTCTGCTCATAAACACCCACCCGCAATAACTTCAGTTTATCCATGATCATGGTGCTTGCAACGGCGCCGAAATATCGGGAACTCAAAGAAAACAGTAAACATGGTAAATATCCCGTTTCTAGTGTTAATGATAATGTTAGTGACCATGTTTAAAATCTTATATTGATTTTATTACAATTTCAACAATAGTGAACTTTTTGCCTGAGTTTATTAAGTTCAAGTTACAGCGCTAACTGAACCTTAAATGTGAGTTATAGGACTTTTTTTTCCTAATAACACATTTTGTTTATATTTTCGGAAACTAAATTGCGAATGCAATCATATCTATGGTTCATTAGTTTTTTTTTTCAACAACTTTACAATAAAGTGGGTATTACATCTTCTGCCAAACTGCAGGACAGTTTGTCGGCACTGTTCTCTTGGATACAACTCTTAGTTTAAAACTCTTAGAGTAAAACCAATTTACATTCAAATTAATATTGTTTTCTTTTACGATTCCCAAGGTAATTCCTTTATTTTTAATCCATTTAAATATTTTCCTGAAATCCTGAAAAAGGCTTTTCCCACGAGTAAAATCTTGAAATTGCTACGACAAGTTTTCTCAAGTTCGTCCAATTAAAGTGCTACCAACGCGTAGTTTTATTTTAAATGCACTGCAGATGTTAATTTGGTTTTAAAGCCTTAGAACCGAGGAGCGTGTTCTTTAGTGAAGGTCACAAGCCGGCAAATGTAAGGTAAGACCTTCTCAGGCGATAATCTTCCCAGGGTGACTGGTAGCTGATGGCTGAAAGTAGCCGAGGATTTAGTTAATAGCATGCAATTGATAAGCTCTAAATCCAGCGATCGCCTGCCAGAGACTGATGATGATTACTTCCATATATGGAACCCGTACAGAGGAGCTCGTGGCTTAATAATAACAGCTGCTCGGGACGATCTTTGGTTAAGCCCGTACTTGACTAGGTTGGTCCATGGATGGGTGACCACCCATTACATACCGAGTTTCCGTGCCTCGGAAAACACGTTAAGCCGGTCTGGTCTTGGCTGTCATTTGTAGATCCTTGACAGTCGTTGCTGGTAGTCAGTGTCCTAAAAGTCTGAGATCCAGTCTTTGGTATCATATTCCCCAGTACTGGGTTGTGGAGGTCAGATAGGCAGTCGTTTTATGTAAAATACTGATATTCTGCTGCATCCGGTTAGACTGGAAAGCCACCCCAACATAGTTGGGAAAAGGCTAGGCAGATGATGATGGACCCCGTACACGGCCTAGGGCAATATAACTTGCGACATGCGCGCGCGTCTGTTGTTCTCTGTGCATGGGAACCACAGATATAGATGGGGACCGTCGCTCACAGTGACTTGTGGCATGCTTGGAGCAAGTTCTTTCACCTGTATGCGGTCAATATCGCATGAAACGTCTTACGTGTGCATGTAGCTCGTATCAAAAAGTAAGTCCAGCAGTCATCTGCGAACATGATGACCTGATGATGGAGATTGTGATGATAGGCCCTTAGATTTTGTTCTGATGGTTGGTCAACCGTAGAGCCCGTACGTCACTCACATGAAACAAAACAAGACTTCTACTTGCATACACACTGGACAACGCTGGCGTCGCGTATTGCACTGAGTAGAGTTGGCAAAACAATCGACTTTTTTTATTTGTAATTATTGTCGTTAAGTACATCCTAGCAAGTTGTTTTGAAGATATCTCTATCAGCGATAAGACCGGCGCGTACATGGAATAAACAATATTATAATAGAGCTTGTAAAAAACTTGGTGTTCAAGAAAGTATATTCAATCTAACTACACATAAAACATCGTTTTGGTTGTTGTTTAAAATCAAAAGGACGTAACTACCTTAATATGTTTTGATGGATGCACTTAACTATACAAATAAATAAAATTTAAGTGTCTGTTTGTAATTTCAAAATAACAGCTTTTTACTGAAAGTATATACGGTACTTAAAACAAAAAAAAAACATTTTTTATATTGTTGTCTGTCTGTTTGTTCTGGCTAATCTCCGAAACGGCGAGACCGATTTTGACGGGAGTTTTACTGGCTGATAGCTGATATTATAAGGAGGAACTTTTATTTTGGAAAAAGGATTAGGGTTCCGTCCAAAAAAAATGAAATGGTTAACAAAACCCTATTTAAATAGGGAAGTAATATTTTTATAATAATTTCACGCGGACAAAGGTCGCGAGCAACAGCAAAAAGTAAGAGACAAATATCAGATATCGAAAAAAAACATTATAATTGCTTCCAGTACACAAAATAACTGCGCAGTGATCGCTGGCAGAAAGGCACAGAGACAATGAGTATTAGCATTTGACATAAACCGCCAAAACAAATGATATTGACAGGTGACACTACACTGACACTGACAGATGTACTATATGGTGTCGGACGTAAAGAATAGCACCATCCCATATCTTCCCGTGGGTGTCGTAAGAAGCGACTAAGGGACTTACCAGAGAATAGGCAGCAGCATTCTCTGTGTTTTTGTAACAACCGTACTGCAATCGCCAACCCGCCTGGCAAGCGTGGCGATTAGCCGAAAGACGTCCAGCAGTGGACGTCTTTTGGCTGAAATGATGATGATGATGACAGATAACACTGACATGTAGTTTTAAGAACTTTGATCTCAAAAAACTACTAACATTATTCAAGATGGCGAAATATGCTGATAGGACTAACATCACTTTGCGAAGTAACTTTAAAAAGTACGCTAATTTGAATCTGAGATTATTCAGTTCAAGCTTATGAATGTAAAGTAAGTCAAAGTTTCCTTAGACTTTTATATTAATGTACGTAATTGCAGTTTCATAAGAATTTGTATTGATTCTTTGAAGTCGTTATAAGTTTAGAGTCGGTAATTGTATTCGCATCCTGGAGAAGGTGGCGCTTAGTGTGTTGACTGTTCAAGTTTATAACCTTAAGAGGGAAATGCCTGTGACTTTTACGCGTGTTTCAGATCTTCACGTGAAATCTATACTAATATTTTAAAGCTTAAAAGTTTTTTTGATGACCAATAGGAGCCGAGCAAAAAAAAACAAGTCAGAAGCGGCGGGTGAAACCGCGGGGTACAGCTAGTTAAAAATATTAGCAACAGTGTCGCATGGCGCCTTTGGTGCTTGCATGACATTGAAAGTAGAAAGCTGTAGGTAAACATTTGTGATATTGTAGGAACAGACAATTTTCACAAATTAATGTGAACATTGAATAGTTTAGTTTATTTTATTTATTAATAATTATTAAAAATTACGGGACATATTTTGAAAAAAGTTATAACACAAATCAGTATACATTAAAGAAAAAAGCAAATCATTAAACATTAAAAAGAGCATCGAACACAAACTGTCACAAACTTAAAAAAAAATAATAACATGGCGGCGTTAGTTCTGATTAAGAACAAAATAATGTTTCTTTTGACAGTACTACGCGTGTATTATAAAAAACACTATACTATTTATGTACACGTCTTCGATGTTATCCACGATGCTTTTTTTCCCTTTTGTTCTTTCAGTGTGTCATTAATAAATAATACAAAGTAAAATGCGTACAAACCCACACTGACACAAAAGTAAGGTTAGTAAACAGGCCCACCCACGACAGCCCTCTCAATTTTAAGTACTTTCTATTAAAAAAAAAAAAAACGAAATTAATTTCAATCTACTTTTGCTGACCGTACCCTCGTAACACCAACCGCTGCTACAAACGTTATTATGAATCCTACGCACATCGGGGCTCGACA
Source organism: Noctua janthina (assembly GCA_963576755.1). Classification (NCBI taxonomy): domain Eukaryota; kingdom Metazoa; phylum Arthropoda; class Insecta; order Lepidoptera; family Noctuidae; genus Noctua; species Noctua janthina. Next base: position 15,611,957 of record OY755061.1, read on the forward strand.
GTGCCACAGTTCCAGTATTTTTAACGTTTTCCAATACACTTGCTATTTTTAGACCTTTTTACTTTAGTACGCCGTTTGTTAGACTATGGCCAACCGAGTGTACATAAACTTTCTATTTGCTTATTAGTTAGCTTAGTTGGTATAAAACGCCTGCGAGATTTTTATTGAAAGGTATTTTTTGTAAGTTGACGTAATTTAGACAGACGAGTTTCTCAGTAGACTGCTTCTTTCGTCGAGTGGTCGCAAGCGATTGCTGAACATGAGATCCTGGGTTCGATTCCCGGGGGATCCTGGGTTTTTCCATCAGCAATTTCTCAGTAGCAGCCATGGAGTCTAGTTTTGTGCCGTGTTGATGGCAAAAGGCTCGCCGCCTAATACATGGGACTTAAAACATAACTGGCGAAATGTGGGTGTACTAGTACATCTCTGCCTAACTCTTTGCGGATTTCAGTGGTGCATTACGACCCCTTCGGACACAGGTAGCCTGTGTCCCAGCAGTGAGAACCTCTGTATAGGTTAATTATTCTATGCTATTTTTTCGTTAGTTAGCAGAATTTTTCAGAAAAAAAGGGTAGCAAAAGTACACGTGTTATCGCTCAAAATACTTGGCTCAATAATAATTGACAAAAAAATTAGACATTTCTTTTTAATCCCCGAACGGCAGAGGCAGGTCGGCAGAGGTGTAACTATCTCGTCTGTCTCATGGTCGCAAGTGCAACAGTTGAACATGAGGTCTTTGGTTGAATTCTCAGGTTGTGAGCAAAGGATTACTGGCTTTTCCTACAGGAATTTCTCCGAAGCAGCTCGATTCTGGATTAGTGCACTTTTAGTGGAATAGGTACAAAAATAATTTTATGAGAAGATTCTGTAACATCACGCCTGCAATCCTCGATGGGTTAGGCAGAGGTGTGCCTAATAGTACACCCACATTTTGCCAGTTACGTCCCATGTAACAGGGGGCGAGCCTATTCCCATCAACCGGCCCCAAATCCAGACTCCGTGGCTGATTCTGACAAATTCCGCATCTAAAACACAATAACAATTTGCCCGACCCAGGTTTCGAACCCAGAACCTCATGCTCAGCAGTCACGCTCTAGACCAACGAGGCAGTCAGAAGAGAACGAGGGCGAAGAAATATTAAAACATTCCATAAGGAAAACCCGGCTTAAAATAAATAAAAAGACTCTAGTGACCTAGTCTATTTGGCACGCTGTTATTACCGTAACTTGATACAGCCATTATTTGTCGAGTGTTTTTTCCTTTGAACTTGAGTGTCATTTGATATTGAATATCTTTTCAAAATGGCTTTGGATAGAAATACAAAGTTCTTATGTAATGATACTCGTGCACTGTCATCATTTTCAGCCCCACTTCTGCCTAACCCTTCCTGGATTACAGGTGTGATGTTGTGCTATGTTGAACTGTCATTTTCTCAGGCATACATTGATAATAGTGCACGACTGGGCATATCAGTCCGCTAGTGTGGGTTCTAACTAATCGCACCCGATCTGTTCTAGTTATTAAGTACTAACATAGCGTCGGGGATAGTGCAAATCCGCGAATCTACCATACGTAAAGTGCGCGTATCTACACTACGCGTAGGTTTACAGGGGAAGGTTATAAAAATATAAAAAAAAAAATATTTTAACGATTTTTGACCTCATTTTTACATGAATAGTAACAATTCACATTCATTCTTTACTTTGTTCTAAGTTCCAATTCCAATTTTCCTGTTTTGTCTTTTCTGTGCTCTTCTATCTTAATGTTATGTCTTGTTGAGTATTTTGTGTGTACATAAATAAATAAATAAATAAATTCATGTGTTGTTTGTATTGTTAACAGTAGAAATCGTAAATGAAATTGGCTACATTTTTCAGATAAGCGGAATTATCCAATGCTAGTTCCACGGATTTGCACTATCCCCGACGATAGGCTAAGTGTTATTGTTACTAACACAGTGGACCTCTTTGTAAACACTGTTTTAAGCTTTCACGGTTTACAACTAGACTTATTCTGTCACTTACCTGTCTCTTCGGGATGTTATCGGGAGCTCAAAATAGTGAACATTCACGGAAGAGACATCTTTGTAGTCAGATAAATATATGAATAATAATAATTATCACTTTTTGCAGGTTAAGGGTAAAAAAGCAGCTATCAAAGTGGCCCCAAAAGTTCGTTTGAAGGCTATTTAAGAAAAACTCAAACTCAAAGCATTTATTTCAATTAAATTATCACAGGCACTTTAGAATGTCAAAAAAAAACAAAAAGAAGCGAAGCTACAGTCACAGTCACAAGGTCTAATAACTTGAGAAAGTTATTAGAACAGAACCTCTTCCTTATGCTCAGTGAGTAAAAAGTAGCGCTTCCTTTGTACAGTTTTTTTACTTGTGCATAAAGTTTTAATAAATAAATAGATCCCCGAGCAATACGTTTCACCTCTTGCTACACTCTCAAGCGATTGTGGAGAAAACAAATCAGAGAAGAAGAAACAAAGAAGAAAGAACAAAAAAACCTGTTTAGAGTAAACTACGAGATGTCTTGATAAGGCTTGGAAAGGGGTACTTGTCGCATCGCCCGAGGGCGTGCATGAGGCCTCAGGCTCGGGTTCAAAGCGGACACGAGCGAAACGGTACGGAGTCAAGCAAGATTAAACTCAAACTCAGGAGAGACGGTCAGACGAGAGTGTGATTGTTCGATTCCCGACGTCTTCTCACAGCTCCGCATTCTTACGACACAGCTCGTCCGCGCGGTCGGGTGGAGGCAGCGAACCAAATAAATAAATATATTGGCGGTGAGCAACGCGGTAAAAAAAAATTGCGCGGACCATACCATTATTTTGTCGTCAAAAAGCAAGTCAAAGAGCATTACCTCTCCTCTGTACTTTAATATTCTATATATATTTATTTATTATTCCTTAACACACACATTTGTTTTTACAGGTAAGACCCAAGCTAACAAATTCGTCATAAATTACAAAAATCCAGTCCCAAGTAACGGGTCTGGGTAGAAGCAGGTATATATATTATAGGTATATATGTATTTATAATACCAGTATTTATTTTGTATATGTGTATACATATATTTGTGTGTATGTTTATTTAATATAGGTACATTTTTGTTTTAAGTTCTAATTGAATTTTTCCTGTTTTCTCTTTTCTACACACTGTGTCTACATTTCTAATAAAACTTTCCTCTCGCAGGACTGCTTGAAGATATTTCTCATGAAATAAGCAGTATACCTTTGTGCTCTTCTTCTCTTAATAATGTCCTGTTAAGTATTTTGTGTGTACATTAAACAATAAATAAATAATAATTCTCAGGTCGCATTGGCTTATACGAAATACGTGTTTGCCAAACACGTGTACACCAGCAAAACGTTCCTGTCTATACATTTTACACATGCCTCAAATTACGCCACATTACGTACACAATATGAAATGAATCCTTTGTTCCAACTGTTCATAGTGCCGAGAGCATAAATGATGATTTCAGTAATGCATTCATGAATATTTCATTGAATATCGTACGTTTCAATAGTCATTATTCCTGTGAATTTCCAAGAGTATAACGTACTCGGTGAACGGTAATTTTAATTTACCGATAAACGGTTCAATGTACTATGTTCGTTCGTATCGATTACTGGGTATGAATTGATAATTATCTTGATTACATGTCAAAAAAAATGTTAATTGAAGTAAACTGTTTTTTTTTTATAATAAAAATATACTTACTTAGTAATATTAAATTAACTAGCAAAAGAAATGTTGTGAGGAAAGTTTTGAGTACGAATGTGAATGGGTATATGAGTAGAGGAAGACCAAAGAATCGATGGATGGACTGTGTAAAGAATGATATGGCAAGAAAGGAGGTGTCTGGCGAGATGACGAGTAATAGAGAAGTATGGAAGAAGAAGACATGCTGCGCCGACCCCAAATGAATTGGGATGAGGGCAAGAGAATGATGATTAAATTAACTAGCAAAACTTCACAAATGTGCCATTTTTATTTATTTATTCAAGCACAAATTACTGAGACGGACGTAATGGCATGGGCATTTTCTAACAGTCATCCTTTACATTTCATCATCATCAACAGCGTACAACGGTCCACTGCTGGACATAGGCCTCTTTAATCGCACGCCACGTAACTCCATTCTCGGCAACTCTCATCCGCAGTCTCCACTAAAGAAAACGTTTTGCCCGACGGTCATCGGTTCTACAGCTTATATGGCTGGCCCATTGTCAATTCAGCTATTCTGAGACATACAAATATCGATATTTATTTATGATATCACTCGCGTGAATAAGGTACTTTTATAGGGTGACTGGTAATTAGTGATCGATACTTAAACACGTGATTGTACTCATGATAACAAACAACTGTCCCAAAGAAACTTATTTTTATTCTCGTTTACTTTTATCAAAATAACACAACAGCCGTATGAAACGCGCGCGCGTGCGCGACCTATCAGCTGTTAGCCGCGTGACGCCGTTCTGACTCATTACTATTGTAACGTGCAATAGTGAATAGGCAGAGCACCCGCGCAGCCCACTCGGGATAAAAGTGAACGAGTATATCATGAGTATAATCACGTGTTTAAGTATTATTCATTAATTACCAGTCACCATGTCCATGACAAAGTAACAAAGCAAAAAACAAGTCAATCAAATCCGTATTTCTTGAGTTAGAACAGATACCTAATACACTCGTATCTATAGTCAAGTCAAAATAATTACTTGAGTTTAATCATTACTTTATGTAACTATTTTATGCAATAGAAAATAATTTAAACCGTCAAAGAAAGCAAATCTAGGAATTCTAACTTTAAACGGTTCTAAATTTAAGCAATTACTAAATTAACGAATAAAAATCGTATTTTAAAAATTACTTTTACCTAAGTTATCACTTTGACTTGTTTATACTCGTAGACACGAATGTCAGACGTTAAGTATTTTTATCAAATAATAAATGCGTCCTAAAGCTGCCCTATACATATATGAGAAAATAGCCTTTAAATAGCGATATTCGGGACATTTTTTTTTTTTTTTTAATAACTTTGCCCCACACTAGGAATATCTCCTGTATCGTGGGTGCGTTTACAAACATTTAAATTCACATACACAAACAGCCAGACCCGAAACAACTACCTGTAGGCCATACAAATATTTGTTCCGTGGCGGGAATCGAACCCGCGACACGAAGCGCAGCAGTCAATCGCTCAGCCACTGCGCCAACCGTGCCGTCAAAAAACATTAAAGCCAAGAAAAAAAAAACTTCCCTCTCCTGTCCTCACCTATCCCTCTCATTTCCTTACCTACAACAACCTCCTTAGGCAGCTTATCCCGTTACTGTCTAAAAAATATTTATAACCTTTTAAGTACAAAAAAGAAATAAAATGTCCATCTGTCATTGTCTGTCTGGCAGGTGGTATAAAAACTTTGTAACAATACGAATTTCTTAACCATCCATCACTTTTATTCAGAAATTAGGTATATTTTGTATGGTGCTACTAATTTTTTGAGAAACGGTGGTATTTCTAAAAAAAATGGTAATAGCTCTTGGCTCACAAGAGACTATTATAAGTTCGTATACAGGGTGTAAACGGACCCTTCCCAAAACCGTCAACCAAGCATTATGTATATGTTTTTTCCGAAACTCTAACGCCGATTGCGTTTCCTATCCGAAAAAAAAAAAAAACCATTATGTATATCATACTACGCAAAAATTATTGCTGGGAAAAGACTTTTTTCTTGGATTGGAAAATCACATTTTACGGTAAAACTCAATGTAAGGAACTTAAATAATTATGCTGATGGGTTTTGAATAGTAAACGGATCATGGAGATATTTAAAGTAAGTACCTTTATTTTATTTTATTTTATTTATTCGGAAGAACCAACAATTACACATTATATGTTACAAAAAAATAGAATATAATGAGTTATACAAATGTGCAACAAACAACGTTCTCCACAGATGCAAACCTTTAAAACTAGAAAGTATTTTTTTTTAAACTAGTATTTTTTTTTAAGTTGGAACTTTGACCTCAAATATGGTATGGTGGTAAAGTATGGTCCAGAGCAAAAACATTACCAACAAGTGCCCTTCGGCTTCGTTAAGGGTCTTTTTACACCCTTTCTACATACGCCCTTATAATTTTCTCTTGTGAGTCGACACGGTCCGCGGTCGGTAGACACAGACACAAAGTCTTAGAAACTATCTCAGTCTAAAAAAAATACAACAAATGATAAAAAAAATACATGTAATTCCGAATAAATATTTACAAAACATGTCAAAATCACAGTTAGAGTATTTACAATAATATTAATAACCGAATAATAATACTAACTTAAAAAAAAAAAACACATTAATTATAATTTAATAGACATGGTATTAAAAGAAAAAACACAAAAAAAAATTTACTAGACAATGCTTTTAGTAAAACCCTGTTAATATCTACATTCTTATTAAAAAATTAAGTGTGTTTGTGTGATGAGTAATAATAATATAATAAGTTTTTTTTTTTGTGACTGCAATATGAAATTACTGAAAGAACACAAAAAAAAACAATATCGATGTTGACTTTTTTGGCAAATAAAAAAACCTGTTTTTCAAAAGGTTTTTCTACGACTATGTAAAAAACTTAAAAACTAGCTTATTTAAGTTGTATCTTAAAGGTGCTAAAGCCAAAGGCCCGAAAGCGAAGACAGTCACAAATCACAACTTGACTGGTTCCTCATATACGGGTGGATAGGACATTGACGCACAAAAGGTTACCACGTGTACAGTACATAATTCCAAACCCAATAGAATTTTTTTATTGATACTTTTTTTAATCAGCTGTTTCCAATATATAATACCTGTGAGGTGAACAGCTGTTTTTTTATGTAACCCTGTATATAAAGCCTTCTATTACCTGTCACCGTTGTCATAGATTAATATAGAAACCAGTTTTGTTGCTGTTGCTACGGAAGAGCTCATTTATACGGTTGATTAAGATTTCTTAAAAGAGTTCCCTCTATCTGGCAGAACCTTGATATTCCGAAATTTATTTGGTAAAGTGTGATATGCCAAATTGTGCCATAAAAATTATTTAAAATAATTATTGTTTGGCCGAATGTTTATATGTCCGAATTTACAATGGTATACTTTTAAGATGGCAGAATTTTTTTTGGCATAATTATCTTTGGAAAAGTTAAAATTCCGTATAATTTCGTTTAGCATAACGTTTATTTGGTACAATTTCACTTGGCATTAGTATGCCAAGTGCCATCTTCATAGTTGAAGATGGCAGAATTACATTGTCATTTTTTTTTTTTTACACGACGGTTCTGACTGTAAACTTTCTGCGATATGATGTTCTACTTTTTAATTCTTATGGTAATGAAATTTATGCCTAAAGATGATTCTGACTTACAAAATTATGAGTTTGGATGAGTGATATGTAGAGATAAATGAGTTTTTGCCAAACGATTTTCTGCGAAATGAAGTTTATGGTATCTGTTATGCTAAATAATATTTGACATAAAAAGTTCTGCTATAAAGGCTAGACCCATCTTAAAACTAATAAGTATATTGGCCAAGTTATTGTAAATAAATTAGGTAGGTACCTTTTGCTTCTGGTAAATATTTCTTAATTTACATATGTAGGTATTACTATTAAGGGGTCGTCCTTTAATCACGTGAGGTTAAAGAGAGGAGGGCGTCAGAAAATAATCACGATAAATCACGATCGGAGGGGATAACGACAATCAAGTGTATTTTTTTCGCGGGACGAAAAAACTAATGTGTTACGTAAAATATTTCTTCCCATAATTAATTAAAAACCTGAGCTAGTGATTTTTTGTCTAAAAACCAGAGCAAGCTAATGTTTAAAAAATAATCCTACAGAAAAAAAAAATTGTATTACAATAGATGCCAAAACTATCTGATCTTTTTTTCGTTCTTTCTAATAATAAAAAATACACGTGATGCTGGGAGGAGGGAGGAGGGGTAGCCTAAAAGCTCGTACCACTAAGCACGAGCCACGTATCACCAAAGGGGAAAGGGGGCTATAAAAGTGGCCTAAAAACCTCACGTGATTTAAGGATGGCCCCTAAGACATTGGGTATGAGTAAAAAAAGTATTTTCCTCCCTTCATGCATTTTAACCCGTTATGCAGCAAAAAAAAGCGCACTGAGATTTGAAATAATTGTATCTACTTTCAATACTTCAAATGCCAACTGACCAAGTTGACATTGTTATTTTTATTGAAAACCCGTACTTATCCAAAAATAATATAAAATATTTTATACAGGGTGAGTTTTTTTATTGAATTTTTTTGAATAATTAATAACAAAACGAAAAGAATTGGAATTGGGGCTTTTATCCACAAACTATAAATCTTGTCAATCATCAAAATGTGAACCAAAAATAAATACTTGTTGTCTCGATTTTTGTTCAATATAAAGAGCTGTTTCCATTTTAATAAGAACCTATTTACCGCTTTAAAGTACTTGCAAAACTCTAAACTCTAGACGGATTACGAACAACAAAATCTTTCTTTTTTTTATTATTTATTTATCAAGACAAAGTTTACAAAAATCTTAACTTAAAAACTATGCCCCACAAAACCCTTTTCACAGTTTGTCTGAGGGAACAGAAAAAACAGTATAAAAAAGGTTTACAAGTGCGGACACTAAATTTTCACTTGTTTTACTTTTTAACAAATGCTTATATACTAATTACTAATTTACTCATATTTACTAATTTACTTGAATGTCTTACAGCTATCATAAATATTCCGGTTAAAAAACTTCACCCTGTATTATGTAGGAATCTGAGAAGGTTTTAGACCCATGTTCAGGTCGGCATTATTCGGCATAGCATCTGCCCCCCAGATCGAAAATGTGTAATATACGTTTAGAAAAAAAACCGCACAGCTTAGTTCGAGTTGTACAGACATCAAGCTACCCGAAACTGTCAAATTTTCCCAATCATGCTTGAACCTAATGCTTTAGCTATAAGGTTGAAAATTTATTACAGAAATTTGACAGATTGAAGAAGTTTGATGTGCTGGCGTTTGTACCGAACTGATCCGAAAATGATACAGAGACGATCGATGACGAACGCGTTTCGCAGACGTCAAATGAAAACGAAGTTTGTGTAATGATTCGATTTGTTGTTTAACAAACTCTACCGAACTTCACGGCTTCCGAACAAGAAATTAACACTCCTATAACTTCCCCATTTATCCGTAATACTGAGGTCCATGGAACAAATGCTCAGCTCTTCTATCAATGACGACTAGGTTCGCCGTTTTGGCCGGGAACCCGTGATGATAGATCCATTTTTTACCACCTTCAATTGCCTCTTTCGCTTGGTTCGACTTGGCATGCTTGGCGAAACCGTCATGGCCGACGGCTGCTTTGTGTCCCTGGAATTTGAAAGTTTGGTTAATTATTGCTTTTAGATTTCCCAAGCACCAGTTGTTACCCGTCATTGGCCAGTTTGTCGGCTTCAATAGAAAACAATTCCAGTTCCTCAAAAAAACAGCTGTTTCTTAGAACTTCCTACTGAAAACTGAACTAAACACTTGGTTCCTAAATGGTATATCCAACATCTATTACTGTTAGCCTGTGTCATCTCACTGCTAAGAGTGGCGACCACTAACTAGCAAAACGCTCGTTGAGTCTCAGAGAAACAATTCAATTTCGGGGTTCAAGACAGTTTCAGGACAGCAGTGGTTGCGAAAAGTGTGGAATGTTTGTCAAAAAAAAATATTATGAATCGCCGAGACTGTATTAAATGAAGTCTTAAAACGTCTTGTTTTTCCCTCTGAAGAACTGGATGCTGAGTAATTGGACAGCAATTTGGCGAAATTATTGATATCATTCGCCATATCGTCGTTGAAGTTCTGACACCACGTGTAGACGGTACTTAGCTTTACGTGGACTATGACAGTGTGGACGAATGATGCAAACTTGATCTTTGCAATTAAAAAAATTACAGAATGCATATGTATGTATCAGTAGTGAAGGGTCAATTTTTGTAAGAGGTATCTTTAATGAGATTATATTATTTGTCTATAGAATACTGACAGTGCCATTTTTCAAAGGGAAGCCGGCAAGAATCGAGTCCTATGGAACCTTCGCCACTGGTAGGTATGCGTACGGCGGTTTCAACGATCTGTGGGCGAGTGCCACAACATCGTCGCTCGCGGCTGATGTAGTCGGTGTCGTAAGCGTGTGTGCGTGAGTCGTTGGTGAACGTACACATGCTAGGCGTTAACACCACGTAAGTAAATTTTTGGCGGTTTTGTCATTTTGATGCCATTCACTAGAGAATCGAAAGATGCACTGTTTCATATTAATCAGAAACAAGCAACGTCTCATCTAATTTGCAGTGCCCACAAATAAAAAAATGGTTTTGGATGGTTACCTAAGTGTATTTAGGCAGTTTTTTCACTCTCCTGTAAAATTGCTATGTTTGACTTACGTGGTGTTAGCACGAAATGCAGCATCACTTTTTCTCGTTAAAGTATACGACGGAAGACCAATCAATTATCGTCTCTATAGGGTCTAACTATTCATACACGAAATATTTTCAGGGAATCATCTAACGGCTATAACAAAGCCATTTCAAGGGATTTTTATTTTATCTGAGTATATTTTTTTATAAAAATAAAAAAAATTAAATTACTTGACCCACAAAATAAATACTGGCTCCTTATTTTTAAGCATCCATTACGCTAGTTTACTACCTCGTATTTACCTACTGTCATTGTTAGAATATGGGAGTAAAGGTTTTATGCAAAAAGTCTCAAAAAATTTTAGTTTTAGTTTTTTTTTTGTTTTTTTCGTTGCTATGGCGACTTTACGACTTATAGAAGTTACTCTTAAAATATTTCGTGTATGAAAAGATAGACCTTATATAGTTAAGAGTTATATTACCTTTGACTTAAGCAAATGGGCACCCTTGGCGAAGTGCCCGGATTCACCCTTAGTGTGCTCCTGGTGGCCCGCATTGTAGTTACCGTTCTTGGAATACCCCCCCTGATAAAGAAAAAAAAAACTATGTTAAAAAAGTGCACCAAAACAAAAGAAGAATAAATATCCATTCAAAGACAAAAAGTTTCGTCCAATTCGGGAGAAAATGCCGGAGATACTAATTTAACCCTTATGTTAAAAAAAAACAAGGGTTAAATTGTTTTTTTTTTAAGTCGTTAAAAATGGAGTCATTTTCAAAGGCCTGTTCTTATACAGAGAAAAACGAGTTTTAATAACAATTTTTTTTCTTGTTTAACTTTGGGCTTCAACGGGATTCTATTGTGAACGGTACCAAATACATAATTTAAAACAAGGAATACCCAGAAATTTAAAAAAAAATCGAATTAAGTCCAATTTAGGTTCTGAAACTGGCTTTCGACGACGTTGATTCGTAAAACTTTATCTAGTTTTGGAGTCCAAGAGCTATTATAGCTAGCCCACGTTGTCCCACTGCTGGGCAAAGGCCTCCGTCCACTCCTTCCAAAGGTCACGCTTCTGTGCTACTTCTTTCCAATTCTCAAGGAAGACATCTAGTTCGTCCCACCATCTCCTTCGTGGTCTGCCGTGACCCCGTGTCACTGTTTCAGGGCACCAATTCTGAGCTTTACGGGCCCACAGTTCGTTAGGCATGCCACAGTTCGTTAGGCATGCCACAGACATGCCCTACTCAGACCCATTTAAGTTGGGCAGCCTTTTGAGCCACGTCAACGATTTGCATTTTGGAGCGCAGTGTAGTGTTTCGTACAGTTAAACCAAGTATTTGATTTACAGTTTATAGAGAGAGAGAGAGAGAGACAGAGATAGAGTGTTTTTTTTTAGTTTTCAAGTTTTGTTTGTTTAATTAGCTTGGCCGATTGTACATGATCTGTCAATTTTACACCTAAGATACTGCGCTCCATAGCACGTTGGCTAACCTTGAGTTTGGACCTTTGGATGTTAGTCAAAGACCAAGTTTGTGCACTGTAGGTCAAGATGGAGTATAACGGTGCTTTTTAATATTAAAAAAAGTCTAGCCGAAAGGAATTGGTGCTAACTGAAAGTTTTGCAGTTAAAACCGTAACCGAAGTAAAGCTTCATTTATATTTTTGGCCAAACCAAAAAACAAAATTCGGTCGGACATTATCTATTTACATTTTCACTAATTTAATTTGAGTTTTCGTTATTTTTTTTTACAATCAACCTAAAATAACAAGTTCGAAATAGAATCCACTAAAATTAACTCGCAACAAACATCATCGTCTGCTTAGCCTTTTCCCAACTATGTCAGGGTCAGCTTTCTAACAGGATGCAGCTGAATACCAGTATTTTACATGGAGCGACTGCCTATTTGACCTCCACAACCCAGTTACTACTAGGTAATAAGATACCCCTTGATAAGACTGGTTGTCAGACTTTTTGGACCACTGACTACCTGTAACGACTGTCAAAGACACAAATGACAGCCGGTACCAACGGCTTAACGTGCTTTCCGAGGCACAGAAGAAACTCAGTATGTAATAGGTGGTCACCCATCCACAGACCAAACTAGACAAGCACGGCTTCACATAAAGATCGATCCGAGCGGCTGGTATTTAGCCACGAGCCTCTTAACTCGCAACAAACATACAAGTTATTAAAACACTGAGCTGACTATGACATCTCCGTATTACTCACACAGTACTTACTTTAAAACTTGTATTAACTTATTAAGTTGTCAAGTCAAAGTACTTTGAGATCTGTCTTGAACCGTATCTCAGGATTTCTAGAACATATAAAGTAATAACTTTAACTTTCTTTTTTTTTTTTACTTTTGGTAGCTATGAAGCTACTAGGAAACCGACAGTGTAAGTAGTAAAGTCGACTTCATAACTGCCTTATCACCCATACTTCTAATATAAATACGAAAATTTCTGACGATGGATGTACGGATGTTTGTTAGTCTTTCACGCAAACACTACTGAGCGGATTTGGATGAAATTAGGCACGCAGATAGTTTATAACCTGGATTATCACATAGAGTACATTTGATGCAGGTAGTACGGTCCCGTGGAGCAATTATCGAAACTCCACGCGGGTAAAGCCGCAGGCATAAGCTAGTCACTCATATAAGGGTGTAACAAGACCCTTAACGAAGCCGAAAGGCACTTGTTCTCACCGTCATTGCGATATGTTTTTTGTTCTAGGTAGACCATACCTGGGAACCTTCTAGTTACGGAGATATTGGCGGTCAGTGTATTTTTAAATACATGTTTTTTAATGTAAGATTTTTACTTTAAACAGTAAACACCTCCACGACCCCCGTAATATTGAATCCATCCATCAACACAATATTTTGAGTGTGTTACATTGAATCCTACCGTAAAAAGTGACGTTTTACTACAAAAAAAAAATCGTTTCCCAGCAATAATTACATAATGCTTGGTTGACGGCTTCGTGAAGGGTCCGTTTACACCCAGTATAGCAATATGATGCAAGTGACATTCAACGACATAAAACAACAAGAGGGCGAAGACAGGTGACAAATCACCCATCCATAGAACAACCTAGGCAAAAACGGCTTAAAGATGACCCGAGCAGCTGTTAATATTAAACCCGTTATTATAAGCAGGCTACTGAGAAATTCCTAATGGAAAAACCCAATAAAAAATTTCCCCGACCTAGGAATCGAACCCAGCACCTCATGCACAACAGTCGCTCTTGATCAACTAGGCAGGCTTCTTTTCTCTTTATCTTTAATCTTCTTTCACCGTAAACCGAGTGCGGAAACACAAAGTTAACATAATGTAAACTTAATTAACTTTAAACATAAACTGTAGTAATGATGTTAACAAAACACGGGGTTTAATTACTTAGAGCCGTTAACTTAACTGCATGTTGCAGGCTTAGGTTAAGTAAGGAAAGTTACTTACTAACTTTAATCTTTGGGACTAATGTTTCATTTACTTTCTTAGTTATTGTTCAGGGATTTATAAAAGGTTTTTTATGGGTATGGCCTTGGCCGGTGTCCATTTTGTACCTACAAGTCGTTTTCGGTTAGGCCTTGCTTGCCTAGGTTGGTCTGTGGATGGATGACCACCCATTACATACCGAGTTTCCTCCGTGCCTCGGAAAGCAGCCGGTTCGTAATTTGTCCGTACTAGTTTGACTGATTCTTAAAAACATCATCCGATCCGATTTCAACAACCGACAATAACCGACATCGGTCTGAATTGCAACTGTTCTACATTCCTACGATATTCTATCTTGGATCTAGCAAGCAACCCTTCATATTATGCTGGGTCTGTTTGCTCGAGTATTTAATTATGTATTTAAAGACGACACGGTTGTCGGAGTGGCTGAGCGACTGGCTTTTGCGCTGCGCGTCGCGGATTAGATTCCCGCACTTAACAAATATTTGCATGGCCTACAGGTAGTTGTTCCGGGTCTGGCTGTTTGTTTATGTGAGTTTAAATGTTTGTAAACGCACCCATGATACAGGAGAAAGTCGTAGTGTAGGGCAAAGTATTTAAAAAATTGGTGATAATGCCCTGTTTAGGTGCCATTTATCTGTATTTAATTTAGAAGGTTTCTACTTTATAATATCAGTACGATTACTTCGTAGGACATTTCTCCGCGCCGAAATATGATAGCAAAGGTTTGTTCTTGAGATATCATCACAGGTTTTGAAACATGAAATACACAGTCTGTTTCAAAACATTTTTGTGACTATTCAATTATGGATTAACAGGCGTAAACAATAACAACAAACAGCCATTACACCTTGAGTTTCTTGCAAGTGAAAATCGTTCATAATAATGAGTCGTGACAGCTAATTTTCCACGACATCTATTCAAATTACTTTTGAAAGGTCGAACATTGCAGTAGTTAATAAAAACCCGAAGAATAAATTATTATAATCCGCAATGTCGCTTTCCCTAACCGGAACATCAAACCTTGGATATTGATCGCAACAAAAACTCAATCGACCTTATCAACACATTGCGGACGCTGGAAACTGACTGACAGTTCGATGTTCGTAATAATTATGTCCATACCAGTTTGACTCAACGTTTACAAGGTTTATCATTCGATCCAGGTTTAAAACAACAAACCATTATTGAATTACGAACCATATTCCGTCAAAAACTTGAAGTTCTAAATACCAAAACCGATTCCAAATCAGAGTCTGAGTTGTCAATTCTGTTTAGATCTTTATCCCAGTTGAAAAAAGTTCGAAATACAAAAACTGGCTCGTCTTGGACTAAAGTTAGAACTACTTTTGTACTGAATCGTACGAATACAGCCTTGAACTTTGACGACAAACCAAAAGAAGTTTTAAAAAAAAGTTCTGAAACGTGTTTCCGATCTAGACCGAATTAAGTCTAGATACTTTTGAAATCTAGACTTTTGAAATTCAGGCACGATTCACCTGATTCAGTTTGAAAATTAGCCATCATGTAATGTCAGTTACAGGCCAGTGCTTTTTACTGAAATACGAAGAAGTGGAACGAATGTTTTTCTAATACCTAAGAGAAAATTAAGACAAGCTTTTAAAATGATGGGGAGACCGAAAAAAAAGCGATTTTGCACACTGGAGTCGAAAATTTGCATTGATATGTAGAATAAACTAATAAGGAACTTATTACTTATTGAACAGGGCGTAAAAGCTAATAAAATACCTACATAACATCACATCTGTAATCCCTGAAGAGTTAGGCAGAGGTGTACCCAATTACAACACCTGCATTTCGCTAGTTATGTGTAAGTCCCATGTAACAGAGGCCGAACCTATTGCCATCAACTGGGCACAAACCCAGAATCCGTGGCTGCTACTGAAATCCTGACGGAAAAACCTAATACTTTGCCCGACCCGCGGAATCGAACGAAGGATCTCATGCACAGCAGTCGCGCTTGCAACCACTCGACGAACGAGGCAACCTAATAAAATAATAAGTCATATAATCAGTATTATCGTCGTCATTACTAAGAAGGTTGCTCTTAAGCCGCGGGCGCCATCTAACATTTTGATATGTTGAGTAAATATGTGACTTTTACAAATAGTTTTCCGGATAATGATCAAACATTTCTTTACCCGGAAATAGCATGGCGTCGGATTAAGTTACGAATCCATGCCAAAAAACTGAAAGAGTACGGATAAAAGGATCGAGGCAGGTGGAATTGAACTGTGAATGCAGGTGAATTTGACGGCACGGTTGGCGCAGGGGCTAAGCGATTGGCTGCTGCGCTGGGTTCGATTCCCTCACGGAACAAATATTTGTATGGCCTACACTCTACAGGTAGGTGTTCCGGGTCTGGCTGTTTTTGTATGTGAGTTTAAATGCTTGTGAATGCACCATTCCTAGTGTATGGGAGGGGTTAGACACGGTTTAAAACAATAAAAAAAACTGTAGTCTCTGCCTACGAGTTTCTGTATACAATATGGGTGGAAACCATGCAGTACTAAAGTTTTGTTTGTAGCAATGATACGAAGTTTTATCCCTAATACAGAGCAATAGAAGAAAAAGATATGCTGCGCGGCCCCTGAATAAATTGGTATAATTAAGTTATCATTTTGGTAGGACATTCTAGGATTAGACGGTAGTTTACGCCAATCTTAGTGCACACGTCCTTGGGACACTTAAGCCATACTATACGACGGTACTAAAAACGGAATATACCAAAATGTGTACGAGTCTCACAGTTTAACATAACCAGTTACTTTGTCCTATCGCTTACCCTCAGACATAAACAAATGACGGATTCCAACACTTAAATAAGTAAATATACATAAGATCCCTGTAATTTTACGATACTAAGTATATTGGGGTCGTTGTTAATCGTCGAAATCGACTTGGCAATTACAAAATGAAACCTTGGAATGCCGAAACTATTCGCACACCCTAATTTGCAAGTTGATAAGGAAAACTAATTGTACACTTAATGAATTAATTAAGGGATACAATTATATGAATATTTCCTCGGCTTTGATGACGGCTTTTGGGTACAGTCAATGAAATAGTTTGATTTCATTTATCTCCCAAGACTTTTCCTATGTTGCAATCACCTTCCAGTCTAGCCGGATGCAGATGAATACCAGTACTTAACATGGGGCGACTGCCTATCTGACCTCCCTAACCCAGTTACTGGGGATACCCCTGGTAAGGCTGCTAACTCACTGGCGTTTTACGATCGTTGGCGTTTCTGTAACGTCTGCGCAGTGCCAACGCTGAGAACGAAAATTACGTAAAAGAAAAAGGAAGCCTCATGATCAATTTTGGGAAAATCCTTTATAGTCCAATCGATTACAAGAAAGTGAATATTTTGCACTGTACTCTAATAATATTAAAAATAATGAGTCGGAATTTTACGAATATTTGAGAATGCCGGAGACTACATTTGTCAAAATTTTAGAAGTGATTCAAAATTACATACAATATTTAGACACTAATCTCAGAGTTTCAGTCACCAGTCACGTTTGCGGGCAGACAAAACATTCAAACATTTGTTATGAAGCAATGGAAACCAAAGTAAACGATGGATGGACTGAGTGAAGGATGATATGGCTAGAAAGGAGGTGTCTGATGAGATGACGAGTAATGGAGAAGAAGACATGCTGCGCAGACCCAAAATAAATTGGGATAAAAGCCACCGGTATCGGGAACAGGGTCCAAGCTACCGGCGGTCAGGGCTCCAGAGAGAGGAACCTCCTAACAATACAAGCCGTGTCCAGGAGTACCGCTTTCTGAATCAAGCCTTGATCCAGCTGCCTAACAAGAGCCTACTCAGGTATTGGTCGAGGCTATTTGATGATTTCCCATCCGGAAAAAAAAAAAAAAAAAAAAGGCCTAGACAATGGATAATTACTAACAAGCTCTTACTATTTCCACAACGATTTTCGACAGGATTCGCAAAAGCTTTTAATTCCGTAACTTAATCTCATACATTTTATACTTTACACCACCCTTATCGCTTGTAGAATGTCACTTTTAGTGAGTTTCTATTCCATCTGAGCCTGTACCAACATGTCTTATAACGGTAAGACTTTGTTATATCAGTGAAAGAAAGAGATAGATGTATACAGGACGCCTAGCTCCATCTTTTTCCAACACTGCAGTAAGATTAAATAATACTGCTTTAAGGCGCCATTGTAGGCTCCCTGGTTTTTTCAAAATTCCTGTCAAACCGACCGGCACGGACTTCGGGTTTGAGCAGAATCTGACAAAAATTTACTGAAGCATCCTATAGGTACCTGAGTAATATTTTCCACGTTGAACAAATGAATATAAATATAATCTATAAAGTGCGCAGCCAGTCCAGAGTCAGGTCGGTTTGTTTGAAGCTATAAAGCCACTTACCTTTGAATGACCGGTCTCTTCATGGAAGCCTTCGTGCTCGTCATCCTCTCCGCAGTCGCCTTCTTCCTCGAAGAATTCAACTTTCTTCTCATATTCGTCTTTTTTGTGTATGTCATGGCTGCCTTTTGTGCTATGGCCTTTCGAATGTTTGCCAGATTCTTCATACTATAAGAAATTTTTATTAGTTTGTTAAGAAACACACATTTTTTTATGTAGCGTTAGAATTACCTACATAACCCCTTTGTTCCACGATAGAGACGGCATAGACGTTTACTAGCCACATTTGGCCAATTATTTTATGTAAGGGGGAGATGGTCTATTGCCATCTTACAAGGATTCCAGCTGTGGGAGCATTGTAGGCTGATTATGCAATTGCCATAGTCCAAGCACTCAAAAGTGGAGAGATGTGGAAGAAAGGGTGCTCCTTCAACATTGGGTGTTAGAGAAGAGAAGCACTCATCTAATCTCCTGGTTGCTACTACATAAGGATAGAATAATCAGCCAATATGTTCTTAAAGCCCGGACACAGGCCAGCTCTCTGTGAGCAAGTGGGTCATCCGCGACGCCAGCTATGCGCGAAAGAGAAGTTCCGAAAACAAAAATTTTATAAAAGTTTAATTCAAAGGTCGGCCACCTTTGAATTAAATCCAGGACGACTGACCAAGACGAGGGGTTATATAATGGCCACTTCAGCAGAATCATAGTTGGATAAGAATACGCATCACGTTAAAATTCTTAAAATGGTCATAGACGCAGTTAATATTATAAATTGTCACTTTGTGACCGTTTTACGAATTGAAACGTAATTCATATTATTATCCTATTGTGATTCTGTTAAATCGGTCATTTTAGACCCCCAGGACCAAGTAGGTAGTCAAAGATCACCACTATTTATATTGGGGGCGGCTCCAGTCCGAGCGTAAGCAGCTGAATATCAGAACTTTACTTTAGCTGACCTTCACAAACCAGTTACTAGGTTTAGGTAAGATAAGGTTATTATTGCTATTTTTTGAGAAGACTACCAGGAAATTATGAGCAGATCGGAATAGGCAGAGTTTATTTAATAACATTAAATAATCACGCCTGTAAACCCAGAAGCGTTAGGCGAAATGTGGGTGTACCTAATAGTACACCCACATTTCACCAGGTATGTTTAAGTCCCATGTAACAGGGGCCGAACCTATTGCCATCAACCGGGCGCAAATCCAGACGCCATGGCTGGTACTGAGAAATTCCTGGTGGGAAACCTAAAACACTTTGACCGACCCGGGAATCGAACCCAGGCCCTCATGCTCAGCAGTCGTGCTTGCGACTACTAGAAAAAATATTACTTTATGAGCACAGTAAATCAGGCTTAAATTCACGAAAGTATATTTTTCCTAAGTTCATGGTATTTTTTTCTCGTTTTCAATAAATGTCCATCTTATGGTCGAAAATGAAACATCTCCTTTAACTTCTAAGATTTTTTTACATAGTTACAGGTGAAGCTAATAAAAGCGTGTTAAAAAGAGGTCATACCCTGGCATGTTTCCTGCCCAGCTCCTCATGGTGGTGGTCACCATAATGACCCGATTCTTCTTCATGGTTCTCGTCAACGCCGCCGTGGTCATCATACTTGCCCAGGTGGTTCTCTTTGTCGTGCCGACCCTTCGAAGTCCTTGTTTCTTCGTGAACGCCCTGGAAATTAAACATATACGTAACACATTAATTCGTTATTTTTGGAGATTTTTTTTTTATATTGGCCGTGTGGTAGAAAGATTAATATTTTTGTCTGTGTACCAAATATCATTTTAATTTTGTATTTGAAATGGCAGCAAATATTAGGTAAATACTAACTAAGTACTTCTACTACTACTAAGAGTCTTACAAAATGTCACTAAATACAAAAAAGTGTCATCAAATATATTACAAACATTTAAATTTTATTATGTACAGACGCCAAGCTACCTGAAACTGTCAATTTTTCCCAATCAACCTTGAACTTAATGCTTTAGCGATAAAGTTGAAATGGATGCTTGGATGTTCTGGCGTCTGTACAATAATGTTTTGTGGATGTGAAACTAACATTGAAAATAACTTGATTGTATTTTGATAAGACTTATTCGTCAACTGGCGAGTGTGAAACTCGCGAGTGCGCGCGAATTGATGACAAAAAAAAATTAAAATCAGAAGGTTGGCACATTTTACTTTTTGTTTGTCGTCAACTCGTTCAACCTTGAAAATCTGATGTTAAATACGTCAGATGTACAGTCAGCTACAAAAACTTCTTATAAAATGTATTATATAGATAAAGATAAAGGTATAAAGGGTGTAAATAGACCCTTAACATAAACGAAAGGCACTTGTTCTCTCCGTCACTGCGATCATTTTTTTATCTAGACCATACCTGGGAATCTTCTAGTTACGGAGATACACGGGGTCAAAGTTCCAACTTTTTCACAAGTTTTTTTTTAAATACATCTTTTTAATGTAAGATTTTTACTTTACACACCTCCACGACCCTCGTACTATTCAATCCATTCATCAGCACAATGCTATGAGTGCTTTCCGTCGAGACCAACCGTAAAACGTGCTTTTTCACCCCAAAAAAAAGTCGATTCCCAGCAATAATTTTTGCGTAAAGTTACTTAGTTTGATGTACAGAAAGCTTGGTTGACGGATATGTGAAGGGTCTGTTTACACCCGGTATTTATTGCATAACTGTGTACATTAAGTTCTTATTAGTAAACATTTTTTACATTTTTAGTTTCATCAGTTTACCCAAGTCGGATATGCAATAGTATTTTAAGGAATTAGGTGCATACAAATAATGCAGATTATTAAATACATTATCAATTAACATTTTTTTCAATTTGTTTTTAAACATATTTCCATTTAATTGCTTAATTGCTGGCGGTAAGTGATTGTACACACGAATAGCAGTAACAATTAGATGAATTTAAAATAATTGCATATTGTTTTTAACAAATAAACGTAATTCGAGTATATAAATACCAGTCAGTGTCAGGAAACCCTCCGTTTTGAAAACATCTCTTAACGATTCGGTACTATGCATGTTGTATATTGTCTTAAGACAATTCTTCTGGAGAATGAATGTAGATTGAACGTTTGTCGAGTTTCCCCAATATATGACACCATAAGTTTTCTAGTAACACTTGGATTTGTAGTCTCTGCTAGAACTGACAATGCGTAGCATGCACTGGATATTCTTTTATTAATCTTTTCAATATGTGCCTTTCAGTTTAAATGTTGATATATTGTAACTCCTAAGAAATTTGTGTTTTTTACTTCTTCAATCGCTGTATCAGACACATTCAATTTAGTAGGTTTACCTTTATAATTTCTGAATTGAATCAATTTGGTTTTTGAGACATTGACTTTCAAATTTATTGACTGCAACCAATCAGTCACAGTTATTAGTGTTCTATTTATTTCAGTTTCGTAAATAAGATCATTGGAATATTCATTAGATATAAATATAGTTACGTCATCAGCATACATTACACAAAGATGGTCAATTATATTTGGAAGCTCGTTGATATACAATAAGAACAAGGGGGGTCCTAATATACTGCCTTGCAGTACGCCTAGTATTGCAGAATCGAATTTAGATTTAACTACCTCCACCATTTTTGTACGTTCATTACATACCTCAATCACAGTGCCTTGCATTCTATTATATAAATAATTCTCAATTAATTTAAGTTCTATATCTCTTATTCCTATACCATCTAATTTATCAAGCAAAATGTCATACTTAACGCAGTCAAATGCTTTTGACATATCAATGAAAAGAGCAGCATTTTGTTGTTTATCATTGATTTTATCCCAAATGGTACTTAATAATTTATATATTGCCAATGATGTAGTTTTATTCTTTTGGAATACGGTACCGACTTTAAATGTATAAGACATTTTATGCATGCTATGCTTGGGTATCATGCGTCGTCGGCAGCATGCCCTTCCGAAATCTAAGAAGATAGTCGGTACTTAACCGAATCAGCGAGCGCGGGTACTGTATGTTTATAATGTGCGAACGAGTTGACGAAAAAAAAATAGGTAAAATCGGAAGATATCAACTCGCGCGAACCCGCGAGTTTCAGACTCGCCAGTTGACGAATAAATTTTTGATAAAGTACATGAAATAAACGTCTGGCGAAAAGTTAACACACGAAGTTAACATTTAAGCTGCTAACTAGGATTAAATATTTTATACTTGTGTACGAACAGAAAAGTTTAAGTAATAATTAAATTATGTTAAATACATAATTTAATTATTACTTAAACTTTTCTGTAAATACATAATTTAAACTTGTGTCAGACAGTGTCTATTAGGCTTATTAATTAATAGGCTAGACTGAAAAAAGATTGAGTTGCATTCTAAGATAAGGGGTGAAAAAAGTGTTATTTTGTTAAGAACAGTAAATTAATGGTTTAATGTTTGTGTATTTCAAAATTTCCTTTCAAAAATATCAAACGAAAATATTAAATCTTAGAAGAAACATACATATTTATAAAGTGTCTTTAATTTTTTTTTTTCTTACTTGTTTTATATTAAAACTAGCTTATGCCGGCGGGTTCGCCCGCGTGGTGCTCGGGAATTGCCCACTGGATCTTACTTCTGGGATAATAAGTAATTTATGCATGTACTATACCAGACTATAATCTAACTCTGTGTAAAGTTTTATCCGGATCTGTTCAGACGTTCTGGCGTGACTGACTACCTAACAAACATCCATCCATTTTTTTGAATTTTTTAAATGACATTTAGAAGTCGCTACCAAGGTTTGAATTTTAAATAAAAACTCAAAAACTGTAAAAAAAAACACAAACTAACAAATTTTAACTTATTATGATGTTAGTGCGCACGCGTACGTCTTAAATTGTACGTCTTATGGTTTTGAATGTGTGAACGGTCTAAATCTCGATGCGTCCGTATAGAAGAGAGGTCGACGGGAGGAAGGGTTAAGAAGCGATTGTCTATGCGAGTTTCACTTGCACGTAAAATGTGATATAAACACCTAAATGAAACCATCATGTAAGCTGTCCTTCAACGGTTTTTGTAAAAATGTTGACAGCTGGTAGCGACCTCTAAATCTTAATTAAAAAAAAAAAAACAAAAAAAGCTTATTTCGTATTTAGAGGTATATAAATATAATCAAATGAGAAAGTGCCCCGAAGATAATTCAAAAGTCGAAAAATAAGGACCACCTTTACTTACTTTTAGTCTTAATTTTTATTATTATTTTAGTTCTATTTGTAGTCTGTGTATCATATATTATACTAGCGATCCGCCCCGGCTTCACACGGGTGCAATTTTGAATCACTCTATCTATTGCTGAAAATTGCATTAAAATCCGTTGCGTATTTTAAAACATCTAAGCGTACAAATAGCGGTAGCGACTTTGTTTTATACTATGTTAAGATTTGTATAAGTGTCAAATTGGACTACATTTTTTATTGAATTTCGTAAATAAACAACATTATTTTTAGTATATGCGAAACCTGAATATAGCGTGTTCAGAATAAGTAACTGAATCGATTCCAATCATTTTTAAACCATGTTATGTTTGGTCCCAAAAATATTTTAAAAAGGTTACAAGTTGGACACCGAGCGACACTAGGTACCTATCGCAATCATTTAGGTACCTACTGCAAAATTATTGTTATCAATGAGCTCAAGATGACGCTGGCGGCGCCACTTGGTGACCACGTTTCTGTGCGGACAACCAGGTAACATAACAAGCTTATAAATTTGTGATTTTTCATGATACAGTTTTGAAATTTTTGTACATAGATTCTTTACATATACTAGACACGTGTTTCAGGTTTCGCATATACTAAAACTAATGTTGTAGATGTACATTTTTAGAGAAATGGGTGGGCGTTCATATAATATGACCCACTGTCTCCAAAGAGGAAAAACTATTATATCGGCAGCCCCAAATACACAAACTTAACCCTTAAACACGGAAAAAAGGTAAAAAGGTAACCCCACCGTGTTTAACTTATGAACTCCTAATAACGTTTTTTCAAACTTAAATCTCGTTGACGCAAGGAATCGTGTACTTGTGCGAGAGGTTACTTTTGTCTCCATGCATCCCTTGGACATGGACATGGTGTAAGGAACACCCCTCCGCAAACTGACAGGGTGCATTCAGCTCCTTATTTTGAATCATATTCCTCTAGATTTTTTGTCAGGAAAAGTTTGAATTTTATAATCCTTTTTTCAGTTATTATTCCTTTATTTCAATATAAAATTACATTTTTTGAACGCAGCAATCCATTTATGTAAATAATGCGGGTAAAATTAAAAAAAAACAACAATGGATGTTGAAATACTCTACCGAGCGACGCGTGAAATCAGCTGTTCACTTCCTGCCTAGCTACAGAGTTCAGCGAACATTGTCATCCAAACTTAACGAATATGCATTTAAAAAAAAACGTGCTAGTTTAATTAGGCATGTTCTCCTTGTTCTTGCTGGTTAAAACTATCTTTATACAGGATGTAAGGGGCAGCCCTCCACATACTGATGGGGTGAATTCAGTATATCATACTAAGATGACCAGTACAAGAAATTATTTCAGGAACGTTATGGGAATCCAATAAATTTGATTTGCTTTATTTCTTTATACGAAATGTATCGTTACCGTGGCAAAACGCACGTAGTAAACGGCAAGCGCGACGACTACTTCGATGAACTCTGTAGTAGTTAGGCAGGAAATGAACAGCTGATTTCACGCGTCGTTCGATAGAGTATTTCAACATCCATTGTTGTATTTTTGATTTTTCCCGTATTATTTACATAAATGGAGTGCTGCGTACAGGGAATGTAATTTTACATTGAAATAAAGGAATAGTAACTGAAAAAAAAATTAACAAAAGTAAAATTTTCCTGAGAAAAATTTCGGTGGAAAATGATTCAAAATAAGGAGCTGAATGCACCCTGTCAGTTTGTGGAGGGCTGTCCCTACACCCTGTATACCAACATCTAAATACCAATTCAGCAAAATAATTTTAGTACCAACATTTTGAATTAGTACGCACAATCTCTGTTTTAAAAGAAAGGCCATCAAAATTTTAATTGACAGCTCAAATCGAAGACTGGCAATTTTTTCACAAAAGTCATAGAATTACTTTTGTGACAAAAAAAGGAAACTGCACAGCTTATATATTTGTTAGTAACTGATTTATTCGTTTATCTGCCACGAGCACGAAACCCCATTAAATAATAACATCGTTCTAGTCTTAATATGTTGTAATTTTGGGTGTATTAGATTTTTTAATGTTATATTTAACCTATTGACCGCCATTGTCTCATATACGTGACAAGCAAGCGCATGTCCTGTACGCCAAACGACATAAATATGTGACAAAATGGTAGGGGAAATTGTGTCTTGACGTGGAGGGCACGCGCGTGCATTTATGCTCTGGCGGTCAGAAGAATAAATACCAAGCATTTTAGCGACTAAACTCGATGAACATGTAATTTTTATTATTGAACGTAATTATTACTACATGCTGTAAAACTGACTGTTGGGAAAAATTATTACCTCACCATCATCATGATGATGAGGTGATAATATTGGCCCTACCGTCATACTGCTGCCGCTATCTCAATTTATTCAGGGTCGGCGCAGCATGTCTTTTTCTGCCATACATTTCTATTACTCGTCATATCATCAGACACCTCCTTTCACGCAGTCCATTCATCATTTCTTTGGTCTTCCTCTACTCTTATACCCATCCATATTCATACTCAAAACTTTTCTCACGACATTTTCCTCATTCCTCCGCATCACATGCCCGTACCAAGCCAACCGATAACCCCACAACTTTTCGGTCACTTTCAGACTTTCTACTTCAGAAATATCATTACCAAAAAATGTTGAAATTACATTTTCGTTTTTGTGTGAAAACCAATTTAAATAAATAACGTTTTGAGTAACGTGTTTTTACATAGAAACAAATTATATCATGCTATTGTCTGTTTTTTGGATTTATTGCTATTTTGGCATATTTATTATACTTTAATTGGTTAACAATTCCTAACGATTTGATATTATTAACTATTTTTTTTAGGATAATTGTTTTCATTTTCATTTCACACGCGTACTTTTGTTAACGGTGAGAAGAATTTGATAAAATAGTGTTGATTACAAATACATTTTTTTAATATTTCGTTTAGCTTTGTATTCAGATTATATCCTTTATTTATTTTATACAAATTAATTATATTTTTAAATATTCCTTACAAAAAAAAATATAAAAAAACATTTAAAAATATAAAAAAATTGTAGCCCACCGGTATCGGGATCAGGGTCCAAGCTACCGACGGTCAGGGCTCCAGAGAGAGGAACCTCCTAACACTACGAGCCGTGTCCAGGAGTACCGCTTTCTGAATCAAGCCCTTGATCCAGCTGCCTAACGAGAGCCTCCTCAGGTATTGGTCGAGGCTCTTGGCAATTAAGCCATGGGCTGATACAACTATCGGCACAATGATCGCTGAGTCCACATCCCACATGTCGACAACCTCGTGAGCCAAGTCAAGATACTTGATTTGCTTATCTTTCTCGCCTTTCACGAGGTTCTCATCATGAGGGACCGTTGTGTCAACAATCATTGCGCGCCGCTCTGATCGATCCACTACCACTATATCATGTTTATTGGCTACAATAGTCCTGTCAGTGATGACGGATCGATCCCAGTAGTATTCAGATCATTATTATGTCGCCGTAGAAGTTTTTTTTTGCAGATGATGTGATGAATAATTCAGAATATTAATAACGTAAACTATTATCTAAATACGACATCGTCATCGTCTGCCTACCCTATTTTCAACCATGTAGGGGTCAGCTACCAGTCTAACCGGACGCAGCTGAATACCAGAATTTAATATGGAGCAATCGCTCCATTTAGTCGTCAGACAGGCGACTGTCTATCTGACCTCTACAACTCATTAACTGGTACGATACCCCTTGGTAAGACTATAATATATATCCGCCTAGTTTCTTGACATTACTTTTAAATCAATCAATTATGTGTCACTAAGTACGTTTTACCCTACCGAAAAGGCCCGAACAATAATAAATAACATCAGGTGTTTTCAAAACAATATTTTGAGAATCGAATGATAACATATTTCGTAGAGGACAATAGACATACTAATAACAATTTAGAATCTAATGCTTTGAAACAATAGCACTGAGATAGATGTAAGCATGTGTCATCGAGTTATAAAAACATAAATATATCGCATAGGCCGAAAATGTATTTAAAAATACGCTGTCCTTTTGTATAATGTATAAATGTATATTCTAACGGTATTTACAATTTTACGGTGACACACTTACTTTTAAACTTTCATGGTCACTAAAATTATTATAACTAGAAGACGGGATATTTACCATGTTTATTGTTTTCTTTGAGTTCCCGATATTTCGGCGCTGTTGCAAGCACCATGATCACGGATAAACGGTTTATCCGTAATCATGGAGTTATAATAATACACTTACTATTTCATACAAGTATTGCGTCCGACGACTTTGAAAGAAAGAAAATGAAATTTATTGAAGTTATTTACCATTCAACTCAATAATAATTGTTTATTTAAATGCATGGGTTAAATGAAAACGTAAACATTTGTGTTACAATATTCTGTTAAAACAAACGAAAATACTTCCACTGGATGTATCAGAAAAACATGGTTATATTTAAGGAGTTGGCATAGACCAAACACATAACACTACAACTTTCTGGGGGGTTACTATGACGTCTTAAAGCAGGAGTAATTCCAGTGTGGGAAAGAGACAGAGCTATACAGGTCCTCTACCGCCATCTCTTTTCCACACTGGTATTACTCCTGCTTTAAGACGTCATGGTAACCCTCCTGATTGTTACCAACATAATCACGGGACCAACATAATCGCGATATTTACAATGATATTATAAAAAAAAGAGGTAGATATCGCACTAGCGCGCTCAAATTGTTGCAGACAAGTACAGACAATTGTCGTAATTTAAGTACTTCAAGCGCAATAGCTATCTCTTTCTCATACGTTTTGATTATCTATCGCAGTCGTAACAACGCAACAATATTTGAACGCCGCTGAATATGAACGTAGCGTATCTTTCTTTTATAATGTCATTGGATATTTAGCTATCCCATACAGAATTTCAATACCAACTCGCTCAAAATGTATGGGACAGCTGATTTATCCGCCATTACGATGCGCCATGGATAAAGTTGTTCAATGTGATGGTCTAAACTGCATCCTTAAATATGACCACAACTGTTCTTATACATGCTGCATATGTTTGTATACATGTGTTAACATGTTAAATTTCGTTGTATACATGTTAGAACAGTACCATTAAATACATGACTTACGGCCCTATAAAGATAATACCAGGGTTTCGCTTTCAACAACTTCTTCAGAGGGTTGTAGGTGTGTTTCCCCAAGTTCAACTTCTCCTTGCCCTTTGTACGAATTCAAAAATATTTGTGAATATCGACGTGGTAGCCCTATTTGCGTGGACCTATCAAGCATTGTTTTTGTGAGCTGCAAAAAGATGTATACACTAAGCGAGAGAAAATTAACTTAACACAAATTAGGACCACAGTCATAATAAAATCATGTTCCCATCCTGTATACATTACAGTGGTCCGAAAAGTCTGACAACCAGTCTTTCCAAGGGGTATCGTATTACCCAGTATTAACTGGGTTGTGGAGGTCAGATAGGCAGTCGCTCCATGTAAAATACTGGTATTCAGCTGCATCCGGTTAGACTGGAAGCCGACCCCAATATAGTTGGGAAAAGGCTAGGCAGATGATGATCCTGTATACATCTTTTTGCAGCTGATTGTACAAGACTTACGTAAAATATTTATTAAGCCAGGGACCACAGTTGTGGGCTATGTCGAGAGTCTTATATTTAGACGAGACAAACGACCCTGAGAATAAAAAGTTTCACAGAAAATTCAACCCCCAATTTCACCACCACTGGTGAAATATCGAAAACCCTATCTTAGTAGATTGACTCTTCACAAAGCACACACCCTCAAAATTTCATGTCTTTAGAACCAGCGGTTTAGGCTGTCAGGCAGTCAGTACTTTTAATTTTGTATATATAGATTAAAAGCAAAAGAATTTAAAAACATCTGAAGTACGATTCAACCTATAATACATTTTTGTCTCTGTCACACACAACACTTCCTGTGTAAATAAAGATCTAGTCTTTTTTTTTATTTCAACATAACGGAATACTGCAACAAGACAAGTTTATGACCTGAAGATTATTTCTACTTTTAGCTAGTTTGTAATGTCACCTAACTGTGTTTTTTTTCTAAAATATATTGTCAATTAAAGTTGTTCTTACCTCATAGGCCTTCTTTCCTTTTTCACTGTGCTCCTCTTCGTGTTCTGAATGATGCTCCCTGCCGCCACCTGTCAAAAATATAAGTTTATTAAAAACCTTAAAAAAAAATCCAAACTTAAAAAGGATATTTACCATGTTTACTATTTTATTATGAGTATTTAGTTTCGCGTTTTTAGTTGTAATAATAGTGTTAGTGACCATATCGGTAAAACTTTAAAACTTTACAAACTCCCTGAGGAAACATAACATGGACTTATCCATGTTATGTTTCCCCGGGGCGTTTGTTCACTACAAGGAATTTTACTGTCCGGCAGTCTGATTTTTTACGGTATGAAAAAAACGGATGATTGGCTTGTGCACTTGTCCGTCTTTAATCGGACCGGTGCGGCGCAGTTTAGGGTAGCTCTCTTTGAAACTACACGCCATGCACGCGTAATGACACTAGGAACGATGAGTGTCTTGGAACGTTGGTAGTTGGTTGTTTTATTATTAGTCTACGTGCGAAGACGTAGAAGACAAAAAATATTTAGGGTTCCTCCCCTTATACGTGAAAGGTGCTGACAGGGTCATTTTACAATTAAAAAAAATTGAGGCTAGACGAAAGAATTTATTTTAACTACTATCGGATGTCTACAGCTTGAGGAGCTCGTAGCTAAATAATAAAAGTCACTCGGGTCGACCTTTAAATTAAGCCGTGCTTGCCTAGGTTGGTCTGTGGATGGGTGACCGCCCATTACATACCGAGTTTCCTCCGTGCCACGGAAAGCACGTTAAGCCGTTGGTCTTGGTTGTTATTTGTAGATCTTTGACAGTCGTTAGGTAGTCAGTGGTCCAAAAAGTCTGACAACCAGTCTTACCAAGGGGTATCGTATTACCTAGTTCTAACTCGGTTGTGGAGGTCAGATAGGCAGTCGCTCCATGTAAAATTGGTATTCAGCTGCATCCGGTTAGACTGGAAGCCAACCCCATTATAGTTGGGAAAAGGCTAGGCAGATGATGGATGAGCTACTTACTTTTTTTTAAAACGGTTCGGTATGGGGAAAAGTAAAATGTCGGACTGTAAAATTACGTATAGTGCACAAAATAGTATATATATTTAAGGCTTGTCATATCGGACCGGACAGTACAATTCTTCGTAGTGCTCAAACATACCGTGAGAAAAGTAATATGAGTACGTGGAGCCGAAAGAACCGATTAATGAATATTTGTTGTTTTAATGAACATGAGAGATGTTTTAGAATGACTACTACATTGTGACTACTTCATTGTGATCACTGTTTAGAGATTTACATAACGAATAACATCACACCTGTAGTCGCCAAAGAGTTGGGCAGAGGTGTATAGTAATATTCACAATTCACCAGGGCCTCAAGTCTGATATTACAACTGTGTCAGAATGGTCTATCATCCGCGTCAAATTGCCGCTCAGCGGACAGACCTCCGGCGTGATCTCATGGCGACATGGAGAGAGCGACTGTCGCAACCCCGAGCAGGGCACGCCACCATAGTGGCGATAAGTCCCCTCTTTGAGGAGTGGCTAGAGAGGCGCCACGGCGCCCTCACCTACCGCCTGACGCAGGTCCTCACCGGACACGGTTGTTTCGGGAGGTTCCTGCACCGAATCGGGCGGGAGGAAACGCCTGGGTGTTTCCACTGCGAGGATCGTCTGGAGGACACGGTGGAGCACACCATGGAGTTCTGCCCGGCGGAGCACCGCCGTGCCCTCGTAGCGGCGATTGGCGGCGGCGATCTCTCGGGTCCGGCCTTGGTTCAAGCCATGGTCCGGAGCGAGAGGGAATGGGAAGCCGTCACCTCCTTCTGCGAAGCAGTCATGCTAGTGAAGGAGGTGGCGGGACGTGAGAGGGAAAGAACCTCACGTCCCAGTCGCTGCGGGAGACGCCCTGGGCGTCGGGGGTCACGTGGTGACTCCCGGCCACCGTAGGCGCGGGCCTGTGGATGGCGAGTTATAGGCCAGCTCGCCGTCCGGCCGTCTTAT
The DNA here is from genome assembly GCA_963576755.1 of Noctua janthina. Taxonomy (NCBI): domain Eukaryota; kingdom Metazoa; phylum Arthropoda; class Insecta; order Lepidoptera; family Noctuidae; genus Noctua; species Noctua janthina. The sequence continues at coordinate 15,643,671 of OY755061.1, forward strand.
GACGACAGCCCGTGTCGACGGCCCGTTTGTGTTCCACGTGCGCCTCAAAGAGATGTCAGCAAATAAGTAGGGGTCCGCAAGGGCCGATGCCTGCCAGGGCTGCGGGACTGTTCGAAAGAGATACCGTGGCCCTGGAACACAAAGGGCAAAGAACGAACATGGATGGGTTTTAGTCAATACAAGTTTGACACTCCCTTCCGCTCCGCCCAGAGTGGGGGGGTCATCTGATGATTTCCCATCCGAAAAAAAAAAAAAAAAAAAAATGGTCTATCATTGATTTCATAAATTTTGTTGATTTTGACAAGTTTGGTAATCTACTAATATAATGGCGTCATTATGACTTTACAATGGTCAACCACTCCATTGAAAGAAATGGCATAGAATGGTAATCTGATAAATAATAAAGAAAATGTAAAAATACATATAAATAATACAAAAAAAACACATATAAAAAATACATATAAATTAAATCTGGCATGAATAAATGTTCTTTAGTAGTAGTTTTTCGAAAATCACTTCTACTAACGGGTTTTATAATAATGGCAATACGAATATGTCATTTTAATTTACGTGTCATGTTTTGTTGGTTAATTTATCAGGTCTTGTTTCAAAACAAGAAAACCTTGTTTCTTTCATGTAGTATTGATATTTATATGTTGTATTTTACGAATGTAGGCTCCGGGTTGTTACTTGGAAAAATCATATTAAAAAAATCCAATCAATACCATTTTATCCGTTCGGACAAACAATATTAAATTTTGGCATGCAACAAAAACTCTGTTGGTAAATCGTAAGGCCAGAGCAAACATTTAGCTAATTTTCTTAGGCACATATTCGAATCATATTTGCCACATTCCTGATTTTTTCCATTTATACATAGAATTTAGGTTAGGTTTAAAGATATTTATTCTCAAAAAAGACATAAAGCACTTTCATGAGTTACATGAGAACAGAGTGCCTTATGCTTATATTAATAACAAAGTTCGTCACTGCATAAAACACCTAATCATATTATTTCCAGGAATCCTTTTTATGTAGCAGCACTAATATAAATGTCATTTTCTGTTTTGATTATACAAAGGTGAACGTGCGTCTAGAAGAATTTTCTTAAAGATGTATGAGGTGAAAAATAAAGGATAACACGCGTAGGGTTTTGTGACGTCATTCAATGGAGCTTTATACCGGGAGAGACTGCTAAATATAGTAAATATTTTTCAATAACAAGATAAAAAGCTTTTTGCAAGAAAAATATAAAATACCACGAGAAGATTAATACTAAATTCCAAACATTGATGTCTTTTTATAGATTTTCGTAAGAATTGAATCCGGCGTGGATCCGGTTTATATAAATAGTTTTTTGTTTTTATGAACAGTCAAGTGAAAATATACGATTCCTATTATTATAGAATAGAATTTTTTATTTGCTCAGAATGTAGGTATTTACAATAATGTGGTTACAATAATATTAAAGAACCTTGTACATTCTACCATTTTGGCATGCAAACATTGATGCAGTTAATTATCAAACATAGAAACATTGACACACAACTAAAATGTATTAGCTAGAAAATCCGATACGGAGTAGTAACATTTATTTAATAAAAGTTCAGTTAGATTCTTTTTGAACGTTGTTACTGATTCCTCTTTTATGGAATTAAGAATATGGTTAAAATTGCCGGTATCTTCCCAAAAAACTTTACCTCAACAAAGCAGTCCTATAGAGACCTGTGTGTAATAAATTTTGGTATTGAGATCGCAAAGTTACATCTCTGTATTTGTTTTCTGATAAAGTTAAAATATAACTAGCAACCCGCCCATAATTTAGACGTGTGTCATCTTCTAACTTTGCGAGAATTATAAACATTGAAAGGAGAATGCCATAACGCAGGTTGTAGCTGCATCTTTGCGAGTTTCATGCAAATATTTTCTTTTGAATTATCATTTTATTGCGAAGCAACAGGGGGCTTAGAAGATAATAGAAACTAACTAGTTAGTTTATTATTTTGAAGTTTCCGCTATTTTAATAAGTTGTAATAAACTTTTCAAAATCAATTCTGAAAATGGTAATAAAACGATGGATTTCGATGCAGTTGTCATCAAAAATCGTAGTTGAGAAGAATGTAGCTGTCATGCAGGATGACATCATGAAAAGCATGACTTAAAATACATAATTTACATCCATCCTTAATGGCATTTTATTTTATTATTGTCATCACTGAATGAAAGAAAGAGAAAAATATTTGTCGCAGAGACAATGACGTGCATACGAAATGACAAAATAATTTACAATAGACACACAACAAACGCAAACGCATAACAAATATTTATAAATAAAACAGGAATTAAAAAGGGTGTTAGGGGATTTATAAAGACACTGGTCTACATTTTTTGAGGTCCTTTTAAAACAGATGGACAAATTTTAACTCAGCGTTCAGTACGTCTAAACAAAGATATCCAACTGTTTTGATATGGAAAGAAAAATTCGAGTGCGAGCAGGGTTCGGAAGGTCGCAGGTTCAAACCCTGCTCGCACTAGATTTTTTCTTTCCATATCAAAACATCTGTAGTTCTCTACGCAGGGTTTGCGTATAAAAATATTAAAGATATCCAAGCAAAAAAAACACTTCAAGTGACATTGGGTAACCAACATTTTTAGTGTATTTTCGTTAGTTGATTTTTTTTCATCTAAGTATATACTTACAAGAAAATAAATCAGCAAAGGATACAATGGTAAAAAAAGTAATACGCAAAAAAATCAGCTAAGGGCAATTTTTTTTTTACTTTTGTCCTTATTTTGGTGGTCTGAATAATTTCTAAAAGTTAGTCCATCTATTTTAATGGGACCTTTATATTAAAAAGACACGAACGGTGAAGCTACACGAAAATCATCGATATATTCCACACACACACACACCACACATTTTTTTATATGTTTTATTGACATTGATTTGATTTTCTTGATCATTGATTTGGTTGTATTTATTTTTCTATTGTGATTTGTATTTATTTCGTGTTTCGTAACTTGTGATTGTAATTTGGGAGAACCAAAAACCAGAAACTGAATTTTTTTTTTTTTTTTTTATTTACTCTGAAGATTAAAAACATTGTTTTCACAAAAATTGGTTAACCCAAAGTCGGTTCATCACCATCATCATCTGCCTAGCCTTTTCTCAACTATGTTAGGGTCGGCGTCCAGTGCAGATGAATGCAGCTTTATACCATTATTTTACATGAAACGACTGCCTATTTGACCTCCACAATCCAGATACTGGGTAATATTAAATTCCTTAGTCTGTCAGACTTCCGAATTTTAACTGCTCGTATCGGCTATCAAAGATCTACAAATGACAGCCGCGACCTATGACCTAACGTGCTTTGTGAGACACGTAGGAGCTCTATATATGATAGACTAGCTAACGCGCCCGCGTAGAGTTCAGTAATTGTCCAACGGGTTCATACAAATCCATTCAGTAGAAGCGTGAAAGAGTAGCAAACATCCATTCTCATAAACTTTCGCATTTATAATATTATTAGTAAGACTACCGCCACTTACTACTATCCAGGTTATAAACTATGTGTGTGCTAAATTTCATCCAAATCCGTACAGTAGTTTTTGCGTGAACGAGTAACAAACATCCATCCATCCATCCATCCACACAAACTTTAATACATCCATGAACTGACCTCAATCGACCCTTGCGGCTGTTATTATTTAGCCACGAGCTCCTCTTAAAGCCGGCTAAAACCCTCAAAAGGCTCATCCTAAATGGAACAAGTCAGATAACCGGGTATTTTTCAATCTGGGTAACTTTATGACGTGAGATATAAATTAAATGTACGCCAGTCGCCGCTATGACAGGGCCACGGCGACGCAATTCAATTGCACTACGGCGCCTGACATAGGGTACGTAAATTGAGAAGGTCAACTTTGAATAGAAAAAAGATGGAAAAACTGTATAAAATCACACAAAAAATACTTAATAACTAGTACATTAGAAATGACGAGCAAAAAAAAAAGAATGGAAGAAGAGTAATAGTTGAGTAATAGCATAAGTCTCATACTTGACAATTTACATAAATGCATACAGAATAAAAAGACTGCCAAAAATAAGAATCAGTTTGATAGACGATTTCATGGATCAGTTTCATATTTTTTTTTTTTTGATAAAGTAAGACAGAACAATTTATTTCTGTGGTGAACGTTTCAGTTGTCTGATTTGAAGTACTCTACGCCCTATGATAAAGGGGTCCAGCTGTTTTTTTTTAAGATATTGTAAAAACTAACGTGATCTTTGTCGCCTTTGTTTAAAAAGTCTTACGGAAATCTTCTATCTTCCTAAAAAAAATTCTACAGTTTTATTAAAGCTACAGTCCAGTTATATTATAACTGTGAAAGTACTATAGTTGTATATCCCAAAAATAAGATATCTGTGGAGAAGAATGGGTAAGACAAACCCGAAAGTCTGACAACTTTTACGAAAGGGCATCGTGATGGCCAGTGTTTTGGTTATGGAGGAGGTTTCTGATCAAAAACACCAGGTAATTTCCCATAATTTGATGAACATCAAAATAACTTGACTACTGATTCGACAAGGCAAATTGAAGTGGTACTACTGTTCTAATTATTTACAATGTACGAAAGACGAGTAGCATTCAAGGAATTGCCAAGTTTTATCTTAAATTGAAATAGTGAAAACTGGCATTTAATTTTATAATCAACTTGCTTTTTCTCAGACTTTTTCAAGAAATAAAAAATTGTGAACTGTTTCTTTATTTTCAATGTTTTTATTTCCGTTCGTGTTTCGAAAAGGTTCAACTAAAAAATGAATAAATGATTTTTTTTATTAAATTAGTTTTGTTTGTAGATTTTTGTCTACGAAATTCTACAGAAAACATTGCTGTGATAAAAAACCAAAAAAAATAAAATGACTGCCTCGTTGGTCTTGTGATCACAAGCGCGAATTGAGCATGAGATCCTGAGTTCGATTCCCAGGTCGGGCAAAGTGTTATTGGTTTTTTCCATCAGAAAGTTCTCAATAGCAGCCACGGAGTCTCGATTGTACCGGGTTCATTTCAACAGGCTCGCCCCCTATTACACGGGACTTAAACATAACTGGCGAAATGTGGGTGTACTATTAGGTACACTTCTGCCTAACCCTTTGGGGATTACAGGCGTGATGTTATGTTATGTACTAAGATACCTAATTATGTAATGTTGAAAACACATTAATGTAGACTGATAGAATAAATACTGTTACACAATACTCACATTTGATCAATACCTATTCAAAATCACGAATCAATTTATACACCTGTTTTTTACGACGTAATCGCTTACGGTATTTCGACACATCGATTTAAATAATACCATGATAGTGACGTCAGAACTACCATGACATCTTAACGTTATGGTTATGCCACAGTCACGAATACCATAGCTACACAGACACGTCTGTATAGTGCTCCACAGGGTGTTGTTTTGTCTTAAAATAAATGCCTAGTAGTCACAGCTTCCTTGCCACGAACTTTGCAATAACAAATATAATGGGCAAAAATTTAACCTGTATATTTCAATATTTTTTAGTTATAATATTTTAAGAAAGAAATTTGAATTTTTTGTTTTATAATTCGATGGCTAGTTTAATTTATATTAAATTTTAAAGTTTTAGGGCTGATGATCACGGATGAACAAAGGTATCCTATCCAGTGATGACTTGGAAAGGATTCCTTTGTTCATACGTGATCATCAGCCCAGATGACAGTTTGATTTTTAATGGCATCCACATTAAGGGTAAAGGCTCGTTCAGACACGCCAGAACCGCGCGATTTCCATCGTGCTGGATGCAGCTAAATACTCGATATTTTTCGTGGAGCGACTGCCTATCTGACCTCCACAACCCAGTCAGTACTTAATACAATACCCCTTGGTTTGATTGGATGTCCAACTTTCAGGTCACTGACCTGTAACGACTGTCAAAGATCTACAAATGACAGCCGGGACTAACGGCTTAACGTATTTTCCGAGGCACGGAGCGGTTACCCACCTATGGACCGACCTTGGCAAGGGCTGCTTAACCTTGAAGGTCGACCCGTATGGCTGTTGTTTAGGCAGAATTCAGTAACAAACTGTATCATTAGTCTTCTGCCCTTATCCCCATGTATTTAGGGTCGGTGCAGCATGTCTTCTTCCATACTCGTCATCTCAGCAGTCACCTCCTTTCTAGCCATATCATCCTTCACACAGTCCATCTATCGTTTCTTTGGTCTGTAACACCCTGTATAAATAACTAAATTCGTTAAACCACTGTAGAATCCAATTGATTTTCCCATCATTTCACTTTCTCAGTACACTTTCGTTTTCCAATGGGATTGTCTACGGTTCATTGTCACGGTAGGTTGAGCGTAAGATCGGATGGGATGACTTGAATATCCGAAGTAGAGTTCGAAGATTATTAATGTGTTTTATTTGAGCTCGTGGCTACATAATAACAGCCGCTCGGGTCGATCTTTAGGTTAAGCCGTGCTTCCCTAGGTTGGTCTGTGGATGGGTGACCGCCCATTACATACCGAGTGTCCTCCGTGCCTCGGAAAGCACGTTAAGCCGTTGGTCCCGGCTTTCATCTGTAGATCTTTGACAGGCGTTACAGGTAGTCAGTGGCCCTAAAAGTCTGACAACCAGCCTTACCAAGGGGTATCGTATTACCTAGTACTAACTGGGTTGTGGAGGTAAGATAGTCAGTCACTCCATGTAAAATACTGGTATTCAGCTGCATCCTGTTAGACTGGAAGCCGACCCCAAGATAGTTGGGAAAAGGCTAGGCAGATGATGATATTTATTGCGTAGGTGTTGTTGTAAGTAAGAAAGGAAAAAGATAAAAGCTAATCAGGAGCTCGTTTTAACAACACAATCTTTTATGAAGAAAATTTAGAGTTATATGAGCCTAACAGGCGTGCATAAAGGTTCATTTCAGCGATAATGCCAGATAGGTGTCACCTATGGAAAATACTTTACGGGAAATTTGGCTGCTTACCCTACTGACGTCAATCAAGAACTTATACGCTACGTAGTTTTTTGCAGAAGTGATTCTTGAATGAGTCGCACTCTCCTGTCAATCCCATTTAGGATTCGGGAAATCAACTGTGCGCTTCAATTGTTTCCATGATTAAAACACCTGAATAAAAGTTAGTTGACACAATCGGCGTAAGCGCAATTAGTTTGGGCATGCTAGATTCACTTCAGCCCACATTCAAAACAATTTGAAAATTCTAGCCCGGAATGAAAATATCCTGCTGTTTTAAAAACAGTGGGATATATGACATCATTTCCTGCGTACGGTGATGCCTGCACACTACAGGCACACAAAGACTATCCATCTGCGCGGCCTTTTCACGCGCGGCCGGTTCCAGTCTGACCAGATGCAGCTTAATAGCAGTCTTTTACATGGACTGCCTATCTGACCTGCTCAACCCAGTTAGTACTGTTTAATACGATTCCCTTGGTAAGACAGGTTGTCAGACTTTCAGGCTACTGACTACATGTAACGACTGTCAAAGATCTACAAATGACAGCCGGGACCAACGATAGACTAGCGACTCATTTTAGATTGCCACGCTAAGAAGACGATTTCAGTCAGTTATTTTTTTTTTGCAATATAGTTTTTATTTTAAACCTTTTTAGTTGTGGTATGATGGTATCTCACCCAAATTCTTGTCGAGTATTAAATTTCCATTGCTACTACGACTTATTAGCAGATCATCCACACAGACTTAGAAGAAAAATATGTGCTATAGAAAATAACTCATATATAAACTACCCAAGTAATGCGAACCAAGTATATGGGGTATTCCTCAAAGCGCAACTATTTTTAAGCGCAACTAAATTATACCTTTTTTTTTTTTTTTTCCGGGTGGGAAATCATCAAATGACCCCCCCCACTCTGGGCGGAGCGGAGGGGAGTGTCAGACTTGTACTGACTAAAACCCATCCATGTTCCTTCTTTGCCCTTTATGTTCCAGGGCCACGGTATCTCTTTCGAACAGTCCCGCAGCCCTGGCAGGCATCGGTCCATGCGGACCCCTACTTGATTGCTGACATCTCTTTGAGGCGCGCGTGGAACACGAACGCGCCGTCGACACGGCCTGTAGTCATAAGACGGCCGGACGGCGAGCTAGCCCATAACTCGCCGTCCACAGGCCAGCGCCTACGGTGGTCGGAAGCCACCACGTGACCCCCGACGCCCAGGGCGTCTCCCGCGGCGGCTGGGAGGTGAGGTTCTTTCCCTCTCACGTCCTGCCACCTCCTTCACTAGCATGACTGCTTCGCAGAAGGAGGTGACGGCTTCCCATTCCCTCTCGCTCCGGACCATGGCTTGAACCAAGGCCGGACGCGAGAGATCGTCGCCGCCAATCGCCGCTATGAGGACACGGCGGTGCTCCGCCCAAGCGGGGCAGACCTCCACGGTGGACTAAATTATACCTCGAAGTGCAACCATTAGTTACGCTCACAAATTCAAATTAAAAAATTTATATGTTTATTCCTCAAAGCGCAACCATGATAGAAAAAAAAATTAATGAATCCATCATAACCCTCTCTATTTTTATCATGGTGGCCCCAAATTTATACCTTGCAAGATTCTTCTACCAAATGAAATCACGGAAATTGGACCAGTTACCACGGAGTTATGAGGTAACAAACATTAAAATTTCCTTATTAGAAGTCGGTTAAAAAGAGCAACGAACCTTTTACAAAACATCGTAAACAACTCCGAATTAAAACTCAGTACTTACTGACAACCCATCAACCACTGAAGCGTTTTCACAATTATTAACAGTACGCTGAACGATATCCGATACAATATTATAGAGGAACCGTCTGTGATATTCGCCACTAATGTCCGGAAAATACGATGCTCCTTCGAGATTTGTATTGAACTTGATTTTCCTTATGACTCTTGTTGCGAAGGAAATCCGTTGTGGAACGTTTTCCGATTAAAAGGTACAGAGTTTAAGGTACAAGTTTCTAGACCCAGTTCTGTTAGATTTAAATAGATAAACTAGTTATTGACTTATTTACAATGTGGGCAGTTGTTACTGCAGTTTTCGGTTCATAACAACCTCGCCTGCGGCTCGGGTGTGAATTCCACCTCGAATGCAACAAAGTTTCGAAATGTGGGTGTACTAATAAGTACACCTCTGCCTAATATTTTGGGGATTATTGGCCCGATTTGTTAAATTAGCTATTCTAAAGATTTTGACCTTGAACGAACTTATGTATATGTACAACATTATTTTTAGTATATGCGAAACCTGAATATAGTTTGTTCAGAATAAGTACCTGAAACGGTTCCAATAATTTTTAAACCATCTTATATTTTGTCCCAAAAAAGTTACAAATTGGACACCGAGCGACATTAAGTACATATCGCAAACATTTAGGTACCTACTGCCAAATTATTATTATCAATGAGATCAAGTCGACGCTGGAGGCGGGTCCGCGGGCGCACTGCGTGGTGACCACTTTTTTGAGCGCACAACCAGGTAACAGAACAAGCTTATAACTTTGTGAGTTTTCATGATACAGTTTTAAAATTTTGTACATAGATTCTTTACATAAAAATACTAAACACATGTTTTAGGTTTCGTATATACTAAAACTAATGTTGTATATGGAATCAAGTAACCACTTAATTCATGGTACTAAGTGCAATTCCCAAGTCGGGCAGTGTTATTGTTTTTCCACCAGGAATTTCTTATATTAGCCCAGAGTCGAAATTTGTGCCCCATTGATGCCTATAGGAGGAATAACGTGGGTTTTTAACACCACTGGCAGAATATGGTTCTTTAACAAGTGCTACCCACCCATTTGGGAAAACAGGCGTTTTGTTATATTATTGCTTTATCCAAACTCGGGCCTGCTACTGCGAATTTTCGAATAGAATATCCCAATCACGCTGCCCAACCCGACATTCAGTAGTCATGTTTACAACCGCTACCAATGAAGCTATGATTATGTATGAGCTTCGGGTATTGCTATCAACCATAGGCTTCGTGGTTGTTATTTTGATATGTTGCGTTTAAGCATAATCAGCCTATATTGTTTCCATTGCTGGGAAACAGACTTTGCTGTGAAAAAGAGTGGGCTGTAATCAAACGCGGGAATAGTACGTGTTCGTGAATGTCATATGGTGTTCGTTTTTTTTTTTTCCGTCGCCGTTTTTGCAAGAGCAGGGGTTCTGTACCCGAAGGGCAACCAACGGGACCTTATTACTAAGCCTTCGCTGTGCGTCCGTCCGTCTGTCTGTAAGCGGGCTGGATCTCATGATCCGAAATAGGTAGACAGTTGAAATTTTCACAGAATATGTATTTATGTTGCCGCTATGACAACAAATAATAAAAATAAATTTTTAAAAAAGTAAAGAGGGCTGCCCTACTACGGTGGTACGGAACCCTTCATGCGCGAGTCCGATTCGCACTTGACCGGTTTTTCTTAGATTTACGTATCTATTGTAAGGTCGTAATACTTTGTGACTTAATTTAACTACAAAATGGATCTTGATGTAGGTTTCACTATTACTAAGAGCATTTATTTCGGAAGGTTGGGGTCGGCTTCCAGTCTAACCGGATGCAGCTGAATACCAGTATTTTCCATGGAGCGACTGCCTAACTGACATCCACAACCAAGTTAATAAAAAAAATTAAAACAAAAAGAAAAGAAAAGAAAATTCAATTAAAAAAGGAAAGTAATATTTTTTTTATGATAATTTCACGCGAAGGTCGCAGGCAACAGCTAGTAAAACATAGAAATGAAATACGTGACACGATAAGATTTCTCATATTTAATTAATATTTTCTGTGGGTATGTCTTAATCCAGATATCAGTATTCTACGAATAAGACAGAATGGATTATATTTTCCCGATCCTCGGGCCAATACGGAAAATATTTAATCTAATGGGCCGTACAGGAAAATTCCAATAAAAAGGAAAAGATTTTTCTCTGTATATGACAATATCGCTAGACATTATTGCGGTAAGTTAACTTTCTTTATTTTCTTATTTTAACAAGATATTTCGGCCAGATTTGTAGATATTTGACAGCCGTTACTGGTAGTAAATGGCCTGAAAGTCTGACAACTAGTCTTACCAAGGGGTATCGTATTACCCAGTACTAACTGGGCTGTGGAGGTCGGATAGGCATTCACTCCATTTAAAATACCGGTATTCAGCTGCATCCGGTTACACTGAAAGCCGACCACTACATCATGACATAAAAGTGTAATTTCGATATAATTATATTATTATTAGTAAATTAAGAAGAAGACACGCTGCGCCGACATTAACATACGAGCCGGAGAATAATGACGATGATCACACTTTTTTTTTTAAATACAAGTTTTAAATGTTATAACACAACCCCTGTACTATTCAATGCATCCATCAGCACAATCTTTTGAGTGCGTGAGTGCTACCATAATCCGTGATTTTTCACACCAAAATGAAAGTCGTTTCCCTGCAATATGTTTTGTTGCGCAGTTTTTAAAATTCTTGGTTGACGGCCTCGTGAAGGATCCGTTTACATACAGTATAATACACCCATCTTTCGCCAATAACGATTAAGTCCCATGTATTTCGGGGAGGCCCTATTAAAATCAGCCGGGCAAAACTCCAGACTTCAGGCTCATGCTTTAAATTAGTTTCTAAATAACACTGATGTGTGTACTAAATAATTCAATGCAATTTAATATTGACGTAACTAATGATCTCATTGTTTCATTTTATTTGCAATTGTATTATTACTAGCGACCTGCCCCAGCTTCCACGGGTGATATATTTATATTTAAAACTTCCTCTTGAATCACTCTATCTATTACTGAAAACGGCATCAAAATCCGTTGCGTAGATTTAAAGATCTAAGCCTACATAGGGACAGACAGACAGCGGGAAGCGACATTGTTTTATACTATGTTGTGATGATAGTGATATCAAGTAATGTACTATGAATCCAGTATACAGACTATTGTTTTACCTGTTAATAAATACCTTTTAATTTAATTTTGTCATAATTATTAACAATTTAATTTCTAATAATGTTTGCATGCCTAATACAACATTATTTTTAGTATATGTGAAACCTGAATATAGTTTGTTCAGAATAAGTAACTGAATCGATTCCAATAAATTTTTAAACCATGTTATATTTTGTCCCAAAAATATTTTTAAAAAGTTACAAGTTGGACACCGAGCGACATTAAGTACCTATCGTAATGATTTAGGTACCTACTGCCAAATTATTATTATCAATGACCTCAAGACGATGCTGAAGGGGCGCACGCGGGCGCGCTGCGTGGTGACCACGTTTTTGCGCGGACAACCAGGTAACCGAAACTTATTAGCTTGTTCTGTACAAGCTAATAACTTTGAGATTTTTCATGGTACAGTTAAATACTAGACACGAGTTTCAGGTTTCGCATATACTAAAACTAATGTTGTATAAGATAGATTGTACCCCGATCATCCATCTTATTGTAACATCTTATTTTATGTACCTCCACTATGCAAATAAATTTTACTTTACTTTACTTGACTTGACTTTGCTGACTAGTACAGGATTGAAGTTTAAATTATAATATTTAGTCATAAATACCTAAATACGGAGATTTCGAAACATAATTCAATAGAAATCAAACAAACATCTGCCGTCAATGTAATTTATACTAAGAACCGTCTGGAATATTACTTAGGAAAAACCAATATTAATTTGACGAAAACATGTTTAATTTTCTGTCGACTGTATTCAATTAAAATCATTATAAAAGGGTTTAATGAAATAGCGAGGAGTCTGGTCGGGTTTTCTTTGACTAACGGTTCACTTCAAGATGGTAAAGTTATCAGTTTTCTGAACACGTTATCTGAAACAGTTCTATAGAGTACTTTGAAGCCTAAGTGTCTTTTGTAAGCCTGAGTTTTAACTTGTCTAGATTTTAAATAATGGATTAAAACGTAAAAGGATAAATTCTTAAAGCATTAAAATTCTCAGAGAGTAATTAACTCATTATAGTTTGTTTTATCATATCAAAATATCATGTACAAGACCCTTAATGAAGCCGAAAGGCACTTGTTCTCCCCGTCATTGCGATCATTTATTTTATTTCATAAAATTAATGTCATAATCTTAAATTCTGTAAGCTGTTTTGTTGTTCCTGACCGACAGTCAAATATGAAGTATTTTATTTTTAGTTCTTTTTATTTAATTGTTTTTTATTGTTTTGTCCTGTGCGAGTCAAAATTCTGTCATCATCATCATCTGCCTAGCCTTTTCCCAACTATATTGAGGTCGGCTCCCAGTCTAACCGGATGCAGCTGAATACCAGTATACATGGAGCGACAGCCTATCTGACCTCCACAACCCAGTTAGTACTGGGCAATACGATACCACTTGGTAAGACTGGTTGTCAGACTTTTTGGGCCACTGACTACCTAACGACTGTCAAAGATCTACAAATGACAGCCGGGACCAACGGCTTAACGTGCGTCAAAATTCTGTCAAAATGAAAATATTTTATTTCACATAGGCCTTCATGGGCCCGTATAAAACGTCGAGAAAGGTGCATGGTTCGGGTTAGTCATTTCTCGAAACTCCGTGGTTATTCAATCCAGTAATTTCATTATTTGTCGATCATCTTTAACGCTGAGAGAATGTTACTCGGTCTAGACCTTCAGATTATTCAGGAACTCTATTGTCAAAAAATCATACCTTCCCTTTTCATGATATCTATACATCTATATCCATAAATAAAACTGAAGTGTCTGTTTGTAAAATCAAAATAACAGCTTTTTACTGAATGTATATGAAAATATATACGGCACTTATAACGAAAACATATTTTTTTAAATTTTTGTCTGTCTGTCTGTCTGTTTGTTCCGCCTAATCTCCGAAACGGCTGGACCGATTTTGACGGGACTTTTACTGGCTGATAGCTGATGTTATAAGGTCTAATTTAAGGTACTTTTATTTCAGAAAAAATAATTTGGGTTCCTTGCAAAAAAAATAAAACCCTTGAAATTGTTAACAAAATCCGATTCAAAAAGGGTAGTATTATATTTTTAATAATTTTACGCGAACGAAGGTCGAAGGCAACAGCTAGTAAGAAAATAATTCTACTTCAGTTAGTAACCCACGTTAAAGAATTCTATACAACTATTTTTGCATTGTCGTGAATTCGTGAAACCGGTGCTTTTGAAAATCGTGTCACTATTACGTTGCCATGGTTACTGGATCAACAATGATTCTGCCTATAAATAGCCAACTGAAGTGTCCGAGTTTGTGAAGGGTGTCAGGTGGGCAGTAAGCATTATTATTTATGTGTTACACTTTAATGATATCTGATGAAAGAACCTGTATAGACCGTTTACTTACTAACTCAGATTTCCTTTATTCTTTAAATCTAAATATATAAAATGGTAAACTGACTGAGTGGGTGATATATCAACACACAGCCCAAACCGCTGGTCCTAGAGACATGAAACTTGGAGGGTGTGTCCTTTGTGAAGAGTAAGTATCCACTAAGAAAGGATTTTTGGGAATTCCAGTCCTAAAGGGGTAAAATAAAGGATGGAAGTTTATATGAGAGACCGTCAGTTTTGAAGTTAGGATCTTCAAATTTTGTGTTTAGGCTGACGATTGAACATTAATTTATACGTATCTCAGCGTTTTTGATAATTCTAGACCTGAAGGGTTAAAAAGGGGGATGAAGGTGAGTCACTATAGCTGTTTTTGATATGGAAAGAAAAATTCGAGATTGGTTAAGACGTCCGGTGTACAGAAATCGGAAGGTCGCAGGTTCAAACCCTGCTCGCACTCGAATTTTTCTTTCCGTATCAAAAACAGCTGTAGTTCCCTACGCAGGGTTTGCAGTAAGTAACTATGTTTGTTCCTTACTTTCCCGTCGGATACGCGGGCGAAGCCGCGGGCCAAAGCTAGTGACATCTAAAGGTCAAATTGAGTTGACAAGCGTGCACAATTCTAGGCCGCGTCATCGCTTCACATCAGGCGAGTTGCGACCAAACGCTAGCCTCTTTGGAGACATTTTGCATACAGCTACTGCTAATCAAAGATTTCATTCTTAGATTACCCTCAAAGTACTTAGACCGCACAGTTAATTTTTACACTCAGAAGAATGAGTTCTCAACGTCCGCATAGCACGATAGATCAGATTTCCAGTATGACTAAATAAGACAATATTATTAAAATTTCATGGTCAGAGGAGTTTAGGTTAAGCCGTGCTTACCTAGGTTGGTCTGTGGATGGGTGACCACCCATTACCTACCGAATTTCCTCCGTGCCTCGGAAAGCACGTTAAGCCGTTGGTCCTGGGTGTCATTTGTAGATCTTTAACAGTCGTTTCAGGTAGTCAGTGGCCCAAAAAGTCTATAGGGATATCGTATTACCCAGCGCTAACTGGGTTGTGGAGGTCAGATAGGCAGTCGCTTCATGTAAAAAAATGGTATTAAGCTGCATCCGGTTAGGCTGGAAGCCGACCCCAACATAGTTGGGAAAAGGCTAGGCAGATGATGATGATCAGTGTCATACAGAAATGTGATCATTTTTTGACGCGGTAGGGCGAATTTGTCGATTCAAATATTTGCTGTCAATTTAGCTCCGCAATCTCATTACGCAGATAAAGCGTGTCCTCGCGCGTGCTCGAGGATTTCCCCTGCTGCGTAGGATGTTCACGGGCAGGTTTACCGCGCTAGCTGCGAAGTGCATTTGTTTGCAAGCATTTGTTTCGTACGTAGCGTGCGTGCTTGGCCGTGGGTCGCAGTGGACGATTCCGCCTACATTTTCATACAACGGGTACCTAAGTACACGTGAGTGGCTTACCCGAGAAACGCTGTGGAGCGGCTCCTTTATGTTTATTTGATTTCATTGGGAAATTAGGGAAATACGTACTAAACGACGTATTATTTAAGTTTTTATGCTGACTAGGTCACTAAAGGATGATTTCCACCAAACGGCTCGCATCGCATCGGATCAGAAAGGATAAGAAAGGATGCGGCGACAGCCAATCGCGTCCGGCAGGATGTCGACGCATACAATCGGCTCCGTGTCGTCGCTTGCGAACGTATCCCTTTCTGCGCCTAGTCAAATAGTTTAATTCCTACCGTGTTGACAGCCGAAAGCATCCAATCGAATACGACGACAGGCGAACGGAGCCGATAGCGCGTCGCAGCATGCTTTCGGCTACGATCGCATGTCGCGGAAAATGCCCGCGGTCAACCTGCTGTGCCCAGCGTGGTAATATAGACTTTAAATACTCTATACACGATTTAATATCGATTAAAGATTGTATAATCCATTCCGAGCCCATGCGATGCCAGCCGTTTGGTGGAAATCATCCTTAACGCTATCATTTTTAACATACAATCACCCAATTTTTTTTTGTCCAGTATTAAAAAACCATGCGAAGTATACGGTGTTAGTTCTCAATATTTAAATATTTTTTTAGTTAGTTCTTTGTTATGCATAATACACCTTTTGGAATCTAAGAAAATGAAGGAGAAAACCCCTCATCAGAATTGTTTGCGTATTTTAGAAGAATTACGCGCAATTATTAAAAAGCGAATTTTAAATTCATGATATAAATAGATAAAGATTTTCAGTTCATTCAAAACTTCCGCATCCGGGATCGAACTCCGCACCCAAGCTGACTTAATTGCGGTTTAACACCATTTTCAATTGTATTATAATTCCTTCCTACAATTCTTTTCATTTGCGGTGGGTACTGAAATCAATTCGTTTTGCCATCAACGAAACGGAACCATTGTGGTTGCGAGACCATGTACCGTGACGAATGGCGTAACTTTAAGAGGTGTGGGTGCTTATTTGTTATAGTTAAATCGTATTAAAAGATTGTGTTGTTTGGGACTTAAATAGCATGAATTTATCGTGACATAACAAACATGCATTTTTCCCTACGAAACACCAGGCAGAAACAATAGACCGCTGGCTACTAATCCTTACAATATTTTTAAAAGTAATGATCATATTTTTTCTGCACATTACAAAATATCTTTATCTATGGGAACAAAATGGTGGCTGTCTTGTCGAGATCAAACAGTTAGAAGCTATGGTTAACATAAAACATCACGGCTGCAATCCCCGAAGGGGTAAGCAGAGGTGTACCTAATAGTACACCCTTATTTAGTCAGTTATATTTAAGTCCCATGTAATAGGGGGCGAGAATATTGCCATCAACCGGGCGCAATTCCAGACTCCGTGGCTGCTACTGAAAAATTCCGGATGGAAAAACCTAATATCTCTTTGTCCGACTCGGGAATCGAACTCAGGACCTCTTGATCAGCAGTCGTGCTTGCGACCACTAGATAGACTAGGTATGATTTAGTAAAAACAAAGATCGCAATAGCGGGAAGAACTTTTGATCATCGACTTCGTTAACCTTTTCAACGCCCTTGACACATATACGTGACAAGCAAGCGCGTGCCCTGTACGCCAAACGACACAAATATGTGACATAATTTTGCAAGCCACAATTTTGCATTACCAATATACCATATAAGTATTGGTAATGCAAAATTGTGGCTTGGCGTGCGTTTATTCTCTGGCGGTCAAAAAGTTGAGTTCTTTTTAACACATGTTATAACGATGAATACTATTAAACGTTTCAAATCAAGAACTGCTAAATCTAACAAAATCACGAGACTCGAAAAAAAGCCATTTTATTATGTAACATCCTTATTTCTTTTGACATCATTTGCTTATCCCCTCTTAAGCATACATAAAAGAGAGAGCTCTCAAAACAATTTTCACCTACTTCCTTATTCAAATATATCGGGTGACAGAGTAGGTAGGTAAATATACCTACCTCCCACATGTTCTCGTGACGAGATTTTTAGGACGGTCCTTTTACAAATGGCTTTTTAACTTACAAAACGTGCGTGCAGGCGTTTTGACAGCACACTGGCTGAACGATTGGCTACTGGGTTGCGTGTCGCGGGTTCGATTCTTGCACGGAACTTATCAAAAGTCAAAAGCATTTATTTCAATTAGACCATCACAGGCACTTTTGAATGTCAAATAACAAAAAGAAGCGAACCTACAGTCACAAGACATAATAACTTGAGAAAGTACTGTAGTTTTATTTGTATGGCTTACCGGAAGTTGTTCCGGGTCTGGCTGTTTGTGTATGTGA
Organism: Noctua janthina; assembly: GCA_963576755.1. NCBI lineage: Eukaryota > Metazoa > Arthropoda > Insecta > Lepidoptera > Noctuidae > Noctua > Noctua janthina. The sequence continues at coordinate 15,661,877 of OY755061.1, forward strand.
GTTTAAATGTTGCACCCACGATAAGGGTAAATTCCAAGATAAATTCCTAGTGTGGGGTTTCGTTTATCAAAAAGAAAAAGAAAATACGACTTGACAAGGTTAGATTAAATTAAAGCTAGTTAGACTCTGCAAACGTGATGCATATCAGAATGAGAGCCTGGGGAGCCGACACACAGAGTATTCTAATATGAACGAAACTCTCAAAAATTTATGATCATACAGGGTGTAAACGAACCCTTCACGAAACCGTCAACCAAGCATTACGTACATCAAACTAAGTAACTTTATTTTTTTTTTTTGGATGGGAAATCATCAAATGACCCCCCCCCCACTCTGGGCGGAGCGGAAGGGAGTGTCAGACTTGTACTGACTAAAACCCATCCATGTTCCTTCTTTGCCCTTTGTGTTCCAGGGCCACGGTGTCTCTTTCGAACAGTCCCGCAGCTCTGGCAGGCATCGGCCCATGCGGACCCCTACTCGGTTGCTGACATCTCTTTGAGGCGCGCGTGGAACACGAACGCGCCGTCGACACGGCCTGTCGTCATAAGACGGCCGGACGGCGAGCTAGCCCATAACTCGCCGTCCACAGGCCCAAAACTAAGTAACTTTACGCAAAAATTATTGCTGGGAAACGACTTTTTTGTTTTTGGTGACGACTTTTTTTGGGGTGAAAAATCACGTTTTATAGTAGGACTCAATGTAATGCATTCAAAACATTGTGCTGATAGATAGATTGAATAGTACAGGGGTCGTGGGGGTGTTTAAAATAAAGTTCTAACATTAAAAAACAAGTATTAAAAAAAAAAAAATTGTAAATGTTGGAACTTTGACCCCCAATATATCCGTAACTAGAAAGTTCCCAGGTATGGTCTACAACAAAAAATAATCACAATGACGGGGAGAACAAGTGCCTTTCGGCTTTGTTAAAGGTCTATTTACACCCATTTTATGCGGTCGTCCAAAAATAATAACAAATTTGTTTGTATTTCTGTTTTAGATACCCATTGCGTTTATGGAGTTTCGCTGGCTTATTTAATTTTGTCCTGTTAACATAATATACATCATAATAAGTTTGTGTATTAAAACCGATTAGGAACTTCCCCTACCATTAAAATAATTAATTATCGTTGGCTTGGTCCTAAGTAAAGCCCATTTATAAGAAACCTGAACATAACGATCTAAAATCGCCATCTTAAATACTTGGGTCTTTTCGATAATTATTACATACTAGCTGTTGCCTGCGACCTTCGTCTACGTGAACTTTTCTCGATAAATGGGCTATCCAACACTAATAGAATTTTTCAAATCGAACCAGTAGTTTCTGAGATTAGCGCGTTCAACCAAACCAACAAACTTCAGCTTTTTAATCATTTTTCTCTGTTCTGAAGTGGGGAACAGTCTGATCTTAGCTGTTTTTGACATGGAAAGAAAAATTCCAGTGCGAGCAGGGTTTGAACCTGCGACCTTCCGATTCAGTACAGGCAGTTCAGTTCAGGTCGCAGGTTCAAACCCTGCTCGCACTGGAATTTTTCTTTCCATGTCAAAAACAGCTATGTTCCCTACGCAGGGTTTGCGTATAAAATATTAAAAATTAGTTTGGTATGGCGACTTCTATACAACATTGATTTGGCTGCAATGTCAACGTGTTGGTTTAAGTTAGTTCGATACTTTCTTAAATAGATGGCGCTAACGTCACCTAAGACGTTATTAATGGAACGAAAATTTCGAGAACTGTGAGCGGGGTGCGATGGTCTAGTTGGTTAAGACATCCGGTGTACTGAATCGGAAGGTCGCAGGTTCAAACCCTGCTCGCACTGGAATTTTTCTTTCCATGTCAAAAACAGCTATGTTCCCTACGCAGGGTTTGCGTATAAAATATTAAAAATTAGTCTGATCTTAGTTTTGAGTCGGCCTGCTGAACGTGACGTCCCGGGTTCAATTCCCGGGTCGGGGAAAGTTTAATGGGTTTTTTTTTTCAAGATTAATTTCTCAGTAGCAACCCAGACTTTAAAAGCTAGCGGTGCGATACCCCGTCAATTTTGGTCCTATGCAGTCTCTTGTCGTGTCGTTCCATCGGACTATTAGAGTAAGAGAAGAGAGAGTGCACCTGTGTCTGAGACTCCGGGCACACTCCTGTGGAATATATGTAATATCTCTTGTATCGGTGGGTAGCTCCTCTTATTATAAGCAATTATATGTACGTATTATACAGGGTGGAAGTTTTTCGTCGATTATTAAAAAAAAACAGCTGTTCCATACATTTTGACCGTGTAGGTATTGCACTTTTGTAGGAAACACTTGTTTTTTTTTTTAATAACCTTCTATGTGGCTCAGAATGATGTGCTGAATACGTGGTAACCGTTTTCGCGTCGGTGTCCCTTCCAACCCGTATCCCACACCTCTGCCTAACTCTTTTGTGATTACAGGCGTGATGTTATGTTATATGTATAATCACAATCAATGTATAATCTCAATAAAAATTGCCCTTAAAGAATTTAAAATAAACAACCCTTCAGTAAGTAAAGGGATCTTTGATTGTTTGCAGAGGATTTGGGTAAGAAAGATTATTTTTAACTTCAAAGGGGACCGCTGGAAAAACTAAACTCAATTTAAATAATAGTATTTTTCAGAACTAACTTGACTCGTTGTCATATTGTTTACTTCAGTTTTAGGGACTTTGTTAATCATAAAGTCCCAATGTCTGAATTTATTTTTCAATAGTAGTATTTACATAACATCACGCTTGTCATCCCCGAAGGGTTAGGCAGAGGTGTACCTGATGGTACACCCACATTTCGCTAGTTATGTTTAAGTCCCATATAATAAGGGGCGATCCTATTGCCATCAACCGGGCGCAAATCTAAACTTCGTGGCTGCTATTGAGAAATTTCTTACGGAAAAACCCAATAATCACTTTGCCCGATCTGGAAATCGAATCCAGGACCTCAAGCTCAGCAGTCGCGCTTGTGACCACTAAACCAACAAGGTGGTCAAGTAATTGATTAAGAAAATGATTATTTTAATAAATAGTATAATATCATTCTGTAGTGTTTCTCTAAAGGGCATTGATCCCTTACATTCCGAAAACTAAAAAGCATTGATCTCTTATACGCTTGGTCATTATATGACGACACCAAACAGTTTAAGGATTATCAGCCAGTCAGCCATGTTGGATTCACATTACTTGCATTTCTGTTTACCCCACTAACTAAGCTAATTAATGTTTGTACTGATAGTTTGTTTTTGTCAAAAGTGTAACGGGCAACGTTCTTACGCATGTACTACACACATGATCGAGTCGTGCTCATGGATGCATTGAATAGTATTTAGAGAAAATTTATAAAATTTAAAACAATTAATTTAAAAGAAAAACTTGTGAAAATTTGACCCATCACCGTAACTAGAAGGTTCCCAGGAATAATCCAGAACAAACAAAAATCTCTCAATGACTGGGAGAACAAGTGCCTTTCAGCTTCATTAATGAAGCCCATTTTACTTTCGTTAAAGGCACCATTGCTTCATATATTTTGGTCATTGTCTTTTTGCGATAACTTGGAACCGAATGAAAGCAAAATAAATGTAGTGGGTATCAGTAGCGAAGGATCAATTTTTATAAGAAGAGTACATATCTTTAATGTGATTATATTATTTGTCTATAGAATACTGACTGTGCCATTTTTCAAAGGGAAGCCGGTAGGAATCGAGTAGTATGAAACCTTCGCCACTGGTGGGTATTTTGTGGTTCGGCTTTGTTGGTCAAAAAATACTACAGAATGGAATGTACCACCCAGGACAATTAATATAGACTACTCCTTACAACACCAGTAGCGAAGAATCAATTGTTGTACGAGGTAAGCCGGAGTACATAACTTTAATGTTATTATATTATTTGTCTACAACATTATTTTTAGTATATGCGAAACCTGAATATAGTTTGTTCAGAATAAGTAACTGAATCGATTCCAATAATTTTTTAAACTATGTTATATTTTTTCCCAAAAATATTTTAAAAAGCCTACAAGTTGGACACCGATCGAAACTAAGTTCCTATCGCAGTCATTTAGGTACCTACTGCCAAATTATTATTATCAATGAGCTCAAGACGACGCTGGAGGCGTGCCGCGTGGTGACCACGTTTTTGTGCGGACAACCCGGTAACAGAACAAGCTTATAACTTTGTGATTTTTCATGATACAGTTTTGAAATTTTATACATAGATAAAGTATACAAAAATACTAGACAGGTTTCGCATGTATGTACAGAATACTGACTGTGCCATTTTTCTAAGGGAATGCGGTAGGAATCGAGTTGTATAGAACCTTCGCCACTGCAACACACATCACCAGCAAATGTCCTAGCCAGCACTATTACTGCGTTTTATTAGAAGCAGTTAATTAATACTTTGTCAAGTTTTCAAAACAATCGTGACAAACGCTTACTTCATCCGAATTGCATTAAATTCCAATTTAAATCTCTCTGCACCTGTATGCACTTCAAATTAACAAATCTATTTAGACATCGCACAGTTTCTTAACAAAACATTAACAAGATAAATAGCTAATTCGTTCTACGCCATCCATTATCGATAGCATAAAAATCAATCAGTAAATATCGCAACTAAAACGTTTCGAAACGGAAACGTTAACTTTTCGTTTACGTTAACTGTTTGCAATGTATTGGCGACACCCCTAACTAATTCGAAGATAATTGGAGTTGCAGTGTTCTGGCGTGAACAAATGGATCTAGCTCACGTTATAGAAACTTGTTTATGGATAGTTAGCCATTGGTAAACTTAATCTAAGTGGAATAGAAATTATTGCTATGGATTTTACAAACTTACATTTTCAAGGTGGACGATTATCGCGATTCGTGAACGTGGAATAAGCGAGTTCTGGATGACCTCCACAACTCCATCGAGTGTCGCTTTAACTTACTATTATTTTAATAGTATAAAAGCGAAAGTTTGTGAGGATGGGTGGATGTTTGTTACTCTTTCACGCAAAAATTGCAGAACGGATTTGAATGAAATTTAGCACACAGATAGTATACAACCTGAATTAATACATAGGATAATTTTTCTCCCGATAGTATGATCCAGTGAGACAATTATCGAACTCCACGCGGGCGAAGCCGCGAGCATAAGCTTGTGCATAATAATGGTATTACACTGCAACCGGGAAGCCGGAAGATCCGACATAAGTCACACAAAACAAAAAAAAAACCACAAGGATGAACAAAAAATCGTGCAAGTGAAGTGTTACTAACACAGTTTTAAGTTGCTTATACTAACAAAAATGTTATAAGTATGTATGAAGGGTGTAAAAAGACCCTTAACGAAGCCGAAAGGCACTTGTTTTCCCCGTCATTGCGATCGTTTTTTTGTTCTAGACCATACCTGGGAATCTTCTAGTTACGGAGATATTGGGGGTCAAAGTTCCAACTTTTACACAAGATTTTTTTTTAATACATGTTTTTAATGTAAGATTTTTACTTTAAACACCTCCACGACACCCGTATGGTTCAATCCATCCATCAGCACAATGTTTTGAGTGCGTTACATTGAGTCCTACCGTAAAACGTGATTTTTCACCACAAAAAAAAAAATCGTTTCCCAGCAATATTTTTTGCAGAAAGTTACTTAGTTTGATGTACATAATGCTTGGTTGACGGCTTCGTGTAGGGTCTGGTTACACCTTGTATTTAGGTTAAGGTATTTATCTATGGGTCTTTGTTACCGGAAATAAATGGATTATTATTATTATAAGTGGCAAAAGGCTGACCAGATAATTATGAGTAGTGTTCATAATTATCTGGTCAGCCTTTTGCCACTTATAATAATAACTAAAGTGAATCAATGAGATTTTTCTAGGTACATTTTTGTTCCACAGTTGCCTATTGTCAGAATCAACTGAAATAAACATGGACTCTTTATTTATTTAACTTCGTAGGCCAGTAATTTTTTAGATATTTGTGTTTTATTAGCACGGAAGTTGGGAAAGTGAAATATTTTGAGAAAACCGGCATGTCCTAGAATCAAAAATTCTAGGACATATAACATCCACCAACCCACACTGCCACACCTGGACCCACGTGTTGGATTACGGTTCTCTCACAGAGGTAGGCCAATGTCCACAGTACAAACATAGTAGGCTGATTATGTTGAAGTTGAGGAGCCCGTGGCTAAATAATAACAGCCGTTTTTTTTTTTTTTTTTTTTTTTTTTTTCTTTTTCGGATAAGAAATCATCAAATGACCCCCCCACTCTGGGCGGAGCGGAAGGGAGTGTCAGACTTGTACTGACTAAAACCCATCCATGTTCCTTCTTTGCCCTTTGTGTTCCAGGGCCACGGTATCTCTTTCGAACAGTCCCGCAGCCCTGGCAGGCATCGGTCCTTGCGGACCCCTACTTATTTGCTGACATCTCTTTGAGGCGCACGTGGAACAGGAACGCGCCGTCGACACGGCCTGTCGTCATAAGACGGCCGGAAATAACAGCCGCTCAGGTCGTTCCTCAGGTTAAGCTTGTCTGTGTTGGTCCGGGGATGAGTGACCACCCATTACATTCCTAGTTTCTTCCGTTCCTGGGAACGCACGTTAAGCCTTTGGTGCCGGCTGTCAATTGTAGATCTTTGACAGCCGTTACATGAAGTCTTTCGCCCGGGATATTGTATTACAGAGTACCAACTAGGCAGGTCAGATAGGCAGTCGCTCCATGAAAAATACTGGTATTCAGCTGCATCCGGTTAGACCGGAAGCCGACCCTGACATAGTTGAGAAAAGGCTAGACAGATGATGAATTTATAGCTTTTCTTAGCTGACACTTTCTATATTTCGCAAGGAAGCCTTCTCTATTTCAAGATCCGTGTAAAATTTTATATTTCCAAATATTTAATTTGATTTGTTTGGTCAACAAGTGGGGTTTCAGAATTAAAAGTAAAAAAGCAATCGTCACGATACAAATTTTAGTTGAAAAAGGTGTGAAATTACTATTTCGCATGCTTGACGCAGTTCAAAATAAATTGAAAAAGAAACAGAAAACGTTATTTGAAAAGAATAGGTTTTGAAATAGAGCAGTAGCTAACAGTTAAAGTAGTTTTGTGATTACAGAATTCAATATCCTAGCTGTATTTGACATAACACAACATCACGCCTGTAATTCCCGAAGGGTTAGTTAGAGGTGTACGTAATAGTACATACACCCACATTTCTCCAGTTATATTTTTATGTCCCATGTAATAGGGAGCAAGCCTATTGCCATCAACTAGACACAAAACCAGTATCCGTGTCTACTACTGAGAAATTTCCGATAGAAAAACCCTATTACACCTTGCTCGACCTGGGAATCGAATTCAGGACCTCTTGCTCAGCAGTCGCGCTTACGACCGCTATACCAACGAGGCAGTCAATTTAAGTACCCACGAAATAAATTGTAATCAGCTGAAAATAGAGCTTCAAACAGAGTTATATGACTCAAACAGAACTAACTCAATTGAATATAACAGACGTAACCAACCTAATAATATCATAATAAAAATGTGCTGAATAAAATTGCAATAATACTCAGTGTTACAAAAGAAATAAATATTGAACAACTGGTCACACTGAATTATATTAATACTAGCGACACGGTTTGGCTTTGTACAGTTTTTTATGACTTGACAGAATTTGGAGATTTATTTATCCTAATTGTGAGTTATATTATACTTGGATCAGAATACTGGGTAATGAAGAAGACGGATGAACAAAGACTGCATGTAGCGGAGACGATAAAGTAAAAAATGAGCATATAAGAGGAAGTTTGAAAGGGGCGCCTGTTACAGAAATTTTGAATGGGTATCGTATGGTATTGGTATGTGATGAGGAGGATTGAAACGCATGTGAGTAACAGAGTGATAATCATAATTGTTGTTGGATGGAGAGCGAGCGGAAAGGCAAAGAAAAGATGGATGGATTGTGTGAGGAACGATACGAAAGAAAAAGGAGTCAAAAATAGCCTGACGAAAGACACGGGAGAATAGAAGAGAAAAACGTGTTGCGCTGACCCCAAGTTCAAACGCCGACCCCCAAGTTCCAACATGGGACAAGTGCAGGAAGATGGTGATGAGTTGGTGATATACCTTTTACCAATTTTTTTTCCAAATGGTGGTCAAAACCGCATAAAAGTTCATAGTTTCGAAGAACAACGCAGCCACACGGACAGACACAAATAAGTGGCTTTATTGTGATACTGTTATTATTGTGATACAATTTCATGTTACGACTGGCAGTCTACGCGTAATAAATTGAGCTAGATTTTTTTCAGTCTGACCTAAAAAGCGTACTCTTGTGGAAAACAGAGTATTGCATAGCTAAGTTACAGTAGAAATACGTGTGATGATAGAACTTTCTCGATTGTGAGATTTCACAAGGATCTACTTTTGTTATTCTATGTAAGATATATCGAAATGCTGGGCTGTGAAGAAGATGGATGGTAAAAGATTGCATGTAGCGGAGATGAGAATGTTGAGATGGATGTGTGGTGTGACAAGAATGGATAAGGTAAGGAACGAGTATATTAGACGAACTTTAAAAGTTGCGCCAGTTACAGAAATCTTGAAAGGGAAGCGACTGTCTTGGTATGCACCCGTGATGAGGAGGGAAAAATCACATATGATTAAAAGAGTGACGAATATAAACGTGATGGATGGAGAGGAAGAGGAAGACCAAAGAAAAGATGGATGGAAAGTGTGAGGAATGATATGAAAGTTAAAGAAGTCAATGATAGCGTGACGGTTGCCAGAGGAGAATAGAAGAAAAATACGTGTTGCGCCGACCCCAAGTAACATGAGGCAAGGACAGGAAGATGATGATGTGAGATACTGTGATATTCCTTCATCGACTAACCCGCATCGACTGCACTTGGTGGATTATGGCCAACTCCCTCCCACAGAGAAAAGGTAAAACAGAGGGGACACTATTGGCTGATTTGATAATCGAGCGGTGTTGTGGTATGAATACTGTTGTAGCCGAGTACGTGTTAAGAAATCAGTTTACAAACGTTTCAAACGATTTCCTAGACAGGAGATTAAGCCCGAGATATTTAAACGTCTCTTAGCTTATGCAGAACCGTACACTCGTTCTTGTCTGTGTCATCGAATTGTAGTTTAAGTTTTTCAGATTTTATATTTCGGGACTAACGGCTTAACGTGCTTTCCGAGGCACGGAGGAACTCGGTATGTAATTGGTGGTCACCCATCCACAGACCACCCTAGGCAAGCGCGGCTTAACCTGAAGATTGATCCGAGCGGCTGTTATTAGTTATCCAAACCAAAAATATTAATCTTCTAAGACCCCTACTGGCCAATTTCTAAATCAAAAATCAAAATATTTTCATATAGGCAAAAAACCATAGGTGCACGGTTCGGGTTGGTCGTTATCTATGGGGAAGAACCGGTAAGAAACTCCATGGTTACTCTTTCAAAAAGATTCGGTTTTATAATGTTATAATGTTACTGTGTGGGAGGACAGCCGCGTATTCCTAACAAACAAGATTTCGGATATAAAGATGACGACATATATAACAACAAAGATTGCACTATAGGTATACTCTAACCATTCAACGATCAATGTGACTGAATCATCACAAATGAATGGGTCTGATCAATGACCTAATCAACCATATCTGAAAACTGCGGATAATAAACAGATATCTGATCTACATTATTGTAATAGGAACATGTTTTGATAACAAATTGATAAGAAGCTCTCAATGTGAATATAACTAGTTTTTTATACGACTTCGTTTAGGTACACTTTGGTATTTGTTTAGGTCAGTATCGAATAACCTTTACTTGCTGGCTGTATTGATGTTATTGGGTTCTATCCATCAGGTATTTTGTTAACAGCATCTCTGGGCCTTGATTTGTGCCCAGTTAATAGCAATGGTGTCACCCCCTATTACATGGGACTCAAAACATATCTGGCGAAATGTGGGTGAAATATCGGTTCCTCTGGGAATTACAGGCGTGATGTTATGTTAAAAAACGTATTGTTTGGGATCATAAATTTTTCAGGTAAACCAGTTTATTTTGTCAGAAGATGCAATAAAACGGTCCAGTGGGCAGCCAATATTACTTGCACAGTGCGTGAAATGCTTCGTTGATCGGAAAAAATAAAAGTTTATTTTTAGCAAAAAAAGAGTCTAATCAATTAATGTTTGCTTTGTGTTTTATTTGTTAAGACTTTTGTTAATAAAAGATTTTTAATAGAATAATCTACACTAGTAATTGTTTTGTGATTTTTTTAGTACTTTTTAGGACCGACAGTACTATCTAAGGAGCTGTTAGTTTTGTTGCACGATTTCTTGATTGTCCTTTTCAAAAAAGGTTTCGTGATTGAGGACCCCTTAGATATTTTATATTGCACTTTCTATTTAAAGAAAAGCTAAACCAGAGTAAAAATTCCCTTCGCTGGTCCAAATAACTGCAAAAATATTCTAAAGCAAACTCATTCACTAGTTTTCGTGGATAATAGAAATTGTGAAAGTCAAGAGCGAATCATCTACATCAGTAAATATCAATATACAAAGAAATAATAAGGACAATAAAAGGAAAAATCTGAGTGGGCAAGACGATGACCTTCTCGGGAAGATTTTATTGAATGCTTTTTCGAGTCATCTAGAGGGCAATCGTGCGGATCAAGATTCTGCAAAGGTTAAGTTGAGCTTGCCGCGGTTAGTTTCTAGACATGATATTTATATATTTTTTATGTATATCTTCATAGTTGAGTTATCTTCTCCTCACATTCTGGCTCCTGCTGGGGTTGTTCTTCGTTGTTAGCGTTCTGTTATTTTGGGCACTTACCGAATCGTTTCAGGTAGTCAGTGGCCCAAAAAGTTTGACAACCAGTCTTACTCAATACTCAATACTCAATACTTTATTGCATTCCATAATGTATACAAGGCTGGTAGGTAAATTATAGAGAAACAATTATGGACCCTGTCGGGCACAGCAAGTTAGTTTTTAGAGGAGAGGATGAAGCGCTTTTTGTTTAAAAACATAATAATATTGAAATTAAGGAGTAAATCTTATATTTAGATATTTAAGTAGATATTATTTATGAGTAGATTTATATTAATTTTGTTTATTATTAATATTTCTATATTTATTTATTTATTTATATATTTATTTATTTATTATTAATAGATATTTTCTAAATTATAAATTAGGTAATTATTTTATATATTTATTTATATATTAGCTGTAATTTATTATTAACTAAATAGTAAGTAATTAAAGATATTGCACGGTAGATAAGGTAAATAGATGTATTAGGTACTACTTGGTTATTCTAATTATCTTCGTTTCTCTAGGAGGAATTTATCTTTGAAGTATTCGTCAATTGTGTAGTAGGTTTTATCTAAGAGAAATCGTTTTAGTTTATTTATAAATATATTGTTTGTTTCTGTGTTTTTTATGTGTTCAGGTAATTTATTGTAGATTTTTATTGACGTGACAAACGCACTAGAGGAGTGCATTTTTAATCGTGAAGTTGGCAGGTTGAGTCTATTTCCATGTCTAAGTTTGATTTCTGTTTGTATGTCTTCTCTTTTGCTGTAGAATTGTGGGTACTTCCTTACAAATTTGCAAATTTCAAATATATAGAGACAGGGTAGTGTTAGGATGTTTAGTTCTTTGAAGTGTGGTTTACATGAGTCGGTGTCTTCTATGTTAACCAATGTTCTTATAAGTTTCTTCTGTATTGTAAATAGCGAAGGTGCGTCTGTACTGTTACCCCATAATATTATTCCGTATTTAAGCCAAGCGAACGCGTACGCATAGTATGTTACTATTGCTGTTTTGAGATCTGTAGTTTTCTTTATTACTCTGAGGGCATATGCAAATTTAGATAGCTTTGTTTTTACTTTCTGTATGTGTGGTTTCCAGTCTATGTGTGTATCTATGTCTAGACCTAAAAGGGTGAATTTATTAACTATTTCTAACTTGGATCCTTTGTATTTAAAATTTATATTTATTGGGGTTTTTTGTCGCGGGTGGAAAGTGACTATTTTTGTCTTACCAAAGTTAAATTGAAGGTTATGTTCGTTCATCCAGTATGTTGTGGTATCAAGTATAGATGTTAGTGTTTGGTTCAGGTTTTGGTTATTTTTACATGATGTTAAAATAGAGACGTCATCGGCAAACAATACGCACGTTTCATTTATGTGGTTAGGGAGATCATTTATGTAGACTAAGAACAATAGGCATCCTATGACACTTCCCTGTGGTATGGAGGCGTTTACAGGTATGTTTTGTGATCTAATTAGTTCAATGTGTTGTGTTTGTGTATTGTAGTGTTCTATTTCTACGACTTGTTCTCTGTTTTTTACATAAGATGTAAACCAGTCATGACTTTTTCCTCGGATACCTATGTTGTAAAGTTTATTCAATAGTATATCGAATTGTACTTTATCATACGCTTTGGTCATGTCTAGTAACAGTCCAATAGCGTATTTTTTATTATCAATAATTTTGAGTGCTTCTTGTATGTACTTGTAGACGGCCAAAACAGTGGATCGGTTCTTACGAAATCCATTTTGGCTATCATTGAAAATGCTATATTTTTCACAGAACGCGTAAACGCGGTTACACATGACTTTTTCGAATATTTTTGAGGCTGTTGGTAGTAGAGCAATGGGACGGTAATTGTTCGGGTCAGTTTTATCGTTTTTTTTGAAAATAGGTTTAATGAGGGCCTTTTTGAGTAAGTCAGGAAAAACACCTTCTTCGAAGGATTGGTTAATGAGTATATAAAATGGCAAGGTAAGTTCATCAGCGCACTGTTTTATCAGACTGGGTGGGAGTTCGTCGATTCCGTGGCTGTTCTTGTTCTTTAGGTTTTTAATAATTATGTTTATTTCATAAGGATAAACTTACCAAGGGGTATCGTATTTCCTAGTACTAACATATAGATATATTGATAGGCAGTCGCTCCATGTAAAATACTGATATTCAGCCGCATCCAGTTATACTGGAAGCCGACCCAAACATAATTGGGAAAAGGCTAGGCAGATGATGATGATGATACTTTCATTGGATGCAATAAAATTTACTTTCTTTTACCTTGATGTAATCTGAAGCCTGACAATCTGAAAACTGGCTTACCATTGAATAAAATGTATTATTGCTACAAGTAGAATGTTACTAATTTCCTAAAGTAACAAATCCGTACCAAAATACATAACATAACGCCTGTAACCCCTTAGGTTGGGCAAAGGTGTATCTAATAGTACACCCACATTTCGCTAGCTATGTCTAAGTCCCATGTAATAGAGGGCGAGCCTATTGCCACCAACAGGGCACTAATCCCGACTCCGTGGCTGCTACTAAGAAATATAATGATGGTAAAATACAAAAACACTATGCCCGACTTGGAAATCGAACCTAGGTAGAAACGAGGCAGACCTTAAGAACATAAACAAAAAAAACTATGGTTGTGAAATTTAAACTCAAGCATTTTATTGCGAAAGCTTTTGCCCGCGGCTTCGCCCGCGTGGATGTCGAAAAATATCCGACGGGAACGTACCGAACAAACATAGTTACCTCCATCCCCCTTTTTAACCCTTTGGGGGTAAAATTATCAAAAACGCTGAGACACGTATAAATTAATTTTCAATCGTCAGCCTTAACACAAAATTTGAAGATTCCAACTTCAAAACTGACGGTCTTTCATATAAACTTCCAACCCCTATTTTACCCCTTTAGTGATGGAATTCCCAAAAATTCTTTCTTAGTGAATACTTACTCTTCACAAAGAACACCCCTCCAAGTTTCATGTATCTAGGACCAGCGGTTTGGGCTGTGTGTTGATATATCACCCAGTCAGTCAGTCAGTCAGTTTACCATTTTATATATATAGATAATAACTATGAAAGAACTATCTTACCACAAACAATGGTCTATGAGCTATGTGTAACGTTTACGCAACCGTGACTTTTATGTTTCAATTTAACGCCATTTAACACCCATTGACCTATTAGAGCAGTGTTTCTTAAGAAAATACGAAATGAGATTTTTGTAGTTGATACTAGGCGGCACCTAAATGAATGCCTAAATAAAAAACTCGCAAAGCTTGTAGGATTTTCAAAGCTAAGCAAAAGTCAGAAGCTTGAAAATTAAGTAGGCGAAATAAAATATGTAGCTCCACACTTAACTAAAGAAAGAAGTTTTTATTATTATTTTCTAATACCCAATCAAAAGAAACTGAACATCGTAAAGAAATAATAAATAACGTCAAACATTTATGATACCTAATCAATAATATCCATCAGATTACTTGAGGGCACAGATTCATTACTTTATAAGGAAAAAATAATGCTCATTATTTTCGAAAATATAACTATTTTTATCAATAAAAGTCAGATAACTATCAAAATATTGTATCTCGCGGCCTCCTATCTCTGAAACGAAAATCTTGTCAAAGAAATTAGGGTATTTGTAACTATTATACTTTATTTTCCATTGAAAGGCCTACAATTTCGATAATTGTGGCTCTTATTCCGGGGACTCAAAGTTCAATTTTGATGGACGAGTCTTTTCTGCAGACGTAAAAAGAATTTTGTGAGTCACGTGAGTGGTTCATTCCTATGTACCGCAACTTTGTGAAAGGTGAAATATACTCGTATTTTTTTCCTGTAGATACAACAATTTTTGTAGATGTAAATTGGATGAAAGGTCGAAACGTGTAAGTAAACTCTTTACGCAAACTTTTTCCAGCGGCACTCAATGTTTGACCACTATGCAAATTGCAATATCATAATATTTTATAGGTTAATTTAAGTTTTTCGGGGATACTGCGTCATTTCACTGTATGAATATTTTACGTGGGTGTAAATATGTAAAAAAAAATACAGTTTATTCGACGCATGGATAATTCTGTGGTAAAACCAAAATTTTTAGCTGCTGCTAGTCACGATATTATAGGTACCATAAGATCACTTCTTTAAGGTGGAAGCGTCAGGGTAGCCCGCGAAATTCAAATTTTCTTACGGTTTTTTGCAGAACGATTGAGAAAAGAATTGCAGAAATTTAAAAAAAAAACTTAAAAAATTTTGGCGACTGTTCATGTATGCTACTGAAAACAGGTTGTCTAATAAAAATAAAAAATAATTCGGATATCCCTTATCATAGATAGATTGATAGATCTAGATAGACTGTAACGAAGTCATAGTGTGCAGTTCCAGCCACCAAAACTGTGATTTTAGATGATAATCCGACAAAAGATTTATGGGTATATATAAGTGTTGAGGAAGACCAAAGAAACGATGGATGAAATGTTTGGAGGATGATATGGCAAGAAAGGAGGTGTTTGATTAGATGACAAGTAATAGAGAAGTATGGAAGAAGAAGACATGCTGCGCCGACCGAATAAATAGGAAAGAGGGCAAGAGAACGATATTTTTTTTGGAAAATAAACTATAATAATTATTATTAATGCGACAAAGATCTATAGTGAATAATTTCAACTAAGTCTTGGAGACCACCGTAGGTAGCAAATTCACCGAATTTAAAAGTTTGGCACGTTACACTTGTACCGACAGCAACAAGTTGGCTATTGCAATACGATTTTGTTCTTGTTGTATCTATCGTAAGTAAATTCAAAGGCATTTAAACAAAAAAGGCCTTTGAGTTTCAGTAAGTCAGGCCTGACATTCCTTTTGACTTACCAGATATTTTACCACGATTTTTTCAACGCACAAAAGTAGGAAAAAAAATGTGGTAACAAGAATGTAGTATATTGCAGCTACGAGTTCATTATGAACGACCAATCATAAGGCAGTTTTGTCTAAATGTAAACTTAGACGAAGAAAAACATTACGAAGAAACTCATATGGTTGATACTGTTTAATCTAAACTATTGAGAACCGTGAATATTCGATATGATTTATTAAAAAGCGCCAAAAATAAAGATTTGTAAATAATAGGCCTTACAGATGGTAAACTTGAAAAATTATATAATATTGAGCAAAATAAACCCTACGGGTAGCTCGGAACATAATACAAGTTTTAAAAAAAACCAAGGTTAATGAGAGCGAGTCTAAATTCAGAAATTTCTTTTTGATAGAAGTCAGACATCTCATTAGTAAATTGCATTTTTTTTTCTTCATTTGCAACCTAAGTAGAGATAGATAGACTGTGGTCTGATAGTAATAACTATCAACGTCTTCTATTGAATAAAAATGTCACTTACCCTTCTCTTTATGGTAATTCTCCAACGTTATCTCCGGTTCCATGTGATGCTTTGTTGAAGCTGGGAGAACATCAGTGACTGGTTCAGTATGCGTTGGAACTAAATCACTTGCCGAAGGCCCAGTCCCAAGGGTAGTGACAAGTTTTATTGAATCAGATCCTGTGGTATCATTACCAGTATTTTCAGTTCCCGTTCTTTCCGTAGCCGTGGTGTCGGTATACGACGCTTCAGTTCTTGTTGCGTTAGTTTCAGAATCAGAACTACTTAAAACTACAGGAACAGTACTACTAGACGCATTAGAAACAGTATGCTTGATTGAAACACTAGGCTTGATTGAAACAGAAGTTTTAGTACTATACTTGTTCTTAAGGTTCTTATTCTTTCTCTTCTTTGGAAAGAATAGAGTAGGTTCACCTTCTTCGCCCTCACTGCTTTCTGGCACTAGCGATATTCTGTCAACAACGACTTTATTTGCAGGCGTCGAGGAGTATTTAGCTGAGTATTTCGTACTTGCCTTTTGACCACTGACGTTTGATGTGGTAGTCGTTTCGCTACTGTCGTCATCAAATATCATGTAAAGCTGAGGATTCTTGAAGACAGATAGTTTTCCAGATTCTATTTTCTTTTCTTTCAGTTGCCTTCCTTTGGGTGTTCGCTTTGGTACTGGAGTAGTTTCAGTAGTTACTCTAACTAGACTTTCTATGGGTCTGTACTTATCGATAAGTGAAGTTTCTTTTTCGTCATATTCCTCGTAGTCAGGATACTTCTTTTTTTGTTTTTGTGATCTATAGTCGTATTTGCCGGCATCGGGATCAGAGGATAACTGTGCTTGTATTTTTTCTCTCTCACGTTCTTCTTTGTACATTTCTTCTTCTTTAGCTTTCTCTGATATCGCTACTTGTTCTTTAGCATGACGCTGTTTTAGTTCATCAACTGTGTTTAAAATCCTTACTTTTTTTGCTTCACTTTCTCTTCTCTCTTGTTCTTCGTCAAATGATACTTGTTTCCGTTTTCCGGATTCCGGAGAATCAACTTCTTCCTCATAATCAGCTTCCTCCTCATACTTACGTAATTTCTTTCTGTTTGCTGCCTGTGTTGCCTCTACAATAATTTCTTTTTTATCAGGTAACTTCCTCTCACCGTCTTCGTCCTCTTCACCCTCTTCTGCCTCTTTTACGTCCTCTTTCCTCAATTCTTCATATTTAGGTTGTTTTCGGATTACTGGATTTTTTGGTTGTTGTGTTATTATATTAACAACACCATCTATATCAGATATTTCAGTGTGATTTAATGGTTTATCAGCAGTTATAACAAGTCTATTGGTGTCCGACCAGTCTTTTTTTTCATAATAGTCTTCACTATCGCTACCTCCACCACTTTCTTTATCATAATAATCATCGCCTTCCGGATCAGCCACAGCTCTGAGTACAAAATTGATAGGTAGTGCTAACCTCTTCTTAGGCTTATTCTTCACCTGTACAAACTCTCCTAATTCCTCACCATGTTTATTTTTAAAGGGCACCCAATCCGGGAAGAGATCACCTAATTTTGTTTCACGTTTCGTCACATTTTGTTCACTCACAGTTCCTATACTAAGCGCGTTGGTACTTATTATAAGTGAAATTAGTATTAGTTGTGTTGCTATCATTTTTACGTGTCTATTGAAGCATAACTCGATTGAATCACTCCACCGATGTGATTGTGCGGCGGCTGCGCGCGAGCAACTGTTTGTGACAGTTAAAACTACTATTATTTATATTGTTTGTAAAACGATTCTCTTCGCTAGCCATAACAATAGGCACTAAAGAATTGCATGGATCTGTTGCTGCTATTTTTTGTAGTTTCAGTTGTTGAATGGCGACTGTGGTTATTATGACGTCATCTTACAGCAGTTAATTATCAGAATATTATTATTATGTTTTTTTAATAATTGTTATCGGACTATATTGTCAGACAAAAACATGACCATACAAAAAAAAACAGCACGTTCCTAGGGCTCCTGAACCGTTTTTCAATCGAGGACCTTTAGGTAGTAAGTGAACAAAGTTTAGACGCTTTGGTATATTTTGCAGTTACACGGGTTGGTTCTAGAAGATATTATCGCCACTCGATGAAACACTAATTTTTTGTTCCATAAATGAATTAGTGACGTTTAAATTAAACTATCATGTTACCTGATCACAATGTTCCTTTATTGTAAACACTTTTATGTAGACTTTATTGTAGAGCCTGACGGTATACCAGTTGAAGTATGGAAGTAATTACGGGTGGATGGATAGACGTGGTTAGCTTTATTCTTCAATAAGTTGTTTCTGGAAAAAGCCATACCTGACGAATGGTGTAACAGTTCGCTGGTGCCATCTTTAAAAACAAAGGTGATGTGCTGGAGTGCAATAACTATAGAGAAATAAAGCTAATGGCGCATAGTATGAAAGTATGGGAGAATGTTATTGAAAGACGACCGAGAGAAGAGAGCGAAATTTCACGAAATCAATTTGGTTTTATGCCTGGTCGGGGAACGACGGATGCCATTTTTGACATCCGCCTGTTGTGTGAAAAATACAGAAGTGCGCACAAAAACTTGCACATGGTGTTCATCGACCTCGAAAAGACATACGACCGGGTACCTCGTCAGGTTTTGTCGTGGGCCCTGAAAGAGAAAGCCTGGGAAGTAAGTGCATTTGATCCGAGCAATGAACAGTCGATGTAGTATCCAAGTCCGGTCTACAGCGGGTACTACCGGCAGCTTCAATATGGCTGTCGGCTTGTACCAAGGGTCGGCTCTAAGCCCATACCTCTTCCTGATGATAATGGACGCAGTTACGTCGGACATCCAGGAAGAGGCGCCCTGGTGTATGCTGTTTGCCGACGATATTGTTTTGGTTGCCGAGAGTGGCCTAGAGGTCCAGAGAAGATTGGAGGTGTGGTGGCAAAGACTGGAGCATGTTGGCTTGAAATTAAGTAGGACCAAACCAGAATACTTATTCTGTGATTTCAGCGGTCTCTCCAGTCCTATGCCCATAACTCTTGCCGGAACGCCCATACCGATCTGTTCCTATTTCCGATACCTCGGGTCGCTTGTCCAAGGGGATGGTAAAGTAGACCGGGACGACACGCACCGGATCAACTCAGGATGGATGAAATGGCGACAGGACACTGGCGAACAACTTGCGACCCACGGATGCGAGGGGCATCCGTGGGTCGCAAGTTGTTCGCCAGTTAGTTAAAGGCGAAAATATACAAACGCCGTGATTAGACCTGTCGTACTGTATAAATGGGAATGCTGGGCTGTGAAGAAGATGGATGACAAAAGATTGCATGTAGCGGAGATGAGAATGTTGAGGTGGATGTGTGGTGTGACTAGAATGGATAAAATAAGGAATGAGTATATTATATGAAGTTTAAAAGTTGCGTCAGTTACAAAAAAGTTGAAAGGGAATTGACTGACTTGGTATGGACATGTGATGAGGAGGGACGAATCGCATGTGACTAAAAGAGTGATGAATAGAAATGTTGATGGATGGATTGTGTGAGGAATGATATGAAGGAAAAAGGTGTAAATGATTGCGTGACGGTTGACAGAGGAGAATGGAAGACAAAAACGTGTTGCACCGACCCCAAGTAACATGTGACAAGTCCAGGAAGATGATGATGTAGACCCTTTCATGCACTCTGCATGTACCCTACTTTTAAACTTTAATTTGACTGAATCATCTCTTTAAGGAAGAGCGGTGGTGCCACAATAGTAGCGGAACCGACATAAAAGCAGTAAGTCGTGGGTTCGAACCCAGGCAGGCGCATTACTTTGTGTATTTTTTTTCATCACCACTGCTCTCAAAAACGGTGAAGGAAAACATCGTGACGAAACCGGCATATCCTAGCCTAGACCCAAAATTCGAAGACCTGTGACAACTACCACCCGCACTGGGCCCGCGTGGTGGATTATAGCCCATCATTCTCTCTCATAGAGAGGAGGCCTGTGCCCCGGCAGTTGGAACATTATATTTTATCTCTAAGTAAATTTGCACTACTACAAATAGGAATAACCAAAAGGAAGGTCAACAATAAATTAACTATTTATCAATAAGATTTGTGAAGTCATATCCATACTATTGTCGTCGACGCCTCGAGTGGAGACAGAGCCGTGAAATCGTGAATTATATCAGTGCAATGTTAAAACAGACCAGCATTTTAAATGCCGCGGTTTTAAAACTGTCAACGTGTTGTGCTCTTGCGGGTAGTTAAAATTTTGTCAAACATTTGCAATATCATTTTATTTATCATACTAGGTTTAACGACAATTGTTTACACTGAATACAGTGACATAATTCATTCTTAAAATTCATTACATCGCAACAATTACTTATATATAGGTAAACACCACAAGCATACAACAATAAATTAGAAAAATAAGGTAACTTCCTAATTAATAAGCGCTTATATTAAATTTATTAAATTAAAATTGAAAATAGTGAAAAACAGAAAATTGATAAATTTTTGATAATAACATATTATAAATACTATAAAGTACTAACCAGTCCATATAACAATTTCTATTTAAACACAATTTTTATGTGCACATAAATATTTTGCTTTTCACTAAACCATTTTAGACAGATTACCTTGTTGTACACCAAAATTATTACACAGCATTTTATCATTTTTTTCTTTTGATGTGAAAAATGAGCCGATACAATATAAAATGGTCTAAGATGTCTATAATTTCAAAAGGACAGACAATTCTTCTTGAATGAAAAATTGTAGTGTAAAGTTTTTTGTTTCTAGGTATTCCTACTCCTTTTCGATTCTCCATCATCGTCATCCCTGCATCCTATATGCTGCATAGAACTGGCAGTTGGTAGCTGAACGAATACTTGTGGCAACATACACACGAATGATAATGTAGCGGCGCTACAAATAGTACTACAGCAACAAAGTACAAAAAGCATTACAGCGCCATCTCTGACACAAATGAAGAACTAACATCAAACATCCAAATCGTGCAGTCAAAGTTATCTGCGACTTAAGACAATTTTTAAAAAAACCCGACAACAACTGTCGGGCAGACATAACAGACATAACACCCGTCTGGTCGGAGGATCCTCCCTTTCCTATGGGGGGTGAAGAACTTTACACCCTGTTCTTCATACTCCTGAAACGGGATATTCCTATATGAAGGACAATGCAGGTGTTGTCTTGATGATGGACGACTGTAGGTCAAGGTATTTACAAGTCTCATTGTCAGTTTGGTAGAAAATAGCGATTTGTTAAACCTGTACCCTATTTGCCTTCTAAACACACTGAAACTTACAAATTTCTTCATTTTTAAGAGGATCTATAATGCATTTCATAACATAATCAGTGTATATTGTTCCCACTGCTGGGACACAGGCTTCCTCTCTATGAGAGGGAATGAGCTATATTATAATGTTGGAGGCGTTCAGAAGTCTTGGATTTTTTGTTTTTTAGGACATTCCGGTTTCATTACGATGTTTTCCTTCACCGTTTTGAGAGCAGTGGTGATGAAATTACACATAGTAATGCGCCGGCCTGGGTTCGAACTCACAATACACAACTCGTCAGTCGGTGCTGTCACCACTGGGTCACCACTGCTCGCACTGATCATCCATTGCTTCACATAAATCACATAACATCATCATAACATCACGCCTGTAATACCCGAAGGGTTAGGCAGAGGTATAACCAATAGTACACCCACATTTCGCCAGTTAACATTGGCTCAACATAAGCTCGCCCCTGTTCATTTATACCAAAAGGGTACGGCAAAGGAGTACTTAATAGTACACCCACATTTGTCCAGTTACATTTATCCCAAGAAATAGAGGGTGAGCCTATTGCCATCAACCATGAGCAAATCCAGACTCCGTGGCTGCTATTAAGAAAATCCTGATTGAAAAACCCAATAAAAATTTGCCGACCCGGGAATCGAACCCAGGATCTCATGCTCAGCAGTCGCGCTTATGACTACTAGACCAATGAGGCGGTGCAGTTCCTTCACATATCATTGCTAAATTCCGTTGCTGAACATCGAAAGTTACGTAATTAATATTGTAAAATTGTGTAGGGAGTCGTCGGTGTTAAGTAATTAGTAATATGCGAGTAGATTGGATAAAGTATTTTCTATAGTATGGTATAATGACTGGGAATGAAGTCTTCGGTTCATTTCCCAGGTTAGGCGAGGTATTATTCAATTTATCCCTAAGGCGTATTTCAGTAGCAGCCGGCTCGCAGTCTGAATTTGTATGACTTGAAACTCAAACATAGCTAGCAAAATGTTCGTGACTTCGTGTACCATATCTACAGCTCTGCCTATTCTTTATGGCAAACAGGCAAGATGTTATGTTGTTGCTGATACGGCGTTTCATCCACAGCGTTTCACCCGCAGCGTTTTTCTCGCAGCGTTTTGGCCGCCCGTTTACCCATTCAAGGCCAGGTAGCCGTCAGTGTGCGTCCATCAGTTGCTGTAAGGAACTTACTCTTAGACGATGGAATTAGAACCGACATAAGTGAAATTGAGCGCTCTGTTGCATTTGCAACCAACAGCTCAGCGTTTAAAGTTGAAAATTCTAGAGCAAGTTCAATGTCGCTTACGAAATTTAAAATTCAGTCGTCGTCTTGCCTCATCAGCAAAAACTGGGGTCACCGACTTTGTCGTCTGCTGTACCGAATTGTGTACATAGCGTTATAATGCGGCCTGTCTTGCTTGTAATCAATTTCCGCGGGTATTCTTACTATGTGTAAGTTTTTCTGGTTCAAATTACTGTGGCGTACGCTCGCGGTTGAAATTCGGTTTCAGTTTAGTGTCATATTTGATTTGATGGTAACAGCTCGTTGGCTGGTGGTATTATTGGGCTCTTCCACCAGGAATTTCTCAGTAGCAGCCTGGACAGCAGACTTATACAGGGTGTAAGGGACAGCCCTCCACAAACTGACAGTGTGCAATCAGCTACTAATTCACCAAATAAGCAAATAATACTGATAAAATAAAAAAATCCAACAAAAAATTCAAGGATGACCACCCATTACAAACCGAGTTTCCTCTGTGCCTCGGAAAGCACGTTAAGCTGTTGGTCCCGGCTGTCATTTGTAGATCTTTGACAGTCGTTACAGGTAGTCAGTGGCCCAAAAAGTCTGACAACCAGTCTTACCAAGGGGTATCGTATTACCCAGTACTAACTGGATTGTGGAGGTTAAACAGGCAGTCGCTCCATGTAAAATACTGGTATTCAGCTGCATCCGGTTAGAGTGGACGCCGACCCCAACATAGTTGAGAAAAGGCTAGATAGATGATGATGGCTTATATTAGTAACAACATAGAACAAAGAAATATTTACATAACAATCAAACTAAATATAGTTGTACCGCAAACATGATAATATGTTTGTAAATCTGAGGTTTCAGCCGGTAAACGTGGCTATAATTTAGCAATGTTCATACATACCTAAGGGGTAAGGCAGAGAAGTAGCCATAATACATCCACATTTCTCCAGTTACATTTAAGTCCCTTAATAGGGGGCGAGCTTACTGCCATCAACCGGTATGAACTCCAGACTCCGCACTACTACTGAGAAATTCTTTTTCTGCTAATGGAAAACATCATAACGATTTAGCTGACCTGGAAATCGAAGCGAAGACTTTATGCTCAACAGTAGCGCTTGCGAGCACTTCTCCTTCTTTATCATGTGGTTAGTGCCTAACCTGGTGTCAGAGTTTTTATGCCGCCCTTGAGCCTCTGACTTGGCCTTACATGCCGCCGAGATATACCTCTCAGGCATGCAGTTTTCCTCACGACCTTCACCGAAGCGATAGTTATACAATACGCACATGAATCCGAAAAATCAGAGATGCGTGTCTTGGGTTCGAACCTGAGACCTATGACTGGGCAGTCCGACGGTCACACCATTAGGCTGTCACTGCTGTTTTTTAGCGACCACTAAAACCAACGGGGCAATCTTCGATATATTGATGGATATTTAACATGTAAAGCACACACCTCTCTCTCTCCTGGGATCTCCCACGGTATTCACCGTGCTGGACGATATTCGCTCATTTGGCTATAAACAATAAGGGTTAGTGTCGTTTGATGTTGGATCCCATCTCTCAACATTTGTTTTATGTTGTACCTTTCTAATTTCCACTATCTGTAATCATACCTTTTATTTACTGTTGCAGACTTCTTGCAATCCACGACTTCTTCCAATCGCATAAAACGTGTTAAAAAAAAACGTAGGTTTTTGCAACGAAGCACAAAAAATGGGTATAAATTACATAAGAAGATACATTGACCCGTGTGACAAAGGGTAAAAATATCAATTGTTGTCAAATTTTAAAACAACAAAAAAGAATCGTAAATACTTGGTTAAGTAAGGTAAGTTATGTAGGAATTGAAGATAATACGTGGCTAAATAATAACAGCCGCACGGGTTGATCTTCAAGGTTAAGCCGCACCTGCCAAGGTCGTTCCGTGGATGGGTGACCATCATTTCATACCGAGTTTCCTCCGTGCCTCGGAAAGCAAGTTAAGCTGTTGGTCCCGGCTGTCATTTGTAGATCTTTGACAGTCTTTACAGGTAGTCAGGGATCCGAAAGTCTAATAACTAGTCTGACCAAGGAGTACCGTATTACCAGTATTACCTGGGTTGTGCATGTGGAGGTCAGACAGGCAGTCGCTCCATGTAAAATACTGGTATTCAACTGTATCCGGTTAGGCTGGAAATCGACCCCAACATAGTAGGGGCCTTTTCCCAACTATGTTGTAACTACTGGCAGACTTAACTTTTATTAATTAGAAAATCAAAACAACAAAATTAGTACGTTCAACCAAATCAGTGCAAACTTACTTAACAAACAACTTATAATTCCAAAAGAGTTATGCGGAGGTGTACCTATAGTATACCCTCATTTCGTCATTCATGTTTTAAGTCATATGAAATAGGGGCAAGCCTATTGCTATCAAACATGCGCAAACCCACACATTGGATTAATCACGCCAAGAGTTAGGCAGAGGTGTACCTAATAGTACACCCACATTTCGCCAGTTATGTTTAAGTCCCATGTAATAGGGGGCCAGCCTATTGCCATCAACCGGGCACTGATCCAGACTGCGTGACTGCTACTAAGAAATTCCTGATGGAAAAACCTAATATCAATTTGCCCGACTCGGGAATCGAACCCGGGACTTCTTTCTCAGCAGTCGCGATTACGACCACTAGACCAACGACTAACCGGACTACAAATGAGAAATTCCTGATGGAATATTCGAGTAACACTTTACCGGGCCCGGGAATCGAACACAAGACCTCAGATTCGCTTTTGACAATTAACTAGACCAGCAAAGCAGTACTTACCAATAAAATGTCCCAACATTACCATCTAAACAACCATGAATCTAAAAAACAAACAAAAAATAATCAAGACCCACTTTCGAAGCTCAAACCGTCCAATACGCTAAAATTAAATTAAAATTCAATCTAAAAACTAAAAAGGTTTTATGCAAATAGGTTTTTATTTAGCGAAGTCGGTTTTCAACTTAGAGATTTTAATTAACTAGGGAAATATCGCCAATATCTGAGATCTTAGGGCCTTTGCCCACGGCGACTTTTTTATAGCGATGCTGTCGCGCGTTTGAGGAGCTCGTGGCTAAATAGTAACAGCCACACGGGTCGATCTTCAAGGTTGAGCAGCGCTTCCCAAGGTTACTTCGTGGACGGGTGAGCATCCATTACATACCGAGTTTCCTTTGTCCTTCAAAACGTACGCTAAGCCGACGGTCCCTACTGTCATTTTTAAATCTTTGACAGTAGTTTGACAGCCCGAAAGTCTGACATCTTGTCTTACCAAGGCGTATCGTATTAACCAGTATTTTTTTTTTAAACGTTGCCGTAAACTAGAAGTTTCTCCTGTATCGTGGGTGCGTTTACAAACATTTAAACTCACATACACAAACATCCAGACCCGGAACAACTACCTGTAGGCCATACAAAATATTTGTTCCGTGCAGGAATTGAACCCGCGACACGCAGCGCAGCAGCCAATCACTGAGCCACTGCGCCAACCGTGCCGTCATCTCAATTGGATTGTGGAGGTCAGATAGGCAGTTGCTCCATGTAAAATATTGTTGGACAGGAAACCGACCCCAACCTAGTTGGGAAAAGGCTAGGCAGATGATGCAGATGATGTTTCGTGAACGCGTTTCTGCATAGCTGCTCGGCTCAGCTTCTGTACCGATGATAACTCATGACCGGAGTCTATCTTGCAACTTACACAAGCATTTCTGAATCGCGATAGTTGCGATACAGAATCGTGGCTACGTGGGCGAAGATACACAGCCAGCAAAAGCATCGCGACTATATCGCGACCGTTTTGCGTTTACATCGCAGCGCGCCGTGCGCCGTGGCTTGTACCCCACAGTGGGTGCTCTTAGCGTGTAGTCTCTTTGTTTTTAAGCCCCTGGCTGGAGGCCTTACACTAAAGCCACCCACAGGATAGTCCGCTTAAGCAAACGATGATCTCCTAAGTTGACCAGCAAGATGCCATTCACAAAAAAAAATTCATCGCTGCAAAAAGTCACAGTCAGTGGACGAAGAGCCTTAATGATTAGCTACCTTGGCGGGTTCTTGCGTAAATAATTAATAATTATTTAGTTATATTTCCGGTTGTTAAACCTTGGTAGATTAAAGTGGATATTTTAGATATTATATTAGTTTTGTTTTAGTAATATCTCGCCTGTATTCTCTGAAAGAGTGGGCATAAGCGTGTCGCGGACGAACTCGTGGCTAAATAATAACAGCCACTCGCGTCGATCTCAGGTTAAACTGCGCTTGCTTAGGTTGGTCCGTGGATGGGTGACCGCCCATTACATACCGAGTTTTTCCGTGTAGTCAGTGGCCCGAAAGTCTGACAACCAGTCTTACCAAGGAGTATCGTATTACCCACTACTAACTAGGTTGTGAAGATCAGATAGGCAGTCACTCCATGTAAAATACTGGGTTTCAGTGGCATCCGGTTAGACTGGAAGCCAACCCCATCATAGTTAGGAAAAGGCTAGGCAGATGATGTTCGAATCCTATGTATTAGGGGACGAATGCAGACTTCTGATGCCACTGGGATAATAGTAATAGAAAATTCTAATAAGGGTGTGCCAACGGTGTTGAACCAAGGACTTCACGCAAAAATGTTGTGCTAGAGCAATGAGGGAGTTTGGCTGGCTTGGATATTCAGAGTGGAAGGTACACCGACGCGAAAACGGTTACCACGTATTCAGTACATCATTCTGAGCCACCCCACATAGAAATTTTTCATTGGTTATTAAAAAAATAAACAGTTGTTTTTTGACAAGTTAGTTCGATACTTTCTTAAATAGATGGCGCTAACGTCACCGTAAGACGTTATTAATGGAACGAAAATTTCGAGATTTGTGAGCGGGGTGCGATGGTCTAGTTGGTTAAGACATCCGGTGTACTGAATCGGAAGGTCGCAGGTTCAAACCCTGCTCGCACTGGAATTTTTCTTTCCATGTCAAATAACAGCTATGTTCCCTACGCAGGGTTTGCGTATAAAATATTAAATAAACAGTTGTTCTATACATTTTGACCGTGTAGGTATTTCACTGTTGTAGGAAACAGCTGATGTTTTTTTAATAACCGATGAAAATTTTGCTGTTGTTGTATTGTTTGTGGTTCAAAAACTTTTCAATGTATGTAGGTGGATAAAAAGGGTAATCTATTGGTATCGAGTCTGTTTATTACCGAATAATCTAAACTTTTAAATTATTCCTAACAAAACCAAATTAAAGGGAACAGATCGAAGGTTAAATCAAATCTGTGTGGTTATTTCTTCAATAGACCATCTCAGACATTAATCTACATGGTCCTCATCTGACTTGAGCAATGTCTGGACTTTAAAAGAGACGGTGACCTCTGAGTTTGTTTCGGATGTTTCTTCTCAGAGTAGTCAGGTACGAAACAACAGCCCCATCTAGTTTTAAAACATAACATGTTGACATGTATAAGAGTTTTGTAAACCAATTTACAGAAATAAATATGATTTATGATTTTTATGATTTTAAGCTAGGCTGGTTAAGGCCGGTTTATAGATGGGTCTACCCATTATATATCGAGACCCGTTCGTGCCTCGGAAAGCATGTTAACCTGTTGCCCTGGCAGTATTTTACAGTCACACAGGTAGTCGGTCTGTCCACCAGCCTCATCAATTAGTATCGTTTTACACTGGATTGTGGAGGTCAGATACACAGCAGTACCATGTTAAATGGTAATTGCTGTTTATGTATGCCTAACTGGTTCTCAGCTACATCTGGTTAGTTAGACTGAAAGCCGACTCCAACTTAGAAGGGAAACAGCTGAGCAGGTTGATACGAACTACGGTTTCACACATAAAATCTGTAGTCAGCTGGAAACTTCTTCTTGATATCTACTAGGATATATTGTATTGGTGCTTGAATTACATTGTAGGGAGGGGCGTCCTTGGGGACGTGAGAGGGAAAGAGCCTCACGTCCCAGCCGCTGCGGGAGACGCCCCGGATGTCGGGGGTCAGGTGCTGGCCCCCGGTCACCGTAGGCGCGGGCCTGTGGACGGTGAGTAATGGGCTAGCTCGCCGTCCGGCCGTCTTATGACGACAAACCGTGTCGACGGCGTTCATGTTCCACGCGCGCATCAAAGAGATGTTAGCAACAAGGAAGGGGTTCGCATGGGCCGATGCCTTCGAGGGCTGTGGTACTGTTCGAAAGCGATACCGCGGCCTTTGAACACAAAGGGCAAAGAAGGAATATGGATGGGTTTTAATCAGTAGAAAACTGACACTCCCTTCTTATTCTAGTTGTTGTTCTAGAACGATGTGGCAAGTCCTCCCATTGATCTCTGAACTTTGCTACATTTCATTACTGATTACTTGCCATCATTGCATTGCGAGCGTAAATAAACTAGCGTGACGTAGTAAGCAGTAGTCGTACTCTTCAAGATTTGCGTAAAACGGAGTTTACGTTTTAGGTCACGATCGAGTTAATTATTATTATCGCTGTATAAAATTAACTTATTTACAGTTTCTTACTAATATTATACAGAGCTAAAATGTATAAGTTTTATACAACATTATTTTTGCGAAACCTGAATATAGTTTGTTCAGAATAAGTAACTGAATCGATTCCAGTAATTTTTAAACCATGTTATATTTTGTTCCAAAAATATTTAAGAAAAGTTACAAGTTGGACACCGAGCGACATTAAGTACCTATCGAAATAATTTAGGTTCCTACTGCCAGATTATTATTATCAATGAGCTCAAGACGACGCAGGAGGCGCGCGCGTGGGTGCTCTGCGTTTTGACCACGTTTTTGTGCGGACAACCAGGTAACAGAACAAGCTTATAACTTTGTGATTTTTCATGCAGTTTTGAAATTTTGTACACAGATTCATTGCATAAAAATACTAGACACGTGTTTCGGGTTTCGCATATACTAAAACTAATGTTGTATAGACAGTTATCTTCGGAACTCCATCACCTGCCTAGCCTTTTCCCAAACTATGTTGGGGTCGGCTTCCAGTCTAACCGGAAGTAGCTGAATACTAGTATTTTACATGGAGCGACTGCCTATCTGACCTCCACAACCCAGTTAGTATTGGGTAATACGATAATCCTTGGGTCTTACCAAGGATTATCAGATTGTATGGTTGTCAGATTTTCGAATTTTGACTGAGTAGTCGAATCGAAGTCGTGACTGAGTAGTAGTCGATCTTTGACAGTCGTTACGAGTGTAACGACTGTCAAAGATCTTCAAATGACAGCCGGGAACAAGGCAACAGCTTAACGTGCTTTCCGAGGCACGGAGGAAACTCGTAATGTAATTTGTATAGATAGAGGTCGTACACACTACCGCTGAGCAAGAAGGTAAAAAGTCTTTTTAGGTTTTTCTATTGAGAATTTACTGTACTGTATGGTGTTGGACCTAAAGAATAGCACCATCCCATATCTTCCCGTGGGTGTCGTAAGAGGCGACTAAGGGACTTACCAGAGAATGGGCAGCGTTCTCTGTTCTGTTTTAACAACCGTACTGCGATCGCCAACCAGCCTGCCAAGCGTGGCGATTATGGCAAAAAACCCCCTCTTTGCAGTCAGTAGACGTCTATCGGCTGAAATTATGATGATGATGATGTTGATGATGATGATTGGGAAGCGTGTGAGTGAGTGCCTCTAGTTGACTGCAATAGGCTCACACTATTACATGGGCCTATTGAGACGTACATAAGCCTAGTTGGAAAATGTCCAGTCAGAGGTGTTACACACGTTTTTTACAGTTTTTCAGTTGTTTCTAAATAAAACTTTGCTTTTTAGCACAATTTAACTGATATTTCCTTTCCTCTACCTTCCTTTTTTCAGTTTCTCTCATAAGAGAGAAACTGAAAAAATCTACGAATATAAATTCGTAGATTACATTATGAAAAAACAATAGTATTTAGAAATTTTCAAAGTAAAAAAAAATGAGGAACAAGGTCCAAGCTGCCGGCGGTCAGGGCTCCAGAGAGAGGAACCCCTCACTATGCGTGCTGTGTCCAGGAGTACTATTTTCTGAAACAAGCCCCTGACCCAGCCGCGCAATGAGAGCCTCCCGAGGTGTTTTATTTTTTTCGATATTCTTCCTCCTTTATTCACTTATCTACACATTTTTAAACATTACTTAAAAAAAAAAAACAAAATCATTTGAAAATATAAAAAAATAGTGGTTCGCCGGTGTCAAGAGCAGGGTCCAAGCCACCGGTGTAACCACCGGCAGCTTGGACCCTGCTCTGGGAGGCAGCGGACAGCGGGCATCGGGCTCCAGAGACAGGCACCTCCTCACAATGCGAGCCGTATCGAGGAGTACTGTCTCCTCAATCAGGCCCTTGATCTAACCGCCTAAGGTGAGACTCGACAGATGATCGTCTCCATAAGGCCATTGGCCGTCACGACAATCGGTACAATGATAGCCGAGTTCACATTCCACATGTCAACAACCTCGTGTGCTAAGTCGAGATATTTTATTTGTTTCTCTTTCTCACCTTTAACGAGCTTCTCGTCATGTGGGATGGTAACATCGACTATCATTACGCGGCGCGCTGATCGATCTATCACTTTATGTCAGGTTTATTGGCGACAATAGTCCTGTCAGTAATGATAGGCCGATCCCAGTACAACGTGACATGGTCTTTTTCGAGAACTGGATCGAGCACATACTTGTAGTATGGTACCTCAGATTCCACAAATTTATATTTCAAGGCAAGTTGCTGGAGAATAATCCTGGCTACTTGGTTGTGCCTGTGCAAGTACTCGCCGTTAGCCAGACGAGAACAACCGGAAATAATATGTCTGATGGACTCACCCGGTCGGTGGCATGCCCGACACACGTCGACCGTCCCGTCCTTCATAATTAATTAAAAATTAATCTTTATATACCATATTATTATGTATCTAAATGTAGTTTACAATTATTAACATATAGAATTTCAGTAACAAGACCGTGTCAACAATTTTATATACCTGTATAGATGTATAGGTTTTTAATTTGTACACTTTCCAATCCTCATAGAGCAGCTGCATTGCAAAATTATGTTAAAGTGCCCTAGTTTTGAAAATAAATGTAGCTAGTGTTCCCTTTAACTGTAATAGTTACTATAACATAAAGATCGAAATCTTAAACAGCATGAAATAAATCGAATTACTGTATTTTAAAGGGAAATTTGGCGACGAAATATTCTTACTGTTAAACAATTATAAACTCTGTCAACAAAAGTATAGAGTTGACAACTGAATGGCAGTTCGAGTCTGAAATTTTCAGTACGTACAATGAAATTTAGACGTTACATGGTAAAGCTAAAGTAGTAATTAGCTTGGTAGATGATGAAATGATACGAATTTTCAAAGATAATCAATTTCATCGATAGTTTAGTCGTACCGTAGCGTTTTGAGGGACGATTCACCTGTTTTTCGAAATAGTTTTTATCTGTTAATTTGTATCATAATCAATTGGCTGTTTAAAGGTTACTGTCGTTGTGACCCTGAGATAAAAAATGACTTCTGAGAAAGCGTTTGATACCAAAGTAAAAAAAAAATCATTCTGTAATCACTTCATCTTTATTGACACGCACGATTGGCGCGAAACTTCGACTTTGGATATCAAAATTCTGTTCGAAAGAGATACCGCAGCCCTGGAGCAAAAAGGGCAAAGAAGGAACATGGATGGGTTTTAGTCAGTAGAAGTCTGACACTCCCTTCCATTCCGCCCAGAGCTTGGTCATTTGATGGATACCCATCCGAAAAAAATAATAAATAACAAAATTCTTCATTACCACTGCTTATTTACATTGAACTATGAATGAATTTCGTCAAATAATTAAATGACGAGATAATCAGATGCTTGGATGTCCGAAAACTACATTTTTTATGTAGTTGCGCGCCTACGCACTTGGATATATATTTATAAGGGTAAATTCATAAACTTGCGCGCTAAATACAGAAGTTTTAATGGCGTTGACATAATATGAGCTTTTTATCCAACTTTCTTCATTAACGCACACTCATATTTTTTGATAATCAGAATATTAAATATTTACATAAATAATGAGACGTTTGGCTTAAATGTTAACCTCTTTCGGGATGAAACCGAACCAGCAGAGGTTGGTGTCTTGAAAGAGGTCAGTAAAGTGGCCCGAACAGAACTCTATGTTGAAAATCATTTGGTTTTACAATATTATTGTGTTGTAGCGATAGTACAAGCCACAGCACAGCCTAGGCCCAACCTAGAGATCGACCCGATCGGCTGTTATTATTTAGCCACGAATATATAATATACACAGTGCACTTAAATTTCCCCGTTATGTTGAAGTACCATGTCATACAGGATGAGCCGTACGAGCTCCTCCAAGCTCGTACAGGCTTTCAACCAACTATAATTTTAAGGTGCTTTTCCAAAGAAAAGATTATTCTTTTCTGCTGGGTTGCTGGATTGCTAAATTATTACAGCAACTTATCATACTTAAGTAAGACGACAGCGTAGGCCAGACAATAAGTCGTTGCTTACTCCACAAAAATGTAAACCATCATCATCTGCCTAGCCTTTTCTCAACTATGTTGGGGTGGGTTTCCAGTCTAACCGGATGCAGCTAAATACCACTATTTTACGGAGCAACTGCCTATCTGACCTCCGCAAACCATTTAGTACTGGGTAATCCGATACCCCTTGGTAAGACTGGTTGTCAGACACTTAGCCACTAACTGTAACGACTGTCAAAGAGCTACAAATGATAGCCGGGACCAACGGCTTAACGTGCTTTCCGAGGCAAGGAGGAAACTCGGTGTTTAATGGGTGGTCACCCATCCACGGACAAACCTAGGCAAGTGCTGCTTAACCTGAAGAGTGATCCGAGCGGCTGTTATTATATTGTATTATATAGCCGCCTAGCCCGTATTGTGTGAGTACTATGTACTAGAAAGCTGTCGTTCGCTGGAAACCTGCGTCTTTTCTTGACTTGAATGTGCCCTGGCGATTAGGAGTATGTCATGCTCACTCAAATGTCTCGCTGATGGTGGCACGTGTGTCGGATCATTTAGTTCCCTTCAAAATGGTTGAGTTGAATGGTGCTGATACATGCGTCATGTTCGTGAACGGGCGCTGTCAGTTGTGACTGGTCATCTCTTATTTGCCACGGCTTATTTGAATTAATTATTTTATTTTAGAATTGTTTTTACTATGGACACTTTTAACGTACACATCTTGCTGCATCGTTCTCACATAATGTACCATCTCAAAATGAATGATGTAACCAAGGTTTTGTTAAAGTATTCTGATTTAAAAGAGTGTCCATGGAGTTTCTTGCCCGTTCTTCTCCATAGAGATCTACGTTAGGGAATGGGCAACTACAGTACTTTCACAGTTTTTGTGCCTTGTGACTGGGACTGTAGCTATATTTTACTGTTGCCTTTGTTTCGACAATTCAAAAGTGCCTGTAACTGGCCTACTTGAAATAAATGCTTTGATTTTGATTTTTGATTTTGATTATTTAGCCACGAGCTCCTCTCCTGGCTATACTGGCGAAAATCATAAGTGAATCCTGTTGAAACACGTTGTATATAAGATGACACATTTCGCCTCCTGATTCATTTACGTCTCAACAGTTTTTTGTCGTTTCCATTGGACAGCCAAATCAACTTTGTCCTGATCACATGTCAACATAACAAATTAATCAATCTATCAACAAGATATATAAGCTTTCACTAACGGCTATCAATGTAATAAATACTAGTAGTTATTTGCTGTTAGCTCAAGTAGTATGGTCTGCTGTAAATGTCAGATAACTGGTAATATGCTGTGGTCGGGACAGGAATATCGTTTTATTGGATAGCAATTTTATGGATATAGCAGGATATTGGAATATAAATGGTAATCGCATAACATCACGCCTTGTAATCCCTGAAGGGTCAGGCAGAGGTGTACTTAACAGTACACCGACATTTCACCAGTTTTGTTTTAGTCCCATGGAATAGGGCCAAAATCAAAATCAAAGCATTTATTTCAAGTAGGCCAGTTACAGGCACTTTTGAATTGTCGAAACAAAGGCAACAGTAAAATATAGCTACAGTCCCAGTCACAAGGCACAAAAACTGTGAAAGTACTGTAGTTGCCCATTCCCTAACGTAGATCTCTATGGAGAAGAACGGGCAAGAAACTCCATAGACACTCTTTTAAATCAGAATACTTTAACAAAACCTTGGTTACATCATTCATTTTGAGATGGTACATTATGTGAGAACGATGCAGCAAGATGTGTACGTTAAAAGTGTCCATAATAAAAACAATTCAAAAATATGTTTGTATTATGTTTTAAATTTCGTTTCATTCAGTTCAAGAATACTTTTTGGAATTTTATTATAGCATCTCAAACAGTACCCCATGAAAGATGAGTCTACATTAGCGAGTCTGAAGCCTGGCTGAACTAATGGGGTGACCCTATTGCCATCAGCCGGACACAAATCCAGACTCCGTGGCTGCTACTGAGGAGTTCCTGAAGGAAAGACCTAATAACACTTTTCACCACCCGGAAATCGAAACTAGGACCTCATTCTCAGCAGTCGTGCTTGCGACCACTAGACTACCGACGTAGTCAATGGTAGTGTACTGATCAAACTTACTTGAACCAGTGACACCGGAACATCAAAACTAGAACTTGGAATCAAAACTAGATGTAAGGAACTTTGAAAACTTGCTATGACGAATTACTTCATTGAATATGTTCATCATCGAGATTTTGAGAGACGTATAATGAAGTTATCATACATAGAAGTGAAATACTCTGTCGGAATCTCCAATGAACGTTCTCAATGTATTCGTCATACCAAGTCTTTAAAAATCTGTACATCTTGATTATAAACATTTTTAATAAGTAATTAGTCATTGCAAACTTTCGGAGTTCCGTACATCGCGATGAAGAACATTCTCAATTAAGTCATTCGGCATAGCGTACCTTCTCATTCACGTAAGTCGTACCTGCTTTCAAACTTACTTAAATGATAAAATGTCACATTACCAACCCTTTATTATAATTTACCATCATTTACATGCATGTGAAAATAAATCATTATTATTACAATTAATTGACATTATTAGAATATGATAAAATATGACATTACTAGCCCCTTCATATAATTTACCGTTGACATGCAAGAAAAAATAAATTACAATTGATTTATTATTTATTAATAATACAATTAATTGACATTATTTACTGGAAATTGACTTAATTGTATTGCATGAATTCAGATTTCTTACTAAAAAATCTTTTTTGCAAATAATAAAACCGAGCTTCTGAAGTCGGTGACAAAAAAACTGAATTAAACAAACAACAGTCACTGACTTCAGAAGCTAAAGTTATTTTTCACTTTTCTGTGTTTTTGAAGTCGGTTTTATTTTTTACAAAAAAGATTTTTAATTTTTTCATTTTTAGTGTATTTGTATAGGATATTACAAATATTTGCTATACATTTATTTTACATTGTTAACGATACATTTCATGGTAATAGGCTTATCCCTAATAAAATTGAACCTAATATACCTAACTGTCGCAATCTGGGTGTACTGTACGCATCTGCGTACCTCCTCAGAGCATACAGCCGTTACGTTGTGTAAACAATATACATCCAAGCGATTGCAGCAATCACGACAGATTTGCTATCTACTATTGAAGAGTTCCATTGTATAACTCCGAAGATCATATTCACCAAATTTAAACGTAGCCACCGCGGAATAATATTCTACCAAATTAAAAAAAAACATCGAAATCGGTTCACAATTGAGATTTGAGAGATTTGTCCTCGATTTCTCCAGGATCCCATCATTAGATCCTGACATGAAGACCATGGGACCACATGGAAACTATACTGATTCAAACAATGCCCATAAAATTTTAGGGTGCCCTTAATTTTTCTGGGATTCCATCATCTGATCCTGACTTATATCTTCCATCATCAGCTCAGCAACATGAGATGATGATTACCATGCACAAATTTCTGAATTGTGTTAGAGAGTACTTATATGAAAAAACATTGTATGTGCCTATAAAATTTCAGGGTTGCCCTCGATTTCCCTGCGATTCCATCATCAGATTCTGATTTGTTGACAATAGGACTACCGCAGGAGTATAGGCTTTCGAATAAAACGAGAATTATGAAAATCGGTGTACAATTGGCGGAGAAATCGGTGAACATAGGTACATTAAAAAAAATACATACCGTCGAACATAGAAACTCCTCCTTTTTTTTAAGTCGGTTAAAAATTGTCAAAGGAGTTTTGGTGACACATTAATGAACCGTTAACAATACATGACATGGTAATAGGCTTATCTCCAATAATGGAACTTCTAACATACATTGAAATGGGGGTGTACTGTAGACTGATCACATCACAGAGCATTCAGATGTTATGTTATGATTTTGTGTAAACAATGAATATCCAAGCGATTGCAGCCATCGCGACAGATTTGCTGTCTAATATTGAAGAGTTCCATTGTTTATCTGCGAAGATCAGCGTCAGATCTTTACCAAATAAAAAATGGGACCACCGCGGAGTAATATTCTTCCAAAAAAAAAAAGAATTATCAAAATCGGTTCACAATTGGCGAAGATATCGCTGAAAATACACACAAAAAAAAAAAAAAAACAGTCGACTTGATAACGTCCTCCTTTTGGAAGTCGGTTAAAAACTAATATATAAACACCAATTTAGTAGGACATATAGAGCTCGACTAAAATGTACATAAGACCTTTATTGTAATACCTGTGTTCACAAATAAGGATTGATAGATTGATTGATTGAACTTTATCTACACCGTACATCGGTATTCTAAGCTCCGAAGTTCAGTAATACAGGCTTTTGTGTCAGTTAACCTAAAAAACTTTTTGAGTAATTTTCTCAAATCTCCCGCTAAAATACTTATTTTAAAACGGCTGAGACTGTATGTTGAAGG
Source organism: Noctua janthina (assembly GCA_963576755.1). Classification (NCBI taxonomy): domain Eukaryota; kingdom Metazoa; phylum Arthropoda; class Insecta; order Lepidoptera; family Noctuidae; genus Noctua; species Noctua janthina. The sequence continues at coordinate 15,699,631 of OY755061.1, forward strand.
ACTTATGGTCGTAGAGGTATTAAAACTAAAGTTAAAATACTAAAAACTTGTGAGAAAATTTAAACTTTGACACTCAATATCTCCATAACTAAAAGGTATGGTCTAGTAGGACAAAAAAAATATCGCAATGACGACGGGGAGAACAAGAGCCCTTCGGCTTCGTTAAGGGTACTTTTACACCCATATAACGTTCTCACTTCTGTTACAAACGCCGCGGGAATATACTATGAAAAAACTTAAACCAAATCCTTAAAAAATTAACACAGTTTCTTCAATTCAATTCAAAACTTCCGCAAAAATACACCTCCTTTCTAAAATCGGTCAAATTCACTTACATTAATCTAAACTACGCTACAAACGAACATCTATAGAAGTCCTTGTATCCAGATCGCCTCATAAAACGTTAGTACATCTGTACTTGCAGTAAGGGTAACGTTACTGGGTAGTAGACATCCGACGCTGTGCCGATGAGCCGGGATGGACCGGAGTAAGCCGGAGGAAACCAGTTTGTAAGAATATTTTTTTTCTTTTTTGAGGATTATATAACCTAACCTAACCACAGAGCAACGACATGCCTTGACGGGAGCTTCGGGAGCTGTGGGTGCTTCTTGTGCATTGTCCACACCTTTCATACAAACTAAATGAGCAATCATTTACTCACAGTACGACATACATGATGTGTGCTGACGATTTCGAATTCATTTTTTTCCATTATCTTCATCGTAACCGGATACAGCTTAATATCAGTATATATATTTTTTGGTAGTTTAGAATCGTTACCTCACACAAGGAATATCTCCTGTATCCTGGGTGCGTTTACAAACATTTAAAGTCACATTCACAAACAGCCAGACCCGGAACAACTGCCTGCAGGCCATATAAATATTTGTTCCATGCGGGAATTGAATCCGCGACACGCAACGCAGCAGAGAATCGCTCAGCCACTGCGTTAACCGTGCCGTCCAATATTTATATTTAACCACGAGCCCTCTCGTTTTCCAATTATGCGTGCTGACTGTACCCACAACTGACAAAGGAAACAAGAATCACAGAAAGATTGAGCAAAAGGTCATTCATACCGCAGCTATTAACTTCACACTAGGCGTTCGATCAACCTGTAGCGTTTAAAAGCACTGCTAACACAAGTTACTGCGAATGAAGTTCAACCAAGTTATAAGTCGAACATCCACTACGACGGAGGATGTGCACGGAGATGTCTGCCACATTAGCTGCGTGGTTCATTTGTTTTGGGCGTGGCGTGCCCGTGGGTCGCATATTGTCTCCGTTTCCACTGCAGTACACGCTATACACACAACTATGTACAACTGTAGCGTGCGTGGCCCACTGCGGCATAGTCGTGGGTTAATATTCGTGCGTGTTCTGTATGGTGTCGGACGTAAAGAATAGCACCATCCCATATCTTCCCGTGGGTGTCGTAAGAGGCGACTAAGGGACTTACCAGAGAATGGGCAGCAGCGTTCTCAGTGCTTTTATAACAACCGTACTGCGATCGCCAACCCGCCTGCCAAGCGTGGCGATTATGGCAAAACCCCCCCTTTGGGGGAGGCCTATGTCCAGCAGTGGACGTCTTTCGGCTGAAATGATGATGATGATGAATATTCGTGCATAGCGTGTACCGCATGCACAGCGTGCATGGCGTTGACAACGTTGAGCTATGTGAGCGCCTTATTGGAGCAAGCCACGCATGTACTAATGACATCATTTGAAGCGTGTCCGTGGTTTGCAGAGGACACAATCACATAAATTTTCTTGCAAAGCGAAGCTTAACACAAGTGCGTGGCCTATCAGTGCGCCCTAGTCGGTTTACTGGGAGATGTCACAATGAACGATCATGCTCGTGGAGGAGGAGGTCATGGCTAAATAATAACAGCAGCTCGGGTCGATCGTTAGGTTAAGTCGCACTTGCCTAGGTTGATTCGTGGACCACCCGTTACATACCGAGTTTCCTCCGTGCCTCGGAAAGTACGTTCAGCCGTTGGTCCCGGCTGTCATTTGAAGATCTTTGAAAGTCGTTGCAGGTAGTCAGTGACCTGAAAGTCTGACAACCAGTTTTACCAAGGGGTATCGTATTATCCAGTACTAACTGGGTCCTGGAGGTCAGGCAGGTCATAGGCAATCGCTCCATGTTAAATACAGGTATTCAGCTGCATCCGGTAAGACTGGAAGCCGACCCTGACATAGTTGGGAAAAGGCCTGCAACACGTGCATATAACACGAAGCGAAGCTAAGAACACGTGCATATCTTAGCTGTGAGTCGTTGTGGAGCGATGCCTTTACTTGGCACAGTTCCAATCCCAGTTTCATCTGTAAATTTTTCAACATTGTAAACTAATACCTCGGTTGTCAAATTCAGAATGTTAGAAACATTAGAACCTGATTTTCACAGTTTCGAAACGGTTCTTGTAATAACATCACGCCTGTAATCCCCGAAGGGTTGGGCAGTCGTGAAACATATCCATGTTTGTTCAAGTTCCATAATATGAGGCGAACCTATTGCCAACAACCAGGCACAGACTTCGTGACTGCTACTGAGAAATTCTTGATAGGAAAACAATAATAGTTTGCCCGACCTTGGCATCGAACCCGAGACTTCCAACTGCCAACGGGCTCAGGCCAAATCAATAATGTCCATCATGGAACCCACATTACACCAGCTAGTTGGTTATCTTTTAGTCCCATAGACGTGAGCCTATTGCCATCAAGCGGGCACAACTCTGCTGCTAGTAAAAAATCCTGCTGGAAAAACCCAATAACTCAATTCGGGTGTTAAAAACTAAACTCAAAATATTATTACTGTGAACTATGATATCAATCTTCATCTTAAACAATGAAAAATTCCATTGTGTAAGATGAAGGTTGATGTGCTTCCTTAAGACAAAATTTACTAATATTCTGAAAATATTATTAAAATATTATCTATTTTCTATAGGCAATGCCATTGTCACGTCCTTTCATATAGGAAATCAACGTCTCAGCTAGTGGTAACGTTTAAAGCTGATTATTATGCTATCATTCATTGTCTATGGACTTCCAGACAATGTCTTGAGGAGAATATTTTAAAGAGGTTAGAGGTTACATGTTTTTCTGTGACTAGAAAGGTACGACATTCAAGGTTTAACAAAGCTGGTCAAGGACAATCCATGCAACATCACGCAGGGGTTTCACGGAGGGGCCATCTGTGCCTCGGAAAGGACTTTAAGTCATTGGTCCCGTCTGCTGTTTGTAGACCTTTGACAGTCGTTACTGTTAGGCTGCTTTCACATTAGGACGTTAGACGCGCGACTGTCGCGCTGCTAAAGTCGCCTAAATGTGAAAGCGGTCTTACTGTGAATTCAGAAAATCTGACGACCACCAGTTCTGACCAAGGGGTATTATACGCATTAACTAGGTTGTGGAGGTCAAATAGGCAGTCGCTCCATGTAAAACACTGATATTTAGCTGCATCCCGTTTGACTGAAATCCGACCCCAACCCAACTTAGTTGGGAAAAGGCTAGATAGATCATGAATAGGTAACTAAGACACACAGCTGTTATACTACTACATCTCTGCTATACGATAGTACAGATAAATTATAAGAAACATAAACTACTTCCCCTTCATGGCGCCACATATCGGGTCTAAAACTATCCTATCTTTCAAGCTGGTTCCCAACCATACACATTCACAAAATTTTATTGAAATCGGTTGTTTGGTTTCGGAAATTAGCGTGGATGTACGAACATAGTACGACACTAAGTACCTATCGCAATCATTTAGGTACCTACTGCCAAATTATTATTATCAATAAGCTCAAGAGCGAGCGGCGCTCGCGGCTGCGCCGCGTGTTGAACACGTTTTTGTGCGGACAGTCAGGTAACAGAATCAGCTTATAACTTTGTGATTTTTCATGATACAGTTTTGAATTAAATTTTGTACATAGATTCTTTACATAAAAATACTAGACACACGTGTGTTTCGCATATACTAAAACTAATGTTGTACATATATTAAGATACGACATCGGCAGCATAGAAGTAAATGTCATGAGTGAAGTTTTGAGTATGAATGTGGATGGCTATAAGAGTAATAGAATAGAATAACACATTTATTTTAAACGGAGTCCATTTATGTTAGTAACACAAAAAAAAAACCTTATAAAGCTATTGTTAGTACATACAAAAACAAACCCACTGAAAAAGCGGTACCGCACGGGAGTGCCAACTTATGCCAAGCCCTGGACGCGACCACCCGCAGTGTGTAGTCGCATCCAGTGCCGCCACTTCGGCGAGTCCCAGCGGCCCACGAACACGATCAGAAGGCTATTCGAGCTGGCACGCATGCTCCCATAAAAGACGCACAACGCTTCCGCATGATGGCAAGAAAACCATCCACGTTTCTCGCCGCAAACATTGCTGAAGCGCTGCAGTGGCGCGGCTGCCCGAACAGCACCCTGAACGCCTTATTATATTGTACTCGCAGAGCACTGCTGTACGCTGCGTTTACCTAGTCCACAGTCCTGCAGGTGTAAAAAGATTGCCAGAAGGCCTTAAATAATGTCACTTTGACTTGCCGTATTCCTCGATATGGCTTGCATTGTGAAGAGGTTCTTGTGTCGGGGGCCCTAACCATCGTTAGCTTGGACCCCGACACTGGCGGACCACTATTTTTATATTTTAAAATGTTTTTATGAGGTTTTTTTTTAAGAAATGTTTAAACATATGTCAATTGTGTTTGTAAAATAAATAAAGGAGATAATATTTACTACAGGCATGGACAAATTATAAGAAGAAATATCATTGAAAAAATGTGATCTCATTCCTTTACCATTTTTGACAAGTTAAATTAGAACTAGACGAGAGAACAATGACCAATTGCCTCTCGCAAGAAGGTAACAACTTTGTTGGCGTCATTCCGTGTCATCATCTGCCTAGCCTTTAGCCAACTATATTAGGGTCGGCTTCCAGTCTAACCGGATGCAGCTAAACACCAATATACCACGTAATGACACCGTGTATAAGTTTATTTAAATATGAATGTTTTACTTTTTTGTTTAATCTATACTACCTATTGAAATAGTCTATTGTATTATCAACACCACTCGGTCCACTCTCTCTTCCGTCACTCTTTGAGTTCGATTTGACGGCAAACGGATCCAACCGGAGTGACATTAGATCGACAGGTGCTGCTGCAGGACTAGTGGCTTACCGTATTTTCCGCGGCGCGGGAGTTACTGTACCGTCAACTTCCAAAGTTCAGACATCTACTGAAAAAAAACCAATGAATTAAACCTCGGAACGACGCTCAGCAGTCTTGTTTGCGACCACGTGTGACGGGGCACGCATGACCGGATCCGACATATATATATAGAGTCTAACTATTCATACACGAAATATTTTCAGGGAATCATCTAACAGCTATATCAAATTTAAGCCATTTCAAGGGATTTTTTTATAAAAAATAAATAATTTTAAAATTACTTGACCCACAAAATAAATACTAACTCATTATTTTTAATAATCCATTACGCTAGTTTACTACGTCGTATTGGCCTACTGTCATTTTTAGAATATAGGAGTAAAGGTTTTATGCAAAAAGTCTCAAAAAATTTTAGAATTATAATAATTTTGTAAAAAAAAAACACTCAGATATTTTTTTTTCGTTGCTATGGCGACTTTACGACTTATAGAAGTTACTCTTAAAATATTTCGTGTATGAAAAGATAGACCTTAAATGTATGTCGGATCCGGTCATTAGTACGGACTTGGAATGAATCGTAAAAATAATTTCAAGTAATTTGTTAGTTTAATAGAAACAGTATATCGCACCCAGTGTATTTCTATTGCACGAAATCAATCTTCCGCCCACATGATGTACGAGCCTAACGGAACAAATCCTGAAAATCCGACATGTACAGGCAAGCAGTTACAGGCAGGCAGAACCTCGCGACTAAATACAACCGCTCGGGTCGATCTTCAGGTTGAGCCGCGCTGGCCTAGGGTGGTCCGTGGATGGGTGCCACACATTGCATACCGAGTTGCAGCTGGATACCAGTATTTTACATGGAGCGACTGCCTACCTGACCTCCATAACCCAGTTAATGGGATATACGATTCGAACGCATACTACAAGTCTTAAAACACACACACACACACACACACACACCCACAAGGCACGGTCGCAAGCATGTTAATCTTCATATAATTAATCCTTTGTATCCGATCTTGTTAGCTATCACCGATTATTTCGTCATGTTTCATTCAAGTGCTACAAATAAAAAAAGATATGAAATGATTCCTCAATCTAATAATAAAATATCTATAAAAATAACGTATAACTTGATTTCTAATCTATGGATTTCATTTATATTTTGTTGAGTCATTTATTTATTAATTATTTAAATGTTTTACAGATGACTATTTAATAGTCAGAATCTTTAAGAAACACGTGTAAAATACTGGGATTCAGCTTCATCTGGTTAGACTGGAAGCTGACCAGATGATAAACCGCGACGTGTGCCAAGTTGGATCGAGGTATTGGTACAGAAAGCCGATGTTACCTAGAGAAAGTTCCTCAGCCTATTTTTATTAGCCTACCCTATGCTGTATTTCGCGGCAAATATACGTAGTTTATAGATTTGTTAAATAGTTAATATAGAAAGACTGTACTTACCTATACACACACTGGATGTCTTCGCCTTAACAACAGGCTTTACTAAAATTCTGTCTGCGGTCTAAAAATACCCTGTAAGTACCTAACAGAATATCATTTTGTTATACAAGGTGGTATACGAACTCATCATGAAGCCATCAACCAAGCATTTTGTACACCAAACTAAGTAACCCTATGCAAAAATTATTGCTGGGAAACGACTCTTTTTTGGGTTGAATAATCACGTTTTATTAAAAAAAAAAACCTGATTATTCACCCTGGAAGGAGTTTTTGGCTAAATAATAACAGCCGCTGGGATCGATCTTTAGGTTAAGCCGTGCTTGCCTAGGTTGGTCTGTGGATGGGTGACTACCCATTACATACCGAGTTTCCTCCGTGCCTCGGAAACCACGTAAAGCCGTTGGTCCCGGCTGTCAATTGTAGATCTTTGACAGTCGTTACAGGTAGTCAGTGCCCCAAAAAGTCTGACAACCAGTCTTAAGACGAGGTTATCCAGATAAACGTCGTTTTGTACTGTGCTTTATTCCTATATAGCACGGATTTAAATTCTGAAAAAAATATATTACATATTTCACACTTCGATCTAGATATTTCGGCACAGCGATACACGATTACTTGCACTTTGTTGCATCCAATTAAATCGCAAAGACAAGTCTAAATGATGGTTTTTAATATTACTTCATTTGAGTTATATTAGGTATTTAACAATAAAACTTATACCATTATAAAGGTCGTAAAAAATGTGACAGTACACGGCGATCATAATTTGAAATATTAAAAAAAACCTATACCACCATTTCCAAAATTTGCTGTTTTCATCATTTCATACTCGCATCGCGTGCTTCAGTCCCGAGTGGAACGCGTTGGAGGTCGGACGTGTGCCAATTTTTCGAACCCGCCACCCCACCCCCGCTAAGTTCTGTTACGAACTGAGCCAAAAATAGTTTGTAAAAAATAATACTTAGTAACACCGAGCCTAGGTTTATTTGAAATGTCCTTTGTTCACAAAAGTACAGTAGGTACCTAATAGGGAACGTAGTCAGAAGGTATAAGATAAGAGTTACGCATTAGAAAGAGAGGCAGCTTCTAGGAGAATATAACTGTAGATAATTAGCGCTGCGCGGCCTGAATTGAACTTTATTGTGTCGTAGCAAAAGTCGCTATTTATGATTTCGCAATATTATTTATAAATTTCGGTAACTTTGGAATGGGCAACTACAGTACTTTCACAGTTATTATGCCTTTTGAATGGGACTGTAGCTTCATTTTACTATCTTTTTTTCGACAATTCAAAACTGCCTGTAACTGGCCTACTAAAATCAAAACATTTATTCCAATAATTTTTTTTTGTAAGGAGTTCTAAAAAAGTTTTGTAGTGAGCCCGGTAAGCCGAAGATTATCGAGTTCGACATGGGCAGAAAAATAAAGTATGTAGGGGAGAACGAGATAGAATGAGTAATGGTCGATATTGTATTTTGTACGCACGACGACCGATCAAGCTGTACAAAACCAGTTTATGCCGATCTCTCATTGTATAGGAAATCTATACAAAGCGAGGCCAATTTATACTGGAAATGACAGCTTCATGTGCCGCCGTGTGTACCTACTAGTTTTTTTATTTTGTTGACTTATTTACATATTAAAGATAAAATCACTTTAATTTTTTTTATTTTACTTACTCTGCATTTTATGCTTCACTTTTTTTCGGTTTTTTCGTCATGGGTGTCATTTTCAAGGTTTTCGGGGTCGCTGATAACGAAAATTAGGTCAAAATGAATATCCAAGATGGCGCCGACAAAAATTTTTGGTTTTGTCGTCATGGGTGTCATTTTCATGGTTTTCGGGGCCGCTGCTAACGAAAATGAGGACAAAATGAAAATCCAAAATGGCGCCGACGAAAATTTTAGCTTTGTCGTCATGGGTGTCATTTTCGTGGTTTTCGGAGTCGCTGATAACGAAAATGAGTACAAAATGAAAATCCATGATGCTGCCGACGAAAATTTTCGGTTTTGTCGTCATGGGTGTCATTTTCATGGTTTTCGGGGTCGCTGATAACGAAAATGAGGTCAAAATTAAAATTCAAGATGGTGCCTATGAAAATTTTCGGTTTTGTCATCATGGGTGTCGTTTTCATGGTTTTCGGGTTCGGGCGCCAATGAAAATTTTCGGTTTTGTCATCATGGGTGTCGTTTTCATGGTTTTCGGGGCCGCTGATAACGAAAATGAGGACAAAATGAAAATCCAAGATGGCGCCGACAAAAATTTTTGGTTTTGTCGTCATGGGTGTCATTTTCATGGTTTTCGGGGTCGCTGATAACGAAAATGAGGTCAAAATTAAAATTCAAGATGGCGCCAATGAAAATTTTCGGTTTAGTCGTCATGGGTGTCATTTTCTCCTTCTCCATAGAGATCTACGTTAGGGAATGGGCAACTACAGTACTTTTACAGTTTTTGAGCCTTGTGACTGGGACTGTAGCTATTTTTTACTGTTGTCTTTGTTTCGACAATTCAAAAGTGCCTGTAACTGGCCTACTTGAAATAAATGCTTTGATTTTGATTTTTCATGGTTTTTGGGGTCGCTGATAACGAAAATGAGGTCAAAATTAAAATTCAAGATGGCGCCAATGAAAATTTTCGGTTTTGTCGTCATGGGTGTCATTTTCATGGTTTTCGGGGCCGCTGGTAACGAAAATGAGGACAAAATGAAAATCCAAGATGGCGCCGACAAAAATTTTTGGTTTTGTCGTCATGGGTGTCATTTTCATGGTTTTCGGGATCGCTGATAAAGAAAATGACAATGACAATGAAACCATGAAAAAACCATGAAAATGACATCCATGACGAAAAAACCCGAAAATTTTCGTCGGCGCCATCTTAGATTTTCATTTTGTCCTCATTTTCGTTATCAGCGACCCTAAAAACAACGAAACCGACACCCATGACGAAAAAAACAGAAAATTTTCGTCGGCGCCACCTTGGATTTTCATTTTGTCCTCATTTTCGTTATCAGCGGCCCCGAAAACCATGAAAATGACACCCATGACGACTAAACCGAAAATTTTCATTGGCGCCATCTTGAATTTTAATTTTGACCTCATTTTCGTTATCAGCGACCCCGAAAACCATGAAAATGACACCCATGACGACAAAACCGAAAATTTTCGCCGGCGCCATTTTGGATTTTCATTTTGTCCTCATTTTCGTTATCAGCGGCCCCGAAAACCATGAAAATGACACCCATGACGACAAAACCGAAAATTTTCATTGGCGCTATCTTGAATTTTAATTTTGACCTCATTTTCGTTATCAGCGACCCCGAAAACCATGAAAATGATACCCATGACGTAAAAACAAAAAAATAATTTTTGGTGTTATCGAATTTTCATTTTGACCTCATTTTCGTTATCAGCGACCCCGAAAACCATGAAAATGACACCCATGACGAAAAAACAGAAAATTTTCGTCGGCAGCATCATGGATTTTCATTTTGTACTCATTTTCGTTATCAGCGACTCCGAAAACCACGAAAATGACACCCATGACGACAAAGCTAAAATTTTCTTTGGCGCCATCTTGAATTTTAATTTTGACCAAATTTTCGTTATCAGCGACCACAAATACCATGAAAATGACACCCATGACGACAAAACCAAAAATTTTTGTCGGCGCCACCTTGGATTTTCATTTTGTCCTCATTTTCGTTATCAGCAGCCCCGAAAACCATGAAAATGACACCCATGACGATAAAACCGAAAATTTTCATTGGCGCCATCTTGAATTTTAATTTTGACCTCATTTTCGTTATCAGCGAACCCGAAAACCATGAAAATGACACCCACGACGACAAAACCAAAAATTTTTGTCGGCGCCATCTTGGATTTTCATTTTGTCCTCATTTTCGTTATCAGCGGCCCCGAAAACCATGAAAACGACACCCATGATGACAAAACCGAAAATTTTCATTGGCGCCATCTTGAATTTTAATTTTGACCTCATTTTCGTTATCAGCGACCCCGAAAACCATGAAAATGACACCCATGACGACAAAACCGAAAATTTTCGCCGGCGCCATTTTGGATTTTCATTTTGTCCTCATTTTCGTTATCAGCGGCCCCGAAAACCATGAAAATGACACCCATGACGACAAAACCGAAAATTTTCATTGGCGCCATCTTGAATTTTAATTTTGACCTCATTTTCGTTATCAGCGACCCCGAAAACCATGAAAATGATACCCATGACGTAAAAACAAAAAAATAATTTTTGGTGTTATCGAATTTTCATTTTGACCTCATTTTCGTTATCAGCGACCCCGAAAACCATGAAAATGACACCCATGACGAAAAAACAGAAAATTTTTGTCGGCAGCATCATGGATTTTCATTTTGTACTCATTTTCGTTATCAGCGACTCCGAAAACCACGAAAATGACACCCATGACGACAAAGCTAAAATTTTCATTGGCGCCATCTTGAATTTTAATTTTGACCAAATTTTCGTTATCAGCGACCACGAATACCATGAAAATGACACCCATGACGAAAATACCGAAAATTTTCGTCGGCGCCAGCTTGGATTTTCATTTTGACCTCAGTTTCGTTATCAGCGACCCCAAAAACCACGAAAATGACACTCATGAAGAAAAAATCGAAAATTTTCGTCGCCGCCATCTTGGATTTTAATTTTGGCCTAATTTTAATTATCAGCGACCCCAAAAACCACGAAAACGAAACCCATGACAACAAAACCGAAAAAAAAGTAAAGCATAAATTTTTTTAAAACCGAATGGCGCGTGGCGTGTTGTTTTAAATCATACCCGTATTCATGATCTTAGTGTCAGTCAGATTTTAAATTCACCTTATTCAAGAAAATAAATAAGTATACCTTCTTATTTTTAATTATATCTACTTATTTTAATTGTTAGTAATTAGGTTCACGTTCATAGAATACGTAGGTTCCTAATCTATCTATAACCAATACTTTCTATAAAAATAAAACAAAGTGAACTTATACATATCAATTCAAGTTGTTTTACTGCATCGCTCTACCCTGTAACGCAACTTAGTACCTATCCGAGTTCGTGAACTCATGACCAGTGAGCTAAGCGCCCGCGTTTTCGCGCCGCGTAATTTGTTACGTATCGCCTCTCCGTGCGGGGGCTGGGGTAAGCGATTGATGCATACGGCGCTCGGGGTAACCTCGCCTTAACAAGGGGTATCGTATTATATAGTACTAACTGGGTTGTGGAGGTCAGATAGGCAGTCGCTCCATGTAAAATACGGGTATTCAGCTGCATCCGGTTAGACTGGAAGCCGCCCCTAACATAGTTGGGAAAAGGCTAGAGATGATGATGATGAAGCACGTTTTATTAAAAAAAAACTTGGAAAAGTGGGAACTTTGACCAATATTTTCGTAACTAGAAGGTTCCCAAGTATGGTTTAGAACAAAACAATTATCACAATGATAAGGAGAATACGTGCCTTTCGACTTTGTTGAGGGTATTTTTACACCCTGTATATGATTCTCGTTTCAGAAATAGTTGATAGTTTCGACAATGATAGCGGTAAAGTTTGTGTTTAATTTCAAGCTTTTGAAACAAATATCTATTTCTATATCTATGAAGGCATCTGTGAATTTGTGATTTATACCTGACTTCAGAGACAGGTTCGCGTGGATAACTTTATGAGATGATAAACTAGTATAACTACTATTCGTTTGATGAAGTCCTGGTAATATTTAGTCACAAAATTCCACGAACATGCTCGCACGTAGGTTTGCGCGCTGTTCGAGGGAGAAATGTATTTTATTTATTGTATTATTTTATTAATCTTCTACACTGTATTTCTAAAATGATTTGCCTTGATCTCTTTCGCTAGTGGACGCAAGCGGCCAGCATGAGATCGTAAGGTTAAATTCATTCACACACAAATAGATAACGCACAGCCCACACCACGCGTGAACTTTTGCTCAAGAGTTACAGAATAAGCGCATTATCTCTTAGGTGGCGATCGTCACACTGAACAACTTTCACTGAAGAACGTGGTTCCCAAAAAAAAATTGGTCTTTCTATACTTGATTATTGATTATTGTGTATTAATGAATTAGTGACATTATTATTTTTATTTTTGTATTTTTTGTTTTTTTTTTACTTTATTTTATTTTTCATTTTGTTTGACATTTTATATAATTTTGACATGATTTATAATTAATGTAGAATTCAGGATTATTGTTTGAATTTCGAAAATGTATTAGAAAAAAAAAAAAACCTTTGATATTTTGTATGCCTTTTGGCGGGGCACAGCGCGGTCCTAATTTATTTAGGGTAGTATTTAAACGAGCGAACATAAATTCAAATTAAAGGTGTCAAAAATATTGAAAATGGGCTACTGAAATACTAAGTGAGCGACAAACAGTGGGCTAATACTAATGTTTAAAACAGCGACTTGAAAATAGAAATTTGAGTTACTAGTTGTGCAGTACGATTATGTGATAATTCAAGGACTCCTGTAAAAAACCTAAAACAAGGTTATTAATCACTAGATTGTAGATAAGGCGTAGTCGACGAACCCCCGCTGAGCGGGGCTCCTATTTCTGTTTACAGAGTTTAAAGTAACCTAACACGAAGGGGATGGCGGGGTCTTAGTTCGCTCACTTCGCTCGCTCACTAGACCCCGCCATCCCCTTCGAACCTAACCTGTCCGAGTCGGGGTGCCACAAGTCTCTCTCAGCATTCGCTCGCTCTTGCTTCCTTAATTCTCCTTGCCGCAATGACCAGATAAATAGTTACTTACTTTGGTACAATAGTCGCCCATTTATTATATTGGTCGCCAATTAAATTTTTATTCGCCCGATTAATAATTTCCCATAAATAGTTACTTACTTTGGTACAATAGTCGCCCATTTAGTATATTGGTCGCCAATTAAATTTTTATTCGCCCGATTAATAATTTCCCATTTATTTATAACATCTTCTGTATACACCCTGTGTTCACGAAATAAATGAATTTGAATTTGAATACTACTAATCGTATCAGCTGACACAATAAGTATAAAGAGTCCAATTGTCCAGTTTGATGGCCAGAAGCACCAGCTAAAAGTGAGGAGCTCTTGGCCAAATAAAAACAGCCGCTCGGTTCGATATGCAGGTAAAACCGCGCTTGCCTGGGTTGGTCCGTGAATGGATGACTAACCATTACATACCGAGTTTCCTCCGTGAAAGCACGTTAAGCCGTTGATCCCCGCTGTCATTTGTAGATCTTTGACAGTCGTCTGACAGGTAGTCAGTGGCCTGAATTTTTTGACTACCAGTCTTACTAAGGGGTTTCTTATTACCTAGTACTAAAGGGATTGTGGAGGTCACATAGGTAGTAGCTTCGTGAAAAATAGTAGTATTCAGCTGCATCTAGCTCGTCATAAAGACATAAAATATAATATAGGGACTATCAGGACAATTGTCATACAAAAACTCTTGTGTCCCATAATAAAACGAAGAATAGCGAAATATTCTTGGTTCCGTCTTATAAAGTCCCGACCACAACAAGACAAACTGAATGGCCGCTATGATACCCCAGTTTAATATTACAAACGAGTGAGCAAGAATATTTTAGTGCAACGCTCTAAGATGCTGTACACCTATTCTTGTTCTGACAATCGTGTATGTTTCTGTATATTATAGTCTTGTATGAAGGTGGTTACTTGTGGGTAGAATTAAATAATGCTTTGCTCATAATAGCATAACCCAACATCACGCCTGTAATCCCCGAAGGGTAGGCGGAGGTGACTGCCTCGTTAGTCTATTTGTTGCAAGCACGACTGTTGAGCATAAGATTCTGGGTTCGATTCCCGGGTCGGGCAAAGTGTAATTGGGTTTTTCCATCAGGATTTTCTCAGTAGTTAGAGTCTGGATTAGTGCCCGGTTGATAGCAAAAGGCTCGCCCCCTGTTGCATGGAACTTGAACATAACTGGCGAAATATACTTGTTAGAGACACCTCTGCCTAACCCTTCGGAGATTACAAGGCGCGATGTTATGTTAGACAGAGGTGTGTTCCTGATAAAAAAAAACCCGATGATAATAGCTGATACAAGAATCGAAGATCACAGGCCTAGCAGTTGAAAGCTGCTCCTGGTTTTCGATCCCGTAAAAAGAAAAAGCTAGTTTTTTTTATTTATCGGTGTTTTGGAGTCGGAGTATTACGTGTAATTGTGCGTGCAATAATACAGTCAGTATTACGCGTAAGTTATATTGTAACACGCCGCGTGGTTAGTTCATGTGTTTTGCGTGGGAACCACTGGTTGATACATTAGCCATCGTGTTAGCTTATACTGATAAAACAGGCTCAATAAACAATAAAATATGACAAGCCAGGTATTAGCGTAATATCTTTACAAGCTCTGATAGCGATCCGTAGGAAATTAATTTAATTTTCGATGATATTGAGCGACCACTCCCCCCCAATAATATGGGGGTTGGGCTATGGCTGCCGCGGTTTATCCCTGTACATAACATCACGCTTGTAAATGTGAAAGGGTTAGGCAGACGTGGACTTTAAGTGCACCTACATTTCGCCAGTCATGTTTCAGTTCTATGTAATAGGGGGCGTGCCTATTGCCATTAAACGGCCATAATCCCATACTCCGGGTTATTACTAAGAAAATCTTGATAGAAAAACCCAATAACACTGCCCAACCTGGTAATCGAACTCAGGACTTCAGTAGTGGCACTTGCAACCACTAGACCATGAATGCCTTTATAAATAGCCATTTTGTTAAGAGTTGAATCGAGAAGAGTCTCCTCCATGTTTTGAAGAACATGACAAGACAAGGTTAAAGTAACCGGTACTATGAGCAAAATGTTCACTGCTACGATACAGTGCTCTTCTTTGTGATGGGAAATGGGCCGTCATCCACTACGCAGCCCCAGTGTGGTTTTGTGGATACCACATGTTTTAGAATTTTTGGTTCTAGAACTTTCGGAACCTCACTAAGTTTTCCATCACCGCTTTGAGAGCAGTGCTGATAAAATAATTTACACAAAGCAAACTGTTTGCTTTGGTTCGAACGTACGATCAACAAAAACTCGTTAATCGTGGCCGTTTTCACTCGGCCAGCAGCCCATCACTGTTCCACAACCAGCTGTCTCCAAAAATCAGACTGTACCGGATTCTGAAAACCCCCAAACTGGATATTTTTAATACGAGGATTTCCAGACATTAGTTCTGGACATGTTACACTCTGTTTAAGAAAACAAGTGGTATTAAATAAGGGTAAAGGATGATTTCCACCAAACGGCTCGCATCGCATCGGATCGGAACGGATTTTACAATCTTTAAACGATATTAAATAGTGGACACTGTATTTAAAGTCTATATTACCAAGCTGCGCATAGCAGCTTGACCGCGGGCGTCTTCCGCGACACGATCGTAGCCGAACGTATGCTGCGTCGCGTGATTAGCTGCATTTGCCTGTCGTCGTATCCGATCGGATCCTTTCGGCTGTCAATACGGTAGGAATGAAACTATTTGACTAGGCGCAGAAACGGATACGTTCGCCGTTTCGACATCCTGCCGGTGTGATAGGCTGTCGCCGCATCCGTTCGTATTCTTTCCGGTCCGTTGTGATGCCAGCCGTTTGGTAGAAATCAACCTAAACACGACGTAAATGTAATCAGTAGGTGCATTGCTGATTTAAATACAGATCTACATATTAGTAAAATTGACCAGACATATTTATGTTGTCATGTATCTATAGTTAGACCGTGAGTTAAGGTCTCGCGTTCATACAAACATCCCATAGAAAAAAAAACAAAAATTGATAAATACTGAGAGCAGAATTTACTAATTTTTACACACATAAATTCCCGCAAACACACATTTAACTACATAAAGAAAGGAGGAACCCGATAAAAGAACATACATTTGAAGAATCTTATATTAATAAATTCTGTCTTTTTCAAAAGTGCTGCATCAATCAACTCGACATATCCCACTGCTGGACATAGGCTGCGCCTAAATACCCCTTCCTCCAAATTCCGCATCCAGTCTGTTTGCCCCAGCCAGCTTTGTAATATTCTCGGTCCATCTAGCAGGTGGGCGTCGTTCAACGCTGCGATGCGTGGTTGCCACTTAAGGTGTTAGCACCTTGACGGTGGACGCCATCATGCGCGTGAGAGCCCTCACGACGGGGGACGCGGTGTCCCGGGGCGGGGTTGTCTTGGCGGTGTCTCTTGACATCGCCAACGCCTTCAACTCCATGCCCTGGACCTGCATTGCGGAGGCACTCCGGTATCACGGGGTGCCGACCTACCTTCGTCGCGTGGTCGGGGACTACCTGACGGATAGAGCCGTCATCTACCCCAGTCGGAGCGGAGAATGGAACCGGCGAGAGATGTCGTGCGGTGTTCCACAGGGTTCGGTTCTGGGGCCGGCCTTGTGGAACATCGGTTACGACTGGGTGCTGCGCGCCGACCTCCCTACCGGCGTCAGTGTAGTTTGCTACGCTGACGACACGCTGGTACTGGCGCAAGGGAGGTCGCACGAGGCGGCGGCCGAAAACATGACACGTGGGGTTGCGATAGTTGTGGAGAGGATCCGGCAATTGGGACTCGAGGTGGCATTGCACAAGTCCGAGGCCATGTGTTTTCATGGGCCTCGAAATGCGCCACCGTCGGGATCCCTACTGATGGCAGGAGGGGTTCCTGCACCGAATCGGGCGGGAGGAAACGCCCGGGTGTTTCCACTGCGAGGATCGTCCGGAGGACACGGTGGAACACACCGTGGAGGTCTGCCCCGCTTGGGCGGAGCACCGCCGTGTCCTCATAGCGGCGATTGGCGGCGGCAATCTCTCGCGTCCGGCCTTGGTTCAAGCCATGGTCCGGAGCGAGAGAGAATGGGAAGCCGTCACCTCCTTCTGCGAAGCAGTCATGCTAGTGAAGGAGGTGGCAGGACGTGAGAGGGAAAGAACCTCACGTCCCAGCCGCCGCGGGAGACGCCCTGGGCGTCGGGGGTCACGTGGTGGCTTCCGACCACCGTAGGCGCTGGCCTGTGGACGGCGAGTTATGGGCTAGCTCGCCGTCCGGCCGTCTTATGACGACAGGCTGTGTCGACGGCGCGTTCGTGTTCCACGCGCGCCTCAAAGAGATGTCAGCAATCAAGTAGGGGTCCGCATGGGCCGATGCCTGCCAGGGCTGCGGGACTGTTCGAAAGAGATACCGTGGCCCTGGAACACAAAGGGCAGAGAAGGAACATGGATGGGTTTTAGTCAGTACAAGTCTGACACTCCCCTCCGCTCCGCCCAGAGTGGGGGGGGTCATTTGATGATTTCCCATCCGGAAAAAAAAAAAAAAAAAAAAAAAAAGGTGTTAGCACCAGGGTAGCCCGCGGAATTCAAATTTTCTTACTTTTTTTTTAATAATCCCATTGAATGATTCTTTTATGAAGTAGGCATTTTCATGAAATGAACTTAGAGGGTTGGTATCACCTGCCAACCTTTTCCAAACTATGTTGGGGTCAGCTTCCAGTCTAACCAGATGCAGCTGAATACCAGTATTTTACATGGAGTGACGGCCTATCTGACCTTGTGGAGGTCACCCAGTTAGTACTGGGTAATACGATACCCTTTGGTAAGACTGGTTGTCAGACTTTCAGGCCACTGACTAACTGTAACGACTGTCATTTGTAGATCGTGCTTTCCGAGGCACGGAGGAAACTCGGTCTGTAATGAGTAGTTACCCATCCACGGACCAACCCGAGCGGCTGTTATTTTTTAACCACGAGCTCAGCTGAACTTGAAGTTAGAGGGATGTATTGATGATTTTAATGCTTATAACTAAGTAAAGCCATGTTTGTTACGGTCGCGAATCATATTTTAATCAACATACAACCTAACACTGACCTGTAATCCACTGGGCCCACACTAATAGAAGAGGAAACCTGCCCAGCAGTGGGAACTGACCGGCTGAATATGCTAATAATATGTGTTCTACCTTTCCTCTAGTCTTGCATATGAAGTGGTGGTCAGATAGGCCGTCGCTCCATGTAAAGTACTAGTATTCAGCTGCATTCTGTTAGACTGAATCCGATCCTAACCTTTAGGGAAAAGGTAGATGATGTGGTCCTTTGCTCACGGAACCACAACCAACTGTAAGAATAAGAATTATTATATTAACTTATAACAATATGGTGGCGTCATGATGACTAGAAAGTATTAGAATCATTATATTTGTCACACCCACGCCACGCCATGCGATTTTTTTTTATCGTTTTCCGTGGGAGTTGGCTGTAGATAATTTATAATCAATCATACACACAGATTAATTTTGTATTAATAAAAAATAGTATTTGTTTTCTCCGGTAGTTCTTGATTTATTGTTTATTTTCAGATTCTTTTTTAAAACACCTTTAATTTTTTATCAGATTTTGAATCTATGTAAAAAACTGGCTTGATTGCCTCGTTGGTGTAGTGGTCCCAAGTGCAACTGCTGAGCTTGGGGTTCTGGGTTCGATACCCAGGTCGAGCAAAGTGTTATTGTGTGTTTTGATCAGAAATTTCTCAGTAGCAGCCACGAATTATGGATTTGTGTCCGGTTGATGTCAATAGACTCGCCACTATTACATGGGACTTAAACATAACTGGCGAAAAGTAAGTGCTATTAGGTAAACGTCTGCCTAACCCTTGGGATTACAGGCATGATGTTATGTTATTGTATTATGTTATGTAAAAACAAACAATTTCTACATGTATGAAGGATCATCAGTTGAGAACGGCTCGACCGAATTGACCGACTTTTGTTTTTGTACGTGTAAAGGCGCAAATCCATCGCGGCGCACGGATACGCAGGTGTGTTAAGCTTCGCTTTGCAAGGAAATCTATGTGATTGTGTACACTGCAAAGCACGGACACGCTATATGCATCAAATCATCATAAGTACATGCGTGGCTTGCTCGATTAAGGCGCTCACATAGCTCACCGCTGTGCCTACGGTACAATGCCGCGTGTGCCACGCACTCTACAGTTGTACATAATTGTAGGTGTGTAGTGTGTGTGTACTGCAGTGAAAACGTAGACCCAAGTTATCAAACAAATGAATCCACGCAACTAAAATGAACCGCGTGCCCGTGCGCAGCGTGCACAGCGGTGGGTTTGCGCCTTAATTATCAGGATAAGTGTCAAGTTTGATCCGATTTTGTTTAGCCGTTACAGAGTATTTGAGTGACAAACATACAAAAACCCAAACCTTGACATTGATAGCACTAGATAATGGTATTTCAAGATCAAATCGAGATAAGATGATAAGGGAACCTCGCCGTGTGATTCACGTGAATATACAGCAAATATATTTATCTACAGCCTGTCATTGATACACAATAAAAAACAAATCATATATATTCGGAGACGAGACTTTCCGTCGCTATATTAGCGGCTTACTTCTTATTATATTGTATTGCATAGTTTATTTATTAGTAACCTAATTAAAAATGTATAAGTTATATATTTGTTTGCTGCTAATATCTCTTAGTGCGTTGTGCTACAGTGATGAGTCTGTTTTGGAAGATTCTGAACTAGAGTTGACGTTTTTGGTAAGAATTTATAAACTTTTTTTTTCAAATTGGATATACAGAGTGTAAACGGGAACACTTGGGGGAGGCCTATGTCCAGCAGTGGACGTCTTTCGGCTGAAATGATGATGATGGTGTAAACGGACCCCTCACGAAACCGTCAACCAAGCATTACCTATCATCGAACTAAGTAACTTTGTGTAAAAATTATTGCTGGGAAACAAAGACATTAAAGATTTACGAGCCATAGAAGGGACAAGACAAAGAAAGTCATAATCCACTACTTGTTACTACTCAGTAACTAGTCGCTCTGTCTAGTGTCAGACGCCCGCTTGTCAGGAAGCATTCGTGTGTCAAAATCGAAAATGTTCGGGATCAAAGTTTTTGTATGAAAATATTCCCTATGTCTGCTCTATAAATATTTTAAATTGATATGCTGGGAAATGACTTTTTTTTTGGGGTGAAAAATCACGTTTTACGGCAAAACATTGTGTGATGGATGCATTGGTAGTGGAGGTGTTTAAAGTAAAAATCTAACGTTAAAAACATGTATTTAGAACAAACTTGTGAATAAGTTGGAACTTTGACCCCAATTTCTCCGTAACTAGAAAGTTCCCAGGTATTATCTAGAACAAAAAAATGATCGTAATGACGAGGATGACATGTGCCTATCGGCTTCGTTGAGGGTCTTGTTACACCCTTTTTGTACTTACACTATTTATATACATGTTCTTCTTTTTCATGGTCTACATCGAGACTCTTTCATACATTGGGCTCGGTGTTGTCAATTGTAGATCTTTGACAGTCGTTACGAGTAATCATTTGCACACTTCAGTTTTAGCTAGAGATTTTTTATGACCCAGTTACAGGGTTGTGGAGGCCAGATAGGCAGTTCCATATAAAATGCTGGTAAACTTATACTGTCACTTATGGGATATCTTCCGTGATTGTTCATTATTTTGAGCTCCCGATATTTCGGCGCTGTTGCAAGTGCCATGAACGCGGGTTGACTGGAGAATGCGGGTGGATGAAAAATAAATTCTACCCAGTGCAGACAAATCTATCTACCCTCTTTCTTTGTCTTTTGCTACGCGCACTACTGACAAAGATTAAGAAAGAGGGTAAATAGATTTGAGAGCGAGGAGGTCAAAATAATGAACAATCACGGAAGATATCCCGTAAGTGACAGTATAAGTTTAGTTGTAAACCGTGACAGCTTAAACCAGTGTTTAAAATGTTGGTATTCAGCTACATTCTGTTAGATTGAAAGCACCAATGTAGTGGGGAAACGCTAGAGAGTGCTGTGCTGCTAAACTGTCTCAGTATCCACTTCTCTAACCCTCGCATAACTTTTTGAAACCTATGTCAATTTCCCGTCTTATAATCGTTACTGCTGTCGAAGAATGTTAGTTGTGCTTTGTAGGTATACGAAATAGACGAACTATTTGATTTGACAGTCAATTTTCTTCTGCTTTCCAAATAATGTCCCTGACTGTTTTACCGAATCTATCAAAAAACGATAAAACTATCAAACTACAAATGCAGAATAGGGACTGGAACACTAAGACAAAGCACGTGGTAAATAAAACTAGAACTAGAACTTTCTGAAAGTCGAAAACAAAAGTCACTTAAACTGTAAGGCGCGTCGCTCACCCGAACTAAAGTCGAGTCGGCGTCAAAACGCGGGCACACAAGCGGTACGCCGCATACTGGGTGTAAACAGACTCTTCACATATCCGTCAACCAAGCATTCTGTACATCAAACTAAATAACTTTACGCAAAAAATATTGCTAGGAAACTTTTTTTTTTTTGGGGTGAAAAATCATGTTTTACGGTATGACTCGATGGAAAGCACTCACAGTATTGTGCTGATGAATGGATTGAATAGTACGGGGTTCGTGGAGGTGTGTAAAGTAAAAATCTTACATTAAAAACATGTATTTTAAAAAAAAAAACTTGTGAAAAAGTTGGAACTTTGATCCCCAATATCTCCGTAACTAGAAGGTTCCCAGGTATGGTCTAGAACAAAAAAATTATCGCAGTGACGGGGAGAACAAGTGCCTTTCGTTTATGTTAAGGGTCTATTTACACCCTTTATACATTTTCTTTAGGAATAAATGGCAGTGCGCTCATATACTAGGATTGCGGCGGGGGCAAGGTGGGGGCGGGGGCGCTGTGCCCGTTCGCGTCACGACTCCACCGCCATTTTGTCATTTGGTTGCGTGCATACGAAAAATAACTACATAAAGAAACTGGAAAGAAGCATAGCCGCCTGCGCCTCTACTCCACGTAGAGAATTTATCCTCGGCCGTGCCGCGACGCCGCGCCGCCGCTGTCACGACGTCGCCTCGACTTACCAGTGAGCGACGCGCCTTAGTCAACATATTCTTGTTTCAGGTTCATCGGCATGGAGACAGAACGCCTATAGAATCAACGTTGAGTCAAAGCACCGATGCTGAGGCCCTCATTGAAGCCTCCGCTAAATACGGATATGGTCAGCTTACTGATGTGAGTATAGTTCTTAGGCCCTACCAGTTTACCTACAATTAAATTTATGACACAGTCTCATGCAAAATCATACCCGGCAAAACCAAAATACAACATTAGTTTTAGTATATGCGAAACCCGAAACACGTGTCTAGTATTTTCATGTAAAAAATCTATGTACAAAATTTCAAAACTGTATCATGATAAATCACAAAGTTATAAGCTTGTTCTGTAAACTGGTTGTCCGCACAAAAACGTGGTCACCACGTGGCGCCGCGCCGGGCGCGCGCCTCTAGCGTCGTCTTGAGCTCATTAATAACAATAACTTGCCCTTATCCCAATTTATTAGGGGTCGGCGCAGCATGTCTTCTTCTTCCATACTTCTCTATTACTCATCATCTCATCAGACACCTCCTATATTGACAACACATTGACCACCACTTATTATAATTTCAATATTCAGCGAGGAGAACTATAACAAATATGGTCCAAAATTCTTAAAATGCAGTAGTGATCAATAACCTTTTTTTGTTTAACGTTATGCTCATAAATAAGCATAATGCATGTGGTACCTTCGTACGACACTAAGAGTTTCCCAGCGAACGAAGAGCCACTTAAGGGTGCCGTAAAACACCATTAATGGAACCAAAAGAATGTATAGTATAGAAGAGTTTTTTAGGGACAAAAATAATGCCACAGTTTAACTTATTTATTTGTTTAAGTTTAGGTCTAGTTCTTGACATGTTATTTTTTTATTAAATTGAATGTTTGTTTTTTTTTTTTTGACTAGGCTAATTGTGTTTTTATTTTTTCATGTTTTATTTTTTATTTCAACTAAGTTCTTGATATTACTTATTTTATTTTTGACATTTTAACTATATTATTGATTGTAACTTTTATTGATTATTATTGTTGTATTAATCCTGTATTCGACACAAATGTATTTTTGTTCAGAATAAATGACTAAATGACTAAATGGGGAGCCACCTCCCTAACCACGATCCATCCCGCACATAGTATACAATCACTATAGCGCGTCAGATTTGAATACCAACAAAAACGCAGTGGAGCTCGCTTGCATTTTGCAACGGCCCATAGAAAATGTGCGATGTATGAGGACTGAAGTGCGATGTAGCCTGCACATATCTGCCTCAGCCTCCTCCTTTGAACGCGGTGATCATGACAAGTCCCCATTACTAAGCTGATCAAAAACCCACTTTCTCACGCCATTTTCTTTTCCAGGTCGGGAAACTTCGCGGCTACGCCCTAGGTCAGTTCATTCGCCGTCGTTATGGCGGTCTCCTGTCACAGAACTTCAACAAGTCCGAGATATACATCAGGTTCGTTGAGCTCATTAAATTATGAGTCGAGCTACACGTTTACTGACGCATATTGGTACTGACTGGATAGCATAACATAACATTACGCCTGTCTTACCCGAAGGGTAAGGCAGAGGTTGTACACTGCGAGGATCGTCCGGAGGACACGGTGGAGCACACCGTGGAGGTCTGCCCCGCTTGGGCGGAGCACCGCCGTGTCCTTGTAGCGGCGATTGGCGGCGGCGATCTCTCGCGTCCGGCCTTGGTTCAAGCCATGGTCCGGAGCGAGAGGGAATGGGAAGCCGTCACCTCCTTCTGCGAAGCAGTCATGCTAGTGAAGGAGGTGGCGGGACGTGAGAGGGAAAGAACCTCACGTCCCAATCGCCGCGGGAGACGCCCTGGGCGTTGGGGGTCACGTGGTGGCTCCCGGCCACCGTAGGCGCGGGCCTGTGGACGGCGAGTTATGGGCCAGCTCGCCGTCCGGCCGTCTTATGACGACAGGCCGTGTCGACGGCGCGTTCGTGTTCCACGTGCGCCTCAAAGAGATGTCAGCAAATAAGTAGGGGTCCGCAAGGGCCGATGCCTGCCAGGGCTGCGGGACTGTTCGAAAGAGATACCGTGGCCCTGGAACACAAAGGGCAAAGAAGGAACATGGATGGGTTTTAGTCAGTACAAGTCTGACACTCCCTTCTGCTCCGCCCAGAGTGGGGGGGGTCATTTGATGATTTCCCATCCGGAAAAAAAAAAAAAAAAAAAAAAAGGCAGAGGTTGTACCTAATAGTACACCCACATTTCACCAGTTATGTTTCTAAGGCCCATGTTATAGGGGGCGAGTCTATTGCCATCAACCGGCCACAAATCCAGACTCCGTGGCTGCTACTGAGAAATTCCTGATGGAAAAACCTAATAACAATTTGCCTGACCCGGGAATCGAACCCAGGACCTCATGCTCAGTAGTGGCGATTGTGATAACTAAACTAAGGAGGCAGTAAACAAATTAATGTCATTTCATTCTATTTCAGGTCCACTGACTCGACCCGGTCGAAAATGACAGTTCTGTCTGCCATGGCGGCGGTCTACCCGGTTGGCCAGGATAGCTGGAGTGATTATATCAACTGGACTCCTGTTCCTTATACAACTGTGCCTGCGAAGTATGATTTTGTAAGTTATTCTTTGATTTTACAACATTAGTTTTAATATATACGAAACCTAAAACACGTGTCTAATATTTTTATGTAAAGAATCTATGTACAAAATTTCCAAACTGTATCATGAAAAATTACAAAGTTTTAAGCTTGTTCTGTTTCCTGGTTGTCCGCACAAAAACCTGGTCACCACGCGGCGCACCCGCGCGCGCGCCTCCAGCGTCGTCGTCTTGAGCTCATTTATAATAATAATTTGGCAGTAGGTACATAAATGATTGCGATAGGTACTTAGTATCGCTCGGTGTTCAACTTGTAGCCTTTTTTAATAATTTTTGGGAAAAAATATTACATGGTTTAAAAATTATTGGAATCGATTCAGTTACTTATTCAGAACAAACTAAAAAAAAAAAAAAATAATAATAAAAAAAAAAAAAATTCGAGTGCGAGCAGGGTTTTTCTTTCCATATCAAAGCTGTAATGCCCTACGCAGGGTTTGCGTAAAAAACTTATTTAAAAATTATATTCAAATATTATAAATAATGTTGTATAACAAAAAATAAATCATTACGTATGTTTTCTGAAATGCTAGTTAGTTACTCATAGCAAAAACAAAAACAGTAGCAATATTGTAAAAGAGCAACAATCCTGTATGCAGTAAGTAAGTAAACAGGGTGAAAGAGACGTCGACGCACGATCGTGTACGATGACTTCAGCACATGAATCAAGACCGGTCCGGATCGGTTTTAAAATAAAATAAAAGGTGTAAATAGACCCTTAACATAGCCGAAAGGCACTTGTTCTCCCCGTCTCTACGATCATTGTTTTGTTCTAGACCATACCTGGGAACCTTCTAGTAACGGAGTTAAAAAAACTTGTGAAAAAGTTTTTTTTTCACAAGTTTTTTTAAAATACATGTTTTTAATGTAAGATTTTTACTTTACACAGCTCCACGACCCTCGTACTATTCAATCCATCCATCAGCACAATGCTTTGAGTGCTTTCCATCGAGTCTACCGTAAAACGTGATTTTTAACCCCAAAAAAAAGTCGATTCCCAGCAATAATTTTTGCGTAAAGTTACCTAGTTTGATGTACAGAATGCTTGGTTGACGGCTATGTGAAGGGTCTGTTTACACCCTGTATAGCTGCTTACTACAAAAGTGCAATACCTACATGGTCAAAATGTATAGAACCGTTACTTTATCGGGATCTAGATTGTCCGATGTCCTTTCCACCAGTTCCACCCTGTATTCTGTCTATCTATCTGGTCAACGATGACAAAATGGTGTTAGGCTCTCACTATGGTTATTTATTTATTTAACAATTCAAGCACAAAGTACAGATGCGAACTATTTCGTATTGATAATAGGACGAAATATTCTAGCGTCAGATTGCGAGGTAATGCTTTCGAATTAATGTGAAACGTTTCATTTGATTCAACTTCCATCAAATTGCGTAAGAATATGCTCATCCGCATTGAGCAAGCGAGATGATCAATGCTGATTGCTCATGACTTCTCTCTAGTAGAAGAGGTATTTGCCCCGCCTATAATAGCCTGGTATAATTATTATTTTATATTCATGGTTAATCAATTTGTTAGTGGTTTAACTGAGCTGCGAACACTACAATTAATATGAGAGTTCCAACTGCTATTCCAATAAATACAACATTTATTTTATCAATAGTTATCATTCAGATGAAAGTAATAGTCAATTTGCTTTATTAATGATAACAATTTGGTGGTACCTACTGATTTACTGATTTATAAGTCTAAAAACGGTATCTTTATTAGCTGGATTGATTAAGTATTTATTAAGGTCTGTACTATCGGCTTCGGCCCAAATTACTGTAACCACAGATGTAGGTACACAATATTTTGTATGTGTTGTTGTATGTATTTTACATAATATAAATAACATTTAACAATAGGCTTCATTTAAAAAAAAAATACTGCGGAGCAGATAGGGGTCTTTGTGTAGAAACTAGCACTGCGTTTGACTGCATATAAAGATTATCAGGACTTATAAAGGGTGTAAATAGACCCTTAACATAAACGAAAGGCACTTGTTCTCCCCGTCACTGCAATCATTTTTTTGTTCTGGACTATACCTGGGAACCCTCTAGTTACGGAGATATTGGGGGTCAAAGTTCGAACTTTTTCACAATTTTTTTTTTTAAATAAATCTTTTTAATGTAAGATGTTTACTTTACACATCTCCACGACCCTCGTACTATTCAATCCATTCATCAGAACAATGCAATGAGTGCTTTCTATCGAGTCCTACCGTAAAACGTGATTTTTCACCCCACAAAAAAAGTCGATTCCAAGCAATAATTTTTGCGAAAAGTTACTTAGTTTGATGTACAGAATGCTTGATTGTCAGATATGTGAAGGGTATGTTTACACCCGGTATTTTACCATTAATACTTAGGACTATTGCTTCACAGCTACCCCCTCAACATGCTCCATAGTTTTTCTTTTATGTAATTGATAGCTGTTATCACCATCCCTTCTGATTTTCACGTCCCTGGCCTACCTGTCGTGTCAAAATTGACAATACAGCTTTTTTAGACATTTTGACCACTACCATCGTTTTTCTACCTTTTACTTCTTTCATAATCTCTACCATCACGCTATTTCGGGCTCCCCTTTTTAGGGTTACGTTGTCGAATGGCAAAAAACGGAACCCTTATAGATTTGTCATGTCTGTTTGTTACTTTACTCCGGAACTATTAGAACTACACAGTTGAAACTTGGTAGGTAGATGTAATCTGTGAACCGCTTATTATATATTACCGCGATTATTATACAAAAAAAAAGTTTAGGGGGGGGGGCTCCCCATACATGGAACTAAAATAAAAAATATCTGCATACATTTATATATTGAACCCACTTTTAGTCATACATGTTGACAACGTGTGTCCCTACTCATCACAGGCTCATTCTAAGCCAGAGGATTTCGTATCAACTTTTTCACAGTCTAATTTCTTTTGTTTTTCTTACAGAACTTAGCGACAATCAACTGTCCCAACCTCTTAGGAGCGTTCACTTCTATCGCAGACCTCACTGATCCGTTCCCATCGCTGGACAAGTACACCGATGCCTTGAACCAGTGGTCTGAAGTTTTGGGCTTCAATATCACCGCGGTGCCAATGTATGCTTACACCTTGAACGATATTTATACTGCCCAGGTAATCATTTATTGGATAACATATATATATACATAGGATAGTGAATAATGTCGCTTATATCTCCTAAAGGGGTATGCAAAGATGTAATAGTAAAACCACACTTCGCTTATCATTTTACTTTATTTTGGACAGCTAAAATATCCATATTTTGTTAATTATAAGCCCTTTAGATACTATTGTTAGTAAATAAAACTAAAGACGGAATGAAACGGAATGACGAAATAAAATTAAATATGTGAGATCTACGTTTCAAGCCTCACGCAATACGTGCTAGTTTGGACATTTTTAACTATGGACTACTATCTGAGAATATCCTAATGAAAAATTAAAACCAGTGTCCAACCCAGGCATCACAACGATGACAAAATAAAATCACTCACAAGCAGTACCTATTTAAAATAGACCTGACGATGTATCCTCGGTACATGATAGCATTATAATAAGATTCTATTTTATTGTTCACAGATGAGTCTAGGAATT
This sequence comes from Noctua janthina, assembly GCA_963576755.1. Taxonomy (NCBI): domain Eukaryota; kingdom Metazoa; phylum Arthropoda; class Insecta; order Lepidoptera; family Noctuidae; genus Noctua; species Noctua janthina. The sequence continues at coordinate 15,728,478 of OY755061.1, forward strand.
CCCCTGGCCCCCAAACTTCAGGAGATTTACCCTGAAATAGTTGAGATCGCCGGCATCGCCATTGACTACCTGTTCGGCAATGAAGACCGCGTCGCTTTGTTTGCTGGTAAGCTTTTAAAGTAACTTATACAGGGTGTAAACGGACCATTTACGAAGCCGTTAACCAAGCATTATGTACATGAAATTAAGTAACATTTTTTTTTTGGGGTCCTAAATCACGTTTTCCGATAGGACTAAATCTAACGCACTGTAATCATTGTGCTGATGGATGGACTGAATAGTACGGGGTGGTGGTGTTTAAAGTAGAAATCTTACATTAAAAACATGTATTTAAAAAAAACTTGTGAAAAAGTTGGAACTTTGACCCCCAATATATATGTAACCCAATATATATGTTCCCAGGTATGGTCTAGAACGAAAAATGATCGCAATGACGGGGAGAAAAAGTGTGCCTTTCGGCTTCGTTAAAAGTCTCTTTAGTTAGCTAAATTAGCTCTTTGGGAATTCACATGTCCTATCCCGGCCCTGTCCTATCCTGGTCAAGAGAAGTGTTAGTCGTCTGGCAGCGAGATGACATTGTTGCCATTGCGGGTAAAACCTAGATGATGCTGGTACAGGAGAGTAGAGATTGACTCAAACAAAGAGAAACCCTGCTGTGGGTGAAGTCGGGCTTTGGATGATGAGGAATTCAAGTCCCTGTAAATGGTTGAATTAGGGATAGTTAGCCCACGACTTGATCTCTGTACTTGCCTTAATGAAGTGACTGCGGCTGTTCTCTAGGCCTTCCGCAAGGTCTCTTAGTCTGCCAGCGCTCTTTTTATCAATACAAAGTTATAACACCAGTTCTAACATGACATTCCTTTCCAGGTGTCCTGCTAAACCAGTTCTTCGCTGTAGCAGACCAGGTCATTGCTGGAGAGGACGTACCCAAAGTCCAGGTGTACTCCGCCCATGACATCAACGTGTACACCTTCCAAGCAGTCACCCAGATCACTCCAAGGCAAGGAGTTCCTAAGTATGGGTCTGCTTTTGCCCTGGAGCTGAGGAGGGTCCTGACTACTGGAGAATATATTGTTGTGGTAAGTGTTTAAGTCTTCTTCACGGAAGATACCAAGGGTAAACTGACACGATCAAGTGGTCTACCATGGCGTCTTAATGCAAGAGTAATTCCAATGGGGGAAAGAGATAGCGCTAGACGACCTGTATAGCTCTGTCTGTTTCCCACTCTGGAATTACTCTTGCTTTAAGACATCATAGTAACCCCCCAGTACATTTATATCGTGTAAAGCCCCAACTCCACCAAAGCAGAGACGAGGGGAACGGAGAGGAGCCGTGCGGGAATCAACCAATGACATTAGTTGAAATCCACAACGGGTCTCACATCTCGCCCATGATTGGTTGAATCTTGCACGTCTCCGCACCGCTCGGAACGTCGTCCGTTTTGGTGGAGTCAGCGTCAATATTCAACAACAATGATAAGACTGACAGCCGTTAAACGCCGTTTAGATGTTTTGATCGCGTTCACTTTCACTGGTGAAGTTCACCCTAAAAATTAAGTCAGTCAGTGACCAACCTCACTGACTATAGTACTGCATGGTCGTTTTGGCGCGTGGCTTTTATTGAATCTAACACCGCCATTTTGTTTTTTAAATAAAAAGCACTTACCTTAAACCGTGCTGCACTTTTCCAATACTGCTAAGCTTAACAAAGCGGGGCTGACACCCTGTTATGGTTCTCAGTAGCAAAATGGAGCTGATGGCGCAAGGATAGGATAGTCTAGCATTGTTTGTGGTGTTACACTTTATTTTACTTCTATTTTCCAGATAAAAAAAGATTCGTTCTCATACAAATCGATCTCTCTGTTCCTTTACATTTTTTTATAATCATTAGCTGTGTACACCGAACTTTGGCAGATATTTCAGTACATAGCATAGCATAATCAGCTTATTAATGTTCCCACTGCTGGGACGCAGGCCTCCTCTCTATGAGAGGGAATGGGCTATAATCCACCACGCGCACCCAGTGCGGGTTGGTAGATGTCACATGTCTTCGAATTTTTGGTTCTAGGACATGCCGGTTTCCTCACGATATTTTCCTTCACCGTTTTAGCACGGTCTACATTATTTCAGGGGTAGCCCTAACTGTCTTTTATCTACACTGGCGGACAAGGTTACTGACCTTTTATTAGACTCTGGGCTGGTAGACATGTGCGTGCACATGTTCATGTAGCCAATTAGTGTATTTTTAAGTTATTGTTATTTGTTATACTAACATAGGATAAGTTCATACTAACACAATATGGATTGAAATATTTTTTTTTAATTTGAATGATATACTAAAGTCGGATGTCCCGCGTCTTGTCCGGTCGGTTTGAGCCCACTATTACATAAAACTTTGGTAAACTTCCTGAAATTTTGTTGTAAAAAAAAACAACCCCTGTTATTACGCCACTAGTTTACCGATAACTTATGCAACTTTAAAAAGTTACAACTTGTTTAGAAAATAACTTATTTAGTTTCGTAGAATTTGGTTTAGATTTCAACACGACTTAGATTTTTTTTCGTTGGAAGCCATTTCTATTAAATAGGTATTTAGCAAAAGGCAAGCCATTCAGATTTCTTGGAAAAATTTATCAACATTTACAGGTGACTTTCTAACTTCAGCTTGTTTTTGTAAAACAATTTTGTTTCTTAACGCCTGTTAACCCCGAAGAGTTGTGTGTATAGTACAGTTGTTTCAAACGATGTATAGTATTACGATGGCTAGGCAATATCTCTTCCATATTCTTATACTAGCGACCTGTCTTTGCTTAGCACGGCGCCACCTATCGGGTCCAAAACTATATCTAATGTAGTCTATATTTTAAGTTAAGCATCTAGCAGTACAGCGGTGAAAACAGCGTTCAAATTCATGCAGTAGTTTTTGCGCGATGCGCGTATAAACATACAGACAGAAAGACAGACAGACAAAAATTCTAAACACTGTTGTTTTGGCTTCTGTTGCTCTTATAGAGACTCCCATGTTATTATTTATATCAACATCTTCAATGTACAGATATCGGTCTGTTACAATTTTATTAAATGTATGTATAGATTAGCTGACTACGATTTCAGGCGCCTCAGATCTGAGTTTCAGGTCTCAGACTCAGGTCTACCTGTGTGCTGATACAAATAAAGTTTTTTTTAAGCGTAGTAGACTATAACAAATACCTTCAACTTGCACATACAAGCTGAAGGCACATTATATTCGCAACGCATAACAGCTGACGGGGATACTTACGGCAGACGAGCGATTCGCCATCGCTTGCGCTGCGGCTCGCCTGTAGTTTGCGATGGTTTATAGGCGATGTATGTACGGCTGATTTTTGCTATGCGTTGCGTTGCAGTATTGTAAGGCCCAGTTTCCACTAAAGTGGAGACGAACGGAGACGTGTAAGATTCGACCAATCACAGAAGAGAAGAGAGGCGCAATGTGAACTTCATCGAATGTGATTGACCACTGCCTCGTTGGTCTAGTGGCCGCAATCGCGACTGTTGAGCATGAGGTCGTGGTTCGAATCCCGGGTCGTGCAAATTGTTATTGGGTTTGTCCATCAGGAATTTCTCAGTAACAGTCACGGTGTCTGGATCTGTGCCCGGTTGATGGCAACAGGTTCGCCCCTTATTACATGGGACTTAAACATAACTACCAAAATTTAGGATTATAGCCTTAACATTATGTTATGGTATGTGATTGGTCGATTCCTAATTCCTAAATATTACGATACGTATCCTGCCTCGTTGATCATAGCCACACTTTACAATTCCAATTCTACGTATCTAACCAATCCTAATTTCTCCCCAGCCCATATACCTGAACACTCCAAGCGAAGACAAAGTCACCTACCTCCAAGTAGCGGGCTGCGGCCAGCGCTGTGACATCGAGAGCTTCCGTGCAATCACCTCACCCTACAACCTAGAGGAGGACGAATGGAGGACAAAGTGCGGCTTTTCTGAGGACATGGAGCTGGACACTTCTTCCATTGATTAAGAATGGACTGGTTTTGGACACGGATTTTGATAATAATTTATAGCAGAATTCAATAAAGCTTTTTTTTTATGATCCATTTTTTATAAAATGTTTTTTTTTTATTATTTTGTGGGGGTGTAGAAATACACTAACTTCATGCCCATAGTCGTAGGCAGATTTGTACTATAGAGAGTTACCACCAGGTCAGAATTTCACTAGTGTGCAACTCTCGTTAACGAGTCTGTTATGAAGACATAAATCCAGATCTAGATTTCGGACAGCTATTTAGAATGCACTATGCCTGAACCTGGAATCGACCCCAGATGGCCTAGATAATGTGACTTTCTATCAGCTATAACAATGATGGAGAAGAAAAGAAATCTTTAGGATGGTCATACACAAAGGCTCCTGACAAGCTTGGGTCAATCTAGTTGGAATTAGTTGTAAAAATACGAAATACTTGGTAAGCGACTGACTTCGATTACAATTGATTGATAGACACCAACATAAAATAAAATAAAAACAAAATCAAAGCGTTCATTTCAAGTAGGCCAGTTACAGGCACTTTTCGAATTGTTGAAACAAAGAAAAATAACAACAAACAAAGATAAAAATGAAGCTACAGTCCCAGTCACAAGGCATAATAACTGTGAAAGAACTGTAGTTGCCCATTCCCTAACGTAGATCTCTTTGGAGAAGAACGGGCTAGAAACTCCATGGACACTCTTTTAACACCTATCATAGATCTATCAGATAGACAAGTGTTTAGGCCCTCTGGATAATGATGAGTGTTCAGGTCCTCATCTCCTCAAAACCTAAGACTCTAGGTAGGTATAGCATTCTCACGTCTGACCACTATACTGTTCACAGACAACCAGTCTTACCAAGAGGTATCACATTACCCAGTACCAACTGGATAGAGGAAGTAAGATAGACAGTCGCTCCATGTAAAATACTGGCATTCAGCTGCATCCCGTTAGATTCGAGGCCGACCCTAATATGTTGGGAAAAGGCTAGGCAGATGATGCATCTGACCACTAGACCACAGCTTTAAAATTAAAAACACACTGTAAATATTATCCAGTATTCTTATATACCTTAATATTCAACTTATTCCAAGGTACTGCTGTAATTTCCTATGGGACGTCGTCCCGTAATATATGCAGACATATTGAAAAATGCAATGGAAGAATTGAATAATAGCTAGATTACCAAGTATAATGTAACTTTTTCATGTCTTCGTTGGAAATTGTAGATGAAAACGGCAAGTGACCTTTGCAAATTAAGTAGGTGCAGTGTGTCAAAGCAATGAGGAGCTTGTGGCTAAATAATAACAGCCGCTTGGGTCGATCCTAGGTTGGTCCGTGGATGGGTGACCGCCTATTACACACCTAGTTTCCTCCGTGCCTCGGAAAGCATTTTAAGCGGTTGGTCCCGGCTGTCATTTGTAGATTTTTGACAGTCGTTAGTCAGTGGCCCGAAAATCTGTCAAACAGTCTTACTTAGGGGTATCGTGTTACTTAGTACTAACTGGGTTGTGGAGGTCAGATAGGCAGTCCCTCCATGTAAAATACTGGTATTCAGTTGCATCCGGTTAGACTGGAAGCCGATCTCAACATATTTGGGAAAAGACTAGGCAGATGAGTGAGTCAAAGCAATATTTATTTAAAAGGGGATCATTCAAACACATTTAAATGTACAGACGGCGCACATCAAGCTACTACATTCTGTCAAATTGCTTTAATAGATTTTGGACTTTATTGCTAAAGCATTAGGTTCAATATTGATTGGGAAAATTTGACAGTTTCGGATAGCTTGATGTGCTGGCGTCTGTACTTACGATAAATAGACGGGACAACGGTTAGTATCCCTAACAATTTCAAAGGTTTTTTTTTGCACGGAATCCTAATCTTTTTTCTAAAACAAAAATCGACAACCGACAGACAGATAGACAAAAAATTAAAAAAAAAGTGGTTACTTTGTTATAAGTACCGTTAAAATTTTCATATGCATTCAGTAAAAAGTTGTTATTTTGAAATTACAAACAGACACTTAATTTTATTTATTTGTATAGATAACTAGCTGACCCGGTGAACTTCGTACCGCCTTACTGTCAATAAATGTACACAGACCGTACCTACCCAGAATTATTAAAATGCACACCACCTTGAGCTCATGCCAGCCTGGTACATTTTTGGGAACATGTGTCATAAATGCCTCACTGGCAACAAACGGGAACTTTTTCCCCTAGCTACCTATCCTACCTACCCTACCTACCTACCTACCCTACCTACCTACCCTACCTACCTACCCTACTTACCTACCCTACCTACCTACCCTACCTACCTACCCTACCTACCAACCCTACATACCTACCCTACCTACCTACCTACCACCTACCTACCGAATTTACCTCAAAATTACCAGGCTGGCGGAACAAATATTTGTATGGTCTACAGGTAGTTGTTCCGGGTCTGGCTGTTTGTGTATGTGAGTTTAAATGTTTGTAAACGCACCCACGATACAGGAGAAATTCCAATTCAAAAAATAAATAAATTCAAGACGGTATTTTAACATTTCTGGATCTTTTACTTTATCATAATTTTCTGTAAAAAGTACCAGGCTGTCATGAATTCAATTTGGTACTTTAACAGTTCTGGATCTTAATAATAATTTTCCGCTGATTTTTTCAGATATTTTAATAGTTATTCTGCTGTTCGGGACGGAGACCAATCCAAAAAATCAGGGATCATTAAAATCGGTCCAGTCGTTCTTGAGTCATAAGTGTTCGAACAAACCCGACTTTGTTTTATATATTAAGAAGATTTCACGTGGACGAAGATCGTGGGCAACGTAAAAGTATTTTAAATAAGTACAGATGAAATAACACGTAGATAAGGTCACGTATCTACTTCGAAATAATCTCCTCAAAGAATTCTGTCTCACAAACCAGCGAACGATTATAAGATCCAACAGAAAATTTCTTTCACTCAAAACAGATTGAATGAAAACTCCACCCCTGAGACTTAGCTCCTGAAGAACGTGACAGACATACAAACAGATATCACTTTTATTTTATGTTTGAGGTAACGGCATCAAAGAAATATTACGTTAATGTTATTATAAGTAAAAGTAACTTGTGATTTTGCGAACTATACAACATTAGTTTTAGTATATGCCAAACCTGAAACTCGTGTCTAGTATTTTTATGTAACGAATCTATGTCCAAATTTTCAAAACTGTATCATGAAAAATCACAATAAATAAGCTTGTTCTGTTACCTGGTTGTCCGCACAAAAACGTCGTCACCACGCAGCGCGCCCGCGTGCGCTACTCCAGAGTCGTCTTGAGCTTATTGATAATAATAATTTGGCAGTAGGTAACTAAATAATTGCGATAGATACTTAATGTCGGTCGGTGTCCAACTTGTAACGTTTTTTTAAATATTTTTGGGACAAAATATAAGATGGTTTAAAAATTATTGGAATCGATTCAGTTACTTATTCTGAACGAACTATATTTATTTCGCATGTACTAAAAATAATGTAGTATTTTGAGCACTGTCAGTGTGTTTTTAGGGGCGTGAATATTCTAATTACCTAACTACCCACAAAATTCTAATTTTCTAACGTTATTTGTAATTTTCAGATAACATGATTAACGTTAATGATTAATTTTAACTTCATTTCAGTTAATAACGTAGTTGTTGGCATTTATTATTGGGGTCAAAAGAATATAGAATTGTTGAGGACATAATTGATCTGTTTGATTCTGAAACTGATCGTGCAATTTCGAAAAAAGTTGTGAACGTTAAATGATAAACGGTAGATTCGTTCTGATCGATTTTCAAAAATTCTATGGGTATGGGGATCACCTATGAGTTCCTAATTTAACATAGATAGTTGATTAACTAGGTGGTTTTAACGACTGGCTTAGAAATTAGTATTAAAGTATGTAAATAAGTCCTGCCCGCCAAGTTCTGAATCTGTAGGTCAATAATGTAATTGGTAGTTATTTGTGTTTGAGCCGTTAAGGCGCTCGGAAGTGCCCACCTAGTAGGATTTCGGGAAATCGCCAAGCGGTTGGCCGACTCTTTACGTGACCAGAGGGCGGGCCCTTTTTTTGGCCAAAGAATCAGCATTGCCATCCAACGTGGCAATGCTGCCAGCCTTATGGGCACTTTTCTCGTTGACAGATATGTGGACGAATTTTTTGACGCCCTGCAACTCTTTCGATAAGAACTTGTACATATTTTATTACTATTATAGATTTGTAGTTTGTAAATAATGTAAATAATATTCTTTGAAAATTCCTTCCTTAACGGAAAATAGAATATCAACAGGCTTCGACTAAAAGGTGGTCTTTAATAATCAAGTGCTGTCATAAAAAGTATACGTAATAAAATTAACCACGAACTCACATTTGAACAAAAAAAAGTTATAATCAGTAGGTCCAAAAAATGCCTTGGGAGCTCCGTAACAAGAACAAAAAATCATAAATTTAATTAACGTAAAAGCAGACTTCTACGATTTCTTTCGTAAAATATTACCTTGGTGGAGCAAAACCTTACAATTTCCCTAGCAGAATGAAATCTCTGTACCTACGTAATGAGCAAAGAACAAGAAATGACAAGATGAGAACATCTGTGTCGTTAGGTACTGGATGTGGTCAAAGAAAAATAGCCACATAGCTCACGCTCAACTTTAGGAGACCTGACCCTGCACCATCACCTTCTGTGGCAGTATTATTTTAATATTACTTTAGTGCGGACAAGAGTGATAATAGCCGGGTCTTCTTGGCAATTTTTCATTAAATATATTTGGCCCAAAATTCAGTTATGCGAACTCCTCTCGCTGAAGCAATCATAAGACCGTCAAGTGCACAGGTCAGGGCATGCAGCGCAGGATGGAAGGTGGGCCATTGTAGAGCCCCCAGCGGAGTTAATGTATCCCAGAGCTTCGAAGCCTTTGAGTTAGAGCAGGGTGGCAGAAGGATGAGAAAAAAACAGATTTGTACGGGTTATGTTTACTATTTACGGAGGCAGCTGCACCTCCTTAAATAACCTAGAATCAAGTAGAATACAAGAGCTTTTTTAAGAAAACTATTTTGGTGTAATCATTTTTTGGTCAAGTGCCAGTTGTCCAAGAAATTAATTATATATTTTTTTATAATTTTTGTGGACAACTTGCAAGTGACCAAAAAATGAAGTATGTCAAAATTGTTTTAATTAAAAACCCTTATTTGTAAACTCGTCATGTACTATGCCTGTTCTAAAATCCCGACATCCTTGTTCCTGACGTAAAACGAAAAAGCCACAGGAAATGATCCCGTGATGGCTTACCCGGACCGCCTTCCGCCTTCTAGCCGCCGTCGCATGCATATGCTACGTCTATGCTATTCTTGGCGGCTATAAACGTTATTTTAGTAGATGTATAGCGGTGTTAAATGACCCAGTCGTTTGTCTTGGCCTTTTACGACCACATGCTGTATAATACCTATTGGGACGGCTACTTGCGTCAAGCCACACACGCGTATGACAATTTCTTTAATTTGTTTTTCCGTAGTATTGTCGCACGTGTGTCATTCGTGGCCAAGCCGGTTGGTCAAAGCATAGTAATTTGTCGTAGATGCGTATTTAGAGACTTGAAAAACAAAGTTGTACAGCAGATGGCTTTCTAACGTGTCGCGGGTTCGATCCCCGCACGGAACAAATACTTATACGGCCTACAGATTGTTTCCCGGGTCTGGCTGTTTGTGTGAGTTTAAATTTTTGTAAACGCACCCACGATATAGTAGAAATTCCCAGTGGGGCCACGTTTAAAAAAAAACTGAAAGCTCAGAGCTTATTTGTCAGAAGCCGCTCGGTGTTTGGAAGTTGCTGGTGTCACCCCTGTTCCTCGAGGATAAGGGAGTGCACCTGTGTTCACGCACACACTCGTGTACTATAAGCATCTCTTGAGGACTTGTTTAGTCTCTGTTGAGACCAGATCAGGTCAGGGTCAGGATCAGGTGGTTGATAAATAATATCATCTCCAATAAAAACCAGTCATCAAATTTAAATAATTTTATTTACTTATCCTTATCATAAATAGTTTAACATGCATCCACGTAGACTAACATGAAAAATAAGCGTCTTTTATGCTACTCAAAAACAATTACACATCGTTAAATAAAAAGTTATCAAAAGTTTCTTACACTGCAGTGCACTCTGATCGACACACCATTCAAAATTGCATTAATTTATTTGTGAAAAAGTAAATTGTAAATAGGACTCACAAAAAAAATAATTAAACAGTTTTTTTGTCGATAATGATGTTTTTGGTAAAAGATTATTAGAAAAAAATATACGTGTGAGGCCCTACCAGGCTAAAGTTGTTTTTTTAGCATTAGCCTGAGAAATGATGTCAAAATAAGACTAATTTTCTCACTGGTATAAAGGTTTAACCTTGCCCTTTTATTCATAAACGTCTTATACTAACGTGGTGTATATTTTACGTCCTTTTAATCTATTAAAGACTTATCTTTAAAAAAATTTGAATATTTATGAGTAAAAGGGTAAGTTTCTCAATATATTATGGCACTATCTTACAAGTAAATATTAAAAAGAAAACACTATATTCCTTTAAATTGTTATACAAAAATGTTTAGATTTAAGAAAACTATGGAAGATGATAATTTTAAGAAATATCAGTTACATTATGTATGTTTCAGCATCTGTCTCACCGCCAGCGACAAGCGAGTAGCGAGTTTAACTAGTAACCAAAAACGAGTTGTTTGTGTCGAATTCTCGCTGTCTGTGTAAACAGTCCACAGTCCACTATTGTATAGGAACTTGTTTATTTTTTTTTGGATATATAAAAAAAATATTACTGTATATTTTTGAATCGAATTTTATTAACAATTTCAAGGGTTTCATTTTTTTTTCAGGGAAACTGTTTTTTTTTTTTAAAGTACTTTAACCTATTCCTTATAACATCAGCTATAGTCCTTTCGCTATAGGATGGTGCAGGTGACATTAGATATACCGTTCCTTTTCAATCTTGAACGGTACCTTGATTTACAATCATGACTGAATATTTAACTGCACCCTAAATACCATAGTCGTTAAAAAGCTGTTATTTTGATATTACAAACAGACACTTCAATTTTATTTATTTGTACAGATGATCTTCATAGCGAAAATTGTTTAGTATGACGAATAGAATGAACTCGTTGACGGATCGATGTGTCTAAATCACTGTATGTATCTCTTGCACCCGACCTACATCTATTGTACGTTTTTTGAGCGAGAAAATAGTTGATAACTTGTCGCTTTCTCGCTGTCAGTGAGACAGATCCCTTATGGAGTTTTTTAACGTGTGAATGTATACATATAATTATTATATATGATGCACAAGTGTAAAAATATAGAGCCGTGTATCTATAGAACCCGTGACGCACGGTATTATCATTATTATTATATCAAAACACTATGCGATCCAAAACTTAACTACGACTATGTTATATTTATAGTTAGCGTGATTATTAATAGTTAGTAGTTTACTGTATTTTACTATTAAAAAAAACATGGGGTTTCTGCAGTTATTTTTCTTTTTAAATAAATAGTTTGTTATCGAAATTATGATTTCTCATGGCACGAATTTGAGCTTTAGTTTTAGGCAAGTTCCTATTTAAATATTTATCAACACATGATTTATAATTTTATTGATTTTAGTCAACTGCTAACTACTAACAAACACCACACATCTCAGTGTGCAGTTTTTTTGTGCCAGCAAGTGTAAATTATCCCCACTAATATAAAAATTCAACGTGAGATAACATCCTTTTTTAATATTGCACGAATTTTGCTCGTAGGCCACTTAAACTATAAACAGTCAAAAATTAAATATTATCACTAATAAAAAATATTAAAAACATTAATAGTATCGTTGTAAAGCAAAGTAATGGCAAGAATCAGCATCACTAGGTTTTTTAATTATTAAAAAAAAAAAAAAACAACTAATTAGAAATTAAATAAATAATGAGTATTAATGGAATGAAGTTAAAATACTTCTAATTAAAAATATCGATTTGTCTTTTCTTACACTTCAGTGCAAAAAAACGTAGGAGCGTATTTTGAAAAATTCAGATTACAAATCTACATCTAGTTAGTAAAGCAGTTTAAATATTTACACGATATCTTTACACGTACAAAATCGTGATTTTGTTTTGTCTCACTGTAGTACGCTTAGCGAAGACTTGTGTCGATTTCTGACACACTGTAGCAAGTGTTAAGGATTTAATCCATAGTAGTGTGTATAAAACGGCTGCGTTGCCATTTTGTCGTCGAAATGAGTCATTTTTGAATTGTTGAAGTACATTTTCTTAAAAAAAAAACCTATATAATTTCAAATTCACTGTCAGGGAATGTAATTAAGGTCCCACAGCAAAGTAAACATTTTTATATCCTAACTAAATTAATAAATCTAATGCGAAGACAATTTTATTATGTTTTACTAAAGATTTCTAATTAGAAAACATATAAGCTTTTATAAATAATGTATAACCGTAGCGTTCTAAGTTAACAATTTAAATTTAGCATCTAAATTATATTTATTGTATTCAACATATTTTTATATAAAAGAGGATTTATTTCTAATTAAACACTTCAACATTTTTTTTCGATAATTTTAGTAAAAAATTATGAACATTAGGAAAGTAAATGTTGTAAAAATCTAGTTTCAGTCGTAATTCTATGGGTTCGGCGTTAAAACTACGGAGTACCACGTATTTGTGAGATTCGCATACAGGGAAACGTGACTTCATCGAGTTTACAATTTAAATAACAACTACGTACAACGATCGCTATTTATCATTAATGATTAAAAAAATCATTGTTTTTTTTACAAGAGATTTTTATACAGTAATGATAATGCCTTAAAATTTACAATCTACGTGATATATCCTTACCGTTAGCAAAAAATGTTTATTTCGCAAACGAGCTCGTCAAAAAAAATAATTAAAAAAAAGCAACGTTTTATTACTTCAACTTTTTGCGAAATCGACATTTTTTTTACAAATAATATCCGTTACAAATTATCCGTGTCCTTATTCTAATATCTGTCAAAATAACACTCAGTGCGCCCTATTCGCATACTTCGCGGCAAAATCCTTAGACCGGCTGAATAAAAATTTAATAAAAATGCGTACTGTATACATTTATTCGGCCGGACGTGTAATTTCTATGAGTATATTTTAGTGTAGTAGAAAAAATATGAATACTTAGCTATTTTATGTGTCTTTAGCGTTATAGGCCTAGTACCTACCTATGCACGTTCTTCGAACATTATATTGTACCAAATGTAACTGCGTATTTCACTAGATGGCATTATTCATCATCATCATCATTCTCTTACCCTCATTCCAATTTATTTGGGGTCGGCGCAGCATGTCTTCTTCTTCCATTCTTCTCTATTACTCGTCATATGTTCGGACAACTCTAGCCATATTATCCTTCACACAGTCCATCCACCGTTTTTGGTCATCCTCTGCTTTTATACCCATCTTATTCATACTCAAAACTTTCGTTCCATCCATATTAATATCCAGCATTAATACTCGGTATCTGGATAAGAAATCTATAATACAATGCGTCATGGGTCTTTTGGCGCGTAGCCATTAGGGCCATGCAGAACCAAGGAACGAGCTCTCCCGGATCTTGCTACTGAGCGTTATAGGCTGATAATATAATCAAATCACTTGATGTCGCATGACTTCCATTTTGTCATGGTCCAGAAACCGAGTTAAAAGTTGTCACATATTCTATTATCCATACTAAGGCCTAGACAGCTAGCATGACAGATAACAGGCTTAATCAAAATTTCAGGAACCCGACCGACTCTTTTACAATAAAATTCCATTTGGTACAATTAAGATCTAATACCAAACTTATTATTGATTTACAACGTTAATTCACTTTGTTACTTATCACTAACGGTATAAGGTTCAATATTGTGCTTACATTTTGTATTTTCTCACTGATTCAACTCCCTTGATATTTATCGTCATTGAAAAATTGTTCGAATTACTACGAGTCTAAAATTATTTTTACGTCAAAATTTTTTCTCCCATTCAATTTTTCCTTCTGAGCGTGTTTCGTCCGTTTTGCCACAGACTTATAGTCCAAAATTGATTAATAATTTTAACTGCCTGAAAAACAAAAATATTACGAGCCTTGATAGATTGGACCGGCGTAACTAAAACCAACTGATTTTAACTTATAAAGGAGAAAAGAACTGCATCGACCAATAACCGAAGCGTTTTCCATCACGATTTGAAACTGTCAGTCCTAGGTATCTTACAATGGGAACCTTGCTTGCGAAAGCCAGTTGAAAAAATATGAACCACAAACAGCCAGGTTAAAAAGCCTTCCAGTGACATTAATGGTCGATGGGGACTAGCTCGAGATATCTGTCTTTACTCCAATATACAACCTTAGTTTTAGTATATGAGTAACCTGAAACACGTGTCTAGTATTTTATTGTAAAGAATCTATGTACAAAATTTCAAAACTGTATTATGAAAAATTACAAAGTTATAAGCTTGTTCTGTTACCTGGTTGTCCGCACAAAAACGTGGTCACCACGCAGCGTGCCCGCGCGCGTTCCTCCAGTCGTCTTGAGCTCATTGATAAACATAATTTGGCTGTAGGTACCTAAATTATTGCGATAGGTACTTAATGTCGCTTGGTGTCCAACTTGTAACTTTTTTAAAATATTATTGGGACAAAATATAACATGGTTTAAAAATGATTGGAATCGATTCAGTTACTTATTCTGAAACTATATTCAGGTTTCGCATATACTAAAAATAATGTTGTATAAGCTAAGATTTTAATCATCAGATGTGCCTTCACTGTTCTTAGGTCGGGTCAGAAATTAATCACATTGAGAAGAATGGAATATTCTATGTGAAAAGTCGAGACGCATTTAATCCGTGGTTTATGACGGGGCTCATCATGAGACCACACTTTATAAGATATGCTACATTAATGTTCGGGTAGGAAGATTCGTTTCGGCAGTAATTGTTAAATCACTAAGTGGGCATGCGGTAATTTCTAGATATATTCGGCTTTCATTTGATATTTATACTCCCTGAATCATGTTCGCTAAGTTACGACTGTTTTCTGAACATATTTCCCATGATATTCGATTAGATTGATTCGGTTATGTCGAATCAAGTCGACCTTAACATGTGTGTTATCTCAATTTGCTTGCAAGCTCGACTGCTGTGCATAGGGTCCTGGCGTTGCTCCGTCCGCGGGTAGTGTTAGCATCAACCGAAATCAGCCTTTTGTATTCACCTCAATTTAGTCCCTTTCGGCAAATTAACAAAGAAAATGATGGTTTCGGAGCTGTTAAAGGATAATAGTGTCACTCCCCAGTCGTCAATCAGTTAGTAGGTCAGCCGCACTAGGTGATGAGCCTGGGCGCGTGCAGCCCGTACAGGCGGCGCGCCAGTGGCGGGCGGTGGCGCCCAGTCCTGCAGGCGCGCGCCGCACTAGGTGATGAGCCTGGGCGCGTGCAGCCCGTACAGGCGGCGCGCCAGTGGCGGGCGGTGGCGCCCAGTCCTGCAGGCGCGCGCCGCACTAGGTGATGAGCCTGGGCGCGTGCAGCCCGTACAGGCGGCGCGCCAGTGGCGGGCGGTGGCGCCCAGTCCTGCAGGCGCGCGCCGCACTAGGTGATGAGCCTGGGCGCGTGCAGCCCGTACAGGCGGCGCGCCAGTGGCGGGCGGTGGCGCCCAGTCCTGCAGGCGCGCGCCGCACTAGGTGATGAGCCTGGGCGCGTGCAGCCCGTACAGGCGGCGCGCCAGTGGCGGGCGGTGGCGCCCAGTCCTGCAGGCGCGCGCCGCACTAGGTGATGAGCCTGGGCGCGTGCAGCCCGTACAGGCGGCGCGCCAGTGGCGGGCGGTGGCGCCCAGTCCTGCAGGCGCGCGCCGCACTAGGTGATGAGCCTGGGCGCGTGCAGCCCGTACAGGCGGCGCGCCAGTGGCGGGCGGTGGCGCCCAGTCCTGCAGGCGCGCGCCGCACTAGGTGATGAGCCTGGGCGCGTGCAGCCCGTACAGGCGGCGCGCCAGTGGCGGGCGGTGGCGCCCAGTCCTGCAGGCGCGCGCCGCACTAGGTGATGAGCCTGGGCGCGTGCAGCCCGTACAGGCGGCGCGCCAGTGGCGGGCGGTGGCGCCCAGTCCTGCAGGCGCGCGCTGCACTAGGTGATGAGCCTGGGCGCGTGCAGCCCGTACAGGCGGCGCGCCAGTGGCGGGCGGTGGCGCCCAGTCCTGCAGGCGCGCGCCGCACTAGGTGATGAGCCTGGGCGCGTGCAGCCCGTACAGGCGGCGCGCCAGTGGCGGGCGGTGGCGCCCAGTCCTGCAGGCGCGCGCTGCACTAGGTGATGAGCCTGGGCGCGTGCAGCCCGTACAGGCGGCGCGCCAGTGGCGGGCGGTGGCGCGGCTCGGCGTCGGCGTGCGGCGCCCAGTCCTGCAGGCGCGCGCCGCCCGCCAGCCGGTGCGTCAGCCGGTGCGCGATGCTGAACCCGCCCGAGCCCTCCAGCTGCGTCAGGACTATTATAACTTGTCTGTGGACAAATGGACATATGGGGTTTCAATAAAAGAAATTATATGTTACGTGTGTGGAGGGATACAAGCAATAGTTTTGTAAGAGAGATAAATGCAGTGATTATGTCAACGACCGGGTAAAAAATAAAAACTACGGGAAATAAGTACAAGCCTCCCGGAAAAAGTATACGCTTCGGCAATCATCGTCCGGTATCGCTCCGTATGGTGTCGGATGTAAAGGTTCCGTATGGTGTCGAACGGTTGCCTAGGTGAAGGGTTACCTGTGGGGCGGCGTTCGTGCTCACTCGAATAAACGAAGATAGTCGAAGCACATACGATTTTCTGGTTGAACTGTAACTCACCTGTGTAACGGCGGCACGGAGTCAATAGTCTTCAACTCGCCTCTAGTGGACACGACGTTGTAGCTCTCCTGGCAGTCGCATTTCACGTGAATCCACTTGTCTGTATGTCGATTTTCTACCATCACTACTAGACCGGCCCAACCCTGGGAACAAAATATAAGATAAGATAACTTTTTCAACTTTGAACACCAAGAAGCATGCTTATCATGTTTATCATAATGTTGTTGTGGCGACATCTATACCGCCACATACGAACTAAACAAACAAATCCTACATCGGGTACAGCAGGTTTCACACATCACTTAGTTTTTATAAATGGTTGAAAAAATTAGTTCGGAATATAAACTTTTTACAGATGATTTAAAAATATATTCGTTGTACACAGTTCGGACTGTATACAACGAATCCGATATTAATCAGCTTTAGCTAGATTTAAATAACGTGCACAATTGGTGCATACAAAATAAAATGTCATTAAATCAAAACAAATGTTACTTTATCAAATTTAGCAGAAAAAGGAAAACATGTGAATATTATTACTCGATTGATAACAGCCCGGTTATATTATAATTAGGGACCTCGGTGTTTTAGTAGATAGTAGTTTAAGTTTTAGGAGTCATTACGACCAAATTATTGGTCGGGCATCTAAATTGTCGGGTTTCATCGTCAGGGAAATGAAAATTTTTAAAGAACCAATTCTGACTATTTCCATTTACAACAGCGTTATTCGAAGTATTTTGGAGTATTGTAGTACGGTATGGAACCCGTTTTATCAGGTGCACTCTGATCGGATTGAACGTGTTCAAAAAAGGTTCTTATACCACTTAAGTTTCTCGGATAACAAGTGTCGTAGTCTGAACACGTATAACTCTAGGCTGAGCTATTATAAAATGAAATCTTTGAGCGCACGAAGGAAATCTCTGGACTTCATGTTTTTGTTTAAACTGATAAATGGGTTAATAGATTCTCCTGAGCTTTTAGAAAAAGTGAAATTTTGTATCCCACGTAGTAGTAGCCGCTTAATTAACCGAAGGACTTTCGTACTGCCTCATAGTCGAACTAATATAGGTAATTTTTCACCCATTTACCGCATGCTCTCTATTGCCAACTCCATTCGTAGTGAAATAGATGTCTTTACTGGTTCTGTGGCCTCAGTTAGGACTAAACTTAGATTGTTTTTTTTTTTTATTTCTTTCTTATGTTTAATTTTTTTTTTTCCCAAATTTTTTTTATTATTTTGAAAAAGTCACAACTTGTAATTTTTCGTTTAGCTAATTGTCTTTTCATTTTTTTTTTGTCAAATTGTAAGTGTTTTACATAAAAATGTGCATGCTAGATTCACATCTAGTAGATGGCAATCAGAAATATTGTTTTGTAACTTTTTTTTATTGCATTTGTGATTGTACATCGGTTTTGGGAATTAAATAAAAAAAAAAAAAACAGCAATAATATGGCAAAAAGACTTTGTTTTTTTATTGAATGCATTGTAATATCAACCTTGTCATGGTCTATACAAAACTTGATGAATAACTCAGATTCTGAATACAAGTTTGAACTTAGAGCGTGGTGATCAATGTTTGTTCTTTTTTTCGAAGCGGAATCGGCTTCAAGAAGCGAAAAAATAGCATACCTTAGTCAGATAATAAGCAGTCATCCCCTGCCTGCCCTCGTGCCTCTGTCCCCTCGCCAGCGTGAGCCCGATGATGGCGTCCGCCAGGATGTGCGGGTGCAGCGACGGCCGCTCCACCGACAGCGGCTTGGAGCTGTGCGCCGCCAGGACGTGGCGCGGCCAGGCCGAGCTGTCGGCTAGCTCCAGGCCGGTGTGCCAGTGGTTGAAGGCTAGGCAGACGACTAGATAGAAGCCTTTTTCTAGCATTTTGTGGCAGCCTACGAAGCCACGGACCTGTAAAGAATAAGTGGTTACATTTTAAATCCCGTGGAAAATTTCAATCGAGTTGAAAATGAATTTTCGAGGTGGAGTTCAGTCCTGTTTTTTTTTTTTTTCAGTTTCAGTCATATGCAATATGGAAGATTTATAAAACAATAGTTAGACCTGCTGTCTTGTATGGGTCAGAATGTTGGGCCACAAAGGGGATGAATAAAAAGCATTTGCATGTGGGTGAGATGAGAGTGCTGAGGAGGATGTGTGCTGTTACGAGAATGGATAAAATAAGAAATGAGAACATAAGAAGGAAGTCTGAAAGTGGCGCCGGTGACTGAAAACTTGTGGTAATCGGTTGCCGTGGTTTAGGCATGTGATTCGGAGGAATGAGGAAAATGTCGTGAGGAACGTTTTGAGTACGAATGTGGATAGGTATAAGAGCAGAGGAAGACCAAAGAAACGATGGATGGACTGTGTAAAGGATGATATGGCAAGAAAGGTGTCTGATGAGATGACGAGTAATAGAGAAGTATGGATGAAGAAGACATGCTGCGCCGACCCTAAATGAATTGGGATAAGGGCAAGAGCACAAAATAGTACATTATTTTTTATTGGTGGTATTGCTCAATTTCCAGAGAGAAAAAAATAGTTGCAGCTCAGTTGTTGTAGTAGTCTGAACTTCTTCTAATTTAAAACATTTTTTTTTGTTGACAGCAGTTCTAAAGCATTGACTGCTGTTTAAAGATAGGAAGACTGACCTGTCTCTTGCTATGCGCAACGAGTTTCCCGACTTGCGCGCTGGGCCCCGACTTAGTTCGGAACACAACCACGCAGAGGTCCAATTGCGATCGTTGGCTCTTTGCAGAGTTCCTGTAAATTAACAAAATTATTATTAAAATTGAATAAAAGTTTAGATGCTGTTGTCAGAAAATCACAAGTTCCGAATGATCTTTGGTTACGAATAGTCAAAAGCCCGAAAATCTGACAACCAGTCTTACCTAGGAGTATTCTGTTACCGAGTAACTTAGTTGCAGAGGTCAGATAGGCAGACGCTCATAAAATACTGTTATTAAGCTGCTTCAGTTGAGACTTGAAGCCGACCTCAACATAATTATGAAAAGCTGGGCAGAAGATGATGATGGTATCTTTAAACTGAATTACCTCTGTCCCTCTTGGAAGAGCGTGAAGTCTACCTCGGTAGGCTGGCTGGCAGTGAGGAGGAGGCACGTGAGGTGACGCGTGGAGGACATGGGAGGCAGGATGCCGGCCAGGCGGACCTCATGCCAGCCCACGCGGACCTTGCATATGTCTATGCAGTCGAAGTATCTGTGAAAACAGTAGGAGTCTGGTTAAATATGTATAAAATGATTTTTTATTTTTTATAGTTGTACGCACGCCTAGACGCACCGTAGTCATCGCCTTTTCTGATGGTCCCGCGCACCTATCCGAATCGCATTCATTATTTTAAAAGTATTTCTGTTCAGAGCAAACGTGTTGCACTCGCCGCATGCGCCTTACTACATGACGCCATCTTTACTGAAATGCGGGTTGTTCGGCGCGGACAGGTGCGCGACGTTGCATACTATTTCATACGGGGTGGAAGGGACACCAACGTGAAAACGTTTACCACGTATTCTGTACATCTTTCTGAGCCCTCCTATATAGAAATTTTTCAAAATTTTGCATCGGTTATTAAAATAAAAATCAGCTGTTCCATACATTTTGACCACTTTTGTAGGAAACAGCAGATTTTTTTTTTAATGACCGATCATTTATTTCTATATGAGGGGCGCTCAGGATAATTAATTTCGTTGCAGGGTCCACTGATAGGTACAGTTTCAGTCGATTCTCTGTTACTGCGTTTTTCTGTTGGTCAGCATTGTTGATTCTGTCTTTTAAGAGTTGCAGGGCTTAGGAATAGTGTGGCGGGTTCGAGCTAAGACGCGTGAGCAACTCACTTGAGCACATCCTCGAAGCTGATCCAGAACACGCCCTGGTCGCGGTCCACGTGCTGCTGCTTGCTGGCGCGCAAGGCGTCGCGCGCGGCCGGCGTCCAGCGCGCGCAGCCCGCCGCCCACGCGCCGCGCCACGTGTAGTGCCCCCACGGGTTGCGCAGGCGCAGCAGGCGCGACGGCGCCACGGACGACAGGTTGCCTGGGACGGTGGACGAATCGACGTATCAATACTGATTATTAGTATCGTGGTTGGAGAACTCTAAATAAAGTCCCAGTGTTCAGGATAAAGTTTATCCTTAATATTATTAACGTTAAGCACAGAGACACCGCTTACATAGGTTATACAACACAAGTTATTGCTACGGCGCGGGGCAGACGACTGTCTGCTAAACTCTATGCGCGGGGAGCATTGAATTTTGCCCTGCTAGCATTATTGTTACTTGCAGTCCATGCCTCCCCATTCAGAAAAATAAATATTAGACAATAGAAATATGAATTAATCAAAAGTTTTACATTAAACACCGTAGTATAATCTGTATATCATTTCGTTGGCAGTCATCTGGCCTGCGTCTGACTGAATACATATGTACATTCTTATTGTAGTAAAATTATATTAGAATTGTTATCGGCAGCATTCCATAAAATACAATAATACAAATTGTGTTAGTAAATAGAGCCTTAAAACTATAATTTGGACAGTTTTCACACGTTACCGCGGTCGACTAGAGAAACGGATCTCACGTCACATTGGCGCGTATGAAATCCATCGATGCCCAACACACGTACCCGGGCGTGCGCTCGAGCTGCGCAGCCGCACAGATGTTCGCCGTCTACGCTGGACGCGCGGCCGCTCGCGCTCGTGTTTGTTTATCACGCTATAGGTGACACGTAGTAAACAAACATGAAGGCGAGCAAGAGCGCACATATGTTGTGTGCGCCTTCTCGCACTCCAGACAACTTCCAACTTGTCGAGTTTTGTAGTGTGTGCCGTCTCACTTCGGACGCACACTCAGGTGATATAAGGAGCATACTGCTCGCATGCTAGGCAACACAACACAGGAGATATTATCTGCACAAATGTCTGTTTAAACACAAGGTCATTAAATTAGTAGCTGCGTTGTCGGCCGACACAATTTAGTTTGCCATTGACACGCTATGGAGAAGAACTGCATTTGTTTTATTTTATATATTTTTAGAAAGCTTACAGCTAATACATTAGAGTAGTCAGATGCAATATGTAGAAGAAGGCCAATTATAAGTTTACACTTATACACCATGACTTTTTAGTCGTCTTACAATAGCAGCCCACTTCATGTATCCAATGAATACAAAACATTCATTAAAAAAAATAGGTATTTATGAGATTTTAATCATTTAAAAATAATAATATTATTCAGTATTATGACGCATGACGTAGTTAGAACATCCTGTTGCAAGCGACGATCTACTGGACTCGAGTGCTGGGTAGGTAATGTTCTCCCGTTTGACACGTAAACATCATTAACAGGATGTTTCATATTTTATTATTATTTTTCTTTGTACCTATTATGGAAGATAAAAAAATCGCGCCGTGAGCTATTTTATGTCGGGTACATTGAGTGGACGACCTTTGTAAGACTACTAAAAAGTCACGGTGTATAAACTTATGTACAAAATTGTCAAAACGGTTTTTAAACATAGAAACAACCAAAGAGAATAAGCAAAAATACACATTACACAACAAAGTTACACTTCAAAGAAAATGTTATTAATTCCTGGACACTATTTGTAAATAAATCAAGCTCAACATCCCGGCACACCATATTGAACGTTCGACATGCTCTTAAAATAAATAAATTTTGCCTGTTGATAGTTTTCACAATAGGTACATGAAGGATATGAGGTATCCGAAGAAACGGAGACGGTACACGAAGTCCAATCCTGGCCACCAGCTCAGCGACGACAGTAGACCCGTTCATAAAAAACCTTCGCCGTTCATATCTATACTAATATTATAAAGCTGTTTGTTTGTATAAATTTTGTTTGTTTGGTTGAACGCGCTAATCTCAGGAACTACTGGTTCGATTTGAAAAATTATTTTATTGTTGGATAGCCCATTTATGGGTAACAGCTAGTACAAAATAAGAAAGCAAGATCTGCCATCTGCGCTCGTGTAAAAATTCAATTCAATTAATTTATTATAGTCAGACAAATAAAATATCCAAAATGTCGTACACAAATTCAACAAAACAAAAAATAATAAGTAACATTTTCAAAAACATATTAAAGCAATTAAAAACAAATAAACAATTATTCAAAATTACATAATACCATTTAACTCCCCCATAACTACGGGCGCCTAAAGCATAATGGAAGGATATGAAATTTCTTACACCGACTAGTATAATTAGGAAGATAAGAATTTGAACGATATTGAGTGTACCTTAAAAATCGTCTTTGTATGCTTTCAAGGCGATTAATATAAACATTTTCTTAAACGCCATTCCATGTCACAGAAAGCCACTGGTCTCTGCAGTAGTTAGGAAATCTATGACAGTCTTTACAATTAGTAAACAAAAACGAATTTCTGACAATAAATCTTACTAAAGCGTACCCTGATATTAACCAGTATTTGACATGTGAAGGTCAGACAGGCAGTAACTCCACGTTAAGTACTGGAATTCAGTTGCATCCGATGAGTAAAAGCTAAAGAAAGCCAGAAGGCCACGTACCTGCGCTACTTGACCCGCCGGCACTGACCGACGCAACGACCGGCCCACTGGTGCACACCTCCACTACGTCTAGCACGGAGTATGCGTGTCGCGGGCGGAGGCCTAGGCGCTGGTATTCTTCCTCGTCCACCTGCGAAATGTTATAAGTTTGACATTAGTAATTAACCAGTGTAGCTACCAAAAACTGCACCAAATTATCTAGTTTCTACGGCATTTACAATGTAGAAATATGTTCGTTTATCGAGATGTGCGCCATGGCCGTAACTGTGTGGATGAGTAAAGCCGGGCCCGCTGCGCCACGTTATAGTGTTTTACGAACACAATACATTTTTTGCTAACATAAAGGCCTGTGTACATGTTATGATAACATGTTTAATTAGAAACTGGGCGCAGAGGATCTCACTTAACTATACGACAATTTGATACACTTCTTAGCATATCGATGACAATTCAAATGAAGTCAGTCCTAAATTTGGCAACGAGTTTGGTACCTCAGTAGCGTCCAGCGATCAGCACCTGTGATGTGCAAACAACAGGGCAGGCAGGACACAATATCAGGTGTCCCATCGTTTGTGGGGCAGCACACATTTACACTCCAGGGCAGAGTCATCTATGAATTTGTGTAACACATTTCCAGTGTTTGCTGCTCCCGGCGCAAGTATACTTTCCACCAAATGCTCAAACGAGAATGTGCTGCACTGATACAAATGAATAGACATATGTCGTGTTTGTTTGAGAGTCTTATGACGCCCCCTTAGGATGTGTAGTCCTGTGAACGTACCTTCATATTCCCTCCCCCACAACTAGCCCCCATCAGGAAGCAAGCCTGGCGCGAGGACAGTAGCTGCGCCCACACGAGGTCGCGGTCCAGCTGCTCCAGCGGAGCCCCGCCCCCCGCGCCGCCCGCCCCGCCCGCCTGCAGGGACACAGACTCGCACGGCGCGCCCGTTAGAGTGCATAGACCTGAAAAAATACAAACAAAATTTAACAAGTGGCGGTGTGTACATCGCCATATAAGTACTGACGTCACGCAAAATTCCTGCATCGAGCAATGGTCCGTTATCTGCAAGATTAGAATATCAACAGGCCACCAGACTTAACATCCGTCGAATCGGTGGATTCTTCCTGTTGTATAGAAAATAACAGACTTTTCACTGCTCCACAAACCTTTTATTTTTATTTATTTATTTGCATCAGACACAACGATCCATAATTTAATTAGTAAGTACACTTAAACACACTATAGTACACTTTATAGTCCGACGAAGCTCGCTATGCTAATTTCGGTGTCGTTTGAGATCTTCCAGTACTCTTTCATGTTGTAAATTGGACAAACTCATTTTGGCTCATTGCAAAAAAACTAAACGATGTCAAATAATGTGTACTATTTGTGAAATGTCCCGGTCAGTGTTATTGAAGTGCCGAAAGATTCATGAATATTATGATGTTCATAAAGAACCATGGTAGAGCGTTCAGTTTTGTTTGCGACATTTAGGGTGAGATTTTGCCAAGCTTTTTTATAAAATTTTAAATGATTTGCGAAATACGGGAGGTGGCCTATACTCAGTACTGAATGATACTGATACTACATACTAAGCCTGCGTCATCTCACTGCTGGGTAAAAGCCTCTCCTCATGACTTCCAGTTGTTTCGATCCAGAGTTAATGTGGACCACTGGTCGTTGGTTTTGTCACGCGCGTCCCGCCATCGTGTATGAGGTCTGCCGCGACGCCTTCTGACTGTGTCAGGGCTCCAGAAACTGGTAATTTTGGCCCACAGCTCATTGCGCGTGCAGCAGACTTGGCCAGTCCACTTCCGCTTCAAACTAGACGTGTTTGAGCAAAAATAAAAGTACTGAATGAACCAGGCTGTTATAATGATTTTGATGTCTACCTTCAATGGCCCTTCCTGACACTAACGCTTCGTAACATCCATGTAGTTTGGCGACAGCCTTCTCTATAAGCGGGACCCATAATTGTTTTCTTTTTGCCTGAAACCAAATAAATAAGGTGAATGAGACATTTTAAAAGAATGACATGATTATCTATGCCCACAATAAAAAACCTGACAGAGATAAAATCTCATACAAACGCGAAACGATAAAAAAATAGAAACTGTGCTTCTGTGGGGTTACACTGTGGCGCGACGTACGTGCATCACATAGATTTATCGAAGCGCATGCATTTTCTGGTTTAGCTGTACCTTACCATAGCATCACATAAAGCCCGTAATCCCCGAAGCGATGCGCTAAGTTCCAATTGGTACATATCACTAGTAATATTAAAGTCGTATTTATCTTACTTGTGAATAAATAAGGTGACCGTTCTTGGTAGCGAGTTAAGTATTTGCGCCGGGAATCATCATCTAGCTTCGGACACAATAAGATCACCGAAGCGCATATCCTCTCTGGTTGAACTGTAACTTACTTGTGAATAAACAAGATGTCCTTTCTTGTTGGCAGGTAGCAGATCGTCCACGGTGACAGTGAGCCACCTTCCATCCTTGCACAGTCTCAGCTGATAGGCGCCCACGCTCGGCTCGCCCCGGACTACGACGCCTCGTACTAGGGACGAACGTTCTGCTAATACTGCTAATGCGGATAGGAGCCAGCAGTTGCCTAGGACACCTGGAGATGGAATGCGAGATGAATAAATTATATTTCGTTTTTTTTTTTTAATGTAATGTAAATAATATGAAATATAACGATACCGTCGCACGTTCAGCAATTGGCAAGGTCAGTCCAAATAGATATTCGTTTACCTTGAACATCTTAGGACCAGTATTATTAAGCAGTTGCTTTGTATAAAGTTATAATTAATAGCCACATTTAATAAATCGGTAAAGGTGTTGCCACACCTATCGATCGATTGTGGTCGAGGTCATCGATCGATGTTAGAATGGATAAGTCGACGTCGATCGACAGTTTCTACTACACCCATTGATTGATTGTCGTAATTTTTACCATAGATCGATGACCTCGACCACCAAACTCAAACGATGTGGACAACTGGTTACACTTGCTGCTTTTTTTTTCCAACTAATAAACTTGAACGCTTTTTAGTTAAAAAAAACTGACAAAATATAAAAAAAATACTTTTAGAAGATTTTAAAGAAGCCAGTTGTATTTATTTCCTTTTCTATACTACAGACGATTTCTTCTTCCAAGAAGTGTTTACCTAGCAGGAACTTCGAATAGGAACTTAAAGCTACCTTGTGATATGTCGGAAGGCCTGGGGTCGCGGAACACGACCCAGGGCAGGCGATGGTCTGCCTCCACGTGT
This sequence comes from Noctua janthina, assembly GCA_963576755.1. Lineage (NCBI taxonomy): Eukaryota > Metazoa > Arthropoda > Insecta > Lepidoptera > Noctuidae > Noctua > Noctua janthina. Next base: position 15,755,265 of record OY755061.1, read on the forward strand.
ATCTGGTGCGGCCGCAGCCAGCGGCTGGCCGCGCCCGTCTCCGCGCCGCCGCCGTACACCAGCGAGCGCGGCGCCGCCGGGAACATAGCGTCCACGTACGGGGAGCCCGTCTGCGGGGAGCGCGGAAATATTGCTTTACAAATGCTAATGAACCCCCGAATATGCAAAATGCGTTGAGAGGGCTCAGTGTGACTGTTTATACATATTCGATCGCGTTAACGATAACTTCAATTTGTACTGAAACTGAACTAAACAAAAAAAACATAACATCAGCCCCTGTAGCATAACCACCGTAGAAATTGACAAAATGACAGATAGTGCAAAGAAATGTCATTGTGTCGACACAATTTATTTATTTAACAATTTATATACACACTAAATACAGAAAAGAAGAAAGGAACAGAAAATAGTACAAAGGTGATGCTTATTTCTAAAGAGATCTCTTCCAGCATACCTGCGAAAGGAGATACTAAAAAAGAGATGTAGACATAGTGTGTAAAAGAAGAAGAGAAAATGGAATACATAAAACGTAAAGCAGAACTATTTAAACATAATAATATACTAACATACGTATAATCTGTGTCATTTTGTCGATTCTTCAGTCTAAAAAACCCATTTCTACGGTGGTCATGCTACGCGTTCTGATCTGTAATCCTAATGTGTACCTAACCATACACCCACATTTCGCCAGTTATGTTTAAGTCCAATGTAACAGGGCCGAGCCTACTGCCATCAACCGAGCACAAATTCTGACGCCGTGGCTACTACCGAGAAATTCATGATGAAAAAATCCAATGTCACTTTGCCCGACCCGGGAATCGAACCCACCACCAACAAGGCAGTCCGGAAACAGAAAGTGAAAAAAAAAAACACCTACTTGTGTTTATTTATTTATTTAACACTTCAAGCACAAAAATACAGGGGCAGACTTAATGCCATAGGCATTTTCTAGCAGTCTTCCTTCCCAATTTTTATTTCGTACAAATTGTTACAACTTAAACGCGATTGAGTAAGTTTTGTCAGTTGCAAACACGCTTATTCGTAGAGTTGTTACGGGTAGTCGGGACCCAGGAAGTAGACCAGTCTTGGAAATAGATACCGTGTTATGTAATGACTAGGCTGTGGAGATCAGTTAGACCAGAGATTCCCAAACTGGGTTCCGCGGAACTTAGGGGTTCCGTAGAATAGTCATCAATTATTTATTACTAGTTATTAAATAATACCACGGTTACAATTTCTTTCTTCATATATATTAAAACTTTAATTTAAGAATAATGTTTCAATTATATTACACATTTCTTAAAAAAAAAATGTTCTTATATAAATTTCAGTGTTGATTTGTAATCATTTGATATGGGGTTCCATAAAATAAAAGGTATTAGGTTGGTGTTCCGTTATCTTTAAAGTTTAGGAATCTCTGAGTTAGACAGTCTCTCCATGTAAAATACTGGTATTCAGCTGTACACAAAGCAGTGATAGCCCAGTGGTATAATCGTCGGACTGCCAAGTAACAGGTCTCAAGTTCTAACCCAAGACACGCATCTCTGATTTTTCGGATTCATGTGCGTTTTGTATAATTATCACTTGCTTCGGTGAAGGAAAACATCGAGAGGAAACCACCATGCCTGAGATAATTCTCAACGGCATGTAAAGCCAAATCAGACGCCCTTGGGCGGCATAAAAACTCTGACACCAGGTTAGGCACGTAAAAACGCATGTTTTAAATACGTAATTCTAATGTAAGATTTTTACATTAAACATGTCCTCGACCCCCGTAGTATTCAATGCATCCACCAGCACAATGTTTTGAGTGCGTTACTTCGAGTCCTACCGTAAAACGTGCTTTCTCATCCCAAAAAAAAAATTGTTTCCTAGCTTTTGCGTAAAGTTACTTAGTTTGATGAACAGAATGCTTGGTTGACGGCTTCGTGAAGAATCTGTTTACACTCTGTATTAAAAGTTATTTTAATTCATAACGAATTTAGAATTAATTTGAAAATATGTTAATAAGGAAAAGTAACTATGTAAGATTCTTACCAAATTCTGTTTTCAGATTTTTAGATATTCTGATTTCAAGCGCTATTTTAATACTTTTTAACACCTAGGCTTTTCAGCGATGTCAGTGTGTACAGATTAGTCTTATACTGGGTGTAAACGGACCCTCCGTTTACACAAAGTATAAGACTAGATGCCGACAGACGTTAGAAAGATGCTTGACTTACCGAGGCACATTGTGCCAGTACTTCTTGCCACTGCGTCCACGCATGGCTCTCTTCACTTAATCGCAGTATCTCCATGGGTGTGCTCTCTTGTCTCTCGCCGTCAGAACCTTCCGCTATAAACAATAGTTATTATTAAAAGAGTGTCCATGGAGTTTCTTGCCCATTCTTCTCCATAGAGATCTACGCTTTGGAATGAGTACTTTCAGTTATTATGCCTTATGACTGGGACTGTTGCTTCATTTTATTGCTGTCTTTGTTTCGAAAATTCAAAAGTGCCTGTAACTGGCCTACTTGAAATAAATGCTTTGATTTTGATTTTTGTATTTGATTTAGTCTATAGAAGAGAGTACTTTTTGATTTTGTGGTTATTCGTTTCTGATTGTTGGTGACTTTAAAGTCGATCACACTTGACAGATATATGCAAACAGGCAGACCATATTATTTCATGGCGTTAAATACTTATCATGATTTGTGGATTATATGCGCCACATTGTGGACGTCGTAAAAGTTCTTTCCGCGATAAAAACTACCCATTGTAACACCCTGTGTTTATTTTAAAATTATTGAAATTGTATGGTACTTTTCGATAATTTAAAGAGTTTTCCCTGTCTGTGTGTGACATTTTAATTTATCAAGCTATAAAAGTTTGTTTTGAACACTACTACAAACATACGGGGTGGAAGGGATACCGACACGAAAACGGTTACCACGTATTCCCCCCATAAATAGAATTATCCATCGGTTATTAAAAAAAACAGCTGTTCTATACATTTCGACCGTGTAGGCATTGCACTTTTGTAGGAAACCACACTGACAGCTCAGGGGGGCTCAGAATGATGAACTGAATACATGGTAACCGTTTTCGTGTCTGTCCCTTCCACCTCGTGTGGTATACTTACGTGAATCCTCATCGTCTAACGACGGCTGGTCGGGCGCGGCCGGTAACAGCCTCGTCTTGGGCGACTGGCACATCTCACACGACACCGCAGAGCCGCTGTTCACGTACGTACACTCTGAACACGGCCATTCTGTTGTCTCTGGTCTGGTGGTATGGAAAAATAAATTATTATTGAGAATTTAAAATTATGATGAAATCGTTGTGTAAAAGTGTTATTAGGTTTTTCCGTCAGGAATTTATCAGTAATAGGCTCGCCCCCTATTACAAAAGACTTAATCATAACTGTCGAAATATGGGTGTACTATTAGGTATACCTCTGCCTAACCTTTCTGGGATTACAGGCGTGATTTTATGTTATGTGCCCTTCGAAAGCGTCTCATCTGCCTAGCCTTTTCCCAACTATGTTGGGGTCGGCTTCCAGTCTAACCGGATGCAGCTGAATACCAGTATTTTACATGGAGCGACTGCCTATCTGACCTCCACAACCCAGTTAGTACTGGGTAATACGATACCCCTTGGTAAGACTGGTTGTCAGACTTTTTGGGCCACTGACTACCTATAACGACTGTCAAAGATCTACAAATGACACCCGGGACCAACGGCTTAACGTGCTTTCCGAGGCACAGAGGAAACTCGGTATGTAATGGGTGGTCACCCATCCACATACCAACCTAAGCAAGCGCGGCTTAACCTAAATATCGATCCGAGCGGCTGTTATTACTTAGCCACGAGCTCCTCCCCCTTCGAAAGCGTCTGCAGCCGCAAAACGCAGATGCAAGGTGACCCAATCACAATGACCAGACTGCTGTGTAATTAGCACCTGTCTTGATTTTCATAGGGTAACATAGAAACTAGCTGTATTGCTGAGAACACCTTCGAAGAGCACCTTTATATTGCACTACTAAGGCTGCTATCAGACGGACTGCATCGCAGCAACCGCGCACAGTCGATATATTAACTGACTTTGGTGGTAAAAAGTGATTTTGTTAAAACATTTTCGGTAGTAAGTTAAGAAAGTCGACTAGTTTTAATTATCAGAAAAAATAAGCCAATTGAAAGAGATCCTAATACAAAAATGGCGAAATGTCAATCTGTTAACTAAACAATTACCGATATCGACTGCGCGCGGTTGCTGCGACGCAGTCCTCCTGATGGCAGCCTTAGTAAAGAAAATGCTCTTCAAATTTAGGTGTGTTTATGAAACTTAATATCGGACTTTTTTGATGTATACCAAGGGTAAAACTTCATATCAAAAATAAGTATACAATACGAAACGAACGTACGTTACGTTGGATTGAATTTGATTTGATTAAATTAAATTTGATTAAACTAAATTAAATTCAATGGGATTGAATTGAGTTATATCTAAAAGTCGTACTAACATAGTTCTTAAGCGCTCATTAATAACCCATACGGACTTCGAAATAAACGTTTTGATTGATTGAATTCATCATAATCATCCTAATCTGCCAGGTTTTTTTCCCAACTATGTTGAGGCCGGCTTCCAATCTAATCGGATGCAGCTGATTACCAGTAAAAATGAGTACACAATACATGTGCAACGTCACATACCTGAGGTTGACGTACTTGGGCTCGGGCGGCGGCGTCTTGTGTCTGGAGCCGCGGCGCGGCAGCGCGGGAGTGCCGCGGGTGCTGCGGCGCGGGGAGGGACTGCGACCCGCTGAGAGAAGAAAAAGAGAGTATAGAAAACATCAATTATAAAAAAACAAGGTCGCATCGAAAATTCTCCTATGCAGGCATGTACGCCGAAATTGAACGAGCTTTATTTTTTTTTTTCGGATGGGTAATCATCAAATGACCCCCCCCCACTCTGGGCGGAGCGGAAGGGAGTGTCAGACTTGTACTGACTAAAAGTCATCCATGTTCTTTCTTTGCCCTTTGTGTGCCAGGGCCACGGTATCTCTTTCGAACAGTCCCGCAGCCCTGACAGACATCGGCCCATGCGGACCCCTACTTGCTTGCTGACATCTCTTTGAGGCGCGCGTGGAACACGAATGCGCCGTCGACATGGCCTGTCGAAAACGAAACGAGCGAAAATGAACGAACTTTACGAACGAATGTGCGAGAGCGCAAAGGGAGAGGCAACCCGCGAAGACCAGGACACATTTTGTTTTTTTTTTTAATTATCAAAATTTTAATCATCTCGTTCAATTCTTTGAAAACAGCCAATCTTTAACTGAATTTTCGGCTTCGGCTCCCGCTAGAAATTGACCTTCAGTCGGACACTACTTGCATTAGACCATACCTAATGTGAAAATAAATTAAAACGCTCAACGTCGACAGTTGAAATTCCAACTGTGCAATATTTAGGTGAGGCTTAGGTTTTCTGAGAAAGGGCTGCGCCAATACAGGGTGACATTTTTTGCAAATTTTTTTTCACCTGGAATACAACTACAAAACTACTTCCTACTCCGACCTGCGGACCAGTAAGTCGTGGGTTCGAACCTAGGCAGGCGCGTTACTTTATGTAATTTCTTTCATGACCACTGCTCTCAAAAAAGGTGCCAAATGGAATTAAGGACTTAAATATTATTCAATTTAAAAACAAATTAAGACATCTATTATTGGAAAATTTTTATTATACTATTGACGAATTCCTTAATGATAAATTGTAATAGTAAATTGACATTGATATTTATTTAATTTTGACATTGTACTATTATCTTTATTCCATTCATTATTTATAAGTATACTCAATTGTTAATGTTTTGCTTGCTTTTTTCTGTTTTAAGTTATGTTGTGTTTTGTTGCAATTATTTTATTTTAAAATGTTGATTATTCTTCTTTTTTATAATAATAACCAATAATGTAAAAGAGTGTACACCTTTAAGGTAGATTTTTGAGGAACTAATTATTTATTATTAAGATCTCATGTAAAATGTACCAAAAATCACACCAATAAATAAATTTGAATTTGGAAAACATCGTGAGGAAATTGGCATATCCTAGAATCAAAAATTAGAAGACATGTGACATCTACCAACCCGCACTGGGCCCGCGTGGTGGATTATAGCCCATTCCCTCTCATTGAGAGAAGGCCTACGTCACAGCAGTGAGAACATTATAGGCTGATTATGCTTATGCTATGCTATGGACTACAACTGGTAGTACCATACAAAAGTGCAATGCCTACGGTCAAAATGTATGAAAAAAACAGATTTTTAAGATTGTGTCAGGATATCCCTACATAAGATTAAGGTTGGTACTCACAGGCACCATGGTTCCCCTCGGTGACCGGGACAGTGAGCCCGTGTTTGGGCACCGGCGGTGTCTTGCACGCGAGGCAATGGTTCGCTGACAAAGGGTTCTGTAGCGTACATGAACTGCACGACCTGAAATATAAAGTGTAATGTTACTTATTAGTTTGTGATTATGATACGTGGACGGAAAAGAAAAAAAGGTGGGCGTCTAATTAAGCATCTCGATCTATGTTTCTTTTATGGAGTCAAAGGCTCATAGTAGCTATAAAGATCAAATAAGTCATAAGACAAAACATAACGCCTGTAATCCCCGAAGGGTTAGGCAGAGGCATTCCCCATTAGAACACCCACATTTCGCCAGTTATGTTTAATTTTCATGTAATGGTGGGCGTGCCTATTGCCATCAACTGGGCACAAATCTAGACTCTGTGGTTGCTATAACTAGAAGACGGGATATTTACCATGTTTATTGTTCATTCCGTCTTCTAGTTATAATAATGTTAGTGACCATGAAAGTTTAAAATCTGTGGTTGCTACTGAAAAAATCCTGATCGATATAAGCGCCAACTTCACCCTGATAGCTCAAGCAAAGTAATCTACCAGAAATTATGTGGTTGCGGCCTGGAGCCAGCGCAGGCGGCACACGAAGCAGCAGTGGACTCGTTGACCAGCGTGCAGCGAGTACACGACCAGGTTATCACGGCTGGACTCTGATTGGGCGCTGGAGTGGAATCTGGGGGAAATATGAGATATATTAAATACTAGCTAATGGCTTCGCCCACGTGGAGTTCGGCAATCCCACGGGATAAAAAGTATCCTATGTGTTCCTACTCTCCAAGTTATAAACTATCTACACTTTTCTCGACCCGGGAATCGAACCCAGGACCATGCTCAGCAGTCGACCAACGAGGCAGTCTGAAATCGTGCTGAAATTATGATTAATAAGTTATTATGACTTACCAACAGCAAACAGCAGTTCATCGCTGTTCAAGTCGTGGTCCAGCGACGCTATGGGCACTGTCAACTTCTTAGGCTCCCGGTTCAAGTCCACCTTGGTACTGCTACTTGCTTCCGAGGTCGGTACGGTTGGACGTGTACTGTCGAAGGAATAGTAGGGTTTAGATTTAGAATTTTGTCTTAATTTCCTGGCTGTGATGGTGTGGAAAGACGATGGTCTTTCTATATGTTAATCAGGGTCAATCATTGGTTCCTGCTATAAAAACCATTTTAGTACAGGAGACCTTGGACCTTCTCTTTGATTTTAGTCATTGAATATTATTTGCAGGCCCATGTGACGGTAGAATGTGGAGGACTATATTATATGTATAAGAAAACATTTATGTACCAACTACCCATGTTTGCAAAGAAATAAATGATTTGATTTGGTATCGAACCCAAGTCACTCAGTTGATATTTTTTTAGATATTAACAATTGTATTGTGACAGTTTACGAAAACATAAGGTCTCAACTCACCTATTATGAGGCGCATCAACTACTTTTCTGATACCCAAGTGAAACTAAGCCCTAAGTCCTAATAATAAAGGACCACATCTCACCTTATTATACGGCGTATCAACAACATCCCTGGTCGCTAGTGACCGCGGTGTGGGGCGGGCGCCCACTGCGACACACTTCACAACAGCAGTCGCAATTACTACTGAACCAACACTCGCTGCAAGTGAAACTTTACCCTAAGCCTTAACAGATAAGGTCTACAACTCACCTATTATGAGGCGCATCAACAACATCTCTGGTCGCGAGCGTGACGGCGGCGTGCGGGGGGCGTCCACTGCGACACACGTCACAGCAACGCGCCCACCACGCGTTGTACGCGAACCAACACTCGCTGCACTGCCACATGCGGCTTTCGCGACTGTGGACACGCAATGGACATTACATTAAAAATTATTAACCAATTCTAACAAAGCAATGAATCAGCAAATATTGAAGGTTGAGAATTACAAAAGACAGCTGTAAAAAGGCCGACCCATCACCACTTCCTATGCTAACTGCCAATGCTTGTGGCAAGTATGTATTATTAATCGTGAGAGCGAGACAGAACAAGTGAGGAACTCGAGGCTAAATAATAACAGCCGCTCGGGTCGATCCTTAGGTTAAGCCGTGCTTGCCTAGGTTGGTCTGTGGATGGGTGACCGCCCATTACAGAAAGCACGTTAAGCCGTTGGTCCCGGCTGTGATTTGTAGATCTTTGACAGTCATTAGGCACAGTCAGTGGCCCAAAAAGTCTGACAACCAGTCTTACCAAGGGGTATCGCATTACCCAGTAGTAACTGGGTTGTGGAGGTCAGATAGGCAGTCGCTCCATGTAAAATACTGGTATTCAGCTGCATCCGGTTAGACTGGAAACCGACCCCAATATAGTTGAGAAAAAGCTAGGCAGATGATGATGAAAGCGAGACAGAACAAGGCTGAGTATCGTGATTTCAGAATTTAAAACCTACGATATGCTATCCGTCCTGGTCACACGTTTTATGACCACGACTACCGTGACTCGCGAGGCTTACCTATTTAAAATGCGACTAATAATGAAGTGGGGGGAAACCCAGCAATACGGGCCACGTGTCTGTTGAGGTATGAACTTGTGATTCTATTCAATTATCAATACACATCACTCATTGACAATAATAAACAAATTCCTTTTCCCGAAACCATACAGTTGCCATACAAATGTGGCCTTAGTACTCAGCTTTATGTGAAGGTAATAAATAAATCGGGTCAAATGCGTGACTCGACAACTGACTAAGGGATTATGAAATCAATTCAATAGATTACAAGGTTCATTCATCAGTGCACGGCATAGCCATTCAAGTCATAAAGTAGGTCCTAACCTAATTGACACCTGTAATAGTCTTGTCTCTTTCTTTTTGCATGTACAGGATAGAGATAGTAATATAGTCTACACTTATATTATGAAGAGACAAAGTTTGGATGTAGGAGTAATTTTCGAAACTACTCATTCACTAATTGGAAGCTAAATTATCCTCGAGTGTCATAGGCTATAATTAAAACGTTCCCATGAAATAATTACACGACCAAAGTCGCGGGCAAAAGCTAGTAACATATAATTTGAAAGACTTACGTGGCCTGTTGCTGCGTCGAAGGCACTTTACTCGGCTCCCTAGGATTATGGGACACTTTCCCAACAGACGGCAGCATATTAAACACTTTAGTGTCCCTCGCCGGTCCAATATGCGACGTCCGAATATTCGAAGCCACGTCATTCACTGGCGAAATGCAGTTCTCAGCACCTAACAGCTCGTCTATCCGAGCATAGTCACCGTCACTCATATCATTAGAGTATAAAGCCTCATTTTGCGAATTACTCATCACTGTTTTTGTATCTTGAACCGAAACATACGAATATCGGGTTCCGTTATTGTTGACTTGTAACTGGAGGTTCAGATCCTTGTACTTCCCTTTGTTTGGCAGTGCGTATATCACACCTTCAGCGTTCGTGTCCCAGCTGCACTCCTTGTCAATCTCGACGCTGTTCTCGTCGATCTTCGGGTCTTTCCGGCCGTCTGGCTTCGGTAAGCTGTTGCAATAACTAGCTAAAGACTTCTGGTAGTCGTTCAGACTTCTTCGACTCGATATCACCTTGCCAACTGGTCTTTCCGCGTTCGTTTGTTCCGAAAAAGACCGCCGGTAGGTCGGGCGGATTTCAGGGGAGTTTTGTGCGCTGATCGACCTTTGGAAGGAGGTTCCTAAAGTTGTGCTTCCCGTTGGCCAATCAGGGACCGTGATCATAACGCCACCTGACGTAGGTAGCGACGTCGCGCCATCTCTGCCAGCAGCCGTTTCGTGCCTTCCTAAAGTGGTCACACTGAGACCTCTGGAGTTAGGAATCCTCGCTAGCGGAGACACTCTTGGAGACAGACACGCTTCACAATGCGTCCTGATTCCAGAATTTTCTAGAGTGCACTTACTACACGACCACTTCTTCAAATGCAATCCTCGACTTTGCTCCCTTTGGTACTCCTTGACATAGTTGAGCTCCCAATTGGACTTACTCTCGTTACACTTCTTCGGTCTGCGGGTCACTGTATGCAGACTCCTTAGAAACGATTCTCGAGGATGACACTGGCCGTATCTTTCAGAGACCATTAAACTCGTCGGTCTGTTAATAGTCCCTCTGCCAGTTTCGTCGACCTTCCACCACTTTTGCTGGGAATTGATGACGGATCCGTGGGAAAGGGATCTGGTGACTCCATGCGCATGGTCGGTCAGCTGGGTGGGAGAAAGACGGAGGGACTGCAAGTCGAGGTTTAGACGGCGACCGTCAGAGTAGCTCGTTGTGGGCTTATACGATGATGGGACTGCTAGAGTGTTGGACCTTATCATAGTGTTGTCTGTAAAGAAGAATAAAGACATTTGATTCTGAAGACAAGAGACATAATAATAGTCTAAACAAAAAACACGCTTTAGAGTGACGTAATTTTATTTCACGTATTCTTCTCAACAAACCCATTCATTTGATATCCATATCATGGGAATACATAAAAAATAACTAGCCCGCCATCTTTGGGAGTCTACCATATTGGATTTAGAATGTCATCACTTAGCTAACCATGCATTGTCATCCAAACAAATTTCAACTCTATTGGAAACTGGGAAGTGGGTCAAATTTAACTTCTAAGATTTTTTTACATATAGTTACAGGTGAAGGTATTAAAAGTGTGTTAAAAAGGCAGAAATTTAAAGGTACAATTCCGAAAGCGACTGCAACCGCAAATCGCAGAAACTAAGTCAATTTGGCTATGACCTGAGCGACACGACTGGTTCTTATGTAACTCTATGGAAAAGCTTCCATAGACAGCGACATTGCCGCCTGTAGGCGTTTTCATAGTTATCTACCCAGAAACTAGCCGCGTCGCTAAGGTCTGTCAATGCAAATGGGTGGCGTTGCCGGTGCAATTTGTGGCTGCGGTCTTTTCGGTAAACGAGCTAAATAGACTCAGCACATACCTTTAGCAGACTTTTCTTTGTCCGTCATCCCTGAAGCTTGATCCTCATCATCAGACAGCCTGAAATACAAACAACATTGTTAGCATGCTTTGATTAAAAAAACATGTCCAGTTTTATTTCCCACAAAGCACCTAACTGGCCTCTTTATAGCTTCGTTGTATAAAGGGCAACTAAGTATGTTAATAACCATGATTATCATCAACCCGATTGTTAAGCATAGTAATTATGGCAATTTTCCCACACAAGCTATCATTCAATGTAATTGCTGGCTATGGGGCCAAAGAAATAAACACAAGTACACAGAGTACTCAGAAACCATGATACTAGTACCTGTGCTGTTCATTGAATGAATGAATGTAATTTCTATAGTTTAAAAGAATTTATGGATAAAAAATATTGAAGCCTTTGTAACATTTTGCTAAATCCTGAAATTTTGCATGCTATGTTTTTTGAACCATTCTAATTTTATTTAACACCATGCTTTATGCAAATAAATGATTTAAGTTAATGCTTAAACACTACACGGCAAAAGAACTTTTGAGCTGGACACTTAGTATTACAGAAAATAACTCAAGAATTACTTAAAATTAGTTTCAACCAAACAAATGGCTTCTTGAGTAATATTCTATGAAACGGACCTTAAATGTCTTAGTATGACAGTTGGCGGCATAACCTCGGAAAGTTCTTAAAGCCGTTGGTCCTACGCCTGATCTTAGTCCGTTCATGTCGGAATACCGTGCCATCGGATTATAGGAATAAGGGAACAGAGAGTACACCTGAATCTGCACACTTACTTGTACACTATCATATCTCACGATCCTTGATCAGTCTACGTGGGGATTAGCATGCCCAAGCCCAAAAATGTTCAGGGTCAATTGTAATCCTTAAGTAGCCTACCAGGCCAAAGCCGCTGGCCCGCCAACATGTATCGGTAACTTTAATGTCGGCAGGCAAGGAAAAACTTTGTCGCCCACATTTCGGCGGCTTTTTTGGCAGTTAGTTTCGCCGGGTAAATGCCGACATGTCGGCACACCAATGCCGCTGTGTCGGCAGGCAGTGTCGGTATAGTTATTACCTGTAGACAGGCGCATGTGGCGCGAGCGCGTCGCAGGCGGCGCAGCGCCACGCGGCGGACACGTTGCGCAGGCCGCACGCGCACCGCCACGCGCGCGACGCCTCCGGGGCGGAGCCCACGCACGACCATCCGCTGTAACAAACATAATACTTCACTCAAGCTTTTGTCTAACTGCAGCTCGTTTCGCCTTCCTTATACCTCGAATGTTGACGATGCTCAACTAACTCGTAAAATACTGGTATTCAGCAGTATCCGGTTAGACTGGAAGCCAACTCCAAAAAAATGTGTGAACAAGTCCAACGCATAACAGTTACAATAATAGGAGTATCCTTTCAGTAACAATGGTGCTGGATAAATAATCCTACATGTTGCATTTCAACTAATTTGCCATTTCCTTTCATTACATTCTGTCATACAATACTTATTACAGCTAAATTATCATTGTATGTATAATCAACGGCACATCCATGATATCAATTTTAACATTATCTTTAAAGCACATTTTTTCTGCAATAGTAAGTGCTGATTATGGATGAACATGGATGAGGCACAAGGAGTATGTTAGGATTGCAGCAGGTGGCGTTCTGTAGTTTCTAAGTACCCTCATGGGAAATGGGTGTGATTTTATCATGACTGCTCAGCATGAGGTCCACGGTTCAATTCCCAGGTCAGGTCGGGCAAATTGTTAGTGGGTTTTTCGATTAGGAATTTCTCAGAAGCAGCCACGGAGTCTGGATTTTTGCCCGGTTGATGGCAAAAGGCTCACGCCCTATTACATGGGACTTAAAGATAACTGGCGAAATGTGAGTGTACTATTAGCTACACCTCTGCACCTCTGCTCTTCGGCACCTTTGGGGATTACAGGTATACTTTGGGTATTATGTTCATATTTGTAGTAAGCGTTTTTATTGTTCAAAATTTACCACTTGTATTCCAATATGGATCCCGAAGGCCTCATTCAAATGCCATTAAACCAATCACTTTTGCATTATAATCTTTGAGTATTAAAATGACTAAGATTATTTTTGTTGTTTGGTCACATCACACCACACAACATTTATCCACAAAGGGTTAGGCAGAGGTGTACCTATAATACACTGCATTCATTGTTTTGTTTTTAATTATACCTATTTATGATCACGCGGTCTGTTTGTGAAATAGACTTATATTTTGAAGGCAGTTTTAATTCTATTCAGCCTGGCCTTTTTGGGATTTTGGGAACTGCTTACAGTCTAACCTGAAGCAGCTGAAGCATTACTAGTGGAATAAGTGTCAATCTGACCTTTACACTCCAGCCAATGGGAAACACTGAAGCCCTTGGTAAACATGGTTTTGCATTCATGAAAATTAAGCACTGTACATGGTGAACAAATTTTGTGTTTTGGTGATGATATGATTGACAAAGGCTTGTCCTTATTCATATTATAGATGGTTTACTTATCACATTTAAACTGTTTTATCTACTGGTTGTTTTATGATAGAAAATGTTGAATCACAGTCAAATATTAGGTTGCAAATTATTAAGGTGTTGTGTTCATTCAAGCTTGATCAAACAAAGGTAATAAGGATTCTCATTTGATCAAGAAAATGATAATCTGACTAGTTGTAAGATACAATAATATTGAGATTTGATAATTATAGTCGCATAATTAACAGGATGGAGTTTTAATAACACCTTTTTAATTATTTTTTTTTTCGAACAATGCATTAATATGGGAAAGGATTTTTTTTCTACTAATACTTACCTAAAACACTACTCCTAATGATGTGGTTCACAGAAAAACTATTACAAAATACGTGAAAATACTATCCAATGTACAATTGAAACGAAATGGGCAATCCATTAGTCGAAACTGCCCCACAATACATACCTATAAGCATCGCGAACAACGAACACATATAATCACATTTTTAACACAATTGCTGACACACAAATACCTAAAACTGCACGTTAACTTCTAATTTAGTTAATGAACTCCCTTATACTGCGCACAACAATGAAATACAATAGAAATATAACCTAAAATACGGGTCACGAAAAATCGATAATTTGCTGACAGAAACTGAAAGATGGGGATAGTTACAAGAAAAAAAAACACACCTGTTAAAGCTATTTTCAGTCGGTATGACGATCGGTTCAGACCCAGGTGTAGTTCCTTCGCTTTTTCCAGTTCGCGAGGTATATTCCGGCGACGAATCTCGACAATTTTCTTTAAATACTCCACTGTCATGACTCGATACCCGTTTTGTACCACATTTTAAACACTTCACACTTTCTGTTGGATTGATCTGGCCGCACGTCTGACAATGCCATTGCAGCACCGATGCGATTGAGCCCATTTTAATTCACACATGGCTATGAGACCATAACAAGGCTTCGTTTTATGAAAACAAATTCAGATTTGAGAAAAATGAAAACAGCTGATCCACCATGTTGTTTGTGTATAACTTTTTTTTATGTAGGTACGCTACGCGACGGTATACAATTTGTTTTCGGTTTTATCGGTTTTTTTTTCTTTTTTACTAATTGTTTATTTTATTAACCATTATTTAGATTTTGCCTAATATTTTACTTAACAATAAACATTTATCTATTTCCAATTTTTGGATTTACAGTGACATCTATCGGGACTAGTAAAGAAACAATAGTCAAACTACATGTACGCATTGTTGCAGCTCATTAACAGATGGCGTTGTTTCTAGTCCCCTATTTTTTTAAACTTTCTGTAGTTTGCTAACAGCGTTTGAGCGTTTATTATCTTTTCCGTTTAAATACTGTGAAATAGAGAAAATCTCTGGTGTAGTAATAAGGGCGAGTAGAAACTTTCAAGGTGGGATTTACTACGGATCTGGGACATTTGCGCGAAAGACATATGCGCGAAGGACACATCCGCGAACCCGCTTGCGCGAAAAGACATATGCGCGCATGGACTTTTGGGCGATTAGACTTTTGCGCGAATGAACTTTTGCGCCCATAGACACTTACGCGCATAGACACATGCGCGCAGAGACACTTGCGCGAATGGACACTTGCGCGAGTGAACTTTTGCGCAAAAGGACACTTTCGCGACTAGATTTACTCGCGACTGGCTACGGTTAATCTGTAGAGTAAACATAACATCATATTATTTCTTATTTTCAATGAGATAGAGCGAGAGAAGTGGCAATACTGCCCGAGAGACATGTCAAATTATTTTTTTCGTATCTACCATGAATAGTGTTGCCAGATATAATTATTGTTTAATCGATTTACAATATCGATTTTGTACAAAATAATTTTACTCTCTGTTCAAGCTTTTGGGTTTCATTAATGTCGATTTTTAAGGACATTCAGTTGTTTTAATGTCTATTATGACAAATGTATATTGATGTATAGAACATTCTTGTTACTTTGTACAAAAATGATTAATTAATCGATTCCGATTTAGAAGAACCTCAGTGTTATGTTTACTCTACAGCTAACCTAACCTAACCATTCGCGCATAAGTCGCGCAGAGTACGGATGTGATAACGGATTACATAAAGTACTTTTAGGGAGTGTGCACATTTGCGTTTTACGGTTTTGCAATAAGTCTTCGGGGTACATGCCTAATGTTTTCCGTTTTGGTATGATGATAGATGATAGCTTGCTGATATTTCTGTGATTACGATTTTCCTGGAGTTAAATGCGAATGAAAGATTATTTCGATGGTTTTAACTGAGTTTTACCTAGTCAATTTTCATAACATTACATCACGCCTGTAATCCCCGTAGGGTTACTCAGAGGTGTTCCCAATAGTACACCCACATTTCGACAATTATGTTTAACCACTATGCTCGACAAGATTTTGACAGATGACACACCAGCTGAATCGGCGGGGTGATGCGAATTGTCATGAATTTCAAGAATTTTCAACATTCAATTTTATTTTGAAAAATATGTCGCGGCAGCTGTTTCATACGGTACCATAAGTTTGTGGTTAATATCTCCAATAAAGTGTTGATGTCGGTAAAAAGGCGTCAGTCAATTGCCAAATATGTGTAAATTACATGCCACTACACCCTTCCAAAAAATAAGTAACTTAGATGCACTGGAAATAATGTACTTAGACAACTTTCTCGTTTGCTAAAAAAACTCGAAAGGGCAAAATAAACACAGTAACATTCTATCTGCGTTCTTATTTTTACCATTATTCATACATAATTCCATGAAAAAACACGATCAAAGTCTTGACAAATATTACTAAAAACTCTAGTGCTGATCGTTATCCAAATTTTCATCATTCGATTATAAAGTTGCATAAAGCCTAATCGATTCTCGCAAGATTCAAGATTCAAGATTCTTTATTTTGCATGAAATATGGTACATGATGGTCTTATAAAATAAAAGGTTTCACACATTTCGCTGACTTCCTTCAGCATGCAAACTTAAAATTAAAATACCTAACACAATGTACTCTTGGTTTAGGTACCTAGTACTAGTTAAAAATTTAACAAAAGTAACAAAATTAGAAAAAAAAAAAAAAAAAAAAAAACAAATCATAAAATAAAATAAAAATAGGAACAAAAGCTACTTAACCATTACAAATGGGTTTATATGTCAAAAAGTCATTAATTGTATAAAACACTATATTAAAGAGCCATTTCTTAAGTTTTATTTTGAAGTAATTAATTGGAAGTTCTCTGATCTGTTTCGGTATTTTATTGAAGATTTTGACCGACATACTATAGCAATTGTTTTGAAAGAGAGTGCTTCTACATCTTGTTATAGTCAGTTTGGTGGGATCTCTATAGAGAAACTTTTTATTTTCAGTCACTTTAGAGAACAGGTTTGGGTGTTTTTTAACAAACATCCCTACTTCTAAAATGTATAAGCTACATGAATCGAGAGGTCCAGCGCCGTAAATGGCTCTGATACATTTCTTTTGGGTTATAAATACTTTTTTTACGAAGGTAGAGTTACCCCATACAAGCAGACCGTATCTGAGTATTGAGCCAACGTAGCCATGGTACGCAGTCATGGCAGTTTTTAAACTTGACAATTTTCTAAGCCTTCTTAGAGCAAAAACAAATTTGTTTAGATTAGAGCATATGCGGTTTATATGTGCTTTCCAATTGCAGTATCTATCCAAGGTAATACCTAAGAATTTTGAGTCAGGGACATCTTCGATTTTAACGTTATTATAATATAAGTCTAAAGTTTGTATTTGAGTGTTATTATAATTCGAGAATTGTAAAATTTTGGTTTTAGAGACATTGGCTGTTAGGTTATTGTCCTTTAGCCAACTCATTATTGAATCTACGGTGATATTTAGTGAATTTTCGTATTTTATATCTGGTTGGTCTGGTACAATAACCGATATGTCATCTGGAAAGAGGATACATTCACGTGCTGTTACTTGAGGAACATCATTGATGTATAATAAGAAAAGGAGTGGCCCTAGGACGCTACCCTGGGGTACTCCAAATTTATTTGTTTTAAAAGTTGATCTGAATGGGGTAGACACAAGTTTATCATTT
The DNA here is from genome assembly GCA_963576755.1 of Noctua janthina. Lineage (NCBI taxonomy): Eukaryota > Metazoa > Arthropoda > Insecta > Lepidoptera > Noctuidae > Noctua > Noctua janthina. The sequence goes on from OY755061.1 coordinate 15,773,167, forward strand.
AAGTGGTTAATTTCAACGCATTGCTTTCTATTGCTTAGGTAGCTTTTAATTCATTCCAGTGCTTTGCCACGAATTCCATATAGCTCGCATTTGTTGAGCAAAATCTTGTGATCTACAAAATCAAAGGCTTTGCTCATATCGAAGAATATGGCAGCAACTTTATTACGTTTATCGATGTTTTCTGTAATTTTGTGGATTAGTGAGAATGCAGCTAGTGTTGTGGACTTATTTTTTTGAAAGCCATTTTGATTATTTAATATAACGTTAAATTTAATTTAACTTTTTTTTGCAATGAAATCAAGTTTGGAAAAAAAGAGTTGAAATGGAATAAAAACTCTTTGGTATAATTTCAAATAATTATTTAATTTTAAAATTAATCTTTATAAGCTATCTTTTTAAATAATTTCATTTAGTAATTATTCGATGCTTTTGGTTGACTTCAAGAGAAGGAGATTTATAAATGATAAGAAACACTGAAATGTGTAATCCCAAAAAAAACTTGCTTCTAAGTAAACATTCTGATGATTACCTTTCTTTTAAAAACTTATAGATGGTCTCGTAACTTTCCGTTGAACAAGCAGCGTGAGATTTTTCATGAAATTAAGTTTCACAATTCAAGCAAATAAAAAATCTGGAAATGCATTGATTTTCAATTGTAGGTAGATAAGTACGCACGGTTGCGTTTTTTTTGTTTCAAAATTTAAATTAAGAATGCGCTTGTTTCACATTTATACTTATGTGTTTTAATTTACTATTATCATTTATTGCGAATTTTGTTTTGTAATATCTGATGGTTGGATAAAGAATCATGGTAGGCATAGTAAAAAAAATGGTTTGATCCGCCAAAGATAAATTATATTTATTCCTAAAATTGTGTATCGATTGGTAGCGTTTTGTCGGTTGTGTTAGATTAGGTCAAACTTTTTTTCATATTCTTTCCCACTGCTGAGCAAAGACCTCCTCCAATCCTTTTCAACTCTGATGGTGATATGGCTTCTCTGGCCAATCAGCCAAGAATGAGTCCAAATCGTCAGGCAAGCGTTTCTTGGACCTGCCTCGGTGACAACGACCGACAAACTTAATGTCTTTTATTTCGTAATCGGCAATTCATAAGACGTATCCTGAAGAAACATTAGTTTATTCTTCGTAAGCGGTTGACTATTAACTCTAAAAACTCTTCTTACAACTGCAAAGTTCAGGTTATCCATCATAGGCCGTGGGCCATGTCTCTTGAGTCAAGCCGTGGTGTAATTTGACAGAAACCTCAGGGCAAGCGTTAAGAGAGACTCGCATTAGTAGAGTTTTCTTAAAAATAGTTTGGTTGATACTAAACCAAGCTTATTAAGTATCAAAAAATATTGACTATTAAAGGTATTAGTCGGGGAAGGCAAAAGATAAAGAAAATTGGAATGCCATAGGGAGGCCTTTGACCCGCAGAGAGAAAGAACGGGCTGAAATAAGTATTTGTAAATGGTGAATACCACAATAACGAATCTAACCTAACATAATAACTTTACCATACTAAATTCATCTTGCGAACCAAATAAATTTTTATTAAGCCTTCCAAGATCCTGGGCTTTTTATATCCAACCGACCAAACAATAGAAAAATAAAATTATTTAAAAATAATAATCTTCTTTTCGAATTTTTAGTTTTGTTGTATTCTGTACATTTCTGATACCGCATCATTAGATTATGCTATGCACCGTTGATGAGTGTCCTCATAAAAAGACAATACTCTCTGCGGGAAGAGGTATAAAAATCATGTTTATCCATCAAATATGAACGCGTCTTCAGATTTTTGGATCCGTGCTATTTAACTTTGAGGAGTTCCCTCGTGAGATGACCATTTTAACTGCAGGATGAGGTCATGATAGAAATCATCTTAATTATTAAAATTAAACGCGTATACAAAGTTCCGTGTCCGCGCTATTAACCGTTGAGGAGTTCTCTCGTGTGGAGACAATCCTGGCTGCAGGACTAAGTAATGTTTATCATAAAAATGTATTGTCACCAGAACAAAAGCTGTGTGCAAAAATTCAGCTCAATCGGTATAAGGAAACTGGTTTGAAATTCAGTTGCAAGATTTGACCAATAGTTATTAACAAGGGAAGTTAAATAAAAGCATATTTTAATAATATAAAAAATCACAATAAATTATCTAGTAAAATACAATATCAATTATTTGAACAGCGAATGCATTCATAATTTAAATTTTGATGTGGAAAAAAAACGGCGCGAATTTAGCCATAGATCAGTCTGTGCTGTTTGTTGTGTCGGTTTTAGTACCTACAATTTACGAAAAACTATTAAAATTACCAATATAAAGCTTCAAAAAATATTATTGTATTTATTTATTCTATTTTACGCTTAAAACAAAATTATTTTAATTTCCATCTATCGATATTTTCAATTCCATAATTTAATTTCTCGATTATCGAAATTTACAAAAAACGAATCGATTGAAACAATCGCTTCCACATATCACAATAATTAAAAAAAAAAAATGGTCGTCAATTTCGAATACAAATTTGAGGAGTCGTAATGAATATTACGAGTTATTGGTCCCGTATTAGTAAATTACGCTAAGATCTGGGCATTCTCATGTTGTTTATAATATTTGGAACGATATTTGCCATATTTGTTATCGAATCTATACGCGTTTATGTGGTTTAATGTGAAAAATAAAAATGTAAACACGCACGATTGGCGCGAAACTTCGACTTAAGATATCAAAATTCATCATTATTTACCACTGTTTATTTAATTTGAACTATGGATTAATTTGTCACATAATTTAATAATGAGTTAATCATTCTCAACATAGTGGAGCTTGGATGTTCGAAAACCACAATTTTTATGATTTTTAGCCTCGGCCAGCACTGACGTCAAAATGGCGATGACCGTATATTATGCACTTGGATTTTTACAGGGTAAATTAAGAAACTTGCGCGCTAAATACAGAAGTTTTAATGGCGAAGACATATGAACTTTTTATCAAACTCTCTTAATTAACTTACACTCATAGTATTTGATAATCAGAATATTAAATATTTACATAAATAATGAGGATGACGTATGACTAAACGCTAGACCCCTTCGGGGGCCGGTACCAATCCAGCGGAGGTTTGAGTGTCAGACCCCCAAAGGGGCCCGTACCGAACTTTATGGTTAAATTCCATGTAACAGAGGGCGAGCTTATTGCCATCAACTGGGCATGAATACAGACTCCGTGGCTGCTACTGGGAAATCCCTGATGGAAAAACCTAATGACACTTTGCCATATTATGAAAGTATCTATGGTACTAATATATATTTTTTTTCTTTTTTGTCTCTGTCTGTCTGTTCCGACTAATCTCCGAAACGCCTGGACTGATTGTGACGGGAGTTTTACTGGCAGTTAGCTGACGTTATCAGGAGTAACTAAGGCTACTTTTATTTTTAAAAAAGAAAACGGTTCCGTGCAAAACCCATGAAATTGTTAATAAAATCCGAATCAAATAAGGAAATAATATTTTCATAATAATAACTTCACGCGACGCTGACGCAGGCAACAGTTAGTTGGAAATAAATCTACTTTCTGGTCGTCTCAAGCGGATAAATTTGGTCACTGCCTTACCCACTGCCACTACCACTTAACTTTTCACACAGAGCATGATTTCTCCTTCCCAAATCCCCATCAAATTACACCACCTACTACCCAGAATTCCATTACCATTTCCCCTCCAGCTAAGCATAAACGTGATTAAACAACAATTCTGATCGCAGCTCACAGTGGGCCGGATGACCCGCATCCAACTAAGTTCACAGACCGTTACGGCGCAGTTAAAGCTAAGCTCACATTATCGGACTGTCGGACGGTAACCGGACAATTGTACCCGGGCACGAACTAGGGCGATGCGATTTCGACATGCGTCAAGCGCCACGCGGGCTCGTCAGTTGTTTTCTTCGTGGAGGTTCGCGCCAATCCCGGTTTTTTAAGGCCTGTTCACGGCCTCGGACTATGCGTCAAGCGACAAGGCTGTATGCGAGTCACCTATTTCAATCATACCGTACCATAAGTCTCGGTAAGTTCTCCGCATTGCCTCGTTGGTCTAGTGGTCGCAAACGCGAATGCTGAGCATGAGGTCCTGGGTTGAATTTCCGGGTCGGGCAAAGTGTTATTGGATGTTTCCATCAGGAATTTCTCAGTAGCAGCCACGGAGTCTTGATTTGTGCCCAGTTGATGGCAATAGGCTCGCGGACTTAAACATAACTGACGAAATGTGGATGTAATGTAATGGGTACACCTCTGCCTAAACCCTTCGGGGATTACAGGTGTGCTGTTATATTATGTGTGGTCCGCAGTCACTGTCACAACACGCGTCGTGTCGCTTGATCGTGTAGTTCGTGGCCAAGCCGTAACAAAACCGGACATTCGGACGAAATGTCATTGCAGCGCAACACTATCGTCTAAATAACCGGCACATTAGTACGTTCCAAATTCAAATGCGTAGTTGAATTTTAAGATGCTCTAAATAGGATGTGTGTTGAGTTACCTTTGATTGTGTCTGGAAATGGAATTAGCGTTTTAGGGTTCCGTATGCAGTGTGTCAACGCGAGCTTTATTGGTTATTAGGTCTGGCTGGCTGTCTGGCTATATGTCTGTCGGTCACAGAGCTGTATAACTACAGAATGTCCATCCAGCTGTCGGTACAGTATATAAGGTCTATCTTTTCATACACGAAATATTTTAAGAGTAACTTCTTTAAGTTGTAAAGTCGCCATAACAACGAAAAAAAAAATTATCTGATTGATTTTTTTTTTACAAATTTATTATAATTCTAAAAATTTTTGAGACTTTTTGCATAAAACCTTTACTCCCATATTCTAACAATGACAGTAGTTAAATACGACGTAGTAAACTAGCGTAATGTATGCTTAAAAATAAGGAACCAGTATTTATTTTGTGGGTCAAGTAATTTTAAATTATTTATTTTTATAAAAAAATATACTCAGATAAAAAAAAAAAAATCCCTTGAAATAGCTTAGTTATAGCCGTTAGATGATTCCCTGAAAATATTTCGTGTGTGAATAGTTAGACCCTATACACACTGCTATATCTTATTGACAGTATATGGCCAGTTCATAGATTACCTACTAGGGTCTAGGTCCTATTTGACGGTTTAAAAACCTGGTAAAGCGATACATAAATACATGTAAATATACGTAGAAAATGCTTTCTGACAGCTCTATCTCTACCACGAGTGCACGAGTCCGACTCGGACTTTATCTGTTTTTCCGTGTAAATTAAACCCTTTATTCCTTACAAATACACAAAATTACTACTTATTAAGCAATAGGTTCAATAATTAAAAAAAAAGCTATGAAATTCACTTCCCAATACATTTAAAGCCATTAATTTAACAACCACAAAGCCTTTTGCGGCCTCCGAACGCTTGAAAGTTTAAATCACGCACACTTTACTGAAAAACAACGTAATATTAATGTGATCGCAGCTTAATGGCACAATTTAAGCCTATAATTATGGACAATGTCCACTGTAGCGTGTCCAAGTGGACATGAGAGGCAATTCGGAACAGACGCGGACATGTAACTTTAAATTATGTCATGCAGCTGTCAAAAGCATTGGCGGGATGTCAATGACAGTTATATTGCACACTTGATTTGGTACATTGCTGTGTAGAGGTTATATGTTGTGGGTGGGGGTGAAAGATCGTAATTATTGCTTTAAGTTTGATTTAACTTTGTCTATAACGCCCCTGCGTTTGATTTTGGGGAGTAAATAACAGCTGTGCGGATAGATCGATCCGTGCTAAGCAGGGTGCCTAGTAGTTACTACGGCAGTGAATGGAATACCAGTATCTATGAGTTGGAACAAAAAAAAGGAAACTCATCATCATCTGCTTAACCTTTTCCCAACTATGTTGGGGTCAGCTTCCAGTCTAACCGGATGCAGCTGAAAACCAGTATTTAACATAGAGCGACTGCCTATCCGACCTCCACAACCCAGTTAGTACTGGCCTACTGGGTAATACGATACCCGTTGGTAAGACTGGTTGTCAGACTTTCGGGTTACTGACTACTTAACGACTGTCAAAAAATGTACAATTGACAGTCGGGACCAACGGCTAAACGTGCTTTCCGAGGCACGGAGGAAACTCGGTATGTAATGGGTGGTCACCTAGCCAAGGACCAACCTAGGCAAGCGCGGCTTAACCTGAAAAAAATAAACTGGTAACTAATTAGACTGGCTGTCACTCACTTGGCTGTTTTTTTTTGGGAAATTATTAATCGGGCGAATAAAAATTTAATTGGCGACCAATATACTAAATGGGCGACTATTGTACCAAGTAAACAACTATTTATCCGGTCATTGCAGCAAGGAGAATATAGGAAGCAAGAGCGAGCGAATGCTGAGAGAGACTTGTGGCACCCCGACTCGGACAGGTTAGGTTCGAAGGGGATGGCGGGGTCTAGTGAGCGAGCGAAGTGAGCGAACTAAGACCCCGGAATCCCCTTCGTGTTTGGTTACTTTAAACTCTGCAAACAGATATAGGAGCCCCGCTCAGCGGGGGTTCGTCGACTACGCCTTATCTACAATCTAGTGATTAATAACCTTGTTTTAAGTTTTTTACAGGAGTCCTTAAATTATCACATAATCGTACTGAACAACTAGTAACTCAAATTTCTATTTTCAAGTCGCTGTTTTAAACATTTGTATTCGCCCACTGTTTGTCGCTCACTTAGTATTTCAGTAGCCCATTTTCAATATTTTTGACACCTTTAATTTGAATTTATGTTCGCTCGTTTAAATACTACCCCTTTTTTTCGGTATGTTGCAGTTACTTGGGTTGCACGCAGAATGTAGAGGTATTGTCATCGCAAGCACTATTTCTGAGCGTGGAGGCCTAGGTTCGATCTGAGGCCCTAGCAAGAGCGTGCCGTTTAAACGTAACCTAAATACGTGATTTATTTAATCGAAAATACTTTATATATATATATTATTATTGCAACGAGCACAATCAGAATGATCCATTTTGATTGTAATTATGAAAATATTATAATGTGAAACGAGTATTTTTAACCGACGAAAAACAAGGAGTAAATTCTCAATTCGACACGTATATTTTTGAATTTAAAAAACGACGTATTTGCGTTACATTTTTACCGCGCGTAAGTGCCAGAGCCTCAGGTCGAGCAAAGTGAATTTGGTGTTCGCTTTACCTAACACTGGTAGCCCACCAGTGACGAAGATTCCATACAACTCGATTCCTACTGGTTTCCCTTTGAAAAATGGCAGAGTCAGTATTCTATAGACAAATAATATAATCACATTAAAGATATGTACTCCGGCTTACATCTTACGAAAATTGACCCTTCGCTACTGCAACCCACCGTCTGAATTTGTCTCAGACTAAAGACTCACGCTCACATTCATCATTAATTCTCCTGCCCTTATCCCAATTTATTTGGGGTCTGCGCAGCATGTCTTCTTCTTCCATACTTCTCTATTACTCGTCATCTCAGCAGTCACCGCCTTTGTAGCCATATCATCCTTCACACAGTCCATCCATCGTTTATTTGATCTTCCTCTACTCATAGCCATCTACATTCATACTCAATATTTTCCTCACTACATTTTCCTCATTCCTCCGCATCACATGACCGTACCAAGATAACCGCGGAGAGGCACAACGTTTATGTAGGAACATACGTCACCTCTCTCTGTTTACCCTTTCAGGATAAATATGAAAATGATATCCTAACAATAAAATTACCCTAAACCCACAATGGTGACTCAATCAATCTTACTCACGTACATTCAGAGTGTTTTTTTACATATTTTTTATACCAAAACTAATCTATCTGAGGGCTTGCATGAGGCATGAAAAGTACCTGTGGATTTATTACCCTGAAGAACCTTCCACGGCCAAAACCAAACCGTATCCCGTCAAAGTTAGGGTTGGAATTCAAGTGGGATGCATTGTTTAGGTTTAGACTATCATTTTGCCCGTTAAAATAATCCATCTTTATCAGATGTCGACAGTTTTGTGTCGGCTGACTAGATGCATCGCTCAAAGGGTTTATTTTTATTTATTGAAAAGGCTGTAAACATAGAAATGTAGTAGAGCCACTATTGATATGACTGTTCCTAATATATCAAGAGTCTACCTTGCCTTAAAAGATCTATCCGGTTACAATACTACCTTCAAATTTACGCCTGTACGAGGAAAAAGCTGTGGCAGAATTCAAGAAAGAAAGAAAGAAAAAATATTTATGTGTGTAAGTGCATAATATCTACAAGGTGTAAACGGACCCTTCACGAAGCCGTCAACCAAGCATTCTGTACATCAAACTAAGTAGCTCTACACGAAAATTATTGCTGGGAAACGACTTTTCTTTTTGGGGGGAAAAATCACGTTTCACGGTAGGACTCAAAATAACGCACTCAAAACATTGTGCTGATAGATGAATTGAATAGTACGGGGTGGTGGAGGTATTTAAAGTAAAGTTATAACATTAGGTTCTAACTTGTATTTAAAAAAAACTTGTGGAAAAGTTGGAACTTTGATTCCCAATATAGCCGTAACTAGAAGGTTCCCAGGTATGGTCTAGAGCTAAACTGTAACCTTATCCGTTAAGTCTTCACACATGAGCCGCTTATTTACGTAATATCTACAAACTTGACATGACAGCCATACAAAAATCCCTTCAAATTATCAAAATATCTCCGCTAACACGATAAGCGCATAATATGATAACACGGCGCTAACAAGGAAGTTTCGCCGTGTCACGTTCTGCCATATAACGTGCCTTTTCACCATAATGGCTGACCCAGGCATTGTGTAACTGCCCTATATTAGTATCGATGTAAAGAATGTTTTTGGCGGGATTTGCTTGCATCATGCTTGTAAAATGTATTAGTTAGTAGATTATCTTGTTTGTTAGGAGCTCGTGGCTAAATAATAACAGCCGCTCGGATCGATCTTTAGGTTAAGCCGTGCTTGCCTAGGTTGGTCTGTGGATGGGTGACCACCCATTACATACCGAGTCTCCTCCGTGCCTCGGAAAGCACGTTAAGCCGTTGGTCCCGGGTGTCATTTGTAGATCTTTGACAGTCGTTAGGTAGTCAGTAGCCCAAAAAGTCTGACAACCAGTCTTACCAAGGGGTATCGTATTACCCAGTATTAACTGGGTTGTGAAGGTCAGATAGGCAGTCGCTCCATGTAAAATACTGGTATTCAGCTGCATCCGGTAAGTTTGTAAGCCGACCCCAACATAGTTGGGAAAAGGCTAGGCAGATGATGAGATTATCTTGTTTGATTCTGTAGTAATTTATTTATCGGAATACATGATTCATATTGTTGTTAGTAACACTTATAAACATTTGGAACGAAGGACATAAGGAACATTTCTCATTAAAATAAAATAAAACTAATTCATAAAACTGTAACCATTCAGTAACTGTTTCATGAAAAAGTCATTCAATGGGGTTAAATGAACTTGGAGGGTTGTATTAATGATTTTAATGATTACAATTCTGTTACTACATATACGTCTTAGTTGCGCGATTAATTTTTCATCAACCTACACAGACAGCCCTCCACAAACTGACAGCGTGCATTCAGCTCCTTATTTTGAAACATATTCCACCGGTATTTTTCTCCGTTTTTTTTTTCATTTTTTTTTCAGTCACTATACCTTTATTTCAATGTAAAATTTCATTCTCTGTACCCAGCACTCCATTTATGTAAATAATACGGCTAAATAAAAAAATCCAACAATGGATGTTGAACTACTCGAACGAACGACGCGTGAAATCGCTGTTCACTTCCTACCTAGCTACAGAGAACATCAAACTCGTCGTCGCGCTTGCCGTTCTTTATGTGCGTTTTGCCACGGTAACGATACATTGTGTATGAGGTAAACAAATCCATTTTTTTGGATTCCCATAACATTTCTGAAATAATTTCTTGTACCGGTCATCTTAGTATGATATAATGAATTCACCCCATCAGTTTGTGGAGGGCTGTCCTTACACCCTGTATTTTTTTATAAAATAATACGGTAACAGACCCCACGTGAGCGTATGAACACATTAAGTAATTATTATAATATCAAACTTCGGAATTCAAAGAATCATCAGCAGTTCTATGGGTTCATGCAAATTCTTGGGAATACCATCAGCTTTGAAATGGCTTCCATTGGCTTCTTAAGGCGAAATTGATGCTTCAATAATTTTTGGGTGTTAAACATGATGTTAAATATAGAAAAAGATCTAATGGGGTGAATTAACGTGCGTTAAAATTTATAAAATATTAGCACTTCGCCCCCGACTTGGTCCACAGAAATTGTGATAGCTTGTCTAATTTGCATGATGTAAATATAATTTATAACCTGTGTTACTTCCTGATAATTTAGCTTTCTAATAGTGAAAGAGTTTTTGAAATCGGTCCAGTAGTTTTTGAGTTTGTTCGTTACAAACATACAAATCGTTCCTCTTTATAATATAAGTGTAGATTAGATTGCAAAACTCATTACAAGCTAAAGTCTAGAATTCATTCAGATATTTATTCACTGACAACCAACACTCATCCCGTACCACTCGGTCTAGAAGCACGACTTTTTTTACAAGAGTTTATTTTATGGCGAAGGAGAACGCAAAAGGATGAATTGAGACTGCACCTATTTAAGGGGGATTTATGATGAAAGTTAGCATGGAGGTAGACATTTTTATTGATGGGAAATCCCATCAGACGGAAGGTATGTTGCGAGCTAAAATCTTACTTCTTACTACTATTATAAATGTACATCTACAAACATCTTATAATGTACCATCTCAAAATGAATGATGTAACCAAGGTTTTGTTAAAGTATTCTGATTTAAAAGAGTGTCTATGGAGTTTCTTGCCCGTTCTTCTCCATAGAGATCTACGTTAGGGAATGGGCAACTACAGTACTTTCACAGTGTTTGTGCCTTGTGACTGGGACTGTAGCTATTTTTTACTGTTGTCTTTGTTTCGACAATTCAAAAGTGCCTGTAACTGGCCTACTTGAAATAAATGGTTTGATTTTGGTTTTGATTTTGAAATGCGAAAGTTTGTGAAGATGGATGGATAGATATTTGTTATTCTTTCACGCAAAACCTACTAAACGGATTTGGATGAAATTGGTCACATAGATAGCTTATAACATAGTTTAAAACATAGGATGGTTTTTGTCCCGGTAGTACGATCCCGTAAGACAATTACCGAACTCCACACAGGCGTAGCCACGGGCATAAACTAGTCTTAAATAGTGTTAATAGTTTTCTTCCCCTAATACTCAAAGAGCACCATTCCCAACAAAATCAGGTGCGACCAAACACCATCGGAGTAGAAAATTAACTTGAAAAAGAAAACTAAAACGGAATGAAAACTTGAGAAAATCGAGGCACCACACCTCTATAGGAGCGGAAATAGCAATGTTTTCGATTCCAAAGTAAAACGCCCTGGTGAATTGCTTCGACCACCGGTCGGCGATTTCTTCGTGTTACTATAGACAGAAGGGTTGGTTGACATAACGGTTGTAAATTTTTTGGGAAATTATTTAAGGTATTATTACGAATATTTGTTCGCGAACATTTGTGCAGTACAAAATGTTCGCGAACAAATGTTCGCGGAACCGTTTCCAGCGGCAAAGGTGTGCGTTACTTTTGTTCGCGCACAGTGCAGCACCATAAAATGTTGATGATTTAGTTCAAAATCGAATGAAAAAATTTTACAGTTTGTGAGAACTTGATGCTCTGGCGACAACTGTATGCTGCCGTGCGTGGTTTTTTTCCAAAATTGAAATGAACCGGAAGGTGTTGCGTTAGAAGGCCTCCCACTAGGTGGACCGATGACCTGGTGAAGGTTGCGGGAATCTGCCGGATGCGAGACGCACGGGACCGGTCAGTGTGACGATACTTGGGGGAGGTCTATGTCCAGCAGTGGAAGTCTTTCGGCTGAAACGATGATGATGTTTGTCAGGTCCTGAGTTAAATGTTCGGATGGGGCAACAGTAACCCAGAACCCTTATTGGTTAGTGCCTTATAATGCCATTAATAGCCTCGACCCTAACTAAATTGAACACAGCTACACATGCGAAATGAGAATCTATAATACCCTTATGCTTATCCCATCAAGAAACATAAGCCGAATTTATGGTTATGTTATGTTCATGTTACCAAAACTAATATTTAGTACTGCAATAGCCAAAACAGTCGTTTCGGCCGAAAATGGTCAATACAGAACCGTCTTACTTGAACTTTATCTTGAACCATCATCTGTCAAACGTATTGGGTACTACCCTTAAATCTACAAAAGTGAAACAATATGTGACTGATACACAATTTGAAACCTTGTTACTGAAGAGTACAAGGTGGGAAATTGAATGGGATGGATATATCTTAAAGGATAAGTCCTGGGAGCTGATCATTAAAAGAGGATATAGGGTAGCATGATGTATCAGTGGTCGGTATTAGGAGCTGCCCTTTGTATTTGAGAGAATTTTCGAGAAAAGACGATTTGATTATGGACAGGCCGATTTGATTTGCGTTTTGTGTTTCCTGGTTGAGTTGGCGCAATATTTTTTTTGGGAAAAGTTTTTAAACCATTTTCTTTAATTATTAGAGTCGGGCAAAGTGTTTGAGTTTATCCATCAGGAATTTTTCGGTAGCAGCTACTCGTGTCCGGTTGATGGTAATAGGATCGCCCCGTATTACATGGGACAGATACTGGCGAATTCTGGGTGTACTCTTAGGTATACCTCTGCCTTACCTTGCGGAAACTACAAGATGTTATATATGTATAAGATTAAGATTAAAAATAGGCACGACTTCTACATATTAATATATGTCTCGACGTGCAACATAAGTGTGTTACTAATATCACATTTGTATTCCTGATGACACGAAAGTCCCATAACACTTTACCCGACCTGGCAATCGAACCCAAGACCTCATGCTCAGCAGTCACGCTTGCGACCACTCGACTAACGAGGCAGTCAGTCATACATAATTACATATCACAAGTAAAATATATCTGTACGTCTGTTTACTAGTTGACCACAAGAACTAGCCGCCACATTGCGTTATAATTAGCACACAGGTGTGTATACTGCGGCCAATCTATTGATATGATCCTCAGAGGTCCCTAATGACTCCCCTGGGATGGGGGTCGCTCGCCGCAGTCCAAGCTGCATTATGGCGAATGATGATTGGGTCTGCAAGACCATTAGGTATATTGTATACACATTGTGGTCTTAGCCAGATGTTGATCGTATTACATAATCCTACACCTCGTTTCATTCGTTTTTGATTCATAGAAATGTAAACAAATACCGTAGAGATGAGGTAGGTACACGACGACCGCAGATGGTCAATATTATACTGCGCCATTTAGTTACTTGTTATTATTCATTTAAATAACCTGCAAGCTTTGATTCTACATGATGTTTTTAATTCGAAAAACGAGGTTATAACTTTCTAACCTCATTAGTGTATTTTTATAACTCTTGCTACCAACTTCATGTTTGTTGTTATTTTGAATAAGTGTCTTCAGTGAAGACCAACCCTCTTCTAGTTGCTGGGCTATATCAAGTTGTGTCCCACGAAACGTTGTGTCCCACCAAAAAAAGCGTTTCCTCTCAAATTAATCAATGTAGACATAAATTATATTAACAAAAGTTTCCTGAGTAGTACACTATTAAGAACCTCTGTTACTTAAAAGAAAATCTTGTTCTCCCCATATAATCCGACCCTAGAACATTGGATTGCACCAACACCGTTTACAGACAGCCTTCCTTGATCTCAAAGAGGAAATAACAAATTGTTTCATCTTATTGAAAATGTCGCCTAAATATTGTGTATCTGTTGACAAAACTTTTATGAAAACAGTTAGGACTTGGTAAGTTAAAGACATGTTCGTAGGGTCCTAGGAAAGTTTCGAGATACCCTCAAACTAGTAACTTTGGCGTTGTGATTTTTTTGTCAGCTTTTTCACAAAGATTTAGGTCTAGTTTCACTGTTTCATTTAGTCCAGACATGCACTATTTTGTAGCAAAATGGAAAAGATAAGATACCTCAACATCACGCCCAGGGTAAGGCAGAGGTGTACCGCATATAATTTTCAACAACATCAACTTATCCTGTTGATGGTAAAATAATTCAAAATCTTAATGCTTACATTACATTTGAATTCGCAACCAAAAACTGATACAAAGAATTTAACAATTCAAAAACGACGTTAAAAAAACTAAAGTAATTTACAGGACCTTTAAATTTTAAATGCAACACCATTCACAACTACCCTCCATACGCAGTTACAACTGTCCATCCATACCTACCCTCTAAAATATAAATAAAATTGGCAATAGGGGTGCAGGGGTAGGCACAAGGGAAATGCAGGTAATGCACTCTAGTAGAGGGATGAAGAGGGGTGAAGAGGGATGCAAGGGGATGCACAAATTTATTGCGTCGTAAACGTCCGACGTAATCCCCTTAAATTGCACGGAGGTGTAGCGTGTGAGGTGATTTGTTTTGTATCTCTGTAATTAGTTTATGTGAGGGTATTATTATTTTTAGAATTTGTTGTGTTATCTGGTTCGAAGGACCGGGAATATATTGAAGGACCAGTTTTTTGAGGTTCATATCTGGGCTGGTATATTAGCACTATTGGAACTTTTCAATTGATCGGTTTCAGTGTTTTCTCTAAGAGTATAGGAAACACTGACCTAAAGATTTTTTTTATACCGATTTGCTAAACAATGTCATATTTTTTTATGTTCAGCAAGGGACAACCACTAAGAAAGGCGTCTAAAATAGCCATAACGAAGTGATCAAACGCGATGATGAAATCTTTCGGGGAATTGATTGAAGCCTTTCAGCAGAGGTTTTCAAATGGGAGTACTATAGACAACGTATTTGCACTACATATAACACTCAGTTTCTCAAAGAAAGCCTAACCACATAGCATACATCAGCACTAACCTAACAACCCCAACTATCCCTTAAATACGAAAGCAAACACCTAAAGTCGGCCACTCTCTACACCTGGACACATAAAGTTGCTCGACTTAAAACAAGTTGTCGCAAGTTACAACTTACAACATAACTTAGCCCCAAGCGATGGCTCTTGTGTAACTTAAAGTTACTTTAAGTTTAGTTATTTCGCAGTTGAGATGTGCATTTTGGCATTCATATTTTGTTTGTGCAACATGTTTGCTTTTACTTCGTTTTCAACATGCTTTTATAAGAGTTTCTTTATTAAGTACCTAAGAAAAGACATTTCACTCTGAAATGTAATGGATCATTTCTGAAATTAATGAGAACTTTGCAACTCTGGTTTTCCCTCAATTTGGCACTTGAAGAGTTCTGTCTTTGTAAAAGGCAGATTTTTTCCAGCGTTAAATTGACGGATGCTTTAATATTTTGTGCGATCGAGCATGACAACAATTTTTAACATTCTTCTCAGATCCCATATATTCCCAAAATCACTCACACAATAGCTTTAAAACTGATTCGTATGCAATACCCGAATCTGCGCGTCAATTATTCACCAAAGTCTAACCTAAAAAATGGCGAGCATCGCTACTGGCGCCCAGCGTGGGACACAGATTAGTAACATACGGTGTCGTAGATTTATCCTAGTCAACGTTTGATAGATCGTGTTAACCATTCGGTAACTCTACCTAACATTCTAAAATAAAATAAACCTTACTGCCAAGAAATAAGAGCTATGAAACCGAAGTCCCAATTGGGCGCCAATAAATCTTACGTACGTCTTTTCATTTGAAATCGAATCCAGTGGAATTTGGGCGAACTAATATTATTTGACGTGTCTATTTTTGTCACAAGGTTTTATTGAAAAAGTGAGGAAATGGTTTTGGGTTTCTTTTCATAGCAATTTTGTTAGTCGAACTTTGTTGTGTTTTATTTCTCAATAGCGGCCCGGAGCTTGAATTTGTGCCGGTGGGCAATTGCCTCACCCCTATTACATGGGACTTAAATATAACTGGCAAAATGTGCAGCAGGGTATAGGTTCACCTCGGCCTAAACCTTCATGGATAACAGGCGTGATGTTATGTTTTGTTAAAGTCAAATAAATTCTATCCTATCACAGAATCTATCCAACTATCTCTCTTTCCTACAACCTGACCTTTCTGATATAAAGATCCTAAGATAGGAAGAAATATATTTTGTCAGCATTTCGCTTCGGCCCTAAACAAGATATGTAGTAAGAAAAGGGCAATCAATCGACAATTTATCACTGCTGAGTAAGAAAACGTTTATATGTCCGTTTGCTTGCAATACGGCGGATCATAAAATCATTATGATGTTATTACTCCTTGCTAAGTCTCCAGAAAGTTTCTTATGGTTGCAATAATATTTGAAGGTCATTGACTTATTGCAGGTCGAAGTCCTCTTCTGATCACAGGAGGAATAAGCAAGAGTACCTATGTATCAAAACATTTGAGTTCAGAATTTCAGGCTGTCATTGTTTTGAGTTTTGCGCTGTCAACAGTGAAAATAGTATTGAAAAACTTTATACAAATTTACTATAAATTGTCTATCGGGTCAATCTTAAAGGTTGATCTGTTTGTTAAGAACTTAGGAAGCTAGATTTTCCTTCAAACATACGGAGCATCTGACACGAATTTCTACGAGTTTGTTTTATTTGAGTTCACTTGGGTAGGGTGGAGGTGCACCAAATAGACTGCTAAAAGCCCAATAATACTGAAACCAAAAAGTATATCATCAGAAAAACTCAAAACATAACCTTTCTGAACAAACCTGATTAAATTCAGCATGAATTAATGAAGTTATCGTGAGTAATATGACCTGGCAGGCTGCCAGTCTTCGTGCTAAATTAACGGAACACCTGCATAGCGGGGCTTATTGTTTTCAGACACGACTTGCCAGACTGCCAGGCGGCCAGGATGCCAGAGTGCCAGATTGTAAATGCTAATGTAGTGGTTTGAGTTCCGATTGGACAAAGCATGCCAGATTTATAAATTAATGGGTGACCTCTTAATTATCTCGTTTATCCAGTTTTTTGATATACAAACACGAAGTTATGTAGTCAAATGCTTATCCGCTCCCGTTATGTAAGGAAATTAACCCACGGGAATCTAGATTTGTAGATTTAAATGTAGACTATACCATTCAGGGAAAATGTAGCTTCCCGTTAGTGAAAGAATTCTCGGAATCGGACCAGTAGTTCCGAAGATTACTCCCTATATACAAACATACATAAATCATCATCTGCCTAGCCTTTTCCCAACTATGTTGGGGTCGGCTAACAAACTTACCGGATGCAGCTGAATACCAGTATTTTACATGGAGCGACTGCCTATCTGACCTTCACAACCCAGTTAGTACTGGGTAATACGATACCCCTTGGTAAGACTGGTTGTCAGACTTTTTGGGCTACTGACTACCTTACGACTGTCAAAGATCTACAAATGACACCCGGGACCAACGGCTTAACGTCCTTTCCGAGGCACAGAGGAAACTCGGTATGTAGTGTGTGTGTGTGTGGGTGTCACCCCTCCACAGCCCAACCTAGGCAAGCACGGCTTAACCTAAAGATCGACCCGAGCGGCTGTTATTATTTAGCCACGGGCTCCTAACCTATATACATATCTCTTTATAATATTAGTATATATGAAATGCTATAATAACACTGGATAAGGTGTTGTAAAAGTTGTAGGTGTAAAAAGGATTTGGAAGGGTTCCAGGTACTTTTTTAGGGCTTCGTACCTATCCAATGGGCCAACTACTAAGGATCCTATCTCGCTAGCTATCACAGGGCTGTATCTTTAGAACCGCAATAGGAAGACGCTTGAAATTTACACAGCGTGTGTATAAAGATAAAATAAAGTTAAAAATAAAACGGGTAGGTAACACAAGAAACATGTTTTTTTCGGTGTTTTGTTGAATATAACAGTGTTAAATATTTTCATATGGTACGGAACCCTTTGTGTCCAAGTCCGAGTCACTTTTGGCCGGTTTTTACACCTAAAATTGTATATTTAGTGTCACGATATATATTTATTGCAAAATCCTCAAAACAACTATTTGCGATGTTTTCAGAATTCTCTCTAAGCCTAGGTAAAGTATATCCTGTAAATCTTTGTTCTAAAAATCTAAAGTATTTTAGTCCTAGTATTATTTGCTCTTTGTGAAAAAATAATGATTTTCCTATTTAAATCATTTCTGTTAAATACAAAATTAATATTCAATTTCTGACCCAGAAACAACGATTATTATAAAGCCTGTTACAGGAAGTTATGGCAAACAAATTTCCCTTTAATATTAAAACGATAAACATAAAATATTGTTAACAAAACGTAAATTCCGTCATCCATTTGTTACTGATGTAAGGCCGAGGTCGCACCGCTAACATAGCGTGACATCAGGACATTGATCCATTCGTCGCGACGGCTCGTAGATTTATAACGAGTAGATTTTTAATTTGTCTTCTAGCACCGTGCACTGTTTTTTTGAACTTTGCAAGAAGAAATTAAAAGACTCAAATAAAATATCTTTGGTTAGTTAATATGTCAAACCAATGACAAAACCAAGCAAGCGTTATACATGTTTTTTCTGTGTCTACGAAAAATCCTTCTGTAGTATAGCTATATATATACTGGTATCCAATCTATTGACAACAGTTTGACAAATCAGCCTTTAGAATCACTAACGGAGTGTTATTTCCCGTTCACCACCTCAGGCGATGCGATTTGCGACTCGACTTACATCCAGTGACACGCGCCTGTCACTTGTTTCCTTGGCGTCGCTGTGACTCGTAGTAAGCGTGTTTTTTTTTAATTTGGTTTTCCCGCAGTCGCATTCAGTGTAGCTGTTGCTGTTGCTGTAAAAACGATAGTGAACTGGCCAAGCGATAACACAGAAAATCGCTCACTTCCAAACCCGCTAATCGCTCACAAACGAGCCAGCACAAACGCCGCAAAAATGTATATTTTCTGCTCAATTATTCCGCCGGGGTCGTCACGCAAAATCATTAATTCAAGAGTAGGGGGACGTTGAAAAATTTGTCAAATGCAAATCGACCTCTCAACGGTTTGGCGAGTAAACCGACGCCCCTGTGTTTATGCTGCGATGTTTATAAATTGTTTATCCTTTATCCTAAGAATTAAAGTAAACAGGAATTAAGAAGGCTTGGCACTTTTGCCACAGAATTCGGAAGTTCGTAAGGCGGGACCAAATAAAGGGGGATAATGATGAAGTATGAATCAAATGCTCGTTGAGTTTTGAATAAATATTAATGCTTGAGTATCAATTGATGCGTTGGTACCATAACAAAACATAATGTGGAATTTAAGCCAATGGTTTGCAAAGGTGATTTTAGGACATCGTATACATTCTGTACATCAAACTAAGTAACTTTACGCAAAAAATATTGCTGGAAAATGACTTTTTTTTGGGTAAAAAATCACGTTTTACGGTAGGACTCGATGGAAAGCACTCAAAGTATTGTGCTGATGGATGGATTGAATAGTACGGGGGTCGTGGAGGTGTTTAAAGTAAAAATTTTACATTAAAAACATGTATTTAAAAAAAAAAAACTTGTGAAAAAGTTGGAACTTTGACTCCCAATATCTCCGTAACTAGAAGGTTCCCAGGTATGGTCTAGAACAAAAAAAATATCGCAAAGACGGGGAGAACAAGTGCCTTTCGGTTTTGTTAAGGGTCTATTTACACCCTTTATGTGGCGAAGTTTAGGGCCAACAAATATGACAAGAAATAGGTAATTTCCCCACCATAAACACTTTAAAGGTTACTATTTAGAGCGTTTATTCAACATTACAAACAAAGAGCAGAGTAATAGACCAAATCAAATATTATATTACTATACAAGATGGGTGACCCAAAGGACATTGGAAATTATCGACCCATCAGCTTACCACCTAGCCTCTACAAACTTTTCTCGCAATGTATCTTAAGCCGAATATCTGCATAAATTTAAGAAAATCAACCGATTGAACAAGCGGGTTTTCGTAGAGAATATTCGACCGTCGTCAACCATATTTGAACCTTGGAGAGCATTTAATAGAGAAATGTAAGGAATTTCAAAAGCCTCTCTACTTGGCCTTTATTGATTACCAAAGCTTTATATTATTTAGAGCATTAAAACGTTTGAAGTGCATTTGGCGCTCAGAGATTTACACAAACGAGAACAGCTGTCTAATAACTGCATTTAAGAGCGTTCATCCAAAAAGTTGGCAACGTCGCAAATAGCTGTCAAATATTTACCTGTATATAATAATAATATTTTAATTAATTTGGCAATGTTATTGTATGGAAATAATGAACTAGAATATTAATAATGAATTGTAATTAACACACTGAATTTGATGTTCTAACCGTTTTAGGTGTAAAAAAGGAATATGGAAGGTTTCCAAGTACTTTTTTACATCTAAAACTAAATATTCGGTGTTATGATATTAATTAAATTGCATTTCATAACCAATATTTTAGACATTTTATACAGTAATATTTATTATTTATTTATTTTATTTAACACTTCAAGCACAGAAGTACAGAGGCGGACTTAATGCCATAGGCAAAATAATCAATACAAATATAACCAAAATAATAAAATAACAAAAAATCCATAAAAGCAATATTCAGCAGTTTTTTGTAGTTTTTGTTTAGTTGTTTTCGCAGTATTGATTAATTTGGCCATAATATTGCCAAATTAATCAATTCTGCGAAATATTTCACAGCTATTTGCGACGTTGTCCACTTTCTGAATAAACGCTCTTAAATCAACAAATTAGGTAGATATTTAAGCCAAAACAACAAACCATCACTCAAAAGACACCGCTTTCCTTTAATCACAGCCCATATAAGAGGACTACCACCACATCAAAAGTATGGACCACTATGATATTATGTTAGAATCAAATAAGACTATTCGCCTAGTCTGCTCAACGTCGTAATGATCAAAGAATCGCTTCTGTGTTTATTACTCCACTGAGTTTGAGTGCTCTGTGATCAAATGTTTGGCAAAGATTATTTTGTAGATGCGACACATGATAGTTTTGTTTGCTTACTTCTTTTGTTTGCTTTGTAATTGTGACACATAACAAGTAAGTACTGCTTTGCTATATTTACTCTGGTTGAATACGAAATTAGTCGGACGACTTTAAATAAGTGCACAACTGCACATGAAAAATATGATCGTCAGCCACAAGTCTGTAGAAGAAAATTAACCTCGACAGCTCTCATATTTAGTAGTTGTAAGTTTCACAGACTCCGTGCTGGAGTGTTATTTTTTTAGTACTTTCCTTAATCATATGGATTACCAGAACATTTAAGAAGATTTTGTCTAGCTTTTTCTTTGCCGTAAATCATACGTGTCATGAAAGTACTCATTTAACTATTCATATGTACATGTGGTCGCATCTGCAGCGCGCCTAATCTTTGCCGACCAAAACATTAAATCCAAAAATACCCTCCACATCGGTGCATTAAACAAACAGATCATTTACACTAACCGAATTAAATTCAAACGCAGGCGCACCTACCCGCAATACGGCATTAAAAATAAACTTTTTATTTTCTCTACCCTTCCGCGATCGAAATAGCATACGGAAGAAAACGTAATGTTTTAACTACATTTGTTATTGATGTAAGTAGCTTTAATGTCGTGAAGAAGATAAATGTTTAGGTTTGTAATGTAAAGATATTATAATATATAATCACGCTAGTAATGCCGGAAGAATTAACTGTGTAGGTGTATAGAGGCAATACATATTTTTCGTCAGTCATGTTATACCTAAGTCCTATTTGATAGGTTTCGAGACTATTGCCATTAGCCGAGAACTGTCCAGATATGAGGGCAGCACCATTGAAAAAATCCTAATGAGAAAAATCAATAATTTATTGTTGATATCTGACCCAGGTCGCATTTTAGCTCTTGTAACAAACAATAAGTACTTTAAATTATGTTGACTCAAAAAATATTCCGTTTTAAGTGCTAATGAGTGTTAGAGAGCATACAGAAACTCTCGCCTTTCAGTTAACGCTGCATGCCCAGACACCTGCGCTCTTGACGATCTTACGACTGCATCAGCGACCGGAGTTCGCATAGCTGAATTATGGGTCAAATATATGACCATAATTCAGGCATATGACGCGTGGATTTTTAATATTTAAATGGTGTTTATGAATGGAATGGGATAGATTGACACGATTATGAAAAACAAAAAAAAAATATTTTTATGAACAAATTAACATGTTAACATATTTGTTTTATTAACATGTTAACATATTGAAATTAACATATTTGTGTTTAAATTAAAAAATATTTGAATTTTCTGTATTTCATATTTCAGCACAGTTTTGTATTAGTGTTTTCTGTTTTTCATATTGGGCTGTTTACTTACGCTAACTCCGCCTCGAATGCAGTAACAGAGTTTCCCCAATTATATCAAAATGTACTATGATATGATTAAACCATAACAGTATAATTTATAAAAAGTAGCTATTTAAGTAAGGTGGTTCATTGTTATGTAAAAGAGCGCCTCTCGCCATCAAACGTAAAAGTTTGGCGAGTTTAGAATTAAGCAACACCTCTGTACTATAATATCATTAAATAAATAATAAAAAATTAAAATTAAAATGAACACACAGAACGCCACCTGCTACGATCATGTCAGTGACCATGTAAGTTAAAGAAATTTAAAAGGCTTAAGTGGTCTTAAACCTGTTTGTTTGAAAACCTTATTGCTGCAAACTTTAGGTTAGGTATAGTGTTTAACCCCCGACGCAAAAAGAGGGGTGTTATAAGTTTGACCACAATGTGTGTGTGTGTCTGTCTGTCCCTAGCACCGTAGCTCTAAAACGAGTGCACCGATTTTGATACAGTTATTTTTATTTGAAAGTCGATGGCTCTTAGATACGTTTTATCAAAATGGGTGCAGCCATTTACTAGATATGGGGGATGAAAGTGGTGATGAATAATCGAATATTTTCAAAAATATCCAAGTGGGGTATCAAAAGGCATGATGTGTATATTACAATTAGACATGTTTTATCAAAACCGGCTCAGGTATTTTATTGACTTTTCAAATGTTTGTTTGGTTTTCTTTGTTGCGATAGGGGTTTTTTAAATTTTAAATTTAATTTTAGGTACCAACTCTATGACAACTTTATACATTTCACATTGTTTTCTTCCATCCATACTCACTTTTATAGAAGTAACATGTCTAATCTCAAGCGAAGGAGGATGATGATGTCTGGTCTCCGACTGTCTTACATTTTTCCCTGATTCAGGATAACAAACTGAAAAATTTTCATCAGCTCCGCATGTCACAAAGACGGACAGACTGCCGGAGATACAGTCAGACTACAAATTAACTAGGCGTTGACAACTAATTTGTTAAACAGCAAACAATTAGTGTGACTGAGTCGCAAACGTGTGCAGAATACGAAGTTCTCATTGGACGCTTAATAAGCTGAATGTTGAATGTTTTGCTGTTTCTATAGCTGTATTTGTAGGACTGTAGTTTATTCGTCTACACTTCTCCGTACTATATTTTAAGACTAGCTTTTGCCTGTGACCTTCGTCTGCGTTAAATTAATTATTATTGAAATACTAATTTATGCCCACGGCTTCGCCCGCGTGGAGTTCGGTAATGTCCCACGGGATCGTACTATCGGGATAAAGTCCTATGTGTTAATCTAAGTTATAAACTATATGTCTGCCAAATTTCATACAAATCCGGTCAGTAGTTTTTGCGTGAAAGAGTGACAAATATCCATTCATCTATCCTCACAAAATTATGCATTTATAATATTAGTAGGATTACTTCCCTATTTGAATCGGATTTTGTTAACAATTCCAAGGGTTTTAATTTTTTTTTTGTACGGAACCCTTATCTTTTTTCTAAAATAAAAGTAGCTTACAACAACAAAACGAACACAACTGGTAAACATAACTGGCGAAATGTGGGTGGACTATCAGGTACACCTCTACCTAACCCATCGGGGATTACAAGCGTGATGTTATGTTGTTAAAAGTAGCCTAAGTTACTCCTTATAACATCAGTTAACTGCCAATATAAGAGATTATGTACGGCTGTTTTTGATATATAAAGAAAAATTCGAGTGCGAGCAGGGTTTGAACCTGCGACCTTCCGAAAACCTTTCTTCCATTCTTCTTTCTTCTTTTTTCCTTCTTGAAATGTTTGAGATTATGTACCCCTTTACCTTAACCCCTTTACCTTAACCCCTTTTAAAAAACTACCAATACAGACCTACTAATTTTCTAAGGTCCTTGTCAGACTTGCGGGTATCCAGGGTAACTATTGTGAAGATACCCCTGGCCTCTGGGAACCGCACAGTACTTTGTCTAAGCTAAACCACTTCCCTACATAAACTTGGACCTAGACTTAATCTGGTCTGAACTTAATCCTGAATATTCAGCCAGATGAAGTTGGTCTGAAACTTATAAAACAATATCTGCAGATGAATATTTTAAAGTTATCAATATTACGCGTCAAGTGTTCTTTATTCCAATATATTACCATGGTTGTGTACCAGTAAACTATAAACAGTGAATCAAGTATGTTTTGAGGTGGGAGCGCTAGGGTAGCTCGCGATTTTTAAATTTTCTTACTTTTTTTACAATTTACAGGTCAGTGTCAGGTTGTATGTTGATTAAGATATGATTCGCGACCGTAACAAATATGGCTTTACAGAGTTATAGTCATTAAAATCACCAATACGGGTTGTTTTCATACTTTTTCATGAAATAGTCATTAAATGGAATTAAATGAACTTAGAGGGATGTATTGACGATTTTAATGATTATAATTCTGTTACTACTACATACAGGAGGAGCTCGTACCTAAATAATAACAGCCGCTCGGCTCGATATTTAGGTTAAGCCGTGCTTGCCTAGGTTGGTCTGTGGATGAGTGACCGCCAATTACATACCGAGTTTCCTCTGTGCCTCGGAAAGCCAGTTAAGCTGTTGGTCTCGGCTGTCATTTGTAGATCCTTGACAGTTGTTAGGTAGTCAGTGGCCTATAAAGTCTGAAAACCAGTCTTACGAAGGGGTATCGTATTACCCAGTACCAACTGGGTTGTGAAGGTCAGATAGGCAGTACCTCCATGTAAAATATTGGTATTCAGCTGCATCAGGTAAGACTGGAAGCCGACCCCAATATAGTTGGGAAAAGGCTAGGCGGATAATGAATTCTGTTACTACATACGTGTTACGGTCGCGAATCATATTTTGTTTCACACATAGCCACTTACCTGCAAATTGCAAAAAACCTAAGAAAATTTGAATTTCGCGGGCTACTCTGGCACTTCCACCTTAAAGTATGAACATGTAATCATGTAAAGAGGAAGAATGAAACGCATTTTGCTAATACTAATTCCATGATGCTAATTTCGAGGGATGCAAGAGATAATACCATAGAAAAGATAGATGGAATTCTATTCATTCATCTTTTCTTTGGGTTTCTTTCTTTCTTAAAAGAAAATATGTTTTTTGGCACATGCCACAAGTACTACATAAAATAAAAAGTTAAATTAAAAAAAGATAATTTTAAGAAATCGGATTGGTGATGTTTTTATTTTAATAGTTATTTCTTGAATATTAAATTATGGTAGATGAAATTATATTTTTTATTTAGAATTTATAAAAAAATATTTAGAAATGAAAATAATTGGAAGAATATTTATTATATATAATATTCTCTAGTCTCACTCCTGCGCCAAATAGGCCCAGTTCAGCAATCTGAACTCCGAAAAATGGATTTTAGGCATAAATTAAATGATGATTTCATTTACAAGAGCTTGCAGCAATTTTGCACAGAGTTACACCACTGAACTAATCTTGTACTGGCGGGAACCGCACTGATTGAAGAGAGACAACTTTTAATTGGTCTTTTGTCGAGCAAGTTAAATATTATTAAGCGCATATTCTGAACTGTGGTCGATTTAGGAGTTTAAGTAAGCAGTTATTTGAGTTTGAGGCAGTTAAAGGAAATATTTCCATAAGAATGATGACGTTTTGGATTCTATGCATATATTTTAGCCTTTCAAGTTAGGCCAACTCTTTGTGAATGGTTGGTTTCATGGGTTTGCCAACAGTAGCGAAGGGTCTATTTTTGTAAGAGGAGTACATATCTTTAATATAATTATATTATTAGTCTATAGAATACTGACTGTGCCATTTTTCAAAGGGAAGCCGGTAGGAATCGAGTTGTATGGAACCGTCGCCACCGTTTGCCAATATGTAGCCATCACAGAATATTTACAGCAGAAATGATTGCTAAGTTTAAAAGGCTTTTGTTAAAGAATCCGCTAAATACTATAAACAAACTAAAATAAAATACAAAATAAATATTTACCAAAAAAGACTAAACTAAGACTAAAACTAAGTACCTACAATATACAAAGTGTAAACGGATTTTTCACGAAGCCATTAGCTAGAAATCAACTAATCATTATTGCTGGGAAAAGATTTTTTTTTTTGGGTTTAAAATCACTTTTTACGGTCTAAGAACTCAAAACATTATGCTGATGGATGCATTGAATAGTACAGTGATTATGGAGGTATTTAAAGTAAAGTTTTTATCGATCATCACTTACGGGAAAGATTAGAATCACGTCGAATGACAACCAACCAAGGTTTGAATATTTTCATACATTAAAATGCCAAATGGTACGCACGACGGCCAATCAAGCTATACATAACCAGTTTATGCGGATCTCTCAATGTATAGGAAATCTATACAAGCGAGGCCAAGTTATACTGGAAAAGTACAGCTTCATGTGCCGCCGTGTGTACGATCTTCGGTGGATCGACGCGCAAAGTTAAACTGTAAACCATCGATAAATGTCGATCGAGTGGGTGTTATAACACCCATCAGTTTAGTATCGTCGTAGCTTTCATGAAAGCTCTTTTTTCACGACAGAATAAAACAGGTTATGCCCCCTTCTTCCCACATACTACTAATAAAATCATGTCAAATTGAAAGTCTTTCTTTATTACACAACTTTACCCAAGAACGTCACACGTAAATTGGAATACGTTAATATCGTAAATTTTTACGCGGGTACTAAACTTTAGAAGTTTTTTTTTTATATGTAGAAGGACTAGCGATCCGCTCCTGCTTCACGCGGGGTTTACGACGATATTGAGATTTCTTCAGCAGATAGATGGGGATGACCGAAGAGAAGACGGTTGGGTGCCTTGGATGGATTCCTCGGAAATTGACGAGAAGAAGCACACCATTGAGAGATATGGAAGGAATGGAGGAGGCGTTTGTCCAGAAGTGGGACCGTATCATCATCTGCCTAGCCTTTTTCCATGTTGGGGTCGGCTTCTAGTCAAACCGGATGCAACTGAAATACCAGTATTTTACATGGAGCGACTGCCTATCTGACCTTCACAAACCAGTTAGCATAGGGTAATACCACACCCCTTGGTAAGACTGGTTGTCAGTATGGGCTAATTTAGACAAAATAGTAAAATGATCAACGTCAAAATCATCGTATTTGAGAAGAATACAGACAAACACAAAAACGACTACAATTTTTGATGTGTCGTTTTACGTGTCGAGATTTTAAGAACACTTACTTTGAGGTCGGAGATAATTCAAAATTAGTTTTTTTGTGATTTGATTTTGCTATTAAAATATAGGGACTTGAGTTTTTATGCATGTGAAGGTTGAGAGCCAGACAGGTGATAAACTTTGAGTTTCACTCATGTTTAGTTAGGTTGGAAACTTACCCAAATATAGAACGGGGTAAAAAGTATGTTAGGTTTAGGGAAAGAAGTAACATGGATGGGTTTTAGTCAGTACAAATCTGATCATCAAATGACCCCTTCCGCTCCGCCCAGAGCGTGACCCCTCACTTGATGATTACCCATTACAAAAAAAAAAGATGAATATAAAGAAGGACTCATTCTTGATTTGAATTATAACTGCATAAGAAAATCTGAACCTTATATGACTTTTATAAACTTCAACGAAATGAAAGTCAACTTGAAACATAAAAGTTACCTCCACAAATAATTTTGTAAATTGTTTTGTTAGTTGCATGTAAGATAATAGAGGATTAATAATAACAGCCGCTCAGGTCGATCTTAAGGTTAGGCCGCTCTTGCCTAGGTTGATCTGTGGATGAGTGACCACCCATTATATACCGAGTTTCCTCCGTGTCTCGGAAAGCACGTTAAACCGTAAGTCCCGGCAGTCATTTGTAGATCTTTGACAGTCGTTACAAGTAGTCAGTGACCCAAAAGTCTGACAACCAGTCTTACCAAGGGGCTACGTACCAAGGGGTATCGTATTACCCAGTACTAACTGGGTTAGGGAGATAATATAGGCAATCACTCCATGTAAAATACTGGTATTCGGCTGCATCCGGTTAGACTGGAAGCCGACCCCAACATGGTTGGAAAAAGGATAGGCAGATGATGATGTAAGATAATAAAGATTGAAGCCTGCATAACAGCCAGCAGTAGACTTCAAAATG
This sequence comes from Noctua janthina, assembly GCA_963576755.1. Lineage (NCBI taxonomy): Eukaryota > Metazoa > Arthropoda > Insecta > Lepidoptera > Noctuidae > Noctua > Noctua janthina. The sequence goes on from OY755061.1 coordinate 15,801,722, forward strand.
TGAAGATGCCTGTGAACTTAATGAGTATTTAATTAACAAATCCACGTGTGTATAACTTGGATACTTAGTCCTCCGGTACTTCAGTGCCTGTAACTTAACATAACATCACGCCGGTAATCTCGAAAGGGTCAGACACCGGTGTACCTAATAGTACACCCAGATTTCGTCCGTTATGTTTCAAGTCCCATAAAAGCAACTCAATCCCCATCATGGCGTTTGGTTTTTCCACGTTTGTACACATACAGTCCTGCATTACATAGGTACTGTGCAAATTGCATAGCCGTGTGCCCACACGGCTCGGACGGTGGGGGCTGCTACTAATTAACTGCGGCTGTGGGCTGCAGCCCTCACCTATATTAGAGCTAGAAGACCAGCGGGTTAGAATTAGTATCTGTTTTGTTAGTAAAGCATTGCCCTTTCAAAGGAAACGAAGTTAATGATGATTAGTGTTATTAAAATTAGGGCTTTCATTTGCTGTATTGCTTTGACAGGCATTCGTTTAAAATAAAATGTTGATGCCAGAATAAAATTACGTTAATTTTCGTAAAGATGCGGTCAGCCGGTATGGATGGATTGCGACTGGTACCTATCACAGGATTCTGACATATTTTACTGAAGTGTCCACATTGTGTCCGGACCTGTTTGACCGACCTTTTAGAAGTTTCTTTTAAGAAACTTTTACACATCAATGTTTTCGTCAATATTTTACAAATTTCTTTGTTATCTGTATTAATTCCGGGAAGAGAAGAATTAGGCAGAGGTGTTCTTATAGCGCATCCACAAATACTCATATCGCTATTTATGTGTAGGTTCGTTCCATGTCATTGGTGCTGAGCCCATGGCCAACAACCAATTCAGGACCCAACACATAAATCAGCCTATAATGTTCGATAAAGGGGACCATCATCCAACTAGGGTCTCCAGGATGCTATTGAAGAATTCCTGATGGAAAATCTTGTGGAAAACGCGTTTTTAACAGCCCCAAATCACAAAGACCATGAATTTAATTGTTTAGGTAAGTGTTGTAGGTATTTTGTTCAAAATTACATCTTCACACGGCACGGACCGCGAGTGTTTGTCATAATATTTAAATTAAGGAATGTAATTCTTGTTACATTTGCACCCTAAATGGGGGTAGAGGTAAAAGGTATTTTTATTTTTAACTTTGGTTCAAAGTTCATCATATTTATCGCGTGGTTAGTGCCTAACCTGGTGTCAGAGTTTTTATGCCGCCCATGGGCCTCTGACTTGGCTTTACTTGCCGTTGATAAATATCTCTCAGGGATCGTGTTTTTTATTCACCGAAGCAAGTTATAATTATTATAAAATACGCACATGAATACGAAAAATCAGAGGTGCGTGTCTTGGGTTCGAAGTACTTCGAACTCAAGACCTATGTCTTGGCAGGCAAAGACAAAGTTCATTGTAATTAGTCTAGTTTATTTATTACTTTCTAATTGTTCGCAAAAAGGCTAAGGCATTAACGTATGCCCGATCAGGAACTAGTTAGTTTCCATTTTCACTAAGACAAAGCGATACCTGCCGAAACGAAATTCATTTCAAATTTCAAATTCATTTATTTGTTAGAATATGGTACATTATATTGTTTTACGTTTAATCAGTGGTCTCGTCACATTCTGCCACGTGTGGCGTTCAAATATGAGATACATAAATATAATTAATACAAGACAAAAAAAATGAATGGTATGAATTAAAATAAAAATGAAAGAGAAAGAAAACAAGTTGAATTAAAAACCCGGCCCAGCGCATAGACTTGAAAACTTAATTCCAATAATGTATTAATTAATATTAAGGCTTTTTTTTTTTTTTTTTTTTCGGATGGGATATAAAGGCTTTGTTTTAGATGTCCCATAGTGTGAAAACGGGCATAAATGTTTCTTTTTAATCATAGAACAAGCTTGACTGCCTCATTGGTCGTTGGTTGGTTGGCAAGCACGACTGCTGAACAAGAGCTCCTGGGTTCGATTCCCGAGTCGGACAAAGTGTTATTGGGTTTATCTATCAGGAATTTCTCGGTACCAGCCACAGAGTTTGGATCTGTGCCCGGTTGATGATGAATTAACATAGCTGCCGAAATATGGGTGTACTATTAGGTACACCTCTGCCTAAACCTTCGGGGATCACAGGCGTGATGTTATATTACAAGCTTACTTGCAACAATTTTAGCTAAGTAAGTGTTTCATCATCTGCCTAGCCTTTTCCCAACTATGTTGGGGTCGGCTTCCAGTCTAACGGATGCAGCTGAATACCAGTATTTTACATGGAGCGACTGCCTATCTGACCTCCACAACCCAGTTAGTACTAGGTAATACGATACCCCTTGGTAAGACTGATTGTCAGACTTTTTGGGCCACTGACTACCTAACGACTGTCAAAGATCTACAAATGACACCCGGGAGGAAACTCGGTATGTAATGGGTGGTCACCCATCCACAGACCAACCTAGGCAAGCACGGCTTAACCTAAAGATCGATCCGAGCGGCTGTTATTATTTAGCACGAGCTCATCAGCTAAGTAAGTGTTTAACCATTAACAAACCTCCCAACTGGCTTTACTGGATAACCTTCTTCTTCGTCATGTCTTTGGTTCCTTTATAGATTAATAAGCTTTGACTAGAACCACCTCAATAGCGCTCGCAGAGGCCTCGAACGGGTCCCCCAAGGTGCTGGTGGAGTTACACAAAGACCAGGACAGGAGGTAGGCCAAAGTTTGCACTGTAGGTCCACAGTCATCATGATCCTAGGAACTAGACATGCTAAACCATCTCAAGCCGGCGCCAGACACTTCATAAAACCAGTCCTAAAGGCATCTACACACTTAAAATTCAGCCAGAGACACCCACGTTCAGCCTAGCTCAACTTATAGAACATTACGGTCAACAGGTCTGGTCTAGAATTGCAAGTAAGGCTAAATCAATAACGGTACGCCATTGTCTTGCCGATATGGAGACGGTTATGCCCTAACGGATTTGCCTTAAGAAGAGTCGAGGCCTGGCGTATTTGCATATGATACTTAGCTATGTATTACCTACAGAAGCAAAATACGCACAAAATACGCGCTTTGGACGTGGAGTTGCGGAAACCAGGCCGTTATACAATACAATGTACAACCTACCGATCTCAATGAACATATTTAATATAAAAAATTACAAATGTTTATTGATTAAATTAAAATAGACTTAAAAAGTATAGACATATTTAAATGTAACGTTAAAAAATGTGATTGGTAAAATCTTATTATAGTGTTAATGAATATTTGTGTGACTAACTCTAAATAATGTTTGTTAGTTAAGTTTGACATAAATTGCGTATTTCACAATGATTCATTCTTGACATTTTAGCATAGGTAATAGATTAACTTTGACATTATTACTTTGACATTATTTACTTTGACTTTAATTGACAATTTAATAGACATGAAATTTTGAACTTTAATGTATTTAAATTTTTAATTTAGAGACTAACCACGTTCCGACATAGTGACACTAACAACTTTCCTGTTCTTCAAAAACTCACCTATATAACTACCCATATTTGCAATAAATTAATTTGAATTTGAAATTATTACTAATTGTGATAGCTAAACTAGAACACAAAATCAATAGTGGAAACTTACCTAAAATAATAGAATCGAAGTACAGTTTAACTATAGGTGTGACACTCCCTTCCGCTCCACCTAGAGCGGGGGGGGGGGGGGGGGTCATTTGATAATACCTCATCCGAAAAAAAAAACTTGGTATCTGGTACATTTTTACAGATTTAAGTTTGGAGTAACTTTACACAAAAAAAAACATACAAGTTTAATAAAAAAAAAACAAAAACTTCCTGCCGTTGCCCCATGTTATTTGGGGTCGGCGCAATATGTTTTTTTCTTCCATTCTCCCCTGCCTGTCCTTCATCAATGAATAAATACTGTGTCTTTAATAAAAGTTTAATTAATAATGTGTCTAATGTCGAATACCTTTACAGAAGTATAATAAAATAACTAAATTAACTATATAATAAACTAAAACATGAACAGTTAATTATAACTCTACTCCACCTCCAATAACATAAAGCCAGAATATACCTAACTAACCAAACAAACAAAAGCACTACCGCTTATAATCTAATATTAATACATACTAATTATTCCGGTCCATACAGTAATTTGATTGTCATAGATAACACGTTTCATTTCAGTCATTGTTAAATTAGGCGATTAGTAATATAACTCAGTATCTATAAATAACTACATTACAAACATAAACTGTGTTTTTGTGACAAAACAATATTAACATGGTCAAAGTCAAATAAAATTGAAATAAATCTGGGTACATGAATCTTTTGGCGCGTGGCCGCATTTGGAACTAACATAACGCCGCCATTTTGCTATTTCAATCCATTTTACAGAAAAAAACAATTTCATCTCAATTTTTCAGGTTTACATTGTCCATGTCAAATAAAATTTATTTACAAGTATCTTTTGGCGCGCGGCCGAAATCGGAACTAAAGCCGTACGCTTGTTTTTCAATACATATCACAAAACAATTGCAGAAATGTTCATCAATAGAGGCCCTCTGAAAATTTCATCCAAGTGTTAAAACATCCGTGCAGCACTTGAGCACTCACTTTAGGCCTGATATTTCAGCCATTTTCAGGAATTATAGGATAGATCGCTTCACCGAGACCGCCCACAAAGTAGGTGAGCAGTCTCCGGGACGACCTATACCATTCAAAAATATATTCGCCCTTTTAGGACATTGCCAAGAGTTACCGAGGCCCAATAATTTCCTTACTCAATAGATTGAGGCACAAAGTCGACTCGCATACTTTTGCTACCTATACTTTCCGTGTGAACGAAACCATAGCGAGATTCAGAAAGGTACACGAATAGAAGAACGCCATCTATCGAGCATCGGGTCCAACTTGCTTTTCAATTTGGGGCATTGTTTTGCTGAACAGATGAATGCTCCACGAACATTGTATGTGTTATATTAAGTGAGAAATCCTAAAAATAATATTCTTATTGTTTAAAACGATAGCATTATGACCATGTCCAATAATAAAAGTACATTCATGATTGAACATCACTTATTAATTTAAAGTCAGTGATGTCGTCCACGCTTTTAGAGACAAAATAGGTTTTTAGCATAAATTAAATTCATATTTGTGTTTATTGACTCATCATGTCTATCCAATTAATCAAAAAGCAAGTGGTCAGTGCTAAGCAAGTCTGTAAAAAAATATTTATAATGTCATCATCTGCCTAGCCTTTTCCTATGCTGGGGACGGCTTCCAAACTAACCGGATGCAGCTGAATTCCAGTATTTTACATGGAGCGACTGCCTATCTGACCTTCACAACCCGGTTAGTACTGGGTAATACGATACCCCTTGGTAAGACTAGTAGTCATACTTTCGGGTCACTGGCACTGACTACTTGTAAAGACTGACAATTTTTTTACACTGTAATGTTGTTATTTTCAATTTCATCATTATCAAAATATGTATGTAAATGCTTGTGCTCTATGCCGAGATCGGGAAAAGTGTTATTGTGTTTTTCGGTAGCCCTGAGTCTTAACTTGAGCAATAGGTTCGCCCTCTATCAAGCCTGGCGTAATGTGGACGCACTCAGAGATACATCTGCTTCACCCTTAAGGAAATAAGGACTGAGGGTGGTGTGATGTTATGACTGTTTTATTTCGATTTGCAACAATTTAAGTAGCACGGCAGCGAAACAAAATCAAAATCAAAGCATTTATTTCAAGTAGGCCAGTTACAGGCACTTTTAAACTGTCGAAACAAAGAGAACAATGAAATGAAGCTACAGTCCCAAGGCATAAAAACTGTGAAAGTACTGTAGTTGCCCATTCCCTAGCGTAGATCTCTATGGAGAAGAACGGGCAAGAAACTCCATGAACCCTCTTTTAAATTATTATATTGTTACAAAACCTTGTTACTTACATCAGTCATGTTGAGATGGTACATCGATCGAAACCACATTTAAACAATGACGGTCGCTCTTCTCCAAATCAAATTCCCCCCTTTGATTTTGTAAATAGGGTAACTTATTCCATTACCGGTCACTTCCGTGGGGTCCACAGTTTGGGGTCTTCATCAAGTTTGGGGCCTTTATCAGTAGATTCCTATCTACAGTTAGTAAGTTAAGATTATGTAACAGTTAAGTAAAAATCGATAAGTTTAACTAAGTAAAGGGACGACGTCAAGTTAATCTGAGATTAGCTGCGGCTTAGGATTAAAGTCGGTTATTGTTTTAGACAGGTTGTACTTACTTTGTACAAAATAGCGCCTAAGAAGTGTTTAGTTTTGAACTAAGTTATATATAAAGTTCCAAGATGACAAGAATTGACAAAATAATAACTGCTAATTATAAAATTTTCATAAATGTTTGGAAATACCGTTGTTTTTTGTCTAAAGACGATATTGGGATTTTAAAAGTGAATAAAGCACTATGGTTTTTAATGTTTGGAAAAACTTATACTTGTGGTTCGAAGCAAAATTAAAACTTACGCCGCCATATTCTTTTTCAATACAATTTCAGGAAACGACTTGAAACAGTATGGTTTCACCATGGGACGTTGTACAACTGACGCCGGTGTAACCTTATTAAAGCACATATTTACTGCGTGGGAAGAGTCCCAAGACGCCATTGGAATATTTTGTGACCTCTCCAAAGCATTTGATTGCGTAAATCACGACACATTACTTTGGAAACTTGAGCATTACGGACTAGGTAAACTTGCACTTAGTTTGGTAAAATCTTATTTGAGTGATAGACAACAACATGTGCAAATAAATGGTGTTAATTCACACGGTTTAAAAGTAAAAATGGGGGTTCTGCAAGGATATAAATGATCTCCCCTATTTATTGAAAAACCAACCTCAAAATATGGTGTTATTCGCTGATGACACTTCCTTATTTTTTTTGATAAATAGACGGGCCCAAAATATAGATGACGTGAATAATGCCCTACTTCAGGTTCATAATTGGTTCACAGCAAACAATTTAGTATTAAATGAAAAAAATACGAAATGCTTAAGATTTGTTTTACCGAATGCTAAAAGTAGCGATTGTGATATAGTATTGAATAAAGAGAAACTTGTATTTGTAGATAAAATGGTTTTCACTGATAAAAATGCTCAGCTCAATGCCGGTCCTGCTCCACAAGGACAGGGGCGCATAAATTGATAGCATTAAATAGTATTATTGGAGCTGCTGAAGATTGTACAACTATATTTGCATTGTATAAATTCAATCTCTTTAGTATTATATAGCCGCATAGCCCATATTGTGTGAGTACTATGTACTAGAAAGCTGTCATTCGCTGGAAACCTGCGTCTTTTCTTGACTTGAATGTGACCTGGCGGTTAGGAGTATGTCATGCTCACTCAAATGTCTCGCTGATGGTGGCACTTGTGTCGGATCATTTTAGTTCCCTTCAAAATAGTTGAGTTGAATGGTGCTGATACATGCGTCATGTTCGTGAACGGGCGCTGTCAGTTGTGACTGGTCATCTATTATTTGCCACGGCTTATTTGAATTAATTATTTTATTTTTGAATTGTTTTTACTATGGACACTTTTAACGTACACATCTTGTTGCATCGTTCTCACATAATGTACCATCTTATCATGAATGATGTAACCAAGGTTTTGTAAAAGTATTCTGATTTAAAAGAGTGTCCATGGAGTTTCTTGCCCGTTCTTCTCCATATAGATCTTCGTTAGGGAATGGGCAACTATAGCACTTTCACAGTTTTTGTGCCTTGTGACTGGGACTGTAGCTATATTTCACTGTTGTCTTTGTTTTAACAATTCAAAAGAGCCTGTAACTGGCCTACTTGAAATAAATGCTTTGATTTTGATAATGATAAACAACAATGCTCCCATTTAAGGGCCAAAAATTTATTGTAGGAACCTATTACATATCCTTGACACCCTTTACTTTGCTCTCGGGAATACATAGCCTAGTTCTAGGAAATTAACAGAGTAATATAAAATTATTATACTACAATTACTTTGTAGCTTAAATCGTGCGTAATTTAATATTAAACGCGTCTCGCACAGGCCTCCTCTCTATGAGAGGGAATGGGCTATAATCCACCACGCGGGCCCGGTGCGGGTTGGTAGGTGTCACACGTCTTCGAATTTTTGGTTTTAGGACACGCAGGTTTCCTCACGATATTTTCCTTCATCGTTTTGAGAGCAGTGGTGATGAAAAAAAATTACACAGCGAATTCTAATCCAGCCAGGTGCATTACTTATGCACCTGGCTGGGTTAGAATTCGCTTTAGTTTAACTTTTTTGTATAGAACGGCTCAAACACTTTGTACGATTTAGATCTTATAGTCACACAGACATACACGGAAAACGGGTTTTTTACTATATACATATGTGAAAATACAGATAATCATATAAAATCCTATCTACTGAGTAAGTCACGGGAGCCAGGTAGTGGGCCGGCTAAGGCCACGTCCTAAACAAAGCGATTCTTGCACGAACGCGCACGTGTCGTTCATTTAGATGAACAAACATGAAGTCGATCGCGCCGAAAGAGGGCACACCTTCTAGTTTACAAAACAAATAAGACATTGACACATAGCTCAATCCACCTCCCCTATACCGCGTATGGTGACGATGCTCAACGCGCTCGTGGATACCAACCCTGGATTGGTTTTGTTTGATGATGAATGGAAGACCATAATGTTATTGAATGCGACGGTCGCGATTTCGCGTGCCCGATCGCTCTGGTTAGGTTGCAGTGTAATAGGAGCGAACTACAAATAACACCGTCTTTACCTTGACTTCAATAGAGGCAGAAGAGTACCAGTGAATCACAAATCTCTTTGTGTCCCTACACATGTACAGTGCTTCGCGACTACTCGGGAGTCAAGAGTCGGATTCACACTAGGATTACACTTTTGAACTCTCCTCTGTACATGTCTAGTACCTCGAGAGGTGTCAACGTGAATTACAATTTCAGTTGAATGAATACTCAAGTACATGACATACTTATTGGTATACAAGGTGTAAACGGACCCTTCACGAAGCCGGCAACCGAGCATTATGTACATCAAACTAAGTAAAAAATTATGTTTCACGGTAAAACTCAATGTAACGCACTCAGCACATTGTGCTGATTAATACATTGAATGGTCATGGAGGTATTTAAAGTAATGTTAACTATAGTGTAACATTAAAATACTTTATTCGACGACTCGACCTTCCGCCTAGCTGCTGCTTTACGCCTTGGTGCTGCCTGCTGTTCTCCTCATTGCTGTCACTGTGGTGAAGCTGTCAACAACCTCGGTCACCACGGCCTGTCCATGTTTGCGGGCCGTTTTTCACGGCATGCGAACATAAACGACATCATCCGACGAGCTCTTGTCACAGTCGGCGTTCCAGCTGTTTTAGAACCCCATAACTTGGCACCCGACGATGGCAAGAGACCGGACGGCATGTCGATGTTTCGTTGGTAGATGGGTAGGCCTTTAGTGTGGGACGCAACATGCGTCGATACTCTTGCGCCATCACATCTTCCAAGCTCGTCGTGCTGTGCTGGCGCTGCCGCTGCGGCTGCAGAGAACCTCAAGCGGCGTAAATATAGAAACCTTTGTGGTAACTATATTTTCGAGCCGTTTGGAGTTGAAACTCTGGGGTCGTGGGGTCCGAGTGCTCATAGCCTGTTTAAGGAAATTTCGAAACGCCTAGTTGACGCTTCCCGTGACCCAAGGGCTGGCTTTTACTTTGGCCAGAGGCTAAGTGTTGCCGTACAACGTGGCAACGCCACCAGTCTCTTGGGCATATTACCAGCTGACAGCGTTGAGGAGGAGTTTTTTGTTGCCCTTTTATAATTTGTTGTTAGTTTATTCATTTTAGGTTATTTAATAGTTTTTAATTAATAATGTTTTTAGTTAGTTTATTCAAATTAATAATATTACTAATATTTAATTTAACTAGTACTTTAAAAAAAACTTATGAAAACGTTGAGACTTTGACCCCAATATCTCCATAACTACAAATTCCCAGGTATTGAACAAAAATATATCGCAATCACTTGGAGAACAAGTGACTTTCGGCTTCGTTAAGGGTCTAACTAACTACTACTTACACCTTTGTTCCAAAAAATCTTTGTTAATAAAAATACATAATTTCTCTCAAAGTTTATGTGCATACGAACTGGAAAAACAAAAACAACAACTTTGCGACATAAACTAGAGCGTTATAAAAAGCCAGGAGGTTGTTTTGTTCAAACTCCAGGACTTTCGCAATTATGTCCGATCTTTATTATTCCCGACACATAGACTTCCCCCTTGTTAGCCTACGAGTTCGGGAAAAAGTGTTCAAATAAAAAATAACTTCGAAAAATGGAAATTTGCGTGTACCCTCTTAATATTCCTCTGAATTCCTCTTCAGAGCATACAGGCGTGATGTTATGTTACATTTATAATAATAAAAAGTGCATAAGTAGTAGGATTTCCCGTAAAAAAATAGTAAATGCCATACAAAAATCCATCTCTATTTTTCCCCATACAAGATACTAGACGCCCGTCCCTACTTCGGACGGGAGGACACTTTTTATTTTTAATATTAGCCTATGTTACTCAGAGATAATGTAGCATTCTAATGGTGAAAGAATTTTTGAATTCGGTTCAGTAGTTTTTGAGTTTATTCGTTACAAATATACAAATCTTTCATCTTTATAATATTAGTGTAGATGAATTTCACAAATAATTGATCTTTACGGTAATAGAACCCTACAACAAATTTTTAGCAACCAATCGTTAGTTTTTGACGACAACCTTACCGTTCAAACAAAGTATTTAACTACATGTATATCAACACTAACTTGTAAAAGTAACTATTTAACTAACGATCCTCTTACACAACTCCAATTACCGTTAAGGCGAGGTTACCCCGAGCGCCGTATGCATCAACCGCTTACCCCAGCCCCCGCACAGACAGGCGATACGTAACAAATTACGCGGCGCGAAAACGCGGGCGCTTAGCGCACTGGTCAAGAGTTCACGAACTCGGATAGGTACTAAGTTGCATTACAGGGTAGAGCGATGCAGTAAAACAACTTGAATTGATATGTATAAGTTCACTTTGTTTTATTTTTATAGAAAGTATTGGTTATAGATAGATTAGGAATCTACGTATTCTATGAACGTGAACCTAATTACTAACAATTAAAATAAGTAGATATAATTAAAAATAAGAAGGTATACTTATTTTTTTTTTTGTGAATAAGGTTAATTTAAAATCTGACTGACACTAAGATCATGAATACGGGTATGATTCAAAACTAGACGCCACGCGCCATTCGGTTTTTAAAAAAATTATGCTCTACTTTTTTTTCGGTTTTGTTGTCATGGGTTTCGTTTTCGTGGTTTTTGAGGTCGCTGATAACTAAAATTAGGCCAAAATGAAAATCCAAGATGGCGGCGACGAAAATTTTCGATTTTTTCTTCATGAGTGTCATTTTCGTGGTTTTTGGGGTCGCTGATAACGAAACTGAGGTCAAAATGAAAATCCAAGCTGGCGCCGACGAAAATTTTCGGTATTTTCGTCATGGGTGTCATTTTCATGGTTTTCGTGGTCGCTGATAACAAAAATTTGGTCAAAATTAAAATTCAAGATGGCGCCAATGAAAATGTTAGCTTTGTCGTCATGGGTGTCATTTTCGTGGTTTTCGGGGTCGCTGATAACGAAAATGAGTACAAAATGAAAATCCAAGATGGCGCCAACAAAAATTTTTGGTTTTTTCGTCATGGGTGTCATTTTCATGGTTTTCGGGGTCGCTAATAACGAAAATTAGGTCAAAAAGAAAATCCAAGATGGCGCCGACGAAAATTTTTGGATTTTTCGTCATGGGTGTCATTTTCATGGTTTTCGGGGTCGCTAATAACGAAAATTAGGTCAAAAAGAAAATCCAAGATGGCGCCGACGAAAATTTTTGGATTTTTCGTCATGGGTGTCATTTTTATGGTTTTCGGGGTCGCTAATAACGAAAATTAGGTCAAAATTAAAATTCAAGATGGTGCCAATTAAAATTTACAGCTTTGTCGTCATGGGTGTCATTTTCATGCTTTACGGGGTCGCTGATAACGAAAATGAAGTCAAAATGAAAATTCGATAACACCAAAAATTATTTTTTTGTTTTTACGAAATGGGTATCATTTTCATGGTTTTCGGGGTCTCACTGATAACGCAAAATAAGTTCAAAATAAACAGAAACAAAACAAAATTTTTTTTTTCATCGGAAAACCATGAAAATGACACCCATGACGAAAAAACCCGAAAATTTTCTACGGCGCCATCTTGGATTTTTATTTTGTCCTCATTTTCATTATCAGCGACCCCGAAAAGCACGAAAATAACACCCATGACGACAAAACTGAAAATTTTTATTGGCGTCATCTTGAATTTTAATTTTGTTCTCATTTTCGATATCAGAGACCCCGAAAACCATGAAAATGACACCAATGACGACAAAACCAAAAATTTTTGTCGGCGCCATCTTGGATTTTCGTTTTGTCCTCATTTTCGATATCAGCGGCCCCATAAACCATGAAAATGACACCCATGACGACAAAACCGAAAATTTTTATTGGCGCCATCTTGAATTTTAATTTTGACCTCATTTTCGTTATCAGCGACCCCGAAAACCATGAAAATGACACCCATGACGACAAAACCAAAAATTTTTGTCGGTGCCATCTTGGATTTTCATTTTGTCCTCATTTTCGTTATCAGCGGCCCCGAAAACCATGAAAATGACACCCATGACGACAAAACCGAAAATTTTCATTGTCGCCATCTTGAATTTTAATTTTGACCTCATTTTCATTATCAGCGGCCCCGAAAACCATGAAAATGACACCCATGACGACAAAACCGAAAATTTTCATTGGCGCCATCTTGAATTTTAATTTTTACCTCATTTTCGTTATCAGCGACGCCGAAAACCATGAAAATGACACCCATGACGAAAAAACCGAAAATTTTCGTCGGCGCCATCTTGGATTTTCTTTTTGACCTCATTTTCGTTATTAACGACCCCGAAAAGCACGAAAATGACACCCATGACGACAAATCCAAAAATTTTTGTCGGCGCCACCTTGGATTTTCTTTTTGTCCTCATTTTCGTTATCAGCGGCCCCGAAAACCATGAAAATGACACCCATGACGACAAAACCGAAAATTTTCATTGGCGCCATCTTGAATTTTAATTTTTACCTCATTTTCGTTATCAGCGACCCCGAAAACCATGAAAATGACACCCATGACGAAAAAAAAGAAAATTTTCGTCGGCGCCATCTTGGATTTTCATTTTGACCTAATTTTCGTTATCAGCGACCCCGAAAACCATGAAAATGACACCCATGACGACTAAACCGAAAATTTTCATTGGCGCCATCTTGGATTTTCTTTTTGACCTAATTTTCGTTATTAGCGACCCCGAAAACCATGAAAATGACACCCATGACGAAAAAACCAAAAATTTTTGTTGGCGCCATCTTGGATTTTCATTTTGTACTCATTTTCGTTATCAGCGACCCCGAAAACCACGAAAATGACACCCATGACGACAAAGCTAACATTTTCATTGGCGCCATCTTGAATTTTAATTTTGACCTAATTTTCGTTATCATCGACCCAGAAAACCATGAAAATGACACCCATGACGAAAAAACCGAAAATTTTCGTCAGTGCCATTTTGGATTTTCATTTTGACCTCATTTTCATTATTAACGACCCCGAAAAGCACGAAAATGACACCCATGACGACAAAACCAAAAATTTTTGTCAGCGCCATCTTGGATTTTCATTTTGACCTAATTTTCGTTATCAGCGACCCCGAAAACCTTGAAAATGACACCCATGACGAAAAAACCGAAAAAAAGTAAAGCATAAAATGCAGAGGAAGTAAAATAAAAAAAAATAAAGTGATTTTATCTTTAAAATGTAAATAAGTCAACAAAATAAAAAAACTAGTAGGTACACACGGCGGCACATGAAGCTGTCATTTCCAGTATAAATTGGCCTCGTTTTGTATAGATTTCCTATACAATGAGAGATCGGCATAAACTGGTTTTCGACAGCTTGATCGGTCGTCGTGCGTACAAAATACAATATCGACCATTACTCATTCTATCTCGTTCTCCCCTACATACTTTCTTTTTCTGCCTATGTCGAACTCGATAACCTTCGGCTTACCGGGCTCTCTACAAAATTTTTTTAGAACACCTTACAAAAAAAAAATAATGGAATAAATGTTTTGATTTTAGTAGGCCAGTTACAGGCAGTTTTGAATTGTCGAAAAAAAGATAATAAAATGAAGCTACAGTCCCATTCAAAAGGCATAATAACTGTGAAAGTACTGTAGTTGCCCATTCCAAAGTTACCGAAATTTATAAATAATATTGCGAAATCATAAATAGCGACTTTTGCAACGACACAATAAAGTTCAATTCAGGCCGTTCAGCGCTAATTATCTACAGTTATATTCTCCTAGAAGCTGCCTCTCTTTCTAATGCGTAACTCTTATCTTATACCTTCTGACTACGTTCCCTATTAGGTACCTACTGTACTTTTGTGAACAAATGACATTTCAAATAAACCTAGGCTCGGTGTTTACTAAGTATTATTTTTTACAAACTATTTTTGGCTCAGTTCGTAACAGAACTTAGCGGGGGTGGGGTGGCGGGTTCAAAAAATTGGCACACGTCCGACCTCCAACGCGTTCCGCTCGGGACTGAAGCACGCGATGCGAGTATGAAATGATGAAAACAGCAGATTTTGGAAATGGTGGTATAGGTTTTTTTAATATTTCAAATTATGATCGCCGTGTACTGTCACATTTTTTACGACCTTTATAATGGTATAAGTTTTATTGTTAAAAACCTAATATAACTCAAATGAAGTAATATTAAAAACCATCATTTAGACTTGTCTTTGCGATTTAATTGGATGCAACAAAGTGCAAGTAATCGTGTATCGCTGTGCCGAAATATCTAGATCGAAGTGTGAAATATGTAATGTATTTTTTTCAGAATTTAAATCCGTGCCATATAGGAATAAAGCACAATCCAAAACGACGTTTATCTGGATAACCTCGCCTTAAAGATTTAAACCAACAAACTCATTTCACGGTTATATTTAACCTAACTAATTAACACCACGTTAACTGCAGATAAACTGAACGGTTAACTATACCTTTAATTGGTAGCCGACAGATATGTACCATACATAATATCACGGCCGTATTTCGCCAATGGTTAAGCAGAACAACAATAAACCCTGATTTTCCCAGTTATTTTTAAGTAGAATAATATGTAACTGGGGGCGAAATTATTGACATCAATCTTACAAAATTCTTAATTCCGGACGACTATTAGTAATTTCTAAAGGAAAACTCACTGATTTTTTTTCTGAGCTGGGAACGAACTCAGGGCGTCGTGCTCAGCAATCGTTCTTGCGGTAACGACCACAAAACCGAGAAATTAGTAGGTACCTAAATAAAACTTCAAGCTTTTTATTACCTAGCCGGCAATGTGGAGCTGCTTCAGTGGTTCGGTGATCTTGTAGTCGAAAGTATGATTCCGACCTAGGCGGTGTGCTGGGTCCAATCCTTAGGCAGATAAAATGGTTGGTATTGATTGGGGTTTCCGTAAGGTATTTCTCAGTCGTAGCCCGGAGTCTGGCTCAGTGCCTGGTTGATGGCAATAGGCAAGCCCCTTTTACGATAACTGAATCAATCAAACTACTTGTGAAGATCCCGTTATTTATTTATTTTATTTATTGTGGCCACAAATTATTACAAAATGCATTCATAATTTTTAAAATGTACCCATGCAAATAATAATCATTAAAGGATTTATAGAATTTAATGAATTCATACAGTACGCACGGCGACCAATCAAACTATGAAAACCATTAAGCTGATCTCTCATTGTACGGGAGGCTCATACGAAGCGAGGTCAGGTTATACTGGATATGTATAGCTAGATATGTCGCCGTGTGTACTTAATTAAAATTATGCCGATGACATTATTATAATAAAGTTAACATTTCTGCTTGATGGCTGCCATAAATTATTAATTATTTTGAAGGGATTGGCGCTGGTAGCCGAGAAACAGACTTTTGTCTAGTTTGGCAAAAAAACTAGACAAAAGTGTTGTTTTGCTTGTTGAACGTGCTTTGTTTAAATTCTTTTGCATAATGAAAAATATAGCCTGAAAGATATTTGTAAAATTCTGTGACATTTATTGAAAAAACTTATTATTTCCTTTATTTATAATTTTACAAATCATGTACAGTTTTAAATATTCCTTAGGAAAAAAAATATAAAAAACATTTAAAAATATAAAAAATTGTAGCCCACCGGTATCGGGAACAGGGCCTAAGCTACCGGCGGTCAGGTCTCCAGAGAGAGGAACCTCCTAACAATACGAGCCGTGTCCAGGAGTACCGCTTTCTGAATCAAGCCCTTGATCCAGCCGCCTAACGAGAGCCTCCTCAGGTATTGGTCGAGGCTCTTGTCAATTAAGCCATGGGCTGATACAACTCGCAGCTTGAATTTGGGCTCGGTTGGTGGCAATAGGCTCGCCCACTATTATACTGATGGAATCATTATCTGCCTAGTCTTTTCCCAACTTTGTTGGGGTCGGTTTCCAGTCTAACCGGATGCAGCTGAATACCCGTATTTTACATGGAGCGACTGTCTGTTTGACCCCCACAACCCAGTTAGTACTGGGTAATACGATACCCCTTGGTAAGACTGGTTTCAGAATTTCAAGCTACTAACTTCCTGTAACGACTGTCAAAGATCTACAAATGACAGCCGTAGCCAACGACTCGTTATCAGACTTTTTTGGCCACTGACTACCTAACGACTGTCAAAGATCTACAAATGACACCAGGGACCAACGGCTTAACGTGCTTTCCGAGGCACGGAGGAAACTCGGTATGTAATGGGTGGTCACCCACCCAGAGACCAACCCAGGCAAGTGGGGCTTAACCTGAAGATTGATCCGAGCGGCCGTTATTATTTAGCCACGAGCTCCTCCATTACACTGATGGAATGTAGGCGTACAATAGGTGCACCTCTGCTGAACTCCTCATTTCATAACCCAATGACTCAAAGCCATTGCCCAATAACCGCACACTTTCTAGTAGCCGCTACATTTTTTAGTAATTAACCCTATTGTACCAATTACCCTTTGTTTACGTAACAGACCTCTAACTTAGAATATTGGGTCACGGTAATTGGTAAACAGGGTTACATGCCGAGTTATTGGCATTGTCGGTCGTTGAACACAAGAAACAATGTCTTGTACTTCAATGGTTAGCCATAGC
Source organism: Noctua janthina (assembly GCA_963576755.1). Lineage (NCBI taxonomy): Eukaryota > Metazoa > Arthropoda > Insecta > Lepidoptera > Noctuidae > Noctua > Noctua janthina. The sequence continues at coordinate 15,819,108 of OY755061.1, forward strand.
ATAATCAGCCTATAATGTACCCACTGCTGGGAAATAGACCTCCTCTCTATGAAAGGGAAATAATACACCACGCGGGCCCTGTGCTGGTTGGTAGATTTTATTTATTTATGTATACACAAAATACTTAACAGGACATTACATTAAGGTACTGCTTATTTCATGAGAAATTTCTTCCAGCAGACCTTCCTTCCAGTATATGTCACATGTCTTCGAATTTTTAGGTTCTAGGACATGCCGGTTTCCTCACGATGTTTTCCTTCACCGTTTTGAGAGCAGTGGTGATGAAAGAAATTACATAAAGTAATGCGCCTGCCTGGGTTCGAACCACGATTTACTGCTCCCAAGTCGGGACCCCCCCATCCCTGGGTCACCTCTGCCCGCTAAGAGCTAACAAAACTTTTGGCTTCAAGTCCTAATTTTAAGTTATTCCGGGACTTTAAAGGTGTAATTTTACAGATAATAAGTAACATCACATGTTTAGTTATTCACAGTTGATTAAAATCCACACAGTTTTCAAAGGAAATAGATAATTAATGCTAAACTACTATTACTTAATTCAAATCTACATGTAAACCTTACTTAACCAAGATAGTTCAAACTCACTAACCGGGCCGCTGATTTTCAATCATAACAAAGAACCAAATTGTTGAGTTGACCTACTCTTTGGTTACCAATAACCATGGCGGTTATTGGTAACCAAACCAAACCTCCTCAGATCTCGGTATCCCGGAATATTCTCGAGTATCCGTAACTCAATGAATTTGTGAAGTGAATAGAGGGTTACTTAGACAGTCGATAGTTTCTGTGGGTTGATATTATTATTGTTGGGTTTTAAGACAACAGTGGCGAAGGTTCCATACAACTCGATTCCTACCGGCTTCCCTTTGAAAACGGGCACAATCAGTATTCCATAGACAAATAATAAAATCAAATTAAAGATATACACTCCGGCTTATCTCTTAAAAAAATTGACCCTTCGCTACTGTAAGACAATATTAAGTTTTGTTGCGCTGGCCCGTTTACCGTTCAGAACTTGATTTTTCTCAAGGTTGAAAGTTCCAAACCTGGTGGCCTACTATGCCTGAAAACAGGAGTAATTCCAGAGTGGGAAAGAGATGGCACTAGACGACTTGTGTAGCTCTCACTTCTCCACACTGGAATTACTCCTGCTGTGAGATGTCATAGTAACCCCCATAAATGTTATTATGATAGGTTGGTCAACACGAAGTAAATCGTGGTGATCGTACCTTGATAGACACCAGAAAGTGGTATTTGTAACAGTACGAAAAACAGGGAAATACCCTACTAACACCATCATCTTCCTGCCCTCATCCCATGTTAATTGGGGTCGGCGCAACACGTTTTTTTCTTCCATTCTCCTCTGTCAACCGTCACACTATCATTTACTCCTTTTTCCTTCATATCATTCCTCATACAATCCATCCATAGTTTCCTTGGTCTTCCTCTCCCTCTACGTCCATCAACATTTATATTCATCACTCTTTTAGTCATATGCGATTCGTCCCCTCCTTATACCATGACAGTCGATTCCCTTTCAACTTTTCTGTAACTGGCACAACTTTCAAACTTCCTCTAATATACTCATTCCATACTTTATTCATTCTAGCCACACCACACATCCACCTCAACATTCAACAATACCAAAAAATAAAGACTTAAATATTTTTACTTTAAAAAAAAACGAGACTTAATGACATCAAAGAGTCAAGCTGTATTTTAGAAAATCATCATACACTTAGCATTTTCTCAGGCCAAGTTTTTTTCCTACTTTTCCACCCGTTTTACTCACCCCCTGTTTAAAATTTAAACCCCCACTTTTTTACCAAAAAACGGTCATGAATATAGACAGAGCCGTGTTAAATAAAAGTGCCGCACTGATATACCGTGTGAATAAAAGTGATTTAACATTTAATTATGCCCGGCCATGATTTATGGGCGAACTCCTTATTAACGGCACCGTTTCGTACGTGACATACAGATAGACAGGTTGATGAGCTTAACGAGCTTTTAAGTGTGGTTTTTGGAGATTTAAATGCTAGGTGGGTTTACATCTCCAGCACATGATAAGTAAGTGTAGTAATTCGTTTACCGGTTCGAAAGCACTCGCTTCTGAAGTTAGTTATCTAAATGGGTTTTGGAAAAACTTTTTTTTTTTCTTATTGTGATATTATTTGTGAGAGTCTGGCCGTAGAAAATCGTGCGGAGAGGAGAGTAAGAGGCTATGGGGGAGGCCTTTGCCTGTCAGTAGGACAATAAAGACTAAAGAAAAAAATAATTGTCCTCCTCAATAAAATCTCTCTTTGTGAAATCTGTGGCACGGTTGGCGCAGTGGCTGAGCGATTGACTGCTGCGCTTCGTGTCGCGGGTTCGATTCCCGCACGGAACAAATATTTGTATGGCCTACAGGTAGTTGTTCCGGGTCTGGCTGTTTGTGTATGTGAGCTTAAATGTTTGTAAACGCACCCACGATACAGGAGAAATTTCTAGTGTGGGGCAACGTTTTTATTAAAAAAAAAAAAAAAAAAAACTAAAAAAATATATATTCTTCTTGTCTTTTACCTATCCATGGTCCATAGCTGCTGTTTCGACTGTATGTAACTTATAGGATTTGATTATCGTGAATTTTTGGATGTTCTTTTTAAATCAAAAAATCTGGGTTTTAAAAATTTAAAACAAATTACTTACGAAGATATTGCTTATCCATGCTATTAAAGCTGAAGAGTATATTTTTGTTTAAACGGAAATTTCTAAAACTATAAGTCGGATTTGAAAAATTCTTTTCGCATTTGATAACTCAATTTTTGAGGAAGGTTATAGTCATCACGCTGCGGCCCTTAGGAGCTGAGCATATAGAGAAACGGCAGGTGAATCCGCTGTGCAATGCTAGTAGAATATTATTTCGTACACCTGTCGCTGCAGTTAAGGTAAACAGTATCTATTGCTTGGGTCCCCCGTTCGACGCCCCTGTGTGTCACGGGTACGCATTACATATTATTATAAGTTATTATGTCACCCCATCGCAGATTTATGAGCAACAAAATTAAATATTTACAATTTGTTGTAGAATTAATCTTATTTGTATGACGTTAATCTAATATTGTAATGAGTTATATCTTTTTAGAGGTAAGTTATGAATTGCGCCAAGTTTTTGTAGAAACTGCTGTTTAATGGAAAAAAGTAAATAATAAGTATTTAATCTAATAATATTCATACAAACACACATCTTTTAATTTGAATATGATTATTGTTAGCATTGAAGCATTTTGGTTAATTAACTGTAAGCTTGATTGTAATGGTTTGTTTTCAAATTTATAAACTCCATATTTATTTCCACGTGGGTATGTTTCATACTATATCGTTTCATATATTTTTAGAGATTTATTCCACGTAACATAGAGTTCTAAAATCATTTATCAACAGTCCAGTAACATCGAACTTGGCTGACGACATTGCCATGCTCCCAAACAGATGCTACATAAAATATAGCGAAGGGAACTCTGTTTTTTATTCCCAAAGCTATTTATAAAAGATTTTATAACAGTCTATCAGTCGAATTTATACATTTTTAAATGGATATTAATTTTAATAGACTCTTAAATAGAGGACTACTAAATACTCATTTCAAAACTCATATTTTATGGCTTTTTAATGGGCTTGAAAATTTAGTGCCAACAATTTTTAGAGTTCCAGGTACGAAATCTTAAACTCGACTTAAACGTAACTAGTGAAATGTCGGAGTACTATGATACACTTCTGCCTAACCCTTCGGGGATACACAGGCGTGATGTTATCTTATGTTAATATACTTGGCATACCTTCATATCTACTTAATGTACTTCAAACCAACCACTTCTAGGTAAAGGAACTTCTCCGTAGAGCCTTATGACTAGCTTGCACAAAAGACCCGTATTGTTTACATTTTTATTATCCCGGTACTATTATCCTGTGACTGCCAGTCTCCGACTTACACGCGAGCGACATCGTTGGTATAAGCTAGCAAATTTGGTACGTAGTAGCAAGGTGAAATTCTCCCCATAAATAACCATAAAGAAATATTACTACGACTAGAACGCTAGCTCCTGGTCTAGGGTGCTTAGGCACAACCGCACCGCATTGTTTAGCGCTAGTTATCGAGCTTACACGCTATTATATATTCATGCGGGTACTGTCACATACAGCACAACAAGAAACTGTGTTTTTTCTTGAAATAATGTAGCCTTCGAAGACGCCTGTAATCCCTGAAGAGTTAGCTTAGCTGTACCTGTAGTATTTCCATAGCTAGGTCTAAATCCCATGTTACAGGGGGGAGAGTACATTATTACTATCAATCGGGTACAAATTCAGATTTGAAACTGACAAAAAACCCAATAACACTTGGCTCGAACTGGAAATCGAACCTAAGACCTCATGCTGATTAGTAGCGCTTGCTACCACTATCTTAACGAGGTAATGAATCAAAAATTGTTTGTTTATAGTATTAGTTTAGGTAAGAGCTAATAAAAACATGTTACTAAAGCTTAACCATTTTATTATACTCATAGTACTCATAGTTTGTTTTTTAGAGGGCAGATGTAAACCTGTTTTTTGTTGGTAACTATTTTAACAGGTTTTAACGCTAGAAACTATTAAAGGTACAATAGTTTCTATTTTAACAGGTTTTAACGCTAGAAACTATTAAAGGTACAATAGTTTCTAGCGTTAAAACCTGTTAAAATAGTTACCAACAAAAAACAGGTTTACATCTGCCCTCCAAAAAACAAACTACGAGCTGTACACTGGCCTGCCTAAATTAACGCCCTGACTGTACCAATATATCGATGAGTCCAACAATTTATTATGCAAATGGAGCCGGCAGCCCGCAAACCTCGGACACTGATCTGTGTAAAAAAACGTAACCCTACGCTAAATAGGTTCGTTGTTTGTTAAAAAAATCATGGCTCCGATTTTAGCAGCTTTTATAGATGAAAAACGCAGATAAAATAATTATTTGTATTTAAATTCTGCGATCTTCGTGGAAAATGTCACTAGAATGATGCGGGTTACATTATGGGACAATAAAGAGATTCATCGGGGAATTAGTAAAGCCGTAAATACCTCTTTGTAAGATATACACATAACTGTAATAATGGTGTGTGTGTTGTTGTTGTGTCGTAATTGTTTGCCTCCGAATTTTGTTTTTTTTTTTTTTAATTTTTATTTTGTAGTTTTTATTAATAGATCGCTTTATTTTGTTTAATTTATGTTGTAGTATTTTGTACCTAGTTTTTTTTTGTTGTAATTTTTTTTTCCAGTTTGTGGAAATTTGTAAAAGGTCTTCGAATTCTTATTGTTTAAGAACATTGTTTATATTAGCTGTAAGTTTCCCAAATAGCTAAAATAAAATAAATAAATATTATGTTCAAAACAAAGCAGCTGGTAAAATGTAATAGGAGAAAGTTTGTATGAGATCAGAAAATAACAGAATTAACTAAGTGAAATTGATGATCCTCAAGAAGCAAATCTATCTATAATAAAATAATAGTTTATAGTACAACTTAAATTACTTCTTCGTGTTTGCTGTGTAACCACGTTGTTATTCCAAGTGAGGCAACCGATTTTGATGCGGTTTTTACCATCATTTAAAGATTTAATTTTATTAAATTTTAACTTACATGAAATAAAGAAAATTCGATATTTAATCAATTCGTTAAAACCGTGTAAAACAAGAACCAAATTGTAACTTAAAAAAAGTATATTATTAACAAAACTGTATACTTTAACACGATAGCTCTCCGCCTATAAGCGGTGACGTTCTACAAATCCGTACAATAATGACACGTCACTTTAATGTCAAAGCCCGGGATCCCTTTAATTTTTAAACAAAACGTGTTGACTTTTCCTTTGCACAGAAATACTAGTCTATAATTTGTAGCTTGTATATGAATCCCTTCTAAACCCAATCCACAGACTCGGGCGACGCGAAATCACGAGCGCGTCTTTTGTTTCCTTCTCATCGCGTCGCCGTTACTCGTAGCATTAGGGACTCAATTACTCATCATTATGCTGCCCTTATTGTCCTAATTTAGTTGGGGTCGTCGCAGCTCGTGCTCCTCTTCGATACTTCTCTATTAGTCGCAGTCTCATGACACGAGAGACCTACTTCTAGCCACACTTTTCACGCAGTTCATCCATATTTGTTTTTATCCTCCCATAATCTTATAGCCGTGCACATTTATACTCAAAACTTTCCTAGCGACTTTTTCCTCATTCCTTTACATCACATGACGGCACGGTTGGTGCAGTGGCTGTGCGAATGGCTGCTGCGCTGCGTGTCCCAGGTTAGATTCCAGCACGGAACAAATATTTGTAGGGTCTGGATGTTTGTGTATGTAAGTTTAAATGTCTGAAAACGCACCCACGAAACAGGAGAAATTCCCAGTGAGGGGAAAGGTTTAAAAAAAAACATGCCCAAAACCACGATTACCACATTTCAGTCACCGGTGTCACTTTCAGACTTCCTCTTTCTAGTATAGAATAGAATAGAATAGAAAGTTTTTATTTCAGACCAGGGTCCATAGGGTTAGTAACAATTTTACTTAAGTTCTAGTGTTAGTAGGTTACAGACACAGATGAAAATATACAAGTAGATAGATGAGATAGATGCCTACGATAGAATTTCTAAAGCATTTGTTTTTTTCCGCAGTGGGTGTGGCAACGCGCGTGTTGCTTGAGCGTGTAAGTCGTGGCTAAGGGGTTAGGTCTTTCATGAATAATTCCTAGGACCAGTTTGAAGGGTGTTCGGTGCTAATTGTATGGTTTGAACTAAATATAGGAGGTTAGAAATAAAGCCTTTGATACTGTAAATAGAATGGTAGCACTAATACCGGTTTAATATTTTGATGACAGTTATGAGTTAAGTGGTCCTATCTGACTTTGACTTATGGAGGAAAGTAATATATCGGTTTGACTTTTTTTAATAATGGACAGATAGTGCATGTCAATAGGGTATTTATTTGAATAAAACAATATTATACACATTTATAAATTAAAATAACCTAAAGTAACGGTAACTTAACAATAGACTAAAAAATGGCGTCAAAAATCTCCTCAACACTGTCAACTGGTAATGTCCACAGTAGACTGGAGCCGTTGCCACGTTGTATGGCAACGCTTAGCCTCTGGCCAAGGTAAGAGCCTTGAGTCACGGGAAGTGTCAACTAAGCGTGTTAAAATTTCCTTGAAAAGGCTGTGAGCACTCGGGTCCTAGAGTTTCAATCCCAAATGGCGTGAAAATATAGTTACCAATAAGGTTACTATATTTGTATGTCAACTCATTTATTGTATTGTGCGACTTCTATAGGTTTAGGTTCGCTTTCCAGGTCAGGCAGTGTTATTGTGTTGAGACTGGACTCAAGACTAAAGTCCAGTTGATGCATTTTTTTTTCATTCGGACTTAAACATCGCTGGAGAAATGTTGGTGAAGGTACACCTTTGCCTAACTCTTTGAGGTAAACAGGCGTGATGTGTAGGTATTCATCAGCATCATTTCTGGATAACCTATTTAGCTGAAAAACAGCATTTTAAGTATTTTACGTGATGAAATAATCTGACGAAAAAATAAAATTATGCTAATTTTTTAATAGCAATTAAACATGAATGATGCATTTTTTCCACCATTCCAGTTAGAGTAATAATCATTTAACTTAACAAGATCGTAGAATTTTAACGATAACGATTTGAGTGCATTTTCGAAGCTATATTCGACTCTTGGCACGGTCTCTTGCCAAGAATTGAAATTAAGAAAATTCTTCAGGAAGAAAATTTATATTTAACAAGTGTAAAATTTTCCCATTAACTTTTGAAGTTTGACTAAACTTTTAAATATAGGTGTGACGTCATTGTTTTATGCTCTTCTCGGCAAAATCATTTAATTGATACTCATATCATATAAAAATTACTAGTCTGCCATCTTTGTGAGTCCGCCATATTGAATTTAGAATGACGTCACTTAGCTAACCATACCTTGTCATCCAAACTACACGTGAATTCAAAATTTCAGCTCAATCGGTGGGGGATGACTGTTTTAAAATTCAACATTGAAAAACCTCCTTTTACAGTAGCCTGCTATTCTATTGATATAGCAATTTCCTTTCAGAACGAAGTCTTTCCAAGACGTATCGCTACACAATGCCTAGATAGTTCCAGGTCGTTCTAGATTGTTCCTTTGTTCTTATAAACATTAGTCTATAACCTGAATGCTTGAAAAGAAATCGTCGCAGTGCAGGCAAGGCGATAATAGTGATGTGCACCTTGATATCGATGTAGGAAACAAAATTGATACTGTTTAGTTTAGTTTTAGTTTTCTTGATGTTAGTTGTCTGTTTCTTCTCGCGTTGAATACGAAAAACTTGAGTATTGTTGAAAAAAAACGGCCAAGTGCGAGTTGGACGCGCAACAAGGGTTCCGTATAAACTTGTAGGTATTTTGTTATTTAACTATTATCTACATATTTACGGTATTAAGATTTTTTCTTTTACATGTGCTGTAAGACACTTCTTGCCAAATTTCATGATTCTAGGTCAACGAGAAGTACCCTATAGGTTTTGATTCCCTTGTGTAATCGCAAAATATGCGACATAAACGGTCATATCTTTTGATCGCGTTGACTTACAAGTTTGATTTTTCACAGTGCTCCAAGGGGTAGAAGATTTGAGTAAATGATGTTAATTTCAGCTTGATACTTTTACGCGTTCCTGAGAAAAAGGCTCTTGACAGACGGACAACTAAGTGATCCTATTAAGGTTCCGTTTTTGCCGACTGAGATACGTAAAAATTGAGCTAGTAAGTGACTATCCAGTAGATAGCATTGACTAATAAAATAATACCATACTTTTAATGTCCCAGGGGCCTCTTCTCATAAAGAGAAGGCATGAGCATTGATCACTAGTTTACCACGCTTACTCAAGACGGATTTGTGATTTCAAAGTTAACACTAAGTTATGGTTTAATTATTTTATTGCAATCCAGGGTCTATTTATTTGTTTAATACTCTATGCAACAACCGTTATTACCTACACACTACACACACACATTTTTAACAGTACTTAATCAATTATCCTTCAATACTATCGACATCTTCCTCGATAGCATCCCATCACTAACATCGCTCAGTTCGATAGCGATGCACCGTCGGTCCCTGGAGAAATAGGTACACGTGTATTAGACCTCTAGCAAGCTATTTACACAATTGTTTCGCTGATTTTGGCCCTCAGGGTCACGGAGAGGAATAACGGGTAAAGTTTAATTTATTGACGCTATTTCTAGTTTATTTTCTGGGCAGTATTTGTATAAAACTGGGACGATTTCAGCAAAGTTTAATTAAATAATTGATTTCTGATGTCTACAGGCGGTTATGAAATTTGGGATTGTTGTTTTGAGTTTGAATGTTGATGGCTATAAGAGTGGAGGAAGAACAAAGTAACAATGGATGGACTGTGTGAAGGATGATATAGTAAGAATGGAGTGTCTGATGAGATGACGAGTAATAGAAAAGCATGGGAGAAAAAGACAACCCAAATACAACATAGTGACGAATAATAAAAAAAATATCTAAAAACCTATTTATTTCTCTTTTACAAATAAAGACCATTGTCTTTATTTGATGTAACTTATACAGGAAAAAATAAGATAAGATACTTATTGGGACAATATTACAAAAGTACTGCAAATGATTGCAATTTATAATACGGATCAGAATTTAAACCAAATAGGCAAACTATTAACGAATGATATTTGATAAGCGATTGTGACCACCAGATACCTTCGTGTAGGATGGCTGTTTATCTGCTACTGTATCTCATGAGTTAGAGAAATGGTTTAGGTACAGATTTTGGAGTATATGTATGTTCTTGTATGTATTACGAGATAGACTATAAAGAAAACTAATTGTTGTTTCCATTCATTTCGGAAGAATTATATTTGTGCCACTTGTTTAATTTAGTATTTTACAATATTTTTTTGTATAGATTCTTTTTTATCAATTGTTTGTGAATGTGTGAACATTGTAGGCTTTGTAGTCCCAGCTGCTTGTTAACTTTAGTTAACTTTTTATTTGTTCTACATTTTTTTGTGTAGTAAGCAACGACTTATTGTTGGGCCTACGCTGTTCCCCCATACTTAAGTACAAATTCTGTATCCATGATAATATTGTAATACCAAATGATTTGAAAAGAGTAACCATGGAGTTTCTTGCCGGTTCTTCTCCATAGGAAACGACCAACCCGAACCGTGCACCTTTTTGTCGACGTTTTATAAGTGCCCATCTAGGCCTGTGTGAAATAAAATATTTTGATATTGATCTTGATTTTGAAGAGAAACTACTGACCGAGGTTCCAACGACTCTCTTGTCAAAGCCAAGCTCCAAAGCCTTGACATCCTAAGTTGCCAGCCTATTCGTTTTTTTATCGGTTACATTACCGAGAGTGTGCATTTAAATTACACAATTTAATTCCTCCATCCCCATTCTATCATCTCACGAGCAGAGATACGGCGAACCGTCACCGTCATATGGTTCAAGTTCCACAGACCCGAACAAAAAGTTTGCTTTCACATTTATTACGCGAACCGCCAGCCAGTGAAATTCAGTTCAATTCACTGTTTACTGATTATTATAATCTGAATCTATTCAAAGTTCGAATGAGTCGGTTCCTTCTAGGCAAGCGTACTTCACCCTATGCCGCATCATCGCTTCACAAAAGCGAGTTGCGCTCAAACACAAAAAAAAAATTCTTGAGTCTTCTGTCATCAATTTATTACCCTGTTTTACTGTTCCTATGTCCTATCATTTTAAGACTAACATAAACTGAAAGTTAGTAAACGGTCTACCAGTGCTTAGGTCCCAGGACTTAGACTAATAGACCTGCGGCGACCACCTGATGGAAATCTGTTTTAACACCAGAACAAAGGACCTTGCGTGTAAAGTTGAATAGGCTCATGAGCCTGGACAGGCAGTCTGTATCCTCGAAGGGGTAGGCAGGTGTATGGTTCTCCAACATTTTCACCAGTAACATATGTTAGAGTTTCTTGAGATATGGGGGCGAGCTGTTGCGTGATTTCGAGCTGTTGCAGGGAATTTCCTAATAGGAGTCTATAATTGGCTAAGCAGTCCTGCTTGTGATAGACATAGACTAGCAGACCAATGAGATTTTGATTCCATACAAATATCATACTACTATTATAAATAAGAAAGTTTGTGAGGATGGATGGATGAAAAAAGAAAGGATACATATTTATTTGGCACAAGCCACAAGTGCACACAACATTTAATAAAAACGGAAATCTAAACAAAAAAAGATTATTGATTTTTTTTACCCGACTGCGGCGAAGCCTAAAAGGAGGGTTATGTTTTTGTTATTATTGTGTGGCTCACGGCTGGGCTAAATAGGCTCAGTACATACAGGATGGATGTTTGTTACTCTTTCACGCAAAACCTACTGAACGGATTTGCATGAAATTTGGCACACAGATAATTTATAACCTGGATTAATACATCGGATACTTTTTATCCCGATAGTACGATCCCGTGGGATAATAACCAAACTGCACAGCATAAGCTAGTTATTTATAAATGAGCAAGTATCTCTGTCTGTCCGTCAGTCCGTCTGCCTGCTTGTCTGTTACCTTTTAACGTTTAAACCACTCGGCCGTTGAGGCAATGGTTTAACACACCGGGAGAACATGACTTTGACTTATGTTAGAACATAAAAACGTTTAAACGAAGTCTTAAGTTCCCGTGAAATAATTTCTAACCTCCAAACGGGTGAAGCCACATTCAAAAGCGAATTAGTAATGCTTTGTTGTAACTAAATAAACCAACGTGTTAAAACTATCCAAAAACAAGAAAATAAAGCTGAAAACCTCTAAAGCCGTGTCTACACTCAACATCGCCGCAACATATTCTAAGCCTAAGGCATTCTATTTCACGCCGCATCAGACAGGGTTTTCGGCTCAGAATAATCCCAGACTAGAAATCTAGATTTTCTGTAGCACGTGTACTTGAAAGGATGAATCTTTAAAATATTCGCGTATGCATTATTTACGTGGGCCTTTTGACTGGAGGATTTTATTTGTTTTATTTTGGACTCCGCTAGTGTAGACTAGGGTTTTATTTATGCGAAGGTGATCGGGTGCTTACATAGTGTGTGATTTATTTTGATGCTAGTTTGTTTTTCGGGGTTGAAATGTTCATTGACGTTCTTTGAGTAGACGTATTCTTAAGGGATGTAAAACGACTCGTCCATACTAATATTACAAAGAGGTTTTGTTTGTAAGTTTGTAAGTAGGCGGTAATCTCCGGAACTAGTGATCATCATCTGCCTAGCCTTTTCCCAACAATGTTGGGGTCGGCTTCCAGTCTAACCGGATGCAGCTGAATACCAGTATTTTGCATGGAGCGACTGACTATCTGACCTCCACAACCCAGTTAGAACTGGGTAATACGATACCCCTTGGTAAGACTGGTTGTCAGACTTTTTGGGCCACTGACTACCTATTAACTGTCAAAGATCTACAAATGACACCCGGGACCAACGGCTTAACGTGCTTTCCGAGGCACGGAGGAAACTCGGTATGTAATGGGTGGTCACCCATCCACAGACCAACCTAGGCAAGCGCGGCTTAACCTAAAGATCGATCCGAGCGGCTGTTATTATTTAGCCACGAGCTCTTTCGGAACTAGTGATCCAATTCTAAAAAAAAAAGTTACTGATAGAAAGATACATTATTCGTGGGTGCTATAGACTATAAATTATATTTATATCATGCATATTAGCCGAGCTATCACAATTTTTGCGGATAAAGTCGCGGGCAAAGAGTTAGTACTTGATAAAGAACTATGATTTTCCCTCGTAGTTACCAAATACAAGTCCTTTTAAGAAAACATAACATCATAACCTCACGCCTGTAATCCCCGAAGCGTTAGGCAGAGGTGTAACTTATGGTACACTCATATTTCGCCAGTTATGTTTTAGTCTATGTAATTGGCGGCGAGCCTATTGCCATCAACCGGGCACAAATACAGACTCCGTGGCTGCTACTGTGAAATTTCTGTTGGAAAAACCCAATAACACATTGCCCGACCCGGGAATCGAACTCAGGACCTCATGCTCAGCAGTTGCGGTCATTTATTAAAATTTATCTAGCCGTTAGGATGCTTCGAAGGTACAAATAATCCCACATAACTACGTATCTACCTAAATACGTGTGAAAAATATATAACCCTGTCTTAAGCTGACCTGGTAAAAACATGGACAGAGTGCTGAATCTTCTATGTTTCAAAATATACCTTCGATCATTTATTTTGTAATCTTTTTTAAAAGCAAATTAATCAAATCAAAGTCCAAGAAGAATAGAAACTCCGAACAGCATGATTGAAGATGTGAAAAAGAATATCTAATTAAGCGTAATCTAAACTAAAAAACTCAAGTCTAACTGAGCTTAAGGTCAAAACACACAAAACATTCAATAATGAAAACTTCCAAACAAGTGGAAACAAAAATAATTTTTCGCTCGAACTCCCCCTTAAAGGCTTAGTTCCATTGCTGCCCACGGCTAAGCTATGCTAGTGCTAATGCACGGCTTCGTTGCTTCGTTTTATTTAAAAATGTGGGGTGTATCATCATCACGCGACGTATAGTATAATTGAGTTAGAAATGGGTTTACCACTTTTGGCAACAATTCCCAGTGACTTGAAACTTCACTGTGATTGAAACTATTTAATTGTCTCGTAGACAAGCAGACCTTAGAGCCTTGACAAACTAACAGCTATCAGCGATAACGAAGATGAAGAAGTAATCATTTTTTGGGACTAAATTATAAGCCAATATTATAACCTATTATGTCCAATCCGTTGAAAGTCGATATGCGAAAACGAAACGTGATTGTCAGTTTTCTGGGTCCTCCTGCTGCTTTGCGACATATTCAATGCAATGCCCAAAGATGGGCATTAAAACGATAATGGTCGATAAAGAAATTACGAAGTAATTCGTTGCTGCCAAAAAGCTAACATGCGTAACCTCTCCGTGCATACCCTACGCGGCAGTGGAGTCGCCCCTTTACTCCCGTCGAAACTTTTACATAATTAAGTTTTAATTTCTAGTTAGAAACTAGGAACTAATTTATTGGAATGTCGAAAACTTTTTCTTTTTAATTTTTTTTTCGACCGGACGAGAATTGCGTTATGGTGAAGAGAAATGGTATCTTTCACTCGAACAGGAATAATTATAGATGAATAAAATTTGTAGAAAGTTCGAGTAACGAGTTTCGGTAGCCAATTTTCGTAAAACTCGATACCTTTCATTTTGTCAAATGTCATCTGCATAGCCTTTTCTCAACTATGTTGGGGTTGGCTTCCAGTCTAATCGGCAGCTGAATACCAGTATCGTATTAACCAGTACTAACTGGGTTGTGGAGGTCAGACAGGCAGTCGCTCCATGTAAAATACTGGTATTCAGCTGCATCCGGTTAGACTGGAGGCTCGGCAGATGATGATGATGACTTTTTGTTAGTTTGAAGCTTGCCACCGGTTACTTTTTCTACTAGTAATAATACTATAAGCTCAAAGCACTCTACTTTGTAATATACAAAACTGATGTATTCTATTTTATGCTTTCAATCTGAAATAGGAGCAAAAATAATTTCCGTCAGCCGTCTCTTATCCTATAAAGGCATGTTAGATCCATATTTTATGGGTTTTGCGTATCAAATTTATTATGATATTGTAGGGATCAGGTAAATAGGCATAGAGAAATCATGGGAAAACACATAAGTTTCTTATACAAGAAAAATAGAAATATATTCTGTTCGAAAGTATTTTGATTAAAACAACATCACGCCTGTAATCCCCGATTCTCTTTTCGATTCCTAGTTCAGGCAAATTGCCATTGGGTTTTTCCAACAGGAATTTCTCAGTAGCAGCCATGGAGTCTGGATCTGTGTCCGGTTGATGTCAATACGCTCGCCCCCTATTACATGGGACTGAATTATAAGTGGCGAAATGTGGGTGTATCATTAGGTAGGTTTTTTTTTTAAACGTCAAAACGCACCCACCATACAGCCAGACCCGGAACTACTACATGTTGGCCATACAAATATTTTTGTTCCGTGCGGGAATCGAACCCCTGACACGATGCTGTGCCAACCATGCCGTCAAATTTGGTTTGATTTAATGAATAACCTTACCTATAAACATTGAACGGAAATAACTAACTTGTAAAAATTAATAAAATCTATAAATTTTTAGTTTAATAATTTTGCTTCAGAAAGCACAAAAAACTCACCATCAGAATTCACTAGATTATAGTTACTTACCTATAAATGGCTGATGTTCTACCTTTAAGGTTTAAAGAAATCCCGTAGTAATAAATGGGCCATTTTAAAAGACCCCGCTGTTCCCAAACGGCTTTGTCGATTGCCCTGAAAACATGGAGTCGATAGTGAATGGAATTCGGGACATATCTGTGGTAAATGATTCAACACTGTACCCCTCTGTAAGACTGATGGTTGTCAGACTATCCAGGTTTCTGAATACCCGTAATGACAGTGAAAGATTTACCATGGTCAACCAAGAACAACTGCTTTACGTGCTCTCTGAACCAGGGTCGGTCTGGAAATGTAATGAGCCCCTCCCCCTCATGTTTGCCACCCATCATCTGCCTAGCCTTTTCCCAACTATATTGGGGTCGGCTTCCAGTCTAACCGGATGCAGCTGAATACCAATATTTTACATGAAGCGACTGCCTATCTGACCTCCATAACCCAGTTAGTACTGGGTAATACGATACCCCTTGGTAAGACTGGTTGTCAGACTTTTTTGGGCCACTGACTACCTAACGACTGTCAAAGATCTACAAATGACACCCGGGACCAACGGTTTAACGTGCTTTCCGAGGCACGGAGGAAACTCGGTATGTATTGGGTGGTCACCCATCCACAGACCAACCTAGGCAAGCACGGCTTAAACTAAAGATCGATCCGAGCGGCTGTTATTATTTAGCCACGAGCTCCTCATGTTTGCCACCCATTGTTATTCAAAGTATATGATTAGCCTTCTCAAATTACGGTTATCATCAGGATAAGGGTTCTTGAAATAATTTTAAGGGTAGAAACCCTTATTCCAATTTATTTGGGGACGGAAAAACATGTCGTCTTCTTCCATACTTCTCTATTACACACACGGTCCACGGTTATTACGGTCATCCTTCACACAGTCCATCTTCTACTCCTATACCTATCCACATTCATACTCATAACTTTCCTCACGACATTTTTTTCATTATGATGAAATTCCCGTACAACAAATAAGTTTTAAAGTTACTTTTATTTTGACGCCGTTTACCCACGTTGACACTCCTTGTCCTCCATACTCTCTGCCACAAAAGGTAGCAAGCATTTCTCTTAACACCCCGTGGGATACGAGGACGTTTAGAAACCTTCACGCCGTGCCCATGGGGATAAGCAGCGACTCATGAATGTCAATCAATTGCAAATGGTAGGTTTGCATTCGCAATGAGCTGTTTTGTTGTATCACAATACACAATAATAAGGTCGGCACTTTGTGTTGGAAATTGTGTGAATGATATTGGTTAGGAGCTCGTGGCTTAATAATAACAGCCGCTCGGGTCGATCTTAAGGTTAAGTCGTGCTTGCCTAGGTTGGTCCGTGGATGGGTGAACACCCATTACGTGCCGAGTTTCCTCCGTGCCTCGAAAAACACGCTAAGCAGTTAGTCCCGGCTGTCTTTTGTAGATCTTTGACAGTCGTTTCAGGGTTACAGGTAGTCGGCTCGAAAGTCTGACAACCAGTCTTACTAAGGGGTATCGTACTCCCAGTACTAACTGGGTTGTGGAGGTGAAATAGGCAGTCGCAGTCCATGTAAAATACTGGTATTCTACTGCATCCAGTTAGGCAGGAAACCGACACCAACATAGTCGGGAAAAGGCTAGGCAGATGACGATCAGTATTACGTATTTTTGCGGGTAAACTACGCAAAAGGCACTGCAAAAATCAATCGACTTTTCCCCCACAGTGTTCATCGTAGGTCCTCCATACCTCGTAGTTCAACTTTTCTATAAGTAAAGGTTACTATTATAAATGATATGATGTACCTAGTTAAGTTAATAACGGCTGCCTCGTTGGCGTAGTGGTCGCAAGCGCGACTGCTGAGCATGAGGTCTTGAGTTCGATTCCCGGGTCGGGCAAAGTGTTATTGGGTTTTTCTCAGTAGCAGCCATGGAGTCTGGATTTGTGCCCGGTTGATGGCAATAGGCGCGCCCCATTATAATGGGACTTAAAACATAACTGGCTAAATGTGGTTGTACTATTTAGTTACACCTCAGCCTAACCCTTCAGAGATTACAGTCGTGATGTTATGTTATGTAAAGTTAAAGGAAACTGAAACTCAGTGCAGCTCATCTATTGAAAAAATCCGCAGTATCACAGACAAAGCCAGCAGCCATCTCTACTCACCTACATATTTTATCAACAGAGTCGCTATTTTTATGGCGGCAATAAAAACAGGTGATATGACGTAAAACTGCTCATTTTATGTTCATTTCAGAAAGAAAAACAGGATGTGTTTATTCTTTATCTACCCCACAAATCACGGATACACCTATCAATATGCTGATACAGCCTAAATCAATAGTTAATCAATCAATTCATAGTTCTATGTTGCTTAAGGCAGTGATAGCTTAGTGGTGTGACCGTCGGACTGCCAAGTCATAGCAGTAGGTCTCAAGTTCGACCTCTGATTTTTCGGATTCATGTGCGTTTTGTATATTATCACTTGCTTCGGTGAAGGAAAACATCGTGAGGAAATCAGCATGACTGAGAGATATTTCTCGACGACGTGTAGAGGCCCATGGGCGGCATAAAAACTGTGACACCAGGTTAGGCACTTACCACACGAAAAAGAAAAAGAAGCCGGCCATAGACGGCTATACATGTACAGTTAATCTGTGCAGGCATGCATGAAAGTGTGTTGGAGAAAACTATACAGGGTGTATCTACAGGGTGTAAGGTAAAGCCCTCCGCAGAACGATGGAGAGAATTCAGTATATCATACTAAGATGACTGGTACAATAAGTAATTATTTCAGGAGCGTTATGGGAATCTAGTAATTTGTTTTATTTCTTCATACTCAATGTATCGTTACCGTGGCAAAGCGCAAGTAGCGAACGGTAAGCGCGACGACGAGTTCGATGAATCTAAATGAAATGTAGCTAGGCAGGAAGTGAACAGCTGCTTTCACGCGCGCTCGTTAGAGTATTTCAGTATTCATTGTTGGTTGTTTGATTTTATCCGTATTATTTACATAAATGGAGTGTTGCGTGCAGAGAATGTAACTCTGTATTTTACATTGAAATAAAGAAATAGTATTTATCTGAAAAATCGATAAAAAAATTAAAATTTTCTGAAATGAGAAAAATTCTGGTGGAATATGACTCAAAATAAGGAGCTGTACGCAGAGTCAGTTTGTATAAGGCTTCTCAGAAGCTCTGAAGTCCCAAAACTGGACAAAATCGTGGACAGCGGTCAGAGTTTGACCCTATTAAAACATGCTAAACATGAAGCTCAGGGCTTCACAAACAATTAGTTTCTCTTTATCATGGAAACAGTTCCCGGGCTTGTTTCCCATTTCAATTGTATAGCGCCCACAATGCAGTGGATTAATACTAAACCGGTATCCGCAAAACTAATAGAAATGTTGGGAACAGAATAGCAATCAGTATTAATGTTTGTTTTTATATAAATAGACGGTGGACGTGACTTCTCTTTTACGGTTTAGCAGTGTTTGTGTTCTATATTTAGACATGTAGAATTACCCAGGGTCCTCTTCAGTACTAATTGTTGTAGAATTGATTAAGAAATGAAACATATCAGAGAGCGTATCCTTTTTAGGATTCCGTACTTCTAAAGGAAGAAAGAACGCTTATAGGATCACTTTGTTGTCCCTCTGTCTGTCAAGACCCTTTTTCTCAGAAACACGTATAGGTAGGTATAAAGTTGATTTATATCAAATACTCGGGTCTAGGGTTTCTTTAAAACTTGTAAGTCAACGCGATCAAAATATCTCGCTTTTGCGATTTCACTATTGAATCAAAAGCTTTCGGGTAGGTACTTCCTGCTGACCTAAAATCATGAAATTTGGCAAGAAGCAACGTCTTTCAGCATAATTATGTAAAGGAAAAAATCTGAAAACCGTAAATATGTAGTTTAATAACAAAAAAATCTGCATTATGAAGCTTTTACGGAACCCTCGTTGATCGAGTCCAACTCGCAATTGGCCGGGTTTTTTCTAATAATCAACCACACGGGTCCAGTGCCTCACAAAAGCATGGAGATCATACCTTTTTAATCAAGCGATGTGATTATTTTGTTAATTACTTTTGACATCATAATCATACACAATTCACAAAACAATTCGTTTACATTCAGTAAAGGAACTGTTTTGATTGCCTGAATTATTGAAAATAAAAACACTTCTGTTACGAATTGATAAGAAAAACGGAATAAGAGCGTAGAGGCACATCAACAAAAAATTATTGTTCGATACTTAAGTGGTTAGAATTCAATTGCACTCGTGGCTAAATAATAACAGCCGATCGGGTCGATCTTTAGATTAAGCCGCACTTGCCAAGGTTGGTCTGTGGATGGGTGACCACCCATTACATACCGAGTTTCTTCCGTGCCTCTGAAAACACGTTAAGCCGTTGGTACCGATTGTCATTAGTGGATCTTTGACAGTCGTTACAGGTAGTCAGTGGCCCGAAAGTCTGACAACCAGTACCAAGGGGCTTCGTATTACCCAGTGCTAACTGGGTTGTGGAAGTCATCTGACTTCCACAACCCAGGCCTATCGTCCCTATCTAGGCAGTCCCAAGCTGCATTCGGTTAGACTGGAAGTCGAACCCAACATAGTTGGAAAAAAAATAGGCAGATGATGATTTCATCAGTGTAATAGTGGACGAGCCTTTTGCCACCACCCGGGCATAAATCCAAGCTCCGGCTGCTCCTGAAAAATTCCTGATAGAAAAACCCAATAATTCTTGCCCGACCTGGGAATCGAACCCGGGACCTTAAGCTCAGCAGTAGCGCTTGCAGCCAGACTAACGACGCAGTCACATCAATTATCAAGTGGGAAAAATTCAGTCTATGGTCGATAATTTTGGCCATGATATCGACTGAAGCTAAAAACATAAATAAATAATTTTAAGCGCCACATTTTATTAATCGGCAAATCCAAAAGCACTTAACCCCAAATCACCCTAATAACTAACCCAAGACTGATACACACATTAGGCTCTTTACTTCACTGGTCTTAAACCTAGATAGGTCCGATTTTTCAGGCACTAGATCCGCCATTTTAACTAGAAGGGTTCAGCTGGGATAGCGGGTAGCGTCCATTAGCTCGTCCCAGTGCGATGTTAAATCTTTCCTGATTTCGACCGGGTAACTGATTTCAGCAATAAAATAGTGCTAGAGCTAGGAGGAGAAGACTTTTGGACTTCTATAGGGTTTACACCTTATAAGAGGACTTTAAAGTATACAAGGTGTAAACGGACCCTTCACGATGTCGTCAACCAAGCATTCTGTACATCAAACCAAGTAACTCTACGCAAGAATTATTGCTAGGAAACGACTTTTTTTTTATCACACACTCGCATTATGCTGATGGATGTATTGAATAGTAAACGGGTCATGTAGGTATTTAAAGTAAAGTTCTTAGAAAAAACTAGTATTAAAAAAAACTTGTGAAAAGTTGGAACTTTGACCCCCAATATCTCAGTAACTAGAAGTTTCCCAGGTATGGTCTAGAACAAACAAATGATCGCAATGACGGTGAGAAGAATTTCGGCTTCGTTAAGGGTCACACCTTTTATTATTATTTTTCTTGTATGTCTAAAAAGAGTTTTTGATAAATGCTTTGTAGTCATACAGGACCTGTGGGTCTAAGTAACGATCGCTTTCAAGGCGTTTCGTATTTCATTATGGATTTTCAACATGATTGATGTTTCCATCGTTAGCGCTAGTAGATAGTCAATTTGTATAAGGTTTCTGCTGGTTTTTACATAATATAACATCACGCCTGTAATGCCCGAAGGGTTAGACAGAGGTGTACCTAGTAGTACACCCATATTTCGCCAATTATGATTTAGTTCCATGTAATAGGCGGCGAGCCTATTACCATCAACCGGGCACAAATCTACACTCCGTGGAGACTACTGAGAAATTCCCGATGGAAAAACGCAATAACACCTAGCCCGACCCGGGAATTGAATCCAGGACCTCATGCTCAGTAGTCGCGCTTGCGTCCACTAGACCAACGAGGCTAGCTTATACCTTATTTTTTATGAGCCTGAAGCGTCCCACTGTAGGGCAAAAGGCTCTTTCTATTTGAAAAGAGGGAATACCTATTTATTATGTTATTTACATACCTTATTAAGTACCCGTCCTTCAATACCATTGTCTCAAGTACCTAATTCATACTGACCGGTCATTAACAGCGCCCTGTGGAATGCTATCAAACGCATCCACAGAATTCATTTTAGATGCCTTTTGTGAAAGCGAAATGGTGTCTCTCACAAGTCTCTGTAACGGGTGGAATGAACCGTAACTACACGCTTTACGGTTTTAAAATGCGTGTAGTTAATGTTTGTGCGACATTTTTAAGTGAAGGTTTCGAAAGGTCATTCTAGAGACTTTCTCATCGGTTTTATTTGCCTTTTGGGTAATGACAAGGTGGACTTTAGCCCCTTTACTTGACCATCTTTCTTGAAATGGAAATTTCAGTAAGAAAATAATAAAGACTACCTCGTTGGTCGAGTGGTCGCAAGCGCGACTGCTGAGCATGAGGTCCTGGGTTTGATTCCTGGGTCGGGCAAAGTGCTATTGGGTTTTTCCATCAGGAATTTCTCTGGCAGACACGGGAACTAGATTCGTGCCCCCTATGACATGGGACTAAAACATAACTGACGGAATGTGCGTGTACTATTAGGTATAGCTCTTCCTAACCCTGCGGGGATTACAAGCGTGATGTAATGTTAAGTAAAATAATGAAGATGGGTACATTGACTATTACTGGACAATCTAAAAACAACACCTTCAATCAACGTTCTACAAATCCCATTGGAGTAAAAACCCAAAATAATTCTCCACCCGAAAATTTTCACCTGCAATCCACCATTTCACCCCATTTCGGGTTGAAAGTTTTATCGTTCGATTCCCAACACACATCGTGATGTATTCTGTGACCGGCAGGCATTACAAAAACGACACTTTACGGCTAACGAAACATCGAATATTGGTGGCACATCAATATTTTGTTTTTAACACTGTGTGATTTGTTTGTTAAACAAGAATTCATATTAATATTGCTGTGGTAAAACCAGTTATTTGTTTGTCTTGATTTATGTACAAGGTGTAAACGTCCTCTTCACGGAGCCGGCAACCAAGCATTCTTTACATCAAATCAAGTAACTTAAAAAAAAACTTGTGAAAATTTGGAACTTTGACCCCCAATATCTCGGTAACTAGAAGGTTCCCAGGTATGGTCTAGAACAAACAATTATCGCAATGACGGGGTGGATAAGTGCCTTTCGGCTTCGTTAAGGGTGTTACTGAAAATCTTGAATAAAATATCAAAACAAATTACCCTAAATGGGTTGTACAGACATTCTACTTTCAACCCTGTTTAGGGGTGTAGTCTCCGTCAGTCAACGGAAATGTAAAATCGTGCATTTCCGAACTGCAAGTGACTTTTCTCGAGGAGTTCGCAGCAAGAAAATTCCATTATAGGGTAAAATCTTTGGTTTATTTGGGTTTCAATGCGGATCAGAGCGGGGACTGCTCATAAAATGTAATGATGGCTTCATCTATTACATGTTTATTTCATTGCTATCACTATGAGCATGAGGTCCTGTATTCGATTCCTAGGATGAGCAGGATTCAAAGTGTATTCGAAATGTCTATTCTACAGCCACGGAGTCTTGGTTTGGGCCCGTTTGATGGCAACATGCTCGCCCCCTATTACAAGGGACTTTGAAACATAACTGGCGAAATATGGGTGACAAAATATAGATGCACCTCTGCCTAACCCTTCGCGGGTTACAGGCGTGATTTTATGTTATGTTCATGCTCGTATGTATATCGATAGAATTTCCTCCCTCATTTTCTTCAACTCCCTAACACCACATCGTATTTCAACCTTAAAATCTCAATCAAAACAGTTGTCTCATTAATCATAGACTGAACCACTCAGCCAGTCATTTGTCTGTTATTATTGAATCTAACAAAACCGTTCTCGGTAATGATGATAATCATGTTTATTATTCATTTGTTATCATGATTGTTTGTCTGATTTCGAAGATAAATTGATTGTGAACGGGGTTGGACAGGGTTGTTTGTTTTATTATTGTTTTCTATGATAATACCTACCCATTAGAGGGATTAGTAATGCGGGGTTGCATACTACTAGTATTCTTTCTAAGATTTTTATGTAAGCAAATCATAGTTGTGCTAAGAATGAGCAATGAGTTGGGAACGAACTAATGACCTCGTCCTTGGCAGTTCGCGTTTTATCCATTGAGCTAATACCAGCAAAGCGCTCGATTCGCTACTGACAGACGTTCATATTTGCATACAAAAACGACTTACATACTTTATTTCTGATATTAGATTAGTAGATATTATGAGACCGGTCTATTAGTCGTCCCCTTACTTACAAATCCTAGATTTTTTCGGATCTGATCAGGTTATTGGGTATAACTTTACGTCCAACATATATCTATGCCTATTAAGAAGACCTCATCACAAAAGCACTGCCCGATAGTATAATATTATGATAACATTTTGATTAATATCGCAACACAACTTGTAACTATTTGTGCTCCAGTTGGCGAATTGTTTGATAAACTTCAATAGTTATTAGTTACTGAGTTAACTGAGAGAATCAAGTTACTTTGTTACTTAGACGATACTAACTTACTTTGAATGTACAGACAGACATCGTTATGAAGATAGATAGTCCGTAGGTACTGCCTCGTTGGGATAGTGATTGAAAACAGACTGTCGATCGTAAAGTCCTGCTATAATACTCGTTTCATATATAATAGGGTGTAAGGGACAGTCCTCCACAAACTGACAGGGTGCATTCAGCTTCTTATTATGAGTCACATTCCATCGGTTTTTTTTTCATGTACTATTCCTTTATTTCAATGTAAAATTACATTCCCTGTACGCTGCACTCCATTTATGTAAATAATACGGCTAAAATCAAAAATACAACAATGGATGTTGAAATACCGTAACGAACGACGCGTGAAATCAGCAGTTCACTTCCTGCCTAGCTACAGAGTTCAGCGAACTCGTCGTCGCGCTTGCCGTTCGCTACGTGCGTTTTGTCACGATAACGATACATTGCGTATAAGGAAATTAAACAAATCAAATTTATTGGATTCCCATAACATTCCTGAAATAATTTCTTGTACCGGCCATCTTCGTATGACATCCTGAATTCGCCCCACCAGTTTGTGGAGGGCTGTCCCCACCATGAACTTTCATAATTTTAAAAATGTATTCATATCTAAGTATAGATGATGCTGATTGTGCTAGTTAAACAATTTAACCAAAATACTATAGGTTAATTGTATTTTCGATTCAAAAGTCGACGTATTTATGTTACCTACGTATACAACGCGCACTCCGCTCGTGCTAGGTCGGGGAGATCGTTATTGTGTTTTTTTGTTACGCGCTTATGTAGTAGCTCGGATTCTGGACAAGTCGCAGGTTTTTGGCAATAGGCTTGCTCATTTTTACATAGGACTCAATCATAAGTCTTGTAGCGAAATGTCATCATCATCAGCCTATAGCAGTCCACTGCTGGACATAGGCCTCCTCAATCGTACGCCATTCAGCTCGATTTTCGGCAACTCTCATCCAGTTGCTACCTGCCACCCTGCGAAGATCATGACTCCACCGACCCTGAGAGCGTCCCGCCTTACCTTTAGCGAAATGTGAGTGTGTCTAATATACCTACACAACAGCCTAACCCTTCGTGAAATTCAGGCTTGATACTTTGTCTGTTGGCACCTATTTATGTGTTAGACAATTCAAAAGTCTGTCCTTTATAAGGAACCCTAAGCCCTTTAATGAGGAACCCTAAGTCTCAGTCAAATATAATCGTAACCTCAGTACGACTCGTTTTTATCGTTTCGACCTCCAGATATTTTTGGAACGAAAACAAGAACTGAATTATTAAGAGAGGAACTTCAAAAATTACCGACTCGAAAGTTTCTTTTACTCCTTTGTTATTTTATTAGCCGAAGCTCCCCGGCCAGAAATAAAAGTTCTTTAGTTTTTATTGGGTATAGTAAGCCCGAACAATAGCCATTATTTGAGAGAGAATATTTCAAAATGGCGCGTTCAATTTTTCAACATGGCCGTTATATTTTTGTTGGAGTGTAAAAATATTGCCTGTCAGTCGTTTGATGTTGTAAATTGGAAATTGAATAGCAATATGTTACGGTATGTTCTCGTTGGTAGGTTTTTTTTTAAAATTAACAGCTGTTTTTCAATCTATGTATAAAATAACTTTATAGAACGTTTAATTCCATTAATGTTTAAAAAGGATGGACGGTCCATTCACTTAAATATCTACCTAAGAAGCCTACTGTTGGGATACACCTTTCCCATTGCTGAGTTATAAAAGAACATTATAGAACGTGTTTAACCTTTTGAACGCCATTGTCACATATACGTGACCAGCAAGAGCGTGCCCTATACGCCAAACGACACAAATATGTGATTTGTCACTGATGGTAGGTAAAATTGTGGCTAGGCGTGGACGACACGCGCGTGCGTTTATACTCTAGTGTTCAAAAGGTTAAAAGGGATGAAAGGTCTATTCACTTAAATATCTACCTAAGAAGCTCACTGTTGCGATGCTTACACCTTTTGCATTGCTGGCTGCCGAGCTCGATCGTCGGTCCAATTTCGCATTGCCAAGATTGTCACTGCACGCCGAAGAGGATCATTAACTATTCTCTGCTTAGCTAGTCTATTCACTGTCCTGTCTGTCTTACCAGGCATCGCTTCTATGGCGACTATGAGTAGACAGTCGTTTAACTAATTATACTTACGATGGACGAGACAAAGCGAACAATATCGTCATCCACTTGCAATAGTCAGCTGGTTGGTATCGGTACCAGTGTATGGTATCTTTAGCAATTATATTATTTTGGTTTTTCTATAATATTTCACAGTTTATTTACAGCTACCATTATATTGGGGAACTTCCGGTTTGAATAATTCCCCCTTATAGAATACTCCTTATTTTTATCACACACCTTTTAGGTTATCCATCATTACATATCGAGTTCCCTCCATGCTTCGGAAAGCCGTTGGTTTTGGCTGTCATTTCTAGATCTTTGACAGTCGTTACAGGTAGTCAGTGGCCAGATAGTCTGACAAACAGTCTTACCAAACAGTCTTACCAAGGGATATGGTATTAGGAGCAATACGATATCCCTTGGTAAGACTGTTTGCTTGTGTGCTTATCTGACCTCCACAACCCAGTCAGTACCTCAGTACAGTCAAGTCCAAGTTAAATACTGGTATTCAGCTGCATCCGGTTAGACTGGAAGCCGACCCCAATAAACTTGGGAAAAGGCTAGGTTTTTGTTGCCTCTTAGGTTTGCCAGATTAACTAGAGTTAAATAAACTGTTTATGTATAGGTTCTAAAACCCCAAGCTAAAGCAAACCGAAGGTAGGAAAGTTAAAGTTGCAAAACAGTTACAGTGTAATAAATCTTTATTCCATACTTTTCAGTTCAAGTCCTAGTTAACGTTTTGCTTCGCTTATGTTTTGCTCAGTAGGATATAATTGGATTTCCGTCTCCGGTCTGTCTGCCAGACTGTTGACTAAGTTCTGCACTCCGATTATTCAAAACAAAACAAGTGTTAAGACTTTAGTAAGAGTTTAATATTTCTCGTCTTACGATTCAGGGAAGTGTATTTATTTAGTGAAACGCTCTGTTCGGATTATTGTTTAGGAGATGAATTTAGTACACCCACATTTCACCAGATAAGTTCAAGTCCTATGTAAATGGGGGCGAGCCTTTTACCATCAACCAGGCACAAATCCAGACACAGGTCAGCTGCTTAAGTTTCCTTCCAAAAACACTGCCCGAAGTGGGAGTCGAACCCAGGACCACATGCCCAGCAGTAGTGCTTGCGACCACTAGACTAACGAGGCAGTTTGACGTCATTACGCCTGTATTCCCCGAAGGGAAGGCAGAGGTGTTATAAACAAATATTTATACAGCCAGTAGTTATGTCCCATGTGTATGATGACCTCATCAGTCGAAATTCGTGTTTGTAAAAAGATAAGTCAACATCTACCCTGACTAGCAGCTTACTAGCAGTATTTTACATGAAGCGACTGCCTATCTGACCTCCATAACCCGGTTATTCTGGGTAGTACGATACCCCTTGGTAAGACTGACTGTCAGACTTCGGGCGGGACTTCTGAGGTAGCGTAACGACTGTCAAAGATATGATTGTACGGGATAACCACTTTAACTGTGCAGTTCAAAGTGGCGCTGCTTGTCAAGACAAAACGCATGTCATAAGTTGGCTGAAGTGTAAGAAGAGCAGTGTTTGTAAAAAAGAAACGAAAAATTATGAAATATAGCTTTAATCACTTTTAATAATGTACCTATTTACATTGGACTTAAAAACTATAAAAACTGGATTTCTACAGTAAACATCGTAAAAATATCGTACGTAGTACAATTTACAAATAAAATAAGTGGAATTAGGGCAACACTTCAAACGTAACGGGTAAAAAACGAAACGTTATAACGTTATATTAAACGAGGCGTTTTTTCTACGATCCGTTATTTCGAAGACAAGAAAATTTGTGAAACATTTGATTTGTACAAACGGCGCTTATTACATTGATTTTTCATAGTTGATTATTGTTTTCGAACATATTTTTAAAGAGGCCAAAAATGTATCTTTTATTTTTACAAGCATACCAATTTCAATACATTAATTACAGTACATATCTTTATTTTTCGTACACGCCCATTTTCTATAAAATACTAAAGAAATTCAACATTTCATGTAAATACAACTTTGTCATGTACTTTTTAACTAAATTAAAATAGTCATCTCACTTGAAAAATGCTTGAAAACATATCATAATTATTATAAAACATGATATTTGCGTTATGTCACAAAACGTCAACCATGACTTTTGCATTATGTCACAGTACCATAGAGAAATATAATATTATCAGCGGGAATAAAAGTACGAAATATTTCTATCGCACAAATAATGTCTTATTTCACATTACGAAAAAGAGAATAAAAAAGTAGACTTCCCAGTTTGTCTATTATATTTTAATGCATGAACCGAAACTGATTATTCGCTTTTCACAAGAAGTAGCTATACACCATTTCAAAATAATACATGGTTTAAATAGTTTAATAATATGATATTTAAAACCAAACAGCATTTTCAAGTGAGAAACATAGTAGGTATACAATTAAAAAAATAAAATAAATAGACACAATAAAATGTATACAAAAATATGCACCAAAACATAAGCGATTCCTAAAATCATAACATGATATTTATAGCTACCGATATAAGCTAACACATGGTTTAAAAAGTTTTAGGAACTATTTCTCGTAATTGCGGGTACTTGGTTTGAAATGTCAAACTGTAGAAATGACAGGACAGACAACTTACTAGAAACCAGAGTGCCAAGACAAAGCGACATAAGCTACCGAAAAGTTCATGTCGATCCTGTCGAAAACCGTTGTAGAAATACGAAACGGTTGGAAAGCGATACTCTCTTTGTGATAGCACAGAATATACTATGTTCTTTATATGTTGAGTAATATGACATAATTATGCAAGACGCTCTTTCTAAAAAGTCTATGTCGTGAAATCTAAATTTTGGTTCTAAGAATCAAATCAAATGGTTCTAAAAAAGGCATATAGTATGTGTCATATCAGTCATCATAGAATGAGCTCAGTGTAATAGATTTGGATTCTCTATTAAGAAATCAGTAGACATTTGAAAGAGCTTTAAGTCCTAAATGTGATTTCTGACCATACTTTGCAGCAAAAAACTAAACGTATATTAAAGTACCCTCTTTAAAATAATTGTGACAGTATTTTGTGTAATTGACAGCTTAAAGTATTTGAAGAGAGGGTAGTCATAAGTTTACGAGTAGTTTTTTGCTTGCTACCGTCAAATTATATAATGTCATTCTACAATTTGACATTAGACGTTTTAACGACAATGTGTTTCGAAGTCAAACTGTAGAAAACAAAATATGACTAAGAAATAAAACAATTGACGTACTAGTTATTTTGTTGCCTGCATTGGTTTACCAGGGAATTCCTAAAATTCCAATAATGTATTGATACTCTGGTAAATTCAATAATGTGAGGCAAATTCATTATAGAAATAGCAGGTTTATTTCGCACCAAAAATATAATTCAAAAGATGTGTCAGATTTGAGAGATACATGAAAATAAATGTTAGCAAAAACAGCCTCGGACTAAAAACTAAAATGTTGTTAACTTAGAAATACACGAAGTTAAATATTTTAGCACAGGGTGACCGGTGTGTGTTGAAATATGTTGCACATTTTTATCAAAAAAATAAAACATAGCAATAACTCTATTTTGCAACCTCGTTTGAATATTTTTTTTTATTTCTCTACCAGATGCCAGAGTGCATACAGACGGTCTAATTTCAAAATGAACTAGCAAGCTGGAATATAAATGCTGCTCAAAGTTGGGACAATGTTGTTATGGGGATGACCCCGTTTGGTACAGAAATTGCCAAAATCTTGCTGGCTCCGCATGAAATTGGGAAGCCTGGAGCACCTTGGGTCGTACAAGTTGTTAAAGTACTTTAGACAAAGTACCTTTCCAATAAATAAAGGTTGATTAACAAATGTGCAACATACAAGAACGAAACAAAGAACTTAACAAACACATTACGCTTATTACACAAAACTATTGACCTGATCAATAGAGGAAAAGCGAAATATTTGCCTCAGTCTTCCATAATAATCTATGTGAAAATCATTATAGCAATGTGTGTTGATGCTACTAAGAATGCTTCAAGGAATGTCAAATAAAGATGGAATATATGAACAACTCCAAACAGATGAGGACAATACAATTTTGGAATGATATAAGTCAAGAATTTTCATGTCTAGCTTGTGTAAAAGATATGAAGTACTTAAGTTCCTTCTCTCTCGCATTTGAATATTTTACGGTGTCGTTCTAAACATTTCGAGCACAAAGACAGTCGAGCAAAACAAAGCTAATAATGATAAAACTTCAAACTCAGTCGAAATAATGAAAGTAGAAATAAATCTGCTTGAAACAATTCATATACCACAAAAGCGTGTCAATTTAGAGTAATCAGTCTTGGAAATTGATGAAACAATCGTCGCTACAAAAAACCATCATTAATTTACCATCCATGTCTTAACCAAAAAGTACCACAAATAATAAATACTTAAAAATCAACAGTGACGCGACGTCCAATTGCGTTACAATGATTATATTAAAAATGGTCCATAAATTTTACGCGTCAAGTAAAAAATCTAGCACAAATGTCTATTTACAGGAGCACCGCGGAAAATTAATCGTAAAAACACGTCTTTTTTCACTGATATCGTGACGTAGGTCTCTCCTCTCACTAAAAGCTCATTGGCACTTTGGTAAACCTTTAGTCTAAACTATTACACTTCCGTACCATCCTCTCCTTCGTCTTCAAACAGTGGTTCGTTGGGGTTCACTTCTGTACTCGGCTTTTTCTTCGGTTTCGGGGGTGGTCGCGGAGGGATCTTTCCACTCCGGCCCAAAGTCCCTGTCCCTGATTGGTTCAATACACTTTCGTTCTTCTTCCCGTCGTCTTTAGATGGCGAACTTGGCTCTTCCTTGCTGTCTACCCTTGGAATTCTTCTTAAGGAACCAGTTTCTGGCTTGCCTCTTCGACTCAGAGTACTACTATCTGATACATGGGATTGCGAATCGCTTTTGTCACTGAACAGGACTTTCCTAGGCTCGGGCTGTGGAGTGGAAGTGTTCTTTGCTGTCCAGCTCATTCTCGGGTTTACTGGTTCCTGAGGGCCCGGAGTGGATAGCTGGTGAGACAACTGAGAGCTAATACTGTTCCTATTCATTTGTGGTGGGACAGGTGACGGGGCTGGCTCTTGTTCCTCAATAGGCGCGTAAAAAACTGGATGTTGGTTGGGATAGACAGTTGGTGTAGCTGGTAAAGGCCTGTTCCTCATCGGCGAGAATTGGGGTTCAGGGCCTAGGCCAGTTTTGTTTAAAGATAGCACTGAGCTACCGTCTGCTGTGGTCCTCAGCCCTAGGTTATCATACAAGGGTTCCTGTGCTTCTGAGCTCGGCAGGATTTGTGTGCTCGCCGTACTAGACCAGCTAGGGACTCTAGGCCTTCTCGGGATCGTCACGTACCCTTGCCTAGGAGTGACAACGGGAGGAGTTATGGGTGCCGTGAAAGGAGACTGCGAGCGAGAGTACGGCAGAGTTCTGAAGAGATTTTGGTTGTTCATGCCATATAAAGGAGAGTGTATTGGACTGATGGGATTGAGCTGCGGTGGAAGCCTGGTGGTATCAGGCACGGTCGAAGCGTTGCTAGCTGCTGGCGATATCTGAGCAGCTCTAGGAGGGAACGAGAGGAGATCGGGAGGGTATGCCCGACCATCAGTGCGGCCGTATTCCACGTTGAGTGCGTCCTGTGAACGTTTTGATGGCGGGTCGAAATCTAGCGAGCGTTTTTCGTCTTCGTTGTGTGCTGAAACAAAAAAAATAAGGGTTCAATCTACTGTTCCATAGGATATGCACTGATGCACGGTCGTTAACATTTGAAGAGGTCAATCATCTCTTTGATTCAACCTACGCTTTGTGATAACTATTCTGTATCAGTCAAAGCAAACATTGAAGCTCTACTAGCTTCATCATATCTTATCAGAATATTGAAAGCGACAAAGGGGATATTGATACTAACTTATTGGATTCAAAGCTTATCATCTGATACCTGACTGGAACTATCTATGGCAAAGTGATTGAACTTTTAACATTGAACACATATTTTTTAAGGCATTGTTAGTATTACAGCAAGAATTATTATGGAAATAATTCTATGAAGTGCCTCGATATTGGAATGTGAATTTATGAAAAGAGGTACTCTGCCTGCCAGCTCACTGTGATAATTTGAGCAGATGGTCTCAGATATGTGCTGTAGTTTAGATGACTCAACATTTTTAACTAAGAAAACATATAGGTGAACACTTACCAAAAACAGAGTCATTGTCCAGCAATGTTTTGTTCAGTTCAGACATTTCCGTCGCTCCGCTGGTGATCGATGGAGGGACATCATATCTCCTCGGCGGCTTCGTCACTGGGTTCACGGCAGTGATCAAGCTCTTCTCCATCTCAGGAATGACTGAACCTTCGATCAACGCTTCCCCGTTAGAATTGTCAGATTTTTTCTTATCAGAACCGCGCCGTCTGCAGCAGCAGTAGCAGAGAATCACCAGGATTATTAGCAAAATGGCTGCGGTACAGGAAACGCCAATAAGCACTGGTAGCATGTTATTGTCCATTCCTTGAGGAACAACCCCGCTGTCAGGGGGGTAATGTGCCACAGCTAGAGTCAAGCTCCTTTCTTCGACACCACCAGGGTTTTTGGCAACGCATAAGTATTCCCCGTTGTCAGTGCTCCCCAAGTCAACTATAGTTAAGTTAACCCATCTAGTGTTGTCGAGATTTTTCTGTGTGATGTAGTATTTGAGATCTCCTTGGTGTCTGTAAGCACCGTCTATGATTTGAGCGTTTAGCACCCAGTTTACTTCTGGTAAAGGATTGCCGTTGACCTGACAGGATAGTGTAACATTGTTGTCAGAAGTTCGCAAGGTTGTGCTGACAGAAGGGTTTACGATGCTGGGTTTGCAGGCGAAGTCGCTGGAGTCCAACTCTTTCCAAAGCTTTCCGTGTACTTTAGGAGGCTCCACACAAGATATAGGAGAAGTGTAGAAGTTTTTACTGATCACCCAGTTTCGGAAGGGTTGTAGGTAGCAGTCACAACGCCAGGGGTTTTCGTGGACGTCCAAATTCGACAGTGACGTTAGTGCACTCAGTGTGTCAATTTTAAGATACTCCAGTTTATTCCCATCCAGTCGAAGTATGGTCATTTTAGGCACGTTCATAAACGTCTTCATTCCTATTGTTAGAATTTTGTTGTTGCTTAAATCTACTTTTTGAAGGAATGGTAAATTATTGAAGAGACCGTCTTCTAGTTTTTCTATTTGATTATCATTGAGCAGAATCCATCTGATCTTTGCGGTCTCTCTGAATGTGTCAGCATGTAGCATCTTTATGTCATTCTTCGACAGATCTAATTCAATCATGATAGCGAGTCCACTAAGACCGTTTCTCTGAATCGTAATGATCTTACATTCTTTGAGGATGAGTTTCTTTAAGTTGATTAGGTCGACATCTTGGAATGCATGTCTCGTGACTTCGTACAGATCATTCCCTGTGAGGTCGAGATTTTGTATCTCTGAGCTTAAGTTTTTAGGTATATCTTGTAGGTGGGAATGTGAGCAGTCCGCTTGTTTGTTCCCGCTCGACCAAAAGCATTTGCACTCTTGCGGGCAGTTCGTTGTGAAGTCGGCGACTGCTATGGCAAGAAAGATGCTTAGGAGCAACCAAACTTGCTTCTCCATGTTGAGATCATGTGCTTTGAACCTGTAACAAAGAGAAACGTATATTAACGTTTGTAGGCAGTTAAACAGAAATAGAAGGCGACGGAACACGCACGGCAGCTTTAATGGGAACATTAAGGATGCAGTCGCAATGGTTTTATGTATCAGGGGTTGGTAAACTCAATAATTTTGAAGGGCATTGTTTGAACCCTTTGGAATAGGATTAGGGCTTCGTGAATTATTAAGTAGGTACACATCAAACGTTTGTAACAGCTGTTATAATCTGAGATGCCTCACGGAATTGGAGACGTGGAACATTTAGATTAAGAAGTTCATTAGACAAAGGGATAATGAGTTGGTAACATACGTGAAGTGTTTCTATGGTAACTCGTAATGATTTAAAGATAATTATTTTGATACATTGACGAACAAAGCTGAAGTAACTGTTAAATTACAGGTTAACATAAACATTTCAGTATTTTTACCTTACAGGAAACATACGTATACCAAGTTTAAAGTTAAAATGTGATGTAACAGAATACTTTTAAAAATATATTTGAATACGACGCGGCATCAGCGCTTACGTTTCAGCCAGTTATTTTTAATGATATTATATAGAAGCCTTGTCTAATGTTTCGCGTAATTATTTGTACCAATAAAGCTTTCGTGGTTTGCCCGGGGCTATAGGATATGATGGCCTGCACACACGAGGAACTTTTGTCAGTGTTAAAACATGTGGGGTGCGTATGTACGTTTTGTAGATGATTATTACTTAAGTAAAATAACCTAACGACTATATTCCCCGGAGGATTAAACAGAGATGTAGGTACCTATACCCCCTATTCGAAGTTCATTTAATCCAACCAGAGGTTGACTGAAAGATTCGCTATCAGCGATAAGACCGCCGTTATACCCAAAGAATTTGCAATATTATAAAAAAAGTTATGTAACAGTTTTGATGTACAGACGCCAGCACATCAAACTATTACAATTTGTCAAATTTCTTTAATAGATTTTCAACTCTATCGCTAAAGCATTAGGTTCAAGGTTGATTGGGAAAATTTGTCAGTTTTGGGTAGCTTTATGTGCTGGCGTTTGGACAATAAAGCATATTTTATCTATCTATTACACCCACATTTCGCTAGTTATGTTTCGTGGAGATTTGCCCTCCGACAGAAGTTCCCCGTCTGCGCCGGCGTGAAGCTGTAATATTTCGACATGTACAGTACAATTATGTTTATTACAGGTCATTCTAGTCAATGCTTGTATCACCCGTGGGTATCGTAAAGGCTACTAAGGAAATTAGTCCAGAGGATGGGCAGCCTGCCTGTTAACGGCTGTTGTGATCATCTATTCTGTTTAAGAGTGATGAGGACTAATGTATCTTGTGGCTGTTATTTTTTTGAGAACATGATTACTTTAATTTGGTAGGTTACTCTTTAGGCCATAACATCACGCCTGTAATCCCCGCAGGGTTAAGCAGAGGTGTACTCATTGGTACACCCACATTTCACCTGTTATTTTTAAGGCCCATGTAACAGGGGGTGAGCCTATTTCCATCACCCGGATCCAGACTCCGTGGTCGCTACTGAGAAATTCCTGATAGAAAAACCGAACCTGCTTTAAACCAATTAACATAGAACTAGAACTAGACAAAGAGTAATGGAAGAATATTCTTCTTTCGGTTTGTTTAGAACTGATCAGACTTCACTCGAGTGAATATTCACATAACATAACATCACGCCTGTAATCCCAGAAGGGTTTGGCAGCGGTAGTACCTAATAGGACACCCACTTATCGACAGTTATGTTTAAGTCCCATATAATAGGGGGGAGCCTAGTCTAATGTAAAAGAAGGAGATGGGTTAACATGAGGTCCTGGGTTCGATTCCCAGGTTGGCAAAGTGTTATTGGGTTTTTCCATCAGGAATTTCTCAGTAGCAGCCATGCAGTCTGGCTGTTTGCCAGGAGTAAATCACTATTATTGATTAATTTTTTGCTCAGATTTTTTTATTAAAGATGCCGAATAAAAACATAAATGAATAGTAAGAAAATATTAGATTTCAGTTTTAAACGTAGGTAGCAAAGGAAGAAAAACATATAAAAAAACGTGTTTTTTTTCGTTCTTGTCATTTAGAGAGTCTCAACTATTTTATTTTCAGTTAAACATCTAAACAGACAAATAATCGCAATGTTCCACCTTATTAACTTTCGTATAAATGTAACAGAACGTTTATCAAATAAGTGGAGCCTAATGGACTGCAAAATATACAGAGAAAAACGAAATATTTTTCCTGAAAACGAGGATTTATAACTCAATAAGTTTCCCTTAAATTTATTGTAGTCGGTTCTCGTTAGTGCGACAATTTGAACTGAGTTCGTGATAATTACAGTCAGTGAGAGTAAGGGCGCGCATAAACTGCGAGCAATTTGGACGTAAGTGCGTTCCACAGTGTGATCTGTGCCTTATGTTTGTGTTTTACGTGTGGTTCGAATGAGGAGCGGGCGCTTTTTAGCAGTTTTTGTGTTCTTCAAAAAAGGTAATAGCAAGGCGGATATAATAATATTAGAGATAGGCTAGGAATAAAATAGGATTAATAAATAATTGCATCGGCCAGGTAACGTCAACTCACTAAAATAGGCTTACGATTTCCGATTTCGCTTCGCTAAAAGAACCTATTTCATCTTATTACATTCGATTATTTGTGTTTATATCCGGCCATTGTCAAATGTTGGTGCTTAGTCAAATGTAAGTAAATAGCTAGTAGCTTGGGATCGAATTTGATGACGAGACTCTGAATCAGTGCAGATCCATCGAATTTTATCCTTGTCCTAAATCGCTCTCCGCTTATAACTTCAACCCACCTAAAATAACATCTTACAGTAACACTCCTGAATGTTCTAAGCGCCGTGAAACTGGCATCTCTTTCTTATGTCCCGTGTTATTATTCCCCCTGCCTGTCTGGCGATCACCTCGCGATTTATATGGGAGGCGTGAAGATGTGCAAGACTTTGAGAATGTTTGACGGGAATGTAATGATTTCATGAAATTTTGAATTTTGACTTTACTTTACATATTTGAACCTTTAAGTTGTAAGCAGTTTAAAAAGAAAGTTTAAAAGTATCAATTTTTCATTGATAGAGGACATGTAAGCAAATTAACTCGAAACTTCTGTAAATTGTAATTGACACAAAATCAATAAATTTTGATGTTTACTTGAGGCGTAATAATATCATCAACGCAGGCGTAGTAGATTAAATACGCATTATGGAAGCTCCCTCAAAAACTACTCACCAGAACTTAATTAAATATATATGGGAAAAAAAAATACCCCTTAAAATACCCCCTTTCCAATACTAATATTCGATATCGGCCGACGACGTGGTTCGGAACTATCGCTACACACGAAAAAAAAAACATTCAGACGAATTATAACCTACTCCTTTTGGAAGTCGGTTAAGACCGTGTGTTTGTTACCAGTTTAGGTAACAAAAGTCATAAATGGGCACTTACCAGTAGTACTTTAATCGCATATTGGGTTTAACTACCTTAAACTGAACTGAACGTACAAAATAGATGAGCATGACTTTTACTCGTGTATAATTATTATAGTTTCTTTGCTAAAGTATAGGCATAATGTAGGTATCAGTGGCAAAGGTTTCATACAACTCGTTTTCTACCGGATTCCCTTTGAAAAATGGCAGTCAATATTCTATAGACAAATAATATAATCACATTAAAGATATGTACTCGGGCTTACTTCGTATAAAAATTGACCCTTCGCTACTGATAGGTATAGTTAAACTTGTCTGACTGTTTCAAATTAACGTTTAATTTAAAACCCAGACAGAGTTCATTAATCTTATTCTTAGAGCACTAACTTTAAGAGTGACATAAAAAGCCGTGTTTTATCCCCTTTCTTATTCACGATTTTAATGTCCATTTTTATTTTATAGTCGCATTCGATATAGTTTGAGTACCATTATAAATGGGAGTATGTATTTATGATACTTTGTATGCAGATACTCAAAAGTATAAAATGTTTTTTGGGAATTTTAAATTGGCATACCTACTCATCATTGCAGACGATTCAAAATGGCGGAGGGCAGCCATTTTGCGTTCCTTTTGAACGTGCGAATTTAAATTTCGAAGTCAACCGAGTCTGCGATTGACGTGTGAAATCAAAGGAATAAAAGATGGCTTCATTTATTTTATAAACTCGAGTAGTATTGGAATACAGGGTCAAATTTTAGGTAAGGAAACCCTGCAGACGGGAATCTGGATTTGTGCTCGGTCCTGCAGAGCGGGGGTTTTGGTTTTAGACATTACAATGTGTTAAGATATCACCAGGAGAAAAGAGAGGTCTATACCCAGCAGAACTCACCCAGAGTTCGGGCTGCGGATGATGATGATGATGAAGATATCACCTGTCACCCGTGAATCTTCTTCTTCCTAACCCCATCCCACTGTGTGGGTGGGGTCGGGTCGTCAGATACCTTTGTCACATTTCCGAAGTTTTGTTATCGTAGTGTAGGGCCAAA
The DNA here is from genome assembly GCA_963576755.1 of Noctua janthina. Taxonomy (NCBI): domain Eukaryota; kingdom Metazoa; phylum Arthropoda; class Insecta; order Lepidoptera; family Noctuidae; genus Noctua; species Noctua janthina. The sequence continues at coordinate 15,857,477 of OY755061.1, forward strand.
AGATCTATTCTAGTACAGAATATGATTAATAAATACTGGTTGATATTGCTCTATATTATTAACACAGCATTTTAAGCTTGCTTTTATCTGTAACTGCCTCACCGTAGGGCTAAGAGAAGACCTTTTCAGACCTTTTCCAATAAAGAGAACACCAAACATAAACACAATCGCGCCTGTAATCCCCAAAGGGTTAGACAGAGGTATACTTAATAGTATACACACTACACTGACTTGAAATTACTCTATATTAATATTGTCATCATATATATATATGTATACGCCTACAGGCTATAATATCTGTATGTTTTGTACCCACAAAACATATTATCCTAGAATACACCAACGAGCATAAAACACCATTAAATAAAACCAATAAATACACATTTTAATAACCCCAATCATATAAATTCGCTGTACAATTTACAGTCATAAACTTTAATATAGTGGTCATAAGTACCAATATATGGCCGGTCTACAATGGGCCAGTGATAACCCTACAATGGACAGTGCCGTCAATGAGGGCCTGTTGTACCAGGGTTACGCTTTTATTGACCCACACGAGTTGTTTACGGGTTAGGTATAGACGTTGGAGTAGTGTGGATACGGTCGAGTAAGCTCAGAGTATGGTTGTAAAGATTGTTATTTCTGTTACAAGTTTTGTTATAATAAACGTCGTAGGGCTGAGGTTTCAACTTAACAACAACACCAATAACAAAATATTCTCAATAAAACAGTGATGACTAAGAAAATTATGATTTTGTACTTAACCTTTTGCCTTTATAAAAACGGGGGACACCAATCATTGTTGTTAACAATTGCTTTCGTAGTAAAGACGTAATCAGGAAGCATTGGCATAAATTTAAAATTCACAGGCCTGGTAAAGATGTCTAAGCTAATAAGTCCGCCTTTCTATCGTTTTGCTGAGTCAAGTTTAAATAAATAAAGAATGACTTTTATTCCTGTAGTTTTCAATTCTGACTAAAGCAAAATCAAAATATTAATTAAACTTCAAGAAAACTTCAAAAGTACGCCATGCAATAAATCATCAAGTGGCATGATGCAAGCATGCATGTCATATCCACACAAATCTTGCGCCTGTCTGATTGCCCCCACTATTAAGCAAGCGCGTATGTTAAATGAATCAATTCTAACTCGTTAGTCTTCAGACATACCATGCCAGCGCATCATACGTTCTTTTGTACATCTTTTAAATATCAAAGTTATGAGAGCGTAGAAAGTTAGAAACGGAAAATATGACGAATTTAGAGAAAATCGTCCATGACTTAGTAAAAGCCCAGCTTGATTTGGCGATTGTGTGTGATACACAGATATTTGAAAATTAGTTTTGTTGGAACTCAAATGCGATAAGAATTGGCTGTGTCTTACATAACATAACCAAGGGTCTAAAAGATTACTTTCTATCAGTGAAAACGATAAAAGAGAAGTCAAAAATGTATTGTTGTAATAAAATATTAGTTAAAAAAAACTAAAAAAAACGCTTAAGAGTGACATCAGTTTCTTTCTCGTGTTTTCCTCAGCAAAACCTTTCATTTGTTACCCATATCATGGGAGTGCATAAAAAATAACTAGTCTGCAATCTTTGGGAGACCGCCATATTGGATTTAGAATGACGTCACTTAGCTAACCATGTATTGTCATTCAAACTAAACATGTATGCAAAATTTCAGGTCAATCGGAAACCGAGAAGTGGGTCTAATTTAAGTTCTAAGATTTTTTTACATAGTTACAGGTGAAGCTAATAAAAGAGCGTTAAAAATACGAAGACCTTTGACAGCGACTGTCAATTGTCTACCCTCCGGTTTCATCAGAGCTCCTAAAAGCTACGTAGAAATGTTTAAAAGACGTTTTCCATTTAAATATCACGTTTAGTACTGAAATCATTATGAGCCTAGGTACAGATTTTCAGTGTAATAATAACATGAACATGGACGAAGCAAAATATTATACGTGCCTTTAGTTTTTGTCTACTCCCATGGGAAAAGTCGTAAGTATCAAGAAAACTCCCTATTCCCCAGTTCATTACAGCAATTTATGAAGGCATCTCATGTACAACCACGGACATTTTCAGGCCTGATATGTGACATTATAAATATAGCTTTACTCGCTGACTGTACCTACAAGGTTCGTCGACATCCCGCCGACTCGAGAAAAAAACGGACCAAAGAGATCTTTTGCTATCTTTTTTTTTAGAAATATCAGCATTATATTTCTTGGTGAACATGTGGTTTCGTTCTTACAATTTCGTTGTACTACATAACTTAAAGCTTTCTAGAGGGCGGGTGTCGGCAGTTTGCCAGCAAGAAAGCCTTACTTATTACAGATAAAATTCTTGAAGACCTCAAGAATTTTGTTGGAATTTTAGATGCTTATTATGTTAATAGTTTTCTGTAAGTTCTCGTTTATAAAACGAAAAGGCTGTACAGGTGTTTATGTGAATTGAGCAGCTTAGAATTTGTTGTCATAAAGGTTGACTAGATAATAGCGCCACAGTAGTTTCAAGGAACAAAATCATTGAACTAAGATCACTCTCTGTAAATGAGACATCTGTGCCTTTTGAATAACAGACACTTACTTCATAAAAATACGTTTATAAATCTCCAAGATATTTATTATATAATGATTGTATTTAGTAATGACTGAAAAAAAACGGCTGTTAAAAAATCGGTTATGTATATCCAGTTCCCGTCAGAAAATGAAGATCTAAATAAAAAATACGGTCCAACTACTTAGCTTCACGATAAAATTAAAATAAAGCAAATAAAATCTATAGCAGCTCATTCACGGAAGCCACGATCGATTCCCTCGATGGCTCTTTTAAATTGCAGCGCCATATATTTCATTAACCGCCGGGATGAACTTTATAAGAGGCGCTCGAGTCGATGGGTTGCCAAGCTATTTTGATGATAAAACTTTAAATCGGGGATGGCAATTATAGATTTATTGGTAACTTGGGTATTGGGTGAAGTTTGTATGGAATGACAATTAAATATAACTGGCGAAAAGTAAGTGTAAAACTGTAAGCGTGTTCATATCCTCTATAGAAAGCAGGCGTGATGTCATTTTATGCGTGTGTAACTTTATGTCATTATTTTTATGTTAATTTAATCGCTATGCAATGATAAATGATGTTTATTTTGCAAATAGGTTTTTGCAAACACTATTACACGTCGCCTTTATTTAAAACCAGATGGGGCCTGTGTTCCGTACCTGACTACTCTGAGAAGAAACAGCCGATACAAACAAAGGTCACACGGATGGTCATAGTCTTTTTCACGTTCCAGATATATTTTTGGTCAGCTCGAATGAGGACCATGCAGAGCAGCCTGAGATGGTCTTTTAATGAAAGGACTACACAGATTTGAGGGGACCTGTCAGTGCAAGCATTGTCAGTTATCGTGTCGCTCAACTCAAAACTCAAGGAGCTCAACGAACCGATATCATCATCATTAGCAGTGGACAGTGGACTGACAAGCCTTCTGCAATCTCAAGCCTTGTTGGTAATTCAATCCTCGACTTAATCTTATCAGTTTCGCGGCGACGTCCGTTGCTACTTCGAAGCTAGAGCTAAAACTCACAGTTTTACCCTATAGGTGTAAGTAGACACACAACAAATAGAACACAACGTACTAAGATCCTTGCATACTCCTTTATTCATCATTCATACAACCAATCATACACACGCCGATCTTCCGTCAAAAGAAATATTACTCAATCTTCATTAATGACCTCTAAACAGACGCTCTTAAGGTAATTTTAACTCTAACACTTAAACACTAAAGTCTAATTAACACTGTTATCGCACTGAACTAGTTATCTAGCTTACTATTTAAAGTATTGTTAAACGGTTGAGATCTGATACAAACTCGTTAAGGATGGCTGTGCAAATTATTTGCAGTAGAACTTTTTTGATCAAATAATTGTGTCAGACCTTCGGGAAGCCGACTACCTGTAAAGTAAACCTGCAACGTAACGTGAAATATAACACGAATGAGCCGTCCAGAGTTATGCAATGCAACATGAAACAGCAAGGCGAATTTGTTATTGCATTACATTACATGTTACATTTCACCAATGTGTACCCAGCATAACGACTGTCAAAGATCTACAAATGACAGCCGGGACGTTTAGCTTAACGTGTCTTCCGAGGCACGCAGGAAATTCGGAAAGTAATGGGTGGTCACCCATAGACTGACCACCCTAGGCAAGCGCGGCTTAACCTAAAAATCTACCCGAGCGGCTGTTATAATTTAGCCACGAGCTCCTCGAGTTATCCTGTGGTAGGAAGAGGAAATTATGTTTTTCATTCTCCCCGCTATTATTTTCTGATTAATTTCGAAAGACAGTTAAATTACTTCTCCGGACTTCGGCGAACTTAATTACGACGTCGGTTTTCTTGCGGTCGTCATTCCATTGATTCTGGCTTTCAGGCGTTGCAGTGATTTGGGAAATGTGGTGAGCATGTCGCACAAAAAACAATGTCATAAGGTACGTGTTATCCCGGGGTCAAGATATCAGGGTCCAGTTGTCTGGGTTCAGTTATCTGGTTCGATTTGTCCCTGGGGTGAATAGTCTCTGGGTCGAGCTATCGTGATCCCATTACCATTGTCCTTCTGCATTTTGTTACTGCTAGTGGTTTCCAATATAAAGGCTAATGGACCATTGAAACATTAACAGTTTCCGATCTAGTGGCCTGTTGTGTATCTTATCATTAAATATAAGTACCAATGAACACTCGTTAAGAATGTTCGATATTGTAAATGATAATTTTATCGGAGTACGATACTGTACTGGTCATTTGCTAAATGACGTCATGTTGTACACATCTGTAGTAGTGTTGTACACATCTTGGGAATAAATAAACAGTACAATAATAGTATAATTACAGAAAAATAAAGTCTACACTGCTACAATAATATAATAATGAGGTAAGGTATTTAAGTTTGTATGTACGTGGTCATCTTCGGAACTACTGATCCGATTCCGAAAATTCTTCCACTAATGGAAAGCTACCCATCTGTCATCTAGTGTCAGTGGGATAATTTGTGACCATAACGCTAGCGAAACTGTGGGTAAAAGTTAGTCTCGCTTAGAACTTTTTTTAGTGGGGCATACAATACATATTCAGTTTTACAAGTATTCATGACTTTCCCAGGAGTCCCCAGAGTGGTAGGCAGAAAAGCCAGAAACTAGAAAATGGCACCTGCTACGATCCTTGTCATATCCATTAACAGCAACTTTTTAAATTTTAACAATGAAAAAACCAAACGTGCTCCACCCTAGGCTGCGTCATCGCTTCACTTTTTTTTTATTTAACTTAAAAAAATCCTAGAAAAACAATTATGAAATTGATTTGTCGAGAGTACAGTGCGACAAACTGAGAAGTAGACAGGCAGTATATCTGTCGCAACAGTATTTCCTGTGCGTTGCGGCTAAATTTAGGTAATTCGAGTGTGATTTTAACTAGAAGCTCTAACAATTAGTACCTAGGAGAATAGGGGCATACCATGCTAGATGTGATGTTAAATGATTATGCTTATTTCCCAATAACCATCATCATCATCATCATTTCAGCCGAAAGACGTCCACTGCTGGACAAAGGGCTCCCCCAAGTGTTGCCACATTGACCGGTCCCGAGCGGCTCGCATCCAGCGGATCCCCGCAAACTTCACCAGATCATCGGGTCATCTAGTCGGAGGCCTTCCAACGCAAGGTCTTCCGGTTCGCGGTCGCCACTCCAGAACTTTTCGGCCCCATCGGCCATCCGTTCTGCGAGCAATGTGCCTTGCCCACTGCCACTTAAGTTTGGCAATTCTTCGGGCTACGTCGGTAACATTACTGATGTCCTCATTTCTGATTCGCAAGGAAACTCCGCATATATCCCTCTCCATTGCCCTAATAACCAATTAACTCATAACTTCCTTGATTCGAAGTTATTACGGGTAACAAAGACCTCCATAGTTCCTTCAACGCCTGCCAACCCATCTCTTTCACCAACTGTACACAACACATAGTCAACAAACAGCATCGTAATTCACCCCTCTTGTCACAGGGCCCGTGTTGCGGCGACGTAAATACTTGACTGTCAGGCGCATCTGACTGACATCCGATTAAGTCTCTACTTATCCTATGTGGAAACACAACGAAAAGCAATCGGGATAATTGCGTATGGAGATGTTGATAAGTTGATAGAAGTACAAAAGTAATTTGGTACAGTTTCAAGTGCACACCGCAGTTTCCACTTCCGTATATGGGTGGCGAAATTCGTGCCTGCAGCTGTTTTCATAAGAGTGTCATAAAAACAAGCAGAGTCGCGGTTGCGACTGGGTCGCTCTGCCTCTGAGGTTAAAGGTCGCCATTGTCTTCGGAATTGTACCTTCAGTTTGAAGGCTGCGGGAATGATTTTCAATGGAAGATCTTAATCCCCCATCATCCTCCATCTTCAAACAGTTGAGATTTAAAAAAAAATACTAATTATGAAAATAGGCCAAAGACCCGCACTTCCCATGAAAGTGCGATTAGCGTCAACTAAAAGGGGTTTTGACGATGCACTGTCAACCTTCAACCTTGAAGACGAAATTAGAATGTCATCCCTGCCATTCAACAATTTTCCCATCAAATCAGAACATAGGGGTCAAATCCTAAAACTTCTACTTTTTCGATCAGTTAGGCCCACTAGGTGGCCACATTCACAACAGCGTTAGTGGAGTTTATTATATTCTGTAAAGTGCAGTTGAATAGACACTTCGGACATTTCATCTTAATACGTAACACCCGTATCTATAACAAGTGATTACTGGAGTAAAAGTAATAACTTTAGATACGATTTTTATTCTGTAGTTTAGTTATTGCTTGAAGTTAGAACTGCCAAAAGCTAGAATTCTTAGCTTTGCTTTCTTTGACGGTTCTTACTTCGTTCAAATTTTTGTCTATTGCATAAAAATGGTATAAGTAATTACTTAAACTTGATTATAAGGGGTGTAACAAGACCCTTAACGTAGCCGAAAGGCACTTGTTCTCCCCGTCTCTACGATCATTTTTTTGTTCTAGACCATACCTGGGGACCTTCTACTATCTTGGGGGTCAAAGTTCCAACTTTTTTTTAAATACATGTTTTTAAAGATAGAATTTTACTGTAAGCACCTCCACGACCCCCGTACTATTCAATTCATGCATCAGCACAATGTTTTGAGTGTTACATTGAGTCCTACCGTAAAACTTGATGTTTCACCCGAAAAAAAAAGTCGTTTCCTAGCAATAATTTTTGCGTAAAGTTACTTAGTTTGATGTACAGACAGCTTTGTTGATGGCTACGTTAAGGGTCTTGTTACACCCTGTAGATACCAGGGTAAGACCTACATTCTACTTCACTTAGAAATACTAGGAAGGAGGTATTGCTATTCGCTAATGTCTCGCTGTAAACTCTCCCCTGCAGTATGCTAACTACATTACCCGATAAAAAGCTATTAACTAACTTATTGTCTTTCAATAGCTCTTTAACTCCAGGAAAAAGAAAAGTAATATTTTATAACAAAAGCTTTGTATTTGAAATAAGAGACAATACTGGAATAAGGAGGTTTCAAAAGACCTATTGGAAGGATTTCGACGAACGAAGTATAGACAATAACTCATTGTTTTAAAAGCTTACATTAAGTTAGAACTAATAATATTTTAATATTGACTGCGATTCCAGATTATGAAAAGATTCTTGAATCAGTTCAGTACAGTTCAATGAATTAAGATTAAGATTAATTGGATGGACAATCAAGGAAATTATATATGTGTCGGAACTGGTCATTAGTACGGACATAAAATGAATCGCAAGTCCGCTGGTGGTGACGTCACGCGACTTACTTACAAGTCTACCCCCACCACAGCGTGGCTTCTACAGAGCCCTAATGTTACAGCTCGAGGCGAGGAGGACATTGAATGTCTGATCGTAGCGGACTTGAGACGTCCTGGAAATGTACCCGATTCATTGTGCCCCGTGTTATTGTTTTAAACTGTAATGTCAAGTAATTTGTTAGTTTATTATAAACAGTGTATCGCACTTAGTGTTTTAATAGCACGAAACCCATCGTCTGCCCACATGATGTACGAGCCAACGGAAGAAATCCTGACAAATCCGACATATGTATTAAATAGTCACACTACGTTAATTTTTCACGTGAGAGCCATTTCATATAAACTGTCGAAGCACAGCAATTGTTATTTAAGTTGGTTGTCAATTTCCTGATAAAAGAATTCGTCTGACTTGTCATAATGTCTAAAATCTTATAGTCTGGTTTAAAATAACATCACGCCTGCACTCCCCGAAGGATTAAGCAGAGGTGTATCTAATAGTACACCAAAATTTCGCTAGTTATGTTTAAGTCCCAGGTTATAGGGGGTGAGCTTATTGCCATCAAGTGGGCACAAATCCAGACTGCGTGACTGCTACTGAGAAATTCCTGATGGAAAAATCCAATAAAACTTTGCCCGATCCGAGAATCGAACCCAGGATCTCATGCTCAGCAGTCGCACTTGCAACCACACAACCAACGAGGTAGGTCTGATTTACCAACTGCAAAAGGCATATCTATTCTTTTATGATGAGAATGCGACAAAGGAACTTTAGTGCTTATCAATTATCTTCCCAAAATATATGCACACGTCAAAAGGAATCCAATATGAAGAAATTGTTAAAAGGTTGAAGAAAAAACCGGCCAAGTGCGAGTTGGACTCGCGCACCGAGCGTTCCGTATAAACTTGTAGTCTTTTTGTTAACATATTTTCAGAATTTTTCGTTTACATGTGCTGTAAGACACTTCTTGTCAAATTTCATGATTCTAGGTCAACGGGAAGTACCCAATAGGTTTTGATTCCCTTGTGAAATTGCAAAATCTGCGACATAAACGGTCGTATCTTTTGATCACGTTGGCTTACAAGTTTGATTTCATTTCACTGATTCAAAATTTAACAGACTGAGTATTTGATATGAATTTCATCTTGATACCTCCACGCGTTCCTGAGAAAAAGGGTCTTGCTTGACAGACGGACAATAAAGTGATCCTGTAAAAGTTCCATTTTTACTAACCGAGGTACGGAACCCTAAAAATGGAAAATAGGCAAAAGCAACTTCCCGTTTCGAAGGTCTAAATTGAAATGGACATTTTATAAGTTCAGCAAAGAGATAGAAATCAATTTAGGGTTCGTAAAGAAAAAAAAATGGTACAATTTTTTTTTTCGGTACGCTCTCTCAATTTTGCATACTCTGTGTTCTTTTTTTTTATTAAAAATGGGGTTTGTGGTCACATCTGTGTGTAACAGTTATGAAAGGTTTCAATTTCCTGGATGGAATTGTTTTTTTTTAACCAACCTCTTAAAAGCAGCAGGTTTTGAATGCTATGCCTTTGTTGTCGTTTCGACCTGGATGGGATGACCTTTCGCATGTATTTATAAAAGTACCAGCTACTGCATATCATGAGGCCTTGGGTTTGATATCGGGGTCGAATGAAGTGTTATTGGGTGTTTCCATCAATAATTTCTCAAATTTGTGAGCAGTTGGATGGCAATAGGCTTGCCCCCTTTTACACACACAATGTGTTACTTAAATATAACTGGCGGCAAGAGGGTGTACTGATAAAATAGGTACACCTCTACCTATCGCAACGAGAAAACCGGACGTGATGGTTTTTTTTTTCAGGTTTTCAAAGTTGATGACCCTGTTAGTATCTATCGATGTATTGTTCAGCCTAGGAATTATACAAAAAGAAGAAAAACCCTCCTCAATAAAATAATGAGACTACCTACACAAAAATAACAAAAACAAGTAGAACTAAACGTACTTCTAAATCTTTCATCCATATTTTATGGATTCAGAAGCCTATTTTGACTTTCTAATGAAATATCAATACACGTGGCTGAACCAGGAGTTATGATGTCCGCACGTGCAGACAACGACCCAATTCATTTCTAAAGAAATGTGACACTTGAATAAACATTTTGACCCACACATTTACGTATGCAAAGGGATGTAGTATATGGTGTAGATACATTGATAATGTCACATGGATTATGGTGAGCTGTTTATGAAAAAGCACATCCGGGAAGGAGGAACCAAGCTGGTTTACCATGTTCTGGATTGAAGGCTTTTTTGATTAGCAATTCTGTAATTTATTTCATCACCATTGCTCCCAAAATGGTAAAGCAAAACATCGTGACGCAACTGGCATGTCAAACAAAATTGTTTATTTTAAACCTTGCCCCACACTAGGAATGTTAACTGTGTCGCGGGTGCGTTTACAAACATTTAAATTCACATACACAAACAGCCCCGGAACAATTCTCTACAGGCTTTACAAATATTTGTTCCATGCGGAATCGAACCCGCGACACGCAGCGTAGCAGCCAATCGCTCAGCCACTGCGCCAACCTAAAAATATTTCTTCCCTGTCTGATTTTTTTAATAATGGCACGGAACCCTAATCTTTTTTCTAAAATAACAGTAGCATAAGTTACTTTTAAAATATCAGCTATCTGTCTGTAAAAGTCCCGTCAAAATCGGTGCAGCAGTTTCGGAGTTTAGCCAAAACAAACAGACAAAATAAAAAACTTGTTTTATGTACCGTATATACTTTCATATGCATTCAGTAACCAGACTCTTCAGTTTTATTTATTTGTATGTATACATAGATGGCCCTCGGAGGAGCTCATGGCTAAATAATAACAGCCGCTCGGGTCGATCTTTAAGTTAAGCCGTGCTTACCTGGGTTGGTCTGTGGATGGGTGACCACCCATTACATACCGAGTTTCCTCCGTGCCTCGGAAAGCACGCTAAGCCGTTGGTCCCGGGGGTCATTTGTAGATCTTTGACAGTCGTTAGGTAGTCAGTGGCCCAAAAAGTCTGACAACCAGTCTTACCAAGGGGTATTTATTTATTATTTTTTATTTATTTATTATTAACTAACACACTATCTTTACAGGATGACCCCAATACAATAGTGGTTACCAAATAAAATCAACTTACGGCTAATACTTAAAAATCTAACAACAAAAATCTTAACACAGAATATTAATATCTAAATATAACTAACACAATTCAACAACACTCTTGCGAATTCTCTCATATTGCACGAAAATATGTCATTTCTCGTTCTTGGTATCGTATTACCCAGTACTAACTGGGTTGTGGAGGTCAGATAGGCAGTCGTTCCATATAAAATACTGGTATTCAGCTGCATCCGGTTAGACTGGAAGCCGACCTCAACATAGTTGGGAATAGGCTGGGCAGATGATGATATATAGATGGCCCTCTCCCTAATATTTACAGTTTTCACGGCAATTCACTGTTCACGTCCAGTCTTTCACAAAGCGGCCTATTTTGAATAAATGAATGAAACTTCACACAAACTTACCAGCTGTGTATGAGTTGTGCCTATCCATCAATTAAGGGAAGTGTGAAGAGAATCGGAGCGCGATGTGAATGTAATCGAGCCAATGGATTGGGGTTAATTGTGATAGGTTAGTGTAATAGCCATTGTTGCTATGTTTGTTACCGATGCCTGAGTTTGTATTATGTCAGGAAAGTTTTGTAACCGCCTTTGGGTATAAATGGAGGTTAAAAAATCTTGGATCAAACGAAACTGGCGATAATTGGGGTTACAGGGGTCATTTTTTGGTAGTAATTTTTTTTTTACAGTATGGTTCTGAAGTTACAAATAATTTTTCGTGAGATTTAAAAGATATTGAAAAAAGTGCCAATACTCATAAATCGTGGTACACACTGTCATAAAAGCACTTTTCTAGTGACGACACATTTCTTAGAAGCAACTAAATACCATTTTTGTTTTAAAATAGGTACCCGTTTTACTCTTATTGCTTATTTAGTAAAAAAATATGGTATTTTCTTAAAAAATACACAAGTAGTCATAACGTTTAAGGACTCTGTCACAGAGATATCTTTGACTGCCAATAACCCCAACTAGGGCCTTATTTCGTTTGATCCACGGTTTTTTACCCATCCTGTATACCAGCAGTGATTCTCTTTTTCGACAAGTCTTGTAATATGCTTGTCAATAACATAACATAACCACACCTGTAATCCCCGAAAGGTTCGGCAGATGTGTTCTTAATAGTATATCCATATTTCGCCAGTTATGTTTAAGTCTTTTGTAATAGGGGGCGAGCCCATTCCCATCAACCGGGCACAAAACCAGATTCCGTGGCTGCTACTGAGAAATTCATGTTTGAAAAACTCATATGCCCGACCCCGACCTGGAAATCGAACTCGGGACTTCATGCTCAACAAGTTGTGTATAAAACATGTATCACAAATGTTTATTCGTTTTTTTTTCACACTTGTAAGAGTATTAATAATTATTTTAATCAATTTTTTTGTCATTGTTCACAAGTTTTTTCTTTAGTTTAACTGCACTTCGGCTAGCCTGCGAATAATTACGTCAGGACCACACAAACATCAATTACTGAATTGGATGTTGTTGTGAAACCATAGATTCCAATTAGTATTTCTATCAAATTCCGTGTATTGGCAGTAGTGATGGAACGAAATGATAATAACTATGTCACTTTAAAAATCACCTAAATTGATTAGGGATTACAGTAATAGGTTAACAGGCAGCCAGCAACTCTACGTTATGTTTTTTTTTTATTTGTATTATGTCATTTACTAAAATACTGGATTGGCCTGTCTTTCATGTTTTAAGCCATCTACATGAGCTTTTTTTATAGTAACATAAAATACTTGAGTATACAACTACTGCGTATTTAGTCAGAGTTATGGAAACATCGTAACATCACGCCTGTTATCCCCGAAGGGTTAGGCAGAGGGTGAGACATTCTTGATGGAAAAACCCAATAATACTGTCCAATAGCCGAAATGGAAATCGAACCCAGGACATCATGCTCAGAAGTCGCGCTTGCGATCCCTGGACCAACCAGGCAGTCAGTTGCTTTGTAAACAGTTAGTAGTGTTGCAACACTACTAACTGTTTTGTACAAATAAAAACTTTCGTATCTTATAGTTTTTTCAGGAAAATTCCATGTTATTCGAAAATACATCATACATTGTAATACATGCATTTCATAAATACATATTTACCTTATTTATTTTAGCCTGTACATATTTAATAGCCAACAAATGTCTAGATCACTAATTGACGTATTTTTCAGCAAAACAGTATAAAGAGTTTGATGTCCTTGTGAACAGATACTAAACATAACATGCCGCCTGTTCTCCCCTAAGGGTACGGCAGAGGTTTACCGTGAGTGTAATTTATACAAGGCTCGCCTACCAGTGGCGAAGGTTCCATAAAACTCGATTCCCACCGGAATCCCTTTGAAAAATGGCAGTCAGTATTCTATAGACAAATAATATAATCATATTAAAGATAAGTACTCCGGCTTACCTCTTACAAAAATTTACCCTTTGCTACTGTCGCCTATATTTCGGCAGTAATGTCGAAATTAAAATCCTATCGATTTTTTTGGTTTTTAGAACATTTTAACAAGTTAAGAAATCATAACACATCCTAAACTATTAAATCAGCAATATTTCTATATAGGGTCTAACTATTCATACACGAAATATTTTCAGGGAATCATCTAACGGCTATAACAAAGCCATTTCAAGGGATTTTTTTTTTTGAGTATATTTTTTTTATAAAAAAATAATAATTTAAAATTACTTGACCCACAAAATAAATACTGGCTCCTTATTTTTAAGGATCCATTACGGCAGTTTGCTACGTCGTATTTACCTACTGTCATTGTTAGAATATGGGAGTAAAGGTTTTATGCAAAGAGTCTAAAAAAATTTTAGAATTATAATAATTTAAAAAAAAAAAAACACTGAGAATTTTTATTTATATTTCGTGTATGATAGACCTTATACTCGTACGGCTCTAGCGATTTCAACAAAAGTTGCAATATAGGCGTTTACGAGGGCGAAAAATCAATCTAGCTAGTCTAATATCTGGGAAAATTTGTTTTCTCTATTTTCACCCGAGCGGAGCTCGGTGCCCAGGTACTTTATTTAAAATGTTCATTTATTTATTTTATTCATCAACTTCGCTCAGGTTTATAAGCAACCCTCCGCGAGAAGGTAGGCAAGTTTTATGGTCAAGACTCTATTTCTGGTTACTTTAAGATTTGGGGTCCGCTTCCAGACTGACAAGAGCAGCTGAACTCCAGTATTTACCTACGTAACGTTATATCAACCACCTAATATTTAAATCCACATTTTTACCCCAGAATCCTATTAAAAAAACCATTTAAACTCCTTATTTCAACATGCGTTCATCAAATTATTACATTAAAATAATGCTCAATCTTTTAGAGAGCTTCTCGCTCACAGCTCTTTGCCAGCTAGTGGACCCACACTTAGACCCTTCTCCCATTCTAAACTCATCTGCCTAGCCTTTTCCCAACTATGTTGGGATCGGCCACCAGTCTAACCGGATGCAGCTGAATACCAGTATTTTACATGAAGCGACTGCCTATCTGACCTCCACAACCCAGTTAGTACTGGGTAATACGATTCCCCTTGGTAAAACTCGGTTGTCAGACTTTTTGGGCCACTGACTACCTAACAACTTTCAAAGATCTACAAAAGACAACCGGGACCAACGACGTGCTTTCCGAGGTACGGAGGAAACTCGGTATGTAATGGGTCGTTATCGTCACCCATCCACAGACCAACCTAGGCAAGTACGGCTTAACCTAAAGATCGACCCGAGCGGCTGTTATTATTTAGCCCATTATAAACTTTTAAACGATAAAAAAAAACAAATTTAAAACCTCGTCTTCAAAAACAATTCTAAAATTTTTAACGCACATGCAACATTTGCACTATTCCGCTTACTACGCCTGAGGGGTCTCTAACGCGTTCAGATCCATTGTATCCCGCGCCTAATCTCTCTTATATATTTCAACCCGTTGATGTTGTACCGGTGTATGTAATTATGTATGTATGCCTGTATGTCCGTCTATCATGTATTGAATTAATGATGGAGGTGAGAGAGCGGTATTTGTGGGTTTCTGGAATATTGGGAGGATATTTCGTGTTTGTGTGGTGGATGACTGCTGTATGTTTTATTTCAATTATTATTTAGACGGGTTTAGAAACATATGGCGGAACTTAAGGGTATTTCCAATCTGTTGAGATCACGCTGCATAAAAATATTTTTTTGTTCTACATCATAACTGGGAACCTTCTAGTTACGGAGATATTGGGGGGTCAAAGTTCCAAGTTTACTCCTTGTATTACATACAATGGAATTATTTAAAATATCTTTCCCCAAACGTTTCTAATGAGTTGCTTTGTTATACTTTATCACACACCTTATACACAAAGAATGTGAAACCCCTCGATTTGCCTACAAACGTAACAGTACCCAATTCTCCATAACTCCTGGGGGGGGGGAGCTTTTCCCAGCAGTATTATCAAATGAAGCGTGATAATCAAATGAAGGCTGACAGAAACTAGAAAACAATAGTAACATGAAATTACACGTTAATCTCAGAGGCGGAGTTCACACCTACTCCTTTTTCGTCGGTCATGTATTGCCTAGTTTAGAGCGAATTCAGCTATGAGACTGAGCGCCATTAGCATATCTAAGCCATCAGTGTCATAATTGGACGTAGTTAAGGGAAAATGATCCAATCCACAACATGGTCAAATATTACAACTGTGACTATAAGCCACATCAGCACATGTGGGTTGGTTCTAACGTTGATATAAAGTAACCTTTTGTTTTTTGCTTGGATCTTTTTTACTGGCTGGCTTGGTTTTTTTACCTGCATTTTATTGCTATAGAATATTGGTAGCTCTTGAACGCAGTTTAGTTCCGTCGTTTGCGTTCATAATCCGTCCCTATGATATATTCATAGAACAAAATCGTCCATAATTCATCTGTCAGCCAAACAGCTTCAATTTCCCGATCCGACAGCACGGTGTCGAGCTAAATCCGACACGATGGACGCAATATCGACACGTTATCGAAGCTGTGCGTTTGAACGCACAGGTGCATTTGTTTCGATGATCAGTTACACTGCCAATATGTTTTGTATTTATCGGCATTGTTTGCATAACAATTTTGTTTAAAAAAATAATTCATTATCAATAAGTTATAATAAGTAGTAAGTCGTGGGTTCGAACCCAGCCAGGCGCATTACTTTTTGTAAGTTATTTCATCACCACTGCTCTCAAAACGGTAAAGGAAAAAATCGTGACGAAACCGGCATGTCCTAGAACCAAAAATTCGAAGACATGTGACATCTACCAACCCGCACTGGGCCCGCGTGGTGGATTATAGCCCATTCCCTCTCATAGAGAGGAGGCCTGCGTCCCAGCAGTGGGAACATTAATAGGCTGATTATGCTTATGCTTAAGTTATAATAATATAAGTCAGTGACAGCGGAATACTGACTGCTAAGACACAGGATCTCCAAGTTTGGGAGTCAGAGATTACTCTATCTGTATGGTCGAAGTTCAGTGAATTAAAGGACTTTAATTCACTAAACTTCGTGTGACCTAGTATTTAAGCAAAGTTGAAAGTTTTTTATACAGGATGTAAACGGACCCTTCACGAAGCGGTCATCCTAGCATTATGTAAATCAAACTAAGTAACCCTACGCAAAAATTATTGCTGGGAAACGACTTTTTTTTTGGTGTGAAAAATCACGTTTTACGGTAAAACTCAATGTAACGCACTCAAAACTTAGTGCTGATGGATGCTTTGAATAGTAAACGGGTCATGGAGGTAATAAAATTAAAGTTAAAACCTTAAAAAGTAGTATTAAAAAAAAAACTTTGAACAAATTTGAACTTTGAACTCCAATATCTCCGTAACTACAAGGTTCCCAGATATGGTCTAGAACATATAAATGATCGCAATGACGGCGAAAACAAGTGCCTTTCGGCTTCGTTAAGGGTCTTTTTACACCCTTAATAACTGACTGCTAAGCATGACATCCTGAGTTTGATTCCCAGATCTTGCAAAATTTTAAAGTGTTTACATCGGGAAATTCTGCGTGTTTACCGACATAAAACGCGCATCAAATTAGCAACGAGTATAATAACAAGCACGACATGCTCAGGTAAACCATAGGAACGTACCTATTTTGTCCCCCACTAAATTATCACCCCATTATCGTAGTTTGTTTTGCGACCCCCAACCCTATTACCATAAAATAAACAACCCCTTATCTGGGGGGTGGCTGGTAGCAAGAGATTACAGAAAGCAATGATGAACATTTTATTTTTCTGCGTTACTTGATTTTACGGTTCAGAAGCAGTGTTACCTAGGATCAATTTCACTACTGAAAGTGAATGCGATCAACGTGACTTAACCGCGTTCAATTCAGTGTCACCATTGTTACGGACTTCTGATACTAATAGCCCTTGAACGCAGTTTAAGATGTGCTGATTGCGTTCATTTTCAAGGGACAGTTGTGAAAGGAATAAAATATTTTTGTATGAATCCCGGCCTGCCTGACTTCTGCCATTATTTCTTATATTTAAAATAGCAGCCATGCACAAATCCTATATTAATTAATAGCTGGTATCAATACAAACAAGTATTCTCTGAGACAAAATCTTCTTTCCGAGATATAAGCTATCAAAGTTAGAATCTATTCACTGATGGCACAATCAGTACCTACAGCTTGTATTTCATTAGCCACGCATTAAACCTATATTCATCAATAGCTGGCATGAATACAAACGAGTATTGCATAAGACAAAATCTTCTAAGCCTTCTCGTTTCTTAGATATAAGCTATCAATCTTCGGTATTAGTACAACTTTGACATCATCTTTCGGGAAGCAAAACTGATAAAAACCTCATCATCACTTAAAATTGTGCTTTAGTAAGCTATTTCTTTAGTATAGCGTTAAAATCAATGAGTAGTCTATCGATCTCCGATTTGCTGACCAAGGTAAGGGCCTTGTTCAGATCCGAGGATAAAAAGAACTGGTTATGCATGAGTACCTGTCTCAAGCTTACGAGTTCTATGTATCGATATTTATTTCTCTAATATCGATGGGTTTTATGTCAAGATCGACCATAAAGTCACAAGTGCGTCTTGTACCAGTTAGACGTGTCTTACACGACCATAACATTACTTCACTTGTCTGCCTTGAACCTTTATGGGAATCTATGTGTTCCCTTAGCAGTTAACCCCTTAGGATCTATCAACGATCCTCACTAGCAGCGAATATATTCAACTTGTACCACCTTCCTTACACCTAAGGGAAAACTTTACATTTACATCGTCAGTTCTGTCAAGAGATCCCTAAAATGGATTCTCAGAACAGGATTACAGAAAGACCTTCCTCAATAGATAAACATGGTATTTTAACATGGATTCCCCCGCTCTATTGAGTCGGCTGAAGGGTTTGGGGCGTTCCTTGTCGATCAAACGCCTTGCTTACGATGTAGGAGGCTGAGGAAAAGGAAAGACGTGGTAATAAAATGTGTGTTTGATTTTTATCTGTGTATCTGAACTGTTGGGTAGAGGAAAGTATATTGTATGGTATTGTTTTTAGTAGGGTTTTTGATATTATGCTAGCTACGAATATTGGATATTTAGGGAATACACGAGCATAAAATTATGACTGGTTGTTCAACAGGTCGCAATCTTGATCGCAAAAATTCCGACCAAAATTAAGGTTGCAGCTGACCAAGTGACCGGTCCTGGTCGTGGTGTAGTTGTTGTAAATTTCCACAACAGTTATTAAATGTGTGGGTATAGGAGTAGAGAAGACCAAAGAAACAACAATGGATAGACTGTGTGAAGGACGATATGGTAAGAAAAGAATGTGTGTTAATTCTGAGAGATCGTCCCACGTATCGATTCGGGGTTTCTAAGAAGTATGGTCATATATTTTTCCACAATTATCGTTAAATGTTATGAACTTTGGCCAAATACATGGAAAGTACCACCAATATAACAATAAAAGTGATAACAAAAACCTATTTGAGTGTAGGAATCACGGAATGTGCTGTTATTTTCTACATGATCGCCTTCGTACTATTGTGTGTTTACAATATCCGTTGTAAGTATTAAGATTACAGCGATTTGATGCGTTAAAATAGCCTAAAAGATTGGCCAACTCAAAGGCACAGTTCCGAAAGCGAATCGGGACGGCAAACCGCAGCTGCCAGACCCTCCAATCACAATGACAGACCACAGCGGTACGACTGTTTAACATGTAACTACAAGCAGCACGGCTATGGAAAGCCTTGCCTGTGTCAGTGAGTCGCGCCAAAATATGGTTCACTTTTAAAAATATGGTCAAAAACCACTACACAACATAACAAAACATCACGCCTGTAATCTGTAATGAAGGGTTAGGCAGAGGTGTAACTAAAAGTGCAGCCACATAAGGGGTGAGCCTAGCCGTGTCGACGGCGCGTTCGTGTTCCACGCGCGCCTCAAAGAGATGTCAGCAATCAAGTAGGGGTCCGCATGGGCCGATGCCTGCCAGGGCTGCGGGACTGTTCGAAAGAGATACCGTGGCCCTGGTACACAAAGGGCAAAGAAGGAACATGGATGGGTTTTAGTCAGTACAAGTCTGACACTCCCCTCCGCTCCGGCCAGAGTGGGGGGGTTCATTTGATGATTTACCATCCGGAAAAAAAAAAAAAAGGGGTGAGCCTATATTTATAATAATCATTAAGTAATTGGTACAGCCCAGACTACCTGCATGATTGTCTCTCCCTCTTGTAATCCAAAGGTTGTCTTGAAAAGATCGCTTTTAGCGATAAGACCGCCCATTGTGTAACCTTATGTGAAATGTCTTCTTTTATAAACTTTTTTTTGTATGGTGTACATAATAAGGAATATTCTATTCTATTCTCTATAAAAATGCTTCCGTAGACGACGTCATTGCCGTCTGTTGCCGTTAGCGGGTGTCGCAGGGATCTTACTATGCGATTGGGTGGCTCTGCTGCTACAGTTCGAATTTGCGGTTGGGCCAGGAATTTACCTTTAGTGTACGTTAGGCACTCTCTGCTCTCTGGGCATGGCATCACCTTGCTGACAGCTTACTATACGGAATGAGCTGTTCTCAAGTACTTCGTACCTCTGCGTAACAAGCAACTTGTTTTATCATTTTCAGATCTAATTAAAATGAGGTATTGTATAGACTCCGATACCTATTTCGACGAAAACATAGACTGAAATAAAAATTTTGAATTTGAATTTGACAACTTCATGAGGTAATTTGATGTTTCGAATATTGAATTTATCGGTTCCACGAAATCGTTTATTATTCAGATAATTGGGAGCATGCATGAGAAGAACAGATAATTACCTTACTTATTAAATAAATGATTGGATAGATCAATATCCAACAATGCGGTATTCTTGGAAAATTGTAAATATTAGAAAATTTGTTATATTTTTTCCCAAAAAATATTTTAAAAGGCTACAAGTTGGATACCGAACGACACTAACAGGTAGTTAGTCGCAATATTATCGCAATCATTTAGGTACCTACTGCCAAATTATTATTATCAATGAGCTCATGACGACGCTTTTGTTCTCTTCTTTTGTTTTGTTTTGTCTCGTGTGAGTCTAAAAAATACTTGTTCATTCTTTCATTCTTTCTTTCTTTCTTTTCTTAAATTTCGCAGGCTACCCTGGCGCTTTCACGTTAACATCCAACCGCTTATGACTTCAGCCCCTATTCCTCGGTCTACCTCAGACCTCTGCGTATATGGGCTCATTGTCTACCACGGCTTCTTGGAACACTCTGAAAGCCTCCACCGACCATAAAACAATTGAATGTACGTAACAAATTACTTTTTTGTAATTAGTTCTAGCACTACCTTTATGAAATGGATACGTATTGATTGAGGAGCGGAGAACCGGTTTTAGTGTCTGATTTGTTTGGTACATAAAATACTTTTCTTTGAAATCCTCGATCAGGTTAAAAAATATAACCGGGACAGACAGACAATTAGTTGAATCGTATAGTGTTGATATTTTTTCCGTTCACACTATTTCATTTAGATGTGGGTACAGTTTTGGAGCTCACGCAATTATTAACTTGTAATCAATATGTTGAAACTGGCGCGGACAATCATGTAAAGGGTGTAATAAGACCCTTCAGGAAGCCGATAGGCACTTGTTCTCCCCGACACAGCGATCTTTTTTCTGAACCATACCTGAGAACCTTCTAGTTACGAAGATATTGGATGTCAAAGTTTTGACATTTTTACTAATTTTTTTTTTTAAATAAAATTTTTGAATGTTTGAACTTTACTTTAAATACCTCCACGACCAATGCATCCATCAGCACAATGTTTTGAGTGCGTAACATAGTTACATTGAGTACTACCGTAAAACGTAATTTTTCACACCAAAAAAAGAAAGTCGTTTCCCAGCAATCATTTTTCCTTAGAGTCACTTAGTTTGATGTACAGAATCCTTGGTTGACGGTGACAGCTTCGTGAAGGGTCTGTTTTCACACTATTTCATTTAGATATAGGTATAGTTTTGGAGACATGCCACGCGGAATTCCCCTCAGCGTCGCTAGAGTGGACCGCGGCATTCTCATTCCAACTGTTTTGTCATCATTCTACCATGGATATACTACTCAGAGCTTTCTGCCTATTGTTAGGTCACTTAAGTGTGTCCTTAACAATTTCGGAAACGTATCGGATTTAAAGACTGCTATAAAAAGTAAGTAGCGACAAGTACTTGGAAGTGTGCCTAATGATACCGCAGTATCGCAATTACTAGTACACGCTGGAGTAAAATGATACTACTGAAAGTTTGCATACTCGCAATGCGTGTGTCGCTAGGGGGTCTAAATTGGCCACTTTAGCAGAATCATAATTGAATATTATGAATCACGTTTAAATTCTTAAAATGTTCACAGACGCATTTAATATTATGAATTATCACTTTGTGACTATTTTACGAATTGAAACGTATTAAACTTATACTGTCACTTACGGGATATCTTGCGTGATTGATCATTATTTTGAGCCCCCGATATTTTGACGCTGTTTCAGATCGCGAGTTGGCGATCATGGGGCTTGCACGCTCACGGAAAATATCCTGTAAGTGACAGTATAACTTTAGTTGTAAACAGTGAAAGCTTAAAACAATGTGTGAAACGATAAAAATATTAATAAATATTATTATCTTATTACGATTCTGCTAATGTGGCCATTTTAGACCCCCAGATGTATGCACATGGACGAAGCTAATTGAGTATGTAAGGAGCGTAGCAGGTGGCGGTCTGAGATTTCTTCCTACCTCCATAGGAAAAAGGCGTGAGTTTATGTATGTATGAAAGCTTGCTTTACTATGTTCAATAAATTGGGCTTCATTTTGAATTTGATTGAATGGACGATACGAAAGCTAGACAGCTTGAACTGGGCTTATGTTGATGCTAAACTAAGGTAAATACTCCTAAACATAACTTTTGACCTAAGCATAACATAATGAGTCCCCACGTCCCCACTGCTGGGACACCGGTCTCACAGAAGGGTTGTGGGCATTGCTCCATTAGGCCCGGGTCGGGTGGATTGGTAGATGGCACGTCTTCCAAGTTTTGATTCTAGATATATGAATGATAAATGCCGGTTGCCTCTCGATGTTGTCCTATACCGTTTTCAGAGCAGTGGTGTCTTCTTTTACGCAAATTTTATCAGATAATGTTCAATAAAGTTAACGCATTCCTACCGCAGCGAAATACCCGATCAATAATTAGGTTTGACTTTAACCTGTTTTTGAAAAAATTGTAACATTTTCGGAGGTGTTTTGATGTGTCCATACCATCGGCCCTGGCCGAGTTCCCTAGGGAAATCATAGCGTCCTCAAAAAGTAATGATGGTGGTATTTTTTCATGCATTTTATTTGTTTAGGTACTTTGTACTTTCATGTTTTTTTTGGTGATTGTAGAAAAGTAAGGTCTTGTTTAAAACAGCGGTGTCCCAGTGGTGGCGGCCCCGACTTACGAACACTAAGTCGTGGGTTCGGAGCCAGGAAGGCGTGCATTACTTTGTGTAATTTATTTCATCACCGCTGCTCTCAAACGGTGAAGGAAAACATCATGAGGAAACCGGCATGTCCTAGAACCAAAAATTCGAAGACTGACATCTACCAACCCGTACTGGGCCCGCGTGGTGGATTATAGCCCAGTCTCTCTCATAGAGAGGAGGTCTGTGTCCCAGCAGCAATGGGAACATTGTAGGCTGATTATGCAAGGTCTTGTTTATTTAATCTGATTTTGTCTAAAATGGTTTTCGGTTTTATAGGAATTTTATTAGTATTTCGAAAAATTTTAGAAAGAAAGAATAAAAAAAGTCAGAAGACTATTTATATCAAATCAGGAATGCCAACCATCAAAAAGTTATTTTTCAACCATAAAAAATAACCTCTAAATTAGACCTTTTTACTACGATACAAAACCTCTTATTTACCATTTTTATTTCATTATTACAAACATTTACAAGTAAATTATCATGTTTTTGGGCCCCTAAATGTCGGATGCGTACGAAAGTGCCTAATGCCGGATATTGGAAAGTCGTCAGGGTAGCTTCGTGGCCATTAATTGGGCGGCGCCTGATATCGGGCGTTAATGACCTAGTACGTGATTGTAAGAGAGGGAATAATAAGTCATATTTTCGGTAATGGAAAATGATATTGGTGTCGCATTTAGTATTATATTTTCTCCTGGTAGCCCTTGGTAAGATTATGGGATAAATCTAGCATAGAGACGTCTGGAATCCTCTCTTCACCGTTAAGCCCTTAGTAATAAGGTTTTAAAGTGGTTGACAGTCTGGTGAGCGCGGTAGTACATCTCTGGCTATAGTATCTATCTACACGCGCATTTCACGAGTTATGTTTTAGTCCTATACAGGGTGGAATGGACATGACGCACAAACTATTACCATGTGATCAGTAAGTACATCATTCCGACATCAAAATTAATCATCGATATTTTTTTTTTAAAACTGGGCTTCCCTACAAAAGTGCAATACCTGCACGGCTAAAATGTAGGGAACAGCTGTTTTTTCTTAAATTACCAATTAATTATTTCCATGCCCCGTTCGGAAGGATATTTACTGAATACGTGGTAACCGTTTTTGAGTCTATGTCCATTCTACCACTTTTATAATAGGAGGCTATCATCCCGGGTACAAACCTAGACTCGAGCTGCTCCTGATAAAACCATATTGGAAAAAACTAGTAAGACCTCACACTCAGTACCTGGCGACCACTGAATTAACGAGGAAATAAAAATAAAATTATCTTGTTGTTTTGTACCTACATCAGGTTGATTGCTGATCTACTTGAAATAGCTACTTTTCTCGTGGACCAGTGCATTAAGTAAATAAGTAATATTATGTACTTAGTACAGTATTATACTGCTTGGTTGGTCTAGTGGTCGCAAGCACGACTGCTGAGCAAGAGGTCCTGGGTTCGATCCCCGGGTCGGGCGAAGTATTATTGAATTTTTCCATCAGGAATTTCTCAGTAGCAGCCACGGAGCCTGATACTGTGCCTGGTTGATGGCAATATGCTCGCCCCCTATATTACACGAAACTTAAACATAAGTGGCGAAATGTGGGTTTATTGTTAGGTACACTCCTGCTTAACTCTTCGGGGATGTTGATATATGTATATGTCAGAATCGGTCATTAGTACGGACATAAAATGAATCGCAAGTCCGCTGGTGGTGACGTCACGCGATCTACTTACAAGTCTACCCCCACCACAGCGTGGCTTCTATAGAGCCCTGATGTTACAGCTCGAGGCGAGGAGGACATTGAATGTCTGATCGCAGCGGAGTTGAAACGTCTTGGAACTGTACCCGATTCATTGTGCCCCGTGTTATTGTTTTAAGTTGTAGTTTCAAGTAATTTGTTAGTTTATTATAAACAGTGTATCGCACCCAGTGTATTTTCATTGCACGAAACCCATAGTCTGCCCACATGATGTACGAGCCTAACGGAATAAATCCTGACAAATCCGACATATACATAATTACAGGGAGTAACAGAAAGGCTATAGTCACATGAAGGGATATGCTGCAGACCATCGAACTGAACAATTTCCTCCATGGGACCAATATCGTTAATGCGTAAAAATTATCAGCTGTCCCATACATTTGGGTCGAGTAGGTATTGAAATTTAGTACGGGACGGCTGGTAATTTATAGATGTAATAATAATACACCCTTTAATCAAAGCATAATTTCTTTCAAACTAAACCTACATTGAAACCGTAGTGTATCTGAACTACATTTATTCCCAGGCGCTCAAGTTCTGTCACAAAACAGTTTGCCTCAGGCTTACCTGCCAGTCCGACCTACTCGTTCGTGTATTATCTCCGGAAAAAGAATAATGGATGGTCCTTGTACGTGGCATGACAATAGTGACAACAGAACATTTGTACCTATCTAAGGACACTTAGGAATACAGGAACTATATGTTTGACAATAGGTGCTATTGTACCTAATAATGTATCTGCTGAGAGTCTAGGACAGGTTTACTCAAATGGTGTCTAGTATACAGAGTGTAAACAGACCCTTGACATAACCGTCAACCAAGCATTCTGTACAACAAACTAAGTAACTTGACGCAAAAAATATTGCTGGGAAACGACTTTTTTTTTGAGGTGCAAAATCACGTTTTACGTTAGGACTCGATGGAAAGCACTCAAAGCATTGTACTGATGAATGGATTGAATAGTACGGGGTCGTGGAGGTGTGTAAAAACCTGACATTAAAAACATGTATTTAAAAAAAAAAAAACTTGTGAAAAAGTTGGAACTTTGACCCCCAATAACTCCGTAACTAGAAGGTTCCCAGGTATGGTCTAGAACAAAAAAAATATCGCAAAGACGGAGAGAACAAGTGCCTTTCGTTTATGTTAATGGTCTATTTACACCCTTTATAATGTACATACATAAACTTTTCTCCTGGCAGAAACTGCAGGTCGCCATCTTCTACGATCCTTATATACTCCTTTCGCCTCGTCCACGTTCATACATCTAGTCCTACACGCACTCTCGTTGCGAGTGATTGTGTAGGGTAACATAACATAATATCACAGCTGTAATCCCTGAGGGTTTAGGCAGAGGTGTACCTAATAAATAGTACACCCATATTCAGTAAGCAAATGTCGACTCCACAGCTCCATAGCTGGTTTAAAATACGTGTAAAAGTGATTACGATATCTTATTTGCAGAATAAATAATTCATGTTGAAAAAGAAAAAATAAACACTCGAAAAAGCTCTCCGTCGGGGGCGGTCGTGTAAAAAGTAGGTCCAATAAAGATGTTTAAGCGTAATATCATTGTAACCACTTGAGAACATTTTCACTCAACGTGCTACAATTTAGGAGAAAATCCCCTGAAATAAAAAATAGCTGCCATAAGCCGAGTGTTACGGGAAATTTACGCCCACACGGCAAGATAAAGGACGGTGTTGCCGACCGGAACAAATGAGTTGTAAACATGTACAATTTTCCGGTAACGGAAGGACAAAACACAGTGAGATATTTTCCTGCACCTACATACGACGCTTGAAGCGAACAGTCAGTGAAAAAATAATTGTGTTGCCCGCAAGCAGGTATAAGCAGTAAGCGCCGATGCTGCGGACGTGAATGACACACAGAAAATCTTTTTCCACATTCTAAGTAAGATGCGGGACGCATGCAGACGCTAAAGAAATCACGATCGTCATTCCCTGTCCTTCCTTATCCCTATTTATTTGTGGTCGGCGCACCATCTACTTCTTCCATACTTCTCTAATACTCGTCATCTCAGTAGTCACCTCCTTTCTAGTCATATCATCCTTCACACAGTCCATCCATCGTTTCTTTGGTCTTCCTTTACTCTTACAGCCATCACAATTATTCTTCACTATCCTATTTAATTTCTATTCTCCAGTTTGTTAGCTAGCAAAGATTTGCAGCAGGTTTCATGTCAAATCTGTCCTCTGGTTAAAACTTGTTGACTACAGCACGAGCTAATGCGATTAGGCTCTAAGATGTAAGTAATATCACCTTTTGTGTATATTTTAATGATGTAAAATCTGTTAATGAGATGTTGGTGTGTGGTGCAAGTTGAAAGCTTCGGTAACATTCCTAATGTCATTCCAGGGTGAGAAAGAGACAGAGAGAGCTATCCAGGATGTCTTGCGCCATCTCTTTCCCACACTGGAATGACATTTAAACAATACTGCTTTAAGACGTCATGGAAGATCACTTGGGTTAAGTTAACTCAGGATTTTATTTAGCTCCAGTTGAAAATTTAGGTGAGCACTAACAATTTATTATTATAGAAAAGCTGGTTTTAATTAAAAAGGCACTCAAAAAATCCGAAAAGTTATCACTCACTAATTTGCGCTTCAAATAAAAATGGTCGAATTGTTTTATGAGCATAAAACAGAAACATAAACCACTAGCATATTGTCTTGTTTATTGATTCTGAACCTGATTTTTTACATATCTATGTTCTGAACAAACTAATTTCAGGTTTCCATTATATTCAAACTAGATGTATGATAAAATGTATTCCAATATTGTCACGTTTTTCAATTTATTTTTATTGAATAATCTAGTAATATTCTAGTCTGCAATAGTGCCCATGCAAATGTTTCGCATAGCAATTTGCATGCTTATTAGTAGTGTAATAACATATTCCTTTGGCTCCAAGTACATAACGATATTACTTGTTGCCGTAGGTGTTTGAATTTACATAAAAAGATTACGTGATTGTGGTTGTGTAGATATAGTTGTACCTAGCATTCATTATGCACGATTCAAGAATTGTGATAGAAAATGAATACTAAGTGAATACTTGGTGGTTGAAAATACTTCAATGGTAAATTTAGTCACAGCCATTAACACTGAATAAATTACTAAGTTATATGTTAGGACTCGGTTCAATAATATTAATCCACTAATCTGACAATAAATTGCAATTTTTTTGTACTTTCTCAATACGAAGTACATTTTTTTTTTACAAATAATTTGATTTTGACTTTTAAAGCAATTTCACTTCGAAAAAATAAGTCCAATTAATCTAAAATGGTTCCAATATTACTTTAGATTAGAATAGATAATTGTTAATAGGGACTTACAATATTTAATTCTGATTGATTTTCTCCTTATAGAAGTACGCAATTACCTGTAAAAAAGAAAAAGACTCATTAAAATCTATTTACTAAAAAAATACATTGTTAACATAAGTAATAACCACACCATTGCCAAGATTTCTAAGAGCAAGATTTGATTAGATTTTTTTAAGTTGTCAGCGGAGGCAGGGACCCGCTTCCGCACACAACTTGCACCATACAGGAATCCCGACGCAATTTGTCTCCAATTTACGTTGATAAGAACAAATCTCTAGAGTAACTCATGGTGGCAATCCTTCCACACGACGACCACAGCTACTGCTATAATTACGTCAACGGAAATTAATAGCCGCAGCTTATAAAACTCCCGAAGCAATTTGTCTGGCTAGACTTTAATTTTTATGTTTGTGAGTGCGTTTGTGTTTGTCGAAAAACACATACTTTTGTCAAATTAACTGCCTCGTTGGTCACAAACGCTACTGCTGAGCATGAGGTCCTGGGTTCGATTCCCGGGTTGGGCAAAGTGTTATTGGGGTTTTCCGGATTTTTTCAGTAGTAGTTTTTTCAGGAGCCAGAATTTACCTGGTTGCTGACAATAGGCTCGCCCCCTATTACATGGGACTTGAACATAACTGGCGAAATGTGGGTGTACTATTAGGTTCATCTCTGCCTAGCCCCTAAAATATTACAGGCGTGATCTTTGGTTTTGTTGTCAAATTAAATCTCTATTTCTGGAACGCGTCATAATCAAACGCAAACCAAAGTGATGTGGTTGGCTCATTCAATCAACAATAGTCGACTCCAGTTGGACAAACGCCGTTCCAATTGCACGACATTTAATCGATTTTCGGTAACTCTCATGCAGCTGCTGCCAGCCCACCTGCGAAGATCGTCGCTCCACATAGGCTGAGGGCGTTTGTGGTCTCCTCTTAGGTACACCTCACCCCCTACGGTCATCGGATCTACGGTTTATAATGGCCGCTTAAATTACACTTCAGCTTGCTTATTCTGCAAGCTATGTTGGTAAAATTTAAGGTGGCATCACATCTATTGACACCTAAAACTAAGTCTACATCCGAGAGAAATGTCA
Organism: Noctua janthina; assembly: GCA_963576755.1. Lineage (NCBI taxonomy): Eukaryota > Metazoa > Arthropoda > Insecta > Lepidoptera > Noctuidae > Noctua > Noctua janthina. The sequence continues at coordinate 15,886,689 of OY755061.1, forward strand.
AAAATCATTGATTGCCCAACACTATTTTAAGAAAACCCATTAATTTCACACACTTAAGCTAAAAATATACCAATACCGACTCCGATCGTTAACAGTATAAACATGGCTGAAATAGCAACCGTTTTGACAGCTGTCAAACGTTTGACGTTTCGTAAATAGACTCCGTATGCACTACAAGAAGTTAGCACTATAGGTAGTTATAACTGAGATCAATTTCAGATGTTGGTTTTAGGTATGAGTTTGTTAAATTGATCCTGATTTACAGATTGAATTAGGTAGGGGTTCCAAGTTCCGATTGCGCCACAAATAATTATATACGTTTCGCATTAAATGCATTTCAGAAATCGTTCTGTCTCTGTTATCTTCAAACGGGTGACAGGAACAGAATAATGTTTGAAATACGTTGACTTGAATAAAAGAATACCTATTATTTAAAGTGAAATACACAGATGCTACACCTACACGTAAAGTTTCAGTCTGCTATACATTTCTGGAGCTATTATTTTCTCTATCATCACCATGTCTTCTTGTCATAGAAAACTGTCTCACATAAAGTAGAAATAGAACAAAACGTAACTTATGATATACAACAAAGAGCTGACATACCATTTGCTTTCCTTCACAGAGAAAAGAGCAGATGGAGGGCTAACATGTATATTCTAGCTTGTTCTAATGCTTCATTCCCACCATAATTTTAAATATATTCCGCTATTTTGTAACCAAACTGGTTTTTTCTTACATTTCCTCTGTTACCATTTCTGTACAGCCGTCTTATAAGTCAGAATGAGAATGAGAGCGTATTCTGTAGCAACAGATTACAACAATACAAAACAATAACTTTAAAAATGTTATCTAACAGCGAATTTGCAACGTCATTCGAGCGCCACAAAATCCGTGTACCCATAGTTGTAAACATCACTTCGATTGTCATTCGATCCACGTCTCAATTTCTCGCATTTCGGTTTTCTAACAATAACTCCAGAATCCATATCAAGCACACAGCAGTACATAGCAATTCAGCAACAGCTCCCAGCTTTATGAAAAACAAACGCCTCATACGTGATGTTCCACAAAACTTTGCAGTCTATTTTTGTAAGCCCAAAGTGCTTCGTTTCAGTTTCCGAACTAGCTCGGTGGAATGTTTTGCTTAGTCGTGTGTAGTTACTTGATGCCGGGTTTGGGTTAATATAGCTTTTTATCAAGGGGGACAGCATTAGCTTTGCAGTCAAATAACAATAGTTTCGTTGTCATTGAAATAGTCTGAAGTCATATTCAAAAGTTGTACAGGGTGGAGGGATCAACGCACAAACGGTTACCAAGTATTCAGTACCTATTAAGGGTGAAAATAGACCCTAAACGAAGCCGAAAAGCATTTGTTCTCCCCGTCTTTGCGATATTATTTTTGTTCTAGACCATACCTGGGAACCTTCTAGTTACGGAGGTATTGGGGTCAAAGTTCCAACTTTTACACAAGTTTTTTTTTAAATATTTGTTTTTAATGTAAGATTTTTACTTTAAAGATCTCCACGACACCAGTACTATTCAATCCATCCATCAGCACAATGCTTTGAGTGCGTTCCATCGAGTCCTACAGTAAAACTTGATTTTTTTCACCCCAAAAAAAAAAGTCGTTCCCCAGTAATAATTTTTGCGTAAAATTGCTTAGTTTGATGTACAGAATGCTTGGCTTCGTGAAGGGTCTGTTTACACCCTGTATTGCTCTGGACCCTTAATAGAAATTTTTCACCGGTAATCTACAAAAATCAGCTACGATGTCCCCCCTTCCAATCTGTAATGAATCTTAAAATTTCATAGGAATCCCTCAAAACATCCGCTCTTCACCAGTTCCTAGAGTTTTAGCTGAGGCGAAGTAGCTGGAATAAACTCCCCAGCAACAGATCTGTCTGAAAGTTAAAAGAACTTGACTTTGTACACACGGCGACACATCAAGCCATATCCAGCATAACCTGACCGAGCTTTGGATGAGCTTCCCGTACAATGAGAGATCAGCTTAATTTGGTAATGCATAGCTGCGTACAACGTTCAGCGCATCATGGCCCTTTGCTAATTTTAATGGTCGTGGTTAATTTTATTCTGCCGATACCTGGGCAGACTTTCTCAAAAAACGGTTCATCATTGGAACCACCACTACATTATTTGTGTTACAGTTTTTTGGAGGCTGCATAGCCGTCCATGCAACCCAGGGAAAGATGCCTGTTTAAGTTCGTCACCTAATCTAATACCCGGATCTATCTAGCTTCATAAGGAATACCTAAATCCTTAGGAATGTCGTCGTGTGTGTGTAGCTTATCCGCTTTATTAAAGGGAATGACAGTGTAGCTTATGATCCTCCCGGCCCCTCTAGGGACTGCATGCGTGTCTGTCTTTCCTTTTTTCTAATAAATTAGAAGAGAATATGCTCCGGGCTGTTCTATGCGCTGGAGGGACCGGTTTCGAATAAGATTATAGACTAACATAAATACTTAATAATATCGGGAACTTCAATTACCATGCTTAAATCAAAGTATATATCGGGGTTGAAGTTAAAAGACATTTACGTTTTTGTAAATGTGAGTTCCACGTAGACATTACAATCTTATGGTTGGCAGGGCTCATCCTAATCTTTAAGTTTTTATTTGCTTTTTTTTCTCTTTTTATTTTGCTCACTGCTCACATATTATACATAGAAGCAAGAAGCAACAATATAGTACCCAGGACTACGTAATATCTCACTTGCTTTGGATTTTGGAATAGGTAACTCATAGTACACAAGATGTGGTTTAGACTATAGGTAGGTAGCTTCCTTTGGCTTTGGCTTCGACTGAAGATTGTGGTGTTAACGGATTCCGGCTTCAGCCAGAAATCTACTTTCGGTCGGACACAAAACATTACGTAAAAGTCCAGGATACCATTAAAACGCTACTTTTACCTATAATTACATTATAAAAGGTACCGGGCATAATAAAGCGATAAATAACTTTTAATCAGATCTCCCTCTCGGTATGATAGAGGCATCACGAAGGAATTCCTTAACGAAAGCGAACATTAGGTGCGAGAGACCACTCTCCTCCAATTTGCAGGAAAAATTCTTGGAAACACGGAACGAAAATAGAAGAACTTTAGTCAATATTTTTTGCTGCGACATTCTCTTAAACTAATCTTGTGAGTTTAAAAGGAAAAACAGTAAAAATAGTAACTGGTAAATTGTTTTGTTGTAGCGTTTTTTTTTTATCAAAACTGTCTTAAGCAGATTAGGCACATTATGTAACAAAGACGTACTTATGCCGTTTTTTTTCTTACACAGGCAATATCAATTGTTTAGATAGATTAGACCTAGACTAAGCTACTCTTGTAACAGTATGTTGAACAGTAACTTAACGATATAAGATTTTAAACTATCTCGGTCACTAACTATTGATTGGTTTGAGTTCCCGAGAACTCAAAGCAATCAATAAACATGGTAAATATCCCGTTTCTAGTGTTAGTAACTTAACGCCTTACTAATTGAAATATCTGAAAACCTTTTTTTTATGAGCCTGATTTGGTCCACTTCTGGGTGAAGGCCTCCCTTCCTTCTTAACATTTTTATCTGTCTGCCTGTTTAGGCCCAATCCTTTAGGTAAGAATCCAGCTTGTCACGCAGTTGGCCTTCTAGGCCTACCGCGTCGCAGGCTTCTGTTGTTCGGTACCCAATCTGTTGCCTTTTTGGCCCAATTTCGATGCGACATGCGGCAGATGTGGCCTGACCGTCTGCGATTTGGGTCTTGAATCGAAGTACACTGTTCCTTGTGAAAACCTTTATGTCCACAAAACTCGACAAAAACTTTATAAATCAGACGCTTCTTTTTCGTGATTTTAGGATTGGTCACAATGTCTCGTTATAAAAGATCATAATTATTAGTTAACAGCGAACCCTGAGAGGTTTTCAGCTATCACATTTACCTTTGATCCCTGGAGATCATGATAGGACTGCCCAATATGCTCCTGAAGTAGGTACTCACGACGACCAATCAAGCTATGCAAAACCAGTTTATGTAGATCTCCTATTGTATGGGAAATCTATACAAAGGGAGGCCATGTTATACTGGAAATATATAGATTGATGTGTTGCCGTGTGTACTGCCTATTTTAAAGTTCCATCGCCACTCATGCAGAAACCGCTACCGATAATGTTTTACAGTAACTACAGTCATATATAATTATAATATAATAATTTAAATTAATTAAATTTATAATTTTGGCCAAATAATCAACTGAAAATTAATGAAAAGTACGCATAAACATAAGCCACTAAATATCCGCAAACTCGGTAGCAGCGGTTTTTGGTTTTTAACGGACTCATTCAAGTCCCAAATGTTTTGAAACCATAATTTACTGGGTGTTATTTTCAACATTTTAACGGAGAATTCACGTTAATTATTCACTAACTATTTTAAGTATAACTAATCAGCGCGGTAATTACGTAACACACTCACATTCCCAATGGTATACATATATTTTGTCAATTCAACAAAATTCATTAAGTTTTTACGCTAATCGAGCATACGAATTTTTTTAAACAAATGGATCAATGGCTTGTTCGTCAACTGTCAACTGTGAAACTCACGCGTGCGCGCGAGTTGACACCTACCGATTTAACCTATTTTTTTTTTCGGTACTACAAATTTCTTAAAATCCTTCGGAATTGGGCTTTATAAATAGCAATCATCAACAAATGCCTAGCCTTTTCCCACCATATGTTGGGAGCGGCTTCCAGTCTAACCGGATACAGCTGAATATGAATATTTTACTTGGAGCGACTGCCTATTTGACCTCAACAACCCAGTTAGTACTGGGTAACCCTTGGTAAGACTTGGTTGTCAAACTTTCAGGCCACTGACTACTTGTATCGACTGTCAAAGATCTACAAATGACAGACGCGACCAAATGCTTAGCGTGCTTTCCGAGGCACGAAGGAAACTCGGTATGTAAAGGGTGGTCACTTCGACTTTTATGAACATAAAAATCACAGGAAAAAATAAAAACATTTAACAATTTTTCCTCCTTTTATTACCAGAATTTCAAAAAACTTTAGAATCCCCGACACATGTAACAAGTTATACTCAATAAAAATATGGAACAAAAGAATACGGGAGTCCCTATCTATTTGAGGAATAATGAATCCGCGAGAATTTACTCAACAAAATACATAATATTGTGTGCGGATGAAATACTTCAAAGTACAGAACATAACAAACGTGTCGTTATGAATTAGATGACTACTAAGGAGGAACGCTTTGTAAAAAAAATGCGTACATGTAATTAATATATAAATACGTAATTCTATACTTCTGAAAATGGAAACTAACGACGACATCTTATTTTCTCAATACAAAATGACTTAACTTTAGTGACGTCGCTCCCATCCATGTCATATTTCTACAAATAGATTAACTTTACTAGTTACAAGGTTATCCATGGTGTAACAGAAAGGGTATAGTCATATGAAAGGATATGCTGTAGACTATCAAACTGAACAACTTTCTCCTTGGGTCCAATTTCGTAAATGCCAAAAAAATTATCAGCTGTCCCATACAGTTTTGTGGAGTCCTCCAGTGTATTCAAATTATGTATGGGATAGCTGATTTTTTCGCATTTATGATATTGAACCCAAGGAGAAAGTTGTTCAGTTTGGTGGTCTGCAGCATATCCTTTCATATGACTATACCCTTTCTGTTACACCCTGTATATATTACCTACACGAGTCAAACGACTCAACTACACGAGTCAACTTTACCTTTACGGTTGACAACAATTCGGGAAAGCCCATGTTTTTGTAAAAGGCAGTATAATATAAAGAACCAGTGCGCCTATCTCATTAGTATCTAGATAAAATCACATCGATCATCTATCACACAACCAATTTCGCCTTCTCATTATCTGCCTAACCTTTTCTCAACAAGTTGTCGTCGACTTCCAGTCTAACCGGATGCATGTGAATATCAGTATTTTACATGGAGCGACTGCCGGTCTGACCTCCACAACTCAGTTAGTACTGGGTATTGGGTAATAAGATACCCCTTGGTAAGAGTGGTTGACAGACTTTAAGCTACTGTAATGACTGTCAAAGATCTACAAATGAGGGCCGGGATCAACGGCTTAACGTGTTTTCTGAGACACGGAAGAAACTCGGTATGTAATGGGTGGTCAGTGGTCACCCATTCATGGACCAACATAGGCAAGTGTGGCTTAACCTGAAGGTCGACCGGCTGTTATTATTAAGCCACGAGCTCCTCAAACATTGCATTTAACAGACGTTTAATATAACATGTGATTTAAAAGTGCAAGTGTTAGCAAACCTGTAGGTCATTGCCTTATGACATAATTGCTCATATCGCAGTATCAGACATGTAACAAGACACCGAGGTCGCTATATAAGGCGATAACCGACCTACATCGTGACGAGCGATGAATATGGAATGCTACTAAATTAGTCATGTCATTACTGCTTATATGGGCTGGTTTACCTTTGAGCTGTGATCAGTCATGTGTTATTAGTTTTGACGACAAAAATGGGATTGAGTAAGCTGTGTGGAAACTCAATGCATTTATTTCAATTAGGCAATTACAGGCACGTTTGCATGTCAAAAACAAAATGATGAAGCTACAGTCCCAGTCACAAGGCGTAATAACTTGTGAAAGTGCAGTAGTTGTCCATTCCAAAGCGTAGTTTTCTATGGAGAAGAATGGGCAAGAAACTCCATGGACACCCTTTCAAATAGAAATATTTTTTACTATTATCAAAACAGAAACATAACAGCAGCACCAACCACCGCACCGTACCGTCCGTGTACCGTTTTTTAACAGAAATTCTTTTAAATATGTCCTATGTACTAGTGCCATACATGTTTTTGTCACCTATTGCCAATTACAAATTAGACACGTCAGCATTGGTTATACTTGCAACCTGCATGTGTGTATGACTATATGTATGAACATGGACGAACCAAACCGGATGTAAGGATCGTAGCAGGTCGTTACTGCCTACTGCCACCGGAATCAGGCGTGAGTTTACGCCAGTGGGATACCACTAGTATTTCAGATGTCCACCTACTATTAGTTAAACCACCAGTTCATTTGCCGCCCAATAACATAAATGTGAAAAATTGGCAAAGATTCCTTGTGTCATCAGAAATTTTATCATAATTGAGTTTTCATAACATATCATTATTTAATCAAAAGATATATCGTATCGTCCCAATAAAGCCAAGTGGTGGCAATGACACCAATCACTTGAGCAATCAATTACTACCAGCGATGACGATCATTACTGCGTATATGACCAGATGTATTATTTATTTATGTACACACAAAATACTTAACAAGACATTACATTAAGATAGAAGAGCACAAAGGTACTGCTTATTTCATGCGAAATCTCTTCCAGCAGACCTGCGAGAGGAAAGTAGGATTAGAAATGTAGACACAGTGTGTAGAAAAGACAAAACAGGAAAATTGAAATGGGAACGAACGGGATGAACGTGGACGAGGGGAAAAGAGTACGTAAGGTTCTGTAATTTTTTCCTACTTACAGAGAAAAGGTGTGAATACAAGGCATAAACAGACCCTTCACGAAGCCGTCAACCAAGTATAGTAAGTAAATCAAACTAAATAACGCTACGCAAAACTTATTGCTGGAAATCGACTTTTTTTTTTGGAGAAGAATCACGTTTTACGGTAATGTAACGCACTCAAAACATTGTGCTGATGATGCATTGAATAGTAAACGGGTCATGGAGGTGTTTAAAGTAAAGTTTACCTTAAAAACGAGTATTTAACAAAAACTTTGACCTCCAATATATCCGTAACTGTAAGGTATGGTCCAAAACAAAAAAAATATCGCAATGACGGGGAGAACGAGTGCCTTTCGGCTTCGTAAAGGGTCTATTTCCACCTTTTATACGACTACTATGTAGATATGTATACCGATCGTTTTTCAACGAACAACCATTTATACTAAAAGAACAGTGTACATGAAAGATTCTTCGTTTTGACCTTTTTAAAGGACATGCGAAACGTCAAAGATACGTCGTTTACAAAGGACATTGGCGAAGTGACAATTTTGAAGGATGATTTCCACCAAACAGCTCGCATCGCATCGGATCGGAACGGATTTTACACGATATTTTACAATTTTTAAACGATATTAAATCGTGTACACAGTATTAAAAGTCTATATTACTAAGCCGCGCACAGCGTCTTCCGCAACACGCGATCGTAGCCGAAAGTATGCTACGACGCGCGATCGGTTGAGTTCGCCTCTCGTCGTATCCGACACGGTAGGAATGAATCTACTTGACTAGGCGCAGAAACGGAAACATTCGCAAGCGACGGTAAGAAGCCAATCGTATGCGTCGACATCGTGCCGGACGCGATCGGCTGTCACCGCATCGGTTCGTATCTTTTCCGATCCAATACGATGCGAGCCGTTTGGTGGAAATCATCCTTTACACGGAACAACAGCCTGGTTCTCAATAAATTGACGTCTATAAAAACATGAGAATAGCAGTTTGTTTTCTTCCAGTATTTTGTTTTGTTTCACAGTTCAAAAATAGCTACAAATGGTATAGCTTAACTTGTTTGCTTCCGTTCAAAAGAACGGTAACCGCTATTCAAACAAAATATCTATAATAAACTGTTTTCAGAATGATTTTGCGAATTCGCCTGATATTGATTGATCATGCTTCAGAACCATCTGTGGAAGCGTTTTTGCCCCAAATTGAATACGCGGGCAAAATTAAATATCTGGATATTTAGTCCTAGGTATCTGCCGATGAAAGATCGAATCTGTTGAAAGCGCTTGCCGCTTTTTTTTCGTAAATTCTGTGGTGTGTTTTTTTTGTTAATAATTGAGGGTGAGTGGATGATTTAAAAATGTACGTATTATTCGGGGATACGAGTCGTTGAGGCGGATTAAAAGGTACTTCAATATTAGGTTAATGGTAAGGGTCGTTTGTATTGGTTAGATAAACAATTGTAAGTAAATTAGTTAAGAACTCAGTGGAATAGTGAATGCTACAATTGAATAGAAGTGTGCAAAATCAAATTTACGCTACATCTGCAGGTATTATTAATACATTTTGATGATGAAAAATAAATATATGGAAAAAGAAGAGGGGGGACCTATATAGCAGTAAGACAGCAGAACTAGCAAAATAAACTCTAGTATAATAGATACTGCGTAGAAAGTAGGTAAAAAGTATCAGTTTAAAACTGACCAGTTTTAAACTAGACCAACGAGGCAGTATTAAACTGATAGCAGTCGATCTTGCAACCACTAGACTCTAGTGGTTGCAAGATCGACTGCTGAGCATGAGGTCCTGCGTTCAATTCCCACGTCGGGCAAAGTGTTATTGGATTTTTCCATTAGGAATTTCTCAGTTGTATCTACTGGATTTAGGCCCGGTTGATGGCAATTGACTCGCCCCCTATTACGTGGGACATGGCGAAATGTAGGTATACTTTTAGGTATACCTCTGCTTAACCCTTCGGGAATTACAGGCGTGATGTTATGTGTCAAGAAATAAACCACACCACTAAAGTGAATACATAAACACATCCATCCAAAAACAGATCCCTTTCACAATAATTCAACGATTTTAATAAACCAACAGCTATGGAATAAGAATGATCTGCATACAACAGATGCGTGATCCAAAGATCCCGTCTGAGCCTCAACTATATGTTATTCTGTTTGTCCCGCGTCGGCAACAGCCCGGGAACCCGGGATCCCGGCAAGCCCGGGATTTGGAGCGTCGCATTTACATATTAGCACCTTGGATGCGCTGATAACTTCGACTGATTTGTGAAGGTGGGTGTCAACAGATTATGGAGAATGGGGTGTGTTGGTGTGGCAGATTTTGAAGGGTTGATTTTTGATGACTGCGCATCTTCTTGGTTTTGTGGTTAAATGTTTTATCCACCATTATTAGTCTTAGTTATATGAACTGTGTAAAGGATGATATGCAGAGAGCAGCGGTGGCCCGTTGGTGGAGACCCCGACTTACGAGCAGTAAGTGGTGGGTTCGAACCCAGCCAGGCGCATTACTTTGTGTAAGTTATTTCATCACCACTGCTCTCAAAACGGTGAAGGAAAACATCGTGAGGAAACCGGCATGTCCTAGAACCAAAAATTCGAAGACATGTGACATCTACCAACCCGCATTGGGCCCGCGTGGTGGATTATAGCCCATTCCTTGTCATAGAGAGGAGGCCTGCGTCCCAGCAGTGGGAACATTAATAGGCTGATTATGCTTATGCTTTTTTTTTTTTTTTTCCGGATGGGAAATCATCAAATGACCACCCCCACTCTGGGCGGAGCGGAAGGGAGTGTCAGACTTGTACTGACTAAAACCCATCCATGTTCCTTCTTTGCCCTTTGTGTTCCAGGGCCACGGTATCTCTTTCGAACAGTCCCGCAGCCCTGGCAGGCATCGGCCCTTGCGGACCCCTACTTATTTGCTGACATCTCTTTGAGGCGCGCGTGGAACACGAACGCGCCGTCGACACGGCCTGTCGTCATAAGACGGCCGGACGGCGAGCTGGCCCATAACTCGCCGTCCACAGGCCCGATTATGCTTATGCTTAAAGGATGGTATGGCTAGAAAGGAGGTGATTGTTGAGATGACGAGTAATAGAGTAGTATGGATGAAGAAGACATGCCGCGCCAACCAAAAATGATTAGTATAAAGACAGGAGAATGATGGTGATGATGATGATGGTATCAGTCTTTGTTTTTGGAGTTTGTCAAGGATAAAGATCTCGAGATTAGATTATCGCTTACATAACCTGTAAGCACACAAAGTTATTTATTTGTTTTTGGCAGTTTTCGTTACATACTTATAAAAGCGCTTATCATTGCCATAGTTTTGCATTTAGGTAAGTACATAAATTAGCGCTGATTAAATACCTACTTGAGAAGTGAATTATTTTTGTTTATGATGTCACTTTCAACGAAGAATAACTTGTCGCTACTAAATAAGTTTAAACTTATACCGTCACTTACGGGATATCTTCCGTGATTGTTCATAATTTTGAGCTCCCGATATTTCGATGCTGTTGCAAGTGCCATGGTCTCGGGTTGACTTCATGGTCACTTCACTTCGTTGGTTCATGGCATATCGGGTGCTCAAAATTATGAACAATCACGGATGATATCCCGTAAGTGACAGTATATGTTTATTTTTAAACAGTGAAAGCTTAATACAGTGTTTGAATTAGTTTAATTTCTACGTCAATTATTAGGTACTTATTCTAGATCATCGTACTAGTAATATCATATCCTATGGTCGAATTCTTATAGTTTCTAAAGTCAGCTTTAATAGACCCTACAAAAAAACATAAACATTTGTTACCCGGACCTACTAAAATGTTCTGATATCTCTTGGAACGGCTCCAAACATAACGTGTTTCATACAGATAGTACCAGATTTAGGGCATAGCCACTTTACGGAAAATAATATACTGACTGGCTTTCTAGTACGTCACGAAGGACTATAATGGCCTGTTACAGTGGCTTTCGGGTGTTATGATATTTTATTTATTTCATCGAAATACATTTGTACTTTGTGGAGCTCGTGGGTAAATAATAACAGCCGCTCGCGTCGGTTAAGCCGTGTATGGATGACCACCGTTACCATAACGAGTTTCCTTCGTACCTCGGAAAGCACGTGAAGCCTAGTATGTCATTAGTAGATCTTTGACAGTCGTTACAGGTAGTCAGTGGCCCAAAAAGTCTGACAACCAGTCTTACCAAGGGGTATCGTATTATCAAGTACTAACTGGGTTGTGGAGGTCAAATAGGCAGTCGCTCCATGTAAAATATTGGTATTCAGCTGCATCCGGTTAGACTGAAAAGCGACGCCAACATAGTTGGGAAAAGGCTAGGCAGATGATGATGAGTGTAGAAAAATTAAATCTGTTTACTCAATAAGAAGACCTATAAATAATGAACAAATTATTGTAAAGCAGTCGTATAAGTATTATTTCAGTAACAGGAAAATAACCATATTTTGCGAACACACTTTCCTAGAAGTAACCAAGTTTGAATGTTGTTTGGAAGAAGTGGCGCGAAAGTCTGACAACCAGTCTTACCAAGGGGTATCGTATTACCCAGTACCCATAGGGTTGTGGAAGTGAGATAGGCAGTCGCTCCATGTAAAATACAGGTATTTAGCTGCATCCGGTTAGACTGCCGACCCTAACATAATTGGGACAAGGCTAAGCATATGAGATGATAACAATTTTACTAATTAAGGACATTACTCAGGCTAGGTGGAGCGACGATCTCCACTGGGTGGCTGGCAATGGCTGGATGAGAGGTGAGGAGAGTTGGTTGAGTGGCGTGCACTTGCAGTGGCCTATGTCCAGCAATGGGCTGCTAAAGGCTGATGATGATGAAGGGATATTACATGTTCTGTTCTATTTGAAGTAGATAAATGTCTGTAAGTACTTGTAGGCTCGCATAATATCATCAACTTATTCAATACAGTGAAATAAGACCGTGTCACACGCATTAGTGCTGATGGTCGATAAATTATGCGTTATTTTGCTCTGTAATGTAAATAAATATACAATAATAAGTGCCGAGTCAGTTTCTATTGAATAAAATAATAACAACATTAGTTATAACTCGATAAAGTTTATGTTACAGAGTAAACACACATTTATTTACTTTAACGATCAGCTGAAAAAAGTAAAGATGGTTTTTTTTAAACTGTATTTAATCAATAAAACACGTTCGAAGTAAGTTACCTCAATTTCACTTTCGTTCTTATCAAAATTAGATCAAGGCGCTCATTTCTTAGAAACATCACTCATATATTTATGCATGAGTAATGCCCAGATGACGGCTCATTCAACTCTCATACATAACATAATATATCTAATACAATCAAGTCTAAGCGAGCAGACACCTGAGCGGAAACACCTGGTGTAATCCGACTCAGCGTACAGTCGCGAGCAAAGTTCATTCATCAAATTGATGATACTAATACAAAATGAGTGAAGACATACTTCGTGGGGTATGCGGTTTTATTAAAAGAAATCTCACGGACGATTTTCGACCTTAACTGTGACCATTAAGATTTAAAATCAGATGGTATTGGATATCTGTTGAAAGGTCCCCGGGTCGCCAATTTCCAGAACTGATTATTTCTTTAGGTGGTCTGGATTTCTTATTTCTCATGAAATTGGATTAAAAAACGATGAGATCAACCTACTTGTCTGGATAAATAACTAGAAAACCAGAATAAACGTAATAAAAGTAATGTACTTTTAAAAGTACACATACAATAAAATTCGCAGTACATTTATGGAAGAAACTGAAGTTATGGCCGTTCTAGAATTCAATTTTGGATGAAATTCAACGAAATATCGACGTAACTACCGAATTTATTGCAGCTACCGTTGCAGTACATTTAAAAGTTCTTAGCTTGGAGTATGTGAGTGTATTTCAGTCTTGTAGAAGTACATTTGTGCTACGTAACTAGTGATCACTTATGCAATTGCTGAAAGTGGGGTCCTTCATTTGATACCCTGGACGTTGGTCCTCAGGTCTAAGTCCTTACTTCGTAGTCTTACTGGGAACTTATTCCCTTGCGGTATTTCCCAGGACCAAACAGTCCCGGTTCTAGATTTGTATTCGGTTGATGACAAAAGGCATTTGCTTAATTTTAGTGTATTTAACCAGTATGAATGCCTCGTTGGTCTAGTAGTCGCAATTGCGACTGCTGAGCATGAGGTCATCGGTACGATTCCCGGGACAGGCAAAGTGTTATTGGGTTTTTCCATCACGAATTTCTCAGTAGCAGTCAGAGTCTGGATTTGTGCCCGGTTGCTGGCAATAGGCTTGCCCCCTATTACATGGGACTTAAACATAACTGGCGAAATTTGGGTGTACTATTAGGTACACATCTGCCTAACCCTTCGGGGATTACAGGTGTGCTGTTATGTTAACCAGACTTTCGAAGACTGCAAGCGTAATGATATACATTATAATCGTGCAATATAAGAGAAATAATAGACACCATATGAGCACAAAGTTCCCACTGATGGGACACAGGCCTCCTCTAAGAAGAAATAGGCCATATCCACCAAGCGCGCCCAGTGCGGGTTGGTGGATGTCACAAGTCTTCCAATTATTGGTTCCAGGACATCGGGTCCTCCATGTTACCCTTCACCGTTTTGAAACACGACATGATACGAAGTCACAATATATCAATATCTTCACAAAACATATTTAATAGACAACCCACATTTTTCCACTGAATACTCGTGACTAGAATAATAACATACTCCAAATGGAACCGATCTAATAATATATGTTTTTCTTGTTCGTTGAACAAAGAATATCATGCAGTGAGGGAAATAATTTATCAATTCAATATCACTCGACATGTTTTTATTTTTCTATTGAGTGGATCACTCGCGGTAGGTTTGTTATTGGGAAGCCAAATAAACAGTAAAAATGTACATTCTAGAACGTTTTTTTTGTATGATTAAAAACAGGACAAATCAGATATTTTATTACCGTGAAAATTGGAGTTTTTCATGGAAGAATTCTAATGCGATGATCATCATAATATCTGCCTGATAATGTCTACAGCTATAGACCGACCGCTTTAATGAGTCCTTGTCCTATCAAAGGCACATTAAGCGTCCACATAGTCCTAACAATATCCCACAGGTTATTTGCTTTAAAATAACCATAATCCACGTAGGTATTACTATAATAATTGAACCAATACGTGTTCAACCTTCCGAATATTCTATTTAAATTGATACCTTCGCGAGGACTCATTAAAGCGGTCAGTCTAGACATAGGTTTTTCAAATACCTACAGGTTGTAGATTTGGCTGAATAAAAGATCACATCGAAAAGTCGCAATCGTTTTCAAAGTGGTTGTTTTTAGAATTTTTAATCAATGTCATCGCTGATGGAATATCACTTTTTCTGGGCCCTCAGAACTCCTTACACAAACATCCTAAATATTGGCAAAAAATATAGACAAGATAGAATATTTTTAACCCTTCTGAACACTTTTGCGTTCAACTGTACAAAGAGATGTACAACATTTCCTTTTATTTTAAGAATTATTTCAATCTTAATGTCAGGGTTTGCGCTCGCCAGCTGCTGTCTGCATCGTTTTGTTAGTGGAAAGCTACCCATCCAACTTCTGGCCTTTTTAGATGACGTCACGTTTCTGGGTCTGCTTTGTAGGTCACGGGTATTCATGGTTGTATCAGATATTTATCTCAGTTTTTATAAACAAAATATTTCGCCTGAAAGCTTTACTTTCCTCCCGGGTTCTGCTGCAGTCGGGTTCAAAACAAACTTTAAATTAAATAACAACATGAATAGTAAAAATAAGTTTGGTAAGTATATTAATAGTAAAATTGTTAAGTATATTATGCCTGCTGGTTAAAATACATTCTCCTAGTTTAATTAAATGTATAGAAAATACATACACATACATAAGTATACTATGTTATACATATATTTTATGGGCAACATCTGTAAAACACTTATAATTATTTCATACTTGCTACTGGCCCCACATTCGCACGGTTTTTATGATTTAATTTACTTGTTCATTTCTGACAAAAAACCTTACGGAACACATTCTCTAAATGTTGGTGTCACAATAGTGCACTTTAAGAGATTTCAAGTTGGGTAACAAAGATATACACGAAAAGAGACTTTTTTTTTTTTTTTTTGGATGGGAAATCATCAAATGACCCCCCCCACTCTGGGCGGAGCGGAAGGGAGTGTCAGACTTGTACTGACTAAAACCTATCCATGCTCCTTCTTTGCCCTTTGTGTTCCAGGGCCACGGTGTCTCTTTCGAACAGTCCCGCAGCTCTGGCAGGCATCGGCCCATGCGGACCCCTACTCGGTTGCTGACATCTCTTTGAGGCGCGCGTGGAACACGAACGCGCCGTCGACGAAAAGAGACTTTGTTTCATACGTTAGATATAATATGTAGATGTTACATGTAGATCGCGCTATAATCATTCTATTATTCTACTAGGTATTACCTACTATTCACTGGGTCCATTAATGGCCAGGCCGCACAAATGTACTCCAGCTTTTTACGATCGAGAGAAAAAGACAATTACATTCGTAAATAAATAAAGTAGACAAGAAACACTCACTGTTTCCTATCTTGTGTGCAATTCCTGGCAGTAAGTAGGACTTTCCAGAGTTAATTGACACAATTCAGTTGGTAAGCGCTTGGCTTTACCATATACGTTTAGTATTCTTTAATCTCGACGTAGTATGAAGATAATAAATAGTCTTAAGTGTGATGGAGAACTATCTGAATTATCATCTGGTTCTATGACGAATTTTCTGATAGCCAGTCTTAACCTAACCATAAATCTCTTTCTACAATATGTATTCTCTCTTTGATAGGTAAATAAAGGTACGTTTCACAAATTATTTCTGGTTCATCATCTGCCTATCTTTTTCCCAACTGTGTTAGGGTCGCCTTCCAGTCTAACCGGGTGCAGCTGAATATCAGTATTTTACATGGAGCCTATCTGACCTCCACAAACCAGTTAGAATTGGGTGATACGATACTCCTTGGTAAGACTGGTTGTCAGACTTTCGGGCCACTGACTTCCTGTAACGACTGTCCAAGATCTACAAATGACAGCCGGGACCGACGGTTTAACGTGTTTTCCGAGGCCCGGAGGAAAATCGGTATGTAATGGGTGGTCACCTATCCACGGACCAAACTTGGCAAGTGCGGTTTAACCTGAAGATTGCTCCGAGCGGCTGTTATTATTTAGCCACGAGATTTAGATTGAAGTTCTTAAAATTAGAATCAAAACTTGGCTTCATATCATCATCATCATCATTTCAGCCGAAAGACGTCCACTGCTGGACATAGGCCTCCCCCAAGTGTGGCCACATTGACCGATCCCGTACGTCTCGCATCCAGCGGATCCCCGCAACCTTTACCAGGTCATCGGTCCACCTAGTGGGAGGCCGAGGCTTCATATGTATGGACTATATTAGACGTAAGTTGTTCCTTAGGTCATCTGTAAACGTAATATTCCAAAAAATATTTTTTGTTTCTCATAGTCATCATTAAACATTTTGTAATTTAAAATGGTCTCCTTCTAATTCCCAGATTCAATTGTCATCCACGGTT
Source organism: Noctua janthina (assembly GCA_963576755.1). Classification (NCBI taxonomy): domain Eukaryota; kingdom Metazoa; phylum Arthropoda; class Insecta; order Lepidoptera; family Noctuidae; genus Noctua; species Noctua janthina. The sequence continues at coordinate 15,903,886 of OY755061.1, forward strand.
ACAAATTCAAACTCCAGTCTGTACTTTACTGGGACATTCCTGATCAAAAACCCCGAAGAGACCTGATGGTAAATCCCGATTCCCTATCTGATTATTTATCAGACTTAGAACTTCGTTCTCAGCAATTGCATTTTATGACCAGAGGTGTTACTATGACGTCTTAAAGCAGGAGTAATTCCAGTGTGGGAAAGAGATGGCGCTAGACGACCTGTATAACCCTGTCTCATGGTAGGTCACCATCACCAACATATCAATGAGTTTTTAAGAGTAGAGGAAGACCAAAAAAACGATGGATGGACTGTGTAAAGAATGATATGGTAAGAAAGGAGGTGTCTGGTGAGATGACGAGTAATAGAGAAGTATGGAAGAAGAAGACATGCTGCGCCGACCCCAAATGAATTGGGATAAGGGCAAGAGAATGACGAGATCAACGAGTCTTTTTCATAATACCCACAGGTGAGTCAGATTTAAATGGCTGGTCATCTATAGTCAAGTAAAATCGACAATCGCAGATACAAGTATTAAAGTCTAAACATAAATCAATACAGGACAAAAGGGTATTACTTGGGGAACTCCATGCTTGATAATAAATTCCACAGGCTGGGAATATGGATGGTTATCAACAACTGTCGTCTTGATATACTACGAGGAATATACTGAGTCGGCTAATAAGGTCCTGCCAGTCTAGTTATTATTACTATAAAATCTATGTACAAGGATCGTTTTACTAACGAATAGTATTTTTTATACGAATGGCTTGGGTCTCGAAAAAGTTACGAAATTCTTGTCAAATCATTACGTTCCGATTTATCTATTCATCAAATGAATCAAATTGAAGTGTCTGTTCAATTTTATTTATGAAGGCCTTTGCCCAAGAGTGGGACAGTCAAGGCTAACAAAAAAAATGAAAATATATTTTTTTTTAACAGAGTCCGATTCAAATAAGGGACTCTGATCGTGTCAACGCGGCTTTACATTGTGTAAATTAATTCAACACAACTGCTCTCAAAATAAGGGAAGAGAGGAAACTGGCATGTCCTAGAATCAGAGCAATCCCTGATAACGGCCGTTCCCTCTCATGTTGAGGAAGCTAGCCTCCCAGCAGTGGGAAACCTGATATGTCTAGGGAAGAAACCAATATTATTTATCTAAATTCTAGATTTGTTACCATGTGTTTAGTATCTAGTGAATCGTGAGCAAGTGCTTCCATGCGTGACTAAAACAAATTGAGTGAAAGAGAAAGCACTATTTGATAGGAAACCATAACGTAGGTAATTATAGACAATTATTGTGTGACTAATAATGTGTGTGATTGTTTGAACGATTGCTGTAATTGATGCTATTAGGGGCTGTCGAGTTTTTTGTTGTTATTGCTTTATTTTTTTGTTTTAGGGCACTTGACTCAATTATAGAGACTGAAACTGATTAAATTATTAAGAGTTTGAAACAAACTTGTTTTGAAATATTCGACTGCCTCGTGGGTCTAGTAGTCGCAAGCGCAACTGCTGAGCATGAGGTCCGGGTTTCGATTCCCAGGTCAGGCAAAACTTTATTGGATTTTTGCTTCAGGAAATTCTCTGTAGCAGCCACAAAGTCTAGATTTGAACCCGGTTTGTGGCAATAGGCTCGCCCTTATGTTTAAGTCAAATGTAATAATACATTTGACTTAAACATAACTGGCGAAATGGGGGGTGTACCTACCATTAGGTACACCTCTGCCTTACCCTTAGGCGATAACAGGTGTGATGTTATGTAATGTATGTAAAAATTGTTTCGAAATATATGCTAAAATGAGCTCTTTGACTAATCACGCCTGAAGTTTATTTAATTGTAAGAGCAGCAGCGTCCGCCTGTCTTCTAAGTACTGCAAACAAATCCAACCAAGCTTGGTTAATACAGGTGTAAACAGACCCTTTTTTTTTTTTTTTTTTTTCGGATTGGAAATCATCAAATGACCCCCCCACTCTGGGCGGAGCGGAAGGGAGTGTCAGACTTGTACTGACTAAAACCCATCCATGTTCCTTCTTTGCCCTTTGTGTTCCAGGGCCACGGTATCTCTTTCAAACAGTCCCGCAGCCCTGGCAGGCATCGGCCCTTGCGGACCCCTACTTATTTGCTGACATCTCTTTGAGGCGCACGTGGAACCCGAACGCGCCGTCGACACGGCCTGTCGTCATAAGACGGCCGGACGGCGAGCTGGCCCATAACTCGCCGTCCACAGGCCCGCGCCTACGGTGGCCGGGAGCCACCACGTGACCCCCGACGCCCAGGGCGTCTCCCGCGGCGACTGGGACGTGAGGTTTTTTCCCTCTCACGTCCCGCCACCTCCTTCACTAGCATGACTGCTTCGCAGAAGGAGGTGACGGCTTCCCATTCCCTCTCGCTCCGGACCATGGCTTGAACCAAGGCCGGACGCGAGATATCGCCGCCGCCAATCGCCGCTACGAGGACACGGCGGTGCTCCGCCCAAGCGGGGCATACCTCCACGGTGTGCTCCACCGTGTCCTCCGGACGATCCTCGCAGTGGAAACACCCGGGCGTTGCCTCCCGCCCGATTCGGTGCAGGAACCTCCCGAAACAACCGTGTCCGGTGAGGACCTGCGTCAGGCGGTAGGTGAGGGCGCCGTGGCGCCTCTCTAGCCACTCCTCAAAGAGGGGACTTATCGCCACTATGGTGGCGTGCCCTGCTCGGGGTTGCGACAGTCACTCTCTCCATGTCGCCATGAGATCACGCTGGAGGTCTGTCCGCTGAGCGGCAATTTGCCGCGGCAGCGGAGTTTCCCCTCGACGTAGTGCCTCATCGCGCCATTCGTGCAGGCGTATGTAAACAGACCCTTCACATAGCCTTAATTTGATTATTACTTTTTACATTGTATATTGTTATTTGACGAAAAATGATTGTAATTTTATTTTGTGTACTACTTAGTTATAAACATTATTGTGTGGTGTGTATTTGTCTTTGATTATGTGATCTAAAACTAACATTATTTTTAAGTGTACTTACTAACTAAATTATGGATCGTTGTGTCTGATGCAAATAAATAAATAAAATAAATAGCCGTCAACCAAGCATTCTGTACATCAAACTAAGTAACTTTACGCAAAAAATATTGCTGGGAATCGACTTTATTTTGGGGTGAAAAATCACGGGTTACAGTACTCGATGGAAAGCACTCAAAACATTGTGCTGAATGGATGGATTGAATAGTACGGTGGTCGTAGTGGTGTGTAAAGTAAAAATCTTACATTAAAAAAATGTATTAAAAAAAATCTTGTGAAAATGTTGGAACTTTGACCCACAATATCTCCGTAACTAGAAGGTTCCCAGGTATGGTCTAGAACAAAAAAAAATGATCGCAAAGACGGGGAGAACAAGTGCCTTTCGGCTATGTTAAGGGTCTGTTTACACCCTTTATATGTAGTATTTCCTCTGGCCCTTCATTATATCTACCATCAGGCAATCCATACACTCTTCCAAGCTAATAAGTTGCAATACATCCTGCTACAAAGGCTTACTTTAAAACGTTGTATATTCGTGATCTCAATCGTAATCGGTACTTTTACGATTCTCAAACGTGACTGCAGATAACGATCGGACATCTACAGATATATCGTGCAAGCATGCATAATATGTTATCTTTTGCATTTTTATGGCTGCATGCGTCCGTGCAGGAATTAGGTCCCAGTTGCATAGGAATCTTCGGTTGATTATAACAGTACCTTGACTGTCTGACCGACAACGCACTGCCTAGATTTCTGGAGATTAGATTTCGCCCGAATGGACGTAACAAATGGCGGAGAAAATAAAAGTACCCTAAGTCCTGGTCATGGACTGCCTGTGTGCCAAATTGCATTAAATTCCGTTCAGCCGTTAAGAGGTGAAAAGGTAACACAAAGACAGACAGAATTACTTTTTTCTGCGCAATTAAAATCATCATCTTCCCATGTCACTTGGGGTCGGCGCAACACGTTTTTTTCAACCCATTCTCTGCCAATTGCCACGCTATCATTTACTCATTTTTCTTTCATATCATTCCTCACACAATCCATCCATCTTCCTCACTTTTATAATAATAGTACCTTAGTCATGTCTTCCAATTTTACTAAAGGAGATCTCAATAGGTTTTTTTAAACCCTGCGATGTATTGATCAAGCTAGGCGTTAATATTTTATGGAAACGAAGTGTCAGACCATTCAGCAAGTTCACCAATAACGAGGCGACACTTCATACGCGCATGGCATCTTTACTGTAGAAGTTAATTTGGGGTTCGAATTCAAGACCCACATACACTCCACTTGCAAGAGTGGTGGACATGAATGTTTATACATGGAGAGCGAGAGGAAGGTCAAAGAAAAGATGGATGGATTGTGTGAGGAATGATGTGAAAGAGAAAGGAGTAAATGATGCCGTGACAAAGGAGAATGGAAGAAGAAAACGTGTTGCGCCGACCCCAAGACGAATAGGACAAGGACAGGATGATGATACACTTCATTTACGTTCACAAAACCAACGACGAAAGATAACATTAATTATGGTTCACTTTAATAACGTCTTCCACACAACCCTGCAATGTTCGAGTACTTATACAATATTCAGATTGTAGATTTATCGTTCCCACTCTGTAGGGTTGACACGGCATATCGCAATTATTGCCCCAAGCGGCTCCAATTTAAGCGACAATTTTAATTGCAAGCGTTCGTAATTGACGCTATAGATGTTTTTGGAGGATTCGGCGCAAACTTGCGATTTGTCGCGAAAAATCTGGGTCAGGGCCTCGAGCGATGCGACTTGTCCCAAGCGTCACTTGTTTTTTTAACCGACTTCTAAAAAAGGAGGAGTTTATGAATTCCACCAGCATCTTTTTTTTCAGGTATGTTCACCGTTTTCTGCGTGATTACTGATTCTATTTAATTGATTCTTTTTTCATTTGTTAGCTTTACTTCGGTACCTTATGAGTATATCCTCTATAAAAAGCATTTTTTTTTTTCTTCTTCGTCTATGTGGATGATGTGCTAATATTCTCTAGTTACAAAGTAAAATTAATACTTGACAAGGATTTGTGTGAGATACCACAACTAAAAGGGGTTATATAAAAACTTTTTGCCAAAAAAAAATAACCGACTTCTTATGTTCTTTCTCCGCAGTCGCTTTAGTCTTTTCAGCAGTTACTAATTGATATTGTTTCTTTGCAATGTTAATAGTTACTTAAGTACCAAGTTATTTAATTTTGAAATGAATATTAAATCTTTTCGACTTTCGGTGTCTTTATACGTAATGTTATGATTATGCCTTTACTCTAGTTTTGCGTTCTTTAAAATAGATAAGTTCTTACTTTGTTAACCGAAGATTTTACATACGTGTGTCTTGTGTTTGAGAGGAGTTGCCATATTTACCTGTAACAAAAGACAAAAATCATTAGTGATATTATTACCCACAAGTCCTAATTGAGAAGTCATCATAATTGATCTTTTGGGAGTGACCACATTTTCGACGTAGAATCGGTTTGAGCAGATTACGTATCACCACGTGTAGAGTTTCGTCGACTGAATGGAAACGAAGCGAATGATGCTTTCGCTTCGCTTTTATTGCATGGACTTGAAGTTATTTTTGGCCAGTTAAAGTCAATTCTGCGTCTTCAACAAATATCTTGAATTAATCGCACAGTCAATAACGTGCAGCGTGCCTTAGGCTACGTTCACACACAGCGTATAGCCGGTCGGCGACTGTGAGCGCTCAGTAAAAAATGTACGAACCAATTCAGATCACCGTTTGTTTTTTCATACATTTTGAACTTGACGCTCTCAGTCGGCGGCTGACCATACGTTGTGTGTGAACACGGCCTTACGCATTGAACTCCGTAGTCTGTAAACGACCCAGTTTCATTGCGTCCATGTTTTTATTTTTTGTTTGAGACCGCACCATTTACATACTTTACGATCAATCGATAGGTTTTCATTTAAATTAAATTGTGGTAAAATGAATGAGGAATAAAATTGCATTTCCGATTTGACCCTCACCGAAGGCATGGAAAAAAGTGGAGTTTGAAATTTGTAAGTATCAATGGAGATTGGCACAAACAAAGAGAGGCCTATCTAGCAGCGGGTGAAGTCTTTTAGTTATTATTAATCTTCATATTTCGTTTATAACCCACTCGCTTTTGCCAGCGGCATTGCTCGCGTAAATTTAGAATTTGACTAAAAAATATGAATTTGAATTTAGAATTTAATTAAAATATATGAATTTGACAATTAAACTCTTAACACATTACTAAAGTTTTAATAATAATATAATTCAATTATCATTCGAAAGACACGTGGCGCTATATATTATCATAAGAACGTTATCGTTTTTTTCGTTTTCCTAGGGTACAGTAATTTTTTTCGAGATGAAAGGTACCCTATGTCCGTTTCTGTACATCTGACAACGTACATGCAAAATTTCATGATGATCGGTTCAGCGGTTTAGGCGTGAAAAGGCAACAAACAAACAAACTTACTTTCGCGTTTATAATATTAGTTAAGATCAAGGGCGGATCCAGGGGGGGTCATGGGGGTCATGACCCTGCCTGGACTGGCAAAAATTATAATTTTAAAACGTTTTGGGAGAAGACATACGAGAAGAGTTGATTTTGTTATTTAATTAAGTAAATATATTTTGACATATAGCAATAAAACACTTTCTTCTTAATTTGAATTATTATTGTAATCGAATTCGAGCCTGTCATGACTAGTTCTCAACTGTGTGACCCCCGCTTGACATGAAAGCTGGATCCGCCCTTGGTTAGGATTAGGACATTTGATTACAAAATGATTGTCCATTTGAAGCATGGTCTGATTCGAAATATAACCGCACTTGGTGTACGGTTTTTAAATACCTTGCTGTACCGTACATTCTACTGGTATATACAGTAAGATTATAACATCTATTAGTAATAAAAAGTTGCTAACGGATATATGTTAGATTCCATAGCTATTACGACCATGGAGCTATTCTGTAGTAGTAAATATACCTAACTCATGTGAAGAGTTCATCAGCAGTGGCAAAAGTCGATCAACACTTTAAGTATTTAAAAGATTTATTCAGTAAGTTAGTGATTTAACATAACATAACAGCACGCCTAACATCCCCATAGGGTTAGGCAGAGGTGTAGCTAACAGTACACCCACATTTCGATAGTTATGTTTAAGCCCCATTTAATAAAGGGTGAGCCAATTGCCTTCAACCGGGCACAAATCTGACTCCGTGGCTGCTACTGAAATTCGTAACGTGCTTTCCGAGGCACGGAGGAAACTCGGTATGCAATGGGTGGTCAACCATTACATACCGAGATCCCAGATCAACCTAGGCAAGCACGGCTTAGCCTAAAGATCGACTCGAGCGGCTGTTATTATTTATCCACGAGCTCCATACCTAAAGCCCATATCGATGGAATACATAAGTTGTGCAACAATGTTTATGTTTTTGTATTGCTGAGAACATGTTGCAAACAAAACAGAATGTTGGTTCTCAATTAATGTACCTACATCGTACATTCGGTTCCGTTTTAAAGGTTCATGTTTTATAGATGTAACCTTCAAGAAATTGCAATTGTTGAAATAGAGGTATGTAACTCCTAATTCACTAATGAAATATTATCCCAACTTTAATTAAATACAAGTACATTTAAGATAATCTAAAATAATTACGTGTAATGTCTAAAACATCTCAAATTCAGTGAAAATAATTGAATAATGTTTGTATTAAAATTTGTGCTTGTGTGTGGTTGTGCGTATACACAACTAACTTTCGTCCGCAGCATCGCCCGCGTGTTAATGATACCTTATTTCATCCAAATCCATTCAGCCATTTTAATTAAGACGTGAAAAGGCAAGAGGCAAACGAACAGACAGGGTCATCATTCTGTTGCCCTAATCCCAATAAATTTGTGGTCGGCGCAGCATGTCTTCTTCTTCCATACTTCTCTATTACTCGGCATCTTATCAGACACCTCCGTTCTTGCCATATTATTTTAACACACTCCATCCATCGTTTCTTTAGTCTTCCTCTCTGTCTGTCGAACAGACAGAGTATAGCTAAATAATGCCCAAAATATAGATCAACATCACTCACACTTGACAAAAAGCCATTATTGACCCCCCCATTCTTAAAATGGTCAGACGCAGTTAATATTATAAGTTGACACTTAGTAACCATTTTACGAATTGTAACGTAATTCATATTATTAACCTATGTTGATTCTGCTAAAGCGGCCATCTTAAACATGTTATGAGCAAGGGACCACCCTTGCTCATTATCTTTTGTAAACCTCAATTAGGGGTGTAAATACACCCTTAACGTAGCCGGATGGCACTTGTTCTCCCCGTCTTTGTGATAAATTTTTTGTTCTAGACCATACCTGGGAAACTTCTTGTTACGGAGATATTGCGGGTCAAAGTTCCAACTTTTTTACAAGTTTTTTTTTTAAATACAAACAGTTTTTAATGTAAGATTTTTAAACAATCCCACGACCCCCGTACTATTCAATCCATCCACCAGCAATTCAATTCTTTGAGTGCGTTCCATCGAGTCCTACCGAAGAAAGTGATTTTTTATCCCAAAAAAAAGTCGTTTCCCAGCAATAATTTTTGCGTAAGTTACTTGGTTTGATGTACCGAATGCTTGGTTGACGGCTACATGAAGGGTCTGTTTACATCCTGTATACAGCAAAGAAAGTTCAGTCACCAATAAAAAAAATGCTTATTCATCTAGAAAACTAACAACCGAGCTAATTTCAGACAACAATAGCCCACATCTCAAATGATAGTGAGAGTGGATACACTTTATTTTAGCGAATGCAGTTAGAAAGTTAGACGAAGCAGTCACTTGGATGATTTCACGCGTCGCTCCAGTGGGCCGACTTTCATTAACCTTGGAGAAGTTCCTATTGCGATGACTAAGTTAGAATGCTCATTGAAGAAAATAATGCACTAGGTTTAGGTTTGGTACTTTTTACATGGAGCCTATCTGACCTCTACAACCCAGTTAGAACTGGGTAATACTGTACCCCTTAGTAAGACTGGTTGTGTTGGTTCAGACTTTTGGGCCTCTGACTACCTGTAACGGCTGCAGTAGCGAAGGGTCAATTTTTGTAAGAGGTAAGCCGGAGTATATATCTTTACTGTATGGAATATTATTGGCTATAGAATACTGACTGTGCCATTTTTCAAAGGGAAGCCGGTAGGAATCGGGTTGTATGGAACCTTCGCCACTGAACGATTGTCAAAAAATCTACAAATGACAGCGGGTACCAACGGCTTAACGTGCTTTCCGAGGCACGGAGGAAACTCGATACGTAAAGGGACGGAAAAACCGGGAAATCCACGGACCAACCTAGGCAAGCGCGGCTTAACCTGAAGCGACTGTTATTATTTAGCCACGAGCTCCTCCGGGAAATTATTTCTGGTTAAAAACAGTAATTTGAAACAAACAATATTATGTTTTCGATCGCATACAAAAACGTTTTGCATTCTTTTGCATGATTTACAGAATAAAGCTCGTTCAAAAATGGGAACAGCTCGCTTGAAACTGAACTGCATTCATTTGTTTATTACCGGTTATTGGAACTTCCCATTCAGACGCTTTGTTTCGTTTGTGGAATTTTCATAATAATTCTAGGTTCTCCTTCCCAGCAAGGGGTTTTAAATTATCAAAGAGAGGCTATCGAAAGAAACGTCATAGAAAAATATGATACCTCTGTGACGCCTTGAAGCCAAATCACACAATTACCACGTTTGAGATTTTACACCTTTAAATACAGCATCCAGTTGGCTCTTGCATGTAGATTACGATTTAGTTCGTGGTGTCCAGTCTATTTCATAAGTATAATTTACACGTTAATGTCTTTGATGTAAATAAAAATGAACAAGTGTCTGAAAAAAAAACTCAATCGTTCTATGTATTTTAGTCGTGTCATGCTAGACAGATACAGCATCCGTGTATCTTATGTACACGTAGGTACCTAAGTCCTACGTGTACATACGACGCTGGCTCCAGATCCAGTTAGCTGAGATATTGATCTTAGTCTAATGGCTCTTTTATTGGGACATCATAAATGGCGTATTAAAGTCGTAAAGTTTGAAATATACTTAGGTTACGCTGAGTTATGAGTTATTACTTATTTATTACAATCAAATTTTAGTGAATAGAAATTGATGATACCTTCAATTTAACATGTTTACAAAGCTTACTTACTATACTGTATTGAATAAAGTTCGGGATTACTGGAAAATCTTAGATACGTGTGAGCAAAACTTGTATAGTGTAAAGAACTAACAAAGAAGAAAACTCATAACTAGTTTGTTCGAGAAACGTGAGTCTGATAAAAGCAAAAACTACAACTTTTTCAACAAGTTCTAAAGTGTTACTGTACAAGCACAGGCGAGACCAGCACTTGTATCAGTAGCCATACAGTGAGGGTACATGGACGGCTGAGGTCTCAAATGCGTATGCATACTCCATCTTGTACCGCATGCCCTGTAACCTCATCAGTGAGCGGACTTTGCGTAGCTTTATAAAAAAGTTTATGCCATCAAAGCAGAAATCACAAAACGATTGCCTACGCGTTGCAGGATGCCAGTGTCTGACCGCATTCGTATTCCGATTAAAAGATGATGCTGCCAAATTCTCCCAAAATTACGTCATAAACCCTCCAGTGACGTATCCTAACAGTGTTTCTCATCATAACTCAATATAAAGCCACAGACAGACAGAAACACCTGCGGAAGCGTTACGACTCATCTTTACGACTGTTAGTTAATATGGCAATAACATTATAGCCATAAAAACTTATGTAAGAACGGTTTTATCATATTTAATATCTGATAGCAAGAGTGATGGTGTTTTATTTAATAACTTTATGGTATAAGTTGTGGGATTCGATAGTAATTTTGTTTGTCTGTCATATTTTATTATGTGCAATGTCTTGACTGTTACAATGGCTTGGTATGGGCATGTGGTGCGGACGAATGAGGAAAATGTCGTGAGGAAAGTTTTGAGTATGAATCTGGATGAGTATAAGAGTAGAGGAAGACCAAAGAAACGATGAAAGGAGGAACGTGTGAAGGATGATATGGCTAGAAAGGAGACAACTACTGAGGTGACGAGTAATAGAGAAGGATGGAAGAAGAAGACATGCTGCACCGAACCTAAATAAATTGGGATAAGGGAAGAGAATGATGATGATGACTTCACTGGCTATTTTTCAATAGATCGCGGGTAAAACATGAGAGATGAAGAGCACACTCACAATCCTAACGGTAATCATAAAAAGAAATACAGCAATGGATCAAATCCTATTTTGTTTTTTTTTTTCGGATGGGAAATCATCATGGGAAATGAACCCCCCCCCCCCCTCTAGGCGGGGCGGAAGGGAGTGTCAGACTTGTACTGACTAAAACCCATCCATGTTCCTTCTTTGCCCTTTGTGTTCCAGGGCCACGGTATCTCTTTCGAACAGTCCCGCAGCCCTGGCAGGCATCGGCCCATGCAGACCCCTACTTTGCTGACATCTCTTTGAGGCGCGCTTGGAACACGAACGCGCCGTAGCTCGCCGTCCACAGGGCAGCGCCTACGGTGGCCGGAAGCCACCACGTGACCCCCGACGCCCAGGGCGTCTCCCGCGGCGGCTGGGACGTGAGGATCAAATCCTTTGGATCGTGATAGAAAACTGATTGGCGCAATTAGGGTGATGTTTGAGACTCGTACAGATCAGGAAAGCATGGCATAGAAGGGAAGAGGTCTTGGTTGGTGAATCAAGGCTGCCAATAATGACGATGCTGATGATGACTTCTAATAATGTCGTGATAAATGAAATTGACAGCAGGGTTGGCGCAGTGGCTGAGCGATTGACTGCTACGCTGCAAGTAACGGGTTTGATTAATTAAAATTAAATTTTATCTCCTGAAAAAAGCGTGTTTGGGGTGTGGTAACAATATTAATAGTAGTAAACTGTTTTGTTCGGTAACAAAATGTTCTGGAAATCACTACATTCGTACGGAGTGTTATTTCAGAATTTAATTAGATAATGATTAAAGGCTAAACAGTGTTTGATTTCTAACAAAATACTGCGATACGCAGTGACTAATTAGCTGCGGTTATTGGCTATTTGGTGTCCACTAATTTAAACGTTATAGGAAACCTGACAAATAGCTTGTTTATTACATTAGGCGAGTCCAGATCACGTGGACCAATCAGGTGGTAATTCGGTAATCGGTAAAATAAATTCTGTTGTTCCATACATTTTCACCGTGTAGGTATTTAATTTTTGTAGGAAACGGCTGTTTTTATTAACTAAAGATGATGCTAGCCTAGTACCTTTTGATGGGTTATCAATATATTATTAAAAAACGGATCACCGGATGAGCGAAATTACTTAATTTATAATGAAAAGCCGTATTTCGTTTTGAATGTGACTGTACTCTGTGACACAGTCAAGTCAAGGCGAAACAAAAAACAGTACATCAAAATCAAGAAAAATCACGACTCGACGTTAAGGGACTCGACGTAGCGGAAATGATTCGAAACATTCCTATGTGCGGAGGTTCAACATGATGCACTACGAACGTGTGAATACGTGGTAACCGTTAGTGCATCAGTGTGACCCTTCTACCCTGTATAGTTATTAATTTACTAGCTTTTGTTAGCTTTATTTGTGGTCGGAAATGCTCGCACAGGAACGTTCTAAATACAGACTATAACACTCGGGGATTATGTAGCTTCCTTCGAGTAGTTACGAAAAAATATAGGTAATATTGCATGTATATGGGAGCTACATCTGCCAACAAACTGCTTTACAGTTTGGCAGAAGTAACATTTTTTTTTTTTTTTTGTAATTGTAGGTTACCACGAATAAACGCTTTTTAATTTTTCATAAACGCTTTTTCATTCGTGAAAGGATTTTCGGAATCGGAGCAGTAATTGCGAAGATTACCCACTACTTACAAACTTTATATCTTTAAAATATTAGTGCAGATAATATTTACATCACCTACATTCAAGAAAGTTTGACGTGGATGTCTAACAGGCTGTCGAATACTAAGTTGCAAGAGTAAACTGCTCAGCAAGTGCATGTTTACACTTTGCAAGTCACTTTTAGTTTGTCCAACGATTCACGTAGAAGTTTTATTTAAACTAAAGTTATAGTTGGATAGCTAAAGCGACAACGATGGAATCTTCTTAACATGTCGATGGCAATTTTTTATTAAATATGTTTGGCACAAAATTCAGCTATGCGAACTCCGCTCGCTGTAGCAGTCATAAGATTGTCAAGTGCGCAGGTGTTAGGGCATGCAGCGCAAGATTGAAGATAGAGCGATGATATGGGGAGATGACATAATGGTTGACTATGATATGAATGTTGATGAAGAGGAAGAGGAAGGCCAAAGAAAACATGGATGGATTGTGTGAGGAATTATATGAAAGAGAGAGGAGTAAATGATGCCGTGACGTCTGACAGGGGAGAATGGAAAAAGCAGTGTTGCGACCTCCCCAAGTAGAATGGGACAAGAGCAGGAAGATCATGATGATATAAAATTGTCATGATTTACAGACAAAAAAATCTGGGCAGTACGTATTATTCGTTTCGTGTGAGGTATCCCTCGTAAAACCTACTTTATCAATAAACACAGGTAAGTCATTGAAAGAGGTGTTTGATATACCATCACAATACTACTAGTAAAAAATATTCATAACACCAAATTTTTGTTAAAATTTTACGTTCATTTTTCTATAGCCTCAGGTTTATAACGGACACTGTTACAAGCAGCCTATACGAATTCGATAGTCCGTAAATTTAGTTTTATTACCGCTATATACTAGCTAACAATTGAAATATTTAGGATGTTCGAATCGGTACACACAGACATCGCTGAAAAGCCTAGGTGTTAAAAAGTTTTAAAATAGCGCCTGAAATCAGAATATCTAACAATCTGAAAACAGAATTTGCTAAGAATCTTACCTAGTTACTTTTCCTTATTAACATATTTTCAAATTAATTCTAAATTCGTTATGAATTAAAATAACTTTTAATACAGAGTGTAAACAGATCCTTCACGAAGCCGTCAACCAAGCATTCTGTACATCAAACTAAGTAACTCTACGCAAAAAATATTGCTGAGAAACGAATTTTTTTTTGGGGTGAAAGATCACGTTTTACAGTAGAACTCGATGGAACGCACTCAAAACATTGTGCTGATGGATGGATTGAATAGTACGGGGGTCGTGGAGGTGTTTAAAAGTAAAAATCTTACATTAAAAACATGTATTTAAAAAAAAAAACTAGTGAAAAAGTTGGAACTGTGACCCCCAATATCTCCGTAACTAGAAGGTTCCCAGGTATGGTCTAGAACAAAAAAAATGTCGCAGGGCGGGGAGAACAAGTGCCTTTCGGCTTTGTTAAGGGTCTATTTACACCCTTTATATCATTTTTTTAAGGCTTCTCCCCTATTTCTTCCACTTCTCTCGATGTTCCGTCTCTGCTTGCCAACAAATGTGAAACCTTCTCCTCAATCTTCCGCAACCCCGTCTATCTGTCGCAGGGCTCCAGTTTCAATATAAGTATAATTTTTCTCTAACCATGAAACTTAAATTGGAATTCATCTTTGAAAATTGAAGGTCGCACAACTTCAACCCTCTGCTTACACACAAAAATCGCACTCGCTCTTTATAATATTAATATAGATATTCCTTAGTATAGATTATTATTTTGTTCTCATACACATCGCACATGACCCGTTCGACACGCAACAAACACGTCTGGCGCATGTCCGGTTAATGTCCAAGAAATGAACATCAATATTTAGTTTATTACGAATTGAGACTTTACATTTGAACATCAATCGATATAAGTATCAGCAACAATAAGTTACAAATAATTACTAACTTCATCAGGTATCAAGAAATTGAGAATTTATACCCAAATTTAAATTTAAACTTTAATACCACGCAATACCTCTCAAATTAAATCATCATCATCAAACGCTACTTCCAATAAGTTCTACCTTATTTATTTTAACCCTCCGATGCGTGACAAGAAATTGATCAATCAAATAATGCTTAACCCTAGAACGCGGGCCTGATTGATGACAGACGGACATTACTTGATTACTCTATAAATGTAAAATAAGGGTTAATCTAAATTATGATATATTACCCATGTTATATAGGATAATATAATATGTGTATCGAAATATTTACTAAAATTATTTGTATTTTTAAAAGGCAGTTTTGGTGGGCCTATTTGAGTGGTTTTGTTTGCTTTGTGTTATTATTTTATGTCCATCATCATCTGCCTAGCCTTTTCCCAACTATGTTGGGGTCGGCTTCCAGTCTAACCGGATGCAGCTGAATACCAGTATTTTACATGGAACGACTGGCTATCTGACCTCCACAACCCAATTAGTACTGGGTAATACAATACCCCTTGGTAAGACTGGTTGTCAGACTTTTTGGGCCAGTGACTACCTAACGACTGTCAAAGATTTACAGATGACAGCCGGGGCCAACGGCTTAACGTGCTTTCCGAGGTACGGATGAAACTCGGTATGTAATGGGCGGTCACCCATCCAGAGATCAACCTAGGTAAGCACGGCTTAACCTAAAGATCGACCCAAACGGCTATTATTATTTAGCCACGAGTTCCTGCTTCGTGTTATTATTTTATGTCCATGAAACAACTCCACTTTATCTTATAGAGAGGAGGCTGGACTCCCAACAACGAAGGGCGTCCTGCGTATAATTATTCAAATAGATTTCATTACAGCTGCTTTGATTTTCATTCGTTGGTGTTTATGATAAAGGCCACATTGGCTTAAGATTTAGCTATTTTTAGGCTGTGTATATTTTATTACATGGTATAACGTTTGATCTAATTGTATTAAACGGCACAATTTCTCTGTGTTTTCCAACATAGCTTGCCAAATAGGTTAGGCTCAGCATAATGCCCGATATGTAGAGCTTGGCGCTGATTTTCAATTGTACCCTGGATGTTGTACACACATAATAGGAAGAAGTTTGCATCTAGGCTGGTGCGTTATAGCATCATTGAGTAGTTTTAGACAATCCTATGATTGGGATCATAGGATTGTCTAAAACTACTCAATAATCTCTTATCAAATATAAGTTTTTTTTAGGGTTCCGTACTCCAGTAGCCAAAAACGAAACGTTCGTCCGTGTGTCAAGACCCCTTTTCTCATGACGCGTGGAGGTATCAAGCTGAAATTAATATCAAATACGCAGGTCTGGTGCAGACCTGAGTATTGCAGCAGTGAAAAAACCAAACTTGTAAGTCAAAGAAATCAAAAGACTGTCTCATATTTTGCGATTTCACAAGGGAATCAAATCCTACAGGGTCCGTGGACTTAGAATCATGAAATTAGCCAAAACCAATATCATACAGCACATGTAAAGGAAAACATCTAAAAACCTTAAACATGTAATTTTATAACAAAATACCCTCAAGTTTATACGGAACCCTCGGTGCGCGAATCCAACTCGCACTTGACTGTTTTTTTTTTTGTATTAATTCACGTTTAGGTTGAATTCATTTAATTCGCCTAAATATTTTCACACGAGCGTATCCAGCGAACTTTTACATTAAAATTAGTAAGTCTTATGCCAAGAAAAACATTCAAAATACCAGCGTTGAATGTCGCAAAAGGTCAGTGGTCTCAATTAGCGTCCATTCAAACGACAGTACTGCAATGCGATGAGTCTGGATGAAAGCTTACCTTAATTGCACATTCAGTTAAAAATTGTGCTATTTAACAAGACCTGGATTAAAAGGTATTGTTCGCTGTCATTTTCTACGGGTTGGACTTGAAGTTGAGATAAGTTTTACGGTTTTTATTCCATGAACTACGTGATTTTCCTCCATCTCTCGGAAAACACATTAGCGCTTTCGTTTTTTTTTATGGTGTGACATCTCGCAGGTCAGCCTATGAGGCTGGCTTCTGCTCAACCAAACTAATCCTGTGGATGCCTTGAGTGGAAGGCCTCCAGCCAGGGGCTTAAAAACTACTTATAAAACTATAATCTGTGGTCCCAACTGTCATTTATAGATCTTTGACAGAAGTACTTGGACTTGTAGTCAGTGGCCCGAAAGTATGACAACCACTCTTACCAAGGGGTATCGTATTACCCAGAACTAACTGGGTTGTGGAGGCCAGATAAGAAGTCGCTATATGCAAAACAGTAGTATTCGACTGGAAGCCAACTCCAACATTGTTGGGAAAAGGCCAGGCAGATGATAATGATCCAATTTCGAGCCATTTTAGCCAATAAACATTCACTGTAGATCATGAGTCTGCCAATGCTAACTGCAGTGTCTTTGCCAAATTACCAAGTCTGGCAGACGGATTGGCTGTAATCCTTCCTACGTCTGTAGGGATCTGCAGGATTTATTATTATTAGAATTAAGTGTCACTGCCTTTTTTGTCTAGTGGTCGCAAGCGTGACTGCTGAGTATGAGGTCCTGGGTTCGATTCCCAGGTCGGGCAAAGTTTCATTAAGTTTGTTTTTGATATGGAAAGAAATATTCGAGTGCGAGCAGGGTTTTTTCTTTCCATATCAAAAACAGCTGTAGTTCCCTACGCAGGGTTTGCGTATAAAAATATTAAAAATTTTCATTAGGTTTATCCAACAGGAATTTCTCAGTAGCAGCCACGGAGTCTGGATTTGTGCCCGGTTGATGCAATAGGCTCGCCCCCATGGGACATGGGACTTAAACATAACTGGCGAAATGCGGGTGTACTATTAGGCACACCTCTGCATAACCCTTCGGGGATTACAGGTGTGATGTTATGTTATGTTTAGGGTCATGCTGCAAGGCAAAGGTCTCTCTTTACTTCCACTTACATCTGTTCTTGTACCTTTATTCGGCAATCATTGTATAATAAGGAATCGTACAGGCATCTCCTAAAAAATCGGGGAAAGTTCGCAACTTATAGAGAGACTGGATTTGTGCAAGATTGACGGTAATAGGTTCGCTCCCTATTACATAGGGCTTCTACATAACTTGGTTAAGGGTCATCTCAGTCCAACTTTTAGAAAAACAGGCGGGATGTTATGTTATGTGTGTTAACATAAATATACACAGCAAATTGTACAAAAATACAATCAAACACAATCTTTGAAGGATAACTCGCTAAGGGAATTCGAAGAAACGCCTACAAAATCAAACGGTCACATAACCTCGGGTTTTAGGGGCAAATACGAATATAGGCAATGTCAACATCGAACGGACCAATTGAACAAGGAATGGGAATGAAAAGATTGAACGAAGAATTTAAGGTCCGACTGAATGAATGACATTACTCGCAATCCACTTTGACAGAACATAGAAGCCGGCGGTAAAAAGTAATTGCGAAGCTCTCTTTTTTACTACAAAGTAAACTTCTTCCTACGCCGGGAGAAATTAATAATGGCTAGTGAAAACTTATCTACAAAGATTCTTTTGTACAAACTTATTTGCTCTTATGAATTTTTAAATTTAAAAAGAGTAATTATTGCTGCTAGTAAGGTGGGTTTGTAGGTAGATATACACGGTGTAAACGGACTCTTCACAAAGCCGGTAACCAAGCCTTCTTTACATCAAACTAACTCTACACAAAAATGATTGCTGGGAAACGTTCTTTTCTTTTTCGGGTTAAAAAAATCATGTTTTACGGTAGGAATCAATATAATTCACTCAAAACATTGTGCTGGTGGATGCATTGAATAGTACGGGGGTCGTGGAGGTATTTAAAGTAATGTTATAACATTAAAAACTTGTATTTAAAAAAAAAAACTTGTGAAAAAGTTGCAACTTTGACCCCCTAATATCTCCGGAACCTGGAGGTTCCCAGGTATGGTCTAGAACAAAAAAAAATCACCATGACGGGGAGAACAAGTGCCTTTCGGCTTCGTTAAGGGTAAGGGTAAAAGTAGAAAAAAAGATATGCTAAAAAAACAAAATGAAGCAAGCTTACCTTTAAAATAGATACATCCATTTCATAAATTCACTCTTTGTAAAATATTCGACAAGAAACACAATTTACAATCAAAACTCACACAAACGATTCAAAACTTGTTCGCATACGAATTCTTCACAAGCACTTGTTTTCTGCACAAACACAGAAACAACACGAAACAAACCCGGAACTGATAACTTCCTCAAAGGACAATTGTAAGTCCGCTTTCATCACAAAAGTCGCGATAAACTCACATTTACGATCCGGATGGGCCAATTTCTGTGCGTCCGTTCGACAAACAGGCGACCTTAATTACGCGGGCCGTTGTAATCAATCAGCTGGGCCCGGTTTGTTGACAGTGGTCATACTTACGCCCGCGCGCGAGCGACGGGTTAGATCTGATTTTACAAGCGCTCGGTCAACTTCGTGCGATTTCGGCACATTTCGGGTTTTGTTTGGTATTTGATAGTGCGTTAGTGTTTTGTGTGTGTGTGTGTGTGTGTGTGTGTGTGTGTGTGTGTGTGTGTGTGCAGGATAAGGGTGACTATCCATAACTTGAATTACTTACCGGGGTGCCTCCGTGCGTCGGAAACAATGACATTCAAATATTTACGAGCGATAGACGGGACAAGACGAAGTGACAAGTCGTTCTGTCTAGTGTCTAGTGTAATTCGTGAGTCAAAATCGAAAATGTTTGGGATAAAATTATTGTATGAAAATATTCCTTATGTGCGCTCTGTAAGTCTTTTAAATCTCTTTGCTGTGAAAGCACGTTAAGCCGTTGGTACCGCCTATTCTTTGTAGATCTTTGACAGTCGTTACGGTTAGAAGCCCGCAAGTCTGACCAAAGAGTGGCAAGGTCAGATAGGCAATCATCGAATGTAAAATAGAGGTGCATCAGACTGGTAATTTAATCGACCCCAACATTTAAATGATGACAACAACAACATTGAAACATCAACATTTGAATGAAGACATGTGACATCTACCAACCCATACTGGGCCCGCGTGGTGGATTATAGCCCATTCCCTCTTATAGAGAGAAGGCCTGCGTCCCAGCAGTGGAAACATTAATAGGCTGATTATGCTATGCTAATAGTAGTCAATTGTTATTTATTATCACAGTTGTCTAAATCACAAAGTTACCAATATTTATTCAAACATTGATTAGATTACTACATTTTAGTCCTGGAGATTTAAAAACACCATAGTATTATCTTCATAAAGGCTCATAAAATTCACCGCTGAATGTAAAGAATATACACGATAATCTATTATAGTATTTTTATGGCTCTCGTAGACCATAAAAAGCTACTATGTGAGAAGAAAATAATGTTATATCCACGTAATATTACATAGTAAACCAGTTATCTCCACATTATACATATGTAGTATAGCTTTTACTATTTAATATCCATAACATAACATCATCACGGCTGTAAGGGTGCCAGAGGTGTGCCTAATAGTACACCCACATTTCGCCAGTTACGTGTAAGTCCCATATAATAGGAGGTGAGCCTAATGACGTCAACGGGCACTAATCCAGACTCCGTGGCTGCTACAGAGAAATTCCTAATGGAAAAGGCAATAGCACTTTGTCAGACCAGGCAATCGAACCCAGGACCTCATGCTCAGCAGTCGCGCTTGCGACCACTTGACCAACGAGTAGCTTCAATTGAACAAAAACGTTTATTTAAATAATAGTAACCAAGCAATGTATTTATAAACTACCTTTTAGTATAACGTCAGTAGGAAATAGATTACTCGTACGAAATACAGTGTAACTGTGATACAATTTCAAAGCCAACGTGATACGAGGCAATGACCTAGAGGCCCAGTACAAAAAACATACACTGACCTAAGATACTGGAAGTGGCTTCTGTTTTTAATGACGCTCTAAATATAGAAATAATTAAAGTTATTGCCGATGGATATAATAGCCATGTGTTCTCTGAGTTAAAAATAACTTATTAAAGGGCAGAGATATCAATATTTTCGTATCGTTTTTAAGGTTAGGAATTTGTCCATGTCCGGCTTTTTGGTATTCCCTCCAAACTTTGTCCGTAGTTTTCGTAAAGTAAAAATAAAATTAATACTAAAAAAAAAAAAAGAAGAAAGAAAGAATTAAGTTTATTTGACGTCAGTTTATCAAGCACAGAATAAAACAAGTTACAAAATAACTGACGAATTAAAAAATTAAAAAAAGAGAAAATACATAGTGTGTGTTGTGTGCCACAGGGCTGCCAAAAAGGTCTATTTTAGCATTCATGCCATACAGTTGATGCTGTCTGACGCTGGTCTTCCAATGAACATTAGGAGGGTAAGTGACGGAACAACAGTTTCAAACATAATATAACTATGTAAATAAATATATGAGAAAAAGTTAGTTTTTTTACATATGCTACTTTTTGTCAAGACTTTTCAAATAACCAAATAAAACCCTAATGGTCATACAATAAAATAACTCAAGTCATGGTAAAATTTTTAGCCAATAGCAAGCTGGTATCGAAGCTCAGGGTGTGCCGGACGTACATTACACCATCGAACCCTCAAATAATCAGTTAATTTGAGATTGAATAGGGGATACCTTTCCTTCCCTATGCTGCATTTATGATCGTAACTACATAATTATGATAACGCTATGATCCCCTTTCGAAGCGTCATCTAAAGAGGGGATCTAAGGTCAGTTTACCGAGCAAGCTGTCCTTGTTGCTCGATTCAAGAGATTCTCTCAGATTTACAAAATCACGATATATTCCCCAGGAACCAAGTTCAGATCAAAAATTATTTAAGTATCGTCGTGAAAGCATAACAAACACTTTAATTATAATTTTATTAGCGTTAAAATAAAATAAAAACACTTTCATATCTTTGTTTGATTTTTTTTTTCTCAACTATGTATGACCCTTCTAGCGAATAAAAAAAAAAAGTCATCAATACGAGTAAATCAAATCAAAATTCAACTTCATCTCCCACTCAGTAAAGTTGTAAATTCAATAACAACTTTTCAAATTACGATATCAATAGTACTTCTTGACGTCATGGCAATGTTTTGTGACGTTAGCTCACGTAAGACATTTCTATAAGTTATACATCTGTGTGAACGAAGTTTTTAAAGCTTTTTATTGCTTTTCCTTCCTGTGAAACATACGAGAAAACTTTTTTTTTTCTTTTTTTCTTTGAAGGGAGCTTGGTAAAGTCATTTGCCAATTACTTTGCTGTAGTCTTGGCGGTTTTTTTACTATCTGTCATTAGCTTTTTCACAAAATAACATAAGATAAAATCACGCTGGTAGATTCCGGAAGGTTTATGCAGAGGTGTACCTAATAGTATACCCTCATTTCACCAGTTATGTTTAAGTCCCATGAAATCCCATGAATGATAAACCAATTGCGAGCTGGACTCGCGCACCGAGGGTTCCGAATAAACTTGTAGGTTTTTTGTTATTAAACTACTTATTTACGGGTTTCTATAACTCCTATGACTCCGTGGCTGTTACTGAGAAATTCCTGATGGAAAAAGTCAATAATCTGGAAATCGAACAAAAGATTGCGCAGCAGTATCGCTTGCGACGAATAGACAAACGAGGCAGTCTTTTTCACAATTTTTCCTCAGCCTTATTGCCTCTGCATCTTTATAGTCACATGTTAGACGCAGAGAAGTACTTAATCAGTTTATGATACGTTTAATGTTTTTATAGGCAATCTCTAAAGATCCAATTAATCGCTGACGTGGCTGAAGTTGAAAAGGCTGCTCAACTTAAATGGGACTGGGCTGGACATGTCTGTCGCATGCCGAACGAGCTGAAGGCCCATACAGATCAGGATTGGTGTCCTAAAACAGTCACACGGGGCCGTGGCAGACCACGATGGAGATGGCGGGATGACCTGGATGTTTTCCTTGAGAATTGGAAAGAAGTCGCACAGAATCGCGACCGTTGGAAGGAAAGGAGTGAGGCCTTTTATTATGGATGTGAAATCATCAAATGACGCCCCCCCTCTGGGCGGAGCGGAAGGGAGTATCAGACTTCTACTGACTAACACCCATCCATGTTCCTTTTTTGCCCTTTGTGTTCCAGGGCCGCGGTATCTCTTTCGAACAGTCCCGCAGCCCTGACAGGCATCGGCCCTTGCGGACCCCTTCCTTGTTGCTGACATCTCTTTGAAGCGCGCGTGGAACACGAACGCGTCGTCGACTCGGCATGTCGTCATAAGACGGCCGGACGGCGAGCTAGCCCATATTCACCGTCCACAGGCCCGCGCCTACGGTGGCCAGAGGTGGAGGTGGAGAATAATCTAAGGTTAGACTGATTATCAAACCCCAAAACCTTGAATACCGGATGCCCACAAACACAAAGCAGTTTCGTCAACCGTTTCTTTTCTTTATACATCTGTGTAGAACTTTTTAAAGTGTTTTATTGGTTCTCCTTCCGGTAAAGTCGGTTAGATTGTTTTTTATGACGACGAGTAATAAAGGAGCAGCCTGTACATGGAAGTGTCTTTGTTTTAATTTTAATTCGAGAGCTTTTTATGAACATGAGGAGTGGAAGTTGGTTTTAATTACGTATTGGCTACTGTGTTTTAATTAGATGCATATTGTTTGGATGGGATGTTATATCTAGTTAAAAGTGACATTAAAAATGAATGAGTCACATTTTTTCTAAGTTTTATTAGTTTGACTTTAAAATAGAATACTGTAACCTTATTGGTAACTACAGTTTTGAGCCGTTTGGGGTCGAAACACTCGAGTCATGGGGCCCGAGTGCGCGTCTCCTTTTTAAGAAAATCTCTCGCCGACTGGTCCACACTTCGCGTGACCAGAGGGCTGGCTCTTTCTTTGGCCAAAGAAATTAGCATTGCAATTCAGCGTGGCAATGCTGCCAGTCTTCTAGGCCCGTTTCTAGATGACAGCGATGCGGAGGAGTACTTTAACGCATACGTGTAATATTGTCGTCGTTGTTTATATGTTTATAATTAATTACTATTCTTATTACTTGTCTTATTTTTATCATTACTTTAGTTCTATTTGTAGTATGTATATAATGTACATAATATAAATAGAATTGAGTATTCTTTATTATGTACACTGATCTTCATCATCATTTCAGCCGAAAGACGTCCACTGCTGGACATAGGCCTCCTCCAAGTAATATTTAAATTTAATTATTATTTATTTGGTGTTATCGCTAAAAGTAATCTTTTCAAGACAACCTTTAGATGGATTACAGGAAGGGGAGAGACAATGAGTTCTATGTTTTGTAGGACCAGAACTAGCAAAACAAAAATGTGTAGGAAAGGAAGGAGCCTATCGCCTTGTCGTGCAACAGCTGAAACTTTTTTTATTTTTTTCCTGTAATACAGGTGTTTCCACTACCATACCATAAGCACCAGTGATTCAAAACCATGTAAATTACTTGTTTATGCCAATAAATATTTTTTTAAATTAGATGTTTCATCATCTGCCTAGCCTTTTCCCAACTATGTTGGGGTCGGCTTCCAGCCCTACCGGATGCTGCTGAATTCCAGTATTTTACATGGAGCAACTGCCTATCTGACCTCCACAACCCAGTTAGTACTGGGTAATACGATACCCCTTAGTAAGACTGGTTGTCAGATTTTTAGGCCACTGACTACCTAACGACTGTCAAAGATCTACAAATGACATCCGGGACCAACGGCTTAACGTGCTTTCCGAGGCACGGAGGAAACTCGGTATGTAATGAGTGGTCACCCATCCACAGACCAACCTAGGTAAGCACGGCTTAACCTAAAGATCGACCCGAGCGGCTGTTATTATTTTGTCACGAGCTCCACAACTCCGGTACCGTTGCATACATCCATAAGTACAATGTGATGCGTGCGTAACATTATACCGAGCTTTTCACCGCACGAAAAAATCGTTTCCCAAAAAATAACTCTAACTGTATTGCTTAGTTTGATGAACAAAATGCATACACGATGATGTGTTGGGTCTTTTACACACTCTATGGCACAGCTGCAATTCAAAACCTTTCAGCTTCACACCATTTACCATTATAATTGGCCAATACCTATTTTTTTGTACGAGTTCTAAAAATTCGCGTTTCACATAAACAAGCCGACTGTGGCGATACGTGAGCCGTGATGTAAACATGGTGGACGAAAAAAATTAGGAGTTAGCGAGGTCATGGTATAAAGTATGAGAAATAGCGGTTAATACATACATAGATAAACTCAAGCCTTTTTTCAAGGCGGTGGGCAGAAACCATACAACGCCACCTTCTACGGTCCTTACATGATACTGATTGCGCTTCGTCCACTTTCATAAACTAATAGCGGTTAGTATATTATCCTAGTCCTATTTCTGTAAATACGTGGGACACTTTCACATTTTCAATAGTATTAAAACAATGACATCTAATTTAATTTTTCTTGATATGTATTTGTACTTACGGATCTTTAACTGAACTACTAATTATGTTTTTCCTACTCCTCAGCTATTGTTTTATGATTAATTTCGCTGCGGAATAAAAAACAGTTAAATTGATTTTTCGTGACTTCGTCGAGTTTCATTGTCTCGGCGCTTTTCTGGTGGTCGCCACTGTCGATTCTTGCGAAGCGCAAGGCTTTCGGAGAATCTGTTCGGCAAATTATTTGAATATAATAACACCGCGCATGGTGCCAGATGAGGCTGGTGCAACAGTATCAACCAAGTCTACTTACAATCCCAAGCAAACTGTTCTGGGACCGCGTGGTGGATTATAGCCCATTGTCTCTCATTGAGGGGAGGCCTGTGTCCCAGCAGTGGGCACATTATATCCCTCGCTACCTGTTCCCACTTTCACCAAACCACAATGCGTGAACGATGGCGCTATGATATGACCGTATACAGCGTCAAATTGTGGCACGTTACACGTAACACGTCAAATAAAGGACGCCGGATGTCGCATGCCGACGCATTTACATGTAATTGGGTTAGATTCGTCAGTCGGATCCGGATCCCTTTATTGATACGCCAGTTATGTATATTTTTCTTTATTTGTTACTATATTTACAAATTGACTGCCTCGTTGGTGTAGTAGCCGCAAGCGCAACTGCTGAGCATGAGGTTTATCCTGGGTTAGATTCCCAGGTCGGGCAAAGTGTTATTGGATTTTTCCATCAGGAATTTCTCAGTAGCTGCCACGGAGTCTGGATTTGTACCCGGTTGGTGGCAATAGGCTCGCCCCATATTACATGGACCTTAAACATAACTGTCGGTCTGGCTGTGTGTGTGTGTGTGAGTTTAAATGTTTGTGAACTTAAATGTTTGTGAACGCACCCACAATACAGGAGAAATTCCTAGTGTGGGCAAGGTTATTAAAAAAAAAAAACTGCCAAAATGTGGGTGTGCTATTGGGTACACGTCTGCCTAACCCTTCGGGGATTACAGGCGTGATGTTATGTTATGTTTACAAAGATTTCTTCTGGTTTACAGTAGGTATGTATATATTCAATTATAGTATTTGGACCCGGATGGTATTCTTATATTTACTGTTTTTCCTCGAACCGAATCCAATTAAATGACGATCGATGGCGAATTGATTGCATGTACCCACGATACGTATCGGAAAACCACGGCTCTAATTGAGATGGCCAATCAATCTTAGAATATTTTTAGACGGAGAGGAAGACCAAGAAGACGATGGATGGATTGTGTGAGGAATGATATGAAAGAAAAAGGTGTATGACGTGATAGCGTGACGGTTGACAGCGGAGATTGGAAGAAAAAAACGTGTTGCGCCGACCCCAAGTACCATGGGATGAGAGCAGGAAAATAATGAATCGGTCTTAAAATACCTTCGGCTTCGCTAAGCATTTTTTAGTGAGATGTTAATAAATAGATTTTAAAAAAGAAAGTAGTCATCCGATTTTCAGTAACCGTATGTTGGACAGTGTTCACATAAACAAATGAATTTAACCGACTTCACAAGTACAAACTTCATCTCCAAATTGAACTTCTAACAGCTTCTTACATCTCCACAGAGAGTTGGTCCATTTGTATCTTAACCAGTGGGTTAATTATTAATCTTCAGCTTAAGACTCCAGTTAAGTCAATTTGTGAACAGCTTCATACTAATGACCACTTGGAAGTGCTCGGTTTGGAACTGATAACGCTCTTACAAGGAACTATGGTTAATGTTTAATATCGACAAGTACGCGTTATGGTCGTGGCTAAATAATAACAGCCGCTCGGATCAATCTTCAGGCTAAGCCGTGCTTGCCTAGGCGGGATGCCTGACCACCCATTACATACCGATTTTCCACCGTGCATCGGAAAGCACGTTAAGCCGTTGGTTCTGGCTGTCATTTGTAGATCAATCACGGTCGTTACAGGTAGTCAGTGGCCCGAAAGTCTGACAGCCAGTCTTACCAAGGGGTATCATATTACCCAGTACTAACTGGGTTGTGGAGGTCAGGTAGGGGACAGCTCCATGTAATATACAGGTATTCAGCTGCATCCGGTTAGACTGGAAGCCGCTTATCGCAGATAGATGTTATTTGTTAAGGATATCTATCAGGTGTGCTGTTGCAATGTAGCCTGCCCTATTATTTTACTAGCCTGTAGCTGATATCCCACAGCTGGGCTATAACTTCCTTTCTTACCCTCCTTCCACGTCTCTCTGCCTAGAGCTGCCAAAGACCAATCTTTGTTAATGGAGTTCAGCTCATTCCGCCATCCCCTTCTGAAGTGGCTGTTTGTACTATCAAAATAACAGCTTTGTACTGAATGCATATGAAAATATATACGGCACTTATTACAAAAACACATTTTTATCAATTTCTGTTTCTTCCGGCTAATCTCCGAAACGGCTGAACCGATTTGGCCGGAATTTTATTGATGTTATAAGGTCTAACATAGGTTAAAAAAAATTAAAACCCTTGAAACTGTTAACAAAATTCGAATATAAAAGGGTAGTAATATTTTTTATAATTATTTCATGCGAACGAAAGTCGCGGGCAACACCTAGTCTTACAAAAAAAAGCGAGACTTCAGATTCTATAATGTTAAAATTATAGTTTCAATCATAATATTTCTTCTATAGTTAAACTTCCTCGCAAGGATTAACAGTTAACAGTGTGTTGTTCTTTTAAAACCGCTTCAGCGTTAACTTGTGTGCAAATATTTACTTAAGAAGAAGTTCCTTAGATCCAACACTAGCT
Organism: Noctua janthina; assembly: GCA_963576755.1. Classification (NCBI taxonomy): domain Eukaryota; kingdom Metazoa; phylum Arthropoda; class Insecta; order Lepidoptera; family Noctuidae; genus Noctua; species Noctua janthina. The sequence continues at coordinate 15,932,052 of OY755061.1, forward strand.
TAGGTTAAGGATGGAGGGTAAGAATAACAAATAAATCTGTGGTTGTTGTATAACATGTGGTTGGTTCTCACGATGTGTAGTACAACCATTATTGGTTATGTTACACGGTAGCTGAATGTGCACATGAGTTTTTTTGCATACAAGTTGAAAGGGACCCCGACGCAAAAAAGGTTACCACGTAGTTAGTACACCATTCTGAACCCCATAGACATTTTCCGTCGGTTATTTAAAAAAAAACAACTTCTTGCTTAGGTTGGTCTGTGGATGGGTGACCGCCTATTACATACCGAGTTTCCTCCGTGCCTCGGAAAGCACGTTAAGCCGTTGGTCCCGGCTGTCATTTGTAGATCTTTGACAGTCGTTAGGCAGTCAGTGGCCCAAAAAGTCTGACAACCAGTCTTACCAAGGGATATCGTATTACCCAGTACTAACTGGGTTGTGGAGGTCAGATAGGCAGTCGCTTCATGTAAAATACTGGTATTCAGCTGCATCCGGTTAGACTGGAAGCCGACCCCAACATAGTTGGGAAAAGGCTAGGCAGATGACGATGATTTAAAAAAAACAGCTATGTAATACAAAACTACAATACTAACACACAATGTATGGAACAGCTGATTTTTAAATAAATTACCGATAAAAAATTTCTATGTATGTTCTATGAATACGTGAAAACCGTTTTAGGCCGGTGTCCTTTCCACCTGTATACTGACTTTTTCAGTAGCTGCTTGGCGTCAGGATTTGTGCCCGTTTGATGGCAATAGGCTCGTCCAAATATTGGTGTATTTACTATAGGTAGGTACAGTTCTGCCTTACCTTACTTACAGGTGTGTTCTTGTGTTTGGCAACTTTATCATCCTCAGTTACCGGGTCGAATCAAATTAGCTAGGATAACTTAACACGCGTGATGGCTATCCATGTCTAACTATGATAACACAGTCATACACGCCTATGCCCGTATACCGATCACGTCTATGGAGTTTACCTGTTAATTTGATTTATTATAGCGAAGTTACATCAAATAAATGTGAAAGTGAACGAACCAGACCATCGTCATCTGCCTAGCCTTCCAGCTTCCAGTCTAACCGGATGCAGCTGAATACCAGTATTTTCCATGGAGCGACTGCACATCTTACCTCGACAACCCAGTACTGAATAATACAATACCCCTTGGTAAGACTAGTTGTCAGACTTTCAGGCCACTGACTAACTTCTGTCAAAGATCTACAAATCAGAACGGGGACTAACGGCTGAACGTGCTTTCCGCGGCATGGAGGGAACTCGGTATGTAATGAGTAGTCACCCATACACGGACCAGCGTAGGCAAACACGGCTTAACCTAAAGATCGACCCGAGATGCTGTTATTATTAAGCCACGAACAAGACCGGATACTAATATAAATTTCTTACCGACCGAATTAATTATTGTTAATTTTTATAGGCAAAAATCTCGGAAGGAAAAATGAAACAAATTACCTGATAATTAGCTAAACACTTTCTACCATTTCTGAGAGAATCTATAAAAAATAATAATTCAAAAAGCCCAAATAAAAAGGTTGGTAAGGTAGGAATTGAATAATACCATAGATAAGAAGGTAGTCGAGAAAAAAAACCTCCGACAAAAATTAATTAGAAGGGATAGACAGGAAGTGCCGGAATTAAAAAAGAGGCCAGAAATGTATTAATAAAGATTTCTTATTTTTTTACTTCGTAAAATTTAAATCTCTTCGGATATTTTTTGCTAAATAAATTAGTAATACCCGGTTCGCACCGGCAATTTTTGATCGCGCACTGGATTTTTAACCAATGGACTTTTAACTGAGTTTTAACCAATCATCGGCTCTATACCTAGTGATATTGAACCGATTGAGAGAACCATCAGCGATGCAGCGCGCATCCCAGAAGCGCGAGCGTGTCAAAAAGGTGCATTGTAAGATTTTCAGCTCTAAGCGCTAAGACGGTTCTCCCACTACACCGCGCTCCGTCGCGCAGCGCAGAAACTGGAAGCGTAACCAAGTGGTCCAGTCATACCACTCATTAACGTAATGAATTTCAAGAAATCTTAAGAAAGATAAAACCTTTGACTAAGTCAAAAAGAAACTACAAAACAAAGATTAAAAGGTGCTAAAACCAACAAATAAATCTTTCAATAAAGTCCTAAAAATCATGTTAAACGACGTTATTGTCCCTGAAACCACCTGAAAGACTTCCTTTGATATAAAATAAAACTTTAAGGACACAATGGGCTTTGTTGCTTAGCACAAAAGTTAAGCCAGCGTCACCAAAAATGACAAAATACCTTTAAAGCGACGCCTTTGTCAATATACTATATTGTAATTAACAACGTTTTATCATTTATGAGGCACAATGAAGTTATAAAGCAGAAAGTCGACAGCAGAATGTAAGATTTTAAACTAACATTACCATGGGATATTTACTGTGTTTCGTGTGTTTGTTTTATATCTTCCCGTGGGTGTCGTAAGAGGCGACTAAGGGACCAGAGAATGGGCAGCAGCGTTCTCTGTGTTTATAACAACCGTACGTACTGCGATCGCCAACCCGTCTGCCAAGCGTGGCGAGTATGGCAAATAAAACCCCTTTGGGGAAGGCCGATGTCCAGTAGTGGACGTCTTTCGGCTGAAATGATGTGTGTTTGTTTTTGTTTGTTGTTTGTTTTGTGTTTGTCTCAATATCGGGAACTGAAAGAAATCAGTAAACATGGTAAGTATCCCGTTTTTAGTGTTAATGATAATATGCAGAATGTTTTTAGCTCTTGCAAATTCATTTCATTAATTTGATCTTGGTACATTAATTGAAACGTGTAATCCCTGTACCGATTCGTTGACATAACATTTTATTTGGTAGACATAATCCAATGCTGTGCAAATTTCACCAATAATCGGGAAAGCTTTATTTGTTTCATATAATATGTTTTGTCTTGTTGAGTTTTCTTGTGGTTGGATAGCGTTGGAAAACGTTATAAGTTACTTGTGACTGTTCAGGTCGACTTTAGAAAACCTCAGTGCTCCTTTCCTCATACCAATTTATTTGTGGTCGGCGCAGCATGTCTTCTTCTTCCATACTTATCTATTACTTGTCATCTCATCAGACACCAATCAATAAGTTCTTAATCTCATCTGAAGACCTTGTCTCCTATCATATAGCTTTTCGGCGAGCACAGGAAACATGCGATCTTCCCACTAGAGCTAAGTTAGCAGAGTCCATGTAAATCATAACTCGTAGAAAAAACTGTAACACTGTTTTTGAAACAATGAGTTATGTAATAATTTTTACTTGGCACAAAATATACACACATACTTACATAAACTCACGCCTTTTTCCCAAGAGGGTAGGCAGAAAGCTCAGAACACCACCTGCTACAATTCTTTAGCCTCGTTCACGTCCATACATCTGGTCATACGCACGCCGGTTGTGAGTACTACGCACCTGACCTTTCTGAAGAACCTCACCAATAAGGTCAGTGTATATTCTTCTAGAGCGTCCCTTCCCGGTGTTGCTCACGTCTGTCTTGTAAGTACCTTTTGTTAGTCGCCTTTCACTCATCCTCTCCACAGGACTAAAACCAGCTAAGCATACTCTTTTCACTTTTTGTCCCTACATCGTGTTTTGAACCGGAACCGGTTTTTTCTTTTTCCAGTCTTACCAAGGGGTATCGTATTACCTAGTAGTAAGTGGGTTGTGGAGGTTAGATAGGCAGTCGCTCCATTTAAAATACTGGTATTCAGCTGCATTTGGTTAGACTGGAAGCCGACCCCAACATAGTTGTGAAACGGCTAGGCAAGATGATGATCTTCTTTTGAACCGCAGCTTTTAAAACTACACAAAATATGTCTTCTAAATATTTTTACAAAAACACAAAACTTGATTTTCTGTCTCCATTCCGTAGTGGGCAGGTTTTATTAACATCAACGCTGTAGTTGGAGGAAGATTACAATTATTAATTAATTTGGTAATTTCGGTGAAAGCGAGTAACGATATTGCTGTAGACTGGATTCTTGTTGATATTATACTGTTGTCTAGATTTATTACTGAGGCTCTGTTTTATTATTGTGGCTAAATCGGGCGTAGATGTGCCAGATAGCAAAGGAGGGGTATTTGGCACATTTATGCCTTGAGTTCTTATTTCACATTTTTATTTCATTCTAATGAATAGAATACTCTGACTGCCTTGTTGGTCTAGTGGTCGCAAGCGCGACTGCTGAGCATGAGGTCCTGGGTTTGATTCCCGAGTCGGGCAAATTTTTATTGGGAATTTCTCAGTAGCAGCTAAGGAGTCTGGATTTGTGCCCGATTGATGGCAATAGGCTAGCCCCTTTTAACATGGGACTTAAACATAACTGGCGAAATGTGGGTGTAATATAAAATACACCTCTGCCTGACCCTTCGGGGATTACAGGCGTGATGTTATGCTTAGGCTGAGATTACCTATACAGTACAAACACCCACATGTCAATCTTATGTAAGTCCCATATAGTAGTGGATAACCCTTTTACTTTCAATCGGACACAAATACTCCAGGCTGCTTCTTCGAAATTCCTAATCGAAAAACCCAATAACACTGCCCGACTTCGGAATCGAACTCAGAACCACACGCTCAGCAGTAACGATCAGTATAGTATACACACAACATATTCTGTATAAATAGTATCATACAGAATATGTCGATAGATACCAAAATACTCGATTAGAGATATTTTTAAAAGTGGTTTATTATCATATCATAGGTATTTGTTTCGTTTGATCGAAGCAGACGTTATTTTAAATATTATATATCATATCGTTTACTTTGGCGAGAATTTTGATATAAAAACATGATCTCTTCTTTTGTTTCGGCATTCTGGGAAAATTGTAATTTCGTTGAATTTGCTCAGTTAGAAAAATATACTGGGAACATTAGTATTGATCTTGTAAATAAATGTTATATCAAACTAAAGTAATTCTAGAATATAGAATTCGGCCGTTTTTCTTATAATAACAAGACTTCTTGATATTTACATACTACTAGCCCTCGCCCCGAGTCACATGGTGTAAATAGACCCTTAACATAAACGAAAGCACTTGTTCTCCTCGTCATGCGATGTAAAGGGTCTGTTTACACCCGGTATATCAGTGTAACAGTTGATAGCAGTGATAGTCTAGTGGTGTGACCGTCGTACTGCCGAATCTAAGGTCTCGAGTTCGAAGCCAAGACACGCACCTCAGATTCATGTGCAAATTGTGTAATTATCACTTGCTTCGGTAAAGGAAACCATCGTGAAGAAACCACCATGCCTGAGAGATATTTCTCGGCGGCATGTAAAGCCAATTCAGAGGTCCATGGGCGGCATAAAAAAACTCTGTCACAGGTTAGGCACTAACCGCACGATAAAGAAAGAAAGTGTAACAATAATATTCCTTTCGACCTTCACCTTTCGCGATATACTCTTTTAATGATGGAGAAGACCGCATCAAAATCTGTCGCACAGTTTAGAGGTACAACGCTATCATTAAAGACAGACATAAAACGCAACTTGGTCTTTGGTTAAAAGTGTTTAAAACTAGCTATATCAAAAGTTTGGTAAAAATAAAACCATTTGTAAGCATGTCTTCCGAGTCAACGCTACTCATTTGAAATTCTATTACCAACGCCAATCTAAAAACCAGACATGACTATAAAGTACCAAAACCCTCTCGAAAATTCGATGCGTGTGGTATAACACAACTACCCGCCACGATTAAAACATAATATTTTTACTACCCACTTTCAGAAATAACAACACAATCCACGATAAGGGCGGGAACGTTCATAAATAAAGATAGAAAAGGGAAAAACAGAGATATGCATATGAGGGTGAATACAAATCAGTTTGGGATTGTCCGACAACGCGGGCTTACGGTGACATAGTATAGTGTTGTAAAACATGGACAAAAAGAGCGATTGTAAGATCCACTTGCACCAAAACTCACAAAAGTTATTATGTCATTACTTTATGTTATTACTTTATGTCATTTACTTTATACACATTTGAAACATCATTCTGTCACCTTGAAATGATTGACAGAAACAAAACGATGGTAAGTGCTAACCGCGGTTAGTATGTGGTGCAACCGGGCCATTGTAAAAAAAACTTGATTTTAAATCTTCTCCCTCTATTCGAAATTAATATGAAAGAGCTCGTAATATTCATTGATGTTTCAATATATGCTTTTAGAAAGTACTACCTAATTAGGATCCATGTTTTCTTCAAATATTTTCCTTCAAATATAAGTGAACCGTATTCCTATGTATTCATAATCACCACATCGCCTCAAAATACTTTACCCCACGCAAGTATTTTAATGGGGCAACCCCATGAATGCCAAAGCATGAAAACGGAAATGAACCGGCTTTATACCCGACTGCGGTACAGCAAATGCAGGGTCATGTTTTTCAGTAAAATGTTTTCGAACCCTGTATGTCACGTTTCACTTTTTTTGTAATCTAGTGTAAAAGGTTGTTCGGTTTGACTTTAGACTTGGTGTCACGAACCACTGAAATGTTTATCAAGCTACCGTCAAGTGTGAAATTTGTATTGAGTAGAAAATGTTGGGGTCAAAAATATCTCTTTGACGTTAGTCAAAGAGATAATAATAATAGTAGTAATAATAGTATTCGGTAGTTATACCGAATACTATTGCTATTCCCAATATTATTGCGGTATTGCTAATATATACTTCTATAAAAAATAAATTGACGTGTCTGTTTGCAACTTTTTACTGAATGCATATGAAATATGTACGGCACTTATAACAAAAACTCATTTTTTTTATGGGTTGTGTCTATCTGTCTGTTTGTTGCGGCTAATTTCCGAAACGGCTGGACTGGCTGATTTTGTCTGTTACTGGCAGATAGCTGATGTTATAAGGTCTAATTTAGCTACAAAATTAGGCAAAAAAAAAAGTTGTTAACAAAATTCTATACAAAAAGGGAAGTAATATTTTTTTACAATAATTCCACGCAAACAAAAGTCGCGGGCAACGGTTAGTACCATATATATTAATATATAGATTAACAACAAAGACTTGGTAAGTACCACACGTATTTACTTAACAAAGCAAACTAACGCACGTATTAATCAAAGTCTATTACTGATTATCCGTTACTAAATATGTACACAGAAGACTCCTTTATAAGCCAAGTATTGATAGACGATGATACATAATGATATATATATATATATATATATACCCTGTTCATTATTGTTGTCACTGAAGATTTTAATGAGAAGGCACAGTTCATGAATTTTATTGTGACATATAATATCACGCCTATAGTCGTAGAAGGGTTAGGCAAAGGTCTACCTAATTGTACACGCAAATTTCGCCGGTTATGTTTAAGTCCTATGTAATAGAGGGCGAGCCTATTGCCATCAATCGGGCACAAATCCAGACTACCGCTCTCCTACCGAAAATTCTGACGAGATAATGCCATAGGAGACGAGTCTGCCACTAACCAGAAACTATTCCATACTCCAGGTTGAGTCTGAGAGAACCATAATGGAAGACACTGCCATCCTGGAGTTTGTACCAAGAATCCCACACTTCAGTCTAGCCAACGCAATGGGTGCGTGTTGTGGATTACGGACCACATCCTCTCACGGGGAGGTCTGTGTTGGGAAGTTTTATGTTGTGTGTTAACTTAACCTTTTGTTTATACTTGTTTAACAACTAACATCTACATAATAACTTATAAACAAAGTGGAACATTCGATATTCAGCTACGACAAATAAACATAGGCTAACGTATAGCTAATCAAATATGCGTATCATCACTATTTGGAACGATACGCCAATACGCCACTACGCCTTATAAGGAACCGTATGGTAAGTATGTAGAACATAAGCGCCTTGGGGTGAATGTGTAGCCACTATATTGATCGTGTGGGAAATAACATACAAGATGTTTGGAGAAATTAAGCAGAAGTTTCTGTTGTTATATCTCAGTTTAGTAATAGAGGCTAAAGCTCAACAATTGTCTTCCAGTCTAATCGGATGCAGCTAAATATCCTTACTTGACCGCCACATCACACTGGGTAACACGAGGTATTTTATTAAAGACTTTAGGGTAGTTAAGCCCAGCAGCAGCAGTAACAGTGATAGCCTAGTGGTGAGATCGTCAGACTGCCAAGACATAGGTCTCGGGTTCGAACCCAAGACACGTACCACTGATTTTTCGTTTTTGTTGTGACAGCATGCCAGCGTTATTCTCGACTGCATGAAAAGGCAAGTCAGAAGCCCATGGGCGGCAAAAAAACTCTGACACCAGGTTAGGCCCTAACCACACGATAAACAAAGAAGCCCTCACTAACTAAACGTAAATCAACAACATCTACCCAACAATAAAGTCACAAAAATAACAGAAACATAACGGTAAATAATATCACGAAATCAATACACAATTTTCATGGCCCGTCACAGCGTACCGAAATGCTATTATTTATGTCCTTTGCCATCGTAATTTGTCACTTTCGGATATCTTCTATCAAGTCCCCATGGGTTCGGAGTTAGGGCAGAGATGTCCCTTTCGTTGTATTAATTTGGTAGCCCAAAATGGCGGCTGAAAAATGTTGAGAATTCTGTGTTTTAGAAAGTAGAAGGGGAATTTTAAGTGAACGAGTGAATTCAAACATTTATTTAGACGGAGAAGATGGGAGCAACACTTTTTTTTATTAGCTCTTCATCATCGTCATCATTTCAGCCGAAAGACGTCCACTGCTGACATAGGCCTCCCCTAAGTATCGCCACATTGACCGGTCCCGTGCGACTCGCATCCAGCGGATCCCGCAACCTTCACCAGGTCATCGGTCCACCTACCCCTATTAGTTCTTATTGTGACTAAAAGAGTGATGGACATGAATGTTGATGGATGGAGAGGGAAAGGAAGGCCAAATAAAAGATGGTTGGATTGTGTGAGGAATGATATGAAAGAGAAAGGAGTAAATGATGCCGTGACGTCTGACAAGGGAGAATGGAGGAAGAAAACGTATTGCGCCGACCCCAAGTAGAATGGGACAAGGGCAGGAAGATAATGTCTCCCACTTCTGGACATTTTCCTCCTCCCATACCTTCCACTTCTCTCGATGATGTTTTACTTCTTCTCACCAATTCGTGAGGAAGTTATCCAAAACGTCCCGCCATCTTTTGATTTGGTCTACCGTGACCTTTTTTGCTTTTAAAGTTTAAAGCTTATGCGAATTCCGAAGACAGTCATTATATAAATAAATAAATAAATTTAATTTATTTTAGGTCCCTCGCCGCCCGCCGGCCGGCCGCTCGGATCAATCTTTAGGTTAAGCCGTGCTTGCCTAGGTTGGTCTGTTACCACCCATTACATACCGAGTTTCCTCCGTGCCTCGGAAAGCACGTTAAGCCGTTGGTCCCGGCTGTCATTTGTAGATCTTTGACAGTCGTTACAGGTAGTCAGTGACCCAAAAAGTCTAACAACCAGTCTTACCAAGGGGTATCGTATTACCTAGTACTAACTGGGTTGTGGGGGTCAGATAGGCAGTCGCTCCATGTAAAATACTGGTATTCAGCTGAATCCGGTTAGACTGGAAGCCGACCCCAACATAGATGGGAAAAAGGCTAGGCAGATGATGATGATGAATTTATTTTAGGTCCGAGACCCATTTAAAACAAAAAAAAAATAGAAAAATTATAGAAATAGGAAATGCTTTAAAAGCAATTGGTGCTTGACCTCCTCTGATATATCCAAGGCCTTTCTCTAGCCAAGGCTTACGCCCGGGCACCACGGGCGTAAGCCTTGGCTAGAGTTATTGTTTAGGTTGTGGAGGTCAGATAGGCAGTCGCTCCATCTAAAATTCTAGTATTCGACTGCATCTGGTTAAACTGGAAGCCGACTCCAACATACTTGAGATTTTTTTTTAATATAATTTGAAATTACATCGTAGAGTCTGTCAAGCGAGTCTAGTCCCATGAAAAAGGCGGCAAATTCAAAAATCTTTCAGGTGTCAACACTGATATAGCACGCTGAAAACTTGTTGATACTTGAATTTTGATAAAAAAATTACTTGGGATAAATTAAAAAAAAAGCATTTCAATGTACGTATTTATTCATCAGAACTAAAATCAGAATCAAGAAATTCAATGCCTTCAAATGAGAAATCACTGTCAGTAGAATCATTACGCACAGAAATGATGAAGGGTTCCAACTCGGTTTCGGATATCCTGTCTCTTACTTTATACTTATTTTCGACACTAATAGTGTGATCTGTGCATTTTTTCCAATCATTGGCTGTGACACTATTTTTTATAAGGTTCTCCATTTCTTTACCTGGAATCCCTAAGTTTTTGCTGGCTATTTTTCTTTTAGCCAAACTCCATATGAGTTCAATTGCGTTCAGGTCACAATGATATGGCGGAAGTTTCAAAACCTCATGGCCATGTTGTTTCAAAAATTCTTCAGCTTCATACATTGGAGTTGTTTTATGTTCATTCACAAGGCACATAAGCTCAGCCTTTGTAAAGAATTCTTCATAATGAATTCCATTTTCAGTTAGCCATTTCTGAATGTCAGCCTTTAAATCATTCATAGATGGTGGCTTATTTATTTGTGTTACATGGTAGCTAGCGTTGTCCATAACAATGACACTGGGCTGACTTAAATTGGGTATTAATTTTTCACGTAACCATTTAATAAAATTATTTCTGTTCATATCATCATGATAATCTGTCATTTTTGATTTAGTACTGAATACCAATAATGCATTGGGAACAAAACCTTTTTCGGATCCAGCATGAACAACAATATGTCTTTTGCCTGACGATATTTTGTCAATTACACCGCTTGTTGATGGCCCTTGCCATGATTTTTTAACTTTATAATTTTGGTGGACATAGGTCTCATCAAGATAAACTATTAATTTTCCTTGTTTCCGCTTTTCATCAATAGCTCTGAGATACCTATGTCGCCATGCAGCTAGTTCATACTTTTCAATAAGAAGAGATCTCTCATTTTTATTTTTTTTTAATTCAAATCCATTTTTGAGTAATAATTGTCTCAATGTTTCATGACATCCAGTAAATCCAATTGACTCTCTTAAATCTGCAAGCAAACTTCGTAGAGTTGGAACTTGCTTTTTCACACAGTAAAATTCATTAATTTTATTGCGTATGGCTGATAAGTCAAAATTATCCAGATTGGCTACAGTTGGCTGTCGTGGACGTTTTTTCCCCGGTGTGTTCCACTCGCCTTGGTTAATAGCACCTTCTTTTTTAATTCTTCGCAGTGTTTTCACACTTAAATCTGAAAGTTCAATATGTCAGTTCAGTATCAAACGCACAAATTTTATGATAATATTTGTAGAAAATGCAAACAATGTAAACAAATAAATCTGTACTAACCTGTCATAGCAGCAATTTTTGTCAAATAGTCTGTTTCAGATTTCATTTTTTTATTCTCATCTATGGCTATGACTTTCTTAACTAAATTATCAATTGTGCTTTTTATTAATTCATCATCCAAGGTGGCTGAAAAAAGATGACAACAATCTCTTATAATACTTTTCACTTATAGGTGCCCCATTGAGATTCAATGTCATGTATACGACGTCTGAATCTAAACCAAAACCGAAATTGTGCTAAAAGTATCAACATTTTGTAGCCAACCTACCTGTTGTTGAAACAATTTCATCCAAAAGTCGTCGTTTTTCTGTTAACACGTCATCAGATTCAATCTTTACATGATTATATTTATTAATCATTGTAAACAGCAGGCTCCTGACACTACTTTTAATAGGTTTTGGCATTATAACATTAAAAAATTCAACAAAAACCGGAATGCTTCGAGGTTAGAACAGAAATTGTGACAATCTGTTTGACAGATAATAGTATTGCCATTATAAGAAATCAGTAAAATGGTTGTGGACTCGACTCGCTTGACAGACTACCCTTATTTTTTACATCGCTTGCTATTTTATTTGTAAATAAAAGACAGTAACAATTACAGTTTAGAACCTAGATATAACCGGAACACAACAGAACTCATCCCAATAACTATCACTTCCACTTCTGAAAGCCCAACAATAATAATAAAACTTATCAAGTGCGAGTCGGACTGGTGCACTAAGCGTTCCGTACCGTAAGATAAAGGACATGTACTGTGGAATTTGTTGAAAATTCCTTACATTTTATTAAAAGCCAAAGGAGTTAATTACGTAAATCAAATCACTTCTTTTTGACATGGCAGAAATTATAGAACCCCAAATGCTATGATATGAATTTCCATTGTCTACGTATTAGTATTTTGTTAAATACCCTATGGACTCCGGTCTGAAATAAACTGACTGACTGGTTGACTGGTAGAAAATGCCTATGGCATTAAGTCCGCCTCTGTACTTTGTGCTTGAAGTGTTAAATAATTAAATAAATAAAAAACTTTTTATTATATACTATTAACTGTTTAAAATATTAAGAACGACGCCGGTCGACTTTAGTAGTAGGGTCCCAAAGGCACCATTTCGCTACGTAACCCCAAAAACCGTAAATATAAACTACTTTCAGTTTGTAAACTACAAATCGGTCTTTATTTCCTGAGTGAGAGTTCATTGATAGAAAAACTTTTTTATGATGATCATCCCGAAACAAAGGCTGTTACCGTTTACGATGGTGCAAATAATACTGGCCCAGTTAAAGGGTTTCTTTCTATGAAACTGAGGATTATTTTGATCCTAAAATAGTAAACATTACATCCCCGAAGGGTTTGGCAGAGCTGTACCTCATAGTACACCCTCATTTCGCCAGTTATGTTTAAGTCCCATGTAATAAGATGTGAGCTCATTGCCATCAACCGGACACATATCAGGGCTCCGTGGCTCCAGTCCTAAGATGGCGATAAATAAGCACGGATGTTTCTTCTTCTGAAAAATAATTTTAATAAACAGTTTCACGTCAAAAATAAAATATTTTTAAAAGTTGATGAGGTGTGTTCTATCAGACTACATTGAGAATAAATACCGAAACAAACTCACAGGTCTCTTTTTAATAAAGTCCAGACATAATGTTGGTCAAGTCATATGAGGACCATGCAGATGCAGTGTCTGAGGTGATCTTTTGAGGACAGGATCACAGACTTGAGAGGACTTTTGCGTGAAGTTTATTTTGTGGATAACCTGACTATTTCTGAATAATAAATATTTCGAACTCATGTGTGGAGCCCAATTTTTAATAGAGATATTTATAGTCATCAATGACAAAGTCATGCATAAAATAAACTTCAAATCGCTGTCCTGTAAAGTAAGCACTTCTCAATTTCGAAAGAATATTTACTTGTCGTTTATTTTTTTATCATTTTGCATGACGTGCATACAAAATGATAGAAAAATAAAATAAACATACTAAACATAATAAATATTTCTAAATACCTACATCAGGACGGAACAAAAAAAGTTGACAGCTTGCACGTCGTGACTGTGACGAGCAGGTTACCACTCAGCATGATGACATGATCAGAGACATGATGGCATGATGGGGGCAGGAACAGTCCATAATACTCGTAGATTTAGTTTAGGAAGTAAGGACAGTAGGTAACCCAATGTAAACAGTGTAAACGGACCTTTCACGAACCTGCCAACCAAGTATTCTGAACATCAAACTAAGTAACTCTACGTAAAAATTATTGCTGGGGAACGACTTTATTTTTTGGGGTGAAAAATCACGTTTTACGGTATGACTTAATGTCAAAACAATGTGCTGATGGATGGATTGAATAGTACCGCGGTCGTGTAGGTGCTTAAAGTAAAAATCTTACATTAAAAACATGTATTTAAAAAAAAATTGTGAAAAGTTGGAACTTTGACCCCCAATATCTCCGTAACTAGAAGGCTCCCAGGTATGGTTTAGAACAATAAAATGACGAGGAGAACAAGTACCTTTCGGCTTCCTTAAGGGTCTAGTTACACCCTTTATTATGTAATAATTATAACAAGCTCGCGGCTGATTTCCCGGATAGCGACGCAAGATACAATATTTAGTAGCAGGCATGAATGTATGTGTAGATACTTCCTTAGTAACATATTCATGTAATATTTTTCTAATTATTGGTAGCTATCGAGATTTCTGCGTAGCTACGGAAATCCGGGATAATTCTGCTAAGGATTACGGAAATTTTTGTCCGTAGGAAACCGACATACTCCAGAGTGTTCGATTTTAGGAACAAAATACCTATCGTCTGTCGATAGGTATTTTGTTCCTTCACTTGCACTTCGGGTTTTTCTATTGTATTGTATTGAATCGTTGTTATTGTATTGTGTTCTGTTGTGGTATTGTATTTTATCGTAATAAAAATATAAGTAACAAAATAGACTTGAAGTACTTACGGGATACCTATATGCATAACATAACATCACGGCTGTAATCCCTGAAGGGTTAGGCAGAAAAGTACCAAATAGTACAAAATGTAATAGGTGTCGAGCCCATTGCCTTTCGTGGCTGCTTCTAAGAAATTCCTGATGGAAAAACCCAATAACACTTTGCCCAACCTGGGAATCGACTTCAGAACCTAATGCTGAAAAAATATAGACATCTTTTATAGACATGATAAAATCATCCTTCGAACCTCGAAAATTAACTGAAAATCCCAAAAATACATAGTGGAAATAACCCGCTGGAGCGTCGGCGCCCACAACATAAAATATTAACGCCACAGTGTAAACAATCACAGTACACCAACTGGCCTTTTGAAGTGGCCAGTAACACTAAATTAGGTTTAAAATTTCAAGTGTGTTACTGTAGTTGGGACAGCGTGTGTTAGTTGGTAAAGGTACCTTGCGTAATTTTGTTAATAAATTGGGCTACTACATTGAGAGGCTGTGGAGTATTTTAGTTACTAGTTCTATGGCGATGGGTTGGGTAAGTAGATCTTGGTTTGATAAACATAACGTAACATCACGTCTGTAATCCCCGAAGGGTTAGGCAGAGGTGTACCTAATACCCCCGCCCCCCCTATTTCGGCAGTTATGTTGAAGTTCCATGTGTTCCATGTGCGAGACTATTGCCATCAACCGGGCACAAATTCAGAATCCGTGGCTGCTCCTGAGAAATTCCTGATGGTAAACCCAATATCACTTTGCCCGACCTGGAAAACGAAGGTCGACCAGAACCTCATCGTTCGCGCTTGCGACCAGTAGACCACTGAGTCGCAAACACAGACGATATTTTAGCTATATCTAAAACCCTTACTCTCAGTCGCCTAACTTGCATAAGAAATACCTTTCTTATTGCCATTTTTCTTTCACAAACAAATCGAAGTCCCCGAAACTATCAGACATTCATATATTAGTACTATGAGGAAATAAATCAAAATATTCGACGGAATTCCTTCGCTTACGGATTGCCAAATGCCCCAGTTTCTGTGCTGATACATCAATGTCGTGGCGTAATGTTTACAGACCATGGGTAAGGCTAGCTTGGCAGAATTCTTAATGGGAGGATATTATTTTAATGTGATAGCGTAATTTGTTAGGGAGGCTCAGTTTTTGGGTATTTTGGGCATTGTTAAAGTTCCTTTGAATACGGAAGTCGGTTGAAGAATTTTCGCCGATGTCCGGCGCTTTCTTGAGTTTAATTCAATTTGCCATAATTTCAAATGTGGACGGCAAAAGCTCGGGGCTAAAAAATAACAGCCGCTCGGATCAATCTTTAGGTTAAGCCGCACTTGTCTAGGTTGGTCCGTGGATGGGTGACCGCCCATTACATACCGATTTTCCTCCATGCGTTGGAAATCACGTTAAGCCGTTGGTCCTGGCTGTCATTTGTAGA
Organism: Noctua janthina; assembly: GCA_963576755.1. Lineage (NCBI taxonomy): Eukaryota > Metazoa > Arthropoda > Insecta > Lepidoptera > Noctuidae > Noctua > Noctua janthina. Next base: position 15,947,865 of record OY755061.1, read on the forward strand.
TCTTTAGATTTTTTGTCAGTGGCCCGAAAATCTGACAACCAGTCTTACCAAGGGATAACGTATTATCCAATTAGTAAATTGGGGTGTGGTAGATAGGCAGTCACTCCATGTAAATTACTGGTATACAGCTTCATCCGATAAGACTGGAAGCCGATCTCAAAATAGTGGGAAAAGGCTAGGCAGATGATGATGGACACTACACGGCTACACCGTTTTGAGAGTAGTAGTAATGAAACGAATTACTCAAAGTTATGTACCTGCCTCAGTTCCATCCCACGACCTAGCACACGTAAGTCAGGGGACTACTGAGCCATCTCTGCTTTTGAAACATTTGACATCTACCAACCAACACTGCAACCCTGTGATGGATTATATATAATGCCGAAAAAAATCTACTTACAAAAAATCCAGTATTTTATTTTAATGTCTTTTTTTATTAACTGCAAAAGGCCATAAGACACGATTGTGTAACATGATGTGCGCAGTGCATTCCAACAAATGTGTACTTGCAACATTTCCTTAGAAACCAAACTGGTACAACTTTGGCAATTAACAAATCAGTAATGTTGATTAAGCAACACGAATCGAAAACTTCGGACCGACCACCTGAGTCGACACACCTGGTGAGGTTTTCTAAGAATTTGTTAATTTACTTTATTATTGTTGACTGCTCATTGGCATATTTTGTTGTATTGGCATGTAGCTCGTAGGTAATGACTGTCTAACATCTGTCTGGGAAAGTAGCAGTCCATGGTAACTCATCATCATAACAAATAATTGAGATGACGTAAGAGAGAAGGCATAACTGCATAAGCATTGTTTTCTAGTTTTAAGGTGTTCTTATGGCAATAAACGCATTTATGTCTGTTGTGTGTCGAGCAAAAACTACAGCACATCAACCAATCATTAAGTTACCTTCAAGTGCTTAATCCCCTTGTCGCACCAACCTGCTGCAGCACGCGATGCTGACGCGCGCGCTGCGTACACTCAATGATGTCACAACAGATTGACTGCTTCAATTGTACTTTGTGTGAATTCACACAGGCCGCATTTTGTAAAATTACTCTTGGTGTTCAAATAATATAATTGTAGGTCTAATCTTTGTAAGCTATAACTACACTTTTGTATTAAGTACGCCTGTGATGATACTGGTATGTGTTTCAAATAAATAAATTTAAAAAACAATGTTTATGCGACCAAAGCTGCAAATTTTCTAAAGTAATTCTAGCGTTTATGTCTTTAAGTCCATCCTGAGCAACTTCACCCGCTATCATCATCTGCCTTGTCTCAACCATATTGAGGTTGGCTTCCAATCTAACCAGATGCAGCTGAATACCCGTTTTTACATGGTGCGACTGCCTAACTGACCTCCACAACTGTGTAATTGAATAAAACGATGCCATTTCTAACACTGGGTGGCCCGTTACTAACTACAGACTTGGTTAAATAACTAAACATCCTTGCAAGACTGCAATCCATCTATCAAAGACCGTATTAGAATCAATCTTCGAGTAAATGATGACTATCTAGGACAAAGCATTTGTGTAGACGGTAGATAATTCATCAGACAAACAAGATAAGTTTTGCCCCGGCTAAACAGAGACGTTCGGTAAACAAAAGCGCTACCGCGGCCCAAAGCATAGCAAGGAGCGAGTGTGAAATGTCAAAAAAAAAAGTTTTTTTGCAGTTTAATCTTGAAAGGTTTATTTTTTTTATTTTCGGTATTTTTTGTTGTTATTTCTGAGATAACGTGGTACTAGTAAACAAAAACTTTGAAGTGAATGAGATCTCTTGATCGAAAAGCGTTTTGTGGCAAAAAATGGTGTGAAGTGGTTTTGAAACAGTTGGTTGCTATATTTTATCTGCTGTGCATTTGGTCTTGAGTACTCTTGAGATTCTAAGTTGCGTTATCAAGTTTTCCATTAGGATATTTTCAACAGCAGCCCAGTGTAGGGATCTCTGGGATTACAGGCGTGCTGTTAATATAAACATAACATCCCGCCAGTAATCCTTGAAGGGTTAGAGGTGTACCTATTTACCTAATAGTACACCCACATTTCGCCAGTTACGTTTAAATACAATGTAAAAGGGGGCGAGCCTATTGCCATCAAACGGGCACAAATCCAGACTCCATGGCTGTTACTGAGAAATTATTTATGTAAAAAACCAATAAAAAAATTGCTCGACCCGGGAATTGAACCCAGGACTTCATGCTCAGCAGTCGCGCTAGCGACCACTAGACTAACGAAGCAGTCGAGGCGTGATGTTATGCTTAATCAACGCTGCTCATGACAAAATTAGTCTCCCAAGACGAAACTAAATCGCTAACTCTTATGACTTAAGCCTTTTAAACCTCGAGACATCCATCAAGACCAGCCCTAAGACTAATTACACAGAATGATTTACTAACTGCATTCTAAATGTGGATTTGCTCGTTTTAAAACAAAATTTCAAGCGGGTTTGGTTGAAAATAAACACGTGCGAAACATGTGTTTGGGAAGCCGGTACACGTGTCGGGTGTAAAAACAAACACTTATAGGAATACGGTGCATTCTTGATGTTTTTCGTGTTAAAAACGCAGTTTAAAAGGGTTTTAATTAATTTATTGGGTAGGAAAAATGCACGTGCTGAATTTGTTTCCTGGCGAAACAAGCTAGATATAGAATGGATGTAAAAAGACCCTCAATAAAGCCGAAACGCGATTGTGGAGACCAATGTGGAGACCAAGCGCGTTTGTGATCATACATCATTGTGATCAGATTTTTTTTCTGGACCACGCCAGGGAACCTTCTGCTACGGAGATATTTGAGCTCAAACTTCCAATTATTACACTTTTTTTTTAAACGTTCTGAATCCATCCATTCACATTTTGTAGGAAGAGCTTTTGCTGGACTGAGCTTTTACTGATTGATAGTAAAACCTACGTTACTTATGACCAACTGTTTTAATAGAACTCCTTGGCCAATATTATCGAATTATTGTTTTACTGTTACTTTTAAAAATATACTAGGTATTTTATAAAATTAAAAAGGAATAGGTACACACGGCGGCATATGAAGCTGTACATTTCCAGTATAACTTGGCCTCGCTTTTTATAGATTTCCTATACAATGAGAGATCCGCATGAACTAGTTTTGGGTAGCTTGACTGGCAGTCGTGCTTACGTATCTTTAAAGACGGCAAATATGAAAAGAATATCTAGAGCGAAAATATTCTAAAGCATTTACTAAAATTCTTCAAAAGATAAGTTAAATATTAAGATAAAGTTTCGTTTTTGACAAGAAATACGATAACACACTGATTCTGTGTAAAACTGGCTTCTATAACCTTCAAAAGGTAAGAGAAATCTTAAAATGTCGTGTCTAAAAATACAGGTCAAAGAAAGACGGGGTACCCGAGTTGGTAACAGTCATGACATTATCATGAAAACTAATCGAAGATACGATCTTTTTTTTTTTAATCAGAAGGCTTAGAAAAACATTTCAAAGAGTTTCGTATTTACATAGCGACAATTCAATACATTTTTACCCGACTACGGCGAAGGCAAAATGGGGGTTATGATTTTAGCAGTCTATGTATGTATGTATGTTTGTATTTACGTATGTTCCTCCGTAGCGCCTAAACTATTCATCCGATTTTGATGAATAAGGTGTCAATCGATTCGTTATTATGGCCCGGGTAACATAGGTTACATGTTAACCGACTTCAACTATAGGAGGAGTCGATTTTACCTTGTAAACGTGATTTTTTGGTAGTCGGGTTTTTTTGTTGTACATAGTATACCACAAAAATTCTTGTGGAATTTAATCATTGTCATCGAACGCAGTAGATCTATGTAAAAGATTAAAAGCTGTCTCTGGTTAAACTCGAAGTCAACCCCAATGTAGTTAGTAGATTATACCACCTCAACAATACATACCTAAACATTTCATAACATCACGCCCGTATTCCCCGAAGGTTGGGCAGAGGTGTACCCAATTAAAGTACACCCACTTTTCGCCAGTTATGTTTAAGTCCCATGTAATAGCGTCACGTCAACAATTTTCATTCAAAAAAACCTACCGCTTCCCACTGTCTGTCTGTCCCTATGTATGCTTAGATCTTTAAAATTACGCAACGGATTTTGATGCGGTTTTAATAGATACAGAAGGTTTATATATATACAATATATATTGCACCCGTGCGAAGCCGGGGTGGGTCGCTAGTCTTCTATAAAAATAACCTCAACACATAACACTAGACTTCTGTCAGGAATATTTCAAAAACAATTTAGACCTGCCTCGCCTCTAGCGATCTGGAGCCCCTTAGAAATTCTTCCGCCAATAGTTATTACACCCATTTGCCACTTCCCGACGTGCCACCTTCGCGTAAGATTTTACGAGGCGTGGCTGCTAATGTGTCTCTTCCAACTTATGATAGTAAGTGCTTTTGGTGAAGTTATATGTATGGAAGGTTATCTTTTTAGCTGAATATTGACTAAAGCGACAGCTGTGGGTTTGGTTAGGTCATGACGAAAACGAGTACAGTTCGAGTAAGGTATAGAAGGACGTCATCATAATCATCATTATTCTGCCCTTATCCCAATTTGTTTGGGGTCTGCACAGTATACCTTCTTCTTCCATACTTCTCTAATACTCGTCATCTCAGTAGTGACCTCCTTTCAAGCCATATCATCCAAAAAGGACGAATGAAACTTAAAATCAATCGGTCAAAAAAGAAGTGCCGTACACTGCGGCCCTTTTTGAATATCTAAATTAAGTAACATTTTTATTCATTACTTTCATAATCCCTATTTTTGTTTGACCATGACTCAGCAATATAGGCTGTATTAGGCTTATGTTGTATGGAGTTATAAATTTAAAAAAACGGATTCACTTCACTTTTGTAAAAAAAAAAAAATAGAAACTAATGTGGTATAGAATTAAAAAAATACAGTGCTATATTTAAAATGACTTTAATTTTGGATTTCTTGTTTTAAATTAAGAACTCTAAGTCAAAAGGTAGACATTAAGTCAAAAAGTAGACATTAAAAGGATTTTTTGCAAAGAAGTACTTCTAAACAAAAAATCCTTCAACAATTTAATTTTTTATAAAAATACGATTACATGCTAGGTACACGAATAGAAAATTAGAATTATTTTTATATAGCACTGTATTTTTTACTTTTTTTAATTCTAAACCATATTATTTTCTATTTTTTTTTTTTTACAAAAGTGAAGTGAATCCATTTTTTTTTATTTATAACTCCACAGTTGGTTTAAAATAAGTACTACCTGATTAGTTTCATAGATACTCGATTATTCACAAGCTCATCACGTTTAGAGATTTTCAATGAGAGTCGTTTTCAAACACCTTTTGGTAGTGTATTTAATAAGCTTCTGCGATTGACGACGCCTGGGTACATCTGTCACACCTCAAACAATACGCTCCTCCCCGAACCTTAGTTCACCATCTAATCTTTTAACCACAGCACGACCTACGTTCCTATAACTCGTGTCGACACGAGAAACGCATCTAAAGCCGAGCTACCTCGAGTTTTCCCGTAATATATTCGCTTTATGATAAATCCCGTACAAAGACTTCTTCGTATGCGGGAAGCTAACATCGTATGATAAGTAATCATTGTAATGTGCGCAGTCGTTGTTCGTTGAGAAGAAACTTTGAAATATAGAATGTTTTAATTTGTTAAAATTTTTGATCTCGTAAAATTTTTGCTTCTCTTTGTTATACCCAAGGTCTAAAAAAGAGGTATAATTGTGTTACTCAGTTGGTTAGGGAGGTCAAATAGACCTGTTCGCCAATCATTATAAACTGGATCACTTTTTTTTTCCTTTTTTTTTTGTGCTTGTTGTGTGCTCTTGTGGCATGGGCCAAATAAATGTTTTTTTCTTTCTTTCTTCAAACTTCCAATAAACCGGTTTCTTCTAGACAAGTGTGTTTCACCCCAGGTTGCATCATGCTTCATATCAAGCGAGTTGTAGCCAAAGTAAGCCGATTTCGTGTGTTTCAATCTATTTAAATCGCGAGTTAGGCTTTATAAAGGGTGTAAATAGACCCTTAACATATACGAAAGGCACTTGTTCTCCACGTCTTTGCGATCATTTTTTTGTTCTAGACCATACCTGGGAACCTTCTAGTTACGGAGATATTGGGGGTCAAAGTTCCAACTTTTCCACAAGTTTTTTTTTTTTAAATACATGTTTTTAATGTAAGATTTTTATTCCATCCATCAGCACAATGCTTTTTGTGCTTTCCATCGAGTCCTACCGTAAAACGTGATTTTTCACCCCCAAAAAAAAGACACTTGCGCGAGTGAACTTTTGCGCAAAAGGACACTTCCGCGACTAGATTTACTCGCGACTGGCTACGGTTAATCTGTAGAGTAAACATAACATCATATTATTTTTTATTTTCAATGAGATAGAGCGAGAGAAGTGGCAACACTGCCCGAGAGACATGTCAAATTATTTTTTCGTATCTACCATGAATAGTGTTGCCAGATATAATTATTGTTTAATCGATTTACAATATCGATTTTGAACAAAATAATTTTACTCTCTGTTCTAGCTTTTGGGTTTCATTAATGTCGATTTTTAAGGTCATTCAGTTGTTTTAATGTCTATTATGACAAATGTATATTGATGTATAGAACATTCTTGTTACTTTGTACAAAAAAGATTAATCAATCGATTCCGATTTAGAAGAGCCTCAGTGTTATGTTTACTCTACAGCTAACCTAACCTAACCATTCGCGCATAAGTCCTTTCGCGCATGTGTCTTTGTGCGTAAATGTCCGTTCGCGCATAAGTCCATTCGCTCAAGTGTCTGTGCGCGCAACTGTCTATGCGCCCAAAGGTCCATTCGCGCAAAAGTCTAATCGCCCAAAAGTCCATGCGCGTATATGTCTTTTCGCGCATGTGGATTCGCGCAAGTGTCCTTCGCGCAAATGTCTTTCGCGCTAGTGTCCTGATACCGTTTTAGTCAGTACAAGTCTGACACTCCCTTCCGCTCCGCCCCGAGTGGGCGGGGGGGGTCATTTGATGATTTCCCATCCGGAAAAAAAAGGCTTTATTTAAGCAGTTTAGGCTTCTTTTAGGTTAGCTCCTTCCAACTTCGACCTCATCTCTGTCTCAGGACTAGATTGAGATCAACAGCAGGACCATTAAATATATTAAAAAAAAAACTTTGAAATTCAGTTGTATCTGGATAGACTGGAAGCCGGCTCCAACATCCTTGGGATTTGACTTTAATATGGTCGTATAAGTCCGCAATCTATTTAAATATAGATGCAAGCCACGACACTTAGGGAGATCGATTGTCGTGAAGACACGACAGATTGGGTTCAGTTTTATCGTGTCTGTGCTTAATAACACTTTAAAACTCATGCTTTTTTTTTTCATGGGGGTAAGCAGAAATTACAGAACCTGCTACGATCCTTACATACTCTTTCTTTCTTGAACGATCATACGTCTGATCATTCACGCACGTCAGCTGCAAGTACTACCCAGCTGACCTCTTCTGCGAATGTGGAAAGCCTAAGTAAAGGGCATCTAAGGGCTTTACATTATCGCTGTTATTAAATACTTGCTTTATAATACCTACCTTCGTTTAGCAAGGAGATCGATCCTCTGTCTCATGAATAATGCAAATCAAAGGCCTAATACAATCCCTTTAGATTCAAAATCGATATTTTAGGCTTTCTTTGTGCCCTAAGTTGAGCCCTGAATGATAAAAGTTTTTAGAGAAGACTGTAATCCATTAGAAAACGCATAAAAATGGATAAAATAATAAATGAGAACATGAGAAGACATCTTGTTTGTTGTTTCCTAAATTGATGTTTATTTTTTAATGAATAGTGTTCATTATTACCGAACCACTTATTGTGTACCTAAAAACAAACTAACAATAATTTGCAACACATTGCACTAAACACTAAACAATGAATAGTGAAACTTGAACTCTGTCACTTTCTTACCTAACTGAACACATCAGTGAAGAAATAGATATATAGCTTAGTTGCTCTGAAAACGGTGAATAAAAAAATCGTGAGGAAACCAGGATGTCCTAAAACAAAAAATTCGTTCACATCTGCCATCGGTAGGTGTGCAGAAACAGCACTGGGCCGGCGTGGTGGATTACGTGGTGCTATAGCTTAGTTCCTGAGATCTTTAACGGAACCTTTAGCATTGCAATGTTTAAGTCAATTTTATACGTACTGCTAATGAATAATTTGTGCTAAGACGATAGTTCCTACATCCTAGTTTTCAACCACAAATATCGACAAGTTAATCCACGTAAAGCATAATAAACGGTATTTTAAAATTAAACACATCACAAGCGTTCCCTCACTAATCCGTCCACAAGCATTTTCCCGGGGTATTCCTCAAAGTGCAACCAACTAAGCGCAACTAAATTTTTCCTCGAAGCATCTAATGGTTGACCATTAGTTGCGCTCACAAATTCAAAAATAAAAATATTATATGTTTATTCCCCAAAGCCCAACCATGATGAAAAATAGAGAGGGGCATGATGGATTCAATATTTTTTTTTCAATCATGGTTGCGCGAGGAATAATTTAGTTGCGCTTAGTTGGTTGCGGTTAAAAATAGTTGCGCTTTGAGGAATACCCCATTTTCTCAACTTAGCTGCACTCTCTAATCCTAAGCGCCACAAAATCTAGCCCACAGTCTAAGCTGACGTATACTTGTCAGCCTAATACTAAAAACACAGCACAAAATGCAATTCAGGCTAATGGATTAAAAAAAGTTGACTACGCTACTCGAAGTAACAGCCTTGTCAGAGATAAAAAACATTAGATGTACGGAGACACTTTTAGGACTGTAAAAATGTTATCCATCCCTTCGTATGGAAGGTTGAGTACGTCGTAAGTCAAATTGTCACATATTTCTGAATGAGTGTCTTGGTAATAGACGTATGTTTCTTTCATTTTCAAATGTATGTATGAATGATAAGTGACAGGGCCAGACTTCGCTGTCTTGCTATGTAAATGATATTTTCCTCCATGATTATCAAATTCGCCTCGTTGGTCTGAGGTCGCAATCGCAACTGGTGAGCATGAGGTCCTGGGTTCAAATCCCGGGCAAAGTGTTGTTGTATTTATCCATCAGGAATTTCTCAGTAGCAGCCACGGAGTCTTGATTTGTGCCGGATTTATAGCAATAGGCTTGCCCCTTATTACATGAGAGTCAAACATAACTGGCGAAATGTTGGTGTTCTATTAGGTACACCTCTGCTTAACCCTTCGGGGATTACAGGCGTGATGTTATGTTATGATATGTAAAACCAAAGAAAAAAGAGAAGGCTTACCTCTCTTAGATATATCTCACTTTCTAAGAGTGGATACACTAAACAAACTGAACGCGATCTAACACATCTAAACCGTTTTCAAAAGCTTTTATTGTTATAAATCCTTAACAATTACGAGACTGACAGCTCTTGAACGTGGTTTAGAATTTTGCTTATTGCGTTCAAACCCATCACATCAAAAACCGTTTAAGCACAGTTCTTCTGGCTTCCTTTTTATATAGTGAAAAACTTACCTTAGTTATTTATGTTGATTTACTTCCGTCACGAAAGCAGTTCACATCTGAAAAAGAAAAAAAAAACAATTATTACAATGCTCATAGCAGCAATATAAAAGCAAAACTTAAAATTCAGTCAGAGTCAATCGGTTTTCCATCTACTCCGACGAAATGTTTGTCTCTTCGGGTAGAACAGTCGTGAGACAGCTTTACTTTACTTCGGAGTTCACAGAGAGTTTGCCACTTTTCACCCTTATGTCCTGAGTAATAAGGTTGAAAAGCGGTTGACCGATAATGGACTCGGTAAATAGGGCAAAAGCTAATTTTAATCCTATTTGATCATCAATAAGTGCGTTTATCCTTTGTAGCTATTTGTAAACATAAACAGAGGTAATAGATCTTATTATATCTATTAACAACCTTTGTCAATTGAACTAAGCAGCCTATTTTAGGGAAATTCCAAGTATCTATTATAAGAATGGCGGCTTTTGGTTGAAAAGCCATTGTATGACAAGCGTAATTACTGTCAAGAGATACCAGAACCAAAGAAAGATAGATCGAATTTATCAACTCTGAGCTGTATAACCATCTTTTACAAGAAGAACTATTTATTTGTGGTATTTGGTGGTAGTGTTTGGCAAGATAAATAAACACCAATAAACAACGTGGCCATTGATACATAAATAGGGATAATAAGCACCCAAAAAAAGAAACTCTGAAAATAACTGTAAAAAAACGATTACTTTTTGAGTACTTGTCATACCCAAGTGCACCTATACGTTATGTCCAGTAGTGGTAAGTAGCTACTGCTTCCATAGTGGTTCATATAGGGTGCTAGGGACACCGACGCGAAAACGGTTACCACGTATTCAGTTTACCATTTCTTGTGGGGGCCACATTGACATTTTTCATTGGTTATTAGAAAAAAATCAACTGTAGCATACATTTTGACCGTGTAGATATTGCACTTTTGTAGGAAACAGCTGTTTTTTTTTAAGTAACCTGTGAAAAATTTCTATGAGAAATGAAATGGTGAAATGAATATGTGGTAACAGTTTTCGAAAAATTTGAGGCGTCTCTTGGGTTCGAACCCGAGACCTATGTCTTGGCAGTCCTATGGTCACACCACTAGGACTCTTCCATGTACGACACAGTACTCTGCCAACCATCTTCTGTATACGAAGCGTGCCCGCCAACTTTAAAGCCATAATTATTTAATTCAAACTCTCTTGTACTGTATTTATCGGTTATTAAAATCCTTATTCAATATAGTGAAAACCAGTTTCAGTTAAATACGGCTTCTACGTTTGGAGATGGAAATAAACCGTTTGAAAAACTGTTCCGAAGTTTAATCTTAGCAATCAATGTATTTCAATTTCACCTTATATTGTTTACAGTTGCTGTGTAAACAGTTAAATGTAAAATTCTATAGAAATTTTAGTTTTCATTCAGTCATTCCATTCGTGGAACAGTAAGTTAATATTTGCTTTTCATTAAAGTTACTGTGTATTTACCTATTATATTTGATCTACCAACATTTACAAGAAGCGTAGAATTGGCAATATTCTGAATCGAACTTATCATAAGCAGAGAAAAAATATATGGTAATATTGGTAAATAAAAAGAGCTGTTACTCAGCACTTTGTGAAATAATGTCTGAAAGCATTTTCCTACCATATTACTTTTTACGTTACGTTCAAAAGAACTGGTACCCTCGTTAGTGTTCCTTTGTCCAGCAATTATCTTCATTCTTTCTTTAGTATTCCGATCATTTTCACATTCCACCTGTACAGACACCGAAGTATATTCCTATAGCTTTAAACTAATACTCAATTTCACTGTTCAGAAGTCTGGAACCTGTTCTGTGATGGTTGATGGAGTTTGCTCAATGGGTCAGAAATGTAAGTCTGGCTGATTTTTTTCATTTTAGCAACGTTACCTTTTTAAGGGTGTATTTAGTGAGTTTGTGTTCTTAAAATATGCTTTGTAAGAAATATTTAATGGAATTTGGTAGTCGCAACGGATACTGCTGAACGGTCTTAGGTTGGATTCCCAGCACGCGTAGCATGACCACCGTAGAAACGGGTTTTGTCGATGGAAGAATCGGCAAAATGACAGATCAACAAAAGAAATCTGTAATTTTGTCGACTCTTCCGTCGACAAAACCCTGGTCGAAATATTGGTGGAAAGGTTTGGTTTTGATAAATATTTCAGATATTCACATTTCCTGTCACGACATAACAATTAGTGATCTTCGTGCCACCATCAGACCACAAACTCAGACCACCACAAAAAATCTGGTAGAAAAACCAATTAACACGGTACTGCTTATTTCGCATGAAATAAGCAGTACCTTTGTGCTCTTCTATCTTAATGTTATGTCTTGTTGAGTATTTTGTGTGTACATAAATAAATAAATAAATAACATTTTGGCGAACAGAAAGACCGAATTTACGACACTAAATCAAAATCAAAATCAAAATCAAAGCATTTATTTCAAGTAGGCCAGTTACAGGCACTTTTGAATTGTCGAAACAAAGACAACAATGAAATATAGCTACAGTCCCAGTCACAAGGCACAAAAACTGTGAAAGTACTGTAGTTGCCCATTCCCTAACGTAGATCTCTATGGAGAAGAACGGGCAAGAAACTCCATGGACACTCTTTTAGTAGAGCTAGCGACCAATAATAACCAACTAAAACGGCAGTTCATTAACTTTCAATCATTTGAAATCGTTCAGCAAGAATAGCCATTGACCAAAGGGCGAACCCAATTTACATTCCAAATAGGAAGATTCAAAACCGCTTGTTATCAAAGGTCATCGACACACCTTGTTATCTGTACCTAAGACCCGCTGTTATGTGCGAAATGAATTTAACATTTGATGTGCCCCAGGCGCTTCCTTTATGGCTGCCGGGGACAGATCGATCCAGTATGTCTTGGAGTTTATTGAATATCTTGTAAAGACGGTTTCGTGAAGTGCGCGTCGCTCGATGTTGATTTTTAAAGATTGTAAGAGATCAATATACAACATGTAACATAATTAACGCACATCCTGAAATTAGTTTGTTCAGAATCGTTTACTGAATCGATTTCCATAATTTTTATTATAGGTATTTTTTTTCCCCAAAAATAATTAAAACTACGTAAATTACATTAAAAACTCGTTAACTCGTTTCGAACGCGAGCGAATACCTACTAGGCTAACAAGACCCTCATACCTACGTGTGCGACTGTCTGCGTTCGTGGATTTGTACTGTGACCACAACATTCTTCCGGAATTAGTATAACTAAATCAATCAATAATCAATGCTCATATATGTTTAACTAAAAATTCAGTGTATGTATTATGATTATAACATAATATACTAATTGGGGTGTCTGAGGGTGTGCGTTAATTACGTTACATGTTGTATATTGAATGTTGTCTGTCGAAAGCACAAAAATAGGACACAATGAATTAAGGTAGTCGTTACGAGTAAAAACTTAACATAACAGCACGGCTGCTATCCCGGACTGGTTAGGCAGAGGTGTACTACTACACCCACACTACGCCAGATACGTTTAAATGCCATGTAATATGGGCGAGCCTATAGCCATCAACTGGGCACGAAGCTTGACTTCGCAGTTGCTGCTGAGAATTTCCTGATGGAAACACCGATTAACACTTTGCCCGTCCTGGGAATCGAACCCGGGACCGGGAACTTTTAAGTGAACTTTCTCAGACAAAAAGACTTTTAAGAAAGTTTAAAGCATTTCAGTTTTCGTGAGTTAGTGTACCATGCGTCCGGACTTGTATATGAGGTTTTTACCTATTGGCCTTTTCATTGTTCCTTTATGGGTGTTACTTAACAAAAAACATACAAAATTACAGATTTTTCTGCTGCTTTTTGTCAGGACTTTTTTAAATGCCGAAATGTTTTACATGAACGCAAGCCATAGCGTCATAACCTGCCGACCGCCGCACAACGGCATCATAATTAAAAACTGTACACAGCAACAACATTTTATGACACAACCACATAACATACCACCATAAAACCCATACAATTTCCATGGGTTTGCGGAAATAACGTACTCTACGTGCCCTTCACACCTCTCTTACATTTTCCACATACATTCATCTTTTCATGCATGCGTGACTGTGAATAGCGATCTGACCTCTTTGAAGGTCTCTGCAATCATAGTTTAGGATTTTTGTGACAAAAATGTATTATAAACATAACATTACGGCTGTATTCTCCGAAGCCATATTCAAAGATGTATAGTACACACGGCGACAGATGAAGCTGTACATTTCCAGTATAACTTGGCCTCGCCTTGTATGGATTTCCTATACAATGAGAGATCCGCATAAACTGGATTTGTACATACTTGATTGGCCGTCGTGCGTAAAATAGGGTGCAAATCTAACAAAAGCGGTGTATGTAGGCCTCTTTTTCTATTGGGTATCCGTACTTTCCTAGACCAGTTCAAGGTCGAAGTGTTGCAACTGACAAGTGGCCTTCTGGATACAAACGAGTCTATTACCATCAACCAAGGCAATATACAAAATGCGGACTGGACCTAAGAAGCTAATATAAAAACCCAATAAGTCTACCGAGTTGAAAGGCGTGCGATTTAAGAAGCCTATGTGCAGCAGGGACTTATGTAACTTGATCCTGATGATGATGATAAATTAAACTGTCTATGCTTAACCTGGGTTTATTTTTTTAATTCTTTCTTTATCGTGTGGTTAGATCCTAACCTGGTGTCAGAGTTTTTATGCCGCCCATGGGCCTCTGACTTCCCTCAAGAAATATCTCTCAGGCATGCTGCTTTCCTCACGATGTTTTCCCTCACCGAAGCAAGTGATGATTATACAATACGCACATGAATCCGAAAAATCAGAGGTGCGTGCCTTGGGTTCGAACTCGAGACCTATGACTTGGCAGTACGACGGTCACACCACTAGGCTGTCACTGCTTATTTTTTTAATTAAAAATTTCGCACAAAAACTCGGTACAAAAGGCGGACTTAATGTCCAAGAGATTGTGTACCCGGCAACCAAGTGTGCTGGAGAGATAACGTTGCAAGTCGAACCCAAGATCTATTTCTCAGCAATAGTGCTCGGGACCACTATATAGACCACAGAATCAGACACAATACAAAAAAAAACATATTATACTACTATATATACCTAAACACTTCAGAATAATTACTGGCATCTGGGAACAATCGCTCATTCTATTCGTATCGTCAGTTACAAGCAACCTTGCTAATCATTTGCTTCAGATGTCGAATGAATTAACCTCCAATTTATTTGCAGAGCAGAAAACAATCAAACATTCTGATATAATTGATTACTCCGTACTTTGCAGATTATTAATACTCCCGAGTGAGGATATTTACGCCATTCCTAGCAACGGACAAAGACTTGCTCCCAATATTTTAGCAATTAATCTTCCAGGGGTATAGAAAATAGAAATGGGAGAGCTCGTGGTTAAATAATAACCAAAAATTGGGAAAGGAGTGGCGTGCCCGTGCGTGGGAGACAAGCCAATACGGCAATCAGACTGTTCAGAGATCTGAACATCTTGAAAAGCAGTAGATTATAAGGGCAAGCTATGCTTGTAGGCTTGTATGAAAGTACCCCACTTAGGTAGAGCATATTAAACGTCAGGTAAGTAAGTAACAAATGGATATTCACAAATGGATAATCACCTCAACTTACAGCTGATACCAGTCAACTGATGGGTATATACCGCTGCCAAGCTTCGCCATAGCCTTTTCCCTGGTATGTTGGCATCGGCTGCCAGTTGAACCGGATGCAGCTGAATACCAGTATTTTACATGGAGCGAGTGCCTATCTGACTTCCGAACAATGAGCAATACCTCCCTCTAAAACAGTTTCCGGAACCTAAAAATATTTCGGGAGTTTAGAATAATAGTTCCCGGTATGATCCTCATAAGACTAGTTTACGCAAATATATTCTATTTCGATCTCTAATAATAACGGCTGCATGGGTCGATGTTTAAGGTTAAGCACCACTTGGTGACATCGGTTCATGATAGGGTGACCGTTCTTTACATAAATCGAAACCCCTACTAGCCTCGGAAAACACGTTAAGCCTTTGGTTCCACATGTCATTTGTTAATTTTCGACAAGAGTTGTCGGAGTCCCACATCAGTAAACCAGTCTTTCCAAGGGTCATCCCATTACCTTGTTACTGGTTAGTGGCGGAGAGACGCAATCGTTCCATATAAAATAACAAAACATCACGCCTGTAATCCCCAAAGTGTTAGACAGAGGAGTATCCCAACAGTACACCCACATTTCGTCAGTTATTTTTTATAATAGGATCCCATATAGGGGACAAACCCAAGAGCTCAACCTGCCAGAGCTGCGGGACTGTTCGAAAAAGATACCGTGGCCCTGGAAAACAAAGGGCAAAGAAGGAACATGGATGGATTTTAGTCAGTACAAGTCTGACACTCCCTTCCGCTCCGCCCAGTGGGGGAGGAGTCATAAACCCAAGAGCTCATGCCTGTTAGACTGGAAGCCGACACCAACATAGTCGTAAAAAGACTAGGCAGGACTAGTAAAGAAAAAAAAACACTCGAAAATAGGCTGGAAGAAAATTGTATCCAGCGGAAGGTAATTCCACAAAATTAGAAAGGCGCCTATAAAAATCAGAACAGGTATATCTAAGGCCAAATTCCGAAGAGGTTTTGCGGTGTAACTTCGAAAGTTGAAGCCAGAGAGATATCAATTTATGGCCAGAGGTTTTATAGCGATAGTAAAAAGAACTTTTGGGTCATCTCCGGGTATTTCGTTGGAAGTTTAAGCATTTCGCGGATCCCACTGAGGCGCGGGATATACAGAAATGTCACTTTGTAAACTTTTACGAAGATGGTTTTCGCGTTGTGTTTGCACTAAGTGCTAAGTAATGGGTTGCTAATGTGTTGAGGGCTTTTATCGTTGATGGTTGGCTTATGTTTCCCGAGCCAGGCTTAGATGCTTGGAGGCAGTTCTTGACATGCTTTATCAATTTCCTTCTTTAGCCGACGTCAGCTTTCAAGAAATTGCTAGTATTCGTGTCGTAAGCTTTATCATTGATAGCAACATCAAAATTACTAAGGGAATCTAAAAAAGTTCTTTCAACGCTTTTATACTTATTGTTGAAATATTTTCGGATCTGCTACTACCTTAACATTCTCTACTACAGTAAGTGTTTACTATAAGACAAAGATTACTTACTTAGCAGTTAATAATTATTATGAAAATGATCCAGACATATGCATGTATAACTAGTATATGCCCGCGGCTCCGACCGCGTGAAATTCGGTAATTGTCCTACGAGATCGTACTGCCGGGATAAAAAGTATCCTCTGTGTTAATCCAGGTTATAAACTGGTAAAAGGTATCTGTACGGCAAATTTCATCCAAATCCGGTCTGTAGTTTTTACGTGAAAGGGTAACAAACATCCATCCATTCATCCTCACAAACTTTCGCATTTATAATATTATTAAGAGCAGGCTAACTAATAACTTGAAACTGCCTCACACAGATTCTTGAAGCTCAAAACCGCGAGCTCGACGTTTGCATAAACTTGAACTAAAATATTATGAACTAGTCTTGTAGTTGTTTTAACCAAAATCACTTCCAAAAGACTTTCATCGGTAAACACAAGAAGTTGTCCGTAAAATATAACTATAAATAAAATTGTAGCTTCATTGGCCTCGAAGGGCCGGAGATATTGCATTTAGAAAGGTTCCAAGTGTCGTTATTTCATTACGATTTTATTTATTGTGTTCAGGAGAAGTGTCTTCTGGTTTTATTTGATTTTCTTTCCGACGCTAAGTTTTATTGGCCTAGCGCTATGCAGGAGTGCCTTTAGAGCTGACTTCGGGTTCCGTAATGACTTCGAGTAAACTTGCAGAAGTCACTTCTTCGCTAGTTTGTCTTGTATTTTTGAGTTGGAGCGAAGAAAAACAGTGTGTTCTGATTGTTTGACTTCTTCATGTTGGTAGGTGGTGGAGACAAGTTTGTTTTTGGCAGTTTCGACTATGAATTACTTAAGTAAGGTTTTAACATTAGTAGGTACTGCCGTCATCATCTGCCTAGCCTTTTCCCAACTATGTTGAGGTATGCTTCTAGTCTAACCGGTTGCAGCTGAATACCAGTATTTTAAACGGAGCGACAGATTATCTGACCTCCACAACCCGGTTAGTATTGGGTAAAACGATACCCCTTTGTAAGATTGGTTGTCAGACTTTCGGACCACTCCTACTTGTAACGACTGTCAGAGATCTTTAAATGACAGCTCCGACCAACAGTTTAACGTGCTTTCCGAGGCATGGACAAAACTCGGTATGTAATGGGCGCTACTAAAATAATAACAGCCGCTCGGGTCGATCTTTAGTTTAAGCCGTGCTTGCCTAAGTTGGTCTGTGGATGGGTGACCGCCCATTACATACTGAGTTTCCTCCGTGCCTCGGAAAGCACGTTAAGCTGTTGGTCCCGGCTGTCATTTCTACATCTTTGACAGCCGTTACAGGTAGTCAGTGGCCCAAAAAGTCTGACAACCAGTCTTACCAAGGGGTATCGTATTATCAAGTACTAACTGGGTTGTGGAGGTCAAATAGGCAGTCGCTCCATGTAAAATATTGGTATTCAGCTGCATCCGGTTAGACTGAAAGCCGATGCCAACGTAGTTGGGAAAAGACTAGGCAGATGATGATGATGAGTGTAGCAAAATTAAATCTGTTTACTCAATAAGAAGACCTATAAATAATGAACAAATTATTGAAAAGTATTATAAGTATTATTTCAGTAACAGGAAAAAAATCATATTTTGCGAACACACTTTCCTAGAAATAACCAAGTTTGAATATTGTTTGGAAGAAGGCTCAAGTAGCAAATCAAATTATTTGAGGAAAAGTCTCCCAATGCCATCAGTTATTTATATAAATACGACAGCTACACGATCCATTTAATACAAGGTGTAAATGGACCCTTCACGAAGCCGCCAAGCATTCTGTACATCAAACTAAGTGACCTTACGCAAAAATTATTGCTGGGAAACGACTTTTTTTTTTTTGGGGTAAAAAATCACGTGCATCATCACGCACTCAAAACATTGTGCTGATGGATGGATTGAATAGTTCAGGGGAAGTGGAGGTGTTTAAAGTATCTTACATTAAAAATAAGTATGTATAAAAAACTTGTGAAAAAATTGATACTTTGACTCCCAATATCTTCGTAACTAGAAGGTTCCCAGGTATGGTCTAGAACAAAAAAATGATCGCAATGACGGGGAGAACAAGTGCCTTTCGGTTTGGTTAAGCGTCTTTTTACACATTTTACGATCAACTGCCTCGTTAGTTTAGTGGTCGCAAGCTCTACTGCTGAGAGTAAGGTCCTCAGTTCGATTTCCAGGACAGCTCAGAGTCCGGATCTGAATGCGGGCATACTGTAGGTACACCTGTGCCTCATCCTTGAGGGAATACATAACATAACATCACTCCTGTAATCCTGTAATGTAAGGGTTAGGCAGACATGTACCTAATAGTTCACTCATATTTCGCCAGTTATGTTTTGTAAGTTCCATATAATTGGGAGTGAGCCTATTGCCACTAATCGGACATAATTCCGGTCTCTGCTGTTACTGACAAATTCCTGACGCAAAAGGCCAATAACAGTTTGACCGACCCGGGACTCGAACCCGGACATCATGCTACGCAGTCGCGCTGACGACCACTAGAGCCAGTCACAAAACACACGTGAGGTTATGTTAAAAAGATAATACAAGCGGAAAAATATACCAAGACAAAACAAATTTCTTTCAAAGAAATATCTTCAGACAATCACAATAAAAATTCTTTAGAATCAAATTCTGATAATTTGTAAACAAAATCTTTTGTAACCAAAAAAATATCTTGTTCCCAAAAAGTTTCGAACTTTCCAAAGTGACGTAATATTTTTCCATAAAATAGATTCTGCGATACCATTCATAACTTTTGTTCTGTGAAACAAATGACGGTGCTGATATTATTTGTTACAAACTAAATTTTATGGTTGCGCTTTCCTGTTGTTTTCGACAGCTTGTGGACAAGTTTGGACAAGTAGAAAGAAAGAAAGATAGACAACATTTTTATTCTATTATATTATATATATTACTAGCGACCCGCCCCGGCTTCGTACGGGTGCAATATATATATTTATATATAAACCTTCCTCTTGAATCACTCTATCTATTACTGAAAACCGCATCAAAATCCGTTGCGTAGTTTTAAAGATCTGAGCACACATAGGGACAGAAAGTGGTGATATTTAACTAATTACTGGAGCAACCTTACCATGAACTGCTTTTATGGTATTTTTGGTATTGTTTTGCATATTCCGCATTATTGCTCTACTAGAACCATAATTATACGAGTATTCGACGACCCGTGATGTCAGCCACCAATCCGTTCTCGGCCAGCTTGGTAAATTATGGACCACTCCATCACATAGCAAGGAGGCCTGTGACCGTACAGTGGGAACATTAGAGCCTGACTATATGTAGGATTTTTTGATGAGCAGTCTGATCTATTGCTACAAAAGATTCTGGCCCTTCCACTCCAAATTTGTAAGACTTGACAGGTTATAGACGAGTTTTTTTGAAATATTTGGTCCACACTAGGAATTTCTCCTGTATCGTGGGTGCGTTTACAAACATTTAAACTCACATACACAAACAGCCAGACCCGGAACAACTACCTGTAGGCCATCCAAATAATAGCTGTTTTGACATGGAAAGAAATATTCTAGTGCGAGCAGGGTTTGAACCTGCGACCTTCCGATTCAGTACACCGGATGTCTTAACCAATTAGACAATCGCACCCTGATCACATCCAAATAATGTTCCGTGCGGGGATCGACACACAGGATAACAGCTAATCGCTCAGCCACAGCGCCAACCGTGCCGTCAGTAAAGTTTCTTTGTGTAACTTCCAAGTTATGTTAAATAGGCCCCAAAACTCCGTGGCAACTCTCCGACCAGCTGAATAGCGCTTTATTACCACCAATAAAATTATAAAACCAAAAAAACATCTATCGGCATCAGATCCTGGTACAATTCTAACTCTTCACCCTATCGCAATCAGGTTGAATTCAATCTTAAAATTAAAAGTAGGAAAAAAAGTACAAAAATTTCTTTAATAAAGTCTAATTTGAATAAATGATTTTGACTTTTTGACGAAACAGTGTCTTTAATATTTTCTCGACAATTTTGATCGGATAATGTAAAAGAAAAACTTTTTGTCTCGACTAGGCTTTATTCATTTGTTTGAAATATCTTCCATAATTTTGAACTAGGCTGAATAAATTTCGCTTTACCCGGTATCTTTGTTTCCATGGTAATAAACAGAATAGTCAATAGGTCAAAAATGTTACACGAGTCGAGAGCCTATTGAATATTTTACGTGGGAGTGTTTTGACTGTAATTTGTTACAGTACCTTTCGAAGCCATTTTCTAAAGATGTCTGGCACAACAGACACTTGAGTTTGTCTAAGGTTATTAAAAGATTTGCTAGATATTCAAATATCTAGCAAATCTTTTTAATAAAGTCATGTTTAAGTCCTATGTAATAGGGCCAGCCTATTGCCATCAACCGCGCACAAATCCAGACTCTGTGGCTGCTACTAAGAAACTCCTGATGGAAAAACCCAAAAACACTTTGCCCGACCTGGGAATCGAACCCTCATGCTCAGCAGTCGAGCTTGCGACCACTACACCAACGAGGCAGTTTATATTAAACATACTTGTAATAAATAAATCTCAAAGTTTTGTCTAGTTGTAAAAATCGTAAGAATCAAGGGTGGGTCGTAATTTACTCATAAAAATTGGAAGTGAAACAGCCATCAAAGACTTCCCTTCGAGTTTCCATGGCAACGCTATCAACAAAACTTGTTATAGGCTTAATATCTATAGTGTTGCTTTATTTTATAGACGCTACGTGAGGTTATATTAGAGGAGGGGTGCATGAAAGGAGCCTCCCCGAGTGACGTACCCTCCGAACTCCTGTTACGTCCGGCGAACCCTGGGCAATCGACTGCAGTCGATTGGCTAATCCTCTCACCACGATGCCATCGAAACGCTAAGAAGAAGAAGAGGAGGGCTGTTGTGACGTCATCAAGTACAAGTTGGAACACGCTCAGGAGTTTGGCATCTTTTATTGAAGTCTTGAAACGTGTTGGAGTAACTGGTTATTAATATTTGGTTGCTGAGGTCATTAAAGTAAGTATTGGTTTACTTTATGACTAAGAAAGATTTATTTATTTACTGTTCTTTGAGAAAAAACGTTATGAACTGATGACTTCTGTCTTAGCGTTGCCGGATTCTTTAAATTGTTCGTGTATTCCACGTTTGCAGAAATAAATAATAGATGCATAAATATCTAGATCCGGAACGGTTTTCTGCAGGCAAAATACGTTTAATAAAAAAAATTGTCGTTGTTGGACACGGAAGTCCAATTAGCTTCATGAAAATAAATACTGATCATTAATACTGATCTCGCATTTGTGTCTTCTTTTTGAGATACCAGTCCTTCATCTTATGTAGTAGCCATTGGATTTGATCAGACTAATTGGGGAAGAACAATTTTTTTTTTCTGAAGCCTCGTTTGTCCCACTGCTGGGCAAAGGCCTCACTCATATCCTTCCTTCTATCCTTTGTTATCATACGTTATCTAAATCATCATTAAACTTATACTCATCTTCATTTCAATCATAAGAAAGGAATAGAAATCGTATTACCCACGCATTAAATTTCCATATCCAACTTTTTCAATTTAAGACATTTTCATAAGTTTCACAAGTAAGTAGACTCGCTTAATGCTAGTCATTATAACTTAGAATTCAGTCTAGAACTTTCGATCCCCGTTATTAATGTTTAAGAGATTTAGTTTTCTGATACGCATTGATTGGATCTCAAGGGGAGTAATCCCAATTTTAATAGGGTCCTAATTGGATCCTATTAAAATTGGGATTTTCGCAATGCGGGTAGGCAGTTTCCATGATAAGGATCGTTAAACCTAGATCTGGTCCTTTAAGACTAGGGTTATTATTTCGTCATTTGAAATGTGACTACAAAGCCGGCGGAATTTGACGGCATGGTTGGCGCAGTGGCTGAGCGATTGACTGGTGCGCTTCGTGTCGCGGGTTCGATTCCCGCACGGAACAAATATTTGTATAGCCTACAGGTAGTAGTTCCTGGTCTGGCTGTTTGTGTATGTGAATTTAAATGTTTGTAAACGCACCCACGATACAGGAGAAATTCCTAGTGTGGGGCAACATATATTTAAAAAAAAAACCGAACCGTTTACTGCTTAATCTTTCTTATTCAATACCAAATTAACAAGTACATAATTTAGAAGAAGGAGTTTAAAAGCTGGACATATCCTGAGTAATACGGACGAATGGCAAGCCTATTTCAGACGGAAATTCGGAATTAATGGTATTGTTTGTTTAGGATCAGGATCAATTAATTTAACACGCGGTAGGCAAGCATAGCATCTTTTTCTTATGACAAGATGGTTTGTACAATGGTCATGTAAGGACTTAATGGCGAGCTGGGATAAAAATATGATATTGCTTTGTCTATTAAATTCATTAATTTTGTATTTAAATTGACCTTTTTGATATTATGTTTATACTGTTTATAACTTAGTAGTCAGAATGGTTGGCGTGGCTAAGTATACAGATATATGTAGGAGATTTTGTACTGGAAGTCTCTTATACCTTACTTTGTAAGTTCATAATATAACATCAAGCCAGTAATGACTGAAGGGTAAGGCACAGGCTATCTAATAGTACACCCACATTTCACGAGTCATGTTTAAGTCTCATGTAGTAGGACTAGTACTTCGTGGCTGCTACTGAAAAAACCTTGTTGGATAACTCAATAGGTAACACTTTGCCTGACCTGGGAATTGAACCCCGAACCTCATGCTCAGCAGCCGCGTTTGCGACAACAAAACCTCAAAGCTTGCTACATTATTTCTACAAAAGAAACGACCACCAGAAAACGTTCAAACGCAATAACCGACGAAATCACGTAGTTATAATGAAAAACACTGGGTGACATTTAAATAGTTGCGAAGTGGCGTTCAACGTAAAATACTGAGCAACTTCCCAATGTTATATGTTAACTTTTCTGCGAACTCAAGTCGAAACTTATGCATTCACGGTGCAAATGGAGATCATAAATTTTGTATGTTTCATTATTGCGATGTGTTTTTCTTTGAGAGGTCGAGCTGTTGTGAAGATATAAGCTGGACTGGCTGGTATACAGGTTCAGAGTCTAGGGTGAGCTGGATGTAGCTACAATTCTTGAATATCTTTTACTCACAGATTTAGATATACCCAGATAACGCAAGAGCACCTACTCGCCGCGGCCTGCTTAAGCTTTTTATGCTTAACGTGGCTGCTATCGCAGCAAGCTAATTTGTTTAAAACAACAACGTTACACAACTCAAGAACTTAATTCTAGATATTTAAATAACAAAAACATAGACTATTTGGATAGTAACTAAATAGTGCTTATGACGTCATGGTAGGTAGTCAAAAATGGGACGCTTGGTTTTCATACGGATCGTGATACTTGCGTTATCTAGGTATATAGGGCGTAAGAACCTTAACGATGCCGTCAACCAACCATTCTGTACATCAAACTAAGTAACTTTACGCAAAAGTTATTGCTGGGAAACGACTTTTTTTTGAGGTGGCAAATCACGTTTTTGATAGGACTCAATGTAACGCACTCAAAACATTGTGCTGATGGATGCATTGAATAGTACGGGGGTCGTGGAGGTGTATAAAGTAAAAATCAACATGTATTTAAAAAAAAAACTTATGAAAAAGATGGAAAATTGACCCCCAATATCTCCGTAACTAGAAGGTTTCCAGGTACGGTTTAGAACAAAAAAAATATTGCAATGACGGGGAGAACAAGTGCCTTTCGGCTTCGTTAGGGGCCTTGTTACACTATTTATCTATATCTGGGCTTTAACTCAATAAAATTTACCGACCGACAACGCACTGCCTAAACCAAAACGGCTAAAAGCATGTTAAAGTATATACGATGGATGGATTATTTTGCATACATACGTAAACTCACACCTTTTCCACAAGGGGTAAGGTCGAACCTACAGAACGCCACCTCAAATACTCTTCTTGCTCCGTTCATATTCATTCACCAGGTCATAAACTCACGCCGGTTGCGACTATTTCGCACCTGTTCTGAAGAACATCACAGGTTATGGACATAACATAACATCACGCCCGTAATCCCCGCCGATGAATAACCAAGACTTGTAAGTAATGCTACTCCTAGTGCTAGTAGTAAGATACCGCAGTGGCTGAGCGATGGGCTGCTGCGCTGCGTGTCGCGGCTTCGATACCCGCACGGAACTCAGATTTATATGGCCCACAAGTAGTTGATCCGGGTCTGTCTGTTTGTGTATGTGAGTTTAAATGTTTGTAAACGCACCCACGATACAGGAGAAATTTTTAGTGTGGGGCAAAGTTTTAAAAAAAAAACCTCGTATTCATTTTAGCGGTTTTTGAAAGACAGTTTAATTTTGGAAGTCCGATTGTGGTTATATATTGATTAAAAATATTCCTCTCACACGTTGTTTTAAGTTCACAAATAATAGCCAAAATTAGATCATTCGTCTTTACAATACAATTGAAAGGTAGCCATTTCTATTTTAAGCACCTGATATTTTGAGGAAGCCTTTGTATTGTTAACGATAACAAATACGTACTTCCTATTTTTATGAGGAAGAGGTCAAAGAACAATTCGTTCAATACAAAACAAGCTATAGCTATAGCTTTTATTTTCAACAAAATATGTTATTCAGTAACTGGGGTGATATTCTGGTTACTTATTGGCGATCTGATCTGGTCTCGCAACCAGCGTGCGTTTATGACCAGATGTATGAACATGGACGAGGCAAAAGGAGTATGTGAGGATTGTAGCAGGTGGCGTGCTGTGGTTTCTGCCTATCCACATGGGAAAAAGGCGTGAGTTTTTGTATGTGTGTGTGGTGATCTGAGCATGTCAGATACGGGATGTAACAGAATAAGCGCAATAGGTACCTCTAAGGCGCGAATTATACAGAAAAGGTGTAAGGTGAAGGCGCGGCGCAGGCGTGGAATTTATAACAAAACGAAAGAAGGGCGTGCCTGTGCCACGCTGCTTGTGTGTAATTCACGACACTTCGCCTACGTACATTTTGTACGAAAAATTTTTGAGCAGCATTATGCCTGCGCTGCGCCTGCGCCGCGCCTTCACCTTACGCCGTTTCTGTATAAATCGCGCCTTAGGTGGTGATTCAGACCATCAAACGGGACAATAAACTAATTGCGTCAGCCGATGCGATATTTTGTATTCCAAACATTTTTTTTTTCCACCTTTCTTGTTTAGCACAGGTTGCCAGTGTAATGGTCTGAATCACGACCTAAGAGGTACTGCGCTCATCCTGTGACAACTGACACCCTGTATAATACATTTCTATCGAGTAGCGTTTAGATGTTGGGCCAAATTGATGATTTTGAACCAAAAACTACAACAACATGAGTGAAAAGAAAACCGAACAAAAACTAACTTGCAAACTCGTTTTTAAACAATCGAATATGTGCCTTTACTATAATACCCGTCTGTATGAAATATGGCTGGCTTTCCAACGAAAATGAAGATTACAACATGCAGCTAGAGGTTATTTGGCTCAGCCCCGATATTGCCAATATCCCATTCCGCACTGTACGTTTGACGGATCGAATCGAAGGATTAAAGATCCATATGGCATAATAGTAACTAACAGAATCGCTACTCGAAGCAATATACCTACTATAATATGGACTGATGGTCCAGGCCTTGCCATCAAACATTTCGCAATTTTACGAAGTCTATCAACAGGGCTTGACATAAACTTTTCGGTAGCTTATGCCACTCCCATACATTTTTAGGGCTCCGTTACTCAGTACGCAAAAACGGAACCCAAGGGATCACTTTGTTGTCCGTCTGTCTGTCTGTCAAGATGCTTTTACTCAAGACCGCGATCTCTAAGCTGAAATTAATTTCAAATACTTAAGTCCGCTACCCCTGGGAACAGTGAAAACACCAAACTTATAAGTCAACGCGATCAAAAGATATGACCGTTTATGTCCTATATTTTGAGATTCCACAAAGGAATCAAAACCAATATTTTGACATGTATTCAAAGTTATCGTTATCTAACTTTAGCTTTTTGTCTAGCCCCTTCTGATGGACCAGACCGTCTTACTCTGTGAACAAAACTTGAAACCTAATTCCACAGCCCGTTTCACAGTACTTATTTCATAAACAATTATCATTAGTATTAGCTACCCTCTCAATTTAATCTCCAAAACCCAGCAGACGTTCATAAATGTTAATGAACTATTAACAAACAAAATTTAAGTATCTCAGTTAATACTGGCTGTTCCTGTGGCTTCGTTCGCACTCTACTTCATCACCCCAACACAGGGTGGTAGGGACACTGACGCTAAAACGGTTCCCACGTATTCAGTACATCATTCTGAACCGTCCCCCCCCCCACCCCCCCACAAAGAAATTTCTGAGTGTAAATGTGGTGTTGCCCCACAAACGATGGAACACTTGATATTGTAACTTGTCTGTCCTGTTATTTACTAGCATAAAAAAGAGAGGTCTTTGGCCGTGGATGATGATAATACTTATGCTAAAGGTAATAAAAAGAAAGAACATGCTAAACCGAAGGACCAAGTCCCAAAAATGGTTGCACCAGCTTGTAATAACCACAAAAAGGATTCAGTATCCTTTTGAAACGGCATTCTCGCGGTGCTAAGTCAAATCCCACGTACGCCTCCGCTTGGTGGGCGAGTAACGGCTATTCTGAAACCTTTCATATATGGATGTTGTTACATTTTTAAAACCATTTACGCTCAATGCATACAATGCTGCAATATGTACAAAACTTTTTGCACAACTGAAAAAAAATCCGAATAAAGTTTTCGGATTTTACCTAGAAACACTGATAACAACGTGACCGATTACCGAGAATCGTAATTCAACCCTTTAGAGATTATTTTTTTGTTTAATTGCTAGTTTATTTCCACATTATTTATTATTTAGTTTACGTCACAGGACCTGATGGACGCTACTGAAAGTGCCAAACTCGTCGCCAAATTTTGGGCTGACCCAATTTGAATTGTCATCGACATGCTAATAAGAAGAAATAACTTCCATGAGAGTTACGCAAATAGTTCCCGCATTCAGTTTCTTCAACCAATACTAATCATTACATCTTTATATCCAAAAACCTGTTCCCTCCACGTGCCTCTGAACACCGAAAACAATGAAAAAACCTGTTTGTAATCTAAACCGGTTCATCGGAATGAATCACTATCAAGGCATTCATTCCCTTGATCTATTACTAGATAGGGAGGCATTGACCCCTGTTCAGTTGTGAGGATTGAAAGACTTCGCGATGTAACTTATTGTTAAAGAAATGGGATTGATCTTTATCAATGATTGGGCGAAAAATAGACGGTTTGAAAGGTTATTTGTGACGCTAATTTTAGGCTATTTATCAATACTCATTCGGACAGATAAATGACATTTAAGGACGAGGTCCAATCTTACTTAAATGTCACTGAAGCCAGTCAGTTCCAAATAACTTGAGGCATTCATGAGTGATTGTCAATAAGTGTTATTTACGTCGCTGAAAGATAATCCAAGAATAAAATAAACTTTAAATTGAATGAAACACATTTTTTTTTTAATTTTCCATCTTCTTTATAGCTGATATAATGTCAGTTTGTCAAGGCCCTAAAGAATGCTAAAATTACATCTATTCTAATATAATAATATAAAGAGGTAAAATTTGTTTGTTAGTTTGTATGTAGGTCATCTCCGGAACTAATAATCCAATTCTAAAAATTCTTTCACCGGCAGAAAGCTACATTATTCGTGGGTGCTTTAGGCTATAATTATATTAATATCATACATATTAGCCGAGCTATCACAATTTTTGCGGAGGATGTCGCGGGCAAAGTGCTAGTCGAATATAAATTCATGGACCAAATATAAATTCATAGACCAATTTTAAATGATACAAATTACGGTCATCCTTATCCCCACCTACACATCTTATAATATAATTATTTGGGTCCTTCACAATATTCTCATCCAATTTGCAAACAAAAAGAAAATATTGCCCTTTTTCAAGAAAAACCATTCCTGCCTTCTCAGATCATTATATTTAAATCGCCATATTAAAATTTAGTGGGCAAATTATCTTAAATTTATATCATGTCAGAGTTATTTTAGCCCTAGGCTGTATCTCAGAATATCTGGGACGTGAAAATAGGCTTAGATCGTGGGCTGAATGCAGTTCTGCTTTGATGTCTCATTTGCGTACACGTGGAGACTGTTACTTAGATTATCTAGACCAAATGTATTGTGTGTATGTGTGTGTGTGTTATTTATAGTATTTTATATATCCTTGTAGTTAATCTTATTATTATTTAAAATTATTTTCAGATACCACTGCTTGTCTCTGCATCACCCAAAGGTTGACTAGTAGAAAATGCCTACGGCATTAAGTCCGCCTTCTGTACTTCTGTGCTTGAAGTGTTAAATAAATAATAAATAAATAAATGTTATGGATTTCTGGTAAGAGGATTGGTATATGTATTGTTATGTGTGTTTCAAGACGATTTTCTCAAGCTAATTTGGGTACCATGACACATCTGATATTCGTTAAATTCGAAAAACATCGCGATGAAATCTCTACGATATGATTTGGTGTGTGTGCATGATTTTTTTCGAAGAAAATAAGCACAGTACCTGTCAGTGATGTCTACCGAAAATCCTGGAGCTCCTACACATAAGCCAAAGTAACCCCCGCAGCGTTTTACTTACTTAGTGAAGACGTCACTTACACTCCGCCAACTTTTGATGATTTCCCCCTCAATATAAAATTTACTTAACAACCTTATACCAATCGGAAACAGACATCTTTACCTTGGAACGATATAATAACCAAACACACAGCTTCAGGGGTTTTGGAGACTTGACAGGGCGGCCCCATATAATAGGGGTGAGCCTATTGCCATAAATAAATAAATAAAAATAAAAAAGCCTTGTATTTCCTGTTAAATACAAACTACGAGAAGATTTTGCAGGAACCCCTTAAACAGGTGAAGGCCTTCTCCAAGTCTTTCCAATTGGTTCTCTTTTGGATTCAGGAGTTTTGGAGACATAGACAGGCTGGCCCCATTTAATAGGGGGCGAGCCTATTGCCATAACTTGGCCATAAATCTAGATTCCGCGGCTCCAACTGAGAAATTCGTGATAGAAAGACCCAATATTCGCGCTTGCGACCACTATACCAACGAAGCGGTAAAAATAAAACCTAGTGACTTATTGTGATTTCAAAAAGTTCATCAAAAAAACCGTTTAGGACCTTAGCACATCAATTTTTTTTTTTTCGCTAGCGACGCGCGTTTTTGTTTAGCGCGTCCTCTGCGCGTTATCAACACGTTTTAGATTTTACACGTTTGTATCGATACAAACGCAAATGTAACGCTCGTTTGTCTCGATTCAAAGGCGCGCCTACAGCGCGTTTGTGCCATTGGTGGTGCGGGGCAGGTGATGCGGGGAGAGTCATTCGTAAACGCGTGTACCCAAAATTTACGCTGTTTTATTCTTGGTCGTCGTTTTAAAAGCAGCACGAAGGCTAGCGTAAGCAGAGTTATCTCGAGCGACGCCATCGTAATACTGTGGTTCCAAATGGCGGCGACTTACAGCGCGATGCATCGCGCGGATACATCACAACAAACGCGCGTTTGTTGTGATGTATCCGCGCGTTTATAGCGATACAAACTCAAGGATAGTGTGCAAAGGAAACAACGTGACTTCAGTCTTGCGTTTGCTCTGCGCCCTGATTGCGTTCAGTGCGCGTCGTCAGCGCATAAAAAAAATTGTAGTATGCAAAGGCCCTTACTCTGTTTTACCAACGTATGTAAACAGAATATGGACAAGCTATGCCAGATAGCTACGGATGGTTCGTCTATCAGAACTCAAATACTGTCCGTAACGTGACGGTTCTACCAACAGTTATTATTATTGAGCTAATATTTACCTTTACGAGTGCGGATGGGTCGGTGATAGCTTAAATTCGTATCGGTCAAGGACTTATTTTTATTGTAGATTGATCCCTTATACGTTACTTTTGTAGAGGATAACATGACGAGTCTGCGTAATGCAAGATTGATGTGATCGGGTCTTCAATGACCAATTTTATTATGTGTGTGAGAACATGTGATAGAGAGCAGGGTGGTCTTTCGACCAAAGAATCAACACAGCATCGTGACGAAACCATCAAGACCTAGAACCAAAAAATCAAAGATATTTGACACCTATCAACCAATATTGGGCATATATGGCGGTCATAGCCCACTAGCTCTCGAAGAGAGGAGGCTTGTGTCCTAACGGTGGACACATAATAGGCTGACAGTGTCACTATGGACCAATTTAAAAATAGGATTGGTGGCCATGTCTCTATTAGTACATAGGCAGGTTGCGCTGACTTGTCATTATTTATGTAATGTTAAGAGTAAGAATCGTAAGAATGATATGAAGGTTATTTTCACCCGATTGTGGCGAAATACAAAAAGACGGTAATATCATATTTCCATTTCTTTTTCTACTAATTCTGCTTACCCGATTTACACCAAACTTACTAGCAACCTAATTGAGTTGGATTATTGATATGTTTGTTTTCTTCTAAGAACGACAAAAAATAAAAATAGAGGCCTACAAAGTTAACGACGTAGAATTATTAGGTCAAACAATCTCGTATTGGAATAAAGTGATCTTTCTGATTTATTCAAATACGAAAATAAAAATGAAGTTATTTTAGGAACATCTACTTATTATTAATGTAAAACGATGTCTTACCTAATACAAAGGTATTAGGTAAGGCATCGTTCATATGGGGTGCGTTGTCAGAATTCCTCCTCGTGTGCTTGATGGCTGCCGGTCCCTCTCGATACGTCTGGAGGGAATAGCAGCTGCTGGGCCGGTGCACCCTGGGCGTGGGCAGTATCCTTCCCCGAGGAATGGGAAGAGATTCTTATTCCTCGGGGAATGTTACTGTCCATGGCTAATATTCTGACATGGGAGGGGTCCATCTTGGACTTAGGGGGCGTTGCTCCGTGTGACCCTCTGAAAAGCAGAGGGCACAGCGGAGGAGCTAGGGCGGGCTCGGTGTGCACTGACCCTGCCTCCGAGCAGACAGTGAAGGATGCAGTCCTTCACTGTCCCCGTCGATATCGTAATCCCACCGTCGAAGTGTCGTGGAACACGTCTCGCGGCTTCGATTGGGACCGAGGGTCTTGGCTTAACCGCCCGGACCACGAGGTAGAAAACCTCTATAAAAAGTTACCCCGAATCTCAAGCGGCGGCGCACCGCGAGGAGATGTATGGCTGACGGGTTCCTTTGGAAAATCAGTCGCTAGTGCGAACCACTGCCGGGCCTGGCTATGGCTTATCTGGGTACAGGGGGCACTGCCCAGATGGACTTTTTATTTCCCCCATACTCGTGGGAACAAAATGAAAAATATTTTAACCCAAAAAACGGCCGATAACGGCGAAGGAAGGGAGGAGAGGGATGCGGGGTCGGAGTCCGGCGCCGCATCCAGCGATGTGAGCGCGGGAGGCTCAGAGAGCTCCCGGCGCGGGAGGCCCGGGGCTTCTGCGGGGAACAGGGAGTTCCTTCGCAAGCGGTCCAGGCCGGTAGGCGACCGAGAGTCGTCATCAGAGGGGGAGCTGGCTTCGGCTCGCAAGATCCCCACCAGCAAGCGTGGCGGGATCCGCGGCAGGGGGAGAGGCCTCTCTGCCACCGAGAGGTCGGCACGGCTTGCCGCGGAGGCGCGCCACCCGGGGGTGGCTGCTGGTCACGGGGTGGCCTGTTCGGGCTCCTCTGGTGGCGAGGCGGGCACAGACGGCGGCTCCGAAGCGGAGCGTAAGGCCGGGCTTGCAAAGGAGGTGGAGGCGGCGCTGAGGGCTGTCTCGTACAAGCAAAAGCCCTCCACCAGGCAAAGGGCTATACCCTCAGCGGTCGCCTCTATCATGGCGGCAGCGGAGGCCAGATATGCGGCGCCCCCGCCAGACGGCATGGTCAAACTGCGGGCGGAGGTCGCTCGACTGACGGCCGCCACGGAGCTTCTCCAAGAGGAGAACAGGAGGCTCCGAGCAGACTTGGCCAGTCTGCGTGAGTCCGGCTCTCGCGAGGCGCCCCAAAATGGCCAGCAGCGACCAAGCCAGGCCGTGCCGGTGGAGAACCAGGTCCTGAACCTGGTTCGGCAGGAGCTGGCTGCCTTTCAGGCGCGGTTCTCCGTCCTGGAGGGCATTGTTCTGCGCCCCCCCTTGGCGGCAAACAAGGCGCCCTCGGGCCCGAGGGCGGCCACATATGCGGCTGCAGCGGCTTCCGCACCGGGGCCGTCCGGCCAGCCCTCCGGCAGGGTTACGTCGGCTCCCAGAAGGCTGGCTCCGGCTAAATCGGCCCCGGTTGGGGGAGCGGCGGCCCTGAGGCAGGGCAAGGCGGCGGTCCACAAGAAGGGCAAGGCGGCGAAAGTGCCAGCGCTAGCTGCGAGACAGCCGCTACCGCCGCCCCCCCCGCCCCCTAAGCTATCCGTGGCTGAGACTGGGTGGCAGGTGGCCGGAGAGAGAGCGAGGGAGCGAAGGGCGGCCAAAAAGGCCAGGAAGCGGGAGCGGAAGCGCCAAGGAAAGAAGCGGAATGGCGCTGCTAGGCTCAGCGCCCCGAAGACCGCAGCTGTAGTGATAACACTACAGCCGGAGGCGGAAAAGAGGGGCGTGACCTATCGCGACGTGCTCGCTAAGGCGAAGACGATGGTGGATCTCGGGGAGCTCGGGATCGCCGGGGGCCTCCGGCTTAGAGTCACCGCAACAGGGGCTCGAGTGCTGGAGATCCCCGGCGAAACCCGTGGCTCGTCCGCTGACGCTCTGGCTGAAAAGCTTAGAGCGTCCCTAAATGCGGACGAGGCCCGAGTGTCCAGGCCCGTCAAATGCGCAGACCTGCGCATCCTGGGTCTGGACGACTCGGTGACCGAGGAGGAGGTGGTGGCCGCCGTCACCAGGACCGGTGGGTGCCCTGCCGAGCAGGTCAAGGCAGGCACCTTACGTCCGGACCTGTCGGGCATGCGAACCGTAAAGGTAAGCTGCCCTGTGATGGCGGCGAAAGTCATTGTGGAGGGCCGAAGGCTCTTGGTGGGCTGGGTTTCAGCGCAGGTGAAGCTGCTGGAACCCAGACCTCTGAGGTGCTTCCGCTGCCATGTGGGGCACCACGTGTCGGTCCGGTGCACCTCGGAGGTGGACCGCAGCGGCCTGTGCTTCCGCTGCGGCCAGCCTGGTCACATGGCCGCGGCTTGCTCCGCCGCGCCGCGCTGCGCCGCATGTGCGGCAGCTGGCAAGCCGGCCGATCACCGGGCAGGGAGCAAGTCCTGCGGTACTCCCGCCAAGGGCAGGGGTAAGGGAAGGCCCTCCGCCACCACCGCCAAAACCAAAACCCCCACCGTCGCCACCACCGCAGCCGCCGCCACTGTCGCCGCCACTGTCGCCGCCGCTGCCGCTACTGCTGCAACTTCCGCAGCGGGGCCCTCGCAGGGAGCCCGGGAGGGGGCTGAAATGGAGTGCCAGTAACGGCCCCATTACGCCTTCTCCAAGCGAACATCAACCACTGCGCCTGCGCTCAGGATCTGTTGCTCCAGAGCATGGCGCAGTGGTCGATTAACATCGCCGTGGTCGCTGAGCCGTACTTTGTCCCGCCCAGGGATGACTGGGTGGAGGACCTTAGCGGCTCAGTGACCTTAATTGCGTCGGTCGCCGCCGGTACCCCGACCCTTGAGAGTGTCAGGAAGGGTCAGGGGTGCGTAGCAGCACGGTTCGGGGAGATCGTTGTAGTAGGAGTCTACTTCTCCCCGAGCCGAACTCTCGCCGAGTTCCACAACTCCCTCACGGAGTTGAGTGTCGTCATCGGAAGCCATTCCCTCCCCGTGCTTGTGCTCGGGGACTTCAATGCCAAGAACTTGGCTTGGGGTTCTCGTTACACGGACGTGCGGGGTAGAATGGTGGAGGACTGGGCCCTGGAGACAGGCCTGGTCGTCCTAAATCGGGGTTCTGTCCCCACGTGCGTGCGGATGCGGGGCGAGTCGGTAGTGGACATCTCGTTCGCCAGCCCCGCTCTGTCGCCGTGTGTCGTTGACTGGCGCGTCATGGAGGGGGTGGAGACCTATTCCGACCACCGGTACATCCGGTTCGACGTCTCCACCCAGTCCTCAAGCGTGCCGGTCCTACAGGCCCCGAGTGGTCCGCGATGGGCGCTGAAGCAGCTGGACCGGGAGCTCCTCCTGGAAGCCTCGATCGTGCAGGCCTGGGTGTCATCACCAGTCAGGCCTGCTGACATCAACAACGAGGCGGGTTGGTTCCAGGAAGCCATGTCCGAGATCTGCGACGTGGCAATGCCCCGAGTTCGGCCAGGCAGCGCCCGGCGTCAGGTGTACTGGTGGTCGCGAGAGCTGACGTCTCTGCGCAAGGCGAGCGTTGCCGCGCGGCGCCTGTACGCCAGGCATCGCATGCTCCGCATCCGCCCTCCGGATGCGGCAGCCATTGAGGCGGAGCTGTACGAGGGGTACAGAGCGGCGAAGACCGCCCTCCAAGAGGCTGTCCGGCGGGCCAAGAACTTGGCCCGCGAGGAGATGCTGGAGTCTCTGAACGGAGATCCGTGGGGGCGCCCTTACAAGATGGTGCGGGACAAACTCCGCACCCGGGCCCCCCCGCTAACGCAGAGTCTCCGGCCTGAGCTCGTGGAGGACGTGGTGAGCGCTCTGTTCCCTTCGCGAGGGGAGCATCCTCCCCCGCCTATAGCTCCGCCGCCGCGTGCGGTGCCGGAAGCGGACCACACCGATGACGATGACGACGTTCCGGAGGTGACTGGGGTAGACCTGAGAGTGGCGGTACGCAGGCTGAAAACCAGAAACGCCGCCCCGGGACCCGATGGCTTGCCTGGCAAAGCCTGGGTCCTGGCCTCTGAGGCTCTCGGGCCCCGACTGGAAGGGCTCCTAAGCGCATGCTTGGAGAGAGGCCAGTTTCCGCTTCGTTGGAAGACGGGGAAGCTGGTCCTCATCCGGAAACCAGGGCGCCCTGCGGACTCTCCGTCCGCATACCGGCCCATCGTGTTGCTCGACGAGGTGGGCAAGCTCTTTGAAAGAGTCATTGCCAACCGCCTCGCCGGGCACCTTGCGGGGATGGGGCCGGATCTTGCGGAACACCAGTTTGGTTTCCGCAAGGGGCGCTCCACGGTGGACGCCATCATGCGCGTGAGAGCCCTCACGACGGGGGACGCGGTGTCCCGGGGCGGGGTCGTCTTGGCGGTGTCTCTTGACATCGCCAACGCCTTCAACTCCATGCCCTGGAGCTGCATTGGGGAGGCACTCCGGTATCACCGGGTGCCAACCTACCTTCGTCGTGTAGTCGGGGACTACTTGACGGATAGGGCCGTCATCTACCCCGGTCGGAGCGGAGAATGGAACCGGCGAGAGATGTCGTGCGGTGTTCCACAGGGATCGGTTCTGGGACCGGCCCTGTGGAACATCGGTTACGACTGGGTGCTGCGCGCCGACCTCCCTACCGGCGTCAGCGTAGTTTGCTACGCTGACGACACGCTGGTACTGGCACAAGGGAGGTCGCACGAGGCGGCGGCCGAAAACATGACACGCGGGGTTGCGATAGTCGTGGAGAGGATCCGGCAATTGGGTCTCGAGGTGGCATTGCACAAGTCCGAGGCCATGTGTTTTCATGGGCCTCGGAATGCGCCACCGTCGGGATCCCTACTGACGGCAGGAGGGGTTTCCATCGGCGTCGGGTCGACGTTGAAGTACCTAGGACTCGTCCTCGACAGCCGGTGGAACTTCGTCGAGCACTTCCGACGTTTGGCTCCCAAACTGGAACGGACAGGGGCTGCCTTCAAGCGGCTCTTGCCCAACCTGAGGGGTCCAAACGCCTCCTGCCGGAGGCTATACGCGGGGGTCGTGCGGTCCATGGCCCTTTACGGGGCCCCGGTGTGGGCGCGTTCTTTGAGGCGGCAAGCTGCCCACTACTTGAACGCGCCCCAAAAGGTGATAGCCATAAGGCTAATCCGGGGGTACCGCACGATCTCCGGCGAGGCGGCTAGCCTCCTTGCCGGATTGCCGCCATGGGATCTGGAGGCGATAGTCCTCGCGCGCCTGCATGAATGGCGCGCGGAGGCACTACGTCGGGGGGAAACTCCGCTGCCGCGGCAAATTGCCGCTCAGCGGACAGACCTCCGGCGTGATCTCATGGCGACATGGAGAGAGCGACTGTTGCAACCCCGTGCAGGGCACGCTACCATAGTGGCGATAAGTCCCCTCTTTGAGGAGTGGCTAGAGAGGCGCCACGGCGCCCTCACCTACCGCCTGACGCAGATCCTCACCGGACACGGTTGTTTCGGGAGGTTCCTGCACCGAATCGGGCGGGATGAAACGCCCGGGTGTTTCCACTGCGAGGATCGTCCGGAGGACACGGTGGAGCACACCGTAGAGGTCTGCCCCGCTTGGGCGGAGCACCGCCGTGTCCTTGTAGCGGCGATTGGCGGCGGCAATCTCTCGCGTCCGGCCCTGGTTCAAGCCATGGTCCGGAGCGAGAGGGAATGGGAAGCCGTCACCACCTTCTGTGAAGCAGTCATGCTAGTGAAGGAGGTGGCGGGACGTGAGAGGGAAAGAACCTCACGTCCCAGCCGCCGCGGGAGACGCCCTGGGCGTCGGGGGTCACGTGGTGGCTCCCGGCCACCGTAGGCGCGGGCCTATGGACAGCGAGTTATGGGCTAGCTCGCCGTCCGGCCGTCTTATGACGACAGGCCGTGTCGACGGTGCGTTCGTGTTCCACGCGCGCCTCAAAGAGATGTCAGCAACCGAGTAGGGGTCCGCATGGGCCGATGCCTGCCAGAGCTGCGGGACTGTTCGAAAGAGACACCGTGGCCCTGGAACACAAAGGGCAAAGAAGGAGCATGGATGGGTTTTAGTCAGTACAAGTCTGACACTCCCTTCCACTCCGCCCAGAGTGGGGGGGGTCATTTGATGATTTCCCATCCAAAAAAAAAAAAAAAAAAAAAGGCATCGTTCATATA
This sequence comes from Noctua janthina, assembly GCA_963576755.1. NCBI lineage: Eukaryota > Metazoa > Arthropoda > Insecta > Lepidoptera > Noctuidae > Noctua > Noctua janthina. The sequence goes on from OY755061.1 coordinate 15,985,666, forward strand.
AGGATATGAATAATTTAATTTTGTCACTTTTACTGTAGACTATACAAGGTGTAACAGAATCGGGCCTGTGGACGGTGAGTAATGGACTAGCTCGCCGTCCGTCCGTCTTATGACGACAGGCCGTGTCGACGACGGCGCGTTCGTGTTCCACGCGCGCCTCAAAGAATTGTCAGCAACCAGGAAGGGGTCCGCATGGGCCGATGCCTACCGAGGCTGCGGGACTGTTCGAAAGAGATACCGCGGCCCTGGAACACAAAGGGCAAAGAAGGAACATGGATAGGTTTTAGGCAGTAGAAGTCTGACACTCCCTTCCACTCCGCCCAGAGCGGGAGGAGTAATTTGATGATTTCACATCTTAAAAAAAAAATGGTGTAACATAATAAACGCAAGACAGTCCGTGTCAGACTCGGACCATGAAACTGAACGACTTTTGTCCTACGAGTTCTTGAAATTCGCAAAATTGGACTTTCTAAAGGAACTGACGCGATCAGCAGATCAAAATGTAAGGAACTAAAAAAAGTGAATTTCCAAAAGTCACAAACAACAAAACTTGTTCAGTTTAAACACAACATAACTCTCGTGTCGAGAGTTCTTGTGTTTATTATGTTACACCCTGCATAATAACAATAACCATTTTTAGAATGATTAGTTTTTTTTATTTTCTATTCTGCTAGTTGGTTCATTAATAAACAAACCATTTTGTGACGCTGGAATTGAAATATGAATACTATAAACCAGATTTCGAAACTCACAAATCAAAGCTATTGTTGCGAGTAGGTATACTTATCTGACCCTGGTCCAGTCAATTTGTACTGCCCAAAGGTGTTTGACACGACTTGTTCAAACGCACGTGCATACAGAAATAGCCGGACTAAACGCTTTCGTGACCGATAATATATCGGACGGCTTATAATACTTGGTTAGTAGTTACTGGTACTCAGCGTTTTACTGTAATACTTTATTGAAAGGTCACTGTTATTTTTTGTTTTGATGATGTCTTTTAGATTTTTTTGAAGCTTTCATCTAACTTGCCTTATTAGCTAGTTAGTATGTATTGGTCAAATCTTGCAACTGAATTTCAGACCAGTTCCTCTCAAGCGATTGATCTGGAATTTTGCACACACCTTTGGTTCTGGTGACAATACATTTTTATGACAAACATGACTTGATCCTGCAGCCACAATCGCCTCCTCACGAGAGAACTCCTCAACGGATAATAGGACGAACACGAAACTTCGTATATGCGTTTAATGTTGATAGATAAACCTTATTTCCATTTTTCAGCTTGTTTAAAAAAAAAGTTGAATTTATTTCATATGTTTTTGTTCATCATTATTGCTGATAACAATGATGGAAAAGTACTTATTCTAGGTCCAAAGCCTGTGTTGTATCAATGTCTGTGGTCACCACCTAACAAAACAAACCATCAAATGTAACAAAAAAATGTCTCTGTTCAATGGTAAAAAAAAAATTGACACCTGAGAGGGTGTTTAACAAAGAGACATGTTTCCGAAAATTGCGTTAAAACGAAAACTATTAAATGAGAGGCAAAGGAAATTTCCTTTCCTAGAACGTGCCTGATCTTTTTATTTGCAATACATTTGTTAACTGTTACCAAGAACGAAGCAATAAATATTGATCATGTCAAGAACTCACACCAACATCCAACAACACTTCTCCGAATCAGTTAAGTTTCTAGACGTATCGAATAAATTCGCATTATTAGGTAATTTAATTACTATTCCGTCCGTTTATTCCGGTTGCTAAATTACTTAGCTGCATAAGTAAATCGGAAAATGACATTGTTTATTCACTTTGATTAAAACGGTTAAGAATCAATTACATTAATTAAAAACACAGTAATAGTGAAACTTAAAAAACTGGCCAACTGAGAGTCGAACTCGCACACAAGGGTTCCGTAGCACCAAACAATATAATAACAATATTTTTAACGCTCAATTTTTAACGGTCAATGATGTGACAAGTATGTACTTTCATTCCCCACAATTCTCATCAGTGGAGGCTCTTGGACTAGGTTAAGCCGTGCTTGCCTAGGTTGGTCTGTGGATGGGTGACCACCCATTACATACCGAGTTTCCTCCGTGCCTCGGAAAGCACGTTAAGCTGTTGGTCCCGGGTGTCATTTGTAGATCTTTGACAGTCGTTAGGTAGTCAGTGGCCCAAAAAGTCTGACAACCAGTCTTACCAAGGGGTATCGTATAACCCAGTACTAACTGGGTTGTGGAGGTCAGATAGGCAGTCGCTCCATGTAAAATACTGGTATTCAGCTGCATCCGGTTAGACTGGAAGCCGACCCCAATATAGTTGGGAAAAGGCTAGGCAGATGATGATGATGGAGGCTCTTGGACCACTTTTGCTCATTGTCCTTTGTTTTTCATAGTAGTTATTTTAATGAAAAACAAAATTACTGCAGCAGTTTCACGAAAAAGTCCGATATCTCAGTTAAATATCAAATCTTACAAAAGTTTACAATACCATTCATGAATCCTTCTCATAGTACTTCTAACATGTCAATAGAATCTACTTACATTCATCCGCAAACAAATCGATCGTTGGATTATAATTCAAAACATAGACAAACTCAATATTCGACGGATGGGTCGCAAATCGCAGTTTAAGCAAACAGGATGACTGTGTTACCCCATTTGACATTATCATTTTATCAAAAAACAAACTATTATATATTATTCTGATTTAAAAGAGTGTCCATGGAGTTTCTTGCCCGTTCTTCTCCATAGAGATCTACGTTACTGAATGGGCAACTACAGTACTTTCACAGTTTTTGTGCCTTGTGACTGGGACTGTAGCTATATTTTACTGTTGTCTTTGTTTCGACAATTCAAAAGTGCCTGTAACTGGCCTACTTGAAATAAATGCTTTGATTTTGATTTTGATATGTAGCAATATTTTAAAGCCCATTACAAAGGCTTTACTTTCCTTTTTCTCAAAACAACAAAGAAAAAGCGAAAAAATAATTCTGGCGCCATTAATAAATTTTTATTCCTTAGGTGGAGTTGTAAGCACTTGTTTACAAAGCACATTTTTAATACGAGTTCCGAAACTCGTAAAGTTCGGTATTGTTGGGTGGACTTATAGTTTTGTAAGTAAACATTAAGGCTAGCTTTCCACCTCCTTTAGGGCAATGGAAAACTAGCCTGGAATAAGTATCGTTCTGTAAGCAATAAGGATGATGGCTAAATCTAAAGTTGCATAAATAAGCCGGATATATGATGCGGAGGAATGAGGAAAATGTCTAGTTCCATCGTCGACCTCATTTCTAGGACTAAATTGAGGTCAAAAGTAGGCCCATTTAATAGTTAAAAACTGAGGAAAGTTTTGAGAATGAATGTGGATGGGTAGAAAAGTAGAGGAAGACCAAAGAAACGGTGGATGGAGTGTGTGAAGGATGATATGGCTAGAAAGGAGTTGACTGCTGAGATAACGAGTAATACAGAAGTATTGAAGAAAATATGCTGCGCCGACCCCAAATAAATTGGCATAAGGGCAGCAGAATGATGACATAAATTTAAATACGCTACCGAAGACCTTCCTCAAAATCCTCTTGAAAACAAGGCTCTTATCCAAGCCACCACACGGGGTAGAGCCAGTGGCGGATAGATTTCGTGCTTTGTGGATGTGCCTTTGGGCTGTGTATCTTAGCTTTGGTAGGAAAAATTTCCTGCTAGCTTTACTTTCTGTCGCTAGTGGAAAGTAAGCCTTATATTTACTGCCTCAGTCCTAGGTTTGCCTTGTACTAAAATGTTTTCACGATTAGAAGTTTGCCTTTCTAGTAGTTGGTAGTAAAGTTACACCTACGGTTTGAAGTAGGTTTCTGTTTGTGTAGTTTGTATGTCCTGTTAAAGTTGTTTAACCGACTTCAAAAAGGAGGAGGTTATCAATTCGGATGTTTATATTTTTTTATGTATGTTCGAGCATAACTCCGTCATATATGTATAGACAGATTTTCAAAATTATTTTTTGTTCTAAAGGGGTTTATTCCGAAATGGTCCCATTTAAATTTCATCTGATGATGAGTTTCGGAGACAGACAACGGAACTCTTAAAAAAATAACAGCTGATTTTGCTGCGTCATTACTGCCGAGTCAGCATCTGCCTTGCTTTCCCCAACCATGTTGGGGTCTGCCACCTGTCTAACCTAATGCAGCTAAATACCTGTTTCTTGCATACAGAGACAGCATATCTGACCTCCACAATTCAGTAGCTGGATAATACAATGCCCCTTTGTATTTAGTTAATGCTGGTTGCAAGGATTCAGCTAGAGTATAATAATTTAATTCCATAATGTATTACTGCCAAGAAAAGCTTTATTTCCTTTTACTAAGTGATCGCCTAGGGGTGCGACCGTCGGACTGTCCAGTCACAGGTCTCGAGTTCGAACCCAAGACTCTTGTGATTTTTCGGATTCATGTGCGTATTGTATAATTATCACTTTCTTTGGTGAAGGAAGACATCGTGAGGAAAGCCGCATGCCTGAGAGATATTTTTCGACGGCATGTAAAGCCAAATCAGAGGCCCATGGGCGGCATAAAAACTCTGACAACAGGTTAGGCACTAACCACACGATTATGAAAGAGACATTACAGTGCACAAACATTGAAATAATTTAAAAAATTACTGCACACAACTTAACATCCATTGCACTACTTTCTTCACTCCGATGTACTACTTTCTAGCAGCTACAATTTTCATTCAGAAACTTTCAAGAACAACATCAAAGTAGTAAACTTAACGTAGTAAGTTGATAATATTGTTTCTGGATTGAGTTGGAATCCCCTTTGATCGAAAACTTTTTTGAAAAATCTTGGCTTCTTTGGCGCTCGAACAACTATAACATTGCCAAAGGGACGTTGTTGGTCTACATTTAGTTGCCATCATCTGCCCAACTCTGTTGGGGTCGGCTTCCAGTCTAACCGGATGCAGCTGAATACCAGTATTTTAAATGGAACGACTGCCTACCTGACCTCCACAACCCAGTTAGTACTGGGTAATACGATACCCCTTGGTAAGACTGGTTGTCAGACTTTCAGGCCACTGACTACTTGTAACGACTGTCAAAGATATTCGAGGAGGAAACTCGACATGTAATGGGTGGTCACCTATCCACAGATCAATTTAGGCAAGCGCGGCTTAACCTGAATATTGACCCCGAGTGGCTGTTACTATTTAGACACGAGCTCTTCTTGGTCAACATATAGTATGACTATTTTAAGTGTGCAGTTCAAAGTGGCTTTGCTTGTCAAGAAAACTTGCATCGATATGTCAAACTTGGTAAATTTATTTTAGTTCTGAATTTTCCGGCCTGCACAGATAAGTTGTTTGAAGTCTAGTTATTTCACCTCTGATTTCCATCACTGTCAGAATTTCAAAGATCTTTATTTTCATGGCAATAAAGTTGTTTTTGGGTTGATTTCCCTGACAGGTCTTTTAACATCAAAGTGATCTTTAATAAGTTGCAATAAGGTTACATTTGCTTTGCTGCAGTCAGAAGTGAAATTACTGTGAAAAATCAAGATGGCAGGGTTTCGATCTCATTTTGGAAACGCGCTAGAGGGCCCTTGATATTCTATAACGTCATTAAACGACGAAATACATCATAATGCACACCAAAAAAGAAACATTATGTATGAACTATATAAAGCAACATTAAATTAAAACTGATTTATTGCCTGAATTGACAAGCCAAACAATTGTAAATTGCATGCACTACATTTAATACAATCACTGATTTATATGCCCTGAGTATACAAACGAAATTAAGGTAATAACATATTGTTAATAAATTGTAGCAATGCAAAAAAACATGGGGTTTTTTGATAACTTTAAGCTTTGTGTAATGAGATTTTCCATATTCAAAACAACAGACTTCCATCCAAGCTTCATAATACTACTTCTTAGGTTATCAGAGGAAATATCATAAGAAAAATGTGATCGCAAGTCTTAGCGACTCAGAAGAATGTCATAATTGTCAAGTTTGACTTATACACTTGTACCGAGAGACACTTGCAAGTAGATTACGGTATTGTTCGCATTGTCCCGTATATCGTAGGTATACAGGGTGGAAGAGACCCCAACGCTAAAACAGTTACCATGTATTCAGTATATCATTCGGAACCCCCATATATAATTTTTTTGTCGGTTATTCAAAAAAAAACAGCTGTTTCCTACAAAACTGCAATATCTACACGGTCAAAATGTATGGAACAGCTGATTTTTTGTTGAATTAGCATAAGCATAATAGCATAGCATAATCAGCCTATTAATGTTCCCACTGCTGGGACGCAGGCCTCCTCTCTATGAGAGGGAATGGGCTATAATCCACCACGTGGGCCCAGTGCGGGTTGGTAGATGTCACATGTCTTCGAATTTTTGGTTCTAGGACATGCCGGTTTCCTCACGATGTTTTCCTTCACCGTTTTTAGAGCAGTGGTGATGAAATAACTTACACAAAGTAAAGCGCCTGGCTGGGTTCGAACCCTCGACTTACTGTTCGAAGTCAGGGTCTCCACCACTTGGCCACCGCTGCTTTGTTAAATTACCGATGAAAAATTTCTGTGTAGGGGTTTCAAAATGATGTACTAGCTAGTTTTAGCGTCAATGTCTCTTCGACCCTGTATTTAAATAAATTTGAATATACAGCAACCGCATATGAATCCATAGTTTCCTGTTCAAAGGTAAAAAATACGTAAAAGAGAATGGAACTCTTAAATGTATGACGACAAATCAATTGCATAAGCTAGCCTGTATTTGTGTATTGCTTACTTCACACAAACTAGAAAAGTAAACAAACGTCCGTATTTCGTACCGTGGAGACGACAGCTGCCACATTCTCAAGCCACCCAGTGTAATAATACCGAAATATCAAATCTATATTACGATCACGCTAAACTGCATTTTGTTGGGGGTATAAAATGCACTGCAGTGTAACATCGGTGGGGTGCTTTTGACGAAAATGTTAGGGGCATTTCAATAGACAAATTCTTGGGTTGGACTTTTAGACGTGGCTGCTTTTACACCGTTGTGTTTTTATTGGCCATTTATTTATATTCCACGAACATTTTTTTTATTATTGTAAATGCTCGTTTGAGATAACACAGATCGTAACTAACACAATCATTCACTAAACTAGTAGTAGTATTAGTGTTTAGTTAGTATTACTATTTTCAAGATGTCAGGTAAGCAATCCATCCATGTTCAATACAACGTTGATGTTCAACTGCATCCTATGGACTCCAACGAAGTTGGGAAGAGCAGATGCTGATTACTGTTTGTAAAACTATAAATTACCAAAAACAGTTGAAATGCAAACCAAACCAAATACAGAAGGGACTTTCGCATTTCCATTTTTGTTAAACTCGCTCGTAATTTACTACATGTGCTTGGCAAATTAACGATTATATTATTCCGCATTCATTTGCTTGTTTTAACAAAACTGTGGCTGTATGTGAATACTGACATGTTTTAAAACTTTCTGATAGGCAATCATCTGCCTAGCCTTTTCCCAACTATGTCGGCTTTCAGTCTAACCGGATGCAGCTGAATACCTGTATTTTACATGGAGTGACTGCCTATCTGACGTCCATAACCCAGTTAGTACTAGGTAATACGATACCCCTTGGTAAGACTGGTTGTCAGACTTTTTGGGCCACTGACTACCTGTAACGACTGTCAAAGATCTACATATGACAGCCGGGACCAACGGCTTAACGTGCTTACCGAGGCACGGAGGAAACTCGGTATGTAATGGGTGGTCACCCATCCATAGACCAACCTAGGCAAGCACGGTTTAACCTAAAGATCGATCCGAGCGGCTGTTATTATTTAGCCACGAGTTCCTCTCCGCACTATTCACCAGAAATATACGATATGTAACATAATCTTTATGAAATGATCAGTCAGATAGGTTAACTAGACCATCAGGTGTCAGTGTCAGAAAATATTAAAAGAAATCTTACCGATTCTCCTCCATAGGAATGGCCATTCAAACTTTTGTGGAATCTGAAATCAATAAAAAACTATGGTTAATAAAAAGCTCATAAAATCTTGAACTAGAAAAAGTAAAATGGCTGTCAAAGGTTATCATTATTCTAATAAAATATGGTAATTCATTTTTACACCCCATATCAGTTATATTGTTTGGTAATTAATTGACAAATGTCATTATCTTGTGTCATTATGACACTTTTAATGGCTACTTATCGGTGCACTGAGTGTTAAATGTGTCAAACTAATATTTATTTAACAAATAATTTTGAACTTAAATAACTGTACGTAGTTAATTGGTTCCGTGTTAGTGCCCTCTATGTACTTAACATATTTTTGTTTGTACATTATGTATAATTATTTGTGCCTGCTACTGCGGACTTAAATATTATTTACAAAGTGCTATATCGTTTATATACCAAGAAAAAGGAACCATATTTTATGTTTATAAGAATAAAAATACACACAAATAAAGTCACAGTCACATTCTGTGGTCATAGTTTCTATAAACCGTTTAAATTTTGGACTTTTGTTGCCAAAGAACTACAAAAGCTTACATGAGCTGTTTATGTTTTAGCTTCTGCAATGCTATCTGCTGTTTATGTAGCTAAATGATGACAGGGTACCTGAGTAAGTACAGACGACAGCACATCAAGCTACTACAATCTGTTAAATTTCTTTAAAGTGGGTGCGCCAGGGCAGCCCGCGAAATTCAAATTTTCTTAGGTTTTTTGCAATTTTCAGGCTATTTGTGAAACAAAATATGATTCGCGACAGTAACACGCATGTGGTATTATAATCATTAAAGTCATCAAGACAACCCTCTAAGTTCATTTTATGACTATTTCATGAAAAAGTTATTCAATGGGATTATATGAACTTGTATTGATGACTTTAATGACTAATATAACTCTGTAAAGCCATATTTGTTACGGTCGCGAATCATATCTTAATCAACATGACACTGACCTGTAAATTGCAAAAAAACGTATGAAAATTAAAATTTCATGGGCTACCCTGGCGCTTCTACCTTAATAGATTTTCAACTTTATCGCTAAAGTATTAGGTTCAAGGTTGATTGGGAAAATTTAACAGTTTCGAGAGTTCCTGATCCAGTTCTTGATGTGCTGGTACCAAACCAAACCATTTCGAATCCAATCCAATTGCAATCATTAAAGGACACCCTGAAATCCCTTGACAATTTAAAAACTCCTTGCTCACCAATTTTTCAATAATAAAATTTTCTGCACGATTTCTTGCTACGGTGTGACAGGCACCCCTTGACAAGGGCTGACGGATAATATACGTGGGGGTATAGAAGGTAAGGCGAGGGGATGAAAGCTAAAATAAAGGGGATTATACGGGAATTACGTTGCCATGGTAACCGCGTTCCCTCGAAAAGTAACGGCACTGTTCTTGCATATAAAAATAATACTTTAGACTTCATTTTGGAAGAAACTTCGCAGATTATCTGATTCTGATGTGTGTGGAATCGGATTATGGTGTAGTTTTGAGAATGGCTGTTTTGTTGGGAAGGTAATATTCTTATCGCAATATAAGGTGGTAAAAAGGCAAGCTTCTTAATTTGACTCTTGTTATGACAATGGAGACCTCAATGGTCTTATTATAATTATTACCTAATGGTTGGATGGTCAGATAAGCAGTCGCTTCATGTTAAATAAAGGTAATCTGTTGTCATGGAATGGGCATGTGATACGGATGAATTGAGGAAAATGTCGTGAAGAAAGGTTTGAGTATGGATGGGTATAAGAGTAGAAGAAGACCAAAGAAACGATTTATGGAAGAAGAAGACATGCTGCGCCGACCCCAAGTGAATTAGGGTAAGGGCAAGAGAATGATGAGCTGCAACCGGTTAGACTCGAAGGCTACCCGAACATAGTTGGGTTGGGTAAAGGATGATGGTAAAGGTTGGATGGTAACAACAAGGCTTGTGGCGTTACGTTGGCTTATGTTCGTCTACTGTATGTACCTGAAGTTGAATGATATTGCCTACTATTTTAACCATGTTTGAAATTAACACTCATTGATAAAAAGTATAATATATATATATATCTATATATCACTTTTAAGTGATATCTAGACGAATAAAAGTATTCAAGAAAAAAGAATCAAAATAAGCTCAATTCGAATCATTTTAGTTGCGTTTTCCTCTGCTACTTCTATTTTTTCGTCCTGAAATTCTGTAGCAGTAAAATAAAACAATATTTTTCAAGATAATGGTTTGTAATATAAAAGCTTCCTCATTAATATCCAGAAGCGATGTCAATTAATTTGAACGCAAACGAGAAGGGAATGTAATAATTATTCGACTACCCTCAAATAAAATTAATTTGCAAAAATAATAGGGAGTGGCTATGAGGATAAATGGTTGGAGAATGCAAGTAGATGGGTGTCGCTTTGCATAAAAGGTATGAATATGTTTAAATAATAAATATACAGCTGGATTGAGGAGGCATTTTTTTAAAACACACCATGGACATAATTTGGTAATCATTATGCGGGGAGAGGATAAATTTGCTAGCGAAACTATACGGACGAGATGGTTATCGAAATCAATGCAGAAAGCGTTTTTTTTTTAAACTCACATTTTCAAGTATATATTGACAAGGGCAACGGGTGCAAGCAGAGTAGTTCCTTGAAATCTTAAGTTTGTCTATTTCTTTTTGGCAACTATGTAATATTTTATTGTACCTACATATCCAATATATGTAACGGTGTAAACAGACCCTTCACATAGCCGTCAACCAAGCATTCTGTACATCAAATTAAGTAATTTTACGCAAAAATTATTGCTGGGAATCACCTTTTTTTTTGGGGTGAAAAACATGTTTTAGGTATGACTCGATGGAAAGCACTCAAAGCATTGTGCTGATGGATGGATTGAATAGTACGGGGGTCGTGGAGGTGTGTAAAGTAAAAATCTTACATTAAACACATGTATTTAAAAAAAAACTTGTGAAATAGTTGGAACTTTGACCCCCAATATCTTCGTAACTAGAAGGTTCCCAGGTATGGTCTCTAACAAAAAAATAGTCACAAAGACGGGGAGAACAAGTGCCTTTCGGTTATGTTAATCTATTTACACCCTTTATGTGGAAAGCGACAGATGTGACTACAGACCGTGTAAATAACATAGATTTGCCGATTGGATGACACGTAGTAAAATCTAACATTCAGAAATTTGGCTGCGGTCCGCGCTTGATCGTGTCGGACGATTTTGATGTAATAAATTACTCTGCAGTTGCGATTTCGTGCGCAGTTTCAAATGTCAACAAAATAATATAATGGTCACACGAATTTGAACGGTTCTTGTAGACAAGTCCTTAGGAATATTCAAGTCACGAGGGTATAGGTTTCTTGTGAGTGAACATGATCTTGAAGCCCATTCAAATGCTCTAAGAGAAATAAATTTCTTTAGCCTCTTGTGGTGCAAGTGCTACTGCTAAACGTGAGGTCGCGGGCCCGTTTCCCAGGTCGGGTAAAGTGTTATTTCATCGGGAATTTCTCGGAACCCGGAGTTTGAATCAGTCCCTGGTTGAAGACAACAGTATCGCCCCCGTTACGAAAAATATCAGCTGTTCAATACAATATATGACCGCGTAACTCGAGAAAATGTATGCCGTAGCTGATATTTTTTTCGCAACTTTATGATCGGTTCCACAGTAAAAGATATTCATTTTCATGAGTACTGCATCTTAAAAATTTTAAACGCTAGAGCATAAAAGCAAGCGCGTGCCCTCCACGCCAAGCCACAATTTCACCTATCGTTTTGTCACATATTTGTGTTGTTTGGCGTACAAGGCACGCCCTTGCTTGTCACGTATATGTGACAGTGACGGTCAAAAGGTTAAAGTATTGAAAATGTTAAAAATCAGCCTTTATTATTTTATTTTTCTTCTCCTACAACACTCTTCAAGAATTTATTTTATCCTCTTCTTATTTCGCCAGAACCTAATAACAGCTAACCCGTTTTTTACGAGTCCTCGTAAAGCCAAACATAATTAAGTTTCTCAATTTCGGGCGTCAATCAGAAAGCCCTATTGTCCAGCAGGAGAGAGCTATGAATATTTATTATTGTGAGGAGATTAACATAGGATATGTCGTGTAATTGTGGTCGCTACTGTCGAAATGAGTTGCTAACAGGTGGTTCCAGAATTTAGTTAGAGATAATGTTGTTACAGTAACAAAGCAAGGGGAATAGAGTGACACAAAGCAATTGAAATGGTGTTTGTGTCAGAACCTCACCGATACCAAAAAGCTGTTTGTCATTTCCCGTTACATAGAAAAGAATTTCATTTTTTTTTCTCTAACCGTCAGTAAATATCACGGCTATTGTCTCTGTCTTTTAACAACCATCGGCACAGGCAACATTTGTGATGGCGACATGGAGAGAGCGACTGTTGCAACCCCGTGCAGGGCACGCTACCATAGTGGCGATAAGTCCCCTCTTTGAGGAGTGGCTAGAGAGGCGCCACGGCGCCCTCACCTACCGCCTGACGCAGATCCTCACCGGACACGGTTGTTTCGGGAGGTTCTTGCACCGAATCGGGCGGGAGGAAACGCCCGGGTGTTTCCACTGCGAGGATCGCCCGGAGGACACGGTGGAGCACACCGTAGAGGTCTGCCCCGCTTGGGCGGAGCACCGCCGTGTCCTTGTAGCGGCGATTGGCGGCGGCGATCTCTCGCGTCCGGCCCTGGTTCAAGCCATGGTCCGGAGCGAGAGGGAATGGGAAGCCGTCACCTCCTTCTGTGAAGCAGTCATGCTAGTGAAGGAGGTGGCGGGACGTGAGAGGGAAAGAACCTCACGTCCCAGCCGCCGCGGGAGACGCCCTGGGCGTCGGGGGTCACGTGGTGGCTCCCGGCCACCGTAGGCGCGGGCCTGTGGACGGCGAGTTATGGGCTAGCTCGCCGTCCGGCCGTCTTATGACGACAGGCCGTGTCGACGGCGCGTTCGTGTTCCACGCGCGCCTCAAAGAGATGTCAGCAACCGAGTAGGGGTCCGCATGGGCCGATGCCTGCCAGAGCTGCGGGATTGTTCGAAAGAGACACCGTGGCCCTGGAACACAAAGGGCAAAGAAGGAACATGGATGGGTTTTAGTCAGTACAAGTCTGACACTCCCTTCCGCTCCGCCCAGAGTGGGGGGGGTCATTTGATGATTTCCCATCCAAAAAAAAAAAAAAAAAAAAGGCAACATTTGTGAGCCTGGAAAACACATGCTATATGTAGCAGCACAAAATCATGCTAGTTTCAACCAGATGATACCTAACAGCTCGTAACTCCCTGGTGACCTGTAACACAGGCTTCTTAGAAAAACCTACTTCAGGCACCAGTCTCTTCCAATGGTGGAATATAACATTAGCCAAAAACATTGTTAATATTTAAGGAAACCAATATTGTGAAGAGAGATTAACATAAATGAATTGAATTGAACTAGCTCGAGTGAAAGAAAAGATCTTGAATATTCTATCCCCAAAGAAATGCTGTAAAGAAGACTACTATTTACTAGCAAAAAAGTACGTTTTTTTTTTACCAACATGTAAACAGCCTCAACAGCTTCTGGTACTTATCTATTTTTTTTCGATTTTGAACAACATAACAAAACCATATGTAAAGGCATAAATTCATGAGAGATAGAAACTCAACCAACTCCTCGCTGGAAGATACCAATTCCCTTTCGCCGAACCAGAACACAGCTTTTGTCGAAACAATCGACCAATCAAAGAGGCCTATGCATCACCGAACACAACAAGTTACCAGCTTTTACCAAGCGAGCAGTTACCAGTCACCGACCATGCACAATTGCACTTGCTAGATACGGTACGGACAGAACCGTAGCAGAAGACAGTTGTCCTACCGTCAGCGATAAGCGGGAAGCAAGTAGAACATAACATCACGCCTGAAATCCCGGAAGTGTTAGGCAGAGGTGTACCTAATACTACACCCACATTTCGCCAGTTATGTTTAAGTCGCATGTAATATGGGTCGAGTCTATTGCCATCAACGGGGCACATACTCAGACATATGGCTGCTACTGTAAAATTCCTGATGGAAAAATCCAATAACACTTTGCCCGCACTGGGAATCGAACCCAGGATCTCATGCTCAACAGTAGCACTTGCGACTATTATACCAAAGAGGCAGCGAGTAGAACTCGCAACTAAAATCGAGGTGTTTGTTTGGCTGAGTTGTTGCCCGTGGCAGCGCAGGCGGTGTGAACAGTGTGACAGTCAGCGATCAACTACTAACATTTGTATCTCTTTTACTCACAAGGGGCCTACAATCTAGTGTCTCTTTCTTGTGCTAGAAAATAGTCGATAGCTAGATAGCGAACCTCATCGGCAGTGGGACAGGGACAGGTTCCCAAGCTAGTTCAAGATTCTGCTAATCGGATTAGCCCTTTGTCTGTGTGTCAGTGCAATTGATATTTGGTGGGAACCCTTTGAGGAGCTGCTGTGTGGAGTGCAGATGTGGTCGGTAACATTTTGTATTTAGGGTTTAGGAGCAGAGGATAGTTGTAAACTGTCACTTAATCTTGGTCGGGGAGATGGAATGATCTCTTTAGCTTTGCTGAAGAATTTGTTTGGAAGATTTTATAGAAGTCCGTAGTCGGCGCTGAAAAGATTAAAATGGGCTTATACCATCTATTTGAAGCCCAGTTTTTTTTCAGTGTATCCATGAGTGTGTAGTGAGACAGTTGAACGGCAGTTGTGTCCACTGTACTAAATATTTGTGACCTAGACGTAGTCGGTATTACGACTACATTTTTGCTATCGAGGGTAGAACATAGATGAAAAGGTTCAAAGGAGCATGGAGATAAGAATAAAGAGAGGGCTAGCAGTGAGTAAAGATGCACTTTTGATGATGGTGATTCGACATAGCATATTATGACCCATTTTAAATAGAGTTAAATATTTTTTCCTAGCAATAACAATAATAATCCTAATGAGCGCAAAAGCATGTCATCTCACAAATGGAGTAGGTTACTCGTTAAACGTGAGTGACGTTACAAACCCGTCGCTTTCAGCACAAACGTCGACGTCGACGTTACGGTTGACGTCAAGGAAGAAAACGTTACCTTTGTTATTGTGGCTGTTAAAGTGATGTTTCTGTAATGTTTTAAGAAATGAAATTCTAGAAATTACATGAGCATGAGATGTTAACGTCTCGCCTGTTTTATGTTTCCCGAAAGGTGGGATCGTAAAAGTGTAATATCTCACACACATTTCACCGGTTACCTACGTTAAAAGTATGGAAGAGCTTATTGTTTTTTTGAGCGATTAATATGTTGGATTCATAGATAGAAAAAATGATCAGTTTGCTGATGGTCTCTGCCACACCCGGAAATATGACCTCACTTTTCAGATCTACGCTGTACAGTCACGAGCACCAATATGTATACACTTTCCTAAATTTAAATGCAATTTTCGTGAGAAATAACGATTGTAACTTGGAGATAGGATCTTTTTCATAAAAATATGAGTTCCAGAACACTATGTTTGTAACAACATGAAATTTTAATCAGAACAGTAGGAGAAAATCACTTTTAAAAGTTGTTAAGTGTTACCTATTGGTGCGCGTGACTGTACTCGTATAATGAAATGTTGTGAGAAGTTTCACCCTATACAAAGGAAACAATGTAGTTTTTATTTCAAAGGTAACTAATTACTGCCAAACCTAATTGACATCAAATTCGATGCAAGAAAATAAAAAAAAAGCTTTCTTATAATATACATACTAACATTACGTGAGCAGCGGTGGCCCAGTGGTGGAGACCCCGACTTACGAGCAGTAAGTCGTGGGTTCGAACCCAGCCAGGCGCATTACTTTGTGTAAGTTATTTCATCACCACTGCTCTCAAAACGGTGAAGGAAAACATCGTGAGAAAACCGGCATGTTCTAGAACCAAAAATTCGAAGACATGTGACATCTACCAACCCGCACTGGGCCCGCGTGGTGGATTATAGCCCATTCCCTCTCATAGAGAGGAGGCCTGCGTCCCAGCAGTGGGAACATTAATAGGCTGATTATGCTATGCTTATGCTAACATTACGTCACTATGTTGTGATGAATAAAAAATATATCCGAGTTAGAAGCTTTGTCTAGCAAAAAAGAGTTCCCATTTTAAGACTAAATCCAGCAATATAATAATATGGAGATGAAATTTTCATGTCTTTGCATAAACGTTTAGAGAAAACATTGTTCTCCTCTTTGTCAAATTAGAACCATTTCGTACTTTTACGCACTATGTAGTAAATCTGCTGCTACGGAAAAATCTTCGTTCTGTCATTCATTTAAAATGTTAATACAGTGCCTACACAATTTATTTTTATAATTCTAGTAAGTAGCTATTGCGCAGTCTTACTCGCATCCTAGGATAAATACTCCTTCAGTCAGAATAAAAAGGAGGAGCTCGTGGCTAAATAATAACAGCCGCTCAGGTCAATCTTTTTGGTTAAGCTGTCTTTGCCTAGGTTGGTTTGTGGATGGGTGACCACCCATTACATAGCGAGCTTCCTCCGTGCCTTGGAACGTACGTTAAGTCGTTGGTCCCGGCTGTCGTTTGTAGATCTTTAACAATCGTTAGGTAGTCAGTGGCCTAAAAAGTCTACCAGACTTACCAAAGGGGTATCGTATTACCCAGTAAAACTGGGTTGTAGAGGTCAGATAGGCAGTCGCTTCATGTAAAATACTGGTATTCAGCTGCATCCGGTTAGACTGGAAGCCGACCCCAACCAAGGACTTGAAAGTTTGTATGAAATGCCGTAAGTCGTAAACGCTCTTAAGGCGTGAAAACTGAAGAGGCAATAAGTAGACAGGCAGAGATACTTTTGCATTTATAATTTACGTATGGATTTCTTGGGCATAGTTCACTTTTAAATACACATTTTCATAATATGTCTCTGTAAATATACAGGGTGTGTAAAAAATCGTGAATCAAACGAAACATCATCATCATCGGGTCATTTTTTGGTGGTACATTTTTTTACAGCAAGGTTCTGAAGTTACAAATAATTTTTCGTGAGACTTAAAAGATATTGAAAAAAGTGTACCCATAAATCGTGGTACAAACTGTCATAAAAGCACTTTTGTAGTGATGATACATATCTTTGAAGCAACTAAAAACCATTTTATGTTTTAAATATGTACCGATTTTATTCTATTTGTCTATTTAGCAAAAAAAAATGATATTTTCTTAAAAAAACACTCAAGTAGTCATAACTTTTAAGGAGATCAAGTTAAGACTCTGCCACACAGATGTTTTTTTCTGCAAATAAACCCAACTATCGCACTGTTTCGTTTGATCCACGATTTTTTACCCACCCTGTATAATAGTGTTAGTTTTGACACACTCTTGGGAATAGTCGTAGCAGTAAACCCACCCAGTGTGAGCTGCTGAAGAGATCCAAAGGACAATGAACTTTACAATGGATTTAAGTTATGTCCAAACCAGATGCACCCTAATTTCAAACGCTGGCATTTCATTATAACTTCATAGCGCTAGTTCTCTTTGAAGGTAAGTAGAGATCTAGGTTTATAATGGGAACTTGCATTCTGTGCCTTTATCAGTTGATGACGTTTTTGGATTAAGAAATGGAGGTTATTATGTTAGTAAATTCGTACCTGAAATTATTTTAAGGTTGAGGCGTGCTAACAGGGCATTTAAATGTCCATGGAATTTTTATGGAGGATGTGTGCATAGAGGAAGGAAAGAATTATTAGATGATATAAATTATGATAAATAAAATGTTATGATAAATTCGAAAGGAATCGGTCTAACTGCCTCGTTGGTCTAGTAGTCGGAATCACTGCTGAGCATGAGGCCCAGGGTTCGATTCCCGGGTCAGGCAAATTGGAATTGGTTGATGGCAATTGGCTCGCCCCCTATTAAATGGGACTTAAACATAACTGTAACGGTATCTTAGGAAGAGGTATAGTTACAAAAAAAAAACTCACAAAGGCTGGTAGACTTACAAATCCCCTTACAACACATAAATTCATCTGAACTTAATCAAGCCAGTGAATCGCGATGGCTCTACGGAGGAATAGCCAACCTCCTCCAGCCTCCAATAAAACTAGCACTTTACTCCAAGATATATGCGACTTACTCACATGAACTTCCCCCAATTACCTTCATTGGAAACTTCAGCCGTTACCCTCATTTTTGGGGTGCATCCTTAACCACCCCCAATTTACCCTATTATAGACCTTATGCTGAACACGTAGGGGTTGATTTGGTGGAGCAACGTTGACGAGAACCATATGCCACCTTATTAGATTCTCAAGGAAGTTAATTTCTTACATACTAAATAGATCTTGGAGTTCTAGTGGTCTTAAAAGTACGGTTTGAATTAGGGAAGGTAGTAATTATAAGAAATGAGATAGAAACACTGAGATAGTAAGTACTCGAGGAACGCGATATTTACGATATTTAGTTTCCACAACAAACATGTAAACAAAGATATGTTAATATGTTAAAACAACTCTAATCTTTACACAGTTTACTTTGCGCTACATACCTATTTAGCCCAAAGTAAACTAAAAAAAGTGAAATAAAATGAATGTTTTTCAGTACCTATTGAAAAACATTCATTTTATATGAGTGTTTTTGACATCAATTCGAAAATGATTTGAAAAGACTTTAGATTAAACAGACATATGCGGAGTAATGAGGAAAATGTCGTTAGGAAAGTTTTGAGTATGAATGTGGATGGGTATAAGAGTAGAGGAAGACCAAAGAAACAATAATGATATTGCAAGTAAGGAGGTGTCTGATGAGATGACGAGTAATAGAGAAGTATGGACGAAGACATGCTGCGCCGAACCCAAATAAATTGCGTAAGGGCAAGAGAATGTTGATAAAGCGACTTTAAGTAGTAAAATTACTCTCTTGTAAATACTTAAGTTATTCTAGTAGGTAAAACTCCTGACACCATTTCTAAGGTTTCAAGCCAACGTATATAACATAACCTATCTTTACGCTGAGACATAAATAAAGATGGCGCCTTGATTATCCTTTAGCGGCACAGTAAATTACATTTGAATATAAGAAGGATGGCCGCTGAGACACTTTTGACTTGCCGTGCAATGAAAACGAAGCTGCTTTCATTAGCGAAGACGAAGACTGGGTCTTGTATTAATTAAGTATGCTTAAGGCGGAGAAGAATCTTACTTGAGGAAGCTCTGGAGTTATAAAAGATATCTGTAGGCTATTTACGTTGCATGATAGTTGTAACTAAGGTCGAGGGATCGACAAATGTTAAAGCATGTATACTTTGGTTAAACGTTATTCTTGTCGCTTTCATACAACTTTAAACTACAAGTGGAAGATAATAGAAGTCAAGAAGAGTACACGTAGATTAAGGAGAATGCGATAAGGCAGGCCGCGAAATTAATTTTTTTTAACGTGTTTTGCTATTTGCAGGTCAGTATGTATGTTGTAAATATGGCTTTCAGGTCCGAAGGCATCTCATCATCTCCCTAGCCTTTTCTGTTACAACATTAAATTTTTGCGAGAGCCCTTAGACCTGCTTAATCCGGCCCTGTCGCAAAATCCGTTCTTAGCGGACGTCTACTAATTTTGAACTACCTGCTTGCCAAATTTCATCTTTATACGCCAAGCGGTTTTCGATATTTCGTAATGAGTGAGTGACCTTTCGCTTTTATATATTTAGATTAAATTAAAATCGTCAACACAACCCTCTAAGTTCATTTATTCCCATTGAAAGACTATTTTATGAAAAATACAGTGCAAATTGCAAAAAAACCTGAGATAATTTGAATTTCGCGAGCTACCCTGCCGCTTCCCCCTTGACGTTAACAGATGACGGCCTGTGAGCTAAAGAAGTTAGAAACTAGTCGGGAAAACCCAAAAAAATACGTGTGTAAAAACCTTAATGAATAATAAAAAAAACCATGGGCAACCTCTCAGCAAAGCTGAGAACCCAAAAAAAACAATAGGTATATTCTAACAGTAGTAAGGGATCATAAACTTTAGGGTAGGTGGCATACGACCACGGCTATCCTCGGAACATTACTATGAATATTTATTAAAAACATTAAAATATATAACGTGTAGGTTGATTATTTAATAGACGATAAATATTGAATGGTTTGTAGGTACATAACAATTTCAGATTGAATATTTTCTTGTTCCATATTTTTTAGAGCGTGATTTTTCAGTAGTCGGATTTTAGTTTATGGACATGTTTTTTAACAGCTGAACGGCTGAATAGATTTCGATAAAATTACCAGGACTGCCTCCTTTGAGTAGTGGTCGCAAGCGCTGTTCAGCATGAGGTTCTGGGTTCCATGTCCGGGTCGGGCAGTGTTATTGGGTTTTTCCATCAGGAATTTGTCACTGGCAGTCACGGAGTTTGGATTTATGCCCGGTTAATTGCAAAAGGCTTGTCCCCCATGGGAGTTAAACATAACTGGCGAAATGTGGGTGTACTATTAGGTACACCTCTGCCTAACCCTTTGGGGATTACAGGCGTGTTGTTATATGTCCTGACCTAGCCTCGGTCGAGTTCGACGATACTTTTGATCCCGATAGTAAGCTCCCATGGAATAGTTTCCGAACTACACGCGGGCGAAATGCTAGCGCTAAATATTTAAAAAAGTTTCAGTAGTGCCTCGGCAGGAACACTCCAGTACTATAGTCAAGTCCCTTTGACATGAAAATAAACTAGTGATAACTTTGTACTAAGTTCAAAGTGCCTCGGGCGTGTGATTACGGCGTTTGAATCCTCGCTGCGATTCTTTGTTCTACTGAGTCTTATTATGACAATACATCCTTTTTACTTCCCAATTGCTTGTGACAGTAGTTTCTTCAATGATGTTATAGTTTCTTTGCGAAAACGGACGTGTAGGTTTTGTTTTGATATACCAGCTTTTCTCCTTTAAATGTTCTTCTTACATATAATTTTCCATTTTAAATATTTTGTTTGAAAAACAGTAAAATTGAACATTAAAAAATATAGAAATAGTAGCCCAACGGTATCGGGAACAGGGCTACCGATGGCGGCGGTCAGGGCTCCAGAAAAAGGAACCTCCTAACAATTCGAGCCATGTCCAGGAGTACCGCTTTCTGAATCAAGCCCTTGATCCCTCTGCCTAACAAAACCCTCCTCAGGTCGAGGTCAAGGCTCTTGGTAACTAGGCCATTGGCTGAAATGACAATCGCCACAATGATCCCAGCTTTTTTATTATTTGGATTCTTCTTTTTTCCACTTTTGATTTTCATGATAAGCGATGATGTGATGATGAAGAAATTGACAGATTTTTTCATACATCAATGCTTCAAGCATCAAAAAAGGAAGAAACCAAAGTAATCATCAGATTTCTAACGTTCAAGGTGTAAACGGACTCTTCACGAAGCCAGACGCCACGATATCAAACTAAGCAATTCTACGCAAAAGTTATTGCTGAGCAACGACTTTTTTTTTGGGGGTGCAAAGAAGTAGGAGTCAATGTAACGCACTCTAAACATTGTGCTGATGGATGCATTGAATAGTACATAGGTTATGGAGGTATTTAAAGTAAGGTAATATATAACATTAAAAACCTGTATTTAAAAAAAACATTGTGAAATAGTTGGAACTTTGACCTCCAATATCCCCGTCACTAGAAGGTTCCTAGGTATGGTCCCGAACAAAAAAATGATTGAATGACGGGAAGAGCAAGTGCCTTTCAGCTTCGTTAAGGGTCTTTTTACACCCATTATACTCACTTACCAAGATTGCTGACCATCAAGTTTGCTCTACTAACTCCTCAATCGACCGCACATATTTTTCTAATAAATCGTTTAACTTTCTAGGCTCAAAAAGATTACATGTTTTAAATAACTTATAAACTTTTCTACTTTGAAACTTGGCCAGATCTGCCCTATGACCTCTAGGGTCGTCCCTGTCACCTCAACAAAGTTTAAACGAAGGCTATGGAAGGTTCTCGAAACAATTTGTTCATTTATAGGTTCTTCGTCAAGAATCTTTACGGTCTATTGCTTTCGTTTGATTCGAATACTTGTTCTAAAGTATCTGAGTCCCGGATTGGGTAACCGAGCAGTTCCAAGCGAAACTTGCCATACATGGAAAGTCGTACTGCTGGCGAATTTGGAACGGTTTCGCCGGATAGAATGACTACATATTTTGCGAAACAATATGTTTATGAAGAAGTCTCTTTAGCTACCTTCTTCTTTTTAAATTGAGTCGGCCCAAAACTTGCCACTTTCAGTAGCGTCCATCAGCTCCTGTGATGGGCAAACAACAGGACAGGCAGTACAGGATATCAAGTGTCCGATCGTTTGTGGTGCAACACCACATTTACTCTCCAGGGCAGAGTCATCTATGAATCTCCACCTGACCAGTTTTTCCTTGCTTCGGCCAACCTGTTCAGGTTTCTTTTCTATCTACTAGCTATTGTCCAAATTTATTTGAGATCAGCCCTCCTAGTACTTCTGCGCCACACCTACGGTTGTGGGCCAATTTACTGTGCGAACGTCATTATAGTCACAGATTTGTGATGAGACAAACTTAAATTTAAAACTATTCTCATATGTGGTAGCGAATTTCTTAATTTAATTGGCCAGTCCGTGTAATGTCACGGCAGTTGCTTCATGAACTAGAATTCAGCTGCATCCGGTTAAACTGGAATCTGAGCCCAACTTAGGAAAAGACTAAAGCTAATAATGATGATGGTAGACCTATTCCAGTTTAAGTTAATCTCTGACGCTATCGGAAAGTTTTAACAACCTACTTTCAAACCAGGATAACTCCATCCAAACCTGATCAAAATTTAGAACGCAAAACGAATAAAAATATCACTTACTATTCACACCAAGTCCCAAGAGTTAACTGCTGGAAAACGGGTTACTATACTAAACTAAGTAAACTTACAGCTGGTCCGAACACAAACTTGTATATTATTGTGATTCTTAAAACTTGCACGTCTTGCTTGCATTGCTCAGCTGTATAATGTATTGCAAGTGTTTCGTGCAATAGTTTATACATGAATAATATGTCTGCGAAGCTTGGTGGAATGTTCATTGATAATTTTGTTGGTATGGATGCCTATCAGTTTCGTGATCCACGGTCATTGTATACTGCTGTAACCCTTTGATATTGGGGCATATGACACGCATTAGATAAAATCGCAAAGCTCATGATTGAATATTATGAGTTGATCGGAGAGATGACTGCAAAGGATTTATTGCACATATTATTATTATAAGTTCTCTACAGCCACGAGTTCTTCACTAATTAACTCTTGTGATTATGGTTTAATACCATCAAGTGTGCCAAGAGTGTCAAAGGACAGCTGCTACGCTTACTCCTTAGGTATTTTGTACCTTTGAGGAATAACCAAGAGGTGACTTTCGACAGTATTAGTACTTTTAGGTAGATTATGCCAATCTCATACCTTTTTGAAGTTTCTGCAACCTTTATCGCTTGTAGAACGCCACATCTTTGGACCCTCTGTAAACAACATCTACCCACCCCCAGACTTACTTATTCTCATTAATTTTGTAAATGCATACTGCATTTGCATATTGTACTACACAGCTCGGCTACCAGTCTGCAAAGTATCCCCGAGTCAACACGAACGTCTGGCAAAATTGCAATTCTCATACATAATTAGAGATGGCGACAAGATTACCTCGATTATAGCCCACTGCTATCGAGCCGCCATCTACTAATTTTGTATAGAAATTGGTTACAGTGTGATTGTAGCATAATTTGGAACTTTGCAAATATCAACCAGTATAGTTTACCTTTTCCCTGTTGCGTCCCCCATCAATCAATGTGACTGTTACTTGTTTTATGGGGATAGCTTCACCTTTGTGTCTGCTTTGTCTCCAAAGCAGACACAATGGTGAAGCTATCCCCAAGTGTGATTGTTATTTTGACAAATGATCACCATCATCATTATTCTCCTGCCCTTATCCCAAGTTGTTTAGGGTCGGTGCATCATGTCTTCTTCTTCGATCCTTCTCGATTACTCCTTATCACAGCATTCACCTCTGTTCTAGCTATATCATCCTCCACAATGTTTATCCATCATAATATACGACGAGTGGAAATAAGAGCCTAGGCAAAGTGATGACGTGGTCGTGGGTCATCTGCAATGACGGTGATGAAAAGTCTAAAATGTATTGAATTGACATGGGCTACCGAAAAGCTTACGTCAATTCTGCTGAACGTCTTCATAGTAATCCGAAGTGGTTGCCACTAAGTTGCAAAGTTATGCATCGATTTTGACGAAAATAGAAAATACTGCAATTCTCTTTGTGTAAATCCACATACTCAAACACAAAGCATTTATTCTGAATCAACTATTTACTATCATACTGACTACCCATTCCAATTCCATTATTATGAGAATTCTAGAGCAGTAACTGCTAGTCAATCTCTCAAAAAGCTGGTGACAAATTGTTAATGCGAATTAGCAGTTCAGCGAAACACAGATTCAATTACCAGCCATTCATAGAATTAACATTCGCAGACACCAAGTCTAAACCAACTACTATCGACCAGTACACAGAATTTAAAAAATCCAGCGTGTTAATAGCTTTGTTGATTGGAGCCGTCACGCGAACAACTCCTGGCCATCAAGTGATTCGCCCTTGTTATTGATTGCTTGTTAAAATGCTATTTGTTATTGTTTTTATTTCTGACTAAGGTTTTTGTTGCCAATTCGCAATGGGCCTGTGTGATGGTTTATGGCCCACTCTCTCTCAGTGAGAGATGGCAAAATGTCCCAGCAGTGGGACGTGTTAGGCTGATAATGCTAAGAAGATGATCACACTTATCGACGCAGAATCGACTTGAACCAATTAGAAGGACCTTAGTGACCATGCAACATAATATAACATAACATCACGCCTGTAATCCTCGAAGGGTTAGGTTAATTAGGGTAATTTCGCCAATTTTGTTTAAGTGTCATGTAATTGTCATCAACGGGGCGCAAATCCAGACGGTTTGATAAGATCGAAAAATTGAACGCCAAAGTTAAAGTATCAAAGAGAATGAACGTAATAAATTAATTCTCGGAATTAATACTTTTGGGTCTCTAAAGGGACAAGGGATATCAGAGTTCATTTTAATCATTCCTTTTTAGTCTGTGGAATTTATATGAAAGAATTCGCTAATGCTTTAATCAGAAAAGACTTTGGAATTAAAACTTTTCGTTATTTTATCTGCAATCTACTTTCAGTAGGTTTTTAACTTCATAACTTGCTTGTATGACCTCTTGCCAGGCGAAAAATATAATATGAGTACCAGTGGCGAAGGTTCCATACAACTCGATTCCTACCGGCTTCCCTTTGAAAAATGGCACATTCAGTATTCTATAGACAAATAATAATAGGTCTTTACCTATGTAATTGGAGATTTAATAACCATCTGTTGATTGGCGTGCAATTCGAAATTCAAATAAATTTTATTCGAAAGCCGTGTTCTTTTAATTTAAAATTCAGTCATTTGTTTTTATATAGTTTTTTTGTTTTTGTGAAATTGTGGTAGTTTATGGCACCATGGATAAACTGAAAATTCGTACAATTTTCGAATATGAGTTCCTACGTGGACATACCGCTGCGCAAACAACACGAAACAATAACGACGTGTACGGGCCTAACAGTGCTTGCATAAACACGGTTCATTATTAGTTCAATCGTTTTAAATCTGGAAATTTTGAGTTGAAGAATGAGCCTCGCGGTCGGCCGGTAACCATTGTCGACAACGACGAATTGAAGGCGGTGGTGGAAACGGATCCAACTCAATCTACGGCTGAGCTTGCTGCGGGCCTTGGAGTTACTGTCAAAACGACATTGAAGCACTTGCGTCAAATCGGAAAGATAAAAAAGCTAGATGAACTAAAATTTTTTGTTTTTAAAATTTTCATACAAATCTCCAATTTTATAGGTAAAGACCTAATATAATCAAATTAAAGATACGTAATCCAGCTTACCTTTTACAAAAATTGACTCTACATATACATAAAACCACGCCTAAAATCCCCAAAGGATTAGGCAGAGGTGTAAGTACCTGATAGTACACCCACATTTCACAAGTTTTGTTTTAAGTTGCCTGTAATAGCGGGCGAGCCTATTGCCATCAACCGGGCACCAATCAGACTCCGTAGCTGCTACTGAGGAATTCCAGATGCAAAAACCCAATAACACTTAAAAACTCCACAATCCAGGACCTCATGCTCAGCAGTCGCAGTTGCGACAACTACACCAACGAGTGAGTCAGCAACAGTCAGTAATACGAGTAGTAGTCGGATCAAAATCGAATTTTGAAGTCTTTTATTCAAGTTAAGCTAAGTTAATTTTTTTAAATTGTCAAAATGTGTAATGAGGAGCTCGTGGCTAAATAATAATAGCCGCTCGGGTTGATCATTAGATCTCCGTGCCTCGCAAAGCATGTTAAGCCGTTGGTCCCGGGTGTCATTTGTAGATCTTTGACAGTCGTTAGGTAGTCAGTGGCCTAAAAAGTCTGACAACCAGTCTTACCAAGGGGCATCGTATTGCCCAGTACTAACTGAGTTGTGGAGGTCAGATATGCAGTCGCTCCATGTAAAATACTGCATCAGTATTCAGCTGCATCCGGTTAGACTGGAAGCCGACCCCAACCTAGTTGGGAAAAGGCTAGGCAGGTGATGATCTCAAAATGACTAATGTTTTAGCTAGGAATAAGAAATAATGCAACTTACTCTTCAGAAACTATTTGTAAACTACTCGTAATATTTGTCTGTTAAAGGTTGGTACAGCAACAAAGCCGGTTACCCAGTTTACCACCGAACTACATTTACACTTCGCCACTGCTAGAGGATTTTTAAACACACAATTTTTTTGCATCACAGAAAAAGTTTAAAAATGGCCTCTCATAATTCCATCCATACGATTGTGTCCATTCGCTCCAGGAATAAAAGCGTTGCTGTGTCGCCGGCTGAATATAAAATAAAAGACTGGAGGGAACGGAATGGATTGTTTTGTATAGTTTTGTTAGGTGCTTCCGATACGGTTGCAGGCTGGCGGGCTGTCACCTAAAACCCAGTGTTGTGTATGAAAAAACCTGTGTACGAGAGGTCTACTGAGTATTTCAGGGTAAATGCAAGCTATTCCGGAAAATGTATAATTCCAGTTTTTTAGTTTTTTTTTTTGTGTAACTATATTAAACATTAATTTTTGTAATATTATTGATGTCATTTACTTTAAAATTGACCTAAATCGCCTTTCAGGTTTGGAAATGATACTCAGATAATATGGATCTACAGAGGCGTTACCAAATGCACTTAATATTTGGCAGAATGCGTATGAGTTAAGCGGTTTTAAACCCTGTACAGTGCTACTGTTAAGAGCGGCCAACCCTTCATACTTTTCATACAAACGCTCGTACGTGATTATGCCGTTGTAATCCTTGATTTTTTTTAACTGATAGGTATCTTGTGCACTATATCTAGGTTTCTATCAAAGCAAAAAGTAAAGATTTGGAGAAACAAATTCAATATAAGCCTGTAAAAATCTGCTATTTTGCACATATTTCCCTAATTTTGGCCCTTCATATTGTACTCATAAATTGTAAAAGTAAAGAAAACATTGTGATAGAAACCTTGCAAAAATGTAATGGACATTCTAAATGACAAATATTAATTTCACAAACTTGCAAACCTTATTCAAAAACACGTATTTCCTGGAACAAGTTTATGAAATTTTCGAACACTATTTTTCGTTCAATGTTGTCGCATTAGGCGATATGAGGTGCGCAAGAGACGATTTTTGCGGGGTCGGGGCCCTCTGAGAAGGAGGAGTTGAAAAAACATCGCCGCTGTGGTTCTGGATGAAACAACAAGCTTTTCGACAATGCTCGCGATGACGATAGACGGACCGGGAAGGGCCCTCTTAAGGTAAAATATGTATTAACTGATGAATGATTAGGTGTGGTATACACTCTGGTCAGAATAGTTATAAAAACTTTCTTTATCACAAAAAAATAAACACCATTACTCTCATGTCCTCGACATCTCCCATTCAGTCCCATACAAACATACGACGAGCTAATGCAAAACATAAATAACCTTGGAGGACATAATGGAAGCGAGTCCTTGAGAATTAGGGCTAGACTGGGTAGACAGTAGACAGTCCGAGACTCCACGGATTTATGGCTAGACTGAACGCGAACTAACGGAATTAGGACGTTACGTAGTGAGTGGTTTCGTTCTTGAGAAATGGTTACTTTAGTTCGTTCTTTTCAAGGATAGATTCGATTTATATAGGCCAAAAGGTCATACAGGTTGGCTGGGACATCGACGCGAAAACGGTTACCACGTAATCTGTAAATCATTCTGATCCCACATCGAAATTTTTCATCGGTTATTAAAACCAGCTGTTTCCTACAAAAGTGCAGTATAGTTGCACGGTTAAAATGTATGGAACAGCAGGCTTTTTTTATAACCGATGAAAAAGATATATAGGGAGGGGGTGGGGGGGGCGTTCATAATGATGTACTGAATACGAGGTAACCGTTTTCACGTCGGTGTCCTTTCCACCCCGTATACAGGGTCAAAATCATTGCCAAGGGGTATCGGATTACCCAGTAACTGGGTTGTGGTGGTCAGACAGACAGTTGCTGTATATATAAAAACCTGGATTCGGTTAGACTGGAAGCCGACCCAACATAGTTGGAAAAAGGATAGACATCATCATCATAGTATAAACAGTATAAAACAAAGTCGGTTCCCGCTGTCTGTCCCTATTTGTATGCTTAGATCTTTAAAACTACGCAACGGATTTTGATGCGGTTTTCAGTAATAGATAGAGTGATTCAAGAGGAAGGTTTATATATATATGGCACCCGTGCGAAACCGGGGCGGGTTGCTAGTCTGATGATAAAACAAAAAGATTCTCTTAATTTCCAGTTGATACCGTAATCAGCAGTTGTCTTTACATTAAGAGCACGTACAGCTCTTTCCTTTTCTTCTAGCTAAGAATTATAATCTACAACAAAGATATTCCATGTTTTCCCTTTACCCAAGAACTGAAACAAAAACTTGTAGCAACGAGCTACAGAACTTCCGCTCGCCTTTTACAAAAGTGAACACAGAAGGCTGTTTTTCCAAAATTTACATGCCAACAGATCCTAACAAGACCGGAAAGTCGACTGTCAACATTCGAGCCGAGTTTATTTGATTTATTAATCTTTCGGTCCCGAAGTTTGAGGCTCAAACAAATCTGGAACATACCTCAGCCGGGTAAATGTTGCCTAAACAAGTTTGGTCAGTATTTATGTCCACAATTAGTGTTGGAGGCTTATGAATGGGGGGCATCTGTGTGTTAAAAGGGAACTGCTAAATGTTAGCAGCTGCATTTAGGTTTGAGTTTGTGTTGTTATTGCTTTCAGTACTTAAGAGCGTTAACGTCTTACGGCATTTCATAATATTTCATAGTTTCATTAAAATCGGTTCAGTCATTTCGAAAAAATATCACTTAAAAGTTTGTATGAAATGCCGTAAGACGTTAACGCTGCTATCAACTTGATGGTTGCTACTGCGAAATTCCTGAAGGAAAAACGTAGTACCTGTTTGTCAATCGAACCCAGGATCTCTAGCTAAACAGTTGAGTTTCTTTTTCTTACTCTTTCATTGTTATTTTTTGCGGGATGTATGTAGTTGAATGATTACTCCGGGAATCATCAACTTGCTATGTTCGACCTAACTCACAAAACGTGTTAAGTAATGTGACGGGATAAACACGCAAATTGGTATACTTAAAAGTATTGTCCTTCTTCTCGTACCTTTCGGATGTCTCAAATTTTGTCCGAAGTTCGGTCATTTGCCTCCTTGGAGCCTTTTAGGGTGCAGGCACGCACACTGGGTGATTCTACTTGACTGATTATGGGACCTTACCAATCGATTTGTGAAAGAGTTTGTGGCTCCTCATTCAAGTCCGAAATATTTAGCTTCCTCAAGTGTGAAAACCACACCACACAACAGCCGCCCGGATCGATCTTTAGGTTAAGCCGCGCTTGCCTAGGTTGGTCTGTGGATGGGTGACCGCCCATTACATACCGAGTTTCCTCCGTGCCTCGGAAAGCACGTTAAGCCGTTGGTACCGGGTGTCATATATCTACATATGACACCCGGTCTTTAACAGTCGTTATAGGTAGTCAGTGGCCCAAAAAGTCTGACAACCAGTCTTACCAAGGGGTATCGTATTACTCAGTACTAACTGGGTTGTGGAGGTCAGATAGGCAGTCGCTCCATGTAAAATACTGGTATTCAGCTGCATCCGGTTAGACTGGAAGCCGACCCCAACATAGTTGGGAAAAGGCTAGGCAGATGATGTGAAGTGTGAAAACCACCTTTCAAAACTTGCCTTTCGTTTTCTCATGTCCAACCATTTGTCTTTTACAGTTAAAAACATTCTCGTTAGCTTTGCGGGTGAATGAGCTTCCCAAAACAAAGGAGGTGGCACACAAAGGTGAGTTTGTAAAATATTATGTGCTAGTTTATATATTATCCTAAAGGTTAACGACTTTCCACGCAATATTAGCTCGAGTTTTGAAAACATCTGGTTTATCTTTTCCAAACTATCTTGGGGTCGGCTTCCAGTTAACTGGTTGCTGATGAATACCAGTGTTTACATTGAGCGACTGCCTATATGACCTGAAGGACCCAGTTAATGGGTAACTGGTTGTCGACTTCAGGTTTCTGACTATCCTTAACGACTGTCAAAGGTCTTCGAATGATAGTCTGGATCAACGGCTTAACGGCTTCCCGTGGCTCGGACAGGTCTAGGAGTGAAATTAATGTTCTTCCCACAGTCGACCGGCGCAGCTACAACTTGATTAATTGAACCATGCGACTGTACTATGTTATGGGCCCCTCAACTTGCTTATAACCATATATTATGTCGAATAGTTTTTTTAAAACAATAAAACTGAACTATACACCAACCGCTTTAAGAGTCCTCCGCCTTTCCCCATCAAAGGCACATTAAACGTCCACAAAGTCATAACAATATCCCACAGGTTTGCTTTTAAAAAACCATAATCCACGTTATCCACGATCAACCATCAGAATATTCCATTTAAATTGATACCTTCGCGAGGACTCAATGAAGCGGTCGGTCTATAATAGTATATTTCCTGTTTATTTTTTCAGTACAAGCAAAGTGGAGGATTAATTGCGGTGGGGTGACTGGCTAGCCTGCTGAAGTCCTGGCGACAGTTCTAGCTACCATTCGAAACAAATATTTGCAAGCTGTTTTGACATGGAAAGAAATATTCTAGTGCGAGCAGGGTTTGAACCTGCGACCTTCCGATTCAGTACACCGGACGTCTTCACCAATTAGACCATCGCACCCTGCTCACAGTTCTCGAAGTTCTCGATTTTTTTTCTTTCCATGTCAAAACAGCTATAGTTCCCTACGCAGGGTTTGCGTATAAAAATATTAAAAATATTTGCAAGACCAACAAGGATACAAATATTTTTTCCGTTCAGTGTGATATCCAGTTTTTTGCATGTGAATACAGGTATCGGTCAATGTGGCAACACTTGGGGGAGGCCTATGTCCAGCTGTGGACGTCTTTCAGCTGAAATGATGATGACGACAGGTGAAATCCTAGTCGAAACGTTCCTTGTATAAATGAAAAATGGCATCCATTACATGATTAGTACTCGAAAGTATCACTAGCTGAAAACCTTAATGAATGGCTTAATAATAAACTTTCTAATGGATTCCTGGAAGTCACGGGAGAAGTCTTTGCAATGGGAGGACGCAGGCTAAAATTACCAGTATTGGATTTTCAACCCTAGTCTTAGCGTTGAGAGTCGAAATTACAACAACGCAAAAACATTTGGGCATCAATTTAAGAATTGTTTAATTAAAACGAAAACTAGCAGGACAAAGTTACGATTTCTTTGCTACTTGTACTACCGTCTTTACTAACAGTCGACCACTTTTCCACCTTATTACTTAGAGCATAAGGGTGAAAACTGGCCGACCGTCAGTGAACTCGCGGTCAAGCCATAAGTGACGTCATGTTTTCTCTATTTATTACCGGTTTACCAGTTCATCCACAAAGTCCACGTGGTTTCTGCCAGTTCTAATAAGTCAGTAAAACAGAAGTTGTGTAACATGAATAGTATACAGGGTGTAAACGGACCCTTCACGAAGCCGTCAACAAAACATTATGTACATCAAACTAAGTAACTTTACGCAAAAAATATTGTACACGTTTGACGGTAGGACTCAATATAACGCACTCAAAACATTGTGCTGATGGATTTATTGAATAGCACGAGGGGCCTGGAGGTGTTGAAAGTAAAAATCTTACATTAAAAATTTGTATCAAAAAAAAAATTGAGAAAAAGTTGGAACTTTGACCCCCAATAACTCCGTAACTAGAAGGTTCCCAGGTATGGTCTAGAACAAAAAAATGGTCGCAATAGCGGGGAGAAGAAGTGCCTTTAGCCTTCGTTAAGGTTCATTTTACACCCTTTAGTTGTCGTAATAATGTGAGTCTACTATCGGTCGTTATGATGGTATTTATAAGTGATATGCTAAATAGGATGTTATTTATACGCTGTCGGTATGTGCGTGGAGTAGGTTCAACACAAAGACTTATCTTCATGTTATTCGCGTTGTGATAGAACACGTTCACATTTTGCTCGTGCATGGTTCGGTTCTTATAACTCGACTTAATGTATGGAACAGCTGGTTGGTGGAGCCGTAGTAAAATTTATTTATTTTAAAGAGTAATTTGAAAGATCTTTCTTTATCTCCAATTTTCCCAACGCGAGATTACAAAATAACTGCCTCGTTGGTCGTGTGGTCGCAAGCGCGACTGCTGAGCATGAGGTCCTGGGTTCGTTTCCCGGGTTGGGTAAAATGCTATCGGATTTTTCTGTCAGGAATATCTCAGTATCAGTAGCAGCCACGGAGTCTGGATTCGCCCCCTGTTGCATGGGATTCTAACATAACTGGCGAAATGTGGGTGTAGGTAAACCTCTGTCTAACCCTATGGGGATAATAGGTGTGATGTTATGTATGTTATGTTATTACAAAATGTTGGTATTTTTTTTGTATTCACGTACATTTTATTTGTAAGTATGCAGATTTCTTCCGCTTAACTGTACAGTAGGACTACCTTAGAGCAAATGTGTGAACCTCGGTCTCTGTTAAATTTTTACTCTATGTAGGTGTGCTACTATTTTCATGAGAGCCAGAGGCAGTTTTTTAAACACAATAATTAAATTTACTTAATACAAACGGGACACTCAAACGTTCGTTTCACGTTTATGCTGCAAAAGACTTGTCCATTTTTTTTATTCGTTTTAACGACATTTTATTTTGAAAATTTTATTTCCCCGTTTTAAGAGGACCTCAAACGTCAGTTATAATTTAATATTCTCTCCCAGTAAATATTCTCTCAGTACTTTATTTTTTTTCTAGGGAAAGCTATATTGAATGAAGCTGTGCACTTTGTAAGTTTTTCATTTTTACAAGTATTTTATCTGCCGGATATATTGGTAAAAGTTGTTCATGCTGAAAACATGAAAGCGAATATATAATCAGCCTGTACTTAAAATAAATGTAATTTTATCAGGAGACCTAATTTCGAATTCGCTAGCCTAATTGCAATGCAGCAGACTATAATTTGACACAATTAGACCACAATTCACTGATATATGTATTCGTACAACAAATAACTAAGCCGAGGTTCAATGCCTCCTGCCACGATTTCGTAATGTAGGATTAGTGTCAGATTACCTACCCCTCCACCCCTCCGCTCATGTCGTGGTGAGTCGCCGATATGTTTATCAGAGCATGTATTTTTATTTTCTTTTATTACTAGCTTTTGGCTTTTACATAGAGCATACGTAAACTCACGCCAAATTCTCAAGGGTGAAGGCAGAAAGCACGGAATGCCTTCAGCTACGGTACCTACTTACGTACATGACATAGTTCTTTAGCTTCGACTCTGATCATGCATCTAGTCATACACGCATCTCGGTTATGAACACTTTTGACCAGTATTGGCTTTTGTTTTTGGATAAGGTAGAAGAGTATGTACAGAGTAGAGGTAGCCTTGAGATATGTTATCTTGACGTTGTGAGAGCCGACTCCACCTACTGTGAGCTAGAAAGAAGAAGAAATTTCTGAAGAAGTATCATGAAATTGGTGGTGACGGGAGCTTGGGAGTTGTAGCTTGAGGGTTTGAACCCAAACAGTACTACTTTTTGAAGAAGAAGAAGACTACTTTGTGTTATTAATTCATCACCACTGCTCTTCTCTGGTGAAGGAAAACATCGTAAAGAAATTCTAGAACGAAGGAGGATGAGGATATTCTAAAACCAAAAATTCGAATTTTAGCACCCCTCCTTAGCCCCCCCCCCTCCCGTGGCCTACAAGGAGGGAGGAGGCTTGTGTCACAGCAGTGAGACAGTATAGGCTGTATATGCTATTCAGTGGCCTAGGGGCCACACAATACGGCAAGCCTATAAGGCAAGCAGACTGTTCAGAAGCCCTAACATCATGAAGAGTTATAAGGGACAAGCCAAGCTTGTAGGCTTGTATGAAAGTACCGCCACCGACCACTAGCTATCATAGAAGAATTGTATGAGCTTTTGATCCAACAACAGGACTTTATTAGAAAACTGTAGAACGCTTCTGTTTACTCCTTTTATCAAGTAGCGTACTGTAGTTTCTGCTAGTCCCCATAGTAAAAGCGTGAGGTTATAAAACTAAAGACTTGGTCACCAAATGTGCCTCTATTATCCAGGCCCGAATTTTACGTAAATTAAAACTAAACCCAGATGAAAATTTACCTTTCATTGATATGAAAATGTGAATATTATTTTACTAAACCCTTTGTGAAAGAATTTCAATGGATACTAAAATATTTGTCATTTCCATTTTTGCTTTGAATTCTGTGCGTGGACTACTCGTAAATTAACTGAATATTTGGTTCTATTATATAATGGCCATTTCATAAAGAGAGCCGACTGTACAGGATTTAACAAAATATAAGCCTGTTAATGAATATTTTTAATTAAAACGCATCATTGGTAATGGATAACATCATCAATACCATCCATTACTCAATTCTCTTTTGCTTACATTCAACATCAACAGGGGTTTACTATGACCTCTTAAAGCATGAGTAATTCCAGTGTGGGAAAGGTACAGAGCTATACAGGTCGTCTAGCGCCATCTCTTTGGAATTACTCCTACTTTAAGATGTCATGGTTGGCCACCAGGTCTTTGTATGGACTGCAAAACTGGCGATAACAGTAGCTGCAAATTCAGCCATCGAGCTAAGATAGAATAAAAATCTATCGTGGATTAACGCTAATGGAAAAGTGGAGAATGCCTTAACATAAACCGAAAAGCTTACAAAGTCAATCTTGTTGAAAGTCCTTATCTAAAGTGTTTTACAACTTTCTTGAATCATGAGCAAACCTGGCGATATTTTTTTACAATAAGAGACCTTTCATCTGTAGTTCTTCAATGAGCAGGTCGCAAGCACAGCTCTCAACATAAGCCTACTAAAGCAACCAAATCTTCGTGGGTTGCCTGTGATGCCAAACTTGCAAATGAACCAACCGACAGGCTTGCAGTTACGTGTGTATCTTCATCTGTAGTTATTCAATGAGCAGGTCGCAAGCACAGCTCTCAATTCTTTTCTATTTTTTAAAACAAGTAATAAACCCACAAAAGCAACCACATCGCCGTGTGTTGCCTGTGATATCATGCTTGCAAATGAGCAAACCGACAGGCTTGTAGTTACATGTGTGTCCTCTATGGTGTGTCGATTTTGCATGTACATTAACAACTGTCAAGTTCACCCATCGTCTATGACCGGCTAAACACCGCAAAGTCAATTAAACGTTTTCACATTCAAGAACACAACCTAATATGTATGTACAATAGTACATCCTATCCATTGACTTACATCCGCCAACACATGCTAACAATAAACAAAAAAGCAACAAACAGTAATAAGCTTATTTATACAGCAGACGGGCATCGTCGCGCCGGTGATTTGCATTCACCCCCGGCTGGCACGGGGTGAAAATAAATCGGGACAACGCACGAACGGTACGTGTATTTAGAACTAAAGTGAATTTTTTGGGTTGGTTTTATTTTTGATACTTAGGTATCATATTTTTTAGTAACTTCTAGTTTTTGGTATATCGTCGGGGATAGTGCAAATCCACGGAACTAGCATTGGATAATTAATACATAATAAATTTAATAGATTTCTACTGTTAACAATACATAGAACACATGAATTGTTACTATTCATGTAAAAATGAGGTCAAAAATCGTTGAAATAAAAAATAAAAAACTTATAACCTTCCCCTGTCAACCTACACGTAGTGCAGATACGCGCTCTTTACGTATGGTAGATTCGCGGATTTGCAATCCCCGACGATATGGCAAGAGGAATAGAGTAGTGCTGAAAATAAGAACTGAAAATATCTAGAGCTGGCCTGGCAGAGCAAGTTGAGATTTTGTGATTTAATCGGTGGACTGTTAACTTTATTAAATAGAAATCTTCATCGAAAAGTTTTGCGTATTATTTGTGTATGTGAGTTTAAATGTTTGTAAACGCAAACACGATACAGGAGAAGTTTCGAGAGTTGTGAGCAGGGTGCGATGGTCTAATTAGTGAAGACGTCCGGTGTACTGAATCGGAAGGTCGCAGGTTCAAACCCTGCTCGCACTAGAATTTTTCTTTCCATGTCAAAACAGCTGTAGTTCCCTACGCAGGGTTTGCGTATAAAAATATAAAAAAAAGAAGTTCCTAATGTTGGGCAAAGTTAAAAAAAAACTCAGAATATTTTCGCCATAAATATTATGCCGAAACTGGCAAAAATGTAGATTATGTAAAACCTCTGCCAACCATTTCAGGAAATACATACAGGCGTGACTGTCTTCTCTTAAAATGGAAGATTGCATTCCAATATTTTTACATCGCAGTGCTCTGGAAAGTTTCTATTCATCGTTTTCAACATTTATGTTGTATCACAATAAATAAACATTTGTAGACAACTAAAGACATCTGTTAAAATGGTTTAATCCAATAAACAACTACGAAACAATTCAATTATTTATTCCTTAAGTAAGTTCTTGAAAACAAATTGTCTGGCAATACAAGAATTAAGTGTCTTACTGTGCTTGAAATGTCAACGACATTTTTATGTATGGATTTTTTTTCCATACAATTATGATATTTGACAACTTGATTCATGCCTATTTTCACTAAAACCAGGAAACAACTAACTAAGCAGTGATAACCAAACCACAAACAAACAACAACAAACAAACATTATGAACCTAACAGCTTTGTACAATATTCTGACAAATAAATGCATTCAATGCATTCATTCATTCAAAACCTGGTGATACTGTGAATGTGTTTTGCCGTGACTTAGTATCGAGTTCCAATAGTGCGCGTAGCAAAAGACTAAGAGAGAGGGTAGACCGATTTGTCTGCACCTAGTAATTTATTTTCCATCCACCCGCATTCTCCAGTCATCCCGCGATCATGGCGCTTGTAACAGCGTCGAAATATTGGGAGCTCAAAATAATTGATTATCACGGTAGATATCCCGTAAGTGACAGTATAAGTTAAGCAATGATAGGTGATAGGTGGCTAGTGGTGTGACCGTCGTCAGACTGCCAAGTCATAGCTCTCGAGTTCACCCAAGACACGCACCTCTGATTTTTCGGATTCATATGCGTAATGTATAATTATCACTTGCTTCGGTGAAGGAAAACATCGTGACGAGACTAAACCAGCATGCCTGAGAGATATTTCTCGACGGCATGTAAAGCCAAGTCCGAGGCCCATAGGCGACATAGAAGCTGTGACACCAGGTTAGGTTAAGCTCTCATCTGCCTAGCTTTTTCCCAACTATGTAAGGGTCGGTTCCAGTCTAACCGGATGCAGCTAAAGACAAGTATTTTACATGGAGCGACTGCCTATCTGACCTCCACAACCCAGTTACTAGATAATACGATACCCCTTGGTAAGACTGGTACATGGTTGTTTCTTTTGGGCCTCAAAACTACTCGTTACGACTGTCGTCAAAAGATCTACGAATGACAGCCGGGACCAAACGCCTGTTGGATGTTAAACTCTTTGAGCGTTGACAAACAGTGCGATTTCATTCATGCAGGTCTAGCTTAGTGTAACTGAAATTGGGCATAAATGTGCTAGTTTAAATGTCAACGACTTTTCAATTGTACAGAAGTTTCTTCAACACAATAAGTAATGTGTTTGTAATGACACTTTGACTTCAGGTAACGGAGTCACTTGTAAGTATTCTGCCTGTTTTCTATTGATAATCTATTCATGAAAACTTTTCATCGGTGAAAAGAGTTTTCACTTTGCTATATTCGTGTTAATGTAATGTGAGGGCAATGTACTTAAGTACATTAACACCATGTATGTAGGTAACATAACATAACATCGCACCTGTAATCCCCGAAGGGTTAGGCAGAGGTGTACCTAATAGAACACCCACATTTCGCCAATTATGTTTAAGTCCCATGTAATGGAGGGCGAGCTTTTTGCCATCAACTGGGCACAAATCCAGGCTCCGTGGCTACTGAGAAATTCCTGATGGAAAAACCCAATAACACTTTGCCCAACCTGGGAATCGAATACAGGACCTCATGCTCATCAGTCGCGGTTGCGCCCACTCGACCAACGAGACGGGTTATAAAGCTCTGTAAGCTTGATTGAAAAGTTATTCTTCTGTCAAAAATAGTGACAATTTAAATAATTGATCGCAGTACAACACATGTATATCGAAAATCAGCTTAAATACATGGCCGTTATCCATGTATTAAAGCTCTTATTCTAGATCAGGCTTTTAGAAACCAGTACCTAGGTATCTTTCAGTATGATGACTGCTCCATACTTACTACTGCCATCCATAAAATTGTTTAATTACATGTTTGTACCAGGTAATTTAAAGAAATACTGATCTCCTCGTTGGTCTAGTGGTAGAATGAGGCCCTGGGTTCGATTCCTGGGTCATGAAAAATTGTTATTGGGGTTTTTCCATCAGGAATTTCTCAGTAGCAGCCGTGGAATTGGGATTTGTGTCTGGTTGATGGCAATTGGCTCGTCCCCTATTACAAATGGCGAAATGTGGGTGTACTACTAATAGTACACCCACATTTCGCCAGTTATAGTTACACAGAGGTGTAACTGGCGAAATGTGTACACTTAGAAACGCCTCTGTCTAACCAAACTCGGTGTCAATCTATAGTATACATTTTATGCCAGAGAAAATGCTCGGTCCCCTTGAGAAACTCCGTCTGGTTGAAATTGTGAACAGAAGAGCTATTGTTTATTGCGCTAAGTAATTCAAATCCCATTTTCCTCCCGAAGCTCAAACAACAAAGGACAATTTGTTAATTTCCTAATACTTAAACTTACTTTCAAAGGCATACAGCCGCCATGTTTGGATTCCCAGTTCCAATTGATCCTTTACTCAATAATTGCTAAACTTTTAAAGCAATTATAAGTCTTCGTCCACCGTCTGTCGTAGACTTCACAAAGAAAAAATTCGTTAAAAACTAAACTTCACTCTCTTTGAAATAAAGTAGGTTTTTGTAGGGGAAAAGTTGTAACACCTCACCAAATGTTGCTAGCCTCAATATTGAGAGTATTCGATAAAATTATTGGAAAATTTAATTTGGACTTTATAAGGATTCTTATATAATATGATAGCCTTTCTTATTGGATCGGGAAAATAATTGGCTCGAGTTCTGATCCGGGAATTTTCTAATTCCGTGCCTAATTCTTTGGTAAATACTTAGGATACATATTTTTGTAGGAGTTCTTATGGGGAGGTGTTTATTTAATATTTCAGGGGTCACAATCAGTAAGAACTCAGAAGGGAATTAATACAGCTTTTGTTATTAGTTTTGTTAGCAGTGATGAATATAATTGTTGATGGATGGAGAGGGAGAGGAAGATCAAGGAAACGAGGGATGGATTGTGGCTGACAGCGGAGAATGGAAGAATAAAACGTGTTGCAACGACACCAGGTAGAATGCGACAAGGGCAGAAAGATGACTAAGGACACATAGTTTTGAAGGAGTTCTTTCGGAGAAATTAGTACAGCTTTTGTAAGCAGTTTTTAAGCAGATATCAAACCTTTCGAAAGGACAACTCCCATGTTTTAAATAAAGTTTGGACTCTAGTTTCAGTCTTTATATGACAAAAACACTTCTTAACTTCATTGCTTACAATTTTTGACATTTTATTAGTCGGCAATAATTTTTCTGTCACAGAGATGAAATTGCGCCTTGAATTTTTTTTTTTTAGTATTAGAATTTGATATTAAGCTAGCCAGAATGTCGATCTACCGACAAAACAATTGTATCATCACAAAATCTTCCTTGAAAGAAAACACACACAATCACAGTTTATTCATTGAGTTCACAAGTAATTTTATACACAATTTGTAGTCTTATTCAGGACTGTGAGCCAGAAAAATCTCTTTCACTCAATTACATTCGTTATAATTCCGAACACATTTTTTATCCCCTAATCTGACTCATCATTGCTTAGTCATCGCATCCTGTCTTTCAGAAGCGCATATCATACCCAAAGACAACAATAATGGACGGAATAACAACCTTTATCACTAAACAAATAAACCTCATTATCGTCTAACAATAATCACCACAAAATCCGAGTAAAACACTAAAGAAAATAGTTTTGACAACATCAATATCGATTCCAAATTACTATCGCGTGTGAAAACCAACTTTACGTCTAGGTCATAAAGTTTAGAATCGCGTGATTGGGTGATGTTTTGGGGTTTTTTATGAATACTAGAAAGAATAATAACTAAGCTATGTAAACAATGGTATTGTGTTCGAAGTGACCCCGTTATGCCTCAGATAGGTTTGTTTGGGTACAGTTGAAGATAGAATTGTTATCTTTACAAATATTTGCTGTTGACTAGATGGACTAGACCACTAAATTGACAATGGACGGTCCATGGAAAATTTTGCAAAAGTAAAGAAAGAAAGAAAGAATATTTATTTATTTATTTATTTGCATCAGACACAACGATCCATAATTTAGTTAGTAAGTACACTTAAAAATAATGTTAGTTTTAGATTACATAATCAAAGACAAATACACACCACACAATAATGTTTATAACTAAGTAGTACACAAAATAAAATTACAATTATTTTTCGTCAAATAACAATATAAAATGTAAAAAGTAATAATCAAATTTAAAAATAAAATAAATTAATGTCATTACCCAAACAAACCATTATTATAAAATAAAAATACATTAAAATTCAATACATAGTAACTAACCAACAATTATTAAAAAAAAAAAAAAAAAAAATTATTTTTATTTTTGAATGATTTTTTTGTCGCAGGGACATAACGTGCATACAAAATGACAAAAAAATATAAACAACTGGCTTTTGCTCGCGGCTTGGCTCCTGTTATGTACGGAATGTACTCACGGGAACGTTTTAAATGTAGCCTATAACACTCGGGGATAATGTAGCTTCACGTTAGTGAAAGAATTTTCGGAATCGGATCAGTAGTTCCGAAGATTACCCCCTACATACAAACTTACAAACAAAATAATACCTTAATAATATCAGTATTGAAAACATACAACGCATTACACATACTTGTAAATACAACAGGACGGAACAAAAAAATCTGACAGCTTGCACGTCGTGACTGCGACAATCAGGTTACCACTCAGCATGATGATGAAGTACCATGATTCAGACAGAAAATTGTTATGAAAAACAACGTAACAAAGTGAATCATTCAAATAATGATGAGAACTTGCGCTTTTTCCCTTATACGGCTGTGGAAGGGACACCGACTTGAAAACAGTTACCACGTATGTAGTACATTATCCTGTAGTACATGATTCTGGAAATTTTTCATCGGTTAGAAAAAAGAAACAGCCGTTTCCAACAACACTGCAATATCTACACGGTGAAAATGTATGGAACAGCTGTTTATTTTTTTAATAACCGATGAATAATTTCTATGTGCCCCCCTAATTAGCAATTTTGGGGGGCTCAGAATAATGTACTGAATATGAGGTAACCGTTTTCGCGTCGGTGTTATTTACACCCTGTATTATATGAAAATCACGTAAAGAAGGATAGAACAGCAAAGA
This sequence comes from Noctua janthina, assembly GCA_963576755.1. NCBI lineage: Eukaryota > Metazoa > Arthropoda > Insecta > Lepidoptera > Noctuidae > Noctua > Noctua janthina. The sequence goes on from OY755061.1 coordinate 16,027,912, forward strand.
GATTATATTATTGACAATACTAGACGGTAACTAAAGCATAGTTCTTCAACTTACCGAGAAAAAGATTAACCAGAATTACAGCCAAGATGTTTATATATACCTGAAACAAAAATTTAGTTTTCATTAGTATAATTTCTAAAGGAATTTCAAGTATTCTTGGAAGCTTTTATTCCTAACTTTCTTGTGTTCATAAAGATTTGAAAACACTACAATAGACTTAAACATAAACCAAAGACTTAAACAGAAGTAAATATTCAGTTCAAGTATAAAATTAACATTTGAACTGAGGCTTAACGCTCTTGTTAAAATATTGACTAAAACTAGGTTGGAGGAAAACTTTATAATGAGTTTATTTTTGACTGACTATAACCACAACAATTATAATAGTAATATTGTTTGTTAAAATATTGATATATAAGGTCTATCTTTTCATACACGAAATATTTTAAGAGTAACTTCTATAAGTCGTAAAGTCGCCATAGCAACCAAAAAAAACTTATCAGAGTGTTTTTTTTGTTACAAAATTATTATTTTTCTAAAATTTTTTGAGACTTTTTGCATAAAACCTTTACTCCCATATTCTAACAATGACAGTAGGTAAATACGACGTAGTAAACTACCGTAATGGATGCTTAAAAATAAGGAGCCAGTATTTATTTTGTGGGTCAAGTAATTTTAAATTATTTATTTTTTATAAAAAAATATACTCAGATAAAAAAAAAATCCCTTGAAATGGCTTTGTTATAGGCGTTAGATGATTCCCCGAAAATATTTCGTGTATGAATAGTTAGACCTTATATGTACTGGGTAAAACAGAAAGGGTATAGTCATATGAAAGTATATGCTGCAGAAGTGCAGAACATCAAATTGAACAACTTCCTCCATGGGTACAATATCGTAAACACCATACTAAATTTCAATACCTATTCGACCCAAATGTATATGACAGCTGATAATTTTTACGCATTTACGATATTGGACCCATGGAGGAAGTTATTCAGTTTGATGGTCTGCAGCATATTCTTTCATGTAACTATACCCTTTCTATTACACCCTGTGTAAGGACCTCGTGTTTAAATAATAACAGCCGCAAGTGTCGATCTTCAAGGCTAAGCCGCGCTTGCCAAGGTCGGTCTATGGATGTGTGACCATCCATTACATAGCAAGTATCCTCCATGCCTCGGAAAGCGTTAACCCGTTGGTCCCAGCTGTCATTTGTAAATCTTTGACAGTCGTTACAAGTAGTCACTGGCCCGAAAATCAACAATCCAGTTAGTTATGGAGTTATGTGGAGGGCAGAGAGGCAGTCGCTCCATGTCTTGCCCTGGTAGAATGTGAGCCAGCAAACTTCTGCCTTTTTTTTTTTTTTTTTTTTTCTTCTGCCTAACCCTTAGTTAAATACTGACACATAGAACCTGCAGTGCCCAAAAGATCATCAATCCCATCTAAATAGCTCAATGACAAATGACGTCAAAGCGCGTCCACTGCAATACATTCCCGCATTGGCTGAATATTAGTACACTATCACAGTAGATACATTAGTATTCACATACAGTGTTTCAATTAGTAACTTAATTCTCGTAATCAGCACACATCATCGGCCTAGCTTTCTCCAACTATGTTGGGATCGGCTTCTAGTCTAACCAAATGCAGCTGAATACCAGTACTTTACATGGAGTGACTGCTTATCTGACCTCCACAACTCAGTTAGTACTAGGTAATACTGGTTGTCAGACTTTTCGGGCCACTGATTACCTGTAACCACTCATAAAGATCTACAAATGACATCCGAGTCCAACGGATTAACGTGCTTTCCGCGACACGGAGGAAACTCGATATGCAATAGATAGTCACCTATCCGCAGACCGACCTTGGCAAACACGGCTTAACCTTAAAGATCGACCCGTGCGACCGTTATTATTTGGCAGTCCACTATCACACCTATTAGCATCAACATATTACACAATACAGTATTTTAACAAGGCAGTAGCTTCATGTAAAGTACTGGTATTCAGTAAACCTGTAAGGATCTCGTTTCCTTCTAGTATGCGAAATGCTTAGGACAGCCCTAACACACCTGCGTTTAATTTCACAAAAAGGGCCAAGTTGGTTTACTGGCTCTCTTTATACTGTGACAGTATCAACCATTCATGCATGCTTGCATGAATTTGTCCGTGTGTTTGTATGTAATTTGTAATGGAATGTAACGCCTGTTATCACTTACATTAAGCGATACCTAAATGTATGCCTCAATGTTGAAATTCCAATTCTCGTCGCAGAGTTTAGCGTTGAAAATGCAATAGTTTAATTTAGGCACTCGTTTAGACGTTGCTTAGTGTTAATGAAAACGGGCATTACTGTTTGAAATTGAAGCGATTGTAGTTATTATTGTGGTATGTGGTTGTCCCATTAAACGTTTTACATTTTGATTGGTGCTTTCCTGTTTTCACTATGTGCTAGTTTGGAACTGTAATGGTTTGTAGTTTTAATGTTATTTCTTATTACTTCTGTTTCATATTATTATTGATTTCTCATTGCTGTCCAATCCACTGTTTGAAAAAAAGGAACCAGCACTGATTTCATCAGTTGCTTGCTTACTGCGTGCCTTAATGTAAAAAGGACTGGATTTCCTTACTTTGTGAGGACAGAGAAAAGTCCCGTCTTTCAGTCAGTCAGATTTTGGACATCTGTCATAGCATCTTCCTATTTCAACTTATATCAAACTGTATTCCTCATTTGGCAATAAGCGTGATGTTTATATGCCTAGTTAGTGGCCAGTTCGTAAACGTAACGCTGACCCACTTCCCCAATTGACCGCAAATTGCGCGCAATGACAGCATCCGCGTATCCGACACAGTTCGCTGTTGTTTTTATTTACGCATCAACAATGTACTTATTCATTACGTCAGATGTTGTGTTTGTTCTATCATGATTCTCATAACCTACGCGTAAATTACTACTAAAGTTTATTTTTGATCCAACTTATGATAACCAACCACATCTTAAAACCTAGACAAGTTGATATACGGAACTGAACGTCCCGTATATCGATGACATCTCTGTCTAACCCTCGGCGATTACAGGGGGAAATATTAATTACATGGCAATATTACTCACGAGACCTTATTATACCGCTTTAATAGCAATCACTTTCAAAGCGTTTCGTATTTCTCTACAATATTTTCATCACGATTGACGTAAGTTTCTCGATAGCTTATGTCAATCTAACTTATGCCATGGTAAAGAGAGTTGCCGGCCAGTTTGAATCTAATGTCTTTTGGATAAGGCAAGGCAAGCTGATGGTGATTAAGATCAAGTTTTACCCCAAATGCCATGGATGATTAGTGCACGTGTCTGTCCAATGGCTTACTACACCAATAGATGTTAGGGGGATAAAATACCACATGTAATAAATAGGTTTTTTACAGCTGGTACTGATTTCCGGACATAAGACGGGCCTGGGTGCAAAGTCAGCAGATTACAAATGCATCTGCCTAGCTTTTTCCCAACTATGTTGGATTGTTGGGTCATCTTCAAATCTAACAGGATGCGCCTGAATATCAGAATTTTACATGGAGCGACTGCCTATCTGACCTCCACAACCCAGTTAGTACTGGGTAATACGATACCCTTGGGTAAGACTAATTGTCAGACTTTCGGGTCTCTGACTCCCTGTAACGACTGTCAAAGATCTACAAAGGACAGCTGGGACCAACGGCTTAACGTACGATCATCTACTCGAGGCACGGAGGCAACTCGGTATGTTATGGGTCACCCATCCACTGACCAAACAAGGTTATTACTTAACCTAAAGATCGACTCATGTGGATGTTATTATTAAGCCTACCAGCAGATTACAACTATACATCCCAAGAAAATAAAATACTTAAGTTTATTCAACACAAATGTTACAAAGGAAATCCCAAAACCATCATAAAATAAAACCGCATCAATGCTCTCCTTACATGTACCAGCATCTGGCCTTAACACGGTCGTGTCCGATATCTATTTCCGATCATGATTCATTGGCCGTAAAGCCCAGAGGATGTTTCTCATTAACATATAAATACAGGGTGTAACAAATAAGTGCAATACCTCTTAGTTAGTGATTCAGACCATCAAACTGACTTCCGAAAACTTTCATAGGTACAGTCGCCAACACAACAAGTTACCATAAACCGTCAAAGTTCTTCAAATGATTTTAAACCATAAAAAAGTTGAAGGTTAAGTTCAAAATCGAATGAGAAAATTTGAGAGTTTGTAGTAATTTGATGCGCTGGCGACTCTACTAATTGCGTTTGCGCCAACCGATGGGATATGTTGTACTGGAATTTCAAAATTGTTTTTTCGACCCATATTCCTTAGGAAAAATCGTCTGGTTGGGACCTAAGCGGTATTGCACTAATTCTGCTACACCCTGTATATGCGCTATTTAAAGTACATATCAGTAGCATTAGAGTAAGCTGATATTAAGGTGAATCAGCTTTCTTGTGCTTATTTTAGATCAAGTGTAGTAATAGCGTCACCGGTTAGATTGGATCTGCGGTCGGTAAACCGTGGAGAGAATTTTTGTACTTAAGAAAGTATACGACTACTTGTGGGTAGTGGAAATAATGTAGTTTTTAAGTAATTGATCCGAAATTAATGCAAAAAAAATAACAAGAAAACCAGGATGTTACCAATTTTTCAAAATTTGGTGATCTAACAAACAGAGATTTCCAATTGGATTTTAAAATAAGTAAAAATCATAATGTGTAGGATGATAACTTGATAACTGGCATGCGCCTCAGAGATAACCTTCAAGTTATTACATTGCATCCGTTACCATGACATAATTATGGAAAACCTTATATGGTAGTTATAGAATTTACATCAATGCCCTAGAAATCGGAATATAGCATTGCTGTATGTATGAGCTAAATGATTAACGAAGAATAGGTCATGACAAAAAACTCAATTCATTAATTGTGTTTTAGACATTTGTTGCACATCAGTACAAAAATTCAAGCGCCAAGTCCACCAAAAATAATCAAGATAATTCAACACAACACCTAATCACGTCACTCTCAACCTATAAAGGGTGTAAATAGACCCTTAACATAACCGAAAGGCACTTGTTCTCCCCGTCACTGCGATAATTTTTTTGTTTTAGACCATACCTTCTAGTTACGGAGATATTGGGGGTCAAAGTTCCAACTTTTTCACAAGTTTTTTTTTTAATACATGTTTTTAATGTTAGGTTTTTACTTTACACACCTCCACGACCCTCGTACTGATCAATCCATTCATCAGCACAATGCTATGAGTGCTTTCCATCGAGTCCTACCGTAAAACGTGATTTTTCACCCCACAAAAAAAAAATCGATTCCCAGCAACAATTTTTGCGTCAAGTTACTTAGTTTGATGTACAGAATGCTTGGTTGACGGATATGTGAAGGGTCTGTTTACACCTGGTATTTTTAATTTTTGAACAGTCTAGATACTAAGTATGTATATAGCTGTACAACTACTGTAATTAGTTTTAACTTGTTCATGCATGCTGTGTCTATCGCCTCATATTGTACACTTGTTGTTTTTTTTTAGCTTGTATTATTAGAGTAAAAAGTATGCCAATTGTAGATAGGTTAATAAATAAATAAATTAAAACCTCTGTGTGGACGGACAAAGAGAGATCGGTTTTTGTTCAAAATTCGGAACTATAAAAAAGGATAACACATATGTACTGAGTATTACATGCTTTAAGAAAGGTAATAGAAAATTCTATTTAATGGTAACATTATTCTGCTCATACCGTAAATGTCCTCCACTAAATATGGACGATCCCTGCAGACCACTGCAATAGGTCTTTGGAGGATAGACGTAGGACGCAGACAATACGCAAATAGCCTTTGCTTAGAATAATATTGTTGCAATATTATAGCTAGTTTTAATAGACACTACGTAAATATTTAAAGATGATATTCTTAATCAAAGAAAATCTTATGAAAACACTACAAAAAAAGAAAGAAAAAACAATGACAACCAAAAAAAAATATATCCAAACAGTCCGAACGAGTGACAGTTGAGTGACACAATAATTTTCAAAGAGCCTAAAGATAGATGTTAGTAGTAAGGTATAAGAAAGAAACATGCCTAATGATGATGGCAACAATAAACACGAATTTAAAGACGACAAACTCGTATCATTTGCGTTCCGAGCCCCGTACTCCCAAACAAATTACCATGACATAACCATAAAATAGATATCACGCCCTCACACCGTGGCAACGTCACACCCCATAAGTCAGGCCTCCAAATTGAGCCGCACCATCTTCCATTCAATCAACGGAGCTTTCCCCATCACATTCACGGCGCTAGGCCGTTAATATGGCACACTGAGTTGCAGAATAAGTTCGGTTTAGTCACAGAGCACGAATTTGTCCCGATAGCAGTGACTAGAGACGCCTTTATGATACTTTAAATAATATTTGTGGAATTTGCGTGCGAAGTTTTGGGTACCTGTGAGACATTATCACGGAACCCGTTTCTAAAAAAAAGTCCCACAAAGTAGATGTCCTTGACCGAAACGATCATTTAAAACCTCGCATCAAATCTAACTTGTGATTTTTCATAAGTGCCCATGCCCATGTAGGACTACGAGAAATAAAATGTTTCGAATTTGGTTTTTATGGAAAGTGTTGCCAACACTCAAACTCAAATATTTTATTGCACTCATGTGGTAAGTAGATGTTACATTCAAAGAGTCACCTGAGATGGACCCCGTAACGGCACGGCAACTTACTAAGTAGTAAAATTTTTGCAGTCTCCATGGTCTTGAGGACTCTGTAGACCGTCATCTATTCCACTCATACCAGTCTCTTTCTAAAGTGAAAATGTGACAAATAAATATGTTCGTACGGTGACATCCTCTTTACTGAAAAGGACGAATTCCTGAACAAATTGACTTGGAAATGTAACACATTCTGCTCGAGATTTGTTCAGATGATCCTTTTACATAATTAAGTAGGTAGGTAGATGTATTTATGTGAAGAGATTTGAATGTAATGGCTGTTATTTGTAGACAGTTTTGAGTTTTAAGAATTTGTTGAATTTGTCTTGGAATGCATTAATGAGGCTTGTATACACGGTGTAAACGGACCCTTCATGAAGCTGTCTACCAAGCATTCTGTACATCAAACTTGGTACCAAAAACGATTACTGGGATTTTTTTTCTTTTTGGGGTGAAAATTCACATTTTATGGTAGGACTCAATGTAACAATCAAAACATTGAATAGTACGGGGATCGTGGAGGAGTTAAAAGTAAAGTCTTAACATTAAAAACTGGTATTAAAAAAAATTTGGAACTTTGACCCACAATATCTCCGTAACAAGTAGGTTCCCAGGTATGATCTAGCTAGAACAAAAAAAATATCGCACTGGAGTGATCCAAGTGTATTTCGGCTTCGTTAAGGGTACTTTTACACCGATTATTAATGGATGGCATAACTGTATTCTAAGTAATTGTTTCATTATCTCTTATGATCGTTTTTCGTTTGCCAACAGCTGAGCATCATTAAGAAATTTAGACTTTATTTAAATATACTTTTAAAGATGTTATTTATTTTTTCCTAGAATCAGTCTTAGTCATAATAATTTTATTCATCAGTCGTCCTTGGTAACTCGAGGTAAAGTTAAATTAAAAGGAAAGAACAGCCAGGTAACAAATAAATTATAGGCGCTCCCGTCTTTTGGGCATTGTAAACTTCAGTCGGAATAAGATTAAAATTTAGAAATTTCTAGAACATAATAACGTCTTTGTATTTTCAGGATGACTGTTACCGAGATTAGTAATTCAGTAAGATTTAATTCAGAGAATTTTACTTAAAAAATTAGCACTAATTGTTTTAATTTTAAGCTTTCGAAGTAAGTTATGAATAATTATTCTTAGAAGAATTTTCTATTTTCCTAATAAATATTTATGAGTTAAGGTAGTCAAGGCTTGACAAAGTCTTTGAATAAAACCTTTTTAATAAAAGTATAAAATCTAGGTTCCAAGAAAGGGACTTTTAAAAATTGTGTTTATATTTTTTTTAAATACGACCTTTTTTTTTTTTTTTTTTTCCCGGCAAATACGACCTTACAACTTAAACTGCTGACTTCGCTCCGCACCTAATGTTATTTAAACAAAGAGAGTTTTAAAAGACTATAAATAAAAATAATATTAATTCAGTCAGCGTCTAGACTTAGTCGTAACACGACATTTATGTTACCTGAATTAAATATACGTAGTGAATGCACAACAACATGAACATGAATTCAAGAGAAGTGACAAAATGGAGTGACAAATGATAAAACCAACTGCAAAAAGCAAGCCTGCATGGACGATGACCTCTTTCTAAAAGAAATCATGGTATAATACTATTACCATAACTATTTCAGGATCCAAGAAACAGTGTTCCAACTTCAAAGATGGTGTTAAAACAATAGAACGCTTATTAATCAGTCCTTAGTAGTTGTACGAACGTTTAAAAACATCCACTTGTGAAAAATAATGATAAATATATTTACTAAACTAGTTAATTAAACCAGGTTCTACACTCTGTGAGTTTCATGACAAGTCCATAGGACGTTTTAAGGACTAATACAGGATTTTAAAAGACTATCGATGATGAGCCCTCCATTTCCTCTCTACTCTGTGTCCCAGCCATAACAAGAACACTAGAGCGGGAACACAGAAGCGAATATAACAGTAACTCAAGTCGGATATGTTCTTCGGATTAATAGCTCTACTGCGTCGTTTGTCAACTGTGGCCTACAGGCTATAAGGCTACGACACTATGGACGGAACATATTGATGTTAAGTGTGTACTATTGGTTGTATGTATGTTGGATTGAATTCGGGAATAAATATGGATCACGGGCTTTGATAGTATTTTTATGGCAATCGTACTAGGAATTAATTAAGGTACGAGTAAATTGGCAGTGGGTAGTAAGATTTGGAGTAAAACTTTTTATTTAATATTAAATCGGCCTACTCTTAACCTCAGTCTTGTTGTATTAGGTCGACGATGGAACGAGCTAACGCAAAAGAAGCCTATTAACTCCCGACTTGAACAGATTGGGGTCATATGAACTCGGGAACACCGACGCAGGCAGGGAATTCCACTAGGAAAATCGACAACGTATGGGCATTAGAGAAGTGATAACCAGCAGTACGTCTGGACTCCCGATGGAAGAAGGGAGATAGTGGAATGAGCTCGTGGAGCTTGGATGTTGTCTCGCACAATAGGGAACAAGGAATATTGTGAACTTCTAAGCCACAGACGGCCTAGGCAACTGGAAATCCCTTCCAAAGGTTTTTAGTATTTCTTCTTCGTCAATTTAATTTTTGACTAGAATGTCACTTGGTATAAGCCCTCAGGTATTTAAGCTACCATTTTACGAGAGAATACTAAAACCGGTTTGGTAATTCAACCGTGGACAGGCGGAATGGATTCTGTCAGAAATGTCAGAATTGAACACTATTTTTCTGCACAGGCGTACTATTAAAGTTTCAAATAAATCCTGACTAAAATCGCCAGCTTAGCAAGAATTGTGATTGGGTTGATCTATCTGAAAAACAAAACGCTACATACAAGCGAACTCCGCTTTGAATTGTGCTCAATAAAAGTCGATAGGCTCAACCGTATTGCTCCCTAGGGGAAACATCAACAACGAATCCGTATCGGTACATAGGTTATACGAAAGCTGTGTACTTCAACTTGTTTATAGTGTCCTAGTAGGTACGATAATATTAAAAATATGGCTTAACAGAGTTATAAATAATCGTTCAGTTCATTTAACCCCAATGAATGACTTTTCATGAAATAGTCATTCAATGGGATTATATGAACTTAGAGGGTTGTATTGATGATTTTAATTCTGTAAATACATACGTGTCTCGGCCGCGAATCATATTTTGTTCAACATGCAGCCTGACACTGACCTGTAAATTGCAAAAAACGTAAGAGAATTTAAATTTCGCTGGTTTGACGCTTCCTTCCTTAAGCAAAAACTGTAATCTATTCCCAACACGGCCTACATAGCGCTTAAACATCCTATTTATATTAGTTATTTATTCCACCCATTTTTCTCCAAAAATATTCATCGGCTGAGCTGACACCGACCTAAAAGCTGAACGACTTTTGACACGAAACTGATACGCTAAAACGCGTTGCTATAGTATTTTTGCCAGAATTTATGGCAGGTTCAGACATAGTTTATGGGAGAGGACGTTACGTAGCTCGCGGGAGGTTGATAAGTGGTTTCCGTAACCCATAGGCGGTTACGGAGTCAAGCTTGGAAGGACGTATACCTGAATATGAGGTATTTTTGTGATTAATAGCGTGGAAGATGGCCGAATAGCTCATTCGCAGGATGTTGTGAATGCCGATATGAAAGGCATGCTTTTGGCCGATGTGGATGCAAGAGGGGGCTTTTTTTGTAATAAATAGTGCAATGGAAGGCAGAAATGTGATAACGAATCTTTATTAATTTTACCGATGGAAATACTGAGCATGAAGATGGCAATTGGGAACTTTCGGTCGGCATGTTTGGCCCAGTGGCTGAGCGATTGGCTGCTGCGTTGCGTGTCGCGGGTTCGATCACCGCACTACAAATTATTTGTAGGTAGTTGTTGTTGGTTGTTGTTGTTGTTGTTGTTGTGGATCTGGCTGTTTGTGTATGTGCGAAATGCGCTTTAAATGTTTAAAAGTTCGTTTTAAATGTTTGTAAACGCACCCACGGAGAAATTCTATTTTTTGTAGAGCAAAGGTTGAAAAAAGGCTTTGATGTTAAAATTATTGCCTGTTCTACGGATCACGTATTTCTGAGGTCATCTGCTAAGTAGACTATCGAACCATTTTGGACATTACAACCAGCATCATCATCATCTGACTAGCCCTTTCCCAACTATGTTGGGATCGGCTTCCAGTTTAACCGGATGCACTCCCTATCTGACCTCCACAACCCAGTTAGAACTGCGTAATACTATACCCCTTGGTAAGACTGGTTGTCAGCCTTTTTGGCCACTGACTACCTAGCGCCTGTCAAAGATCTACAAATGACACCCGGGAGCGGCTTAACGTGCTTTCCAAGGCGAAATTACGAGGAAATTCGGTATGTAATCGGTGGTCACCCATCCATAAACCAACCTAGGCAAGCACGGCTTAACCGTGATCTAATTTACAAGCATCAAACCGTTTTTAACTATTGTAGGATTTACTTATACTGTAGACGCAAAAAGATTTTCTATAACAAAAAAAAAAACAAATCATGCATTTCAATTTCCCAAAACACCACGTATGTGAACCCCTAAATATGAGCCCATTTGCATTTCTCTCTGTCCATCAGTCTTATACAGCTGTTCTCCTAAAATTACCTTATACAAGAGCATCATTACTTTTTGGCAGTAATAATAAATATTAATCAGAATACAAGGTGGGGCTGTTAGCGCGCATTTGAGGGTTGAAACTGGATAGAATTGGAATTCCTAAGGGTGTGACTTGCAAGCTGCAGCTGGGAACAGAGACTGATGAGTTCATTGTGTGGACAGACGAGCGATTTTTTTGTCGCATGAGATGTGTTGCGTTTTTTTGGGCTGTTTTTTTTTAAGCGGTTCCATTTGTCGGTCAGTTTTCTCTTTCGATATCATTTTCACGGTTTTTAACAAAGGTTCTGCTTGTCATACACACTTTCTCGGTTTGTTTAGAACCGTCAAACAATGCAAAAAATCGTAACACAACAAGCACAACAACAACAACAACAACATAAGCATGGTTATGCTTATGATTGTTCTACGATTTTTGCAGTAGGAACATTATAGGCTGATTGGCCTATATGTCCTCACTGCTGAGACACACGGCCTCCTCTCTTTGAAAGGAAATGGGCTATAATCCACCACGCGGGCCCAGAGCGGGTTGGTAGATGTCACATATCTTCGAATTTTGGTTCTAGGACATACCATTTTCCTCACGATGTTTTCTTTCACCGTTTTTGAGAGCAATGGTGACGAAATAAATTAAACAAAGTAATGTGTGTTCGTAAGTCGGAGCCGCCACCACTGGGCCACCGCTGCTCTCTTAGAATACAATATTGGAAGTTAAAGTCGTTTTCCCTTAATACTCACATCTTTCTTAATTCTATTAGCATATTAACAGCATATAATTTGGTTGTTATTTTCTGTCCTTGTAAAATACAAGTATTATTTCCAATAGCATTAATAAATTACGTTATAATATTTCCTTAACTTTCATTTGCCCTGTAATAGGTACTCCGGCTAGCCACAATAACAATTCTACATGTATCCTCAAGGTCCACAATAATTTATATTCGTAATTTCACAACAAGTTATGCGGTGAAAATGTTTACAACCACAATAATATGCTGTGGTTTTGAACCTTACGACATTATTATGAGTAACACGAGTAAGAACACAACACGAGTTAGTAACAAATAAAGACAAAAACAATACATAACATTACGTTGTATTGGATAGCTTGTAGGTAGAAGACTGCTACCAAAACACCTACATAATAATCATCATCATCGTCCTGCCCAGCTTATTGGGGATCGGCGCAGCCCGTCTTCTTCTTCCATACTTCTGTATTACTCGTTATCTCAGCTGTCACCTCTTTTCTAGCCATATCATCCTTCACACGCCATCTTATCGTATCCTTTTTCATACCTTAACCTGCATAATCATGATGTTGGTATTTATTCTATTCTTTTCTTTTGCATATATCACAAGTACCCACACGGCTATTTTGGTGTGGTTGTTTCTGTCTCATACAATTTGTGTCAGACCTTTTGCCATCAAGCCGGCTCAAATTAAGACTCAGGACGGCCATCAAAAAATTTTTTCTGCCAAAATCCACTAACACTGTCCGACCTGTAATTCGAACCCCAGGACTACAGGCTTAGTAGCTGCGCTAACAAATCACTACACCGACGAGGCAGTCTAAAAACGAAATAATAAAATGACAATGGTAACTTGCCAATAATGAGAGTTATCTATAACGTCAAAGGTTTTTACCGAAGGATTGAATAAAAAGTCCCCGACGGAGTTATCGAAAAATAGTTAGATAGGTACCTATTTATTTATATCGCATTTGGTATTGGAATACAATGAATCAACAAATATAACGTTTTGAATAACAATAGCGTTAATGCCAGATTGTTACGCGAAAAATGACAAGTAAATACAACAAATGAAATAGTTGAAAAGGCATTGTTATGGTAAATAAAGATATCAGCTAAAGTGTTTTTTTTTCGGATGGGAAATCATCAAATTCCCCCCCCCCCCCACTCTGGGCGGAGCGGAAGGGAGTGTCAGACTTGTACTGACTAAAACCCATCCATGTTCCTTCTTTGCCCTTTGTGTTCCAGGGCCGCGGTATCTCTTTCGAACAGTCCCGCAGCTCTGGCAGGCATCGGCCCATGCGGACCCCTACTCGGTTGCTGACATCTCTTTGAGGCGCGCGTGGAACACGAACGCGCCGTCGACACGGCCTGTCGTCATAAGACGGCCGGACGGCAAGCTAGCCCATAACTCGCCGTATATCAGCTAACGTTAAGTTAGTAACTTACAACATACACCGGCAACGTTATTAAATTTTCGAGGGTTCTTTTAAATGATACTTAACCTTTTGACCGCCATAGTCACATATACGTGACAAACAAGCGCGTGCCCTGAACGCCAAGCGACGCAAATATGTGACAAAATGGTAGCTAAAATTGTAGCTTGGCGTGGAGAACACGCGCGCACTGGCGTTTAAAGGTTAAAAAAAAACAAAAATAGAAATCACAAACTTGTCCCATCTCCTGTCCTAATTTTTATGGGATCCACCTACTCTTTGTCTGATCAGCCCGAAGCCACAGCTGACGCTGTCGATGTGCCTGAGTTCTGGACGAAGCTTAATTTTAACTTGAATTAAGAATCATCGACTCGACGAAGAATGTGTAGTTAAGCAAATATTGATGATTATTTAACTTTATTTAATATAATAAAGAGCGTAAATAGATCCTTAAGGAAACCGAAAGGCACTTGTTCTCCCCGTCATTGCGATAATTTTTTTGTTCCGGACCATACCTGGGAACCTTCTAGTTACGGAGATATTGTGGATCAAAGTTCCAACTTTTTCACAAGTTTTTTTTTAACTAGTTTTTATGGTTATAAATTTACTTGAAATACCTCCATTACTCGTTTACTATTTAATGCATCCATCAGCACAATGTTTTGAGTGCGTTACATTGAGTTTTACCGTAAGGCGTAAAAGATGATTTTTCAGCCTAAAAAGAAAGTGGTTTCCCAGAAATCATGTTTGCATAGAGTTACTTAGTTTGATGTACAGAATGCTTGCTTGACAGCTTCCTGAAAGGTCCGTTTACACCTTGAATAATCCCCCAGCAAAATAAATCAGAAGAATTCTTTCTATGTTGAAAGATGCCACACCAAAACGTTCTAAATAAAAAAAAAAAATACCGGAATTCCTCATGATTTCTCAAGCAATCGCAAACGAAGAATCTTTTAGCCACCAAGTCGCAAGGCAACACGTCCTGAAGCATATCTTAGCGAGTTAAATTATGCAAAGCCGGGGCGAATAAGTGCCGCTACGGGGTGACAACTTAGGGTTGAACCGTCTATGCATCCCTTGATGGCATAATCTTTTTGAATTACCTTTGTCTCTTTTTGGAGAAGAATATGAGATCAGGGGATTTCGTTTTTTAAAAGGTTTACTTGCTGTTTTTGGTCTTTCTTTATGAGTGAGTTGGTTTATTTATTTTGGGTAAAATTTAAGGAAAGTCGTTAAAAAATCGTCTGTTGTTAGTCTGTGTTTTTTACGGGAATTAATTACAAAATTTATTTTTTCGAGTTTTTATTTGCCTGTAGGCTGTTTGATCTTTATAGGTTTCAGTATCCGTTATTTATTAAAATGAAATTCTTGTTACCTACGCCTCAATTATTTTGTATGCCACATAGGACTGGACCAATTTATTTTTTCCTAGAAACGCCGATTTTTCCGGAATAAAATCACGATATAATCTTGCCTATATCATGTCATCCTTTTGCAAACTTTTATCAAGGTTTATTCAGTAGATGACTTACTGACATTTTTTTTTTGTTATATTAGCCTATACTGTCCCACTGTTGGGCAAAGGCCGTTCCTTTCCAACTGACAATAACTGAGGAAACATTTTAATGTTGTTGGCGGGTCTAGAATCATGTTAGGAACTCAAAAGCTGGTCTTTCTACCGTGTAAACTTACCTATCTGTCTCAATGTTAAAATTGTAATAATTCCACATTACTACAATTTTGTATCCTACATATAATTCCGCGTTCCACTGCGAAACCAACCCATATAATGATAAAAGAAAACGTTCAGTTTAGTTTCATCATTTTCGAACCATCTTTTAACACTTATTTCAACCTGCATCATATCACGAAAAAAAACACTAAAAAGCTATCAAACTAAACTCATATTGTTAGTCTAACTCCTTAACTCCGATCAGTAAGTCGGATCACGTCGGTCAGTTCAGTCAGCAAAACTAGGTTAAACTTAGAACTTGGAGCAAACAGCTGTATGGTCAGTTAGTTACTATCTAGAATTCTCGAAGGACATATTGAGGGCTAAGTACAAACATGCGATGTAAACGTTACATCAAAATCGTTTATTCAAATTAGGCTGATCATCATCTGCCTAGAATTTTCTCAACTATGGTAGGGTCGGCTTGTAGTCTAACCGGATACAGCTGAATACAAGTATTTTACATGGAGCGACTGCTTATCTGACCTCCACAACCCACTTAGTACTAGGTAATACGATACCCCTTGGTAAGACTGGTTGTCAGATTTTTTGGGCCACTGAATACCTGTAACCACTGTCAAAGATCTACAGATAACAGCCGGAACCAACGGCTTAACGTGCTCTCCAAGGCATGGAGAAAACTCGGTATGTAATGGTTGGTCACCCATTCACAGACCAACCTAGGCAAGCACGGTTTAACCTAAAAATCGATCCGAGCGGCTGCTATTATTTAGCCACTAGCTAAAATTATCTTCATTCAGATTAGGCTGATATCAGCACTTATTGAGACATTCCCCCAAACGCCCACCCTTCGCCACTGCCTATTGTTTTAGCTGGGAAAAAGAAGTGGCGGAACAAACTCCCCAGCAACATAATAATATATATACTCGTACATAAGCAGTACAAGAGTTTACAGTATTTATCAGTGACGTGATTTTTGCATATTCTCACTTTTGTTTTCCATTGGTTGATTAAGCTCTAAGAGTTGAAAGATTGTTTTTAAAATTTTAATGATATAAACCGTTGGGACGCAAACAGCGCGGTAACCACAATTTACTGAGCCAGTGTCATAAACCCCACTATCATCATCTTCATCATGTCAGCCGAAAGACTGCTGGACATAGGGCTAACCCCACTATCATCCTGACGGACTTGTTGTTTCTTAAATTAATTAATTATCTATCTAGTAAACTACCGTCCACAAACCCAATAGCACCTCTCACAGATGTCAAGTCTTAAAACTCGGTAATTGAGTGTTTTTTTCAATTTTAAAATGGTTCGAACTTAAAACAGTCGCCAGCACAGCAAGTTACGAGTACCAGAAACTGTCCTCGAAATGAGTTTAAACCATAAAATGTTGAAGGTTAAGTTCAAAATGGAATAAATGGAGAACATTTGACAGTTTGTGGTAACTTGATGCGCTGGCCACCATTTTTACATTTACTCTGCGCGTTTGTACTAGACCCACAGTTGACTAAGCCGGTATTTGTGCTATTTGTGCGTATAATTTAGATATGGTCGTGGTTTAATGAATCAGTGATTTGTGCAAATACTTGAATGAGTATTCAGTAATGGCTGATCACGTATTTGGTGTTATCGCGTAAGTGCGTGTTTGTAGTGTTCAATCGTTCAAAGTGCTTTCCAATGACTGTGGTTGTTTCTACTTCGTTCATTCATTAAATTATTGTATGATGACTGATATTATGACACATAAACTACTGTGCCATTATTGTACTTTTTTGTGGTCTGCAAAAAAAAAAAATATTTATTTAAAAAGCTCGTGGGTAAATAACAACACCCGCTTGGATCTATCTTCAGGACAAGCCGCGCTCGCCTAAGTTGGTCTGTGGATGGGTGACCACCCATTACATACCGAGTTTCCTCCGTACCTCGGAACGCACTTTAAGCCGTTGGTCGGGAGGCTGTCATTTGCAGATCTTTGACATTCATTACGGGTAGTCAGTGGCCCGATATTCGTTTTTCAATGGAATCTATAGAAAATAATTGATTTACAAAATCAGTAGACTGTTTTCATTCTAACACTGAGTGGTAACCAAAGGTTCGTTTGGGACTACCCACACCCAGTGTCTCATTGTTGGATTATCAACTTTCAGCACCATACCTAAGATTGAAAATCCGACAGACTGCTTTCCTCTACTTCTTAGCGTGTCGACAGCAGTCTAGATAGAGTCTGGCCAAAACTGAGCTGCGGCTTTGGCGCCTTCAGTAGCCTCCATCAGCTTCATTTACGCATTAACTTAGGTGTTAGCTATTCTAAATTAAAACTGAAATGACTGCCTCGTCGGTCTACCTAGTGGTCGCAATAGTCTAGGGTTCGATTCCTGGGTCGGGCAAATTGTTATTGGGTTTTTCCATTACGAATTTCTTGGTAGCAGTCACGGATTGTAGATTTGTGTGCGGTTGATGGCAATAGGCTCGACCTCTATTACATGGGACTTAAACATAGCTGGCTGTGGGTGTACTATTAGGTATACCTTTGCCTAACCTACAGGCGTGATGTTATGTTTTATGTTATTTACAAGAATTTAGTAATTCGTCATGTAACAGAATATGTCGTTTAATGTATCAGATTATTATATTTGTCTTGCTCATGAAATTATCCCCATTAGTTTCCACAGATCTGGGATACACGTGGCGTCAATTAGTACCAATCAAATAACTTCAAACTTCGTCATTTTCTATGAATATGACTGTTTCAAAGTTTAAGAATTGGTACTTAGGAAGTACTGAGACTGTTAATAATTGCTGTCATTCTAGGGTCTACTAAAATGATGATAACTATGAAGTCCGCTGTTCGGTTGTCTTCAGATGTCTGGGTTCGATTCCCGGCTCGAGCAAAGTATTATTGGTTTTTTTCTGGAATTCTCAGTAGCAGCCACGCAGTCTGGATTTGTTGCCGGTTGATGGCAATTGGCTTGACGCCTATTACATGGGACTTAAATATAACGGGTGAAATGTGGGTGTACTGTAAACTTAACCTCTGCCTAACCCTTCGGGAATTACAGGCGTGATGTTGTGTGTAAGTAAATTAAAATCTGGAGTTTTCTTGTTAGCTGGAATGTTTAATTAGTTTACTCTACTGCAGTAATCCAAAGAGGACAAACAGATTCACTTGTTCAGAGATAACATCCTGAATCTCCATTTCACTATCCCTACCTACCCCTCACCAGCTCGTCGTGAACATAAGCACTCAAATATCCAGTACTTTATCTGAATTACATCGCATCATAATACTTACGACGCAAATTGGAACTTTATGCCCGTCCTCCCTCGTCATTCAAATGTAGGTACACTCGTTAAAATACAATTTTCTTTTTATTTCTGTCTTTTGTAGATCACTGTTTGTTTTTAAAGAGGAGTGTTTTGTTCTAGAACATACTCTTGTTCTTTTCGATTTTTGGTAGGATGCCTCATCAGTGACAGCAGTCTGCGTTCATTAAAAAAAAGGTCGTGAGGAAAGTTTTGAATACGGTACAAGTGTGAATAGCTTATAAGAGAAGGGGAAGAAGTATGGACTGTATGGAAGCTGATAATATTAATATGGAAGAGGGTATTTACTGAGATGACCAATAACACCGTGCACCTTTTCTCGTCGTTTTATAAGTGCATATGTGAAATCAAATATTTCATAGAATAGAATAGAATAGAATAGAATAGAATATTTATTTGCGTAAAACATGGTATACAAGGGTGTTAAATACAAATTGAGGCACAAGCATGTTTAGCTAGGATAAAACATAGCATGCAAAATTTTAAAGACAAGTTAAGGCAACAACAATATTTTTTTTAATTCTAAACTGGTGCTGAAACCATATTCCGATACAAATGCGCCTAGAGTGTACGAGGGTTAAACTTCCCTCCTCGCACGACTCTGCCATTTATAAAACTTAAGCTATAAGAAATATATTTTCAACTTGCTGTTGCCTGTGGCTTTGTCTGCGTGTATTTTGGAGCTTAAGACCATGCAGGGATTCAACTTTTATGCTAAGAGGCCTGTGTACTAACAGTTGGAACTTTTGGAGGCTGATTGTGCTTATGCTCTGTAAGTCTACGCCATTAATAATATTGATTACTATCGCTTTAGAAAAGAGGTCACTGCTGAGATGACGAAAATGTTGAGAATGAATGTAGAATTGTAGATAGCTATAAGAGTAGAGGAAGACCAAAGAAACGATGGATGGACTGTGTGAAGGATGATATGGCTAGAAAGGGGGTGACTGCTGAGATGACGACTAATAGACAAGTATGGAAGAAGAAGACATGCTGCGCAGACCCCAGATAAATTGGGATAAGGGCAAGAGAATGATGACAATTTAATATATTCCACAATATCCTTGATTGCCTCGTTGTTCTAGAGGGCGTAATGCAACTGCTGAGCTGAAAATAGGCAGCCCTTCATCTGGATTTGTAGTCTGCCTGGTCCTTCGGGATCCTTGCCGGATTACGGCCTTGATGTTACGTTATGCTATCTTTGTCGTAGCAACACAACATATATTTCACTAATTTTTAATATTTAATACGCAAACCCTACGTAGGGAACTACACCTGCGACCTTCCGATTCAGTACACCGAACGTCTTAAATAATTAGACCATCGCACCATGCTCACAGGTCGCAGGTTCAAACCCTGCTCGCACTCGAATTTTTCTTTCCATATCAAAACATTTATTTCACTGTTCATTACATTTCACAGTTCTCATTACTTATGTTAAAATAATCTCATTACGTAGTAATGACTGCCTTATTCTCCTATGACCATTGTATCCTTATTCACTTGAAAAGTTTACCTGAAAAGAACCAAAAATGACCATTGACCTTTTAATACCCCAACTCTTTGTAATGGGGTATGCGGGTGTAAGGATTACCTTTCAATCCGCATTGAGCACATACCTTTGTGTTCAACCAAAGCCGAATAGGGATGGGCATGATACGATTGAGTTTTTGTCGGCGAAAAAGTAATTTTGTTTTTTTTTTCGAGACGTTGTTAATTTTAATCGAATGAGTACTACAGTTCACAGATACCAAATAAGTACAGTGCACTCAAAAGAACTTATACCATGAATCATCTTTGACAGTCGTTTAGTTGATTGCCTTTTCTTAAATTTAAACGCCATTAACGTTTATACCGACCATTTTTTAAACACTGTTTTAAGCTTTCACGGTTTACAACGAAACTTATACTGTCACTTACGGGATATCTTCCGTGATATTTTTTTTTTGTCAATCCGCGATGTTGGCGCTTGCAACAGCGCCGAAATATTGGGAGCTCAAAATAATGAACAATCACAAAAGATATCCCGTAAGTTTCAGTATAAGTTTTGACCATTTTTTAATTTAATGTAAGAAATAAAAAGACAGCCTATGGCAGTCCTGTATTAGAATAGAACAAAGTAAATGCAGAACCTTATGTTGATACTAGTAAACTGTAAATATACGACAGATCTGCAAACAAAAATTTTGTCATCTCCGAAAAGATTAAAGATACCATAGTTAGAGAGTACAAAATTGCGATCCCATGTCTCGGCGAGGTCATACATAGGCAATTCAAGATAGGTATACTATACAATGGCCAGTCCAGCGAACAGTAGCCAGGTCAAGCCACCACCTAACTTTACTACAGCCATAAAGTCAGGACACAAATAAGTTAGTAGTCATAACTAAGTACTGACTAAGTTGTAGACCGTGTTGTGAATTTATAAACAAGGAGCGCTATGTTTATAAATTATGATGGGTTTAATAGATAATGGAGTATCGTTTGATTCAGTGTATATGTGGGTCGGCCTTGTTTAATAGCTAGACTTAGGATAGCCTAAATTGGTTTTTAGTGCTACAAATCTCTGGAATGTGTTATGAGGGTATGTGGTAAACCTCAAGCGAGGATACCGTTAGTTAATAACCAATTCCTCTAGATAGCTTTCTTCAGCATAAATTAATTTTCATTTTGGGAAATAACTAGTCTTCTTCAGTGTCTTTAAAATGTTTTA
The DNA here is from genome assembly GCA_963576755.1 of Noctua janthina. Taxonomy (NCBI): domain Eukaryota; kingdom Metazoa; phylum Arthropoda; class Insecta; order Lepidoptera; family Noctuidae; genus Noctua; species Noctua janthina. Next base: position 16,049,241 of record OY755061.1, read on the forward strand.
AGTGTGATTTTCTTAAAGTATTTTTGCTGGTTTTTATGCAGAACAAATTGTAAGTTTCATTACTTACGATTTGTTCTGCATAAAAACTAGCTAATTTCTTAGATAGATAATACGGTGGCCGTGACACTGCCAAATGGAGTATAGGCAGGGCAGAGCCTGAATTAGGTAATTCCCTACAAAAAAAAAATATACAAACACTTTGTTTCTGAATCGAGATTTTCAAGGTGAGAATAATGTCAAACTTTATCACAAACAACTGAAGGTTGTCATAAATTTTCAACCTCATGTTCTCTATTCAGAAACTAGGTGTAGGGAAGCATCTGAAATCCTAAAACCAAAGACCATTAACATACGACTAAAAACATCGACAACACCATAACATACACTCGTTACATCACTACGCACCACAGAAGTCAATTCCACAAAAAGCCCATCTAACAGGCTATTAATTTCACACCGCGCGCCGCCGGATCAATGCGCCCCTGTTTACTTAATTACTTTTTAATTATCAGCTAAAAACAGGTTTGTTTCTTAATCGCACATGTGGGGATAATCGTCACAACTTCGGGCAGTTTTACCCGAAAAAGAGGTAATGGTGTTTTTGTTTGTTTGTTTGTTTGAGGTTTGCTGTTAATCGTGTGTGCGCTTTGCCGCTTGGCCACGAGTTTAACGCTCAAGGTGATTCGCACGTGAAACCGTTCATCCGCGCGGAGGCGGCGAAGCGGATATATGGGCAGTACGCCCGCGCCGAGATGCAACATGGTGGTTTCGTGCTACCGACAGCGGGAAAACTAAATTGAGAGAAGTTGTTAAGAACCCGACTCCTCGAGTCACCGAGGCGCGGCTTACGGACGGTACAAACATGAAGGAAACAAATGATTCGTGCTCGTATCGCCTGAGGACGTGTTTGGTGCTTTAGGCTAGAAGGGCATAACCCTTAGATGAGGACTCACAAGGGTTCTTGCTTCATGAGAAAGGTTTTTAATTGCCAGTGGCAATCTCATCAATTCCCTTGATGACATGCTGTGAGGGCTTACCGATTTCTATTGAATTGAAGAACAATCTGTTGTTGAATAGGTGTCTATTGTGTAACGAGACAGTAATGAACACACACAGAAGTGGCTATTGACGAGATTTAATTGAGTAATTTTACATAAAACATAAACAACATCAAGCCTGTAATCCCCAAAGGGTTAGGCAGAGGGTACCTAACGGCTGGCTAGAGAGGCGCCACGGCGCCCTCACCTACCGCCTGACGCAGATCCTCACCGGACACGGTTGTTTCGGGAGGTTCCTGCACCGAATCGGGCGGGAGGAAACGCCCGGGTGTTTCCACTGCGAGGATCGTCCGGAGGACACGGTGGAGCACACCGTAGAGGTCTGCCCCGCTTGGGCGGAGCACCGCCGTGTCCTTGTAGCGGCGATTGGCGGCGGCGATCTCTCGCGTCCGGCCCTGGTTCAAGCCATGGTCCGGAGCGAGAGGGAATGGGAAGCCGTCACCACCTTCTGTGAAGCAGTCATGCTAGTGAAGGAGGTGGCGGGACGTGAGAGGGAAAGAACCTCACGTCCCAGCCGCCGCGGGAGACGCCCTGGGCGTCGGGGGTCACGTGGTGGCTCCCGGCCACCGTAGGCGCGGGCCAGTGGACAGCGAGTTATGGGCTAGCTCGCCGTCCGGCCGTCTTATGACGACAGGCCGTGTCGACGGCGCGTTCGTGTTCCACGCGCGCCTCAAAGAGATGTCAGCAACCGAGTAGGGGTCCGCATGGGCCGATGCCTGCCAGAGCTGCGGGACTGTTCGAAAGAGACACCGTGGCCCTGGAACACAAAGGGCAAAGAAGGAGCATGGATGGGTTTTAGTCAGTACAAGTCTGACACTCCCTTCCACTCCGCCCAGAGTGGGGGGGGTCATTTGATGATTTCCCATCCAAAAAAAAAAAAAAAAAAAAAAAAAAAGGGTACCTAACGGTACACCCAGATTTCGCCAGTTATGTTTAAGTCTAAGTAATAGATAAGCGATCATAATTAAATCGATGTAAAGATATTATGGAGAAGTCATGTCGTCCCATGTCTCAGGAAGGCGACTTGACAAATTCAAATAATTGCCAAGTTTGACGGTACACATTCACCGACACCAGCATAAGCATAGTCAGCCTATAATGTTCCCACTGCTGGGACACAGGCCTCCTTTCTATGAGAGGGAATGGGCTATAATCCACCACGCGGGCCCAGTGCGGGTTCACCGACACCAACCGGTTGATAATTGCAAGTGGATAACAATGCTGTTAGTTTGTCCCATCTAAAGAACCTATATTTAAGTCTTTTCATCACTACATAATTCCTTATTCACCCCAAAAGTACCTCCTCAATTTCCGAGTAACAACATAACCTCGACATACATATACTATTACCTTAGTTCAACCCCTCGCCCCTCAACCCACTGCATTATACGAACTTGTTACTCCAAACTCAAGCACTCCATATATCTTCCAAGTTCTTCCCCATACGTGCCATTAGGAGAACTGTTGCTTTTTACCGGTTAATTAAAAACCTATTAAGTTAATAGGAAAGTCATTGGTTGGGCGATAGTGGATGTTGTTTTTTAGGAAACTGAGGCATTGGGAAAAGCCGAATCTTTCAAAGACGCGCTGTGCATCGGTAGGTACTTGTATCTGCACATACACAGTTTGAGCTAGGTCTACCTATGAAATGACTCGCCCGCTTTTCGTCGCCTTCATTATCAAAGTGAAGGTAAGCGACGTTATTTCAGAGTGTCTCAGTAATTTTGCCAACCGACCTCCCCATGAGCACAAAAGGATTTTTTAGATTTTTAAACAAACTTTTTTTAAAGAGGCTAAGTTGTACTTACTTTAACTCATTCTAACTGTTATTATACTTTATTGTTAAAAAAATGATAATAATTTCGTAAAAAAAACAAATTTTTGAGAATGAATTCCATTTAAAAGTTCCGCTTCAACGTTTCTCCAATAAACAAAAAATTCAACCCCATATTGAGGTTTCCGTGTGTTGCTATGCAGTAAAACTGCATATTTACATAGATACGCTTATATAGTAAGCATTAGTCTTACCCAGTTAAGCCATGTACTCTTGCAGGAAAACTCGAGGCGTTACTAATGAGGCGACATGCTCTGGGAGGCGCCTTATTTCTTAGTCTTAGTTGGGAACGACTTAAGACTTTATCCTGGTGTCGTCGGCATATTGCCAGGGTATGTTGTTATCTGGTCTTTAAGCTCGTCTGTAAAAACTTGGATTTTATGGTATTCTTTGTTTGTAATTTCGTAGATTGCAGAACTCCTTCGATGGCTTCCTCATCAATTGACAAGAAGAAGCACAATATCTTGAGTGGAAGGAATGGATGGACCTTTGCCGGTAGAACTCTTGTAGCTTGTCATCATCATCTGCCTAGCCTTTTTCAAACTATGTTAGGATCAGCTTCCAGTCTTAACGGCTGCGGCTGAATGCCAGTATCATACATGGTGCTGCCTATCTGACCTCCACCACCCAGGCAAGGTTAGGTTGTGAATTCTTTACGATTTCACGGCTAAACAATCAAAGTGATTTTTTCTGTTATTTGTTTAGTACAAGGATTTCTCGGTAGAGGAACACGTTTGTGAGGAATCGAATATTTTGCGTTCCCGATAAACGTAAAATAGGTAGCTTTTAACGAAGCCTTTCAAGTTTATTATATTGTATTACCCCATATTATTACAATACATGAATAAAAATATCTACCTATATTTTTTATATTTCTCTTTGCAATATTTTCGTTATAAGATCAAATAGGTAAGGTTTTAATACTCATATTTCGATACAATATTACCAAGAGCTCTCTGTATTATGTCAATCATTCATTTTGTATGTCATATTGTTATCATGTATGTATTTTCGAAGATGTCAACTCTTTCTAAGAAAAGGCATTAGTGTTACCTTGTTTTTTTTTTTCTAATTATTTATTGTCATCATGTTCTAGATAAAGATAATGGCTAGAAATAAAAAGACGAATAATAGAGAAGTATGGAAGAACAAGACTTGCTGCGCCTACCCCAAATAAGTGGGAATAAGCGCAAACATGCTGATCATTTGCTAGAGAAAGAACGCCATGTCCGAGGGCCTGAGCGGTCTTAGATTCGACCCCTACCTCTGGCAAAATTTTGGCTTTAAAAATTCTCGTTTCTGGAATCATGCCCAGTAAATGGAGCTCTTAAACCTCATCATCATTCTCTTGCTAAAAGCAGTAACAAGCTAGTGGTGTGACCATCGGACTGCCAAGTCATAGGTCTCGAGTTCGAACCCAAGACACGCAACTCTGATTTTTCAGATTTATGTGCGTTTTATATAATTGTCGCTTGCTTCGGTGAAGGAAAACATCGTAAGGAAACTAGCATGTCTGAGAGATATTTCTCGACGGCATGTAAAGCCAAGTCAGAGGCCCATGGGCGGCATAAAACTCCTGACACCAGGTTGCGAACTAACCACACGATAAAGAAAAAATAATTTAAATCTCGCACTTTCTGTCGTTGTAGAAATACGAGAGAGATTATTTTTGGAAGTGACTGCCGCTTTTCTAGGTCCCCTGAAAGGTCATCATCATCCCAGCCTTTTCCCAACTATGTTGGGGTCGGCTTCCAGTCTAACCGGATGCAGCTGAATACCAGTATTTTACATGGAGCGACTGCCTATCTGACCCCTGAGAGGTACAGTATATTTAGTTTTATAGCGATGTCTTCTTCAAGTTTATATCATTGACAAAACAAAACCTTATACAAAGTCATAATCGTTCAGTGCAGATAAAGAATGAAAGATCATTCTCTTCTCCTTATCCAATGTTATTTGGGGTCGGCTTAACATGTCTTCTTCTTCAATACTTTACTATTAGTCGTCAAGTTCATTCGTACCTACTAGAATTTTAAATATCTGGATTACAACTAGCTTACCGACAGCGGTCAGGCCTGCCGACATCAACAACGAGGCGGGTTGGTTCCAGGAGGCCATGTCCGAGATTTGCGACGTGGCAATGCCCCGAGTTCGGCCAGGAAGCGCCCGGCGTCAGGTGTACTGGTGGTCGCAAGAGCTGACGTCTCTGCGCAAGGCGTGCGTTGCCGCGCGGCACCTGTACGCCAGGCATCGCAGGCTCCGCATCCGCCCTCCGGATGCGGCAGCCATTGAGGCGGAGCTGTACGAGGGGTACAGAGCGGCAAAGACCGCCCTCCAAGAGGCTGTCCGGCGGGCCAAGCATTTGGCCCGCGAGGAGATGCTGGAGTCTCTGAACGGAGATCCGTGGGGGCGCCCTTACAAGATGGTGCGGGACAAACTCCGCACCCGGGCCCCCCCGCTAACGCAGAGTCTCCGGCCTGAGCTCGTGGAGGACGTGGTGAGCGTTCTGTTCCCTTCGCGAGGGGAGCATCCTCCCCCGCCTATGGCTCCGTCACCGCATGCGGTGCCGGAAGCGGACCACACCGATGACGACGATGACGTTCCGGAGGTGACTGGGGTAGACCTGAGAGTGGCGGTACGCAGGCTGAAAGCCAGAAATACCGCCCCGGGACCCGATGGCTTGCCTGGCAAAGCCTGGGTCCTGGCCTCTGAGGCTCTCGGGCCCCGACTGGAAGGGCTCCTAAGCGCATGCTTGGAGAGAGGCCAGTTCCCACTTCGTTGGAAGACAGGGAAGCTGGTCCTCATCCGGAAGCCAGGGCGCCCTGCGGACTCTCCGTCCGCATACCGGCCCATTGTGTTGCTCGACGAGGTGGGCAAGCTCTTTGAAAGAGTCATTGCCAACCGCCTCGCCGGGCACCTTGTAGGGATGGGGCCGGATCTTGCGGAACACCAATTTGGTTTCCGCAAGGGGCGCTCGACGGTGGACGCCATCATGCGCGTGAGAGCCCTCACGACGGGGGACGCGGTGTCCCGGGGCGGGGTTGTCTTGGCGGTGTCTCTTGACATCGCCAACGCCTTCAACTCCATGCCCTGGAGCTGCATTGAGGAGGCACTCCGGTATCACGGGGTGCCGACCTACCTTCGTCGTGTGGTCGGGGACTACCTGACGGATAGGGCCGTCATCTACCCCAGTCGGAGCGGAGAATGGAACCGGCGAGAGATGTCGTGCGGTGTTCCACAGGGTTCGGTTCTGGGGCCGGCCTTGTGGAACATCGGTTACGACTGGGTGCTGCGCGCCGACCTCCCTACCGGCGTCAGTGTAGTTTGTTACGCTGACGATACGCTGGTACTGGCACAAGGGAGGTCGCACGAGGCGGCGGCCGAAAACATGACACGCGGGGTTGCGATAGTTGTGGAGAGGATCCGGCAATTGGGTCTCGAGGTGGCATTGCACAAGTCCGAGGCCATGTGTTTTCATGGGCCTCGGAATGCGCCACCGTCGGGATCCCTACTGATGGCAGGAGGGGTTTCCATCGGCGTCGGGTCGACGTTGAAGTACCTAGGACTCGTCCTCGACAGCCGGTGGAACTTCGTGGAGCACTTCCGACGTTTGGCTCCCAAACTGGAACGGACAGGGGCTGCCTTCAAGCGGCTCTTGCCCAACCTGAGGGGTCCAAACGCCTCCTGCCGGAAGCTTTACGCGGGGGTCGTGCGGTCCATGGCCCTTTACGGGGCCCCGGTGTGGGCGCGTTCTTTGAGGCGGCAAGCCGCCCACTACCTGAACGCGCCCCAAAAGGTGATAGCCATAAGGCTAATCCGGGGGTACCGCACGATCTCCGGCGAGGCGGCTAGCCTCCTTGCCGGATTGCCGCCATGGGATCTGGAGGCGATAGTCCTCGCGCGCCTGCATGAATGGCGCGCGGAAGCACTATGTCGGGGAGAAACTCCGCTGCCGCGACAAACTGCCGCTCAGCGGACAGACCTCCGGCGTGATCTCATGGCGACATGGAGAGAGCGACTGTCGCAACCCCGTGCAGGGCACGCCACCATAGTGGCGATAAGTCCCCTCTTTGAGGAGTGGCTAGAGAGGCGCCACGGCGCCCTCACCTACCGCCTGACGCAGGTCCTCACCGGACACGGTTGTTTCGGGAGGTTCCTGCATCGAATCGGGCGGGAGGAAACGCCCGGGTGTTTCCACTGCGAGGGTCGTCCGGAGGACACGGTGGAACACACCGTGGAGGTCTGCCCCACTTGGGCGGAGCACCGCCGTGTCCTCACAGCGGCGATTGGCGGCGGCGATCTCTCGCGTCCGGCCTTGGTTCAAGCCATGGTCCGGAGCGAGAGGGAATGGGAAGGAGGTGGCAGGACGTGAGAGGGAAAGAACCTCACGTCCCAGCCGCCGCGGGAGACGCCCTGGGCGTCGGGGGTCACGTGGTGGCTTCCGACCACCGTAGGCGCTGTCCTGTGGACGGCGAGTTATGGGCTAGCTCGCCGTCCGGCCGTCTTATGACGACGGGCCGTGTCGACGGCGCGTTCGTGTTCCACGCGCGCCTCAAAGAGATGTCAGCAATCAAGTAGGGGTCCGCATGGGCCAACGCCTGCCGGGGCTGCGGGACTGTTCGAAAGAGATACCGTGGCCCTGGAACATAACGGGCAAAGAAGGAACATGGAAAAAAAAAAAAAGGTAACAAATGTTTGACAAATTACGTGTTCAATGTCTAAACAAAAAAACTCTTCACTAAAAAAAACCGGACAAGTGCGAGTTCAACTTGCGTGCAGAGGGTTCCGTACATTCATAGATTTCTTATAGGTTTTCCTGTAATCTATAAGCAAAGAACTATTTTTTGTATATTTTTCATAATTTTCGGCCCTATAGTTTCGGAGTTACGGGGGAGGGAGGGGGGGAATTGTCAATTTTCGCCAATTTTCTTAATTATCAAAACTTTTTATTTTAAAATTATAAAAAGAATATATATTTGGGATGCTCACATAAACCCTTTCATTTCATATAGGTTGCAAAACCTTTCTATATTTTCTAATTTAACCCCCAAAAGTGGCCCCCATGTTTAAAATTAATTAATTTACGTTACACATCCGTCTTTCGGTCACCGACTTATATATGTGAACTAAATTTCGACTCAATCGGTCTAATAATTTCGGAGTAAATTGGCTGTGACAGACGGACAGACATACACGCGAGTTATCCTATAAGGGTTCCGTTTTTTCTATAGGTACGGAACCCTAAAAACAACACAATAACAAACGGTTACTACTACATCAACTACCCTTTTATGACGCGTTAAGTCAACCCTTGTGATGGTCAACGAAACATAGGTTCGTCACGTTTGTCAAACGGCTCGGCATAAAGTTTTTTAGTACATAAAAGGTACCCCAAATACATTATATACCCTAAAGGGTTATTGTAGCAAATAAAATGGTATGTCAACCTTTCTCGAAGAAAATATTTTTGTGAAGGTAACACAACATAATGACGGCAATATTCTCTGAAGGACTGCCTCGTTGGTCGAGTGGTCGCAAGCGCGACTGCTGAGCATGAGGTCCTAGGTTCGATTCCCGGGTCGGGCAAAGTGTGTTATTGGGTTTTTCCATCACGAATTTCTCTAGCCACAGAGTCTGGATTTGTGTTCGGTTGATGGCAATAGGCTCGGCCAGTATTACAAGGGGCTTAAACATAGCTGGCGAAATTTGGGTGTACTATTAGGTACACCTCTGCCTAATCCTACGGGGCGTACAGGCGTGATGTTATTCCCTGAAAGGTTTAGCAGACAAGTTATAAAACGTCTTCATTTCTATATTTTTGTTTGTCGAAGTCACATAAAAAGGACGAGCTTATCGACATCATAGCCGGGCAAAAATCCATACACCAGACTCTTACTAAACTATCCCCAATAACAATTTGCCTAACGTAGCAATTGAACCCTGGATCCTCACGTTTAATAGCGGCGCTTGCGATCAAAAGTACGCAGAAAATCATAAAGGTTGTAAATAGACCCTTAAAATAGCCGAAAAGCACTTGTTCTCCCCGTCTTCGCGATCATTTTTTTTTGTTCTAGACCGTACCTTCTAGTTACGGAGATATTGGGGGTCAAAATTTAAACTTTTTCACAAGGTTTTTTTTTAAATACATGTTTTTAATGTAAGATTTTTGACCTCCTTACTATTCAATCCATCCATCAGCACAATGCTTTGAGTGCGTTACATCGAGTCCTACCGTTAAACGTGATTTATCACCCCAAAATAAAAAGTTGATTCCCAGCAATAATTTTTGCTTAAAGTTACTTAGTTCGATGTACAGAATGCTTGGTTGACGGATATGTGAAGGGTCTGTTTACACACGGTATCTATCTGAAAACAAAAAAATTTTGGAAATTATGAAACACAATATCTATCATATTCCATCTATCTACTAAAACTAACGAGGCAGTCAAACCAAACATAACCGCAGAAAAACACACTTTCAAAGGAACAAATTTTACAAAACTTCAATCTGAATAGATCAAAGAAGGGTAAGGAATCTGCCGGCATTGAAATCCCTCTATCAATAAAATACACATAATAATGTACCGTGGACCCCTCGTAGGGATTCTATCGCACAAAAGAACTATACGGCCCTCCGATATGTATCTGTTGGGAATAGAGAGGTGCACGTTGATAAGCGGTAGCGATTTTGTGTATGAGCGTTTTCTCGTTATGGTGAGTTGGTGACTATCAAAAGTTGTGTTGTAGTTGTTGTGTGTTGTTGTAGTTGGGTGTGTGGTTGTTACTTTTGTGTGTATGTAGTGTTGTGTTGTTGTATCAAAAGTGGAAGTAAGTTACCTAAGTTGGTCCGAGAGTGGGTGACCACCCATTGCATACCGAGTTTTCTCCGTGCCTCGGAAAGCACGTTAAGCTGTTGGTCCCGGCTGTCATTTCTAGATCTTTAACAGTCGTTACAGGTAGTGGCCCGAAACTCCGGTAACCAGTCTTACTAAAGGGTATCGTATAGCCCTGTATTAATGTGTTTGTTGGGGAGGTCAGATAGGCAGTCGCTCCATGTAAAATACTGGTATTCAGCTGCACCCGGTTAGACTGGAAGCCGACCCCAATATAGTTGGGAAAAGGCTAGGCAGATGATGACTCGTATTCAGCTGCATCCGGATAAACTGAAAGCCGACCTAAACATAGTTGGGAAAAGGCTAGGCAGATGATGATGGTCTGGAATTGTGTCTGACAATTGGCTCGCCCCCTAAATGGAGCTTAACTGGCAAAATGTGGGTTTACTTTTGGTCAACCACAGCTTACTGCTGGCGTGATGTTATGATGATAATTTTGTCGAATCCAATAAAGTAATATGAAAAGAGCTATCCAAAATTAGTTAACGCCATTGTGTAACGGTTTTCTCTGTTTAACTGAAGCGTAAAACAATCGAGATGTTTTTAATGCTTGTTTAGATAAGGCAACAACTCAATTATTCTGTACTCTGCCCCGGAATGTTTAATTTAATTAGGTGGATACAATAAAAGCAGCAGTTTTCCTTGTACTAAGTAACAGGTTGTTAGTAGTTAATAAATTAGAAGAAAATGCTTTTTAATCCGAAGGTAATAAAGTTAGTTTTTTCTTGCTTAGCTTACATAGCTATTGTTATTGCCTTTGTATTCCAACTTCTACTTCTGTAGAAGGAAAAATTATTTTCACCCTATTTTGTTTCACCCCTTAGAGGTAAGAAAACTCAATTTTCCTATGCTTATCTAGTGAGTTCAGCTACTCAGCTAAAAGAATTACCTACATCATCAGTAACATTCAATAGTTCATAGACAAAAACTGATAATTGAGACCACTATCACGGACTCTTTCTTCAAACCTTATCCACCTAATGTTGAGTGGAAGGCTGCGTTTACACCAGAGACGAGCGGGGATGCATAACGAGGGATGTGTGCGGAACTAACACAGCTTGAGGTATTCTAACTACCGCAGGCCTGTGGAAGGTGAGTAATGAGCTAGCTCGCCATCCGTCCGTCTTATGACGACAAGCCGTGTCGACGTTCGTGTTCCACGCGCGCTTGACGAGATGTCAGCAAACAGGCAGGGCTCCGCAAGGGCCGATGCCTGCCGGTTCTTTGGGACTGTACGAAAGACATACCGCAGCCCTAGAACACAAAGGGCAAAGAAGCTCCGCCCAAAGCAGGAGGGTCATTCGATGATTTCCCATCCGAAAAATAAATGTTATTCTAACTACTATGTGATTGGTTAGTTCCACACACGTCCCTCGCTACGCATCCTCGCACATCTCTGGTGGTAACGCAGCCTAAGTCTCCACAATGCTCATGGCCCGCCTTCGTTTCTATGATCAGTTCTGGGTCTCCGCTCCAACACCGTCTTACCCCAAAGACGGACGGACGGACATAAGAACAAACACAATGAACCGCTCCCGCTCACCGCTCCTCTAAGTCCTCACCCCACAAACGGACCATTTACCCAGCACCGAGCAATGCAATGATTATTACGTCCGATGGAACTGATGAAAGAGTTCCTTCTCCATAAGAATGCTAATGTTTTCAAGGAAAGTTCGGGTAGTCTCGAAATTGCCAGCTAATATTTTGATGGGATCGGAATCCTCCTATTTTTCGGGGCAGCGGAGAAGGTGAGTAAACGCTTTATGGTTTCCGTAATATCAAGGGGTATAAGGGGTGTTAGGGGGAATTTGTTCCGCTAGCTCGAGCTGTGTAGGCACTGCCCATTATGATTGTAATACAAAATGGTGGAGTGAATTTTTATCTTGGATTTTCTTCCTTGTGTTGGTTACGAACTGTACTTTCCTTCTACATAGCAAAACATCACGCCTGTAATCTCCGAAGGGTTCAGCAGAGGTGTACCTAAATGTAATAGATGGTTAGCCTATTGCCATCAAACGGGCACAGATATTGACTCCGTCGCTGTTACTCACACACACTAACATTTGCCAGACCTGGGAATCGAACCCAGGTCCTCAAGTTCAGCAGTTGCGCTTGCGACCACTACACCAACGAGACTGTTTAACCCAAAGGATTACTGATTAACCTCTATTAGTCTTGTCAACAAATGGAACAATGGCCTTAAAAAATACTGAGTATGCCAACGAATACTCACGTATGGAATGACAAATAGCTATGTGCGACCATTGCTGAATAAAAATGGCCGCCATGTGGGATTACCTTACATATCCCCTATCAAAAGGAACCGGATATTTCTACAGTATGGCAATCAGTACGTGCACTTTATCTCTACTTACCCCAGGGAAGCACATGCCATAAAGAAGCAATACCAAACGGATTAAATAAAACCAAGCGATATTAAAAAGGGGGGTGAACTTCTATAGGGGTTGAAATAACCGCGCATTGTACTTTAAATTGAGTATTCAATGCACTGTTACGCGGAACAGGCTTCCGCACTTCACGGGGAGTTAATGAAAACAATTTTCTGTCACTTTTATGCAATGCAAGCTGAATATTGCTTTACATTTTAACTTTATCTGTTAATAAAAAAGGAATATTCTAAATGCAACTTGCAAGATTACTAAATTGCTTTTTTGGAGTTAACTCCTTTAAGCGCAGGCCACACCGCCAGCTAGCGAGAGAGCGAGCGAGCTGGCGGGCGAAGTGAGGCGAGCGCAACTATATAAACTAAGCGAAGCTTTGGCAAGCTAAACTATGTCAGTTCACACCGAAAACTACGGATGGACGGGCGGGCAAGCGAGCGGACGGGCGCATCATAGCTGGCATCGTCGAATATTTCGTTCGCATCGTTTGTATCGCTGACGTAGCTTAGCTCCAGTTCGACGTGTGAACCACAGAATGAAAAGAGAAACGATGCTCGCCCGCCTCGCTCGCTTAAGAATCTTTTCATATATAGCGTTTGGTATGACAAATATATGGGTGATAAAATCAAGCGTTAACAAAAAGTGAAGCCTTCCTCTGCGCAACATACTCGATTACTCGCGCATCTCATAGCGCTCCCTGCTTCCTGAGAAGCGGAATGTGTACTTAGCGCTGACGCTAAGTACACATTTTCTCTCTCTTTCGTTACAAACTCTCTCTTTCTAAATATGTGGAGCGTGGTGGGGCTATAGCATAGCAGCATGGCACTAGTATAACAGAGTGATCACTGTTTTTATAATTTGGCTATAGTATATAGAGCTTTAATGATTTAAATTTTATTAAAAAGTAAACTTCCGTGATGCGTCGGAGCTGACAAACACAACTTTTTAACACAATGGGTAGAAATGTGGATGTACAATTAGGTAGACCTCTACCTAACCCTTCGGGGATTACAGGCGTGATGTTATTTAAAAGTCATACTCTCTAATCAAAATGCAGTTTCAACAACTTGTAATTAAAAGCGTGTGTGTTGAAATTCGGGAATTAGTATGTTTCAACTAATTTAACTTTAAATAAGCCGTCAGGGATTTCGTGTTTCATTCCCATATACTGAACTAAAGCTGCTTTTTAGCACAAGCTTGATGAGCTTGTGAGTTAGTTTAGTAGCTTGTGCTTTTAACATCGTGGCACACAAAATTGAACGCCCCTTTTTACCCCCTTTAGGGTTGTTAGAATTTCACATCTCTTAGTCCGCCAGTGGAGCCTAAACTGTGCGTTAAAAGCTACAGTTTTAAAGTTTTTCAACTTTAAAAAAAATATTTAGTAGAGTAAACTATCATCATCAGCCTAGTCTTTTCCCAACTATGTTGGGGTCGGCTTCCACTCCGGATGCAGCTGAATACCAGTATTTTATATGGAGCGACTTGAGTTAGTACTGGGTAATACGATACCCCTTGGTAAGACTGGTTGTCAGACTCTTTGGGCCACTGAGTACTTGAAACAACTGTCAAAGATCTACAAAAGACAGCCACGACCAACGGCTTAACGTGCTTTCCGAGGCACGTAGGAAACTCGGTATGTAATGTGGTCATCTATCCACAGACCAACCTAGGCAAGTAAGACTAAGAGTAATGTGCCCAAGAGACGCCAACGCCGCCAGGCGTTACCACTTTGTATGGCAACACTTAGCCTTTGGCCAAGGTAAAACCCTGCCCGTGGGTCACGGGAAGCGTCAACAAGGCGTTTCCAAATTTCCTTAAACAGGCTATGAGCACTCGGACCTCACCGCCCCAGAGCTTCAACCCCAAACGGCTCGAAAATATAGTTACCACAAAGGTTTCTATATTTACGCCGCTTGAGGTTCTCTGCAGCCGCAGCGGCAGTGCCAGCACAGCACGAAAGTATGTCTGATAATTTGATCCATTTTGTCCAAAAGCTGAGTGTGCTTCCATAAAGGGGTTTTAAAGTTATTATAAATCATGAAGCGGATCCTTAAATCACGACTTGATATTTACTTTACAAATACATTATCTTCTTCTTCGAAAGACTTAACTCAAACATAACACATTTCCGCATATCTTTTATACAAAAACACATTTCCATTCAATTTTCCTTGGAACCTCTTTAAACAAATTCACTCGTGCGTAACCTTTGAAACTCAAACAAGAATTTTTTAACTGATTTACGCCACTTTGGGGTCAAGATAGACCCCTAATTACTGGCCCATGGACATCTGGATGATTAAAAATTAAAAAACAAAAAAAACTTCTCGGTTCACAATTCCGTTTTAATTAGAAAAGTTGTACGAAGGGGTATTTTGGTGTTACGTTTAAAAAGGGCAGTTCCTTTTGTTGGGACCACAACGGAATGGACTGTCAACCCATTTAACTAAGGACAGTTAGATGGACTTTGTGTTATACGTACTAATAAAAATGTCAATCATTGAGAGAGTATTCGTCTGTTGTATTTAGGACTTTAGGTTGAATGGTCGGGTCTAGCTATGAATTTGTATGTACTATTTAGACGACAGACGGGTCAGCTTTAGGTCATTTTTATTCTCCCGCCCTTATCCTAATTTATTTCGGGTCGGCGCAGCATGTTTTCTTCTTCCATATTTCTCTATTACGGGTCATCTCATCAGACACCTCCTTTCTTGCCATATCATCCTTCACACAATCCATTCATATATCGTTTCTTTGATCTTCCGCTACTCTGACACCCTTCCACATTCATACTCAAAACTTTCCTCACGACATTGTCCTCATTCCTCCTCATCATAGGTCTCAAAATGACTTGTACCATTTCATGTTTCTACTGCCAAAATTTAACTTTTTAAGCGACTTCATAAAAAAGGGTGCATTCAACGAGTTTTTTCAATCATAAACCACACTCAATTCACTTACGTGATAAGAAGGGTAATAACTGACACACAACCGACGATTTCTCAAACTTGCATCTCCATAAAAATGGATCGTTTTCAAACAAATAAAAATATTTCGCGTCTCATAACTCTATTTCATCCCCTCAGAGTCATTTTATCGATGTTCAGGCTTTTGCAGGGGATGCTTTGCACCCCAACTTTGCTTAGGACTTGACTTATTGTGCGGGGTCTTAAGTGGGGGTACAAAACGTAGGGTAGATTCAAATTTATCGCCGATGCGCATGTATTTATGTGGCACTTAAGACGGGTTTGTGGGAGGAAAAAGTTGTTACGTTGACAGGGTAATGACGAATGTTGTTGAGTTGCGAAAGACGGACTTTTGGGACAAAATGATGCAACTGCTTTTTCAACTATTAATACTTGTACTACTAGCACTGGTCCCTCTGCAGGGCGAAGCCCTCTTCTCATACAGAGAAGGCACGAGACGCTTGCTGAGAACATATATGCTATCTCAGACTTTTCTATACAAATAGATAAAATTGAAGTGTCTGTTTGTAATATAAAAATAACAGTTTTTTACTGAATGCATATGAAAATATATACGGCACTTACAACAACAACACTTTTGTTTTCCTGTCTGTCTGTTTGTTCCGGATAATCTCCGAAACGGCTGGACCGACTTTGACGGGACTTTTACTGACAGATAGCTGATGGTATAAGCTCTAAATGAGGCTACTTTTATTTTTGAAAAATAAGGGTTCCGTGCATAAAATTAAAACCTTTGTAATGGTAAATAAAATCCGATTCAAATAGGGAAGTAATATTTTTATAATAAATTCATTCATACGAACCTTCGTACGAATGAATTACGAAACATGGGCATATATTTAATGAATACTACCTAATATTCATTAAATATATGCCCACGTTTCCTGACGATTTGTTTCTTTCACCGATGTCAATAACGTCAAAAAAAGTTAAAAGTACAATGTTAATTTAAAAAGTCTCTCAAATATTTGTACTAGGGGGTTACTATGTCGTCTTAAAGCAGAAGTAATTCCAGTGTGAGAAAGAGACAGAGCTATACAGGTCGTCTAGCGCCATCTCTTTCCCACACTGGAATTACTTCTGCTTTAAGACGTCATGGTAGGCCACCTGGACTGAATCCGAAATGCCAACGTGTGTAAGTATCCAAAAAATTCTTCGCGAGTTACCAACTGATGCAAATACCATAAACAACAGGAGAACATTAACGTTTATAAATGATGATGACGACGACGACGACATACATAAAAGAAAGAAAGAAACATTCATAAGTCCACGCATCGTAAAAATCACTATAAATATTTCGTCACATAAAAGGAAACAACCAATGGTACACTAAGACATAAGTCAGATAAACAAAAACTTTCTTGATACATAAAGAGCATGAAGAACTTTTTGTCATGTTAACTATGGATCTGTAGTAATGTCAACAAAAAATGGTATTTCAAAGTTTTGTCTTTTCATATTAAAAAGTAAGTTACGGTTCAAGCGTTTAATCGAAAATAGTTTTCTTTTTTTTTAATAAACATTGCCCCACACTAGGAATATCTCATGTATCTGCATTTACAAACATTTAAACTCACATACACAAACAGCCGGTTTTGCTTTTTCAGTCTTGGCAACACTTAAATATTACATTGAAACCCCGATACCAATCGCGACTGTAGTGTTGCTAGTTAATTTAAAAATACAAAAATATATCGCTTCTGTAATCCCCAAAGGGTTAGGTTAGGCCAACATATCGGCAGTTATTTTTTTGTTTAAGTCCCATGTAACAGGAGGCGAGCCTTTTGCCATCAAAGAGGCACAAAACCAGACTTCGTGGCTGCTATTGAGAAATTCCTGATGGAAAAACTCAATAACAATTTACGCGACCCGGGAATCGAACTCAGGATCTCATGCTCACCAGTCTACTAGACCAATGAGGCAGTCGGAAAAAATACATTATCGACAACTAAGGGTGAATTAGTGAACATTTGTAGAACCTGTTTAAACCGAACAGAATAAACGAAGTAGTAGAACGAGACGATGAAAAAAAAGGCGGAAGATTTTACCAAGCAAAGCTAGGTAAGATTGTCACTCAAATAATGTCCTTGTAAACAAAATGCTGGAGTCCCACTAGAGGGTTTTTTGGCAGTACTCGCTTTTATCGCGAACCCCTAATACAAGAAAACGTATGTAATGTATGCAATTTTTGATGAATGTGTGGTTGGTAGCGCTTATCGCGTCTGTAGGAATGTTCGTGAAGTTCCGGTGTAGCCTAGGGGTGAAAGAAGGGTGGTTTAGTACCTATACAGTCTGACAGCTAAGGGTTGTGACGGCATGATTCATCATATGCTTGCGGCACATCGAATACACGTACAAATATGTAGGTTCAGGAAAAAACCGTTCGGTTTCGCTCGAATTGTACCGAGTAGACCCGAACATCAACACGACTCAGGGATACATGAACATGGCCAGATCCAGTTTTTCCAGATCATTTCATCTTGTTGTTTCATTTCCTAAGTAGGCTATCGGGAAACTCAAAATTCACAAAATTCACAAAATTCACAAAATTCACTTACGAGATATCTTCCGTGATTTTCAATTATTATGAGCTCCCGATATTTCGACGCTGTTACAAGCGCCGTAATCGCGGGATGACACGGAAGATATCCCGTAAGTGACAGTGTAAGTTTCGAATTTTGTGTTTCCCGATAACTATAACCTAGGAAAGTGTTAGTTTAGTTATAAACCGTGAAAGCTTTTTATTTTTTTAAAAACGTTGCTTCACTCTAGGAATTTCTCCTGTATCGTGGGTGCGTTTACAAACATTTAAACTCACGTACACAAACAGTCAGACCCGGAACAACTACTTTTAGGCCTTACAAATATTTATTGCGTGCGGAAATCAATGGCAATCGCTCAGCCACTGCGCCAACCGTGCCGTCATTAAGCTTTCTAAGCTTAAAACAGTGTCACAAAGTTGTAGTCTTCAGTTGGTCCTTATTTAATTTCGATTACAGTTTTACTCCAAAATATTACTCAGCATTTACCCGTGTCGGATTATTAAAGGAGATTACGTTCGTATCCCACATAATCCCTTACTAAAGCAAAATACTTTGCCTACAACCGTCTGAAACTTCGACAAAATAGGTGTCTTAGCTGAAAATGCCTGTTCATCAAAATATATTTTCTTTGGCGCCGCCAAACTAAAAGTAATTTTACTAGATGACTTTTGTTCAGCAAAATGTAAGCCTAGGTACAGATGAATTGTGAGCCTGGTTAATCCTGGGATGGGTCTTATACCATGGTTGCCTGATAGGATAATGATGAAGCCCGGAATTAATCCTGGTTAATTTGAAAAAGCCCGAACTGTGTTTGAAGATGTTGTTGTTTTGAAAGCAAAATTGTTGTTTACTAGTTAAAGTCTTGGCAGTATTTGGTAAAGTTTTCTTCAGTGTTTCGATGGTAATCTGTTTTATAGCAACGATGTTGGTCTAAAGATTATTTAGAGGTTGTTCGGCTGGTTGTAGATAATCTTTAGAAGTTTTGGCATCTTAAACGGTAAGCTTATTTGCGAAATCGTTATTAAGGTATAAAATCAACTGAGTTGTTGATTTCCAAAGTGAAAATTCTCTTTAAAGCTTCTAGCGGTAAGAATTGATTTATAGTGATAGATAAACTAGTTCTGTTTTAAGGCTGAGGTTTTTTAAACATTTCTTTAAAGAAAATAAATGTTATCATAATCAAAGCATTTATTTCAAGTAGGCCAGTTATGGGCACTTTTGAATTGTTGAATCAAAGACAATAACGAAGTGTAGCTACAGTCCCAGTCACAAGGCATAAAAACTGATAAAGCACTGTAGTTGCCCATTCCAATGCGTAGATCTCTATGGAGAAGAACGGACAAGAAACTCAATGGTCACTCTTTTAAACATTACATCGACTCAGATGACGTTTATTACCAAAAAGCTCGTCCACAAAGCGATTAAACAGCAGCCAAATATCACAACACATCAAACTTTAATATAAAAACTCACATCACGACATAAAAACAACAATTACACACGAATATCAATGTCAAATCACGAATACAGAAACGACCAGTGAATATGAAAAACATATTTATAACTTACGATACTGAGCACGTTCGTCTAGCATTCACCTCTCGACCAGTGGAACGGATTCGTCATTTCTTTAGCCAACCCTAAAACGCGACGAATAAAGTTGTAACTTCACTCACTGAGCTCATATTTAACTGGTCGTGGCACAGGGCTGGGAGGATGTATTATTGTATGATTTGGTCATCTTATTGTTAAAGCAGATTGCCTGATTCGAGAGTTGATTTCGATTTTAAATCAATCGTAACGTTTTTTTATTGGTTGCTTGACAGTTTTAGCGATACTTATATTTCGCTAAAAGCTCATAGAATACCGTGATTTGAAAACTGTATGTCGTTTTACTTCATAGACACTTATTACTACTCTTATAACATTAGTAACAACAATACTAGACATTTTTGTTCCCCGTTCTGTTGCATTTTTTTTTTTTGACAAGTTGCTGAAACAGCTTGCGTGCGTCCCGAAGTGTCAATGTCAAAAAAAAAAATTCTCTCTATTCAGTTTTGATTTTGTATTATTTATTCCTGTTACCCTTATAATATATAACTTGGGTTTACTGCCAGCCCTGTCCTGCAGTGCAGTCACGAAGTATACGAACACGGTTACTTTAGATCATATCAGACTGGATTTATTTAAGTAAAGTACCGTTTTGCCGTTAAGATGGCGAAGGTATGCCCTGCCGCTGTCAAAGCCGTGCTTTGAACTTTGATGCTGTACATTTTAGCTGCATGGAGAATTACGAAGTTTCTTGTGTGTAATTTTGAGGTTATATTTTACCGTATTTTCTGGAGCAAAGCGACGGGGTTCGGGTTTCAACCCTGTGACTGCTACAACAGTAGGTATAGAACGTTAACATAAATTACGTTACCAAAAAATATTAACATAAAGAAACACAAATTCAGATTCATAATATAGTACATGTCTGGCTTCTCTTCCCAAAAAATACACGTAAAAAAAGGCGTACAACAGTGAGTAATTTCAATAACAAATTGACGTCGTATCACGCGTGACATATCAAACATTACGCTCGACGTCCATACACGACACTGGCGGTGTAAAGGTTAAGCCCGTGCTAATTAATTTCAACGCAGGTCGTTTATAATGGCTTCCACCA
Source organism: Noctua janthina (assembly GCA_963576755.1). NCBI lineage: Eukaryota > Metazoa > Arthropoda > Insecta > Lepidoptera > Noctuidae > Noctua > Noctua janthina. Next base: position 16,069,629 of record OY755061.1, read on the forward strand.
TAAGTTTGAATGGTCGCCAAGGACATAAAACCGTGTTTATGGTTTATTTCCTCAGTTATCGTCATATTTGAGTCATGGTCGTAAGTTTTGTGGATGTACAGATTTGTTTTATGTAAAAAAAAGACCTGTAAATGATGTTGTCGCTTGGGAACTGCGTGTAAATTTGATTTTATTCTCTTTACTACAATGATATTTAAATTATATTATTATTATTTTTTACTTATTTATGATATTTTTTTTTTTTTTTTGTTTTATGTGTAAACAATTGTTGGTTGGCCAATAAAGGAAAATAAATAAATAAATATTTTTGTAAGGGGTAACTTGAAATCGACTTGAGCATCATTATGTAAAATCATGTGATTTTTCTGAACGTTTTACAGCAAATGGAACATAAGACTGCTAAAAATGAGATTTTGGCTTATAGCGATACAAATAACCTGAAATAATTACTATGGTATCATTTTTCTCTGCTATAGGCATTCCTATTTCCCCTGTAGTAACGTACGAATTTATTTAAAACCTTTTCTTGACAAATTTTAACAAGAATAAATCAATGAGGCATCTTAGAATGAGGTGGTCTACGTCACCCTAAAATTGTTATTTACTTAAATTAACCACATTTTCTTTCTCCAAGGTAATAAAAACAAGCAACTTACATATTATGGATATAGACAAAATGGTCTTGACATAAATATTACCACACAGCCACTGACGGGTTAAAAGACCTGTCAGAAGCTAAGCTTCACAAAGCAGAAAAGGATTAAGTTGATAAAGCATATATTACATAATAACACTGATATTATATTGCGGACTTTATTATGTATTGTGGAAGGTCGCTTTTTCTTCTCTATGCCTAGTTACAGATTCAAGGCTACTACGACCATAAAATAAGTTTCACGAGAGACGAAAAATCTCATTTCCAATGACAATGTAAATGCAAAACTCTGGAACACAGAACCTAATATGGTAATGGAACGTTTTTCGCCTCCCACTTCCCAGTTGGAACCATATTTTCCTGCGGTTTAATAAAATTGTGGGTCCCCCGCGATAATTGGTAAGAACATAAATTGCTACCTCCGCATTTGTGGGTTGGTTTTCCCTTATCCGAACATTTCTCCGCTATTATTATAGAAAAAAATAATTGCCAAGTGTATTGATAATGAGAGCTTTTGTGGATAAAAAGTGAGGGTATTAGAAATCTAATTTCGGACGTTGATACTGGCCTTTTGTTAAATAAAAATGGTTTTATTCGAATGTTTCTTGATATTTTGTCAAAGCTTGGGTGGTCTTCTTAAGATTTTCTTTTTTAATGACGTAAAATTAATTAGAAGGCTCCTCACATTTTTAAGGCTGAGAATATGATTAAGTTTTTGTTGTTTGTGACTGAAAAGGGTCTAGTTATTTTCAAGTGAAACTAATTATATTAACTTATTTGAATTCCACTTAATTCCATATTGTTTGTTAGTCTAGAATTGAGTTTCAAGAGACAGAATTTAATTTCAGCTTCAATACAATATGCTAAAATTAAATTAATAAATTATTGTTATAGTATGACGTAAAACGGTACAAACAAATGATGTCACAAGTATCAAACAGAAATAGCATTGCAAAAATTAATTAAGACAATTCAATATTAATTCAAAGAGTAGTCAGTCTTTTAGGGCGCGTTCACACCAAAAGTGTAGTCGGACGCCCCAGCAGCGCCGAATAACATGGTACAGTTTTTCGAGATTAGAACTCGAAGCTTTCAAATCATTCACATACCATGAGGAAACCGCTATGTATTTGTACCATCATCATCAACATCATTTCAGCCGAAAGACATCCACTGCTGGACATAGGCCTCCCCTAAGTATCGCCATATTGACCAGTCCCGTGCGACTCGCATCCAGCGGATCCCTGCAACCTTCAAAAATTAAAAACTGATGTGACATTCACCACCAACCTGTACTGAGCATGTACGCTGGGCGACCAATCAAACTGTACAAAACCAGATTATGCGGATCTCTCATTGTACTGGAAATTTATACAAAGCGAGGCCATGTTATACTGGAAGTGTATTGCTTGATTCGTCGCCGTATGTACCCGCGTGGTCGTTTAGGTACTGCCCGTTCTCTTTCAGAGAGAAGAGGCCTGTGTCCCAGCAGTGGGAACATTATGGGCTGATCAAGCTCAGCTCGCACAGTCGGCGGTCGACTTATACGTTTGGTATGAAAGCGGCCTTAGACCTAAAATATTGAGATTTAATTTACTTCAAGCAGCAAATGTAATAGGTTCCGAGTATGGCTTTCGCAGATAATTGCTTCAAGTCTGGTGGATTTTGAGTATTAATTTAATCTCTGTTAACGTTCCGTTGAGGGCTATCCCTAGTGTCTATTCCATTTAAATTTTAACCAAAATTAAATATAAGTTAGTGCATAGATTTAAATTTAAATGGTGGTTTTGAGGAAGCCAGCCTTCTAAGCCTTAGGTGGCTGACTATTTCTTCATACTTTCTCAGTTTTGGTCATACATAACGGACTGATTGTGGAATAGAACATCTTAGAGAAAGCCCGGCCATCATGTTTCTCTTGTCCTTATCTCACTTCTTTTAAAATGGTATGAAATGGTCAAAAACCGTGGCATCACTTTGGGCCCTATCAGAATACCAGTGCTATGACATTTTTTTTTAACGTTACAGCACCATGCAAAGATAGGGGCTTATTGGTCAAGTACAGGACCAATTTTATTTTAATGTATGCCTTATTTTTAAGTTTTTCTTATGTTACTTTTTGTATATTTATTTTTGATTAATTTTTATCATTTTGTTTTGTCCTATGCGAGACAAATAAATGCTTTTCTTTCTTTCAAAAACAATACGCTCATAAAAGGACGCTTCTGAATCGTGACAATTGAATACTGATTATAACAAAAAATACTAAATAAGTTAGAGTGTGAACTTAGAAAATGGTAGTCTCCAGCAAATTTCGCCTATCAAAGAGGAAAAAGTATGAGCTTCCGTATATCTTTTGTAGACGACAAAATCTGAAATCTGTGCTTTGTCGTCAAAAAGAAAAGATTCTCATTTGTCTGTTTCTCGTGTTTGCGAACCATCTAAAGGACTATTCGTTAAGCCAGCAGCCTGTAGTTCCCAGCGATTACGACAGGGCCGACAAATTAAGTTCAATTAGCAGCAGCTGCTCTGGATATACTTGTTAGCATAGGGCTCTGGCCTTTGTGAATGGAACTAATAGAGGTAGCTGCCTTTTTTTCTTCTTTAAAGAAATAAGAGGGTACTGTTGAAACAAGTGTACGATTTTGTATCTACTGATTTTTTGACAAAATGTGGAAATAAAATGAACATACTCGGGAAATTCTCACATGACGTCTTTTTTGTTAATAAAGGAGAAAAATTGATTATCGATGTCTGTTACATACAGGCGCCCGTCCTCATGAAGGGTCTGATACACTGGTATCCAAGGTTACCGACGTAGCCCGAAGAATAGCCAAACTTAAGTGGCAGTGGGCAGGGTACATTGCTCGCAGAACGGATGGCCGATGGGGCCGAAAAGTTCTGGAGTAGCGACCGCGAACCGGAAGACGTTGCGTTGGAAGGCCTCCCACTAGGTGGACCGATGACCTGGTGAAGGTTGCAGGGATCCGCTGGATGCGAGTCGCACGGGACCGGTCAATGTGGCGATACTTGGGGGAGGCCTGTGTCAGCAGTGGACGTCTTTCGGCTAAAATGATGTTGAAACTGGTATCGAAAAATTGCAAACGCGGACCCGGAAATGTACACCTTCCTCATAAAGCGCAGCAGAGCTTATTAAAGTCCGGTGTCCGTGTCCTTGTTCACCGTTAGGATTTACCCTCACATATTATTGGTTAGCCTGTATATGGCTAAATTAATAAATTATGTAGGTAGGTACGATTCTTCCTCACAACTTTACAATTGCTTAGTTGCATACTATGTCTCACAACACTCAATGAATTTGATGCCTACATAATCATTTACGTTAATAAAAACACACAGAATTTAACTTAGCAAATCAGGCCTAAAAACAAACAGTTAGTCGCAGTCACCAAAAAGAGAGTGCGCTGAAAACTAGTTAGCAGCTTAGCTCAACCAGCATTTCCAGCGATACAGCGCAACGCTTCAGCGCTGAATTTCAGCAAAACTTTAGTGTTAACTTACATGTGACGTAATCCACTTAGTGTATGACTGTGTAAATACCTGAAACAAATATTATTTACATTAGTATCAAGTTTTAAGTAACAAGTTTGTGAAGTGTTAAAGTTGTCGAGTAGATTTGTCGTTTGTGACGAATGCAGTGGGAACTTTTGACTTATGGGGACTTATTATTTTGTAATTGTACCCAGTTACTTTGCTTCTACTTTATAGGACTTAGGCCGAAATCTGTAGACGTTACTCAATGCTTTGACCTACACATGTTCCTGTCTCTCTTGTAGTTTGACATTTGTGTGACAGTGCCGAGAACAACACTGACTTAGTCAATGTAACAACTATAGCTCTCGGACTAAGACATCTGACGGAATGCGGCGTTTACGTGGGTGTTCAGTCGACCATCAGTAGTTCCAATGGACAAAGCCAACTTATTCCTGTGCTCGACCTCGTTGGTATAGTGGTCGCAAGGACGACTGCTGAGTATGAGGTCCTGGGGTCGTTTTCCGGATCGGACAAAGTGTAATGGGGTTTTTCCATCACGAATTTCATTATTAAGTAGCGGCCACGGAGTCTGGATTTGTGCCCGGTTGATGGCAATAGACTCGCCCCCCACATAGACTATGTACTTACCCTATTACATAAGACTTAAATATAACTGGTGCTATGTGGGTGTACTTGTTAAGTACTTACACCTCTGCCTTACCCTTCGGGGATTACAAATTACAAGGCGTGATGATGTTATGTTATTTAATATGTATAAACCAACTTGAATCAACATTTAATAACCACTCATACAAGTAAAAAGAAAAACCTAATAATATAATATCTACGTACCGTTTTTCCAGAAATACCAAACTTGAACATACATTTGAGCTACATACATGTCTACTATTGTTATCAATAAACTTTTGCGAAAAATAAGGTGAGTTCTACACCCAACGAATTCACAAACAATTTATAAAACCATATCGCTATGCTTGCTTCAGACATGAAACATAAATCACGTCAATCTTAAACAAAGGAAAACGCTTAAGATTTTGGTAAATCATGCCCGATTTTCTCCAACACTAGGCGGCACTTAAACCAATGCCTAAGCAAAAAAACAACTATGTTAGATTTACAACTCTCAGTTTAGCACCTAGAGTTGAAATTCAAATAGCACGAACATTCATTTAGATGACGCTTAGTGTTAGGCAAAACATGCTTCAAACCGCAGACGAGAACTCGAACAGTATAACAATCGTGTTGTATCCGTTTCCGGAATCCGAAGAGGATTTGTAATATTATAATACAGGGAATATTATTAAGCTTAGTTTAGTGTTGATTTGAATTACATAGAATTTTAGACACGGTTGATAATTATTATATCTTCATATTCCTGACCTTGTCTCGTGTTATTTAGGTACATTTTAAACAGTCATAATAATGTGCATTAGGAATCAAGGGTGTAAAAGTACTCTTCACGAAGCCAAAAGGCTCCTGTTCTCGCCGTCATTGCGATCATTTTTTGTTGTAGACCATACCTGGGAACCTTATAGTTATGAGGATAAAGTTCCAACTTTTTCACACTTCTTTTTTTAATGTAAGATTTTTACTTTAAACACCTCCACGACCTCCATACTATTCAATACATCCATCAGCACAATGAGTTGAGTACGCCACACGGTGGCAGATCAAGCTCTACATAACCAGAATCACCTGACCAAGCTTTGTATGAGCTACCCGTACGATGAGAGATCAGCTTAATTTGGTTTTGTATCGCTAGATTGGCCGCCGTGCGTACGTGTTTTCAACATTACTATTCTTCTGGCTTTATGCCATGTTATTTGGGATCAGTGCAGCAGAGATCAGATCATTAAGTCGATCAGACACGTCTGATAATAAAATTGTTTATAAAATCTTAGTAATTACTTTTACTCATCTACTACTAAAATTGAACAGTCCTTTTTTATTTGTGAGATGTGGTGGTCTACTGTGGTAACATCTCTGCCTTACCCCCGGGATTACAGACGTTACGGTATGTTTTTTTATATATGCATAAATAGTATATACGTAAAATTATAGGGGTTGTTGTACTTTGTAACCTTAGTATAATTAATTCTCTGTAATGGCTTACAGTCGGCTGGTTTTCCAATCAAAATGTAGATTTTAATTAAAAATGACAACGTTTTGATTACAAATCAATAAGTCTGGTGCGATGCTGCGTTCGATTCCTGCTTTTGTGTTTTGAGGCGGTGCTTATACACATGTATTTTCACCTCACGCTTTTCCTAATTTTGGAAATCGAATCTATAACTTGCTCAGCAGTAACGCACAAATGAGGCAGTAAAATGTTCAATATCAAAATAAGGATACATTCTCCAAGTCACAGGTGAAAACCTAGTTTGGGAGTCAGGGGACCTATCTACATAATTTATACCTACATAATGTCTGTATGTTGTTTAACGTGGATAGCCCGCGAAATTCAATTTTTCTTGTCTTTTTTTCAATGAGCAGATCAGCGACGGGTTGCAATCGCTGCCGTAACAAACATTGCTTTACAGAGTTATCCCCTTAAGTTCGTTTAACCCCATTGAATGACTATTTCATGAAAAAAACAATCAATGGGATTGCAGGCTGTATTGATGATTATAATTAATTCGGTTAATACATGCGTATTACGGCCGCAAACCATATTTTGTTCAGTATGCAACCTGATACTGACCGGCAAATTGCAAAAAACGTAAGAAAATTTGAATTTCGCGGTTACCCTGGTGCTTCCACATTAAGATGTCTGTAACAATGTTGTAACTGTATTGAAATAAATAATTTATTTATTGTGAATAATCCTTTTAAAACACAATTACCTAAAAAAGGTTACTCATCAATTTACATATTCCACCCCATGCAATAGACTACACTTCAAAGCCGCTGCACCAGGTGTATCGACCATCTGTTGTGAAAGCGATAGGCCGGTCCGTTCGGTACTCGGATATTCGGCGCAGCCATACAAGAGCTTGTCAAACATTCATCCACGTTAGGAACTGCCAACAGACTGACACTGAAGTGCTTGCTGCAAAGTCTTTGAGGGAACGAAATTACTCGTGAATAGAGCTGGGAGGGTTTTGTGTTTTCGTGAAATTATCTTATGATTAACACTAGAAACGGGATATTTACCATGTTTACTGATTTCTTTGAGTTCCCGATATTTCGGCGTTGTTGCAAGCACCGTGATCACGGATAAACTTAATTTATCAAGGTAAATATTCCGTTTCTAGTGTTAATAATAATGTTAGTGACAATGATAGTTTAAAATCTTATATCTTAAATTATTAGTTAGAATTGAGATACACCTCTGCCTAACCCTTCGCACATATTATGGGCAATTACTGCACTTAATAATTTATACGACACCTAGCTGTTGCCCGCGATCTTCGTTCGCGTGAAGTTATTATAAAAAATGTGACTTTTTTAATCGAATTTTGTTACCAATTTCAAGGGTTTTAATATTTTTGCACGGTTCCATAATTTTTATTCTAAAATAAAAGTGGCAGATAGCTGGTTATAAGGTCTAACATAGGCATGTTAGACCTTATATCATCAGCTATCTACCAGTAAAGTCCCGTCAAAATCAGTCAAGCTGTTTCGGAGATTAGCAGGAACAAACAGACAGAGGGACAGACAAAAAATGAAAAAAAAAGCGTGTTTTTGTTATAAGTGCCGTATTTATTTTCATATGCAATCAGTAAAAAGCTGCTATTTTGACTTTACAAACAGACACTTCAATTTTATTTATTTGTATAGATGTTATTGCATGCCAAAAAGAAGAAACTCTCATTTATAAAAGTACCCCAAAAGCTAAATGACAATAAATAATTTAACCATTCAACCGCACCCCATTTTCTCTGCATTTGAATACACCATACAAAAATATCTTACTCCAAGTTTAATCTGCAAAAAGTTTTAAAGCAAGTCTGTCAACAATAGAAACTTTTTTCGCGAACACTTTTTTAAACGGTCGAGTGAGTGAACAATGTGCTATACAGCGTGTTTTAGAAATAAGTGGTCGTATTTGAAGGTAACGTTAAGACCCTCCTGACCCTCAGGAGTCTCTCTGACGGATCGCTTTCGGAACGAGGTAATCCGACAGAGAACCCGAGTTGTCGTCATAGCTCAAAGAATAAGCTGAATTGGCAATGGGCCAGCCATTTTAGCCGTCGAACCGATGACCGTTGGAGTAGACGTGTTCTTGAGTGGAGACCGCGAATCGGCAAGCGTAAGGTGGGACGCCCTCGGGCTCGGTGGACCGATAATCTTCGCAGTGTGACTGGTAACAACTGGATGAGAGTTGCCGTGAATCGAGTTAAATGGCGTGCGAATGAAGAGGCCTAGGTCCAGCAGTGGACTGATGTAGGCTGATGATGACAGATCCTCGAACTGAACAACTTTCTCCATTGGATTATTGTATAGCGAAAAAAGAATCGGCTGTACCAAACATTCTGGTCGAGTACATGTTGAAATTTTGTATGCGACAGCTGACTGACTACCTAATTCTTTTCTCGTGATTACAAAGGTGTTTCTATACCCAAAGTTGTTCAATTTGATGGTCTATGTATACCACTCTTTAAAATATGACCACACACGATGATTTTGATTTTTTTTATGATTTTTGATACACGCTGTATAAGAGTAAAGTAATAATATCAGGGAACTTGTTTGTATGTATGGTCACGTTCCTTCCTACGAAACTGAATTTTAAGGGGTTTTTGTTAAAATATCGTATAACATACCGTCATAACCCGAAATGGGTCGCGGACGGCGATATAAAGACTTTATGTGACAGCCTATCGGTGGTAACGAAAACAATCCTGTGTGGTGATTAACGCCTTTTGTAACGTACTTTCGTTGTGAGATTAGACCTATCCCCTTTATCAAGAAGAGGGGAAGAGAGGTTAGATAATACTCGACACTGACTGTACTTGAATAACTGTTTTTAAAACTGGCTGCAGTTCAAACCATGTCAAACGAAATACCTTGTAATATCAACGTGAGACTTAAGAGTGATTTAAATGCATGTGAAACAAAATTGATGAGTTTGTCTGGTACGAAGATAGGCGATCTTTGTCGTACTCGTACTCATCAACTTCCTGTCCTGGTACCATGCTATTTGGGGTCGGCGCAACGCGTCTTTGTCGTACTCGTAATATCCAAATTCGGAATTGGTTCCTTAGATTAAATCTAGGTCTGAAGTGAAACCTTGTTTTATATTTAGACGGGAAAGGTTTTAAATTCAAATTGAGCATAGAAAAAATATTTAAAATATCAAGTTAAAAAAAGTAGTAGAAGAAGAAAAAGTATTTATTAAACTCACACAGGACAAAACAAAAAAAAATGGTTGAATTCACAAAAAAAAAATTATATAAAGTAAACATAAGAAAAAGATAACTTATTTGTTATAAGTAAGTAGTAATTATCGATCGAAGTAACCTACTTACCTACAATTGCCAAGAAAACAATGCACAAAGCATGTAACGTTCCATTTGCATCCATTTGCAAATGTTACAACAAGAGACTGATTCTCCAATTCCACACACATCACAAATCAACATTCGCAAAAACCATATTTCTCCCACCGCGATGATTGATTCAAAAATCACAAACATATTTCAACCATTTTTACAAAGCATACATCACATTTGTACCCCTGTCCCAAACAGCTAAACTGAAAGTCTGGTCTAAAAATAGCTATGTTTAAATTAAGTCGGGGAACAAATCTTTTATGTCTTTTTTTTGTCTGTCTGTTAAGTAACCGGGAAACAAAAGAGAGAGTGAAACGTTCAAAAGAAACGACTTTTGGAACGTTTTATTCGCTTTTGGAGATTATTTTCGGTAGGATACCCTTTTATGAAATACGGTTTTAGATTTAGATAATTTTGATAAGAATGGCAACATATAATTTTTACGTTGCTTGCTAAAAACAATGAATTGATTACGATGTCATGGCGAGAGCCCAGCAGTGGGATAAAAACATTACGATAATCTTCTTTTAATACAGGTGTGGCTACAGTTACCGACGCGAATATAAAAGCGAATAGTTCGACGTGGTGGCGTGATTCAGCGTCGAAAAGTATTGATACTTCCAATATATTATAAATATATAGATATTATAAATAAAAAGAAGTAGATATCGCACTAGCGCGCACAAATTGTTGCAGACAAATTCAGACAATTGTCATAATTTAAGTACTTCAAGCGCAATAGCTCTCTTTCTGTTTCGTACGTTCCGTATTGTCTAACGCAGTCGTAGCAACGCAACGATATTTGAACGTCAGTCAGTATGAACGTAGCGTATCTTTCTTTATAATAGCATTGGACACTCCCTAACTATTGAAACCTGGGTTCAGGAAGACATTTCTCGAGAATAAATAACTATTACAAGCCTACCCTTGTACGAAACTTCCTACATCATCTTCTCTTGTAATCTGTGTACACAAATTATTTAGACAAGAAAAAAGAATCTCCCAGCAAAACATTTTTAAAAGCCAACAAAAAACTTTGCCTTCAACAATTTCTTTTACGTAAAACAACCGGAAACTTTTACTAAAAAACCCTGTTTACATGATGTGCAAAATAATTTCGCGGAGGGTAATTGAAAAAGTGAAGTATCATCGTTAGAGGGTAGTCAGAGATACTTGATCATGTGTCAGTCATCGTGAATAATTAATTGATCCTATCCGTCCTCGATGGTACTTGTTCCACAATACTTGCTTTACGAAAGTCAACCATACTGCTACGACTTAAGAGCGTTGTTAATGTCAAATTGTTACCAATGTTGTTTGACTGTACTTGTTAAGAGTCTATAAGGAGGAAATGGTTTACTAATTACTATGGGATCAGGGAGGCCCCTTAAGAGACGAAATCGAGTTTGATAAAGGGTTCTGCAAGGGCATGTGAATTGGGAGACGTGTACTACCGCTTTTATTGACGGTCTGCCAATTTTCACCCTTATGCCCTAAGTGATAAGGTTGAAAAGTGGTCGACCTTCAGTGAACTTTATCAATTATTGCGTGGTTCGAATATATATATATTTTTTTAATTTTATCTTTTAAGATATTTAAGTTCGAAAAATGTTCAAAACGCAATTCGTTATCAATATTTAAGTGACTCATATTATTAAATTACTTAAAATATGTATTCATTAAGTATTATGTTTTATGGAGATTGTTCCGCTACTTTTTTCTCAGTTGAAATAATAAGAAGTGGTGGAAGAGTAGGCTTTTTAGGGGACTATCGTATATAATTTGGCTCTTGATTTTAATTACATAACATAACATCACGCCTGTTATCCCTGAAGGGTTACCGCAGAGGTGTACCTAATAATACACCCACATTTTGCCAGTTATGTTTTTTAAGTCCCATGTAATAGGGGGCGAGCCCATTGGCATCAAAATTGGTCACAAATCCAGACTCCGTTGCTGAAATTTAGAAATTTCTGATAGAAAAACCCAAAATTGCTTTGGCCGAACCGGGAATCGAACACAGGACCCCATGCTCAGCAGTCACGCTTTTGACCACTAGACCAACGAGGCGGTCAACAAAACTACGAAAAATTGTACAACCTTTTGCAGCTCAGTCGATTCTAAGAATTCACATCCTTTAAACGAGACTTTGAAGTAAACACAAGTAGAGAAATATATAAAGTAAATAAGCAATATGTTTAATCTGAATAAGACGTCTTTTGGTACTAGACCACTACACTGCCAACGCATAAAGGAGCGCCTCTTGCCAGACCGTATGAAAGCATCTGAGGATGACAGGATGCGGAGACCGGACTACCGTACATCGCCACGCAATTTGGCTGAGTGCCAGCAGATGATGCGATTGGCTGATTTAAAGTTAGAACATGACTTTGAATAATCTTATGATGTGACAGTAAGCCTACGAATATTTGTTTTGTGATGAGGGATAATTTATATCCTCATATGTAATTCTGGATATTGTCGGAGCGCTCATTGTGACTTCATCAGTGTTAATAACATAACATCACGCCTGAAATCCTCGAAGGGCAGCAGAGGTGTGCCTAATAGTAAATTCACATTTCGTCAGATATGTTTGTCGCATGTAATTGGCGGCGAGCCTATTGCCATCGACAGGTCGCAGAAACGAACTCCGTGGCTGCTACTGAGAAATTCCTGATGAAATCACTTAATAACACTTCTGGATCTGGGAATCGAACCCAGGACCAGCAGTAGCTTGCGAACACTAGACAAAAGAGGCAACAAGACTGTGGACTGATAAGTAATTAAAATTATCTTTGAAAATCAATATGGTCACGCTCCACTAACATAATCAGTGAACAGTTCAAAACAAAATGTTTTATTTTAATCTTTAAGAGATGTGCAGCAAAATATAAAAACCGGTTACATCTCAAGAAGACCCCTTTTTAAATTCAAGCCCCACTTCCATTTCAATAATTTCAATTTCACATTTGCAGGAAACCTCAGTAGAAAGAAACCTTATTATTTGGAATTTTAATTACTGCTTGCTACTGCAATAGACTTTTCCTTAATAAGCATCTGGCGCAAAACTGTAAAAAATCTCAGCGATGCTCAGGCAGAAATAAGAAGCTTGAATTTTCATTTCTTATATTCTGCTGCAAATTCCTGAATGCTTCTATTAGAATTTTACTGATTAAGCTGGTGATGGCAATTTCAGGAATTACACTTACTTTTTCTGACAAATAAGGTCTACATGAGCATTTAGCGTTGTCAGCCTATGATGTTGGGAGCTGCTGGGTCATAGGCCTCCAATCCACCATGCGGACCCAGTGCGGGTTGATAGACGAGACGTCACATAAATGTCTTAAAATGTTTGGTTCCAGGACATGCCGGTTTCTTCTCTGCTTTTTTGCCGTTTTGAGCATTTACAATGGGATTTTTGACAGCAAGAATCACAGCTTTAAATACTGGCTTCGGAGTTAACAGATACTTCGAGTCCCCAAGTTTTCTTCTACCATGAATTAGATTATAACTTAGAATAAATTCTGTAATCTTAAAACTGTCACGGAACTCTAAGCTAGTTCAAGAAACAGATGTTTACCCTCAAGGAAGAAATAATACCAAGAACTATCCACTATCTTGTAGGATTTCATCTGAAATGCCCTCTGCACCACAATGTGTGGAGGAACCCACTATGACTATGATTAACTGTATAATTACCTGGGAATAGATAAGCAAATAAAGTTTACAAGAAATACTAAGCACCTTGTATAATATGTTTAGAAGCTACAATTTGTCAAAGGCTTCTGATTGCACATTAGAGGCAGAAAATGATGTAAAGGAAATGTAAGAGTATGGTTGGGCATTGCCTCCAAAAAATTTCGTGACATTGCTGGTAAAACACAGGCTATGAGGAAGGAAAATTTATAATTCAGAGTACACTTTCAGCAAAAATTCAACCTCTTAAAAACGCAAGCCGATTATTTTTTTGCAGAATACCGCCGGCAATGCTGCGGAATTGAGCGCCTTATATTCACTTTGAGCAACAGGCTTATGAAAAAGGACCGGAGCAATTCGTGCTCCACGATCCACAATGAGATAGCTCCATAACGCATAATACAGAAGGTCGGGTTCGTACAACGAGCAGAAACAGGTGAGCGTACATGTAGCCTAACACACATCGACACCGGCACCGATCGACCACGCGGATGAGCGCTGCAATCCTGTTCGCGCCGCTTGTCCGCGCGGTCTGTCTGTTTACGTGTTAGAAACGTCAAAGAACCCCTATTCAAGGCGGTCTTAAAATTGCCATTCGCTCGTGTACGTCAAGCGTGTTCTTCTTTATCAATTTCACTCAGATTTTGTGCGACCAGTATGAATCTGAAAAGCACTGTCATCGGCTTCGTGGAATTTTCATCTGACTGAGCAGAAAAGGTAGTCGGATATAATTGTCATGCAAAAGGGGCACTGCCACTGTGTTTGGGATGGGTAACCCATTTGGCAGGATCATTTCGATAACGGCCAATTTGGACCCGAAATCGGTTGAAAGATTTCCAGAGTTTATGTCGATACGGCAGATTTTTAACCTTTTCGTTCATTGTATGGAGCTAACCTTCTTTATCTATCTGTCTGGTTCCTTGTTAAATTGTTTCCAATCTGCCTGCTATTTTTGTATGTTTAAGGTTTCGAGTCTTTTGTACCCCTTCCTTTTTGTTTTTGTTTAAGTAAAGACTTAGCTGTCCTTTGTTTTTATTCTTTTTCTGAAATGAGCGAGATATAAATTGGGTGCTTGATACTCAGACGGTCGCCAAAACGGTTGTGGTTAGGCTTTTAAATTGAGGACAAGAAATTTCTGTTGATCTTGGATTTGGAATAGCTTTCCACTTTTAGAATGTACATACTAACTTATGCATGGAGTACGTCCGCAACGAAAACGGAACGAAGTACGAAACTGTGTCTGTAGTAGGTGTCGCATTTCAGTCTTTTAGTACTTTTGTGGGTAAAATTACACCTCTTGGCTAAATAGTAACAGATGCGGATCGATCGAAAGTTAAACTAGGCCTGCCTAGGTTGGACCGTGGATGGCGACCATGGCGTCTATACGAGTACCGAGACCCCTCCGTAGCTCAGATAGTTCGAAGTCCCCGCTTGTCGCTGTTGGTCCCCACTGTCATTTCTAGATCTTCGACTCCGACTTTGACGTTACGGGTAATCAGAAGCTCTATAATGTGACATCCGGTCTTAATAAAAGATATCATATTATCCAGTGAATGGGTTGTGGAGGTCAGAAAGGCAGTCGCTTCCTGTCATAATACGGGTATGAGCTCCATCCGGTTAGACTGGAAGCCGATCCCAACATGCTTGGGAAATGGTCGGACAGGTGATGAATTACCTGCGCTAAAGCTTTTACAACAATAAAGAGCTCACTTAGGAGATATCCAACGTAAAAAGAAACTAGTTTTTGTACTCGTCTCTCCCAAAAAGAAACAATTCTTAATGACTGAACATTTGTCAACGAATTTATCATTAAGTCTAACAAGCAAAATTGCGTTTGATTTTTTTTTTTCGCAATGAGGCGGCTCTAAGGGTTCGTAGAATAGTTCGCCCGTTTTATTGATCGTGCGTGGAGTCGCTTTGGCAATAAAATTTTATGAGTGAAATATTAAGATTTTATGTAGCTATATGCAATGTTGTTTTATTATGATGTGTTTCGAACAACTATTAATTTAATGTGAGTTATAATGATGTTGTTTTGAAATATCTTACAATAATATTGGATTCTTTTGAACTGCTGCGAAACATCTCAAACAGTCATAATAAATAAGGAATACGTGTTTTCAACATATCTTATTCTTCTACCTTTATGCGATATTATTAGGCATCTGTGCAGTAGAAATTAGTTTGAATGAAGAAGACATCTTCCATATTTCACCATTAATTGTCATTTCACCTCCTTCCTAGCCAAAACATCCTTCACACAGTCCATCTATCGTTTCTTTGGTCTTCCTCTACTCTGTAGCCATTCACAATGTTTCTCAAAACTTTCGTCACGAAATTTTCCTCATTTCTCCGCGTTACATATCCATACCAAGACAACCAATTATCACACTTCTTTTTAACGTAATTAAGTTACATTTTTCTCAGAAGCGGAACACCAATTACTGTCTTCAAAATGAAAATACCTCTAAGGACCAAACTTGTAATTAAGACAAAACAAACTCGAAAGGAAAGATCTTATATCTAATTCAGACACCAAAAATAGAATTTAGGAGTACCTTAATCAATCTCCTCATTTTCTACGTGCCTTTGTTGCGAAATGCTATCTAAATTTATTCCTTTTATGTCCAGAGCTAAGTTACATCAGTTAGCATTATGTTCCATTCTTTAATATTTTTTGTAAAACCATTAAAGTCTATAAAAAGGGCCTTTTAGAAGAAAGGCCCTTCTTCCTGTAGGCGACTCAAGATGAGGGTAGGAAAGACATGCCGAGGTTCTACAGTGTGTTTATTTGTAAAGAGAATTAAAATGGAAAGGTAGTATGGACTTTTGTGGGTTCAGGCGGAAATCTCACACTGTGGTACACGAAATATACTGGGTCAATTAAATTACCTAGCAAAACCCCATCGGTATCGTATGTTCGAAAATTGTATAAAGGAAAAAAATGTGTGATGGCTTTTAGGAGTCAACCCATCACATTAGTGGATTTACCATTCATGTGCCTTTAACACATTCGCAATTATATTGGATTAAAAAAGATTTTCTTCAAATTAAAAAAAGAGCTAAAATAATTACTTACACATTTTTAGGAAAGGTCGCTATATCATTTCAAGCGTGTGTCTAACTAGACCAAAGGACCAAAAATATACAATGTTTTTCTCTAACTATTTTTATATATTAATTTCTCGCAGCTCGTAATACCAGCAGGTGTTGTAGCCATATAATCTGTAATAACAACAACCCTCACGTCGAATAAAATGAAACTAACGCTTAAAACAGCACAAGTATCATTAAAACTTGTAGACAATGTAGGTAGCCTACGTAAAGACTTTGGCCCTTCAGTAAGAGATATCTGAAAAGATCTAATTGGGATTTTGTATGAGAAACATAATGGCTAGCTATTCTTAATTCAATTTGCTAGGGTCTGTTGAAGGTTAAGTTAATTCTATTACCGCACATGAGCCTGAAAATGATTGCTAAGAAATTAATACAAAAAAAAGCATTGTCTATAATTTTATTCTGCCGAATGACAATGATATTTTCGTAAAGTTTCTACCAAACCGGTACGGACATATTGTGGACACTACTCCGGACTTGGACAGATACTGTACTGAAATATCTGGTCCAGTGTGAACCTTTAAAAGGTGATCGACAGCTAACACAGTACGTATACGACAGCAACAGCAGCTTATTCCAACAGCAAAAAAAAAGCGAATTTCTTGTAAATTTTCCTTACACCTTGTTTGCTCGCAACAACCAAAACTGATTGCCATAGAATTCAACATTTTATGAAGACGTATGAATATTAAATTGTTTAGTACCTAGATGTAGGTATGAAAAGAGAATACATTATCTTTCAATCCTCAAAGAAAATCAACATGTTTTGTTAAACATCTACGTTCAAGCTTGTGTGAACTAAGCGTCTTCGAATAGGATTAGACACAGAGACTTTAACAAACACATATTCTATCTAGTATCTACCAAGTCTAGATCGTGTGTGTACCTATATTCTACAGAACACAGAGACGAAAAGACGAAGTGGACGGTGCTAGATGCGGCATTGTAACATTCGTAACACTGCTCATACAAACAAAGCATATCACCGTTTAGCTAATCGCACTGCGAAACAAATGAGGTTTAGAATTTTAGATATTGAAGAGTGCCGAAAAAGTTGGAATTTTGACCCCCAATATTTCCGTACATAGAAAGTTCCCAGGTATAGTCCAGAACAAAAAAAATGATCGCAATGACGGAGAGAACAAGTGCCTTTCGGCTCCGTTAAAGGTACTTTTACACCCATTATGTCAGTGTCGGCAATTTGTTCGTATCTGTTTGACAAACTTTTAGCACGACAGCGAGTGTGAGTGCGGCGCTCCGGATCAAACTATGCTACACCTGCTGGAGTCTCCCAGGCGTCCGTTTACCTGCACTCTTGACGACCTGAATAGCGTCTCTACCGCTGCAATAAACGTGGCCACCTACTGGGCCCAAACCGTGTAATATGGAAGGAACATCGATACGATAGAAGCACGAAAGCAGTCTCTAAAGGCTGCCAAGGTAAGTCATTTCCGTACTCTGTGGTATATTCTGTATCATATGCAACCTCTCGGGTGTAAAGACCCACAATTCTATTCAAGATATGCGCATAGGAATTAGTAGCCATTAATGTTGGTGGGGCAAATAGGAACGTTGCGGAGGAAATATTGCAAGTGCGGTTTAGGTGTTATATAGCCGTAGAATATTCTGAATGAGGATGGCTATAAGACCAGGGGAAGACCATATAAACGATGAATGGACTGTGGGAAAGATGATGTGGCTCGAAAGAGAGTGACTACTGAGATGACGAGTAATAGAGAAGCGCAATTGTTTGTGAATGTGTGAACATTGTAGGCTTTGTAGATTCCCAGCTGCTTGTTAACTTTTTTTTTGTTCTACATTTTTTGTGTAGTAAGCAACGACTTATTGTCGGGCCTACGCTGTCCCCCCATACTTAAGCACAAATGCTGTATCCATGGTAATATTGTAATACCAAATGATTTGAAAAGAGTAACCATGGAGTTTCTTGCCGGTTCTTCTCCATAGGAAACGACCAACCCGAACCGTGCACCTTTTTGTCGACGTTTTATAAGTGCCCATCTAGGCCTATGTGAAATAAAATATTTCGATTTTTGATTTTGATTTTATGGAAGAAGAAGGCATGCGGCGTTGAGTCCAAAGAAATTGGGATAAAGGCCAGTCAATGATGCTGAGTTTGTAGAGGTTTTGTTTCATAAATGATATAAACATGAAGAAGATATCGCCATAAAACTAAATATACTGTACCTCTCAGGGGACCTATAAAAGCGGTAGTCACTTTAAAAAAGATCTCTCTCGTATTTCTACATCGACAGAAAGTGCGAGATTTAAATTAATTTTGCGATCTTTTTTTTTCTTTATCTTGTGGTTAGTGCCTGACCTGGTCTGAGAGTTTTTATGCCACCCATGGGCCTCTGAATTGGCTTTGCGTGCCCTCAAGCTCAAAATCTGAGGTGCGTGCCTTGGGTTCGAACTCGAGACCTATGACTTGGCAGTCTGACGGTCACACCACAAAGCTATTACTGCTTTCTTATTTTGAGATAATAGATACCGAACGGAGTTTAACGTTTAAAGACAGCCGAATAAGGGTAGTGATTGCTTCGGCGATTGTAATTCGCCGTTTCGAATGTGTAACCGAATGTACCCCTCAATTGACTTCGAATGAATACGAAATTTTTCACTTAAATGCTGCTTTAAATTGGTCACAGCGGTAAGCTTTGAGACCGTCAGCTGCAGTCGGCGTCTAATCGCAGCGGTAGCTGACATCGCGCTGACGTTAAAGTCGCTCCAGGAAAGTGCTTTTAAACGTCGATTGATGGAAAAATAAAAAAGATAATTTGTTTGAGCTTCTATGGTTATTTTCTTAAAAATACATTTTCATTGGATCCAGTATTGGCCGTGGTAGTGGCGCCTCTCATGTGTCGTAGATCTTGGATTTGTGTAATTCATTTCATAACCACTGCTCTCAAAATGGAGAAGGGAAACATCGTTTAACAAATAAATTATCTTTTTCTTTATCGTGAGAAAACGGGAGGCTTGTCCTAGAACTAAAAATTCAGAGACATTTGACACCCCCTATACTAGGCCTGGGTCGGTAAACTAGTCCCTCTCATAGAAAGGAGGCCTCAGTCCCAGCAATGGGAACGTTTAAGACTTATTATGCCCTGCTAAACTTTTGTAAAAAACAGTCCTTATTTCCTCGTCTGATATTGATACATTTTCTTTCAGATATTATGTATGAACATTCTAGGAAGCGTGGAAAGTAAGCTGAAAGAGAAGAAATCCACGATGTAGACCCTATCAATACACCCATAAAAGCGAAAAAGGCGTGAAAAAACAAGCATGTTTCAGAAACATGCACAAAATGAACGCTATGAAATAGATATGGGGAGACACTGGAATAAACATAAAATTGGAAACCCGGCCAAGTCGACGGCGATATCGCGAAGGTGGCACCAAATGGGATTGGACAGGAACCTAGATGGAAAAGTTACATGATATTATATGAGAAGTGCATTTGTCTGTTGACCTATACTGTCGGAGTGGGTTCGGATCGGTTTTCAATATTGGAGTCATATGTTTCCGCTGCGATGGAAAATCTATTATAGGTTTCATAATGGACCTGAGTCGCTCTAGTGGTCGCAAAAACGACTGCAGAGCGTGCTGTCGGGATTGTCATCGTCGAATTTCTCAGTAGTTGCCTTGAGTCTGAATTCGTGCCCCGTTGATGGCAAAAGAATAGGCTCGCCCCCTATCACATGAGACTTAAACTTAACTGGTGAAATGTGGGAGCACCATAGGTACGCATTAACTCTTCGGGAAGAACATGCGTGATGTTAAGTTATTGACTAGAATAGATAATCCGCTTGTGAAAAATCCTTTGACTTTCACAGGCTAGCTGAGCCAGCTACTGGCTAAGCCATGAAAAGATAATTATTATTAATTCATTTATTGCAGATAATTACAAACCAAACAATTAAAATGAAATCAATTTCTACGTGACTAAAATTACATAAAATTAAATAATTTACAATAAAATCGAAATTATGGGGTATTCCTCAAAGCGCAAATAAATTATTCCTCGAAGCGCAACCATTAGTTGCGCTCACAAATTCAAATTAGCTTACACCTCAGTCGTTGAGGTATTCCTCGAAGCGCAACCATTAGTTGTGCTCACAAATTCAAAATATTATATGTTTATTCCTCAAAGCGCAACCATGATTGAAAAAAAAAAATAATGAATCCATCATATCCCTCTCTATTTTTCATCATGGTTGCGCTTTGAGGAATAAACAGATAACATTTTTAATTAGAATTTGTCATCAAGATTTTAGATGAAACCAGCTCCCATCGTAGCCACAATCACATCATCCTTACGAAGTCCACTCCAATCCCAGAACAAAAGTGTTAGTAACATATTTCTATAAATAAAAATATTCCATTTCACTCACGGACAAGCCCAGTATTGACCCAAATATCAAGAATTCAAGATTGACACAGAACATATCTGAGGAGTACATGACGATAATACAAATTACTGGAATACTGGCAACCCTAGTTATGGAGGCAACGGACGCATCGTCCCATGAAAATGGTTCTTTCATATTTATGAGTAAACATGGCCGATATGTCACGGTAACTGTTGCCAAATAATTGGATTAAATGGATTAAACTAAGTGGCAGGTTGGTAGTTTATTTGAAAATAAATTTTGTCGTAATCATGTGAGGCGATATTGGTTTCAATAATTATTTGGTAATCACACTTTTTTTTTGCCATAGGGGGAAAAACCTGGATGAGGTGGGCACAGGACCGGGGAGATTGGCACAAGAAAAGAGAGGCCTATACCCAGCAGTGGGTAAGTTCGGGCTGTGGATGATGATGATGAATCACACTTTATGGTATGCCAAAAGCTTACAGAGTTTTTTTTCGAGACAGACGGGTAGGAATAGTAGTATCTACTCACAACTGGCGTGCTTACATGACAAAGATTTGTGAACGTCATCATCTACCTAGCCTTTCCCCAACTATGTTGGGGTCGGCTTCCAGTCTAACCGGATGCAGCTGAATACTAGTATTTTACATGGAACGACGGTCTATCTGACCTCCACAACCCAGTTAGTACTGAGTAATACCGCAATACGACACCCCTTAAAAAGACTGGTTGTCAGACTTTCAGCCCACTGACTACTTGTAACGACTGCCAAGGATCTAGAAATGACAGACGGAACCAACGTGACTTCCGAAGCACAAAGGAAACTCGGTCTGTAACAGGTCGTCATCCATCCACGGACCAGCCTAGGCAAGCGCGGCTTAACCTGAAGATTGACCCCAAGCGACCTTTATTATTTAGCCACGAGCTCTTCTCAAGATATATAAACGTAGACAAAGCAGAAATATGTAAAGATGCTGCCTACCCCCAAAGGATAATGGGGTGAATCTAGGTTGTTGTTGTAAATACTTCATACTACATGTATTATGTATTACAGTAAAGCTGAAAGGGTCAATAAGTATGTATCATAGTTATGGGCTAGCTCGTCGTCCGGCCGTCTTATGACGACAGGCCGTGTCGACGGGGCGTTCGTGTTCCACGCGCGCCTCAAAGAGATGTCATCAACCAAGTAGGGGTCCGCATGGGCCGATGCCTGCCAGGGCTGTGGGACTGTTCGAAAGAGATACTGTTACCATCCGGAAAAAAAGGGTCAATAAACTCCAAAACGGTATCATCTTTCCAATAAACTGTACCACGCAGCCCATCTTGTCAAACATTCTCTAAAAAGATTCCAAATGATTCAGACATATTCCAACTCAAAAAATAAGTTGAAAACAAATCTTAGCAAGAGCCTAGAACATATAAATTCACATACATAAATCAGCTTCACATCACAGTACATATAACATACACTCTCCAAGAAATATGGGAGGAAATCATATAAAAGGTTCCAAAGGTTTCATTGTTATACTATGTATAAATTCTCGGGTTACACGGGGGACTGGGAAATAGTCTAGGTCAGGTCATATCCGCCAAATAGGATGGATGGAAATAACTACATGATGGATGACAGAGAGGACATTTTGCGGACAAGAACGTGACTGAAATAGATGGAGGGTTAAATCTTTGTCGGTCTTTTGTTAAGACTTAAAAAGGGATGTCCTATTTGTCAAATGGGTTCGTAGAGATCGGGTTACTCGAGATGATACGGGTTTTGTAAAAGTCAATTGGCAAAATTGATGGTTTCATTTCGGATAATGTTGATGTAGGTGGGTAAACAATCTGAGCGATGGTTTAAAATGTGAAAGGTTTTGTTCAAAATTGACTAAACGATATGCAGTAACGATATTAATGTCGGTGCAAAGAACTCGCAATTAATGTGTACGAGGCACCAGGAGTATGTAAGGATCGTAGCAGGTGGTTTCTGCCTAACCCCATGGTAAAAAGGCGTAAGTTGTATGTTATATTGATGGTATACTATTTTCCGTCTTTTAATAGTCAACGCTAGCGTTTCTAGGATGAAGCCGGACAGATGGGCGAAAGTAGTCACATAGTGGGTGCCTGAAGACGGCCGTCATAACCGAGGCAGGTCCAAGAAACGCTGGCGTGACGATCTGGACTCATTCTTAACGGATTGGTCGGAGAGGGCAAATTGCAAACAGGATTGGAAAGCCATGGGGGAGGCCTTTGCCTAGCATTGGGACAGAACAGGTTGAAAAAAAATAGTCAACGCACAGTTATAAGTATTACTCGGTATCGTTTCAAATCGATTCGTTAATAATCTGTCCATGAAACTCCCTACTTGCAACGCACACTTACACCGTAATCCGTGGTCGCGGCATCGCCTCGAATAGTGTGATCAGCTAGTAGAAATGACGTGAAGTGAAGCTTATAAGACAACAGCCATCTACTGACTAAGAGCACGGTCTACAAGCACGAAACATATTTTTCTAAGTGATTTGTAACAGAGGCACACAGCTTTAAACTAGAACGAAATTTAGGTACATAAGCCAGAGGAGTACATCTTAAAGGCTCTAAAAGTAGGGCATACACGAAATAGAGCCCGGAAGTTGGCAAGACAGCAAGTTGTAAACATCTTAACATCGAGAAATTCACGAACATTTTTCTCCAAAACCGGGACGTAAAAGAATCGCTGTAACTTCGTGAAAAAATGGTCTATCGAGGAATAAGTAGAACGCGCCAGTCTTAAGACGATTGCTATTCAAACCAGTTCAATAAACATCTCCAGGGATATTCCCAGGTACCAAACGTTTTTATTCTCGTGCCTGATATATGAGTGAAGTGCTAAAAGCTTGAACTAGCCCATTTAGTTCTATGCAGTTCGCTTATTAAAAAGTTTAAGCTATTACAGCACTGAATAATGGACGAAAATGAAATGCGAGAAAATTTTCGCATGTAATTCGTCCGTAGATGTACAACTTTTTATTTCCCAGCAATTTTCCGCGTGCACAATGATATTCCTTAAATATTTGTTTCATGAGAAGAAAATGCTTTATCTACCATTTTGGACTCTGTTTCAACTTGTGAGCGAACAGTTTTATTTGACGAAGCGAGAGACATGAAAAATTCTCGCCCATTTAGGCAATTTGTGAACATATTGAGGCTTTGTATGCTTCATACCTGACAATTATCTCCAGTGAGTCTTCTGGCTAGTATAAATTCTGCGTCCTTTTTGCCGCACTTATACGAAGTCCAAGGCTTACCTTTTATGTCGGCCTGACCGTAATTTGGGATGTCTAGATTAATTCGGTGATATCTCAAATATTCTGGGCTGGATTTACGACGTGCCAACTTGGGGTGGGCAGCTCTTGCAGTATTCAGTGTTGCCCTATTAATCCGTGTTTCAGAGTCCAAAGGTTACAAAGTCTTAAAAGCTTTGTCTGCAGTTATTACTTGGAAAGTGTGGCTTCGTCCTAGATATGCAAAGAATGAAATGCTACTTTAATTAAAGCTGGTTTTATAATGTGAATAAAGAGAAATAATGCTGTAACAGCGTTTTTAATATCATTTGAGTTGCATTTCTGGTGTTCAGAGTTATGCTGTCTGTTTACTCCTTGGCTGGAGAAAACTGAATAGTATTACCAAGGTAAAACAATCAGCCAATTGCGTTCCCAATGCTGGAACGCGGGCCTCATCTCTCTGAGAGAGTGGGCCGTAATCGACCTCACAATCGCAGTGTGGATTGGATGTCATGGATTTTATTTTGTTTTAGGGCATGCCGTTTTGAGAGCAATCGTAGAGAAACAATTTACATAAACTACAATGCCTACCTGGGTCTCAAACTAGGTGCCTGCCTGGTTCTTTTTTTCTATGTTGGTCTTTTGGGTTTTGCTAAGGTGTCATAAAACAATACATGATTAACTTCCACGGATAATCATCACCATAATCTACACAAATTACACCAAGATCCTAGATCTCCAGCGGATTAGATTATCTTAGTGCCCGTCTCCAAACTAGTCCACTAATTTATTAAAGGTCAGGTCAACATGACAAATGCATTGCTCAACCAATCTCGAGAGATTTATTATGCTTAGAGGAGCATATTGGACATACCGAAATGCCAAGATGATGAAAACATATCAGAGGGCCTACACAAACTGATGGTTGATGAAATAGATGATGAAAAGCCAAACATGTATCCATGGGTCTGGCATGAGCTGTCGAAAAGCCTATGTCGATCCTATTAAAAGTCGATGTAGAAATACGAAACGTTTTGTAAGCAATTTCCAACTATCTAGGCCTGCAGATGTATCATTTTACTTCTCCAGGTCTTGATCAGTTGCCAGTAAGAGGACCATCGGCTTATTTACAAATCAATAATAAATAAAATAGACATGAAGATGAAAGGCATGAAACATCGTGAGGAACCGAAAATTCCCGTTGGAAAAACCTAATGAAACTTTGCCAGACCTGGGAATCGAACCCAGGACCTCATGCTCAGCAGTCGTGCTTGCGGCCACTAGACAAACGAGGCAGTCGCAGGCGGTGGGCGGCGGGGGTATTATGTATCTGCCTCCCTCTTCGGGGATTACAAGCGTTATGTTTATTAAAATAAACTGGAGCGTACAACTCGCTTATCGCATTCCACAACGCGAAGTCAAGTTAAGGACATAGGTCACGACAAGTTATCAGTAATGGTAACTACCTAGATGACGTCTTGAAGAGCTGCCCGTTTTTCTGATATTTTTGTGTTTTTTGGCCGTTACAGGTTACAATTTCTTGGGTGTCAATTCAGAGGAATGGTTTTGGATGGGTTTTGAGCCAACCTTATCGTACAAGGAATGAGCTATGATCGCCACGCTTGCATTCCGCATTTTGGCAATTTCAAACAAAGTCCAGGTTTCATCGCGATGTTTTTTCTGCACGGTAAGTTTATTTGTATTTTATTTTAGAGGCCATGTTACTAAAGGGTGATCACTCACTTAACTAGAAATACAGAAATTGCGTTACAGAAAGTACAGAGCCCTCGAAGACCTCACAAACTTTAATATCTAAAGACTATACAAGGTGTAAACGGACCCTTTACGAAGCCGTTAACCAAGCATTATGTACATCAAACTAAGTAACTCTACGCAAAAATTATTGTGTCACGCAATCAAAACATTGTGCTGGTGGATCAGGGGTCATGGAGATATTTAAAGTAAAGTTATAACATGGTGTGCTTTTCTGTAAGTGATGAGGCGCTTAGACTTAAAGTTAAGTTTGCAATGTACAAATTATTATGTAACGCCTAATAATAAAAAATAGGCAGCTGGATCAAGGGCTTGATTCAGAAAGCGGTACTCCTGGACACGGCTCGTATTGTTAGGAGGTTCCTCTCTCTGGAGCCCTGACCGCCGGTAGCTTGGACCCTGTTCCCGATACCGGTAGGCTACAATTATTTATATTTTTAAATGTTTTTATATTGTTTTTTTCTGAGGAATATTTAAAAATGTAATTGATTTGTAAATATATAAATAAAAGAAAATAAATCAACATTAAAGACTTGTGAAAAAGTTGGAACTTTGACCTCCAATATATCCGTATCTTTTAGGTTCCCAGGTATGCTAAAAAAAAAATGATTGAAGACAGAAAAAACAAGTAAGTACCTTTCGGCTTTGTTAAGGGTATTTTCATATCTATTATTGTTGTACATTTGATTCTATTCTAGAGTTTAACCACCCACAGCTCCACAAAACCCTTATACCAAAGTTCCCAGATTTGCTCTTGTTTTCCGATCAGCTCATCCCATAAATAATGACCGGAAGGCGTCAGGAGAGGAAACAATGGATCCTATTTATAAATCCTGTTATCGTTGGCCTGAGAGCTCCTTTGTATCGGATGTTCGTCATAAGATCATTAGCCTACATTGGCTTAAAGGGAGGTAATGATGTTGGTAAAGTGGATATGCAAAAGGTGACCAGGTTTTTTGTAATTGAGTTTTGTCTAGAAACTCGTAGAGGAATTGTAGAAATATTATCTATTATTAACACTAAAAACGGGATATTTACCATGTTTATATACTGTTTATTTTGAGTTTGCGATATCTCTAATAATTTTTGTTTATCCGGGATCATGACGCTTGCTAAGGCGCCAAAATATCTAGAACTCAAAACAAATAGTAAACATGGCAAATATTTTTTAATGTTAATGATAAATATTCTCTTATTTTAATGCTACTTGGCAGTATTACACATGCCAGTAAGATGCTCAATACCACGCAAGTAGGTAGCGTGCTAGTATGCGCTAACAACTTCTGATTGGTGATCATATGAACGTCATGCAAGCTCCTTACATGATTTTGCGCAACTTACTGGCCCATGTAGTTTCCTGGCTTTAATTCTGTATGTGCATGCTGTGGTACCACATAGATCCTTCTAACTGTAGGTATTCTGCGTAAATGCTTTAAGACAATGCTGCTCTGACATCATCAGATCATTAGTCCACATTGATCAATAAGTACTTAAAAGGTAATGAGATGAAAAGTAGGCTAAATAGTTACTGAAGTACCTACCTTACTTAGAGTACTGTTAACTGACTAACTTGTAGACAGTGATTACAGTCAAGTAGGTAACGAGAATTGTAGTTAAAATAAGATTGTTTGTTGAAGTCGAGTAGTTAGTAAGCTACTTAATGTATTATACCTAATAATTTAATTTCTAAAATTGGCATAATTATGCTAAGTACTATTTTTATTTATGTGATCAAACTGTGGGTAATTTGGGAAGACAAATGCCAAAGTAATTATCTAAAGGGTGTAAACTGACCCTTAACGAAGCCGAAAGGCACTTGTTCTCCCCGTCATTGCGATCATTTTTATGTTCTAGACCATACCTGGGAACTTTCTAGTTACGGAGATATTGAGGGATAAGTTCCAACTTTTTCACATTTTTTTTTTGAACATGTTTTTCATCAATTTTTTTTAAACGCCTCCATGACCCCCGTACTATTAAATCCATCCATCAGCACAATGTTTTGAATGCGTTTCATTGAGTCCTACCGTAAAACGTGATGTTTCACCCCAAAAAAAAAATCGTTTGCCTGCAATAATTTTTGCGTAAAGTTACTTAGTTTGATGTACATAATGCTTGGTTGACGGCTTCGTGATGGGTCAGTTTACACCCTGTATGCTAATATTATTAAGAGGTATTTGTTTGTATGTAGGGGGTAATCGGAACTACTATTCCGATTCCGAAAATTCTTCCACTAATGAGAAGCACGGACACATTATCTCCGAGTGTTATAGGCTACATTTAAAACGTTCCTGTGTGTTAATTACCGTACATAACAGGAGCGAAGTTGCGAGTAAAATCTAGTTTCAAAATATCAACTGACTAGTTCAAATGGCACTTTAGCAGGGTTTCTCTGTAGAGCTTTCAGAAACCGAGGAACCCTATCATAGACGAAGGCTTATTAGATACCCAGACCTACTTGTTATTCTAGACAGACCTAAGTCCGTTCAAAGTTGTGGAACAGTCCTCACAGTATTGAACACTGATCTTTAGCCTAGCTGAATTTAATGCAGAGAATCGCCATCACTTATCATTGTGTTCACGTAGGACGAACTGAAGGTTCTTTGATCGTATCATAGTATAACATCACGCCTGTAATCCCCGAAGGGTTAGGCAGAGGTGTACCTAATAGTACACCCACATTTCGCCAGTTATGTCAAAGTCGCCATGTAACAGGGCGCGAGCCTATTGCCATCAACTGAGCACAAATCCAGTGACTGCTACTGAGAAATTTCTGATGGCAAAACCCAATTACACTTTTCCCGACCCGGGAATCGAACCCAGGACTAACCAACTGCTTACGACATGAAAATCGGGGGACCATTACCGCAGGGCCAACACTGCTCTTATTAATTAATTGTTAATGACGTAATAATTATCTTACACTGGAATTCATTAACCCACTCAATATAATCGCGATGACACACAAGATGGTACTTAACATACAATTCAGATCAATTGATTACTATTTAGGTTAGGATAATCTAGATTAATAGGATTATGTTACAGATGCCGTTTACTTGCATATTCTAAATATTTAAATGATTAGCCTGCTTGACCATCCAAGTGGAACTGAGATGAACAAAATTACCAATAATAGGTGAATTACAGGAGGAGCTCGTGGCTAAATAATAACAGCCGTTCGGGGTCGATCTTCAGGTTAAGCCGCGGTTGCCTAGGCTGGTCCGTGAATGGGATGATTCTAGGTGACCGCCCATTACATTACCAGTTTCCTCCGTGCCTCGGAAAACACGTCAAGCCTTTGGCCACGGCTGCCATTGGTAGATATTTGACAGTCGTTACAGGTAGTCAGTGGCCCGAAAGTCTGACAACCAGTCTTACTAAGGGGTATCGTATTACCCAGTACTAACTGGGTTGTGGAGGTCAGATGGACAGTCGCTCCATGTTAAATCCGGTTACATCTGAAGCTGAACGCAACATAGTTGGGAAAAGGCTAGGCAGATGATGAGTAGGTGAATTTCAGTGAATTATTGTTTAAATTTACTAACCTGCATGACTCTTAGAAAGTGGCTTTTCATGGGACTAATTTTTTTATTTTCACCCTTATTTTACTAGACAGGTAGGTTTAAGAGTTGCTACATGCTTACTCGGGTCGTCACATTAGATTAAGCTGTTGAACAAGAAGAGGTAACAAAAATATTCGGTTAACATTCAGCCCAAACTTCGTTCAGAATCTACCATCGCTGAAACATATGCGGCTTGGCTCGGCACAATTCCAGCTAAGATGAGCAGTTATTTCCCGAATATCAAAATATCCACATAACGTAAACAAGTTAAAAATATAGTAAAATACAACATCATCATCATACTCCTCCTTATCCCGATTAATTTGGAGTCGGCGCAGCATCTTTTCTTCCTCCATACTTCTCTATTACTCGTCATCTCACCAGACTTCTCATGTCTTGCCATATCATCCTTCACACAGTCTATCCATCGTTTCTTTGGTCTTCCTCTACTCTTTTAACCATCCTCATTCATACTCAAAACTTGGTAAAAATAGAACATCATCATCATCTGCCTAGTCTTTTCCCAATTATGTTGGGGTCGGCTTCCAGTCTAACCGGGTGCAGCTGAGTATCAGGCTTTTACATGGAGCGACTGCCTATGTGACCTCCACAACCCAGTTAGTACTGGGTAAAACGATACCCCTTGGTGAGACAGATTGTCATACTTTTTGGGCCACTGACTACCTAACGACTGTCAAAGATCTACAAATGACACCCGGGACCAACGGCTTAACGTGCTTTCAGAGGTACGGAGAAACTCGGTATGTAATAGGTGGTCACCCATCCACAAACCAACCTAGGCAAGCACGGTTTAACCTAAAAATCGACCCGAGCGGCTGTTATTATTTAGCCACGAGCTCCTTGCTTGGTAAAAATAGAACATCATTCTAAATAATATAACTTGTTAAGTCAATTTCCCTACCATATCAACGAGCAAATTGACTTGTCACATCATATAGCGAATCAAAGAGGCCATATTCTCTGTTATTAGATAAACATACTGGTACATTTAGAAAATCAAATGCTCAATTTGCAAACTGTTTTATCTATAATATGCAGTTTTTACTTCAAGTCGAAATAGGTGGTGGAGAACTGCCTACGGGTTATAATCAGGATCTCACTATAAACAACTGCCTTAAACACAAAAATCTACCTTACTTCTTCAGTTTTGAATTGAAAATCCAATACTTGTGCCTCGATCTGCACTATCAACAACAATACTGAGGCTTTGCTTTTAATTTCAATCTTATAGAGAACAGTGAAGGTACAGCTTTGTTTGAAGAAGTAAGAGTTAAGTCCTTTTAGACAGTTTGCTAAGAAACCGGTGAGACCAGTGTCTGTCTGTCCGTTGAAGCGGTTGCTCTGCATAGCGAAAAATAACCACAGAATGTTTTGAACTTCGCAGTTTATGTTTCACGTTTGAATGGATAAAGGAACTCAATTATATGGAGACTTGTTGTTTTATTTGGGTTTTAAGTTCGTATCAACTGTTTATAGGGCCTCGACGTTTTCGAAGTGTTTTGTATCGTATTTCTACAATGTCGTTCAATAGGAATAACATAAGCTTTTCGGTAACTTATAACAGTTCAGTTTCTGCCTCGTTGGTTTAGTGGTCGCAAGCGCGAATGCTGAGCATGAGGTCCTGGGTTCGATTCAGGTGGGACAAAGTGCTATTGAGTTTTTCCATCCGGAATTTCTCAGTAGCTGTCACGGAGTCTGGATTTGTGCCCGGTTGACGGTAACAGGCTCGCCCCTATTACATGGGACATAACATTAAACATAACGGGCGAAATTTGGATGTACTATTAGGTACACCTCGGCCTAACAGGCGGATTACAGGCGTGATGTTATGTTATTACAGGTGCATATATTTTATTTATAAATAGTTTTTTTTTTCACAATAAAATGTCACTAAGTCTAGGTCCTCTTGTCTTATTTTCTCTACGAATCTTATCATCGATAAAGCGCATCCCTAATTGGATCTTTCGTAACGATTCGGAATGTATTTATTCGTACACTACCTATCTACTACCTTTTCAAAAGATAGGTAAAAGGGTCTGCTACTACATATATACCAGGTAAGCATTGAAAATTCAGCTTTGATATACGTTGATTATTAGTTCATATCAATGATAACATTAATTATTATGAGTCCGGGTATGATTTTGGGCCTAACCAAGGGATTAATAAAGCTCCTTTTACTCGTTAATACAATCTCCATGAAACCTCTGGAGGAGAATTTCAAAACAAACTCTCCGAGGTCTCTTATAAAGTTCAGACATTTCTTGTGGTACAAAATTATTTTAAAACAATGTGAAGCCACTTTTTGAAGTAAAAGCCTTGAAAAATGTAATATTAATCAAAACAACATGATATTATTAAATAAGTGGCAATGGCATTTAGAGAATTTCGTTGTTCTACCACGAGTTCTGGGTAGCTTTTGTCAATCGAATACATTTTGGCTTTTACAACATTGCTATCGAAATTATCATTAAATGTCAGTTTTTTTTTTTTGCACTGTTCTTCCTAAACAGACGTGCGATAGTAAACCCAAATTTAGTCAAGTTTTGTTTAAGTACCTACGATGTAATTGAGGACTAGCCATTAACCATGCATACAATCTGAGTTCTAGCTACTTTTCTTAAGAATTTCTTTATACATCATCTGCCTAGCCTATCCCAAGTTTGTTGGGGTCGGCTTCCAGTCTAACCGGATGCAGCTGAATACCAGTATTTTACATGGACTGCCTATCTGACCTGCACAACCCAGCTAGTACTGGGTAATACACTTTTGTAAGACACTGACCAAACAACAACTTAGCGTGCTTTACGACGCACGGAAGAAACTCGGTATGTAATAGGTGGCCACCCATCTATGGACCAACCTCGGCAAGCGCGGCTTATCCTGAATATCGACCCGAGCGCCCGTTATTATTTGACCACGAGCTCCTCCAAGATATTTTAAACAAATACTTATCTCTTTAAACTAACATCAGTCAATAATATTGCCAATAACATGTGATTCTAATAATATTCATCTTTTTATCTTCGCAGATAGATACATGAATGTGAAATTGGCGTCTTCCTCATGGGAGGACGTCGGGATTTGTATACATATTTATGACAGGATCTATTTCATTTGGAATCTTCACTTTAGTCGTGTGCATAATCCCGTGTTTTTACTTAACTGGGAAAAGATGCAGATATGAGTTGTATTTTTTGCTTTAAATTTTCTCTCTTGAACTCTTTTAGAACTCATTAGGAGTGCTGCTATCTCCAATTCCGCATCTTACAGTTGCTTTTTATTTTTGTCTCTGCGTAAAGATCAGAGTATTCCAATTTGAAAATAAGCTGATTTTGTGGGGTATTCCTCAAAGCGCAACTATTTTAAGCGCAACCGACTAAGCGCAATTTAATAATTTCTCGAATCGCAACTATTACCATTATTATTATTGTTGCGCTTCGAGGAATAATTTAGTTGCACTTAGTTGGTTGCGCTTAAAAATAGTTGCGCTTTGAGGAATACCTCGATTTTGTATAGCACATGTTTGCTGCTGTTGCATTTTTCTTTATTGGGTTGGTCCCATTCTAAAAGGTCTGTTCGTATTAATGAATACAGTTCACTGAAATCTTTCGTTCACCTTATTTTTCGAACAGAAAGTGTGCGAAGTTATTGGCAAGTTTTGAAAATAGATGTGATTACTAAAGCTTATAGGTATTAAGTACTTCCTAGAATTTGATCCTTATTAGCGACACTATCGAATGGCGCAATAATACAGTGTTTTTTTTTTATTATCAAAACCAACCAGTTCGATTCCTGGCTAGAAATATTAATATTTCAAAAATCCAATGATGCAGTATTAGTTTTATCAAAATCGGCCCCCTTTGAGTATTTTTCGCTATCCCTCTTAGTTGCGGATTTGGCCATTTACGCCCACTTCGAAAATTCACCCTGTATATTTACCGCAGTTATTAACCAATAAAACCCTACCGCGCCACCACTGCAGCAATCAATATAATTAACACCACCTGCATGTCAGTCAACCAACAATTAGCGGAGCATAAATCACAATTATCTCGCATGTTACCTGATTACATTATACCAAGATGGACACTGATCAAACATCTAAGTCATCATCATCTGCCTAGGCTTTAATCAACTGTTAGGGTCGGCCTGCAGTCTAGGGGCCATCCTTTGATTACGTAAGGTTTTTTTAAGCTACTTTTATAGCCACTCTCCCTCTTGGTGATACGACGTGAGGTTTTAGGCTACCCCTCCTTACATCACGCCTCTCCTCGCATCACGCGCATTTTTTTTATTAAAAAGATCATTAATAATCTGTTTCAACAAAAAAGAAAACGCACTTTTAGATACAAATTCGTTTGCTCGGGATTTAATTAATTTTATTAGTAAATATATTTTACGCGTCACCGCGTCACACATTCAATGAAATTTTTTTGTCTCACGAATATTTTTACACATCTATCGCGCTGAATTGTGTTTTTTTCAGACCCCCTCTCTCCCCTGTTTTAACCATACGTGATTAAAGGACGACCCCCAAATAGGCAGTCGCTTCATATAAAATACTGGTATTCAGCTGCGGTCAGACTGGAAGTCGACCCTAACACAGTTGGCAAAAGAAGCAGGTGATGAGTTTTAAACAACGTTTATTGTCCCCATGAATCTAGGATATCAATGAGACTGCGGGCAACACATAGTTATTGATATTATCCCATAGTAAAGGCACCATCACACACTAATAATTTCCAAGAAACATGGTCTCCCTTCAACCGCACTTAAAGTCGTAACCTTTAAGTAGTGATTCAATCAAAATGGGTATTTGGTCCTCAATATTAAGTTACCCATTTAATGGGAAACTTGTAGACAAGGGCCATTCAGTTTACCAGCTTCCTTTAATTGATCCTCAAGTTGCGGAATTCAATAAGGATGTTGATGACCGCCATAACTTTTTTTCTTCCGCATTGTGACGTTTAAATTGAGTTGGGTACTTGGCTCAATATCCTGCCGTAAAAATAGAATGCCATTCTCGAATCTCTGTATTGTTTTTTCCAACCTTTATATTAAAAACACAGGGTTAAATATCAACACGATAAAACAAAAAAAAAATAAGATCTGTTGATATATTTGGTCTACTGTTAGTTAAGTCACTTAAACAACGACTTCAAAAATTCACGTACTGTGAAGTTTAAAAGTTTAAAAAATTACAGAAACGGGTTTTGCAAGTTAAATAAAAGATCAGATATTTTTGTTGATTAGACTAATATAAATAGACCATGTAAATTGATTAAAAAGAACATGAAGCTAAGTGAATTTAATAAAAATGATCAAAATTTCTAATATCTTTCTCCTCGCCATAGGTAATCTAGACTACTCCAATATGAATTCAGAGGCTAACATCCCAAAAATCCCGATCCCGTCCCTAAACTCATTCCATAAACACAGCAAAATAACATTGAACTTAGACTCAACGACCACAAATAGGACCTAGAAAGCTTTAAAATTGTAAAAGAGCTATAATCCAGATTACTTTTAAGGCACTTTCGGGAATACCGAGCTGTATTTTAGGAGCGTTTTCCGTAAATGCCAAGAAAGCGGCCACATTTCTGAAGATCACTCGAAATTGGAGAAGTCAGTAAAATAAATCCTTTTCTTATAATGAGGAGCTCTCGTTATACACTAAGAGTTTTCGTTCAATTTTGTGTAAATAATATAATTGTTGAACAATTTTGGGAGGATGAAGTCTTTCAAGAAGTTTGTGACTACCTAACAGATCTTTTTCTTTGTTGTTTTGTAAAACATGATTATCTTAAAACATTCCATTTCTAGATTTCATGTATTTTTAAATTCCTTTCGGAGTTTTACCTACTCCTCTTTGATGTCTACTTTATAAATGTTGATGCATGACTTTTTCTTCATCTCTGGCATTCATGAATTGTTAACGTTAGGAATATTGTTGTAGACTATGTAGAAGTTACAGAGAAATTCTACATTCAGTAGAAGTATTGCAGCTGACATTAAGACGCATAAAGAGTAAACATTTCCCGAGACTCGGTCCGCCATTTTGAGCGACCATTTTCATTTATTCATTCAAAATTCGCAATTTTGAGCTTAACTGTTAGTGTCCGTCCAGGTGTTGCAGAACTTGCTCCACAAATAACTAAACTTTCATCATTACAATCCTTGGATTCGAGTTATAATGTATATTTCATCACATTGGTAGTTGAGGAGCCGTCAGAGGCATTTGGAACACCTAATTTATTAAAAAAAGATGATGTATTGATTCTTCTCAGGAGGTTATTGCTCGGAACCGCATATTGAAAGCATACGTGATTGTGGAAGAAACAAAGTAAACGATAAAATGATATAGCGTTTTGCATATTACTCTCGGTAAGAAAACAGACGATGCTGCTACCTATGATCCTCCCTCATTCGTAATTGATGGAAAACTTGGCCCGTACTCAAACAAAAGAAAATTACATAAGGCTGGCATCACAAATTTATCGGAAATTAATTTATAACTCAACTCATACTCTTAATTACTCAGTTCTTACAGGCAAAACTTTGGTCCGCCATAAAATATTAGACACCATATTTTAAGGATCTTTTGTTTTAAGAACAATGGTGTTCCAAGGTAGAATCTTTCGGGAAAATTGGGTGATACGTATGGAATTGACGAAGTTCGGGAATAACTTCGCTTTGAGGCAAGGCCAAGGAAGTTGGCCGTGTGAACCAATTAAGTTCTCGGCACTGAAGATAAAATATTAAGGAGGAAATGAAATACGATCGTTTATACGAAACAATAAATAAGAGATGATAAAAAAGAATGAGTCGTTTTACTCTCAATAAAACAAGGAAGATATATTAATAGTAAGTAATTTATTGGTGTTGCTTTGTCTTTTCTTGATGGCCGGTTCGGAGTCCTCTGAGGATATTTTTTGATGAAGATATTATTATGTTTTGATAAGGATATTTTTATTTCTTTTATTTTTTGACTCTGTTGTTTAGTGTAGCATTATTTCTTTTTGTTGCATTATCGTGAATCAAGTATTGATCTTTCATTCTTTCATCACGATTTATACAGGGTGGAAGGGACACATTACATCATTCTGACCCCCCCGACATAGAAAAGTTTCTTCGGTAATTTAAAAAAACAGCTGTTTCCTACAATAGTGCAATACCTACATGGTCAAATGAATGGATTATACGTGGTAACCGTTCGTGCATCGGTGTCCTTTTCACAATGTATAGTATAGCCTATTTTAATAGAAGTGGATTCATGTTAAATAATTCATTCAGGGATAGTGCCATCATCAAACTTATTTTTAACGGATATACCTTTACGATTTGAACCGGCACATCAGAAACTGAATAGTATCAACTTTGTTCCTCTTCTACAGTGCCCCTAGGTAACCTATCCAACAAGCAAAATTTACCGGTTCAGGTCATTGCAGGAGTCTATATTTCCTGATATTTTTAACCTGGGGGTCAAAAGTCACGAGTTACTTTTACACAAGCGTGCACCATCATCGACCGCATGTTTGCTTAACATCAGGTGAGAGGTAAATCAAAGTACCAGTCAACCAAACCACCACGATACTAACTGGCTTAGTGGCTAATTGGACTTCCCCGCCCGCGCATATGGTCCACTGAAAATCAGCGCTGTGTTGTGGGCCCCCCATAGCACAGCATCATGCTGAGTGGTAACCTGCTTGTCGCAGTCACGACGTGCAAGCTGTTAACTTTCTTCTTTTTTTGTTCCGTCCTGTTGAATTTATAGTTTGTTGTTTATTTTTTGTAATTTTGTATGATGCATGTCATGTCCCTGCGACAAATAAATATTTTTTTCTTTCTTCTATATGCGTCTGGCAGTCAAAGGGTCAGATGGGAAAAGTAGTGCCATCGTCCTCTATTATCACAGCCGCCGATTGCATAGGGGACGATGTTACTACTTTTACCATCTGCCCCTAAGATATGCATATAGGGACGGATGGGAGAAAGTCGCTAATTGTGACTTGTGTAAAAGTAACTTTGATCTATTCTGATTCAGTTCGTGCTAATACGAGAGAAGAATATGCAAAAATATTCCACAGTAATAACAGATAACAAAACAACAACACACACATTGTGCCCGCTGCAAAACATTACCATAATCGCTACCTAATTAACTGTCATCATCCCTATTAACCCAACAACACTGTTGGCTGAATGTTCAATAATTGAAACAGTGAAGACTATTCTCTGAAATACTTATTACAATCTTCTTAGTCATGATAAATTCGAAGAGCTCCTACAAACGGCTGTTTAATGAGTACACTAATATTTAAGATGCTGGAGGTACTTAAGTATTTATCTCACAGTTGATAAAAGAATCAGTAAGACAACGTGTAAAATGCAAAGATCCATCTTTTTCATCGGATCCATCTTTGCTTTTGAGAGGATAGTTTAAAATAGTGACGTGATTTCTTCTTTTTAACGCTACGGTTAGATGCAGAAGTTCTGTAACAATAAATCTCCATGCTTTTCTGTACAGAGATATTTTAAAATCCCTGTAAACAAGTTTTCTTTTCTTTCTGTGCTACGATACCGCCTTTTTTTACTCAAAACACTGCTTTTGAACAAAATTTTGGGCAAGTCGATGCACTGCATGCTCGAAAGTTTCACATAGTTTGATGCTCAAACTGCTCAAAACATTTAGAACTTTTCCGCTATGACTGATATTCTGTAGAACTTATTCTGATTCAACCTTCTAAGCTTCTGTTTCTTGGTTTGTATTTTGTATTAATATTTTATGCATAAACTTCGCTGTTAATGGTATTATTTGTTAACTGTGCCCTCTTTCTGGCGAGTCGCAGAACAGGAAAAGGAAATAACTGTTTATTTTAACTACATTTTGTGCTATCTTTTTTGTTATTTTCACTGAGCTTTTTTAGTCTTTTTGACTAGAGTGGTCTGAATTTGAATAACAGCTATGATTTACAATACATTACATTCTTCAATGCTTAAAAATGATTATTTTCACATTTCGCCGTCTTTGAAACCATTTCGAAGACTGATATGTTTGCAGTCATTTCACTAGCACTCTGAAGGTTATCAAGCGAGGGCAGAGTATTTATGTATGACTGATGGCTGTCTCCGTTTAGAAGTAGGAAGAAGTGGAAGTAGGTAACCCTTCCTTTACGAAGAGTGCTGTTGCTACGAAAAAAACGCTTTTTGATCGAGTGAAAACGCACTAGGCCAGTTAAAAAACACAGTCAACGATAGACCATCATCATTATCTTCCTGCCCTTGTCCCATTCTAGTTGAGGTCGGCACAACACGTTTTCTTCTTCCATCCTCCCCTGTCAGACGTCAAGGCATCATTCACACCTTTCTCTTTCATATCATTCCTCACACAATCCATCCATCTTTTCTTTGGCCTTCCTCTCCCTCTCCATCCATCAGTATTAATATCAATCACTTTTTTGTAAAAATGCTTCTCATCCCTCCTCATTACATGTCCATACCTTGATAGACGACATCCTTTCATTTTTTCTGTAACAGGCGCCACTTTCAAACTTCCTCTATTATAATCACTCCTAACTTTATCCATTCTTGTCACTCTACACATCCATCTCAACGATAGACGCCCTAATAGAGAGAAATCACAACCGCATTTGGACAATAGAGAACAAGAAACTACACTAGCAGCTGAACTGAACAACGTCAACAAAACGCATCCACAAGACCATACAACAGACGTAAACAGTTAAGCAACAAAGCCTGCTATGGACAGCGACTCTGCGAGTGATCAAACTTTCCTTGATACTTGCCATAGTAACTTTGACCACATGGTTGCCGCTGTATCTGTACTTGTATTAGATTCTGTCACCACTGGCTGGATCGTGGCAGTTGAGTAAGTTTAGATATAGGACGGTTAAGCTGTCCTTTGTAGCTTGGACAAAATCTTTGGTATCGGTATTATAATAAATGATGAGGAGGGACGCATCAGATTTGCTTAAAAAGTGAGGAGTATAAATGTTGATGGATGGAGAGGGAGAGGAAGACCAAGGAAACGATGGATGGATTGTGTGAGGAATGATATGAAGGAAAAAGGTGTAAATGATTGCGTGACGGCTGACAGGGGAGAATGGAAGACAAAAACGTGTTGCGCCGACCCCAAGTAACATGGGACAAGGACAAGAAAATGAGGATTATAGTACCGTATGATTTAGTCGTTACCTGTGTTGTTATACGGTGTCCATAGTTTATGTTTCATGCCTAGTAAATGTTCAAACCCATTCCGTCTTATTACAAAATGAGGTTCGTCTTTAAATATGATTATTCAGATTGCGATAAAATTCTTAATACACTAATGACAACTTAGTATCGAACCTTGTTGTTAGTTTAGATAATGAACTGTATTTCAATCATAATTCGGTTCTCACAGTAAATATTAGCTCCATCGTTTTAAACGTGTCTAGGGCAAAACCTTGTTTTATAATAAGACCAATATTGACGTGTAATATGGAGCTTAACTCACGTGCATATTGTCGGATAATTGATCTCGAATTCTGCGGGCTACTTTTCAAGTTGCGAATTAATATAATCCAGAGCTATTCTGATATCTAGTGCTATATCGAAGCGACCTATTCGCTTCGATACCACAAAGACATAATACGTAAGTCAGTTCATACGTATAACCTGCATAAATACGCTGGATCGGCCCTACACAGGGTGTTCCCAGCGAATTTACGACAAAGACGACTGGTATTCACTACGTTTTCTAAATTGCCACAACGAAAATTCACCTAAGCATATCCCCCTCCTCTTTCGAAATCTCCCTCACAATAAAGAAAGTACCTTTCTCCCTCCTCCACTCAACCATATCCCCGTTACAGTAGACAGAACCCAATCAATAGCACCACAGTATGTGAAATTTCATCCATTCAATCATGTGAGGGTCTGAGTCCATTTCGCGTTACGCGGTCCGCTGCTCCTGCAGTCAAGGCCAGTGGAACATGCATCGGTTGATATCATGCGTTGCTGCTAGTTATTGAGACAGGGTAGTTGCTTAATGAGTGTGTTTTGATGCTGAGTAATGTTGCACTGAGGTAGTTTAATAGTACAAGCATATTTCGCCAGTTACTATAGTTATCCTATAATGTTCCTGTTGGGTACACAAGCAAATGGGCTATAATCCACCATGCAGGCCCAGTGTGGGTTGGGGATATCACAAATCTTCGTATTATCCGGTCCTAGGATGTGCTGGTTTCCTCAAGATGACGTATACTCGCGCTTTATAACGCGTTAGTCGCGGCCGTCTCCACTGCTCCATATGTCGCCGCTTAAAGTCCCGTATAGGCAATGTGAGATGATCGCTATTCAACCGGCGAAAAATCCAGATTCGGCTGCTACTGAGAAAGTTAACTGATCAGCCATAACTGAACATCCGACCGCACCAATTAGCACAAAAAATCCTTCCCAAAACATTGACTAACAGCAGGTAGTCTCAAAACAAACTAACTTCCAAAAAACTGCTTTTACAAAAACATTTACAAATTCGACACCATACAGGGTAAACACGAAACTAACACAAAAACCAAATCGTGGTAAACCAGCTTTCTTCTTAAGTAAATATTTGGGGAAGTCTAGCCATAACAAATACGGGAAAACAGGTGCCGATGACGGATTACTACTCGAAGAAGTTTTACTTATAACACCTGTTCTGCTTACATAACTTCGTACTAAAGTCGGCCGAAGCTAAGGTGTGTCCAGGAAAATTGTTGATGGGTCTTAGGTAAAAGTAGGAATTAACTAAACGTCAGCTTAGGTTACGTAAGATCCAAATGGAAGATTAACTGTTCATAGTCGTGGTACCGCGTTTTAACCAAAGCGTCGCGATCATTTTTGTGTTACTTATTTGTTTGGAACAAATGCAAGGCATTCTCTCGATGACGCGTCAAGTTCGCGCAACACTCACAAGTTCACAAGGCGATCGTTGTGGTCGCGGTCTCTGCCAAAAGTAAAAATTAACTCAAACTCCAGTATTCGTTACATAACTGCCAAATCGAAGATTATCTGTTCAAAGAGACTTATAGCCGATCGCTTACATAAAAAGAGAACGGATGAATCCGTACAAAAGCGAACTGCGCGATCAAATTCGATAATAGCTGTTGATTAGGTCTTCTAGGTCTTCCCCGCACTCTCTAGTGTTTTATGATCATCCGTGGATAATTGCTTTTAGTAAAGGTTATTAACAATCTGGCATAATTACTAATCAGGTTCATCATTAATTCCATGTCCTAATCTCAATTTATTTAGGGTCGGCACAGCATGTCTTCTTCTTCCTCAGTCCTCTATACTAATAGATGCTAAAGGAAGTGGCTCTCTTTCTACCCATATCAACTTTCGTACCGTTTCAGGTTATGTACGTAGTTTAGGGATGGCCGATGGGGCCGAAAAGTTCTGGAGTGGCGACCGCGAACCGAAAGACGTTGCGTGACCGGTCAATGTGGCGACACTTGAGAGAGGCCTATGTCCGGCAGCTGATGTCATTCCGCTGAAATGATGATGATGATGTAATATAGCTAGCCTGAATGCTATGAATAAAACTAGTAAGGATGGCTGCTCATTCATTCCTGAGATACTGAGATAGAAGGAGCTGCTTTGCACTAAAGACCAAGAATGGAAGTAGGTGTTTAGTGACAGCTTTCTCACCAAACAAAAGAACACCTCAACATATCACTTAGGTCACCCTATATCTTGTCTTGCGTGCCCTGATATCTAACGTTATTTATGCTAGACTGGCAAGAACCAACAAAAAATGTCGAATTTAAGATAAAACGTAAGCTTCCCTGAAGGTTAAGTGAGAAAGATGGACCGTCGGATCAGGTTTAGTCCCCAGTCCCTCCCGACAAAGCGTGGGTGTTTTATCGCCTGTGTTTATAGGTCACAATAATAATAATTCTAAACCTTAACCTTTCATATAATATTATTGTATCATCACGTCTACATTCCCTTAAGGTTGGATCGTTGGACCCATTTCGCCGAAGACGTATTAAGTCCAGTTAAATCGGAGGTGGGCTTATTCTCCGGACATATTTCTGAGCCTCCGGCTTTTCGGATGAATTTTGTTGTCAAAAACCAAACCTTATCATGTTCTACTTAAGAAGTGGAGCAAAGATAACAACACCTATTGAGACTTAGGGAAATAACATAACATAAAGTTGGCCTCCTACAATATTTTTCTAGAACTCTCGATTCTAGCTAGATGACGATATCTACACCAAAAATATCATCTAAAATGTGCCGTGCATATAAAATAACTCTGACAGTTATAACGCTGAGTCCCAGTAATAAGATAAACAAATTCACATCACGTAAATTCTTTAATCTAGCTTACCCGAAAAATCTCTAGTACCTAAGCCAAAACTCAATTACACTACCAAACCCAGCTAAACAAACTAGAATCTACTTAAAGGACAGGAACAATTTCGCACCTGTTTTAGGAGTTGGTCGAATCAAATAAACATGGAAGCAATTCCAATGATCTGGACCGTGGGCCGTAAAGTTTCGGTAACATTTGATGGCTAAAGTAGGTTTCAGGATCCCCAATTTAGCCGAGAAACTTCCGAAGACGTGTTTGGGTACAGGTTTAAATTCTGTACGTGTAAATTGTGAATGATCTGAACGATTTACGGCCAGGAAAGGGCTGTGGATTTTGTAGGGTTAGCCAAACTTGCATGGGGTGTTGTAATTTTCATTCGTTCATATTTGATGGAAATTTGATAAAGGGCGACAGTTGGAGTAATACCTTTGGTTTCGCTTATAAGCGTTAGTTTCATGATAAATTAATTAAATTACTGTTTAATATAGATGAGGCGAAGGAAATGGGAAAGGAGGACATTGTGAGGGAACCGGCATGTCCCAGAACCGAAAAGTTGAAGACATGTCATCCACTAACTCGCTCTGGGCCAGCGTGGCGGATAATGGTCCACGCTTTGGTACAGAGAAAAGACCTGTGTCCTAGCAGTGGGAGCAATATAGGCTGATTATGCTAATGAACAATAATGGCAGCCAAATAGAAAGGAGAATTGGGATGGCAAAAGATGCTATGTCCCTACTAAGCAACATCTTGAAGAAAAGAGGAATTGGTATCAAAACTAAGATCAGATTGATTCGACCTCTGGTTTTCCCCATATTCCTATATGGAGTAGAAACTGGCAAATCCTGGCCCGAGAAAGGCAAAGGATTGATGCATTCGAAATGTGGTGTTGGAGACGAATGCTGAGAATACCTTGGACGGCGAAACGCGCCAATGCATCGATCCTGATCCAGCTCCGAATAAAAACTCGCTTGTCCACCTTATGCCGACAACGTATTCTTTCGTACTTCGGTCACACAGTGCGCAGAGGCGACGAAAGTTTGGAAAAACTGATTGTGGTTGGGAACACCGAAGGCTATAAAGATCGCGTGGTCGTTTACCAACAAGATGGACCGACCAAATTAAAGACTCGGCATCCAAATTTTACACGGTTTTAAGAGACGCGCTGGACAGAAACCGGTGGAGGCAGATCATCCGCTCCAGATGCAACCCTGATGCTGACCACGATCCTCAGACATGAGGGACCGACCCCAGAGAGATGCTAATGAACAGAAGCAAATCGAAGACTACGTTTAAAATCATCTTTCTCGGTTTAAATCCAATGATTTGTTTGACAAAAGGCATTATTGCAAGGCGACAATGGAAGACGGCATTACATGCCAGACACGACCTTCAGTAAATAAAGGCGACGAGAGAAAGAATCCGCTCGAAAAATAAAAATATTGAATGGTATCGAAGATTGCAGACAGACGCGTTTCGCAGACGAAGTCATTTCCACTTCATATTTATGGATTTTCAGTTCAGCGGTCAAATACTTGTCTGTCGCCTTTTATCCAATGTTGTCTGCAAAATAGAACGTGTAATAATGTCAGTTTCGAATATTTAGTTTAAGAAACTCAAGAAAAAATAATATTCACTGTTATAGTATCACCATCTTCCTGCCCATGCCCATGTTAAATGGAAACAAAATGATCATTTACTCCTTTTTTCCGATCCTTCCTTCTATCTTTTATTTGGTATTCTTCTTTCTCTTCATCATCATGTATGCTCATCGCTCTTTTAGTCACATACTTTTCATCCCCTCATGCACTGTTTTTGTAT
The DNA here is from genome assembly GCA_963576755.1 of Noctua janthina. NCBI lineage: Eukaryota > Metazoa > Arthropoda > Insecta > Lepidoptera > Noctuidae > Noctua > Noctua janthina. The sequence goes on from OY755061.1 coordinate 16,114,297, forward strand.
TGTCCTGTGTAAATTAAGATCCAAATAGTGTAAGTTTGACGAGCTATGAATGGAGAATGGTATAGCAAACACGTTTTATACGATGCATAAAATCGAATTTTACGACAGCTACCGAAACACGTTTCAACCACACTATCTAGATCCAAAAGTCCATTCTAGAGCCACAAACTACAAATAGCCGGCTTTCAAACAAAATAACAACCAAATCTAACTTACCAAGACTTACGACTCCTGAAACTCTATATATCACCTTTTACAGCCGAACCGAAATCCTGGTGAAGTTCAAGGAACCGAGTAAGAGCGTTGTCACACTGACGAATTGCCAGCGTATTTCTTGCGAGACGATTTGTGAACGGGCATTTCGTGGGTAAAGAGCGAGCTAGTGGCGTATACGCGACGCGATTTCAGAATATTTTACACTCGCTTGTCTCGCTCACTCTTGTATACTCATGTCAATCGTTCTCGTCACGGAAACGTGGCGTACTCGCTGGAAACACACTTGCAAATCCTTAAATTCAAAGTATTTTTATTTCGAATAGACCAGTAACAGGCACTTTTGAAATGTCAAAAACTCACATGAAGCTACAATTCAGCTTCAAGACATAATAACTGTGAAAGGACAGTAGTTGCCGATTCCAAACCGCAGGTCTCCATGGAGAAGAACGGACAAGAAACTCCATAAAACACTCTTTAAATCAAACAGTGGTTGGTGTGATTAGACCCTAAATGCCGAAACTGCCAACGGAAAGCTATTAGCCTTGACCGGCGATGTTACGTGCCTTCCTTGTGAACATAAAATTAGGAGCATAAATGCCACTTTGGCAACCTTCTAAGAACTTATTTCCGAGTGACCTATAAAGATCACGTGTGACGACATGTGGAAAAACATTACCTTCTTTTGGACTTTGCCGTAGTCGGGTAAAAGCGTGAGTGTATCTTAGAACGTATTTATAGTTTTCTTTTGTGTTGGATTAGAGAGCCGGTTCTTAAGATTATTATATTCCTGCCCTTATTTCAATTTCTTTGAGATTGACGCTGAATGTTTTCTTTTTCAATACCTTTCTAACAGTTGTCACACTATTCACCCCCTAGCCATATCATCTTTCTTGACCCAGATTTTCAGCACGTAGTCTTTAACGCTTAAAAGACATCCTATAATGCTGGTTTTCACCAACCACTAAGCTACACCTACAAGAATGCCTAAATTTTTTATTAAGTTCTATGCAAAGTCGGAGAAACGTAAATTTTGACCAAATAAAATTATACTGTAGACAAACAGAAGGTACTTTTTCCCTTTATTCTGAAATTAGAAATGTCGTCCCCAATAACACTAACTCACAATTACCACCTTTCGTATTTTCAATTTTACCTTTTTACTAAGCCGAAGACAAATCTTACTTAATTTTCTCCCTTTCCAAGGAGATATTTTTCTCAGATACTTCCAAGGTATACTGTGAAGATGATAGGGTTTTCTTAACGATCTTTTTGGAGTATCTTGGCGCATCACTGAGGAGAGAGAACGTGCTTTATCGCTGTTTGAGGGTAGTTAGAAAAAAACTGTCTAGTGACGCTTTATAGTTTGTTTTGTCAGTTGGTTTAGTTTCTTACTTTATTATTTACTGTTTCGACGGTTTTAACGACTTTAAAAAAAATTAAGATTTCTTTATTTTATCTAAGTTTAATATTGAATGAATTATAAACATAAACCTTTTAGACTTGGTAAAAGAACAAAGCGAGAAAAAAAAGCCTGACAACCAGACTTACCGAGGGGTATCGTATTAACTAGTACTGGGTTGTGGATGTCAGATCAGGCAGTCGCTCCGCATGTAAAATACGGGTACTTAGCTGCATCCGATTAGACTGGAAGCCGACCCCAACATAGTTGGGAAAAGGCTAGGCAGACGAGGAGGAGGTAAAAGAACAAGCGATCACACAGATATACATGCAAATTGACTTTGTCTTATATTTAGACTGTGTTTATAGATACAAAAATTGTACATTACAATTTTGTTTCGAATTTTCCAGAAATAGGACTTCCTACTGTGTTAAAAATTGGATTAAGGAAATCGTCACATTTTCCATTGGAGTTTACTTCCTTTCCCAATTTCTTTTAAGACAAAACAAAACGAAAGTAAATACAAATATCTCTTTTATTTCATAGAAATGTTTCCCTAATTTTCTTACGTACCGCTAAAACGCGAGAAAGGACATCCTGAGACACGTTCTTGGAGATTACATCAGACGAAAGTTAAGCTTATTTTACATTTTTTCTCAAGGTTCTGTTACAAGATTATTTCCAGAACTCGGATAAAGGTGGTTTGACGTCCAAGTAATCTTTTTATGTTGTTTTTGGTTTTAATAAACAAGCGTCTGGAATATTTTTGGGGTTTCTAAGGCGGTTCTACAGCCTGTTCTAAGAAAATGGAGATCTAGATAATTCTAAACATAGAATAAATCAGTGTTGTCTAGACTATAAAGACTAGAAATTTAACAGATAACTAGATAAGAATAACCAAATATATAATATAATAGGATTAGCTTTCAGGTATTATGCAGAAACTTTGAAATTATTTGGTGATAGCAAATTATTACTAAGATGTACGAAAAATAAACATACCGTATCCGGATTTTAGCAGTGTGTAGTGAATTTTAATACACTAAAATGTACCTATAACTTCATCAAATGAACTTAAAACCCTCGCAGACCTCCCAAATGAGGATTTATTTATTTACGAATTAAATCAAATATTTTAATGAGGCTAAAATGCACCCTCCTCATCATTTTCCAACGCAGTATTTGTCCTCTTCGATACTTCCCGATTAGTCGTTATCTGATTGCCTCGCTATTCTAGTGGTCGCAAGCCCGACTGCTGTGCATAAGGTCCTGGGTTCGATTCCCAGGTCGGACACAGTGTTATTGGGTTTTTCCATCAGAAACTTCTCAATAGCAGCCACGGAGTCTGAATTTGTGCCCGACTTAAGGCCCCTATTACATGGGACTAAACATAAGTGGCGAAATGTGGGTGTACTATTAGGTACACCTCTGCCTAACCCTTTGGGGATTACAGGTGTGATGTTAGTCGTCATCTCATGAGTCGCCCTCTTTCTAGCCCTGTTATCTTTCATTCAGTTCATCCATCGTTACTTTGGTCTTCTGGTACTTTTATTGCCATTGAAATTATAAAGTCTATTGAACCAAGTAGCACTGCGCAAAAATGAATGCTGGAAAACGATAATTTTTGGTGTGAAAAATCAGGGTTTACAGCTCAATGTAACGCACTCGAAACATTACGCTGATGGATCCAATGAATAGTACAGAAATCATGGAACTATTTAAAGTAAAGTTATAATAAAACCGAAAAAAAATCGTGGGTAAAAGATGGAAGTCTGACCTTAAATATCTCCGTAAGTAGAGGTTTCCCAGGTCTGATATAGAACAAAAACAATGATCGCAATGACGGGAAAAACAAGTATCTCTCGACTTCGTTAAGGGTATTTTAAATATTTTTTATTTATTTATTTATAACCAACTCATACTTACAGTTTACACCACACATACAAGTTATTGGTTGAACATAAAAAACAGAATAAAAAAAAAAAAATAGTAGTAAAATTATTAAGTAAACAATATGGTGGTAGGCGCGAAGAATAAACAAAACATTTTTAGTAGACAGAATAAACACAATGAAATAACAATAAAAATTAACAAAACTCGTATCATCATAAAAACTATATATTTTTTATTAGGGATACAATTTGTTTACCCCGAGGAGATAGTACTGGGAGTGGCAATGGACTCCAGATATCGAGAAGCAGTGTTGAGGAGTCTCAGTTCAGTATAACTCCAATCCATAGTATTAGTTTGCGTGTCTGCCAGTCTAATTTACATTTTTGTAACAGTAGTTCCGTGTTAATGAGATTCCAGAAAATATTTTAGCTGCAAAACTTTTGTTAAACGTTGTAGTTTGTTTTTAGTTGTTTTTGGCAATTTGGAAATTGAAATATAAGTTGGGTGTACGTATTTTCAGTAACTGACAGTTTTAAAGTTAGATTTAGCGTTGAATTTGGCTTAATTGTTACAGTGATTTTTTATAAACCGCATTTTACATGTGAATACTATTCAAATGTTATCGTTGAAAAAAAAAATGTAATTACTAGCTTATTCTCGCGGCTACGCCCGCTTGGAAATCGGTGACTGTCCCACGGTATCGCACTGCTGAGATAAAAATTATACTATGTGTTAATCCAGGTTATAAATTATATGTGTGCCAAATTTCATTCAAATCCGTGCAAGAGTTTTTGTGTGAGAGACTAACAAATATCCATCCATCCATCCTCACAAACTTTCACATTTATAACAGTAGTAAGATTAATTAGAGCATTCGTTTTTTCATCAGGAATTCTCAGTAGCAGCCTAGAATCAGAATTTGTGCCCGGTTGATGGTATAGAACTCCGCCTAATTACATGTAGCTTAAATATTATACGTGATGTTATAATTTTATTTGACTAAATTAAAATGTTGACGACATTTTGTAAGTACACTCATAGACAACACATTAATCTGTACAGGCATCTTTAATACTCAATTACTCACGGAACCCTAAAAAACATCTTACATAGTAAATCCACAAGTTAATATTTGTATAACCAAATCCACTGTAAGATAAAATCTAATATTTAAAACAAGATATGAAAGTCTAATACACGCGTAACTTTTCCTCAAAGTTTCAGATTATCATATTCCGTCCGAAAGTAAAGAAGATAAATACCTCCTACCTTACCAAAATAGACAAAGTTTTTGGACAATATTTACTTAGAACATCTATTTGCGTAAATGTTTTTCTTTTTCGTGAAGAAACTGGTTTGCTTGTGTGGATCTTGATTGTCTTTGGGGTTTAGACTTACACATTTCACGTACCTGTGTTGATTTTCGTTGAAAGATGAAAATATCGTCGGAAGAAAAGTTCAGTATGTACCTGAAAAGACAAGAGATTAATCGTTAATTCACAGTTCTATCTCAAAAATATGGTTATACATCGTTAAAAAAAAACTAGGTCAACGGGAAGTACCATATAAGTTATGAGTCCCTTGTGAAATCGAAAAATATACGACATAAACGGTCATATCTTTTGATCGCGTTGACTTACAAGTTTGATTTTTTCACAGCTCAAAGAGGCCGTAGACCCGAATATTTGATATTTCAACTTGATATCTCTACGCGTTCCTGAGCAAAAGGGGCTTGACAGACAGACAGACGCACAACAAAGTGATCTTATAAGGGTTCCTTTTCCTTTTGAGGTACGGAACGGTAAAAAGATGACGGTTAATAAGTGTACTTCAGTTTAAGGTGCAGTTTTGCATTCGAGTGAGAATTTATCTAGCAGGAACTTGTGGGATTTAATGGTTACCACTGATGTGCGACCTGCCGTACCCAGTCAAGACTTCAAAATCAACAGACTGTCACGGCAGTTAGAACTACTGCATCAATAGCACATTCATGCACAGGAGCGAGTAAACAGAGCGAACGGCAGGCTCATACATGAATAATTTTAGAGCAACGTTGTATGAGCGATTGTGGGGAGATTGGCCTCTGCTAAGTACTTCTGGCGGTTTGGTTCAAAGTTTGTAACAAACGTTTGTACTGAATTCAGAAACAGAAAGCCCTATTTTCAACATCAAGTAAGAGCTAAGAATAGGTCTCTTAGGGATAGACTACACTTATCAAGCGGAATGGAAACAGTTATGAAGTAAATAGTGTAAAGGCGTCGTATCTGCCTCGTTTCGGCTCGGACGACGCGACTCGAGTCTGTGTCGGAGTATTCGCGTTTATTGCGAGAACTTAGGCTTTTACTGATCGGCTGCAGCCGATTCCGCTTCAATAAGTGTGGTCACTTCACTACGAAATATGGAGGAAATTGTCAAAATCGCCACACTTCAAGGATACAATTGCTCAATGCTGGATTCAATTGATGTTATGAGCAAATTATCCGGCAGTTCCTAAAGCCAAAACTACATCGTTTCGCTAATGACTCTGGAGAAACACATAAGAGGGTAATTTCCACAAAACAGAACGGCCTTAAGACACTGTATCAACACAATTACCAGTACAAACGGTCGCGAAAAATTGGGCCAGGCTGCATCTTCCCACATAATTGCTGGGAACCACAATAAAAGGATACAAAACGGAACAATTTCGGGACTCAGCATTTTTCTGGTCCATCTATTTATTATCCATTGTGGCCGCCGTGGCCATGGGTCATTGTTGGCCGCCATTGTTGTACAGATATTGGACCAATAACTCAGTTGGGCGGTTTAATATCTTTTGTCTGTGGGACGATCATAAAAATATGCGACAGTGGGACACTTGGATGCGGCTGTTTCGTGTTTTTTGTGTAGTTCAGAGGCGAAAATAATGTAGTGAACTGTGTTACGAGTTTCAGAGAAAGTAGGGTTGCCGTTAATTGAATAGTTTTTCGGTGTGTTTTTGTGTTATATAATATCCGTCTTTAATTCTTCTACTACAGGGCAAGATCTCTTCTAACACAGAGAGGGAAGACGAGTATTGAAAAAATCTAGCTTTAGATTTTATGGGTATGAAGAACAAGGTGTATAGTTCTTCACCCCCAGGGCTGCGGGACTGTTCGAAAGAGATACCGCGGCCCTGGAACACAAAGGGCAAAGAATGAACATGGATGGGTTTTAGTCAGTACAAGTCTGACACTCCCCTCCGCTCCGCCCAGAGTGGGGGGGGGGGGTCAATTGATGATTTCCCATCCGGAAAAAAAAGTTCTTCACCCCCCATTGAAAAGGGAGGATCCTCCGACCAGACGGGTGTTGTGTCTGGTGGGCTACTGCCGGACAGTTGTTGTTGGGTTCTTCTATATAGTCTTAAAGTCGCGGATAGCATTAACTGCGCGATTTAGGAATTTGATGTTAGTTCTTTTGTTGCTGTAGTACTTTTAGTGGTGCTGCTACAAGATCATTAAACCCAGATTTACACCCAATTCTGTTGTTGTGCTGGCCCGCTTCTGTTGTTCGCAATTGCCAAAGTAGATTCTTTCTACACAATGTATCGGTCTATACGTGGTATGCTGTTATGACGTCGCCGTCTCCCATGGGTTTCGCAACAGTGACTAACGTTGTTGTTTCCTTATCTGTTTATTTTGTTTTATGTTAATGCTTACTAACATAATTGTCAGTTTTACTAACCATTTATGAATCATGGACAGGAACATAAAGATATTATTATGTAAGAGGTAAAATTAACAAATTCATTATTTTTTTTAAACTTTGCACATCGCACTAGAAAAACTAGCAGGTTACTTTAAAAACTTATATCACACTAGGGATATCTCCTGTATCGTGCTTTAAATTTAAACTCACATACACAAATAGCCAGACCCGGAACATACAATTTATATTTGTTCCGTGCGAGAATGGAACCTGCGACACTCAACGCAGCAGCCAATCGCTCAGCCACTGCACCAACCAATGGTACGGCAGTACATTGGTAAATGCATAAACAAGCACCTTCTTAGCACCTCAAAACCACCTCGATTACTAACGACACAATAATTACCCACATTGTCTTACTAATAATCCTATTGTTATCTTAAATAGATCGCAACCGATCAACGGCTCTGCCACACATATTGTTTAATTTAATGCACCATTACACACTACCGCTAACCGGTTAGCAGTTTTGAAACAATGATGTTTGCATACTGAATCTCGGTTGTTTCAAATTGAAGTGGAGTCTTGAGTAGTGTACAGGAAGACAGATATGATCAGAAGATCCGCTTACTCGTACAATGGGTGGTTGAGGCAGGCCTGTCAAGAGTTTGAGGAATGATCTATTAAGGAGGTGGTACTATTGTTTATTCTGTTTAGCAGTTATTCCTACCTACCTACCTAGCTAGTACATAGACTCCTTCTTTGTATTTGGATCGTCAGTTTTTTTAAAAGGCTTGGAAGGTTTTTGTATGAAGCCTGGCCTGCCTAACTTAAACGCCACGCATAAAACCTGTATTAATCGATAGCTGGTATCAATTCAAACCAGTTTTATAAGCTATCAAAGTTGTTCTGAAGATGCCGTCAGTGAATAGACTTGAACTTTGATAGCTCATATCTCGGAAACCTGACACGTTAGAACATTTTGTCTCATACAAAACTGAAATTAAAATGGCGGAAGTTAGGCCGGCCATAAAATTCAAACCCCTTTTGTAGGCCCATAACTTGGCGCTTTCGCGGCGTCAGGGTACGACGGTTTTAAAGTACCTAACATAGATGTGGCGGGTATTACCACCATCATTCTCCTGCCCTTATCCTAATTTATATGGAGTCGCCGCAGCATATCTTCTTCTTCCATAAAGTCAAAGTCAAGTCAAAGTCAAAGCATTTATTTCAATTAGACCATCACAGGCACTTTTGAATGTGAAAAAAAAAAACAAAAAGAAGCGAAGCTACAGTCACAGTCACAAGGCATAATAACTTGAGAAAGTACTGTAGTTGCACATTCCAAAGCGTAGATCTCTATGGAGAAGAATGGGAAAGAAATTCCATAGACACTCTTTTAAGGCAAAATATTTTTACAAAATCATCACATCATTCATGTTGAGATTATACATATATGTGAGAACGATATAAAAGACATGCACATTAAGAGCGTCCAGAGTAAAAGATTAAATCAACAAAGAAAAAAAAAAAAGTAATTAAAATAAACCGTGGCAGCTAAGAGATGACCAGTCCCAACTGACAGCGCCCGTTCATGAAAGTAGTTCTCTTTTATTCATTGTGGCAGGCCGCACCGCATGACAACAAAGTCTTCCTATGATATGAACCATCTACAGAAACCATCGCACACTACAAGTATGCCGCACCACGCTTTTTGTATTAAAATGCGACGCGCTGCGATCCGATCAGGGTTTAATGTGCACTTGGCTTAACCACGCCGTTCTTAAGCCAGCTTTTGCCAGATGGATGTACGACCTACAGAAGGCCGCGGGAAAGACCTGGATAAGACTCGTTTATACCAGGGAAGAATGGGAAAAAAGAGAGCAGGCCTGCACTCGGCAGTAGGTGGAACAAGGCTGCCGATAATGATGATGATCAGCTTTCCAGTTAATTCAAATTGGTAAATATAAGGCCGTAATAGTGGCCCGAAAGTCTGACAACCAGTCGGGTTGTGGAGTTCATTCAGATAGGCAGTCGCTCCACGCAAAATACTAGTATTCAGCTGCATGCGGTTAGACAGGAAGCTGACCCCAACATAGTTGGATAAGGCAGGCAGTTGATGATGATGGCCAGAGATAGCACAAGGTTCGGAAGGAGTAAGGGCAAGCCTTTGCCCAGAAGTGGGATTCAAAGTAAACTAGCCAAAAAATACCTGGCTTTGTCAGTGTTAGCCTTTTTAAAAAGTTCGACGTGTAATTTTTATAAGCGGCTACTATTTCTTTCACCACTTCAACAACGCTAAGCTATTTGACGTGAGTGACGTGACCCTAATCAGGTTCACGTCAATAGCCGTCAATAGTGTCTCTCGATTTTCTTAAAGACGGTTCCGTGACCTTTCTGACGATTGATGTCTACGATTCGGCGTTTGTACTTACTCGGTTTTCAGCGAATTGAATAGATTCTAGGTCATGGGTGACATGTTCGAGGGAGCTCTAACTTTTCAAAAATATAAGTAAAAAAATCGTTTAAGTTTTATTAACATATGCATTTGAAAAGTGCGAGTTGACTCTTCTCGGTGTTAATACTTCTTCGCACGAGCCAAAATACGGCGAGGACACATTTAGCGATTTAAATTTTTTTCTGTAAAATCAGTATTAATTTAACTAGCTTGTGAGGGTTATTTCATGTGCCTCAAATAACAATTGGCTCGTGCCTTGGTTCGTCCTTACATCCTTAGTCTCGAAAGTACAGAACTAATTCCTATAAACCCATACCAGAATTGGAAAGGTCCTAACCTTTCCTTCGAAAGGGATGAAGGGGGCTAGTGAGAGAACAAAGCCCCGCCATCCTCTTCCTGTTTGGTCTTCTTCTTTTCGAGTTGATAGTACTTTTTAGTTTGGTCTGGCCCATTAGGTGGTGGCGTTCATTAGATGCCCTTTGGCTACATTTTGCACTGCATGATCCTTCTCACTACACCTTTATAATGGCTTCCAATATAAACGACACATCATTCGGTTACGGTTGGTAGCTCTGACAACAATCACTTGTATTATTGTTATAAAGTACTTCGAACAAGGGTTACTGACCTATCTCTTCAGATTCAATTGAGATATTCGTAGATACAGTGATTTCCTTTATACTATTTTTGTCAAGTGTTCAATTTTGCGGGTCGTCGAACCTAACTGGGATAAGTGTGACCAAGTGGCGTCCGAGGTTTAGAAGTATTTATTGGTCAACCGGCAAGATAGGCAGACGACATTGTTGCAATTGCAGGTAAATCCTGGATAGGGTTGGAGATTTGCACAATAAGAGGGATGGTTACCCAGCCGCGGGTGAAGGCGGGCTGTGGATGATGATGATGAACTTTAAATAAAAAAAAGAGTATTATTCAATTGTCTAACTGCCTTGTTGCTTTAGGGACTGCTGACCGTGCCAGGTTAGATCCCTAAGTCGGGCAAAGTGCTATTGGATTTTTTCTTATTATTCATTGTTTTTCAAGTGGAACCCCGGAGTCTGGATTTGCCCAGTTAAAGTGCAAGAGGATCGTATTTTTATTACAGGAAGTATAGTCCTGTAGTGAACCCATATACATTTTGACAATTATACTGCCTCTGTGTGCCTTTTCGGGGCATATGGGAGTGTTGTTGTGCCCAAACTAACCCGAATGGAGTGCGTACGTAAGTGACGGAACACAATCAACTTAGGCTTTCGCAGTTCACTGACAAAGGCCTCTCCCAAACTGCGTTACAAAGTCCTGTCCTCCGTTTTTCACATCCAGTCTGTGGCAGCCACCTTTCCATCTAGCTGTAGGTCGCCATACGCTACGATATTTGCAAGAAGGATGACTTTCTTTTGTTTTAATTATAATCTTTCTTGTGATTATAATCTGCCTCGTTGCTCGAGTGGTCGCAAGCGCGACAGCTGAGTATGAGGTCCTGGGTTCAATTCCCGGGTCGGGTAAAGTGTTATTGGGCAATAGGCTCGCCCCCTATTACATGGGACTAAAACATAACAGGCGAAATATAGGTGGTACTATCAGGTACACCTCTGCCCTTCGGGGATTACAAGCGTGAATGTAATATTATTTCCTTCGGTATTTTGTAATTAAAACTACAGAGCATTAGTACCTTATTAAAGATAATAAAATCTTGATTAATGTACTCTTGATTTTATCCGTGTACGCGTAAGATTTCTTTTCCTTCCTTATTAGATTCGATAGAACGATTAATTTATGATTATGTCGGTTATTCATTGTTAAAGGAAATCTTTGGGGTACTGGGACATCGGAAATAAATTAACGATATTATTGAAACGAAGAAGAAAATGGAACGAAAGAATTGTATTTTGCAATTTTCTTTCTTTCAATTATTTTGTGATTTGTTAGAAGTATCTCTTTAGGACGCTGCAGCTTTAATATATAACGTCCCATTAAAATAGATGGACAAATTTTAACACAGCGATCAGTACGTCTAACCAAAGATATAAAAAAACACTGACTAAAGTGATTTTATTTTGAGCTAAAATCACCAACATTTTGAGTGTATTTTCGTTAGCTGATTTTTCTTCTTGTAAGTATCTAATGCGTTTTTCTTATTTTTTTACCCTTGTCCTTATTTTGATGGGCTGAATGATTTCTAAAAGTTCTTCCATCTATTTCAATGGGACCATATATCTAAAATCGCGTATTGTTAAGAACCAAATAAAATTTAAGTTATACACAAAGCACCTTTCAACAAAATACCGCATAAAATCAGCAACCTGTATTAGCCGTAAACCTGTAACATATTGAATACTCAACTTTGAAACGTAAACAACGCACAACCAGGGACTCGAGTCCCCTGACGCTCGTCACACTTCACGAATAAATTGCTTCGGACATAGAATAAAAACCTTCAATGTGACGTCACTAAACAGGAATTTGAGCCGAAGTGCCATTGAAAAGAAAGAGACATGATGACTGGAAATAAAACTGAATATTAAGAATTACTTTTGCTCCATTTGCTGGCATCTTTTCTCCTTTTTTAAAATAGTGTAACCCATTACCCAGACAGTACCTGGGTTCTTTTTTATCGTGTGGTTAGTGCCTAACCTAGTGTCAGAGTTTTTATGCCGTCCTTGGGCCTCTGACTTGGTTTTACATGCCGTCGAGACATATATCTCAGGCATGCTGGTTTCCTCACGATGTTTTCCTTCACCGAAGCAAGTCATAATTATACAATACGCACATGAATGTGAAAAATCGGAGGTGCGTGTCTTGGGTTCGAATTTGTGACCTATTACTTGGCAGTCTAGGTTGTGGAGCTCAGATAAGCAGTCACTCCACGTAAAATACTGGTATTCAGCTTCATGTAGTTAGATTGAAAGTTCGCCACATTTTTGGTAAGTAAGAGCTGGGTAGCGTTTAGTCTCTGAAAATTTGTATTACAAGGAGTATTATTACATAATAAGGTTAAATAATGGAAACTAACACTGTAATAGCAGAGATCCTAGACAAAGATCATGATAAAATTCAAAAGTAAGGCGGAGCTCGTGGCTAAATAATAACAGCCGCTCGGGTCGATCTTCAGGTTAAGCCGTGCTTGCCTAGGTTGGTCTCTGGATGTGTGACCACCCATTACATACCGAGTTTCCTCCCGTGCCTTCGGAAAGCACATTAAGCCGTTGGTCCTGACTGTAATTTGTAAATCTTTGACAGTTGTTAGGTAGTCAGTGGTGCCAAAAACTCTGAAAACCAGTCTTACCAAGGGGTATCGTATTACACAGTACTAACTGGGTTGTGGACGTCAGATAGGCAGTGGCTCCATGTAAAATACTAGTATTCAGCTGCATCCGGTTCGGCAGCCGACCCCAACATAGTTGAGAAAAGGCTAGGAGGTGATGTTTATGATGATAAACTTCAAAAGTTAGTTACTCAGCGATGGTGACGAGGGAAAACTTAAAAAGTGTGTGGGATTGGCACAAGAAACACAATTTAAAAACATTGTAGAAATTCGAAAAGTTTTGAAAGCGATTGCTACTTGTCTATACACTCGGTCAATATTAGATAAAAAAAGTATGTGTCATGCGATTCTGTAGTACCTAGGTAAGTACAGCCAGCAATCACCAGCCCTGTAAATAGAACAGAATAAAATTGAAATTTTTTATTTTAGACCAGAGTCCATAACGAGTAAAATTGTTACTAACCCAGTAACAATTTTACTTAACTTCTAGTGTAGGTTACAGACACATATATACAATTAAAATTCAGCGTGGAGCCGCATCCACCTCCGCAACATCAGGGAATCCCATCGATCTGCAAATACACTGAGAATACTGTTGGTGCTGCCGCGAACACGAGTCATCAGGGATGCACATCAATTTCTAATAATGGCGGCAAAACCATCAATATTATTATCTGTAAACATCCCCGACGCACTACAACGCCACGGCAGCCGTAGCAGTACTCTCTCAGTGCATTATTATATTGAAATGATAATGGTCGTAACAGAAACAAAAAAACTTTAAACTGCTAACTTCTTAGAAAAACATGCCTTCTAAGAACTTATTTTCCACCGCGACTCTCCAGAGCGATGTACTAATAAGATTACAAATTACAACGATCCCCGCTGGGAATCGAATCTGTGGCCTCGGATACTAAACACCTGAGCTTATTCAAGTTTACCGCAGTTAAGAGGCCGACAATTTGTGTACTTATATTTTTTGCTAGGCTTTTATAAGCCTGAAGCGTGAAAAGGCTTGGTCACGGACTCCTAATTATGAAAGACTTTGGGCTTAGCGTAGGGAGAGCGGATAAGCGCAATGCGTAGGTCTTAAATCATATCTGGCATTATCATTTAGTACGAAACAAAGCGGGATGGGTATAGTTTTGGGTGTTTTGACCTTTAATGTAGGAACAGAAGGATTTAATGCTCAGTTTCTGAGGTCTGAGAAACTCGCTATGACTTTTGATTAGACAATGTGGTCTATTTCAGTCTGGTGTTTTTTTCGATAACTTAATGTGCAGATCTATCTCGCCCGGGGATTCTTAAAGAAGCTCGACTCCAAGGTTAGGCTGCCCACCGTCATCAGCGGCAACACCACTGGAGCCGCCGGGCATTTGGGACCTTTTGTTCTTTTTCTTCATATTTGAAAGAAGGAGCATTTGACCAGGTGTGGGACAGAACAGGTAAGGAAGAAAAACTGTTCAGAAACGCATGTCAAGATATGCATTTAACTCTACAATTAAAGAGACAAACGACGGTCAAGAATGCAGACAGAAACCGGGGATTATTTTGGTGTAATTAAGGAAAACCGAATACATGAATTTAGCACGTCGCTGTCTCACCTCAAGGAAAACCGCTTCGAAGCCCAACGACGCGGCAACAGGTAAGCAAATTAGTCCAACTTTAATTACACCAATACCGTTATCAGTTAGATCGGTAACATAAAGAGTAAACTCCCCAAACATAAACAAACTGACCTTTTAACTTAAAACGCTAAGTAATTACTCCGTTTAACTTCCGAAGAAATAAGAGCTGTTTAATTTGGGAAGCTGATCTGGGAATTAAACAAAAACATGGAGTTTATTCTAATTGGGTCTCAAGTCGAGCCAATTAAAGAAAATGGCCGCGTTTGGAGTTTCCTGGAATCGTTTGCATGGACTATTGTAACCTTTGAGAGTCGGTATTGCTTGTGTGCTTTGATGTGGATATTATTATTCGTATTTGCATAGAAACCCGCGCTTTTGAATCTTTGATCCTTGAAGGCTTGAAGTATCAAGGAATTGCCTTTGCTATTAGTGCTGCAAGATTCTTGAAACTGCCTCAAAATGTAGTCGATGAAAATGCGCCCTAGTAGATAATGGATTATATTTTAATATAGGATAAGGTAAATTATAGTATTCTTGTTTTAAATTCGGGATTATTATTGTTCTTCTCCAGGGCAGGTGTTCTTCAGGTACAGAGATACGACGCACTGCGTTTTTCATTTCCGAATACTCCAAGATATCCGTAGGCTAAGCGTTTAAAGACCTCTCTTAAAGTTAACTGGTGACCTGGTGAAGGCCCTGGGAATCTGCTGGATGCGAGAAGCTCAAGACTGTGTGCTGTGGCGAAAGCTATGCCCAGGAGTGGATGTATTTCAGCTAATATGATGATGATTATAAGCGTGCTATTTCCTGATATTAAAGCTATAAAAGCGGCACCATATTAACATACAAATCCACACTCTATGATCCATTTAGCTGAGTCAATTGTGCCATTAGAGCGTGAACTTTCTCAAACTACATTAGCACTCAACGCTTCTCTTGTGCCAAACGCGAGTTTTTATTATATGATCATTGCATTTGTTGTGTTATGTCTTGTTATATTTGTAGTCAACTATATCCAATACCTTCCTCTTTTCCTGTATTTTATGTAGTAGGCTAGAATCATCATAATCATACTTCTATCCTTGTCCCAATTTATTTGGGATCGGCGTTTCGTGTTTTCTTCTTCCATACTTCTCTATTACTTTGGCTATAAAATGAACCGGATAAAAGGTGCACAAAAGGCGAAAAACAGGGTGGTATAGGAGAGGTCTATGTTCAGCAGTGGACTAGAATGGAAGGCTAAGTTGATTGACTGACACACTTTAAGGCCCGTCGCCTACATGATCAGGAGGGCGCGCAAGTGGCGGACCATATCTAGCTTTACTTTAGTAATAAATGTCAGTGCGCTGATAAATATACTCGAGACACGGAACGGGCCAGGTTGAGTCGCGGCGGAGTGGAGATGCAGGCACGAAGTGTGTCCACGACTCCTGACGCTTTTTTGTCTTTTCGTTACGTGCGTGGCTACGTAAAGAAACGGGAAGTAAACAACCGTCCGCGCCTCGACTCTAAATAGAGACCACGACTCGACTGACCGTAACGACGGTGACGACGCCTCGACTTATCAGTGGGCTATGCGCCTAAAACTGCATAGTATTTTACAGCACTGGATTTTTCCAAAGAATTGATATTTTGGCGTTTTATCTTGTTTCAATAAAGAGATAAGATAAGGTTGGTATGGCGAATTTTTGTTTGATCGATTTGACGAAATTCATGTCACGTCTTTTGGTTACATGAAAAAGACAATTAAAGACTAGAAGCAAATGCAGTAAAATAGACAAAGTGACTTGCCATCAGTGATAACGATGATAGAAAAGTCAATAATGACATAAGCGAATGTCAATCCAAGTTTTATTTTTTCACTGTAGTACCTAGAATAGTAATACCTGAATATTTGATATTAATTTTAGCTTGATACCTCCACACGTTCCTGAGAAAACGGGTCTTGACAGACGGACAGACGGACAACAAAGTGATCCTATAAGGGTTCCGTTTTTGCCGACTGAGGTACGGAACCCTAAAAAGGAGGATATTCTCAATTCTTTTTTTAACTTAAAATTACAAGACAGTAGGAGAAAATCACTTTTAAAAGTGACCGTTACTGATCGTCTAATTCCTCGCGCACCGCTGCCTAACCTTTTGAGATAACAGCCGTTGTTGTGATGTTAGGCTTCTCTAAATTTCTGACGGCGATATTTTGTATCACATTTGGCCGTCTTTCTGCGTTACTATGACCTCGAGCATTCATATGTAAAATATCTTTTACGTCAGTTACTTTCGCGTTTAGAATTGCTTCAATCAATTTTCAACGGTACTCTAGTCACTATCGTACAGGAATGTTGGTATGGCAAATAAGTGTCTTGTAGGTTTTTTTTTTAAACTTAATATTTTACTGCCATGCATTATTGCGAGTATATTTTTAAGTTGTGTGTTTCTGTGTTCTTAAAATTGGCTGAAAATAAAATTCTGAAAAGTATTTACGGCACAGCCTGTACAACTATGGTGCTTGAAATTACAAATAAGTTCCTATAGTGACAGAAAATTCCTAGAAAAACGATTTCAAGCGGAGCGGTAATAAAAATAGTCATCAGAATATTGCACTGTTACTTGAGCTACAGTTACATCAAATTATTCCCTTGAAAAAATACCCTCTATTTTTTAGTCAGACGTTTTATGCAGTTTCAATTTACGTAGAAACGGATCCTACACCACTTAGCTTTTTAGTCACTCTGCTATGATTTGACTTCAACGACCTCAGTACTATCTTTACATAGAATAAAACAAAGTCACCCCCGCTGTTTGTACGCTTAGATCTTTTAAACTACGCAACGTATTTTAGTGCAGGTTTCAGCACTGGATGATTGCTGAAAAACGTTACAACGTTGACAAAGCACGTTAAGCCGTCGGTCCCGGCTGTCATTTGTAGAACTTTGACAGTCGTTAGGTAGTCAGTGGCCCAAAAAGTCTGACAACCAGTCTTACCAAGGGGTATCGTATTACCCAGTACTAATTGGGTTGTGGAGGTCAGATAGGCAGTCGCTCCATATAAAATACTAGTATTCAGCTGCATCCGGTTAGACTGGAAGCCGACCCCAATATAGTTGGGAAAAGGCTAGGCAGATAATATTCAGCAATTGATGATTCAAGAGAAGGTTTATATGTACATTGCACTCGTGAGAAGCCGGGGCGAGTCGCTAGTAATGTTATAAACGCGAAAGTAACTCAGTCTGTCTGAAACGTTTTTACGCCCTACCTGCTGAACGGTTTTCTATATTTGGCACACAAGTATTTCATGATTTCTTATTTTTTTTTTATGACCTGGACGTATTTATCTCGGTAGTACAGATGGCGACACATCAAACTATACATTCCCAGTATAACATGGCCTCGCTTTGTATACATTTCCCGTACAATGAGAGATCTTCTTAAACTAGTTTAGTATAGCTTGATTGGTCGCCGTTCGTACATGTCTTTTGGATAGTTTTCGATCTACAAGGGCGAAATCGCGGGCAAAAGTTAGTACAATTTTCTTCTTTGCGTATCGATAAACTCAAATAATACCCGACCAGTATATTGCCACCTGCACAGCTGTGTCGTTGGCTTCGTTTAAATCTTGGAAGATGCAGGTGGTTGTGCAAGATGAGCAAGAAAAGAGGTGGGGCATATCCTCCACACTGACATTTTATTTGGGACGGGTCGATGATACCTCATTTTGCCAGATTATTTCTACAGCGGCCAACCTGGACCCGCAAATGGTTACGAGCTTTCCAGATTCGGCACTGCAGTTCCTGTCCAGGAGGAAGATGTTCTGCTGGATTGCTGAAGGGTGGAAGGTTCCTCCACAATTCGCATCTTTCATCTGACGCACTGTCTTTTGAGGAAATCGTACAATATAAGCAGTTTACTTAATTAAACCTAAGTAACTAAGGAGTTTTAAAACATTATGAAAACCCGGCAAATAGCAGTCAAGCGACGCGGAATATTGTAAAATTTCGCATATTAAGTAACCGACTAGCCATTTCATATTTCATTTAGAAGTTTTCTCGAGTGTATGTTGTATTAGTAGTGATGTTAAACTTCGTAACTGCTCAAGTTCAGTATGCGAGACGGGATTTCGCGAAAGTTAGCAGGATTTTGTAGAAAAACCTGCCATTCGTTTAAATGGATGTCGTTGAGAGCTGGCGTTAGAAAATGCTTTCCTTTATCTACTTAACTTGCTTCAAATACAAGGTTTTTATACTGATACACTCTTAGTTGCCACTTCTTGCTGTGCCCTCCGAGCGGCCTCTTCTTGATGTGCTCTCTGAGCGGCCTCGTTTTGTTGTGCTCTTTTAGCAGCCTCTTCCTGAATTTTTCCCTGCATGGCTACTTGAGCAGCTTTCTTTTCAAAACTGGAATCAATTATGTGGGCAATATGACTGCTGGGTTGAAGAGGGATTGGGCGGGACATGTCTGTAGAGTGCATCAGGACCGATGGGCCAGAGTCGTCACGCAGTGGGTGCCAGAAGACGGGCGTCATCGCCGAGGGATGCCTGTAAAACGCTGGCGTGACGACTTAGAGGCGTTTTTAAGAGATTAGTCGGAGAAAACCGCACGGAGAGAAGAGTGGAAGGCTATGGGGAGGTATTTGCCCAGCATTGGGACAACATAGGCTAATAGATGATCAATCTGTTAAAATCTAGCAGTGACATACTGAAAATTCGTGGCAAAAAGTGCTGTAGCTGCTTTAATCATTTCTAAGTTAAATGTTGAAGTGCAGCACTGGTTTAGATTCTTTTCAAAAGCTTAATTACACTCCCTTTGCTATTAGAATCCTAAGTACGACCTTGATTAGCCAGATGGGATGGTTTCCGCCTTCCATCTCATCAGCCTTCCTAATTTCAAAACCCAGAGACGCCTTGGAGATGAAGAAATTAATACCAGCTCATCGAGCGCCATTCATTCACTATTTCATTGCTCAATTTCGACGCCTAAGTTACCGAAATATTGCCCGCCATACTAGTTACGGTTGAAGCCTAAACTCCGAGCTATTCGTCCAACAGGGAATACTGTCATGAAGACGAAACTAATATCAATTAAGACAGAAATTAATATCGATGACGTCGAATTTGCGAAAAGATGGTCCGCTGGTGTTTCGAAATATTTTAGGATCTTGACGGGTAGAATTAATTGTTTAATTGGATTTATTAGTTGTTGCTAAGTAACTAAATAGAAAGAGCTAGCTAGATAAAAGGATTTATCTGAATAGCCGAGTGCAATTAGACAAAAAATACCTTTCTTTAACTTTAACATAGACGATTTTCTAACATTTGCGAATGTATTTTAAGTCACTACACTCATGAAAGTGGTTTTCATGAATATTTTCTGATCCAGTTGTCTGTGAAAAAGCATCAGCTACCAATTTCAAAAGAAACTTTAGTCTTAAAATTCGATGTTTTAAAAATAATTGCAGAAAATATAAAATTTTCAAAAAATACTTGAAATATGCATTACACACTATGCGTGAGCCATTCTTACCTACCATCTGATTTCATGAAAACCGTAGTAGTCCCGGTAGTGAAAAATAAAACAGGAGACTTTGCCGACAAACGTAACTATAGGCCGATTTCTCTTGCAAGGATCATTGCAAAAGTTTTTGACGGTTTGCTTAATACTCAGTTAGACAAGTACCTGTATCTGCACGATAATCAGTTTGGGTTTCGACCTCAACTGTCAACTGAGAGTGCAATACTGTGTCTTAAGCATACCGTCAGATATTACACGGATCGAAAGACTCCAGTGCACGCCTGCTTCCTCGACCTGTCCAGGGCTTTTGACCTGGTGTCATACGACATCCTGTGGGCTAAACTCGAGGGAATAAACCTACCACGTAAACTTGTAAACGTTTTTAAATACTGGTACAGTCATCAGGTCAACAGCGTTAAGTGGGCGGGTGCAATGTCGGAGCCGTATCAGCTGGAGTGCGGGGTGAGGCAGGGGGGGTTGACGTCCCCCTCCCTCTTCAACTTGTACATGAATACCTTGATCGTCGCGCTCAGTAACCAGCATGTCGGCTGCCATGTCAGTGGAGTCTGCGTCAATAATCTCAGTTACGCTGACGACATGGTGCTACTGAGCGCGTCGGTCTGTGGCCTCAGAAAGCTGGTGCAGACCTGTGAGGAGTATGCCATTGGTCATGGGTTAAAATACAATGTGACTAAAAGTCAATGCATGGTCTTTGGGGTCGGTAAACGTTCGCAAAACTATCCATCCGTTTTTCTAAACGGTGTTCCACTCGAAAGAGTGGATCAATTTAAGTACTTAGGGCATTTAGTTACGACCGACCTCAAGGACAATGCTGACATGGAGCGGGAACGGAGGGCCTTGTCGGTGCGGGCGAACATGATCTCACGTAGGTTTGCGCGCTGTTCGAGCGAAGTAAAGATAACGCTCTTCAGGGCGTACTGCACGTCCCTTTACACGTGCGGTCTGTGGGCGGCGTACACGCGTGCTTCATTCGGGGCCCTCCGCGTCCAGTTCAACAACGCACTTAGGGCTGTATTGGGGCTGCCTCGCTACTGCAGCGCCTCAGCCATGTTCGCTGAGGCGCGCACTGATTGCTTTTACGCTACCATGCGCAAGAGGAGCGCGTCGCTGGTGCGTAGGGTGCGGGGCAGCACCAATGCTGTCTTGGCGATGATCGCGGACCGGATGGACTGCCTATACATATGGCACTGTTGTGATAGGCATGTTGCCGTCAGCAGGGCCGGTTAGATGTTGTCCTCTTAATGTTAATTTTTATTATATTTTTGTTTTAGTTTTTATTATCATTTGTGTGTGGTCTGTATTTGTGTGTACTCCAATATGAGTTAAGGTTGCTCGAAATAAATGTATTTTATTTATTTTTTTATTTTATTATATCGACAATAATGAACAAAGAAACAGACAAAATTGACGGTACATTGATGCACGCAGGTCACACTATTACGCCATAATATGAATCCATCGAATTTGAAGTTATTCATAAACGAAAAAAAAATATACCAAAGAAAATTAAAAAAAAAAATGTCATGAGCGGCGAAATTTTTTTTTAACTTTCTTCTTCACTCGTCCAGGAACTCAATAAAAAAAGTCCCATGAAAATCCGACCACTATAAACTTCGTTCCACCTTATTGTCTAAAAGCACTCGACTAGAAATGTTAAGTTGACTTTGTAGCTGTCACTGTCCCCGATGGCTGACTACCTTCCAAATAATATAAATGCGAAAGTTTTATAAAGAGGATGTACTCGTATGTTTGTTGCTCATTCACGCAAAAACTACTCAGCGGATTTGGAAGAAATTGGATACACAGGTAGTTTATAACTTGGATTAACATATAGGATACTTTTCATCCCGGTAGTGCGATCCCGTGGGACAGTTGCCGAACTCCAGGCGGGGATAGCCACGGTCATAAACCAGTCTAACTTTTTTTAAATCTAATAAAAGTCAGCGCAGCATATCCTCTTCATCCATTTAACTTTATCAGCTGCCAGCTCAGATCAAAATCTAACTATCAGTAATTAAATTATGTCTAATTGGGTTGTGGTGGACTGACCGTCTGACAGAGACCAGACGACTTTCGCTCCATGTCAAATGATAATAATTTTATCAGGTTACACAAGAAGCTATTCAAAACATTAACATCACGCCTGCAATCCCCGAAGGGTTAGGCAGAGGTGTACCTAATAGAACACCCACAATTCGCCAGTTATGTTTAAGTCCCATGTAATAGAGTGCGAGCCTATTGCCATCAACCCTGCACAAATTCAGACTCCTTGACTGCTACTGGGAAATTCCTAATGGAAAAACACTTTGCCCGACACAGGAATCGAACTCAAGATCTCGTGCTCATCAGTCGATCTTGTGACCACAAGAACGACAAAGCAGTTCAAAGTTCACATCACACATCTGATGCCTTCAGACAGACTCAGACTAAATAAGATATTACTCGCAGACTAAATCATGCATGAGGCGACTAAGGGACTTACCAGAGAATGGGCAGCAGCGTTCTATGTGTTTATAACAACCGGACTGCGATTGCCAACCCGCCTGCCAAGCGTGGCGATTATAGCAAAACCCCTCTTTTGGGGGAGGCCTATGTCCAGCAGTGGACGTCTTTCGGCTGAAATGATGAAATCATGCATATCACGTTTTGTGGAGTAATAAGGTGTGTTTTGCCGTGAGTTTGTATCGAGTTCCAATAGTGCGAGTAGCAAAAGACTAAGAAAGAGAGTAGACAGATCTGTCTGCACCTAAAAATTTATTTAATTCTCCAGTCATCCCGCGGCCGTGGCGCTTGCAACAGCGTCGAAATATCGAGAACTCAGAATAACTGAAAATCACGGAAGATATGCCGTTACAGTGTAAGCATAAGCATAATCAGCCACTCCCACTGCTGGGACGCAGACCTTCTCTCAATGAGAGGGAATGGGCTATAATCCACCACGCGGGCCCAGTGCGGGTTGGTAGATGTCACATGTCTTCGAATTTTTGGTTCTAGGACATGCCGGTTTCTTCACGATGTTTTCCTCCACCGTTTTTGAGAGCAGTGGTGATGAAATAACTTACACAAAGTAATGCGCCTGGCTGGGTTTGAACCCATGACTTACTACTCGTAAGTCGGGGTCTCCGCCACTGGGCCACCGCTGCTCTCACAGTGTAAGCTTAGTTATAAACCGTGAAAGCTTAAAACAGTGTTTCAAATCATGAATATCCATTACCATCCCAGCGAGAATTAAAGAATTAAAGTACGACCTGGTCTACTGTAAGCTATCCTGATGGTTAAAAATAATAATAAAAAACAAGCCCAGTGCTAGCGATAAAATCCTTATAAATTGCTTTCGCAATTTTCATGGTTTACTCAAGATTAAGGCTTAAGCTTGAGTGGTTACTTATTACTTTTTTTGTGGTTCCAGCAAAATCTCGCTGAGTTCCGATACCATATTATGGGTTTTCGTGGTTCAATTACAGCTTATCTGTCTATTTGAGAAGGTTGGCCTGTGGTTGGGAGGAAGATCTATAACATACCGAGTTTCCTCCATGCCTTGGAAAACACGTTAAGCCGTCGGTCCCGGCTGTCATTTGTAGATCTTTGACAGTGGTTACAGGTAGTCAGTGGCCCAAAAGTCTGACAGCCAATCTTACCAAGGGTGTCGTATTACCCAGTATTAAATAGGTTGTGGAGGTCAGATAGGCAGTCGCTCCATGTGAACTACTGGTATTCAGCTGCATTTGGTCCGACTGAAAGCCGCCTGTATTATTGTTGGGACAAGGCTAGGTAGATAACGATGAGCCAGCTCCTCAATGTGTAAATTATGGTCAGTATCTCCTACCCATCCAAAACTATCTCAAGGCTAGGCAGATAATGAGTCATTAAAATTCACTTTGGTATTAGAATCCACACTCAAGCTTCTCATGAACTAGTCTTTAAAACGATAGCGTTACGTAAATAGTTTATTTCTTGAGAAACATTGAAATCAGCCTGCTCGAAGAATAATGCTTATGGCATATAACTTAAATACTTTAAAGATTCTTCAAAAGCACTTACATAAACACTTCTAATCAACAATCCTAATTTCTGGCTATCCCTAAGTTTCAAATAAGAGACTCCCTTTAAAAAATCCTGCTATACACGTCTGATATTTAAGTACTTATACAATTAGCTGTGAACACCAAAAATCCTAATTCCTGTCTACCCTAAGCTACATTAACGCTAATCTTCGCTTCCCCGCGTATAACTCCAGGCATTAGTCGCCTTTCAACGGCTAAATAGGCCGGTCAACACGCGCAAACCACACGTTAATAGCACATAACATATAGCACATAATTGGACCCGTTTGGGATCCCACACGTACAGGAAAATTGTTCTAATGGTCCTGTTACCTTTTTCCTCGAGGTCCTTAATCTGATAAGGGCCAGCTAAGGGCCTGTAACGGTCCACCGATTTCCAGAAATGGCGATTGGAGTAAACGTTATCACCAATAAACAGTTATGGTTTTTCTTTGGACTAAGTTTGAGTCTAGGCTGAATGGAAGGCGGACAATAGAAGCGCATAAAGGTGCTCTTATATAGGTTTCTGTGTAAACTCTTTGAAAACGGCAAAGTCGCCTTCTACGGGAGCGTTTTCATAGAATTACTTAGAAGCCAGTCCAGTCGCTGCGCTTTGTCAATGCGAATTGGGTGACATTGCCGCTGCAGTTTACGGTTTACGAATGTTAGTAGTAATGTGGTAAGCCCAAGATGGTAATGCCTATGTTGTACTTATTGATGATCTTTGTCATGAGTCAGATGCGTAGTAGGTACTCGCAAAGACCGATGTCATCATCTGCCTAGCCTTAGGCTTCAGCTGAATACCAGTATTTTACATGGAGCTACTGCCTATCTGTACCTTCACAGCCCAGTATTGGGTAATACAATACCGCTTGGTTGACTGGTTGTTAGACTTTCGGGCCACTGACTACCAGTAACGAACAGTCGTTACTAGCAGTCAGACAGACAGCTGTCTAAGATCTATAAATGAGAGCAGGGACAAACGGCTTAACGTGCTTTCCGAGGCACGGAGCTCGATATGAAATGGATCACGGTCACCCATCTACAGACCGACCTTGGCAAACGCTGCTTAACCTTGAAGATCGACTCGTGCGGCTGTTATTATTTAGCTACGAGCTCCTCTCGCAAACACTGATGTAGGAACATGAGAGCATCAACAAACATCATCTGCCTACCATTTTTCCAACTATGTTGGGGTCGGCTTTTAATATATTGATATAGCTATATTTCAGGGGATTTTTTGATGGAGCGACTGCCTGTCTAGAGGTCTAACAAGTATCAACAGATATCAAAGGATATAACGTAGCGTTCCGCTGTTCCTAACCTAAAAAGGCTTGAATTTATTTATTTATCTAGCCTAAATATTTCCAGATAAATCTTGTCTCGTAGCCTTGTCTGTATTTTAGTCAATAAATAAAGCTTAGCTCCATTTTTTGTACCACTTTGATGTAATGATTGGTGTCGACTTTTCGTCGGCTGCTAGAGATTAGCGAGGACATCTTCTGTCCTTTCTTTTAACATAAAGTTATGATAAGGTCGGGCTTGGCACGTGTAAAAGATTCTAAAACGATTTGTGTAAAGTAGGGTTTAATACTCGAACCTTTGAACTTGACTTAAGTTCGTTCCCTATTATAATATTTTACCCCATACCGCGTAGGTGTAAGGAATCCATTTCAATATCCGTAGCTTAAAAAACGGTGAACGAAAACATCTTGAGGAAATCGGTTTTCTTTCTTTTTCGTGTGGTTAGTGACTAACCTGGTGTCAGAGTTTTTTATGCTGCCTATGGGCCTCTGACTTGGCTGAACATGCCGTCGAGAAATATCTCTCAGGCATGCTGGTTTGGTTTCCACACGATGTTTTCCTTCAGCGAAGCAAGTGATAATAAATTATCCAGTACGCACATGAATCCGAAAAACTGAAGTGCTAGTGTGTTCTGGGTTCGAACTCGAGACCTATGACTTGGCAGTCCAGCCACACCACACCAATTCACACCCTGATCTTTAGGATTCATGTACGCGTTGTATAATTATCACTAGCTTCGGTGAAGGAAAACATCGTGAGGAAACCAGCATGCGGAGAGATATTTCTCGACGGCATGTCAAGCCAAGTCAAAGGAACATGGGCGGCATAAAAACTGTGACACCAGGTTAGGCACTAACCACACGATAATGAAGGAGATTTAGATATTCATTTAAGTCACCTACTATCAAAATAAACGGGGAAGTAAGACGACGATACAATGTAGTTACTAAAAAAATAACCTTCAATTATATTTTATCTGAACTACAAAAAAGGCAAACAAAATATGAGAGAAAAAGTATTTTCAGTGGAACTGATTCACTTTTCCGCCAATTTGTCTATCATAACAAAAGTAATTTCCGGCAAAAAAAACTAGAAAGTATACTCAACCGCATATCAGAGGTAAAAATTTGACAATGACAGCGCTTTTATGTCGATGCAGTAGGAGCGATTTCTGTAGTGCATGTGATGTTTGGGTGACTGTACGTATAAGGAAAAGAATTAAATTGGACTGGTACCTATCTGTTTTGTAGCTTTGATGTGAAAGACGCATGTACACGTTTGTGAACTTACCTTTGAAGAATATGAAAGAATATTTTTTTACCTTCATCCTGTTGAAAATCTTTTGATAATGTATGAAAATGATTTTGTTATAGTAATACATGAGGAAGTTTGTTTAAAATATGTGAGATATTCAAAACAATGAATCTTCAGAAATAACAAAAGGTGAAGTTTCTTAGCAAGTTCTTATCAACTTTTAAATAGAAGAAGCAACTTACTGAAAAAAGGAAATATAAAACAGTACTTTTGATCCTTACTCAAATAAACACTGCCAGTAGGTACTTACAAAATTTAGACCAATTGTATAACTCACTTTTTACCCGACTGCGGCGAAACCCAAAAGGAGGGTTATGTGTTTAATCACAATTTTCTTTTAATGAGGACTTTGAAGATAATTCGTAAATTCATTACTTTATTGGTTTGAATTTTTTTTTATCTCGACAACATAAATGACGCATTGACGATTAACTGAATTGCCGAAATTAAAGGCATTTCTATTGTGTGTTAACACAATTACATCGCAAGTTCTATCTTTTAAATCGGCTTAAGAAGATGTAAGTATTCCTTTTAGGTGCAATGAATACTGTGATTCAGTATAATAATATTGCCTTTGAAAACCATCCCTGTACTATAAGTACTGCAACTTCACTAAAGTCAACGACCGTGCAATCCTGCCATGCCTCATAAAGGTACGGTCGGTAACAAAAGTCATTCAACATAATATTTTACTAGAGTACCTAGAAATTCTCCTACATCGTTAGTAACATCAGATATTTATCTCGCACGCAAAAACTGGAACACGTACAAAAAGGTTTTTTTTTTCTTTGTCTTTTTAAGTAGAGCGTTTGTCAGCTCTATAGCTGGCTGTTTCTACCCAACGCAACACGCACTTAAGGAAATTATTATATTGAAATTATATCAGAAATGTGACATTAATTGAATCTGGTATTTATAGAATTATAATAATTTAACGCGAACGAAGGTCGTGTGCAACAGATTGTTCGAAAAAAAAAATCAAAAGTCATTATAATTGCTACATTTTGAAAAAAAAAAACAATAAGATTTTGATTTTTAATGCCGACGGTACTCAGTCGTGAGTCAGTACTGCCAACGTTGCGGCACAGTCCAGTCCGTTTTGCAAGCGATAAGGCCGCTCCCCTCAAAGCACATACAGTTATCGCGTTATCTCTTATCAGGACGATACTATGCCCGTCGTCAAGAATAAATCGATACTAGGTTGGGAGCTATGTGGTTTTGAAATTGAGTACTTACAGGAATTGTGCAAAAAAAATTGTTAGTGATAGGTTATGTAATATCACGCTTGTATTTAGTAAAAAAGGGGGACGGTAGAACATGGGTAGGGACCAACACCCACATTTCACACAGTTAAGTTTCAGTTATATGTTCACGAGCTTATTTTACGGTGTGTGTAGATTGCCAATAACACTATGCGTGATTTGGTGTTCGAACCCATAACCAAGCTCTGCATTTGTAGTTAAGCTTGCAACCATTAACTAGATCAATTAATCATTCACAGCAACAGGTATCTTAGGCATTTTTTTCTTTTTCGTCAATCCCTATTTCCGTTTGTCTGTGTCTGTTGGAGAGCAGTCGTGGGTTCAAACCCAGGCAGGAGCATTACTTTGTGTAATTTATTTCATCACCACTGCTCTTAAAACGGAGAGGGAAAACATCGTGAGGAAACCGGCATGTCCCAGAACCAAAATTCGAAGACATGTGTTATCTACCAACCCGCACTAGGCCCGCGTGGTGGATTATAGCCTCACATAGAGAGGATGCCTGTGTCCCAGCAGTGGGAATATTACAGGCTGATTATGCTTATGCTGTTTATGTTTCCAGCACTTCGATTTTTGATGCGCAACTTACAATTACACTAAGCTTGTGAAGGCCGTTTCTGCGGACGACGTATCAGTAAATAAGAAATTTTGACTTACCATCATTTCATAAATTGCCCCCAGAATCCACTACGTGGATTTAATTTTCCTTGACTACATTTCCGGGTAATCTCATCTACAAAGACTGATTGAAGGGATGTCTATTACGGACTACTTCATAAATTTATATCTCTTTGTTGCTGGTTGAAATCTTACCTGGAACAAAAGGAAACATTAATTAGTACATAATTAATGTTAACTTCACAATGAAATTACGAATTATCATCTCCGGCTAAGTATAGTAATTACACAAAAATATTTTAAATTGTAATGCCTTTTTAAAAGATTTCTCAGATGAGCATGGAAAAGGAGTCGGTATGTAGCTAAGAATAAATAAAAAGGAGGAGCTCGTGGCTAAATAATAACCGCCACTCGGGTCGATCTTAAGGTTAAGCCGCGTTTGCCTAGGTGACCGCCCATTATATCCCGAGTTTCCTCCGTGCCTCGGAGAGCACGTTAAGCCTTTGGTCCCGGCTGTCATTTGTAGATATTTGACATTCGTTACAGGTAGTCAGTGGCCCGAGAGTTGACAAACAGTCTCACTTACCAAGGGGTATCGTATTATACAGTACTTACTGGGTTGTAGAGGTCAGATAGGCAGTCGCTCCATGTAAAATACTGGTATTCAGCAGCATTCGGTTAGACTGAAAGCCGACCCCAACATAGTTGGGAAATGGCTAGGCGGATGATGATGCAACTTAGAATAATTTGGGTTGTGTAGGTCAGACAGGCAGTCTGTCCATGTAAAATACTGGTATACAGCTGCATTTGTTAAGACTGGAAGCCGACCTCAAAACAAAAGTGAAAAGGCTAGGCAGATGATGATGGAATTAAAAATCCTAGCAGGCAAAAAGTCGTGTAGTCGTGTTTATTACATGTATGGACAGATTTGGATAAAATGTACCAAGATCTAGTCTATATATGCCTAGCCAATATTAGGTGTATTTCTAGGTCGTTCCGGACCCACTAGGGACCGTATTAAAGTATATTATTGTTATTATTATTATTTATTCATTATCAAGTAACATGACTCATTATTTAGCACAAAAAATTAAATAACAACACAAACAAACGATATACAATCAAATTAAACTTATTCATTAATATAGAGGTTCAAAAGAAACTTACACTATTAAGTTAATCATAAAGGGTATTATTTGCCCGCAACTCCACACTTCAACACCGCAAAAGTTATTTTGTTAGTTCCAAAACGAATATCATCTATGGCTTTTTTCTTTTAATATTTTTTATGTTTGCAAACAACCAAGTATAATAAAGTTTGACTACCAGTTACAAAAACGATATTAATATTGTTTTAGGTAATATATGGAGGAAAAATCAAAGCATCAAAGCATTTAAGCAAGTTGTAATGAACCCCTCAATCGATTTGTTTGCAAGCAGCTTAGCGACAATTAGTACTGCCTTGTCTAAAAGCTATGTGGTTTATGATGAATTTTAATAGTGGTTACGCCGGCGGGCCTGCTTGTGCAGGTTTTTTCTTTGTTACTACATTATGCTTAGTTATTGATATTATGCTTAGTTATTAGTTTGTACAACAATAGTTTATTGCTAACTGTGGAGGCTTGTAATGATTTGTCGTTGTTTGCCTTGCTAAAAACCCAAACAAAAGAAAAAAAAAAAAGAAGTGTTCAAAATAAATAATTGCCGTAGGTCTTTCTCACGCAATTACTAAATGAGGCATTTTAATATTAATAAAAACAGATCAAAGTAGTCAAAACAAAATCATTTGCAGGAGATGAAAATCACATCACAACGAATAACTCCTAACATAAGTTTCAAGTTTTTCAACAGCTGAACTAAGAATTAAATTAAACTTATAAGGATTTCAAACACTCTATATCGTCTTAATTCACAGCTAAAGTAAATCATAGTGCTTAAGTTATATTTCTGGACGAAATCTGAGCTATGTATTTCAGATGTCTGTCTGCAGAACAGAAACTTGTAAAAATATTAGTAACACCCGGTTTTTGCATTGAGGATTTGAAGTGAAGAAATTGTCTGATTCTATTGTAGCATTACTTAAGGTGATTCTTTTAATAAACATAACATACCATCACACCTGAGATCCCCGAAGGTTTAAGCAGAGGTGTACCTAATAGTACACCCGTAACTAGCCAGTTATATATACCTTGTTCAAGTCCCATGTACTAGGGGACGAGACTATTACCTTCGACTGGACACAAATCCAGACTCCGTGGCTGCTACTGAGAAATTCGTTCAGCGTTAGCACATAGCTTAGCGATTCGTGGTGCAAATGGTGCCATACGATTCTCAGAGCTTCCAGGAAAAGGATGAACGGTAGCTAACTATCAAGTTATAAAGAGTGTAAATAGCAACGAAGCCGAAAGGCACTTGTTCTCCCTATTATTGCGATCATTTTATTACGAACCATACCTGGGAACCTTCTAGTTACGGAGATATTGGAGGTCAAAGTTGCTATTTTTTTTTTAAATACTAGTTTTTAAGGTTGCAAGCTTATTTGAAATACCTCCATGACCTGTGTACTATTCAATGTGTCCATCAGCATAATGTTTTGAGTGCGTTACGTAGAGCTTTACTCTAAAACGCGATTTTTCACCCCAAAAATCCTTCTCCTACAAGGTGGGTCTGTTTACCCCTTGTAGGAGAAGGGTATAATTCTAGGCAGTATGTTATTATATGTGTATGATACCCGTGCGATAACAGGGCCATTACAGGTATGATGCGTCATTGGGTTGTTGTTTCGCTTATCGTTTGTTATTAATGCCTTATTCGAGAGAGAAGAAGACAGCATATTTTCAGCTATCTTTTTGTAGGAAAACTAAAGTAAATATGTCCTACCTGAATATTCTCATAAAGAGCGTGCGAGATGAAACGAGAAAACACGAAACATAATCAGTAGTTAGACAATGAATAGTTAGTAACATTAGTAGTCTAGACAGACGTTCAATCATGTGTCTCGCGAAACAACTAAAATAACTTCAACCTTTGGCAAACGATCTACTCAAAAAAACAAATCAGATACATTCAAACACAACCGTCAATATGCATGGAATTTTTGCTAAAATATAGTTCTATCAACCCAAGAAAATACTTAAAAGTTAAGTTCAACTACTGCTTGTCGTTCAAAAAAAAATATTAAACTCCTACAATTTTCTACGACAGTTCAAACGTCCGTGACTGTCGCGGCTATACAAGTGGTGTTATGTGACGTCATTTACCTCTATCAGCCTTGTTTACATCTACTTTTTTACCCTTAATATGTTAATTTTACTAATTTCATGTGCTTTATTCAAGCAAACATTGCAATAACAATATTATAATAAAATCTTATTGAAACTGTAAGTACTTTTCAAATAAAAGTGTTTCTTTGACACATAGACTTTGACGTCGACGTTTTGAGTGTGCGTTCCTTTTCACCAAAAACACGCTACATAAAATATTAAATTATAAATCAAGTTTTGTATTAGAACATAAAACAAGTGTACCACAATGTTTTTATGGGCCAATACAAGGCATTTTTAAGAAATAAAAAAAATTGTTTTTTTTGCATATTCCCTGTTATACATACTTACACCTACTTCAACAGTAACTACAATAATAATATACCCAAATAACAACAAACAAACAAATGAACAACGGCCCAATAACCTCATGGTCTTAATAACTTTCTATATTGAACGCAGACGCAGGAAAAATGAAAGGTACACGACTACACGCATATCTCAATGTAATTTGTACGCCCCAAAGTTAAAGAGTAATTGTTATTGCTTCGGTGAAGACCGTTAAAGTTGTATTGATGGTATCATTGGTAACGACTGGGGGTATTCCTCAAAGCGCAACCAAAAAGCACAACTAAATTATTCTTCGAAAATATAATATGTTTATTCCTCAAAGCGCAACCATGATGAAAAATATGATGGATTCATTATTTTTTTATCAATCATGGTTGCGCTTTGAGGAATAAACATATAATATTTTGAATTTGTGAGCACAACTAATGGTTGCGCTTCGAGGAATAATATGGTTGCGCTTATTTGGTTGCGCTTAAAAATAGTTGCTCTTTGAGGAATACCTCAACGACTGAGGTGTAAGCTTTGTCTGCAAGCTGTCTCGTGACCATAGCGAATCATCTACAGCTTTTGCAACAACGCTCTCGGCATAAAACTAAATAATAACAGCCGCACAGGCCGTTCTTCAAAGTGTGTGTGTGTGGATGGGTGACTATCATAACATACCGGGTTTTCTCTGTGCCTCGATAAGTAAGTTAAGCTGTTGGGATCGGCTGTCATTTGTAGATCTTTGACAGTCGTTACAGGTAGTCAGAGGCCCGAAAGAGTTTCCAAGGGCACCGTATTATCCAGTACTAACTGGGTTGTGGACGTAAGATATGCAGTCGCTCCATGTAAAATACAGGTATTTCAGCTGCATCCGGTTAGACCGGAAGCCGACCCCAAGTTGGGAAAGGCTAGGCTGATTAAACTACATCCAAGTTCAATAAGAATAAGTCATCTGACCATCGGTTTTTCTGCGGTTGGTATCTCTGTCGACCATTGTTTCGTTACAGATATTGCCTAAAGCATTTCGGCAATCTTTTTTTTTTATTTTTTTTATTAAAACTTTGCCCCACACTAGGAATGTCTCCTGTATCGTGGGTGCTTTTACAAACATCACACACATACACATCATCACATCATCATTTACATCTTTATATATTAAACCTTATTATTACATTTATAAAGTCCACATCTTAAATTTTGGAAGATCTCTTAATCCTATCCTCGTGCCATCTTGGCTTGTTATTGTATGAAGGTTGATATTATTATTATAGTTTATATTCTTCTGTTCTTTACGGCCTGTGGGTGTTATTATCTGGCCTTCTTTGAAAGTAAGGGCTTTGTTTTCCGAAAACATTGGAAGTATCTTCCCTTATACTAAAATGCAAAACGTCAGAAGTCCGCACTTGGGGTCTGTCAACGAGCGAAGTATACTGGGTGTCAAACTTACGGACCGCATCAGAAACTCCAAACTTCGCTCCAAAACTCAAATAGCTGATGCTGGCCTTACAGCTACTAGCATAAGCATAAGCATACAGCTACTAGGTTGATGAGAAACTAGGCTGGTCACATCTCCCGATAGCGGGATGACCTGGACTCTTTCGCAAAGGATTGGCCTACAATCGCACTAGATCGCGAAATGTGGAAGGAGGGAAGGAAGGCCGTTGCTCTGCAGTGGGACAATAAAGGCTTATAATAATAATATACTAAAGCCAATAGGTGCTCCCGTATTAAAAACCACAGCTTAGAATATAACCTTAGAACCTAGATTATGCCAAGCCTGAATTCCTATCTAACCGTGACCTTTAAAACAATGAAGCTTAAGATATGCGCGAAGGCTTTCTACACCTAAGGCTGATTGATCTCAAACTTACATACCTTCAAAATTTTCTCCGTAATTAAGCCTCGATTTAGCATGAAATTTATTACCACCTCTAAACCGGCAGACTCAAGATAATCAAAACATACTTTGCGTAATCTCATTTGATTAATGAGGTGTTCGAGAAAGGCCTTTCAAGTTTCACGCCAATATCACCTTACGGGGAACACAGTAACATGTAAAATGAAAGGTTATTGCCAACCACGAAGGAGATTGCGGGACGAACTGGATGTCTTCCTTGAGAATTGGAAAGAAGTAGCACAGAATCGTGACCGTTGGAATTAATGGAGGGAGGCCTTTGGCCAGCAGTGGGACAATATGGGCTGGCTATAATAATTGCAAAAGATGTCTTTCGGTAGTTACTGGTTTCTTAAGTTCGAGAGATAAAAGTTCAGAACTGGTTTGAGAGAGAAATTGTCGATGGACTAGGACATGGTGGCAGGTGGAGCAAGAATTTTGGTTGTATTCGGTTAGTGAGAAAAGAAAATGACTGAAGAACAAGTATATACAATGTAATTCCCGAACGGTTAGGCAGAGGTGTACCTTATAGTGCATCCACATTTCACCACTTTGGACTTTTCGGACTTCATGCTCAGCAGTCGCCAATAGACCAACGAGAATTATTCCAACAATGATTGTTCGAAAAGCGGAGGTGCGATTCTCCTTTTTGTGTGTGAACTTAAATATTATAATGGGGCAAGAAGGTGCTGAACCTCCTGCCTTTTTTTTTCTTCCGGATGGGAAATCATCAAATGACCGCTCCGAGTGTCAGCGTTGTTTTGACTAAAACCCATCCATCCATGTTCCTTCTTAGCCCTTTGCGTTCCAGATCCGCAGTACCTCTTCCGAACAGTCCCGCAGCCCTAAGCCTCCTGCCTCACATATCATTTTGTAATTCAGTCCCCGTTCCTCCATTTCATTCAGATTATCAAATAAATGCTAACTTTATTTTGTACGTCGCTTTCCGTGAATTCTGATATCGTTGGATGGCCTTTAAGGAATATTTCTGTAAAAAAATGACCTTGCAGCTTTTTTTATCCTTATCTCTTCCGCCGTATTTTCGATACCGAATTGGATTTCTTAGCGAACATGATCCGTTTGCCCCGTAATGAGAATTGTCGTTTCGCTAATTAGGCAGTTGTAAGACGCCGATAGCTACACGATATTTGCTTCCAGAAAATTGTTATTTAATGTCGTTATTACTTTGTAAGACGATATTGGCATTGGTAGTTAATTGGCATTGTCAGCATTTTTCTTATTTAATTGAAGGATTTTCATATCATAACTAGGAAAAAAATATGAGTATTTCTAGTGCCAGAGTCATGTTATATCTTACAACTATTATAAAATACGAAAGTTTGTGACGATGGATGGATGTTTGATGATCTTTCTTTTTCTTCCTTTCAAAAGCTACTGAACGAATTTGGATGAAATTTGGCACACAGATAGTTTATAATCTGAATTATCAAATATTATACTTTTTATCCCGGTAGTACGATCCCGTGGGACAATTACCGAACTCTGCGCGGGTGAAGCCGCGGGTATAAGCTAGTATAACATAACGGACAAAATGTGAGTAGGTACAATACGGGGTGGAAGGGCCACCGACGCGAAAACGGTACGACGCATTCAGTACACCATGCTGAGCCCCCCACCAGAATATTTCATAGGTTATTTAAAAAAAAAATCAGCTGTTCCATACATTTTGAGTTTTGGCCGTGCAGGTGCACTTTCGTAGGAAACAGTTGTTTTTTTTTAAATTACCGATTAAAAATTTTACAACCTCTGCCAAACCTCACATGATAGACGCTATGCTATGTTAGTATAAGTGCCTGAATATACTCATAAATAGAACATTTCATAACAATCCAGTAAATCTAAAATAAATTGAAGTTACAATAGTCGAGTTTATGAGGCGTTGACTGGCAATTGAGTTGGATCTGAGAGTTTAAATGAACTAGTGTAGTGAACAGTCTAATAATGCAAGCGTATGTGACTACGATGCAGGGATATGTGGATGGAATATTAGTATTTATTTACTACGTGAGTGCCTCGAATAGCACCTTAAAGCCGTTGGTCCCGGCTGTCAGCATTTGTAGATCTTTGACAGTCGTTACAGGTAGCCAGTGGCCCGAAAGTCTAACAACCAGTCTTACTAAGATTTTTTCGCATTACCCAGCACTAACTGGGTTGTGGAGGTAAGATAGGCAGTCACTCCATGAGAATTACTGGTATTCAGCTTCATCCGGTTAGACTGGAAACCGACAACAACATAGCTGGGAAAAGGCTAGGCAGATTATGATTTACTAAGTGAGTTTTAGACTGGAACAACAAAGAAAGAAGGCCAATTTTCTATGAATCCAGGGCATAATACCTAAATCTTAAATAGTAGATCATAATAAGAACGTCACTTCATACAAGTAGTTCTGCGGCAACTATGGCACTTGTCGCAATACTATGAATTGGAGTACTTATTCTTCATCATCATCCACAGCCCGAACTCACCCACTGCTCGGCATAGGCCTCTCTTTTCTTGTGCCAATCTCCACGGTCCTGGGCAGACGACATAGTTGCCATCGGGGGAAAAACCTGGTTGAGGCTGGAGAACTTATTATGAGCTATGATTTGAGACGTACCTACTCCAATTCTATTGGATTTACATCCAGTTTGACCAAGACCCTTTTCCGGACCAACGTTTTCGTTGGGATCTCTACCTCTACTTTAGAGAAACATAAATAATCAACATTTTTTATAAAGGGTGTAAATAGACCCTTAACATAAACGAAAGGCACTTTTTCTCCCCATCACTACGATCATTTTTTTGTTCTAGACCCTTCTAGTTACGGAGATATTGGGGGTCAAAGTTCCAACTTTTTCACAAGTTTTTTTTTTTAAAACATGTTTTTAATGTAAGATTTTTACTTTACACACCTCCACGACCCTATTCAATCCATTCATCAGCACAATGCTATGAGTGCTTTCCATCGAGTCCTACCGTAAAACGTGATTTTTCACCCCAAAAAAAAGTCGATTCCCAGCAATAATCTTTGCGTAAAGTTACTCAGTTTGATGTACAGAATGCTTGGTTGACGGATATGTGAAGGGTCTGTTTACACCGGGTATGAAGCTAGGATCAACACTGAGCAAGAAAAAGCCAACATTATTTCGTGAACAATGGCAACATCACGCCGTAGTCGCTTTCAAACAGTTTTGTATATTTACAAAAGAATGAAAGGATTGACAGAAACCTTTCGGTACCTTACGTCAATGCAATACATTTTTGACTTATCCATCATCTTTTTCGCTGATAGAATGTAACTTTATCTAAGGTTCTCAGGTATGGAAAGAAGTTAAACTCGCGAAATTCCTGCTGACACCTAGCCAGAGATTTCTCGTTTAGATAAGTCCCTAGCCTATAATTCATTCTCTCATCGATCAATACAACGGCACATTGAAGTCAACGCTTTGTCGCCAATGTTCTTTAACATAGTCGGATCCCGAAACTGTTTGACTCACAAATCGAGTACCTACCGCTGGTAACTTTAAAATGTAATTAATTCATGCGCTCAGAGGAAGTTAGTGGCAGCCTGATGCCGGATTATATGAACACCTTGTTTGTCTTCACGGCTTGTCTTCCGTTTATAGGATGAGCAGAAAGGCAAGCAGTATAAACAATGTTAAGGCGAAAACGTCGGGGTAGCCCGCAGTATTCAAATTTCATTACGGTTTTTGCAAGTTACTGTTGAGAATCAGGTTATATGTTAAATAAAATGTGTTTCGAAAGTTTGTGTGTTATATCATGTATGGAATGATTGAGGAGCTCGTGGCTAAATAATAACAGCCGCTCGGATCGATCTTTAGGTTAAGCCGTGCTTGCCTAGGTTGGTCTGTGAATGGGTGACCACCCATTACATACCGAGTTTCCTCCGTGCCTCGGAAAGCACGTTAAGCCGTTGGACCCGGGTGTCATTGGTAGATCTTTGACAGTCGTTAGGTAGTCAGTGGCCAAAAAAGGCTGACAGCCAGTCTTACCAAGGGGTATCGTATTACCCAGTACTATCTGGGTTGTGGAGGTCAGATAGGCAGTCGCTCCATGTAAAATACTGGTATTCAGCTGCATCCGGTTAGACTGGAAGCCGACCCCAACATAGTTGGGAAAAGGCTAGGCAGATGACGATCATATATGGAATGATAAAGTAATCTTCAATAAAATTCTTTAAATTAATATAAACTTATCGAACGACTATTTCATCAAATCATGACATTTGAGGACAACACTAATTTAGAGAATTGTGTTACTGATTATTGATTTTTATGTTTACATTTTATTTTATTATTTCGAGGGCAACCTTAGCACATCCCCTTAAGGTATTATAATTATGTTTGAATTTGGTGAAATGTAACTTAAAGTAATTCAGATGAATTTTGTGCTAGATCCTTCGTTCATCCTTAAAGGATTAAGTAAGTCTTTCTGTCTGTTTTGAACGTACTTACGGCTTAAGTAGCGAACAGATTTTGATAATGATTGTCTGACAGGAAAATCAATTTTAATGTTCAGTAAAGCAGGCATTATATCTAGGCTAGTTTTGGATATATTGTTCTCTTCGATGACTGTAGTGTAAGTAAGCTGTGTTTTTTATGGTTATGGGCAGAATACGATTTATTCCAAGTAGTATCAGTTATACTACGACTTCCTCGTTGGTATAGTGGTCGCAAGCGCGACTGCTGAGTATGAGGTCCTAGGTACGATTCCGAGGTTGAGTTAAGTGTTATTGGGTTTTTCCATCAGGAACTTCTCAGTAGCCGAGGAGTCTAGATTTGTGCCCAGTTGATGGTAATAGGCCCGCCCCCTATTACACGGGACTTAAACATAACTGGTAAAATGTGGGTGCACTATTAGGTAAACTTCTGCCTAACCTTTCGGCGATGATGTTATGCAAATGTAAAAATTTGAACGCGTCGATAGCAGGACGCAAAGTATCAGACTTTGCGTCCTGCTATCGACGCGTTCAAATGCCACTGATTTCACACATCAGGTTCGCCGAACACAAAGAAAATTCGCGTGTACGCGACGATCGCATAGTTCAGAAAGCCGCCTCAGGATAAATTAAACTTCAATAGGTAATTTATCTCGCCCACACTCTCAAGTTTGTTTTTACACCCACGCAAAATGACAACTAATGAAAACACAAAATATTCCTTTATACTATTAAATTATAATCAAGAACAACGTTAGGTATAACATACTTAATAAAAGCTTTATTTAAAGGTACTGTTGACAATGATCCCTAGCAGTTTCAGGGCACAAAATTGCCAATTAAAACAGCAAAAGTAACCCTTATAGACTACTATATAAAATAATGCGTTTTATAATGAGCTTTATTTTATGGAGGTCAAGGACTTGAATTAAATGAAAATTTTGGGTCAGAAAAGTAGGTAATATTAAGTTATTATAACTAGAAGACGGGATATTTATTGGGGATTTTATTTTTTATTGTTTTCTTTGAGTTCCCGATATTTTGGCGCTGTTGCAAGCACCATGATCACGGATAAACTGAAGAAAATAAAACACAAACATGGTAAATATCCCGTCTTCTAGTTATAATAATATAAAGTTGTTTATCTTGAGAAATATTGAAGAAATTGGGCCACTATGTTGGGCAGGGGCTTGTCATTGTTATCTCACTGATAATGATAGTAGTTCTTGTTACGTATCAAATAAAATATGAAGCACGCACGACGGCGAATCAGGCTTTACAAACCAGTTTATGTGAATCTCTCAATGTAAAGGAAATCTATACAAAGCGAGGCCAAGTTATAATGGAAGTGTACAGCTTCATGTGCTGCTGTGTACCTACTGCAAGATATGTCGTAAATTGCACAGTTTCAGATAGGAAATGGAATGTTTGGAAAGCCATTGAAGGACAGTGAAGTTTTATTACAGGAAAATTCTTTGAATTTATTGTGCAGAATTTTTCTCTTTGATATTTTATTTCTGTATTTAAATTATGTAACACCTTTTTTTTTTTTCTGGATGGAAAATCATCAAATGACCACTCTGGGCGGAGCGGAAGGGAGTGTCAGACTTGTACTGACTAAAACCCATCCATGTTCCTTCTTTGCCCTTTGTGTTCCAGGGCCACGGTATCTCTTTCGTGACTATTTGCAAAATAAAATATCTTTAAGAAAACAATAAACATGGTAAATATCCCGTCTTCTAGTTATAACAAAATATCTTTATGTTTATCTTCATCAAATATTGCCAACTCACTAGGTGATGGTGGAAACATCTTGAGAAAATCTAACCTGAAATCGTAATCACTTTTGGAGCAAGCGTATCTACTCTTATGCTAGTATGCTACTCTTATGCGTAGTACTATTAACTCAGATCGATGCGTTTACACGTTGTTCGAGTGAATTCGCGAATTATTACTATTTATATTATGCTACAAGCAAAATAATACTTAATTTTTTTAATATAAGTAAATTATGTTTATGTTTGTACTATGTTTCATCATCTGCCTAGCCTTTTCCCAACTATGTTGGGGTCGGCTTGCAGTCTAACCGGATGCATACCAGTATTTTACATGGAGCGACTGCCTATCTGACCTCCACAACCCAGTTAGTACTGGGTAATACGATACCCCTTGGTATGACTGGTTGTCAGACTTTTCGGGCCACTGACTACCTAACGACTCTACAAATGACACCCGGGACCAACGGCTTAACGTGCCTTCCGAGGCACGGAGGAAACTCGGTAAGTAATGGGTGGTCACCTATCCACAGACCAACCTAGGCAAGCACGGCTTAACCTAAAGATCGACCCGAGCGGCTGTTATTATTTAGACACGAGCTCCTCCTTGTACTATGTTTATGTAAGTAATTTATGTTATGCTTGGTGTAATAATTTAATAATCTTGTTAGTATTATTATTTTCTATTTTGGTTATAACTAGGTTATAGTTTAAGTTCTTAACTGTCGCATTAGGGTAAACCCTGTAATGATAGTCTAAGCTGTTATAAACACATGCGTTTGACTCGACTGTGGTAGTGCTAACAACGAGATCAAAGTTTCTTTTTTTCTAAGAGACCCTTGTCAAAAAGTGTGATGATTTCGGGAAGGTACGTAGTACAATGATATTTATTATTTACTAATGTATTTGATTATCACGTGTGATTATTCTCAGATTGGTATAATACACAACTCACAAGTTATCATTTTAGACATGACCGAATATCATAGGTTTGATAAGATTACTTATCGCGTTTATTTTACTGTATTGAATAAGATATTATTTAACGTTTATTTCTATAAGTCATTTTTTGTTTTAAAAACACTGACCTAAATTTTATGCCATAAACATAACCAGTACTACTTACTTCGTTTACTTTAGTGATTTTACATCTGTGAGCAACCCAAACAGTATCCCGCCAGCCACCTTCATCATCTGCCTAGCCTTTTCCCAACCATGTGGGTGTTGGCTTCGAGTCTAAACGGATGCAGCTGAATACCAGTTGTCAGAGTATCGGGCCATTGACTATCTGTAACGACTGTCAAAGATCTACAACTGACCGCCAAGACCAACGGCTTAACGTGCTTTCCGAGGCACGGAGGAAACTCGGTATGTAATGGGTGGTCACCCATCCACGGACCAAACTAGACAAGCGCGGTTTAACCTGAAGATTGACCCCGAGCGCCCACCAGCGACCTTTCAGGAGAGATAATAAAGATCACTTTGACAGTTATGTAACCCATAGAATTATGATTACCGACCTTATACCAAACGAAAATAAAGATCAAAACATAATAATATGACTTGCCAGAGGTAAAACAACTAAGAAAACGTTTTTCACTTAGAAAATTGGAGCTGTCAAAAGCAAAACATTTTATAAATTTAATAAAAAATAATATCCTATATCGAATTGGGTGATGTTACGCGAATGGATTAAATAAGAAATGAGTATATAAGAGGAACTCTGAAAGTGGCGCCGGTGACTGA
Organism: Noctua janthina; assembly: GCA_963576755.1. Lineage (NCBI taxonomy): Eukaryota > Metazoa > Arthropoda > Insecta > Lepidoptera > Noctuidae > Noctua > Noctua janthina. Next base: position 16,156,361 of record OY755061.1, read on the forward strand.
AAAGTTGTGTGGTAATCGGTTGTCGTGGTATGGGCATGTGATGCGGAAGAATGAGGAAAATGTTGTGAGGAAAGTTTTGAGTATGAATGTGAATGGGTATATGAGTAGAGGAAGATCAAAGAAATGATGGATGGACTGTGTAAAGAATGATATGGCAAGAAAGGAGGTCATCATCTGCCTAGCCTTTTCCCAACTATATTGGGGTAGGCTTCCAGCCTAACCGGATGCAGCTGAATACCAGTACCAGTAGTATGGCAAGAAAGGAGGTGTCTGATGAGACGACGAGTAATAGAGAAGTATGGAAGAAGAAGACATGCTGCGCCGACCCCAAATGAATTCGGATAAGGGCAAGAGAATGATGATCGAATTGGGTTAAACCGAAACCCCAAATACACAGGTTTAGACGACACGCTCAGAATATGTAATAAATAGTCTGTCACTTAAAAACATGAGAAGTTTAATATGAAAACTTTTTTGACAGCTGATAGGTTTCATTTCCCTTTGATTCTTTCCAGTTTCGCCGTCTGGTTTAGCAACAGGATGTTTTTGGTTTAGTTTAGTCTGTGATCAATAAAATCTGCGTCAGTGTTCGGTACTTAAGTACCTACTTAGGTAATTGATCACCATCACATCTGCCAAGCCTTTTCCGATCTTTTTTTTGTTGGGATCGGCTTCTAGTCTAACCGGTTGCAACTGAACACCAGTATTATATGGAGCAACTGCCTACCTGACCTGAAAAATATATTCTCATCATCAGACTTAGGTAACTGATGATGAGAATAAAAGATTTTTTACCATTTAGGTAGGTACACTGGTTTTAAGATACATTATTCGTGGGTGCTATAGACTATAAATTATATTTATATCATGCATATTAGCCGAACTATCACAATTTTTGCGGATGAAGTCTCGGGCGAAATGCTATTATATAATAAAGAAAGAAAGAAAGAAAACATATTTATTTGGCCTATGTCACAAGTGCACACAAAAAGCAAAAAAAAAAAAAAAAAATCTTAAAAATTTAAGATTTTTAATTTTTTTTTATACAATAAAAATGTTAAAACAAAACAAAATAAATATACAATAAAAATGTTAAAACAAAACAAAAAAAAAAAAGGAGATAATATTGTGTGTCTCACGGCTGCGCCAAATAGGCCCAGTTCAGCAAACTGCCGACTAGAGATATAATATAATATAGACTAGAGCTCCAACCTAATAATTTAATTACCCTCCTCCCACAGACCTCCAAACAATAATTAACAAGTAAGAAGTTGGAGTACTCTTCAAAACGAAGTTAAACAACATCAGAATATGACATTAAATTCTCATTCTTTCCCTAACTTTGATGCAGGGAAATGTATTTCCTTTTTATGTGTTTCTGAGGGATTTTTATTTCCACATGTGCTCGTAAAATCCTTGACACAGGGTGATTTATTGTTCTATTCCATTTCTTGTATCCTGGTAGGTAATATTATATTTTGTTAAGAAAAGAAACATGGCGGAATGAAATAGATTTTATAATTTATCAGAATTACTGCGCAGAAAAACAGATAGTGGGCAATGGATTGATGTATTACGTGAGTGCAGTTCAATATGAGTTCATTTTTACATGGAGATTGACATAAGACAATATAGAAGAAACCAACAACAATCGTCGGGCAGTAGCCCACCAGATATAACACCCGTCTGCTCGGAGGATCCTCCTTACTTCTATGGGGGATGAAGAATTTTACACCCCGCTCTTCATTCGAGGTCTCACCGTTCATAAGCGGCAGCGAATGTCGTAGCGGCTTTAGTCGCTACTGCAAAGAGGGGCCTATAACTTAGCAGATTAAATTAAGATTTTTTATAAAACAAACTCTATGAGAAATAAATAACGGAGTCATCATCTGCCTAGCTTTTTCCCGACTCTGTTGGGATCGGCTTCCAGTCTCACCGAAAGCAGCTGAATACCAGTATTTTACATGGAGCTACTACATAGCTGACCTCCACAACCCAATTAGTACTAGTTAATACGATACCCACTGACCACCTGTAACGACTGTCAAAGATCTACAATTGACAGCCGGGACCAACGGCTTAACGTGATTTCCGAGGCACGGACGCAACTCGAAATGTAATGGGTGGTCCCAATCCACAGACCAACCTAGGCAAGCGCGGCTTAACCTGAAGATTAACCCAAGCTGCTGTTATTAGTTAGCCACGAGCTCCTTATAATCAATGGACTGTTTGAAAACAAATGAACATTTTATTTTATTCTCGTGATTATTTAATAATGTATCAAAATCATAAGGTGAACTTTATAATATCTATAACCAATAATTTGTAGGAAATATCTACGGCAAATTAACTGGCTAATTTATGTAATGTTCAAGGTTAAATATTGTGGTATAACATGATCTTGGCGGTAATAAATGTTGCCGATAATTATAGGTTTATGTACCAGAACTATGTAAAATTGCTATTCACTAATAGTACCTATATCTGAGTAGACTGATGATTGAGGAAAACAGACATTTAAATGATCAAATAGCTTGTTTTCTGGGTTTCGTAGCTAGTAAGTGAAAAAGCGTACGCCTTGTCTGTTTGTCTGTCTCTATGTCGGCTGGTTCTTTTAAACGGTTATGGTAAGCCAGTTCAAATTTTAAAGAATTTTTTTCACGCCTGTAATTCCAAAAAGGTTAGGGTCAGTTCACACTGAGACGTGACGCGACGCGACACGATTTTTAACATAATAATAAAAAATATAACTTTATTTACTACACAAAAAGATACACTTTTTATTCAGATAATAAAAACTTAGGCAAAAGTGAAAATTTGATTTGTGTTTTTTGTGACGTGTAAATTTTATAGTACATCCACTTCTAGTCCCATGTAATAAGACGAGCACAAAACACCAAAGTCGCCAAAAGTGAAGAGATTTGGAAGAGACCTACACTCAGCATTGGGTAGTCTAAGGTTGAAGAAGAAGAAGAGAAGAATAAAGCCAAGGGTAAGGATAACAGGGTTGCGGGACTGTTCGAAAGAGATACCGCGGTCCTGGAACACAAAGGGCTAAGAAGGAACATGGATGGGTTTTAGTCAGTACAAGTCTGACACTCCCTTCCGCTGCGCCCAGAGTGGGGGGGTCATTTGATGAATACCCATCAGAAAAAAAAAAAACAAGGCTAAGGTCTTAACTGGGACATAGAGAACATAGATCTGTGCAACCCCGGCTGCCGTGCTGCTACTGAGAAATTCCTGAGAGTAACACTTTACCCGAACCGAGAATCGAACCCAGGACCACATGCTCAGCAGTAGCGCTTGCGACGACTAGACCAACGAGGCAGTCTGTTTTACAGAACACGTGTTACTAATGCAAGTTTATATCTCATTGTTTTTCGTGGTAATTACATTAAAATAAGTTCACGAGTCCGACTCGCACTTGGCTGGTTTAATAAAAATCTGCCTTTTTAGCAGGATTTTTTCAGGTCAGGACACGTAAAAAATATTAATTACAATTAATTAACTCCTATAGTCTAACCCAATTAAATTTGACTATACTTTAAAGCTTTTTAGGTCAGGTACAAAATAAATATTCCTTTGGGAAAGTACTTTTTATTTTTAGGTCCTCCTGTTGTTTGGCGAGACCTTTGTTGAATGTAAACCTTTCTAATTAGGTACTATGTGCCCCAGAATATTTGAGCGTTATATTTCAAACTTATTATTTACTTTCTCTCAGAGCAGCGGTGGCCCAGTGGTGGCGCGTCAGACTACAAGCAGTAAGTCGTGGGTCCGAAAGTTCGAACCCAGGCAGGCTCATTACTTTCTGTAATTTATTTCATCACCACTGCTCTCAAAATGGTGAAGGAAAAACATCGTGAGGAAACCGGCATGTCCTAGAACCAAAAATTCGAAGACATGTGACATCTACCACCCGCACTAGGCCCGCGTGGTGGATTATAGCACATTCCCTCTCATAGAGAGGAGACCTGTGTCCCAGCAGTGGGAACATTATAAGCTGATTATTCTTATGCTATTTTCTTATTTGATTTGCTAAGAATGCCTTAATCTTACCTAGACGATCTTTACTATGATTGGTATCGTCGCCTGATGTTATTATAAAGGGTGTAAACAGACCCTTAACGAAGCCGAAGGCACTTGTTCTCCCCGTCATGGCGAAATATTTTTTGTTCTGGAGTTTACCTGGAAACAAACAAAAAAACTGTTTAAACTTTACATTAAATACCTTCATGACCTGTTTACTATTCAATGCATCCATCAGCACAATATTTTGAGTGCTTTATATTGAGTGCCTGAAACTTGATTTTACACCCCAAAAAACAAGTAGTTTCTCAGCAATAATTTTTGCGCAGAGTTACTTAGTTTGATGTACAGAATGTTTGGTTGACGGCTTCGTCCAAGGTCTGGTTACACCTTGTATTATGTTGTGTTTACACTTTTCTAAACTCAACGCCCATGACGTCCATATAATATCATGTTCATCGAACAGCGTAATAATTAATCCCCACTACACCGAATACATTAATAGATACGCCGTTGGTACCACTGAAGACCTATTAATCACACAATTAATCACATTGTTTCGAAATTCCTCGTAAAATTGGCGATAATTCGGCTAATTACAATTCAGAGAAACAGACCTTACTAACTTATTAATCAAACGCCCACAAGTTCTCGTTACTGATATCTGTTTATTTAGGTATCTACTAGCAATTGCCCGCGAACTTCGTCCGCGTGAAATTATTATACGTAAACCTAATTATATTTCTGTACAAATAAACAAAATTGAAGTGTCTGTTGTAATTTCAAAATAACAGTTTTTTACTGAATACTTAAGAAAGTTTATTTATATACGGTACTCAAAAAAAAAAAAAACATTTTTTTTTTTCAATTTTTGTCTGTCTGTTCCGGCTAAACTCCGAAAGGTCTGGGCCGATTGTGACGGGATTTACTGGCAGATAGCTGATGTTATAAGGAGTAACTTTTATTTGAGAAAAATAATTAGGGTTCCGTACGAAGTAAAATAAAACCCTTGAAATTGTTAACAAAATCCGATTCAAATAGTAAAGTAATATTTTTATAATAATTTCACGTGGACGAAGGTCGCGGGCAAACAGCTAGTTCATTAATAAATCAGATCATCTATAGCCAACAATTAATGCTAATTCATCGACGGAATCTCCTGAACATCCAAAACATACACTCAGTGAATGAACCGTCTTTCAATTCTCGTAATAGCCTAGATATCAGAGAAACGATTGGTCGCAGATTCGAGAGCATGAGAGGCTTATCCTGTCTGTGTTATATTCAAGAGTAGCCCCAAAGACCAACAGAATATATTAAACTAGAAAAAATAATCGCCCAAAAGGTCACACGCATACAGATATAAATAATATATTCTCCGTCCCTTCACGACAGTACATTATTTACTAAAAACTTTGGTTCCAACATAAATGATATATTCGTGTACAACGCCCAGTCCCATTTTAACTCACAAGCCTAATATTAAACCGTTTGTTCGCAAAACTACTGAAACTTTGTCCTGAATTTATTCAGTCGGGTGCTGTAATAATTTAATGCTATTCATATTAATTTACACTTAGGTTTTGGTTATTAATTCATTATCATGACTCTATTTGGAGAATTATGGTGAAAATTTTCATAGGTGTTTACGTGAAGCTTTTCTTTATTGTTCAATTGATTAAAATGAGGGTTATTTATTTATTTATTTATTATTTACTTACACACACTATCTTTACTGGATGACCCCAATACAATAGTGGTTACCAAATAAAATCAACTTACGGCTAATACTTAAAAATCTAACAACAAAAATCTTAGCACAGAATCTTAATATCTAAATATAACTAACACAATTCAACAACACTCTTGCGAATGAGATCACAGATCTATCATCCCTAGATAACGCAAGAGTACCTTCGCGTGCCCGGCTTAAGCATTTTACGCTTAAGGCGGCTACTGTCGCAGCAAGCTAAATTCTTTAAAACAACGACGTTACAACTCAAGAACTTAATTCTAGACATCTAAAGAACAAAATCGTACTCTTTTTTGTATAGTAACTTGTTTTAATAGTAACTAAATAGTGCTTATGAAGTCACACTAAATAGAAAAAAATGGCACAATTGGTTTTCATAGGGATCGTCATACTTGCGTTACCTAGGTTTATAACCCCTGGGGTGGATTAACAGACAGTTCCAGTAATTAGATTTTTGAGTACTGTGAAACTTGATTCCATGTCAAACCATGGTAGATTGTCACTTAGGTGAATTCGGAATGGATCTAGAAGGGCTGAATCTGTATTTAAATACTTTGAGGTAATTTTGCTGAGGTCACGGATTTCCTTGTGAAAAGTAGATCAGATACTTGCTGATTACTGCCTGCTATTTCATGGGGTTTGCAAGTTTATTTTCAACCTTAAAATTAAAAAACAATGCAGAAACACCAAGATCCCAAACCTTGTCAATTTAACAAAAAATCGGGAACTTCACTGGACGATGTTCATCATCACGATAAGTTCTAGTCTACTACTACTCAACAATAACAATACTCCACACAATAATAATAATTTTCTAATAATAACGCATACTATTAATACACACATAATAAACAAATAAACACGAACTATCGTGTGTCCGGTTCGTGAGTTCCTTCAACAAAACAATAGCTAAACAATACGCTTGACAACAAACGGTCTTCCTTTGAATGAGCTCCTCAACACACATACAGGTAAGTAAGTGCTTATGTAATGGACATTTTATTCTTTAACTTACTAAGGAACACGGCATAGGTCTACAGATACACGTACGAGTAAATTATTTTAATTTGTTAAATAAATTGATCATCATCATCTGATGATGATGATGATAAATTGATAAATAAATAAATAAATAAATTGATCGAGAGATCGAATACGCAACACCACAATAGGCTCCAAGACAGGCATCGCCAATGTTGGCGATAAGTCTGCGAGGTTAAAATGGGACTGGGCGGGACACATTTCCAGGATGGGTCAGGACAGATGGGCCAGAATCGTCACAGTGGGTCCCTGAAGACGGTCGTCGTCACCGAGGCAGGCCCAAGAAACCGCCGAAACAAACTCAGAGGTCAGTCTCTTTAAAGTCCAGACATAATCTTGGTCAAGTCACATGAAGACCATGCAGATGTCGTTTACGACATAACATCGCGCCTGTAATCCCCGAAGGGTTAGGGAGAGGTGTACCTAATAGTACACCCACTTTTCGCCAGTTATATTTAAGTCCCATGTAATAGGATGCAAGAATATTTCCATCAACCGGACACAGATCCAGACTCCGTGGCTGCTACTGAGAAATTCCTGATGGAATAACCCAATAACACTTTGCCCGACCCGGGAATCGAACCTAGGTCCTCTTGCTCAGCAGTCACGCTTGCAACCGCTAGACCAACGAGGCAGTCGCACAAACGAACTTCTTATTTCAATTCAAAGGTCCGCTCAATTCCTAACGATAGAAAATACAAATGGTAATCAATACAAGTTATAACTTGTATTTAATTAAATACCACTCTATTTTGTATAAATACAAGATAGTGAATTTAAACTACATAGAGCACTAACAATTCCTCAAGACAAAGTTAAGCGAGTTTCAAAGATTTACGCGTGACTCGGAAACTTTTGACTTTGACACCGTGACGTAGGTATGTTTTGTCAAAGGTATCTTGTTACAGGAGTTTACTTTATTTGAAGGCAGGTGTACGACTGCAGTGCAAAGTTATCTCATTCGATATGGTGTGTGCTTTCGTCTGCATTCTTTGAATTTCTATGTGGTAAAAATAAATTTCAAATTAATAAGAGAATAACGTCAGAGACACGCCATTGGAAAATTCCCTTTGAAAATGTTTTTAAATATGAGATATATCATATATTAATTACGGTGTCAATGATCGGCCATTCTCTTCTTTAGAGCGCGTGTTTCGAACAGAGTAGGTGTACCTATTCTCTCCGTATCTCCTGCCCCCTTAGCATGGCGTTTATCTATCTCTATTCTTCAAGAATCGACAAAGCTCTTTCTACACAACTCGACATGTCTTCTGCCCGAGCATGCGGCGAGCCGAAGACTCGAGTTTTCCCGAAGACAAAGACATAAGAATTCTTTCCTTAGCAACGGATAAGTAGCTAGTGATGTAGATATACAACGAATCCTACGATGACATTACGTTTAGTTAACCAAAAAAATGTGTCAAATGCACAAGTTTTAAAACCTTTGGAACGTAACTCAAAGCAACAACGAAACGTATTAATATATATATAATAATATCCACTAATAAGGTTACCTATTATTTTTACAAGGTAGTTGGAAGGCGTACCTAAACTGAGTTGAACTTACTTTAACGAGAATAGGCAGACCCTGTGATGTGCTAGGAGACAGATCCTGGCTCAGCTCCCTACATAAATTGCACCATCTCTTTACTAATCTCTTTTCGAGGAACTCGTTTTTAGGGAGATCGAAAGCCCCGGTTAAATGTCGTACAGCGTTCCTTTTGGCCTTTCTTTCTTTCTTATCGACATAAGAACTAAGGAGATGGCGACGGTAGGACCCCGACATGTTTTTAAAACCAAAGTGGCTCACAAACACAAATAACAGTTATGACAACAATCTTTTTTAGGTCCGATGTGATGTAGACTATTTGACATTGGTTGAGAAGAAACGTTTCTACACCCAAGTGCCAAAAGTAGAGAAGAAATCATCGCCATGCTCGACGTTGTCGACTTTTGTTGACAGAAGAATAGAAACTTTTCTTTTCCACATGTCTAACATCGCCATGCTTAGGACGATAGAAATCTTTCTACAATCTGTCATTTTGTCGATTCTTCCGCCGTCAAAACCCGTTTCCACGTTGCTCATGCTACGTGGGCTGTTCGATGTTGTGATCAACATCACGCCTGTAATAAATTCTATTTAGTAATAATAAACATTGAATGTGATCCCCGAAGGGTTAGCCACATTTTGCCAGTTATGTTTACGTCCCATGTAATAGGGGGCGAGCCTATTGCCATCAACCGGGCACAAATCCAGACACCGTGGCTGCTACTGAGATATTCCTGATGGAAAAACCTACTTAGAATTTGCCCGACCCGGAAATCGAACTCAGAACCTCAGCAGTCGCACTTGTGACCGCTAGAACAACGGAGTAGTTCAAAATAGAAGATATTGTTACTCCCAGACACATCACACATCTGCTGTCAGAACAGGAGAAATGACATCAGAAAACTTTCAATTTTCATATATAAAATCCCACAAGTTAAGTGTCTAAGAACAACTCAATTGCACCGCGTTTTCCCCTATCGAACAAATCCTTAATAGACACGGTCCATAACTTGATATCCCATAAACCTATCTCCATCATATCAGTTGGAGCACAGACCTTCGCACCAAACGTAAGCCTATTCGGCTCGACAGATATTGAGCTGCTTCTGCCCGTATATATTCTACATTACTTTTCTGCATTGAGAGTTTGATACCTTTAATTGTGTTTGGTAGTATCCAGCTCGTTTAGAAAATTATAGACTGACTTCTTAAATGAATCCTCCTACTAATTGAACCAATGCGTGATCAACCTTCAGAATATTCCATTTAAATTGATACCTTCGTGAGGACTCATTAAAGCGGTCGGTCTATAGCTAGATTTACAGTTAGTTCTTGCTGTTGACGACGATTGAGAGGCCTATGTCCTGTCCAGCTAAATGTTTTATCCCTTCCATCTTTTGAGTCACGAATCTAAAAGTTATTTTCTAAATTCTATATGTCTGACTATATCCTGCCGTTTGTTACCTGAACGGATTTGGATGAATTGTGTTCCATGAACAAACCATGAACTAGGAAAGGACATGGGATAATTTTGATCCCAATAATAGTTCCCTTGGGATAATTTCCGACTTCCACGAGAGCGAAATCGTGGGCAAAAGCTTCTAGATAGTACTTAATATTTCCATCTAACATCAGCTATGACATGTGTGTTTTTCCCACTACTAAATATGCACCTACTTACACCCCAACTACATATTTCCAGCATCTATCTAGCTACTACCTCTCCCAGACGTTCACTAAACTACAACTAAATTAGCCACAGCTGTGTTCTGCGTCTGACTACCTACTGTTGCATACTGAGTCCCTAGTCCCTTGCTTGATTCGTTTTTCTTTCCAAGCAGAAGATTATAGAGGCTAAATTAAATATTCTCATTATTTTTCGAATTCTTTAATTACTTTTAACATGTATTTATTACTTTTAACATGTATTTAAATTTTCTCTATTTCATTCGTACAACTGAAAATGACAACGACAGCATTGTATTCAGTGTAAACGTTGAGTTGGGTTCAAGAATCCAGATTCGTCGGCCGTTAAGCACTTAAATTATCTAAAATTCTAGACCATTTCTAGCCCAAAGGGCTATCGTGGCCTACTCGATCACGTTCGTTCTAACTTTCTGAACCTGTTGCTCTATTTGGCTCGTCCAATGATATATAAATTACGCTTTTATGGCCCCAAATAACAATGTAAACGATGATCTATTACAGCCCTAACGGATTAGGCAAGTTGATTGTCCTGAAAGTCACGCAATGTTGCGAAAAAATTCAGATCTAATTCGTATATTCGTATTTTAGTTATGTCTGCGCTAAAATCGTAAATATATCATTTTCTTTCATGTTATTAGACAGTCGCATAGTCAAATAAAAAAGCACATAAAATTAAAAAATATATATCAAAATCTGAAAATGTAATTCCAAAAAGAAAAGTACTACGACCAAATTAATAGGGCTGTTTGATTAAATTTTTACTTAAAATTCAGCTGAAATTATACCATCACAAATACATTGCTCTTTTGCTCAAAAAATAATTTCGTTCAAAAATTACTTACAGCTCATTGATTGATTTAATTCCAATCTTTTTGAACGCCAACAAAATAAAATAAAGTTAGAATCCAAGATTCATGATTCGAAACGCCGTCTTTCAAGCCTATTTTAGCGCGAAGTCAATTCAAAAGTTGGGCCCTTAAGATGTAAATTTCGCTCCCTGAATACTAAATTAAGTCAAGTTTTTTGGACAAGAAAGAAAGGGGTACCTGAGAACATTTGAGAGGGCGGTGACACCAGTATCGGTACTTGAGCACGTCGTACTAAGGACCCTTGAGGTTTTTTTGAGGGAGACGAGTAGATACGATAGACAAGCCGGCGCCAGGTTTCCAAGCCAGTAAATTTGGAAGCACTTGAAATTTATTAGCACACTTTTTCTGCAAGTTACGCAGTGTCTCTTCATTTTTTATCCGTTAAATCCCAACTTGAAGTAAGTACCATGCTCACCATAACTGAGCTTTAAAAGATATTACGAACTCTGAGTTTGTTTCGGCTGTTTCTTCTCAGAGTAGTCAAGAACGACACACGGACACCGGTCTCATCTAGTCTTTAAAAGTGTTAAAAACCAATTAAGCAAAAAATAAAAACATCATCATTTCATTGTTAAAATAGAAGTCATATATTTTCTCAAGCTTGCGTGTATGACCAGGTGTTTGACGTGGACGAAGTAAAATTAGTATTAGGGATCGTAACAGGTGGTGTTCTGAAGTTTCTGCCTAACCCCATGGGCAAAGGCATGAATATACTCAAGCCTGTATGTATGTAGAAGAAGTCGTAGCTAAAACAAGTTATCGGTTGCTACAATTTCACGCCGAACACGTGTTTTTAATAAATTAAAACATGCTAATCAACTTTCCACCATCGACCAGCTATGAAAACTCATTACATAACCAGAGTGACTTAGCAGAAATGTAAGCGATGGTGTCGCGTGGGCACAGTTTCGCAATATACGAGTATTACCTTAGTTTACAATAAGGTACAAAAGTATCGAGTTTCTTGTTATGCACCGTCGTCGATATTTCAACTCAAGCTCTTGTTTCAACATGTTATTTCAACACACATCTCAGTTTCCACAGTGTTTTCTTTTAGAGGATTTGTTTCCGTAACTGTAACTTCAAATTGGAGCTTTGCCCAATTAAAATTGACGGGATCGCCCTTTCTGTGTTCCGAAATCCATTGCCCCAAAGGTCAGGTTTAGTTTAAAGTCGCATTTGGCCTAGAATCACATTGGATTTGTTTTCGGAGTTACTATTTGAGAATGACATGGTCATTGTTTTCCAGTTTATTTGGGGTTGGTGCTGCAAGTCTCCTTCTATACTTCTCTATAACTCATCAGCTCAGTAAATATCCGCTTTCTGACCAACTCATCTGTCACACAGTCCATCCATCGTTTCTTTGGAGTTCCGATATTCTTAAAGTAATCATAAATCATATTTATTTCTGTAAATTGGTTTACAAAACTCTTTTACATGTCAACACGTTGTTTTAAAACTAAATGGATAGAAAAAACATCCGAAACAAACTCAGAGGTCACCGTCTCTTTTAAAGTCCAGACATTGCTCAAATCATATGAGGACCATGTAGATTAATGTCTGAGGTGGTCTTTTGAAGAAATAACCACACAGATTTGAGTGGACCTGTCCAGACAGTGCAAGCATTTGTCAGTGATCGTGTAGCTCGACTCATATCCCAACGATCAACATTCATACTCAAATATGTCCTCACGACATGACAAGGTGACATGTAATTTAATCTCTATAAAACGATGAATCAAGTAGTACAAAGAAAAGATTACAGTTTGTCGGTGTTTACGTGAGTGCATTGATGACTACTTTATGGATGAATTCACACTTGGAAAGATAAACAATGCAAGTGTCGCAACAAAGGAGACGAAGAAAAATACGATTCTTGTTCCACCTCTTATCGTTTGGCCACGACCTATAAAACAATATGCTTAGAGCATGTACTACCGAGTGTACGGACGGTCTTCCACTTTTCACCCTTATGCTTTAAGAAATAAGGTTCAGAAGTGGTCGACCCTTAGTGAATTCGCTAGTACCTAACGCAAGCCCCGTCGCAAGTCGTATCGCCCGAGTTTGTGAACGGGGCGTTATCAATGCAAGCAATGTATTGCAGAATACCGATAGTGTTCCTGATCTAGAAACCTTGAGACCCGTAAACAACTACGATCCGTTTTTGTGCTGGGAAAAAGGAAAACATGAGAGAGATAAGACGTAATAAATCGTAGAGTTTTATACGCTACACGTACACAAAGACAACATTTATTAAGTATATCCTTAGTTAGTGCTGACAAGGGAGTAAGTTATCGACGAAACATTGGACGAGATATTATTTTGTCCTTCGGTAGAAGTTAGATAAGATAGATAGGCTATGTTTTACTGAAAATATCAGAACGCGTAGCATGGCCACCGTAGAAACAGGTTTGTCGACAGAAGAATCGACAAAATGACAAACAGACCTTTGTTGATCTGTGAAATTAATTAATTATTCTTTTGTTGATTACGCGTGCTGCTGGTCTGTGAAATTGGTAAAAGGAACTGATTGTGCAGTAACCAATATCAGAACGCGTAGCATGACCACCGTAGAAACAGGTTTGTCGACAGAAGAATCGACAAAATGACAGACAGACTTTTGTTGATCTGTGAAATTAATTAATTATTCTTTTGTTGATTACGCGTGCTGCTGGTCTGTGAAATTGGTAAAAGGAACTGATTGTGCAGTAACCAACATCGACGATCTCTAAGCTGTTCTATGCACTTGGTGGATATATGATATGCCATACAAAAAACTTAAAAGCCTGACTGGAATCAATGATGCGTTAATTCTGTAAGTTTTCTTATTAAGTATGGAGTAAAAAGAACCGAAAGCCAAATAAATAGGGATAAGGACAGGAGAATTATTGTTATGATTATGTGAAGATTTTCTTAGCAACGACCAACTTTTGTAAGTCTGTTTAAAGACTTCCAGAAGACCTAAAAAAAAGTGACATTCTATCAGCGGTAACCATTAATGTCAATGGTATTGTGATAGCACGAGAACCACATTAGATAGTTCCTTGGCCTTTAATTACACTGAAATCATCTCCTATCAAGCCCGTACATTCCAGTATCATAGATCCAATTCATAATACGCAACTGAACATCGTTATTAAGCACAATGACTCCCACGTTGATCAAGTTCAATTTCTGTATTGATTACTGAACGGAGCTCATGAGATGAGCTTGTTAACCTATTAATTAAGTTGCCAATGTAACTATGCTATCGGCAGCCAATCTATGAGAGTATACCGGTGTTCAACTAGAACTAAATTAAAAGGTAATAAAGTGATTTAGTACTTTATTATTATAGCTTTTTTGACATGGAAAGAAAAATTCTAGTGCGAGCAGGGTTTGAACCTGCGACCTCCTTCCTTTTTTCTTCCTTTCTTTTTTATTATTATAGCTTTGTGCTTTTCGGCACAAAACAAAGTCGGGCAAAGTGTTATTGGGTGTTTTCCTTCAGGAATTTCTCAATAGCAGCCACGGAGTTTGGATCTGCGCCCGGTTGATGACAATAGGGTTGTCCCTTATTACATGGGACTTGAACATAACTGGCGAAATGTGGGTGTAATATTACGTACACCTCTGACTAAACCCTTCGGGAATTACAAGCGTGACACTGTTTTTTTTATGATATGGCTAGTGACTGCTGAGATGACGAGTAATAGACAAATATGGAAGAAGAAGACATGCTGCGCCGACCCCAGATAAACTGGGATAAGGACAGGAGAATGATGATTCGTAAGAATTCGTAAAGTTCGGGAAAATGGCATAAATAAATACAGGGTGTAAATAGACCCTTCACGAAGCCGTCGACCAAGCATTCTGTACATCAAATTAAGTAACTTTACACAATTTTTTTTGCTGGAAAACCGACTTTTTTTTTTGGGGTGAAAATCGCGTTTTACGGTAGGACTCAGTGTTACGTACTCAGAACATTGTGTTGATGGATGTATTGAATAGTACGTGGGTCGTGGAGGTGTTTAAAGTAAAAATCTTACTAGAAAAACATGAATTTAAAAAAAAAAGCTTGTAAAAGTTCGAATTTTGACCCCCAATATCTCTGTAACTAGAAGGTTCACAGGTATGGTCTAGAACAAAAAAAATATCGCGTTGACGGGGAGAACAAGTACCTTTCGGCTTCGTTAAGCGTCTTGTTACACCCTGTATATGAATGCTAGTATTTCTCTATTGGATGGGAGATGCCTGTTAGCATAAACCCTAGGCATCCCTCAAACAACTAAGTTGAACATTTCCTAATCCTGTGTAACACCAACATTGGAGGAAAGCGGAAATATGCGGTTTCCAAACCGTTTCCGTTATAATGAAGTTGATGGTTGTGTTACAAACTCTGCTATTATTCAAAGACAATTCCAATCTGAAATACAAAATGTGGTGTTTTACTGCAAGCGATGGAACAACTGGCATCATGTTTTACGTGCTCTTATAACTGCAACTTGGAAGAAATTATGGAAGGTCATCATAATCTGCCTTACCTTTTCCCAACTATGTTGGGGTCGCCTTCCAGTCTAACCGGATGCAACTGAATACCAGTATTTTACATGGAGCGACTGTCTAACTGACCTCTACAACCCAGTTAGTACTGGGTAATGCGATACCCCTGGGTAAGACTGGTTGTCAGACTTTTTGGGCCACAGACTACCTAACGACTGTCAAAGGTCTACAAATAAAGGTATTGTAACGCAATTACCTAGTAGTAGCAGCTCGATTCTGGTTTAAAATTCCAAGATTTTTAATAGTATTATCGCAAAGGGATTATAACACAGTAGAATACATTTTGATCCAAAAACAAAAGACTCAACTGATCGTTCTCCTCTGTTGTTGTGACTTGTGACCACCCGTGCCCTAACCAAATGACGTTCGCTTTCAATTTGTTCGGATCGCCTAGTTGGGCCGACAGAGGACACCTCTGCTACCAGTGGCGGAGATTCCATTCAACTCGATTCCTACCGGTTTCCCTTTTAAAAATGGCACAGTCAGTATTGACAAATAATGTAAACACATTAAAGATACGTACTCCGGCTTACCTCTTACAAAAATTGACCATTCGCTACTGTTTGCTACATTTATGAACGCTACGATCGCGTATTCACGCGAGCCTTCGCTTTGGTTACGACACTGGGTACTTCTATATTGCTCAGTAGGTATACAGTACCTACGTGTCTTGTATGTACAAGGTTTCAGCATTACAACATAGTACTGCAAGCTAGCCTGCTGCAATATCGGGGTAGTATTTCGCATGTGGTTTCATGCGGCATCCTTTATTGCTGGTTGCAGGTGAAACGGCACTTCGCTGGCTTTCACCTTTAATTTAAGTTGGGTATTTCTGGCTTAAAATACTGCTTTCTCTGAAGTCTCACGGTAGAGAGAGGGATTTACCGAAGTTGCAACTAGGATAAATACTTGTGAAATTAATATTACCAGACCTCGGTTGCTGAGCTGAGTAACGATTTTGTTGCGCAATGAAGTATATTCTATTGTAAGGAGCGCATGTCTAAATTATAACAGTTGCCGATTGAGCCGCGTTTGCCTAGATTGGCCCGTTGATGGGTGACCACCCATTACGTACCGAGTTTAATCCGGGCCTCGGAAAGCACGTGATACCGTTGGCCCGGCTGTCATTTGTAGACCTTTGACAGTTTTACATGGAGTCAGCGGCCCGGAAGTCTGACAACCAGTCTTACCAATGGTTATAATATAACCAGAAGTCGGAATTAGGTAGAGTTATTTGTGTACTTACACTGATTTCATACAGCGAAAGAATAAAGTGGATATGCCTCAAATCCCGAGATTAATTTTAAGGAGCAGAAAAATTCCGTGATTTTTTAAATAAAAAAGTTATTTACTTTTACACAGTTTAAACCATCCGACATCGGACATCATGCGCACGCAGCGCAGCAGTTAATGAAAAAATGTCGCGGGTTCGATTCCTGCACGGAACAAATATTTATATGATCTACAAGAAGTTGTTCCGGGTCTGGCTATTTGTGTATGTGTGAGTTTAAATCTTTCTAAACGCATCCACATTACAGGAAAAAATCCTAGTGTGGGACAACGTAAATAAAAAATTGTATTGTGAATTAATGTAAATACTAATAAAAATTGTATGTTAATTATTTTTGTTTTATTTGTCTTATTTCTCTGAGGTTTTTATTATTATTTACTTGTTTTGTTGGCCACACGGGATTGTATTATAAATCCCGGGAAGATCCATATTAATATCAACATTTCGATGCAAGTACATAAATAACTCTACCTAATTCCGACCTCTGGATATAACCCAGCACTAACTGGGTTGTGGAGATCAGATAGGCAGTCGCTCCATGTAAAATACTGGTATTCAGCTGCATCCGGTTAGACTGAGATAGTTGGGAAAAGGCTAGGCAGATGATGAATAAAGTATATTCTATCTATCTATAATCTACTATTGAGTGACCAAGTCCAGCGAACAAGTTTCCCGAACAATACAGAATAAACTTTAGTTAGATAAGCTCGGTCTCTTGATTAATTTATCTTCGAATTCCACAGAGAACGAAGAACTACTTAATTAGTTAAGATGCAATTTGAGATTGAAACATTTGCCCCGATATACAGTTGAATAGGATAGTAAAACAGCTAAGATATATTGCAAATGCATTTGAAGCTGAATGAGAAAAACACTACGTGGGTTGGATTTGCATAGATTTAGTTTGTTGCTTTGTGTTTGTTTACGATTTAATAGCTATTAGAGGGACTAGGATGATCTGGTAAAGGTTGCGGGGATCCGCTGAATGCGAGACGCACGGGACCGGTTAATGTGGCGACGCTTGGGAGAGGCCTATGTCCAGCAGTGGACGTCTTTCGGCTGACATGATGATGATGATGATGAGAGGGACTAGAATGGATGAAGAACGTGTTGCACCGACCCTAAGTATCATAGAACCAGAGCCTAAGATGATGACGACAGATGGTTTCGACAAAGTGATTATGCAAGCAGCGAAAAAGTCACGAACGTATTGGATTGACATTAGCTACCCGAAAAGTTTATGGCAAGCCTTTTGATAGGTTTTTTTTTATTGATTGGCCGCAACTCGCCTGATGTGAAGCGATGATGCGGCCTAGGGTGGAGCACGCTTACCTAGACTTTTTTTTCGATTCAATCGAGCTTTGAAGAGATGAAGATTGCAGATTATGATGATCAGGGAACAAACGCTTTGATTGTCGCTTGTGTAAACCCTCTGGTACGTAAAAAACCGTAAAACTAGTAAGTAGAGGACATCATGGGATCCTAAATGACGTCAAATAAATCAAATTTAGGTAATTTTTAGTAGTCGGGAGAAAACACTGCCCTTGAACTTATGATCCACCCACGTCATTCATGGATAAGAAAGAAGTTCCACGTCCTTTTTTGCCACGGGCCGCGAAACGGCCGTAGGAGTATGAGAGACCTTTAACAAAGTGAGTTTTTGTCGGTATTAAAACCGTTTGACCCTAAACTATTCCCAAATGATACAAAAATACTCACACGCCTATGAATACTGAATTTATTTTATTCATCTTTCTCGACTTGGTTAGTATTACGCAAACATTTTTTTTCGTCATTTCACTTCTTCCTGAAGAGCTGCAGGCCAAATTAACCACGATGTTGAGCTCCGCCACAGCCAGAAGGCGACGCGGTAGACCTCGCAGGAGATGGCGAGACGAGCTAGACAGAACCAACGACCAGTGGTCCACATTAGTCCTAGATCGGATCGGACCAATGACAGGCAGGATGAAATTATAAGGGTTCCATTGTTGCCTCTTAACCATAAAAACCAAAACAATATCAGTTCTGTTGAATGTAAGACCATTTTAAGGAATTAACTTGTAGTTTATGAAATTCATACAAAGTTTAGGAAATTTATTCTTTCAAGAACTAAATTCGTAAGAAAACACATGGTTTAAGTCTTTTACGAAAGTTTTAAAGTTTTTTCCTCATCACTTACTTTCCTTTTCCATTTTCCCATTTTTCCGCAGCCGGATTAGCAGGAAAATAAATAACAATTTAGCGCAAAATTTAGACGGGCACTAAGAGCTATTCCATGCTCTAAAATCCTTGGAATAGAAATACTTAGTTGGATGTATGGCCCACTGCACCGTTATAATTCAGTTTAGCTGAATTCTGGCAAAACAAAACAATGCCGCACCTGGTTATTAAAGCTTGCGGATTTAAGAAATTTTAAAGTTATTACTATTATATGAGTAAAATAAACATCATATGGTAAAATATATAGTATATTCACCGTTTAACAGCGTCATCGACATTTTTTAGCTTTTTTGTTATAAAATTTTCCTGATTGGTACACCCACATTTCGCCAGTTATGTTGTAGTCCCACGTAATAGGGGACGAGCCTATCACCATCAACCGGACACAAATCTAAACTCCGTGGCTGCTACTGAGAAATTCCTGATAGAAAAACCCAGCAGCACTTTGCCAGACCCGGGAATCGAACCCAGAGCCTCACGCTCACCAGTCGCGCATGCGACCACTCGACCAACGAGGCAGTCAAGTCAAGCAGAGACAGACCTTGAATAATTCAATCTTGTTGTATACGTAATATGAGTATCGAGATCCACGAAGACCTATCAAAAATCACGGAGAATCCAAAGATCCATAATATACTTTATTATATGCGGAAACCTATCACAACGCTCCCCTAATGCATATTAATTATGTTCCTGATCAAAAGACGAGTTCGGCTGTTGATTTTACATTACATGTTGAGTTTGCGTTAAGGTGAGTATTCACTAGAGCACTTTCTCGAGCATTTCCGTGTAATGTAACGTTTCTGCAAACGCTCGACTCGGTGATCTAAGCAATGCTTACGGCGAGTGAATAAATGATAGCAGACGCAAAACCATGTTTATTTTGCAAATAGATTTTTACAAAATACTTTTACTCGTCATTTTTTTTGGGGCCGGTGTTTCGTACCTGACTACTCTTGAGAAGAAACAGCCGAAACAAACTCAAGAGTTCATAGTCTCCTTTAAGGACCAGACGTATTCTTGGTCAATTCACATGAGAACTGTGCAGATTAGTTTCTGAGATGGTCTTTTGAAGAAAGAACTACACAGATTTGGGTGGACCTGTCCAGTCAAAGCAAGCATTTGTCAGTTATCGAGTAGCTTAGCTAGCGTCTTATAACTCAAGCAGCTCAACGACTCGACGAACAATACCAAAGAAAGGACATTTGGGTCGTTTATAGTACTCAAACTGCCAGACAATCGTTAAAACCAAAGGGGAAAAAATGGATGGATGGATGACTTTCAGAAGATAGCCGGTAAGACCTGGTCGACATATTTTCTGTTTACTTTTCGTTCGTAGGTCGAATCTGCAGGTTTTATCGACATTTGTGGGTTCGCTCGATGGAATGTTACAAAAATTCGCTCGTTTGTTTGCTAATTGAAGTTGTAACAAAGCGGTGAGCGTATCGATAATTGACAAGTAAATCATCTGCTCTCGTCCCATGTTACTAGGGGGTCGTTGCAACATGTTTATTTCTTCAATTCACCCCTGTCAACCGTCACGCTATCATTTATTCCTTTTTCTTTCATGACAATCTTTCTAAAATCCATGCATCTTATCCTTTGATCGTCTTTTGTTACGCGTAAATGCTTTAGTCTATTCTCACCCTTACGTCATAAGGGGTATACGGAACCTCATAGCTTCTTATGGGTGCCGTAAGGGATTCTTGCTTATTTATGTTACAATAACTTTCTTGCTTAGCTTGTTATTAAGGATATATTTAAGTTAACGGTTTGTGTGTTGTGTATATTGTAACTATATGTTGTGGTACCTGACGTTGATGATAGCAAGATGATATTATAATGTTTGTTCATGCCCGTGTTTATGAGTGTTTAGTTATTTTCCGGATAGGAACTATCTGTCTACAAGGTGTAAACAGACCCTTCACAAAGTCGTTAACTAAGGATTCTGTACATCAAACTAGGTAACACTAAGCAAAAATTATAGTCAGGAAACTTCTTTTTTTGGGGTGAAATATCACGTTTTACGGTATAATGCAACGCATTTAAAACATTGTGCTGATGGATACATTGATAAGTACAGGAGTCATGGAGGTATTTAGAGTAAAGTTTTTTTTTTTTTCGTAAGCCCTCATTGACCCACTCTTGAGCAAAGGCCTCCCGCCATTCCTTCCACTTCTCACGATGGTGTGCTTCTTCTCGCGAATTTGCGAGGAAGCCATCCAAGACATTCCGCCATCTTCTCTTCGGTCTACCGCGACCCCGTCTAGCTGTTTCAGGTCTCAGGCTGTTTTCAGAGTAAAGTTATAACAGTAAAAACTTATACTTCTTTAAAAAATGACTTTTGAAATAGTTGGAACTCTGACCTCCAAAATCTCCGTAACTAGAAGGTTCACAGGTATGGTCTAGAACAAAAAAAAAATGATCGTAATGACGACCAGTCCCACCCGGGGCGTATCGTATTGCCCAGTACTAACTGGGTTGTGGAGGTCATATAGGCAGTCGCTCAACATAGTTGGGAAAAGGCTAGGCAGATGATGATTATGCGTTATGATAATTCAAGACTACAATATTGACTTTTCCGTCAGCATTTTTCTAGAAGCTGAGAAAAAGTGGTTTTCTATCAGCGATAACTGATAGAAAACCACTTTTTCTCAGTTTCTAGTTGATTGTAAGATTCCCAAGATAGTGATAGTAATTTTCAATTTTTGGCATCTTGATTGAATAAACTGTATGTAAAAGGTCCTTTTTTTTTTTTTTTTTTTTTCCGGATGGGAAATCATCAAATGACCCCCCCCACTCTGGGCGGAGCGGAAGGGAGTGTCAGACTTGTACTGACTAAAACCCATCCATGTTCCTTCTTTGCCCTTTGTGTTCCAGGGCCACGGTATCTCTTTCGAACAGTCCCGCAAATGTAAAAGGTCCTTGTAGTTACCAATAGATGGTTAATAATCCCAAAGGCTCAATAAAGTTGCAAAAACTCAATCATGTGCAAAATTCGGCTTTAAACTTACAGAGGTTCAATCGACCGAGTAGAAGTTGTGTTATAAAGTACTGAGAAATCTTGGAACAGCCCCATATTAACGTCTTCAAAGAACGAAAATCTCTTTGTATCCTACATCTAACAAAGCAAGATATTATTGCATGGCATATATTAAGCATATGACATCCGTTTCGGATGCAAATACAGCCGAATTAGCTTTAGTGCCAATTTGGCACTACAATGGCACTAGTGTCACTAAGGAAGGGGACGTTATCTGAGGATCTAGGACGTATGCTGACTGCATAAATTTATTCATGGATTGCCAACTGGCAGACTGATATTTGTTTTGTTTTCTATTTATAATATTATCTTAATTCATATTATTAAGTACTTCGATTATATATGCAGTTCCTTTAAAAGACACAGCTTATCTGGGTGATATGTTAAACTATGGGTATAGGAGAAAGTCTGAAAGTGGCGCCGGTGACTGAAAAGTTGTGTGGTAATCGGTTGGCTTGGTATGGGCATGTGATGCGGAAGAATGAGGAAATAGTAGTGAAGAAAGTTTTGAGTATGAATGTGGAATAAGAGTAGAGGAAGATCATAGAAACGATGGATGGATTGTGTGTGGGATGATATGGTAAGAAAGGAGATGAGATGACGAGTAATAGAGAAGTATGGAAGTAGAAGACATGCTGCGTTGACCCCAAATAAATTGGTAAAACTATGGACATGAAACATTGATAAATTCAGAGTTTAAGGTTCTGCTTGCTCCTATTTGCCCGAATCTTCAGATAAACAACAAATAAACCAGTAAGTTATGGTGCATATTCGAAACACGTGGAAGAAGCTTTTCGGTGCCTTAAAATAAAGTGTCTTGTTAACAGTTAAAGGAAAGCCATATTTATATTCAACTCATAGCAAGTTAGCAGGCCAACATATTCAGCCTAAAGATAGCGATCTCTGACGCATTACGTACGTGAAATCATTAAATAAACAATATCGTTGAATCTATGTTTAGTGTCTGGGGATGGAGGAGACTTCATTGTATAAGAAGCAAGATCACAAGCATTCACAAAAAACGCAAAGGTAACCGAAGCGCACAACTTCTCTGGTTTAACTGTAGGTTCTATTATTCATTCCAAGTTCGGAATGGTCTCAAATCATTCGCAATTCCCAGCAGTATAAATGCACCATTTGTAAATTACAAGTTAAAAGTTAACTGTTGACTTAGCAAAAGGCTACCGAACTTGTCAATGTGCCGAAGTACTTATCTTACTACTTCGTGCCAAAAGCAAAGTTGGACTTGAGGATATGCCATTTCGAACTTTATACGATGGTGAAACTATGATTCTGAATTATTAACTTCTACTGACAACTCAGTCGAGTTGTTAAAGTAGATTGCCAAAATATATCACCACGCTTCGCAAACTCACACGAAAGTGTTCATCTTTGTATAGAACAGACTAACTTGTCCTCATAACATAATAGTCTTCATATAACCAGTATATTAGTCTATTGTTCTCACAATAGAATACATTGACAACAAATTGACAAGGTCAGAAATTTACAGGTCTTTGGAGAAAAAAACTTGTTGCCTTGCAATGGTACGAACCAATCTATAAGAATAAATAAAATTTAAGTGTCTGTTTCTAAATATCAAAATAACAGCTTTTTACTGAATGCATTTTTGTCTGCCTGTCTGTTTGTTCCGCCCAATCTTAGAAACGGCTTTTACTAGCATATAGCTGAGAGTTGTTGTAAGTAGACCTTACAACGACTTAGGCTACTTTTATTTTAGAAAAATAATTAGGGTTCCGTGCTCAAAAATTAAAACCCTTGAAATTGTTAACAAAATCCCGATTAAAAAAGGGAAGTAATATTTTTTTTATATTAATTTTAACGCGAACGAAGGTCGCGGGCGACAGCTAGTAAACAATAATAATGGCTTATCATAATCATCCACAGGTCGACTTCACCCCACTGCTGGGTATAGATTGAACTCTTTGCTTGGACCTGGCCAGCTCTACAGGTTTTACCCGCGATGGCAAGAATGTCATTTGCCGATCTCGGTGGTCGAAATTACGTCAAGCCGTGGTAAAAATATTAGCCAGTCAGCAAATGACATATCAACAAAAGAAATCTGTCATTTTGTCGATTCTCCCGTCGACAAAACCCGTTTCTTCGGGTACGCGTGCAGGGTGAGCACTGGGTGAGGGTGACAACAAAACAACACGCCTGTAATCCCCGAAAGATTAGGCAGAGGTCTTCTTCTTTTCTGTATCGCTAGCACGACAGAGGACAAGAGGAAGTGTATTAAGTCCCATGTAATAGGGGGCGAGCCTATAGCCATCAACCAGGCATGAATCCAGAATCCGTGGCTGCTACTGAGATTATTGAAAATGCACAGGGCGCAATTCAAGTAACGCCACTCATAGAGTCTATTTTAATCCACAAGTGGTTTATAAATATCAAGAATATTTATGAACATTTACATTTCACAATCAAGCGTTTAGCATAACAAAGGCACCGTTTATCAGTACACGTGGTACTGACTAACTACCTAGTGCACCTAACAGTGGTTAGTAGTTGGTAACTTGAATGTTTGATGCAATCTTGTAGCTAAACCATACCTACCTACCGTATTTACGTACGTATTGTAGGTGTACCTAACAAAACAGATGAATGCATGTTGCATGTTGTATAATATTATAATAGGTATGGTATGTGTAACAAAACAGTTCAATGAACAGGCTAATAAACGACAACTAACTATACATTAGGGTGTAATTGGGAAGACAAGTGCAGCAGGGCAAGAGCTCATTCAGTCAGCGGTAAACTATATTTTAAAACGAGATAAGGTGAGTAAAAGTTCAACTAGACGTGCCAAACCTACAGGATGCATGAAGAGAGATGAGCCATGATCGTCTCACAGTGGGTGCTTAAAGAAACGTGTCGTCGCGATCTGGACTCATTCTTGACAGACCGGTGTAAAGGTGAAACCTAAAGGAGACAGGGAGAATATGGGGCAGACCTCATCTCTGTCCTCAGGGCAAGAGAGACCCATATATATATATATATATATATATATATTATCAGCCATTTGTGTCCCACTGCAGGGGAAAGGCCTCCCATCCCTCCTCCACTCATCCCTATCCAGTGCTATGGTTTGCCAATCTTTCTAAAAGAGTCGAGTTCGTCCCGCCATCTCCTTCTGGGCCTGCCGCGTTGCCGTTTGCTGCTGTTTGGGACCCATTGTGTTATTACTTTAGCCCATCGCTCCTCCGGCATGCGACAGATGTGGCCAGCCCAGTTCCATTTAAGCTTGGCAGCCGTGTGACTTATATCGGCAATTTGTATTTTGGAACGCAGTATCGAGTTCCTTATACGATCAGTAAGTTTAACTCCAAGGATACTACGCTCCATTGCTCGCTGACAGACCCCGAGTGCGGACTTTTGACTCTTGGTTAGTGACCAAGTCTGCGCTCCGTAGGTGAGGGTAGGAAGAATGCACATGTCCATGAGTTTTCTCTTCAGTGAGAGAGGGAGAGGTCCCTTCATGATTTGCTTCATCGACCAATAGCTCGTCCAGGCGTTATCGGTGCGTCGTGCAACTTCTAACAACAACACAACAACAATAACAACAACAACTAAACAACATAGGAATTGGGGGTGTGAGGATTGAATATGTCCATGAGTACATTTACCTCGGCCAAATAGTCACCTTCCAGGCAAGACAAGAGACCCATTTAATGTTAAAAAAAAACCTTTGCGCAGCAAAAGGACTCAAAAATAACTAGATGGCACTCGCTTATATGCCTAACTATCAGAACAATTGAGAGATCAAGGTCGCTTTGAAGTCCAAATAAACGTCATACAGAATTTAAATAACCATGACAGCAAACAATGTCATAGCTGCAGGCGTGATAATATTTAGAATTAATAACCGAATCGCCGTTTGAGTCATAAAGACAAGAATACTGACTTGATAAAGAGCAGGAAATAAGTAATGGCGTTAAAGCAAGGTAGCACCAGCAAATTGCGACCGAACATGTGTTACGGAAAGAACCTGGATGTTGTTGATAATGAACTAATGAATGAAGCTACGTGTTGTTTTGCACGTGGTATTTATTGTCACTGTTCGAAATAGTTTTAATTATCATTAGCACTAAAACAGGAAATTTATCAGTGGGAATTTTATTATTTGTTTTGACTTTCCTATTTGTTTTGTTGTAATTATCACTAAGCATAGTTGCGTGAAACATATTCTAGAATGTTCAAACGCATTGTCACTCTTATTTCGTCGAGATTCACCATCGGCTATTGATCGTATGCCGTGAAGAAAGTTATGAGTATGAATTTGGGTGACGATAAGAGCAGGGAAGGACCAGAGAACCAATGAATGGTTGTGTGAAAGATGACATAGCTAGAAAGGGGCTTACTACGTGGATGATGACTCATAGAGAAGTATGGAAGAAGAAGAAATTACTCCAAATAAATTGCATTACATTTTTTATTGGAGAATGATGACTGACCATTCGCCTAGTTTCCTAGAACCATGTTTAACTTGGCTTCCAATCTAACCGAATACCACCGAATACTACTAACTACTCTGTACTTAGTAAGGTAAAGATTATCTAGCAAAAGGAATTAGTTCAAAATTTGCTTGCCAAAATGCCTTCAGCTATTAAGAGAAGCTAAATAACATAACATCACGCCTGTAATCCCCGAAGGGTTAGGCAGAGGTGTACCTAATAGTACACCCACATTTCGCCAGATATGTTTAACTCCCATGTAATACATAGCAAGCCTATTGCCATCAACCGGGCACAAATCCATACTCCGTTGCTGTTACTGAGAAATTCCTGATGGAAAAACCCAAAAGCTCTTTACCCGACCTGGGAATCGAAGCCAGGATCTCATGCTCAGCAGTCGCGCTTGCAAACACTCGACCAACAAGTCAATAAGCTAAATATAGGTTGTAAAAAAGTATCCCTACTTCTAAACAAACATTATTTACTTAAGCTACTTAACTATAATCCTACTAGGGATGTTCCACAAATAGCAATGCTGATGGATGCCGAGATAAATACCCAGTCTGACATACTACACGCCTTATTTAGTCAATGTCTAGTTAGGGCGGTTATTTTAGGAGAACAAGTCGTGTAGTCAGTGAACTGAACTGGTCTAAAGTAGACTTACTAGTTTGTAATGTCGTAGAGAATAGCTTGCTGGTGATGGGAACTGATTTACATACAAGTTTGTGCTTTTAAGGGTTTATAGTTCACGTATGGCTTTTTATGTGGTACATGATTGGTGACATGGTTACTTGGTTACTGAAGTTTCCATAATAGGAGTCGTTGTTTCTTATATGGATGCAGTTATGGGGGATGAAGAACTTTACACCCTGTTCTCCATACCACCAAACTGGTGACCCCGACGTGATTTCCCCCCCTCCCCCTCCGTTTGTAATCACTGAGTCATCTCAATGATCTTAATACATCATCTGCCAGACCCTTTTCCCAACTATGTTGGAGTCGGCTTCCAGTCTAACCGGAGGCAGCTGAATACCAGTATTTTACATGGAGCGAATCCATACAAAATCCCTATCTGACCTCCACAATCCAATGCGGTCCCCTTGGTAAGACTGGTTCTCAGACTTTCGGGTCACTGACTACCAGTAACGACTGTCAAAGATCTACAAATGACAGCCGGGACCAACGGCTTAACGCGTTTTCCGCACGGCGGAAACCCGGTACGTAATAAGCGGTCACCCATCCACGGACCAACGTAGGCAAGCGCCGCTCAACTTAAATATCGACCCGAGTGGTTATTATTTAGCCACCAGCTCCTCCTTGAAAAGAAACGACCATTAAAAGTGATTAAACGGCTATAGAAGATTTGAAGCACATTGACCTACAACATTTTTCCAAGGTTTCTCCAACTAATCTTATTCCAATAGGCTTGACGTGCGAAATCCAATTTTCTTTGATTCATTCGGTAAGTAACCGATTTTATTCAGTGATTCGGTAAGACAATCTCCTCAAGTTTTAGATTCTTTCTCAGACTTTCAAATAACTCAAATGGAAGGTATTTCTTTTCGAGTGGGTATTTTCTATTCTTCACATACATAGAGAAATTCGATTTTTGTCCAAGGAAAAGTTAGAGCAGATTACACCAATACAACTGAACGCGATCAGCATAATAAATCCGCGTCCTAGAGCTGTCAGTGTCATATCATAACTGTTATGTAATATTGACAGCACCGTAGATATGGGTTTTGTCGACGGACGAATCGACAAATAGTCAGATTTCTTTTGTTGATCTGTTATTTTGTCGATTCTTCCGTCGACAAAACCCGTTTCTACGGTGGTCATGCTCGTGTGCTGGAACGCCGGTTGAAAGCAACTATATTGTCAAATTTTCACCCCAATAAAGAAGTTCCCTGACCTCTAAAACTAAAGCACTGAATTTTTGGAGTATATAAAGTAGAACTAGATCGATAATTAACAAGATTATAATTATTTAATAAGTAATTAAGTATTTGATCAAAGAAAGTTCTAATTAACATAATTCTCGGAAGGAAATGTAATATCAAAACTTGATTTCCGTCGCATTAATTGTACTGGTCGTATATTACTCACGCTTTTTTCCCATGGGCGTTGTCAGAAAATATTTTTTCCCCACACTAGGAATTTCTCCTGTATCGTGGGTGCGTTTACAAACATTTAAACTCACATACACAAACAGCCACCATCTTGCTTGGTATATAATCGCCACCTGCTACGTTACGATCTCCACATATTATTATCTTTCTTTCTTTTGCTGTGCCCGACAGCAAAAGAAATTTTGCTGTGCCCGACAGCAAAAGAAACCACGATTCGAGGTCCACGATTGTTTCTTTTAAAAAATGTCTACCACCTAAGTCTACATTGTGCAATGCAATAAACAATTGAGTATCCTTACATACTCCTTTCGTCTCGTCCACGTTCATACAACTGGTCATCACGCACACCGGCTGCGAGCACTACGAACTGACTCTACAGCACCCGTAGCATGACCACCGTAGAAACGGATTTTGTCGACGGAAGAATCGACAAAACGACAGCCCATAAAAAGAAATCTGCCATTTTGTCGATTCTTCCGTCGACAAAACCCGTTTCTACGGTGGTCATGTTACGCGTGCTGGTCCTTGACAATTTTGATTTATGGCGACTAGCAAAGGTTTCTTTCAATTATTATTTTAAAGTAAAAAGTAATTTTAGATTAAGAACGATAATGACACACCTAATTAACATACTGTGAGAGACCAATGAACTGATACGAAGTGTTAATTTACTTTTAATTTGTTGATAAGAAACCAAAACAGTACACTCACGACAATTATGTTAAAACAAGAATTGTCTTAAATGAAAACACCACCACATGTGGTATTTAGTAGTCCGTTAGGGCACATTTAACCGACATCTAAAAAGGAGGAGGTTCTCAATTCAGATGTATTTTTCTTTTATGTTTGTTAGCTCATAACTCTGTGATTACTGGTCCGATCCGTCGTCCGTGTCCTGTTGTTTGTTCACTACAGGACTTGATGGACATTACCCTTTTAGCTCAGTTCTAGGCTGACACAATTTAGATTGCCATCGACACGCTAAGAAGAAGAGGCTGGTCTGATATACGTGATTCATTTTTCTTTTGGTAGAGGAAGCTGGCGCGGTCTCATAGTTGAATTCGGTTTGTTTTTTTGCCTGTTTTTTATCCTAGTTACTATAGACCGACCGCTTTAATGAGTCCTCGCGAAGGTATTAATTTAAATGGAATATTCTGAAAGTTGATCACGTATTGGTTCAATTAGTATCGTAATACCTACCTAGATTATAGTTATTTTAAAGCAAATAACCTGTGGGATATTGTTAGGACTTTGTGGACGCTTAATGTGCCTTTGATGGGGCAAGGCGGAGGACTCATTAAAGCGGTCGGTCTATAGGTCAGTTCAAGGTCCAAGAGATAACATACGACCATTGTCCAGCCTACATGAGCTGCTGGCCAATTTTGTTGGTAGTTAACCTGCCCTATTTGCAGAGGTCCAACCGCTGAAGGGGTTTCGTAACTAAAGGTGTCAACGGGACTTAGTAAGACTCCGTCCACTGTCTGTTAGTGTGTCCGTCCGTCTGTCTCATTGCTGTATCTTTTAAACCGTAATAAGCAGACACTTGAAACTTCACAGAGTGTGTACCTAAATTAAAAATAAAAGGGACGTCATACATCATGAAACGTGTTTTTTTTTTTTTAATAAATCTACTTAATTCTTGTTGAATCGTCAATATTTAGTAAAATTCAAAATAAGTTTTATTTTGAAATTATTAATATTACAAACACTGCTTTAAAATCATAATGTAACTAAAATTAATTACCAAGTTTATTAATTAGTTTTGTTAACTAGACTGTATATCTAAATAAAAACTAGCATTGTTAGAACTTATTGTTTAATAGAGCCAAACATTGTTTTTTGATAATCATTTTTTATTTTAATTACTTTTGAACATTATTCTGTCTAACATAGTTTACTTATTAATTAGCAACACTTGGGGGAGGCCTATGTCCAGCAGTGGACGTCTTTCGGCTGAAATGATGATGATAAAGGTAGTTGACCAAAAAAATCTAATTAGTCCGTCAGATAGATTTTCAAAAAATATTGGACACGATTTTTTCTTTTTTCACATAAACAATAAATTAAGAGCATACAGTGCGTTAAAAACTCGTGTGACGTCACATTTCGGTACACTTTTTACTGGAAAGTGACGTCAAAAGGCCCTACTCATGATCTTTGATGCGTTTTATCTTCGTCATTTTTTATTGATTTGATGACAAAAAATACGTATCCAATAATTTTAGATAATATCTAACTGACGGACTAAATAAAATCATATTTTTTTTACTCAGGAAACATCCCTATTTTGAGAGTACGGTAAGCCGAACATAACAGAGAACAAAACCAGTATTAAGCTGAAGCTGTTTTAAGCTTTCCACAGTTTAAAACTAAACTTATACTGAGATTTGTCTGCTCCTAACAATTTTATTTTCCATCTACCCGCATTCTCCAGTCAACCCGCGACCATTTATTTATTTAGACTGCATAAGCCATTAACTACTAAATGAAAGTAATACTTTTACTGGGTCTTCTCACAGAACCACAAACATTCTAACATTATCGTCTTCCATTCATCAGCAAACAAGTCCAATCCAGTCTTGGTATCCACGAGCGCGTTGAGCATCCTCAGCATACGCGGTATAGGGGAAGTGGCTCGAGCTACAGTGCGACAAAATAGGAACATTAAACAATTTATGCTTTCTAGAGCGATTATAATTATTTGGATGAAATAATTGACACAGCTCCGCATGTAGATCCGAGGCGTCGTCGGTATAACCATGTATAATTTTATACGGTATTGTTATTTGGTGAACAGCACGTCTAGCTTTAAGATAATTATTTAATCATGGCGCTTGCAACCGAGCGTCGAAATATCGGGAGCTCCAAATAACGAACAATCACGGAAGATAACCCGTAAGTGATACTATAAGTTCAGTACAAGCAGGCTTTTTATTCTATTGAAAGTCCGTACTACGCTAAGCCAGGTAAAGGGCAGTGTCACGGAAGTGCGGTCTATTGCTAACCATAACATATCTCCTGTAATCTCCGAAGGGTTAGGCAGAGGTGTACCTAACAGTACACCCACATTTCGCCAGTTATGTTTAAGTCCCATGTAATAGGGGGTGAGATTATTGCCATCAACTGGGAACAAATTCAAACCCCTCACTGCTACTAAGAAATTCACTGTGGAAAAACCCAATAACACTTTGCCCGACCTGGAAATCGAACCCAAGACTTCATGCTCGGAACAAATTGTCATCACTAGAGCAAAGAGGCGGTTTTTAATAATGTAAAGTCTAGCTTTTGCGCCCGTGTCAACTACAAAAGGGAGGGAGAGGCAGGGAGGTTCTCGACTTGAGTATTCCCTCGGGCGAAGGGTATTCAAATCGTTGTGGTTTCCTCGCGTTAAAATTATTTTGTTGTTACTCCCTGTACTTTGAGGAAATGACAATAGGGTCTAGTCAAACAGATACTTATACAGAAACGGCGTAAGGTGAAGGCGCGGCGCAGGCATGATGCCGCTTTAAAATGTTTTCATACAAAAAGTACGTAGGTGACGTGTCGTGAATTACACTTAAGCAGCGCAGCGTAGGCCCGCCGTTCTATCGTTTCGTTATAAATTCCACGCCTGCGCCGCGCCTTCACCTTACGCCGTTTCTGTAAAATTCACGCCTTAAACTGAATTTATTTAATAAGAATAAATCATACGGTTTTCAGTATCTGATAATATCATAATACTGGCGTGAGATTGAACAGAACTATAACAAACGTGAACGATACAAAAGGAATATTACAGACGGATCGTAGCAAGTGGCGTTCTAGAGTTTCTGCTATCAAAGCCATATTTTATACCCAAAAAAAAACAACCACTTTTCCCGACAATGACTTAGCACAGTTTCTGCCGATCACGTAACCGCAAAAAGGCGTGAAAGTACGGAAGGAAAACACGCAAGACTGATACTTAAGGAAATGAGAGGCCTTCCTTCATGCTCCACTTAGTTACCCTACACCTGATTAAACGAGGACGAGATCTGCAGGGTGTGTGCGAGAGTAGATGCTACTACTGGGCGTATGCAGAAGGTCAGTTAAGGATAGGTAATTAGGTATTGTGGTAGGTCAAAGAAGTATGGGCGTTCAGATGACCTATCTATACAAAGGATAATCGCTTTCGAAGCTCGTATTTTTCAAAGACTGTAAATAGAGTCAACATTAATTAATCTTATTGCTTGATGGTCTCGATAGTCTAGTGGTATGAGGTCTTGAGTTCGATTCCAAAATCAGGCAAAATGTTATAGGGATTTCCACAGCGAATTTCTGGATTTGTGCACAGTTGACGGCAATAAGCTCACCCCTAACAACCAACCAAGGCTAAATATGGGAGTACTATTAGGTACACCTCTGCCTAACTCTACAGGTGACTTAGCATAAATTATAAGATTACCGTTCAGCCTTCGAGAAAATTTCAGAAAAACCTCTGAATGAAATGTGTGTTAATTAATAAAAATTAAAAATAAACGCTACTTAGAAAAGGTTTACCAGATTATTATGCATGTTTCTTCCACAAGTCTGCACCCAGCTTCCATGTTTATTCTCTATTACAACTACAAGGCATATAATTACCTATGTACATGCTGTGTAGTATGTATGTATGTATAGTATATGGTATCCAACTAGTGGATGGAAGATAGCGAGAGCGGCGTCCTTACTGTGACAC
Organism: Noctua janthina; assembly: GCA_963576755.1. Taxonomy (NCBI): domain Eukaryota; kingdom Metazoa; phylum Arthropoda; class Insecta; order Lepidoptera; family Noctuidae; genus Noctua; species Noctua janthina. Next base: position 16,189,705 of record OY755061.1, read on the forward strand.
GATAAAATTTAAGGCAGAAGGTTTAAAACTTTAAATCATTCCTTAGGATGTTTATGTGGTTCATTCTCAGTCGCAGGCTAATTCTTAAATTAAGAGTAATCCTTTGTAAATTCGCAGACTATGTTCAGATTATTTACTGCATCTGGTTAGAGTGGAAGCCGACCCCAAGATAATTTGGAAAAGGCTACGCAGATGAGGACCAATAGACACAAACTAAGTCGATTTTTATGAATTTTGGTTGGGTTATCACAATCATTTTAAGAAATTTATCTAGAAAGTTTATGTGTGGTTACATTTTATCAGTATCTACTGCCTCCGTAGATACTACACCCGTATAAAATTGACAAATTATCGTCAATATGTCAGTCATAGATTTTTTATCGAGTTCTGAACCTGAGTGTTTTTTGCAATTAAAATTACTGGTATTTTCATCAGTCCTGTAGTAGATCAGATACCAACATAGGCAGAATGAGTAACAAAAAAAAAGCTTTTTAATAGCTTTTATTATAGGTCTGTTATTTAATGACACTTCTGCTCATTGTTTTTACTGTGGCCATCGCGTCTGGATCGTATTGTGTAGAAAAAATCTAATTTTCTGTAAGATAGGTGGCTTAATCGACAGTCTCGAGAGCACTCCGACTAGATTGTGTAGTCGGAACGTGTGTATTATTAACCGTTGAGATGTTTTGTAGGGTCTTTACGGGTTGTCAGCTGCCGGAAAGCCTGACAATCAGACATTCCAAGGAGTATCGTGTTCTCCAGTAACTGAGTCGTGAAGGTTAGTTATGCAGTTGCTTCATTTATGCAAATAAATGAAATTGAAGTGTCTGTAATTTCTAAATAACAACGTTTTACTGAATGCAGACCATAGGACGCCACCTGCTATGATCATTACATACTCCTTTTGCCTCGTCCACGTTCATATATCTGGTCATACACGCACGCTGGTTGCGAGTACTACGCACCTCATCTTTCTATGAGGTCTGATGAGGTCACCAAACATCACGCTTGTAATCCCCGAAGGGTTAGGCAGAGGCGTACCTCATAGTACGCCCACATTTTGCCAAGTAATGTACCATGTCCCCATTTTTATATGGGAAAAATGCTCGACTATTGGGCACGGAACCACGGCAGGTATTCATTTTGATATCTGGCAGAACATGCACTGACTTCAGTGCATGTTCTTCTAGGATGTCCCCTCCTGGCGTTGCCACTCACATCTGCTTTTTAAATACCTTTTGTTAGTCGCCTTTCACTCATCCTCTCACTGCTGATAAGTCGTAGAATATAAAATTCTGATATTGAAAAAGCGTTCCAAAACGGGCATATTGGACGTTGGCAAGAAGGCTGCTAGGCTAAAACAACTGAGATTGGGCGGGTCACGTCAGCCGCATGTGCGATGACCGCTGGGCAAGTCTCTACACGATGGGTGTCGAGAAAACGGGCGGCGCCGCGAGGCCGGCCTAGAAAGAGGTGGCGAGACGATCTGGACGCGTACCGCGAGGGCTGATTCGAGGAGGCACAGAAAAAGAGCACATGAAAGGAATTGGGGGAGGCCTTTGCCCAGCAGTGGGACAGTAAAGGCTACTAAAAAAAATTATATTTAAAAACAGACTTTAATAACACGTTTTGAACTTAGTCCCCAGTTTAATAAACAAAGTCTTAAATTATAGCGTTCAGCGCTAAATTAGATTCCAGACTAATTTTTTATCATCAGTATTAATTTGGCCACCTAATATTAATATAATGGTGGCTATTTATTGTACCTACTGTTACTTTTGATGCTACTAATGGTAACGATGTTTATATGTAGTACATATAGTAAAAAAAACAGTACATATACGTAAAAAAGTTACAAAAAAAGATGTTGAACTAATGACTGTTTCGAGCCACAATCGGGCTTCTAATGAAGTAGAACGTTGGTAGAAGTTTAATGACTAGAATCTCCAGCTTTTAGTTTTATTTCAAAGCCTTAAAAAAAAAAAAAAAGCCTTTACAGCATTGTTTAGTGGTTGATAGTTAGTCTACGGAGAGTTTGAGTAATCCTGAATTCGACATTCATCCTGATATCTATAATCCTATCAGGTAATACATAACATCACGCCTGTAATCCCCGAAGGGATACGCAGAGGTTTATCTGTTTTAAATCCCAAGTTATAGGCCAGCGACGAGCCTATTGTCATCAACCAGGCACAAATCCAGTGGCCGTGGCCGCTACTGAGAAGTTCCTGATGGAAAAACCCAATAACACTTTCACCCGACCCGGGAATCGAATACTAATATTATGAAGAGGTAAAGTCTGTTTGAGAGTGTGTTTCTTCCAAACTGCTGGTCCGATTCCAAAGATTCTTTCACTAATGGGAAGCTGCATTATCCCCGAGTGTCATAAGAAATGTTCCCAAGGTATAATTCCCTACCACAACAAGAGAAACTACGGGCTAAAGCTAGTCAACAAAGCTATAAGGCTAACTAAAGCCAAGACTACATTAGCACAGATTGACGCCTGTCGCAGTTCAGTGACCCCGTACTACGGACTGTGCTATGGAGTGTTGACGCCACGGAATTTGGTTCCGATCCGGCACCGAGTGTAATTACCTGCTATTCTAGGTACTGGCTTTAACATTTGCCTGTAAAAACTTTAAAGCCTGCTATTGGGGATTTGGCAAGTTTTTTTTTTTTTAAATCGTTGTGCCATACTAGGAATTTCTCCTGTATCGTGAGTGCGTTTACAAACATTTAAACTCACATACACAAACAGCTGGAATCATACTTCATTAATTCAATCTTGGAGGTGTTGAAAATACATGAAGCTTGTATATTGATAAGAGGGAGCTGTATGTAAAACCACAATTGGCCTTGAATTAGGAAAAAATTGGATTCCAGAAAGTTCCTAATTATTTAGCCCTCTAGCAAAACCACGCTCAACAAATACACACACAGTCAACTCAACTCAGTAACCTAAGCATCAGTCATTGGATTCTGGATTCTCTTGGGAGTGCAGGATAGAACTAGGTCCCAACTCAAAATGTGTACATTACAGGTTACACACTAGTACATTTAATAAGTAATTCAAAATCAAATATTTATTCACTACATCGCATTCTCAGTGTAACGAATATTGATTGGAGTAAGTATATGAAAATGCTAGAATTGCATATTATGGCCGTTTGTTGAAGATATGTATTAGCTTAAAATGGTAGTTCGCCGGTATCGGGAGCAGGGTCCAAGCTACCAGTACGCTATATGTGCATTTTTAGGACATGTTTCCTTTAATTTTTAACGTATCTAACTGGAAAAATATGCTCCAGCCAGTAACCGGAAAAAATTACTTTAACTGACATACTGCAAAATTGACCCGACTTTATTTTGTTCCCCATGTTTCAATTTGATGTTGCATATTTTGACACTTTTGTTGCATATTTGGAGCTTTTACGATGCATATTTAGAAGATTTTAAGTTGCATATAATCCGTCTAGAATAATAACCAAATAACCATCCACATAATTCGAAATTCAACTAAAACGATAACCACCCTAAGCAAAACAAAACACCCCGTGTTCACAGACTCGAATAGTTCATAAACTCTAGGTTGAGCTGAGATCCTGCCTAGATATGCGATACCGTCGACTGCCGAGCAACTATTACGTACCTTAGGATACCTAAGTTCTAAGTATTTAGATTGCGAGACTGAAGAATGGCTAACAATATACTTAGCTATACTTAGGCGACGATTTGCAATAAATGCTGGTGAAAAGGAAGATTTTGGAAATTATTATTGTGAAAAACCCAATGACACTTTGCCCGACCCGGGAATCGAACCAAGGACCTCATGCTCAGCAGTCGCGCTTGCGAACACTCGACCAACGAGGCAGTGTATGTAGATTCTTTTCATATTATCTCTTGACGATAAAGTTTTTGGTTGTAAAATTCTAATGAGGTTTATTTTACATTGTATGTAAAACAACGTGTTCTGTGTTGTGTCGATCAGACGATGTTCAATTTGTCACATTTTTGATGTTTTTTTCATATTATTCTGGGTAAGTTATTTATTTTAAGAGAATTTATATTGGTTTTGCCGATTTATCTATGAGTTGTTGCATTGAACGTAGTGATAATTTGTTACAATTATTATTACCTTTATTTTCATACAAATTTACTATATTTTTTCATTTTACTTTCTAAAATAATGAAAAAACATTTTAAAAAATTGTAGCTCACCGGTATAGGGAACAGGGTCCAAGCTACCGGTGGTCAGGGCTCCAGAACGAAGAACCTTACAATTATTATTAATGTCGATTGTAGAACAAAAAAAAAACTTTCTTGAACAGACTTCTCACCAAAATTAAAATTCTCGCTAAAAAGCTGACTAAGTACTTAATGTTTTACCCTAGGTAGCCATTTTTTGTCGAGTTCCTTCTGTGTTACGGCCTAAGATGGCCATTTTCGCCATTGGACCTTGAAATAGGTCGTTAAAATATAAAGCTACGATAACAAGTAAGTTAGCCAAGGTCATTAGTTTCACATCTTATAATAAGTAGTTATGATGATCGCGGCCGGAGCGAAGATTGGCTCTCGGGTCATTGACCTGTTTGCCTATAAAAGTAACTAGTAGAACGTAACTTATTTTACTTATAATCACGCCTGTGATCCTTAGAGGTAAGATAGTAGTGTAATAGTGCACCCACCTCTTGCCAGTTATGTTTAAGTCCCACGTAATAGGGTGAGAGTTGAAACTGCTCATCATCATCTTCTTGTCCTTGTCCCATGTTACTTGGGGTTGGCACTACACTTTTTGTCTTCCATTCTCCTCTGTCAGCCGTCACGCAATCATTTACACCTTTTTCCTTCATATCATTCCTCACACAATCCATCCATCGTTTCCTTGGTCTTTCTCTGCCTCTCCATCCATCAACATTCATTTATTTCTATTGACTGGGCTAAAATCTGGACTATCTTCAGTCACCTTAGGATTTAAAACGTTAGATGTGCACACACCGTATTTAGTTGGCGCGAAAACACGTGTTAAGTATAGGTCTGAGTTCACACGTCTCGCGTAGAACAACGAACGATCTTTTTGCTGCGCCCTACAGGATCCGTAATTGTTCCTTAGCCCTTGAGGTATCTTTAAACATTCATCATCTGCCTAGCCTTTTCCCAACTGTGTTGGGATTGGCTTCCAGTCTAATAAGTTTACATGGAGCAACTGGCTATCTGACCTCCACAACCCAATTAGTACTGGGTAATACGATACCCCTTAGTAAGAGTGGTTGACAGACTTTGGGATCTTTAAACATTATGGAATGCAAATAATGTTATGCATATGAATGCTAGCTGATACGATTTTGAGTATGAGAGAGCTAGACAACAGGTAGGTACCGACTATACAAATGTCATTGTCGACGAAAAATTTACATCATGACCATTTTTTGACGCTGTTAGGCGCATAAAAAGATGTTTGTCTTTCCTTTAATTGAATAACAATACACTATCTTTTAGTAAATTATAATAATCTTTGTTATGATACACGAACTAAAAAAATCCTTTTCTATAATGCTCGTAAAATCAATACCCAACGGCCCAGCATTACCTGAACCCTCATTCCCTATTCTTCCATTCTAACAGGGGTCATGTAATGCTGTCAAATGGCTGGACCTACCACCTACCTAGAACCCAAGGTATCACAAAAAGAATGCCCGTTTCAGTAAGATAAAAGGGTTATTTGAGTGGCAGGCGCTGTTGGCTCAGGTTTATATCTAGGTAAGCATTCCCTCTATCCTTCAGACCTTATTCAAACTTGATTAAAATAAATTTGTGTTTTGTAGGTAGGTATATGGAGCGTAAATTAGGACTCCTTGACTAATTAACATGATATTATATTATTCTCGTAGGTGCTACTGGTTCAAGTAATTACTAGATAGAGGATAACCAAATTTTGTAGGTAATTACGATCTTAGGAATCTCTTTGTATGTCTGTTAGGATGAATACGAGTGTTTCACGTGTTTGAATGTCAAAAGTGATTTTTAAGTTATGACCTTGAAATAAATTACTGACTTTGACGGATAAATCTATACCGTTACAGTTACTGGGTAAATGGGCCCTGCCTGGGACAATCGTATGGATTTTTCTGTCAGATAAGTCGAAACACACCAAGAGGCAGTGAAATTAGAACCTATTTTATTTTGTTTAGGTTTGCAAAAACTTGAGTCCGTAACATTAATATATTTAATTTATCGCTGCATTATCAGGTCCAATTCGAAAACAACGTAGATTTGCAATATTCACATTTTTGTTTTTTGTGCACTGGTGTCAAATGTTGTCTTATTGTTTAGTCAAATCTGAGTCATACAGCTATTCGTATTAATAATAATAGTAGCTTGTAGTCATCAGCTGCCGGTCAACCGGGCGCCATACTGGATGAATCAAGCAATAAGCAAAGGAAACAAGTTATTCTGCCTACCTTTAAAACCTGTTTTTGAAGAAGTAAAATCGGATTATTTAAATACAAACCGTCAAGTTACGTCTCGTGGTAAAATAATATACATTCGCGATAAAAAATAATTATTAATTAGTTTACAAGCTTAATTTCCGCTATTTGTAAATTGCTCTGTTTACACTTTCGGCTACTTACATCTCCGAAGGAAGTCCGATTCACGTTTTAAATTATTTTTTTTATTGACCAATTACAGCCGACTCCTGGTGATTTCACTCCTATTTACTTTTTTGTTGTCTGCCTGTCCTTAGATACAGTCACTGTAGTCTGTTGTCATTCGTGGAATTGAATCATTAAGTTACCGACAAATATTTTAATAAACAACGACGTTTTATCGCTCTTATCTTATAGAAACGTAATTTCTAAATGGCCAAACGTTCTGCCCACATTTCTGGAAGCAAACAATGAAATACAGAACAAAAGATTACTTATTCAGCTTAGGTATTCATAACCGCGGGCCAATTACAAGAGAAAACTTACCTTTTTTTTATCGCCCTCAAATAAAATTCCTCTGCATAACTTCTCGGAAAAAAAAACTTAGTTCACTCGTACTCGCCACACATAATTTTACCAATACATCCACGAAGCGACACTGTAGGTACACAATTTCTTGTCACGAGATGAATCACCAAAGAATGCACTTCTTATTACACAAAAACTACCACAATAAATCACTCAAACACTTAAAACAACACTTTTTCGATTAAAATTCGTTATTCGGATCGATTTTACGCTATTTATCGACGATATTTGACACAAGATAAAAAGTTTTCGACGATAACAGCGCGCGAGGCAGCGACGCGACGTAACACGCTGTCTTTAACTGCACGACTGACATAGAAGTATAACCTAACAAAATCGAAGGAGGCGACGCGCGTGTACACGACTAGCAAACTGTTGCTCTCCGTAACTCGGCCAGGTTGCCGCGGCGATTACTATAAACAAAACTCGAAAAACTTTACTTGCAGAGTTGTTGTAACGTTACAATTCACTGTTAGTACGTTTGTTTTGGGTTTTGTTGTTAAATTACGGAGTAGAGTGCGTGTTAAAACTCGGTTTTGTGCGTCAATAAATGGTTTGTTTTTGTTTAAGTCACGATCAGGCAGCGCATAGCCCGCTGCGCTCTGTGTTTAACTTGAAGTTCGCGTAATTCGCCTTGCACAGGGCGCACAGAAAGTGTTATGAACTTCACTTCGTCCGCTAGGGAGGGGACACTTACCTGCGTGACCGGTTTTTTGCCGAGGTTTTTTTTTAATAAAAAAATAACAGTGATCTTTTGTACAATAATGAAGTTGAACGGCAGCTGATACCTTTATCTAATGCACTTTTAAGTTAAGATACTTCTAGGAAGTATAAGTATTTTGGCATTTAAGCAGATTACACCGCGAAATCATCATAGTGAATGATTTTATGGTTATGTAATTTTCACTCGTCAAACTTATCTAAGTATTTTCGTATTTTCATACAAACTAACTGAGTTGTCAGATTTTTAAGCATTAACTTTTACTAAGCTTACTGGGCCCTAGCACTTTACTTACAAATACTTGAATTAAATTATTGTATTATGAATTTATGAAGTAAGTTCTTAGGATTTTTTTATTTATATTTTGATGTTCATTAAAAAGGGCTTGTTCCAATAAAATTAACTTTTTAATAAGCGTTGAATTTACTATTAACTTTAAAAAGAGATTGTACGTAAACACCCAATTTATGTAATTTAAAACTTTGATCTAGTTTAGTATTGTGTCTTTATCCAGAAAGTCACTCAAATTGAAATAATTTATTTAATTCATTACAATACAAATTGAATGAAATGGAAAGCCATAATAATAAAATATCGATGTAAAATAACAATAACGGAGTTGGAGGCCCGTTGTGCATATCTACTAAAGAGGTATTATGACATACTTTGACACCTATATAAGAAGGTGTCCTTCACTACTTTGTGTTCCTGAACCACAAACAAGCTGTAAAAATGAGTTATGTCATCCAATTAAATCAAGAATTTTATCCATAATTTGCGAGGAACACAACAGAAATGTCTCAGTAATTCATTAGTTCATTAGACCATATTGAGTCAAGTTACTGGCTGATATTTTCGGCACAACCCTAACACAAGAAAAAATGCGAATCGAATTTAAGTTTTGCAACTTTTTTTCTGAACTTTACCCGTCATTCTATAAACCCCGTGAATAATGGCTCAGAATAGTAATGGCGAAACAAGCAAAATTAAATTAGTTCTTTTGGCACAAAGTCGAATAAGTTTGAGTGCGTCTTGAACGAATATTGACCTCTTAAAACTTGGTCATTCGCGGATCGATGTAGTATTGCCGCAGTTAGTAATAATCGAGACTGAAAAATCTTCATTTCTTTACATAGTTACTTAAAATTTTGCCATTTCCCCCATGGTGATAGGAAAAAACTACGGCACTCCATGTTTCGATCCCATACGTCTTTTGATTTCTTTGTGATAAGAAAACTTGAACTTTGGCATTTCCCTTATTGAGATAAACTTAATGTAAACGAACAGTATCCCAATTTCCAAATAAATCCTTTGTCAAGAGTAAAAGATATAGTACCAATTACGCGAAATACGATATAAAGCGGTTTGTATTTTGGTTTCATTACGTTCTAGATACTATTTTGATTTGGAAAAGGTTACTAAGGCAACTTGCCTTTTATGTATCACAAAGTAAATGGTAATAGTAGTAAAAGCAAGTTATATGATCCAAGATCTTAAGTGCCTTTATGGCTGACTTTAGCTAGACTTGCAAATTGAAATACACTCATAATTATGTTTGACAGGCGTACCTTCGTATTTCATTCCATGTTAAATATCATACCAACGATACCCAGAAAGGCAAGTGTTAACCTTAGGGCCACTTAGAGCTGACCCTTAAGGTCACCAATCGTCTGCCTGGAAACAGGGTTACTAAACGCCTTCTATTAGGATAATTTAGACAGACAACTTCAAATGGTTACAACCGTTACTTCTTCGTCAGATCTTTTACGTGCAGTTGAGTAGCTGGAAATGTTTTTCCGGTCATTGAAATACAGAGAAAATGCTTACACGTAATTTAAAGAACCATTGCGGTATTAATCACAAAGGGTGTGAGATGTATACGTGTGAATAAAAGCAACTAAGATCCTAATCACCATTTACCATTCAAAACGAGTTTATGGAAAGAAGAAACAATTAAACAATGTATTGACAAACAAACAGTTAGTTGAACAATTAATTGTTCGTATGTATGTGAAGGCAAAAAACTCAGCTTATTAGATGTGACTGATTAGACTGAGTTAACACTATCTCTTACTTTAGCATCCAAGCATAATCCAGACCTGAACACCTTTATCACATCACTTGGAGCGAATTTCACCATCGGAACTAACGCGATTAGTGGATCTCGTCACTATTTCATTGCAAAGATGACAGCACTTGAATTGGTGAAATTCGCCGTAAATTATTTATTCATAAATATAACACTCATTAAATTAAATACATCTGGAATTATATATTATATATGCTGAGCATTCAAAGCAGCTACTGGGCCGTTGATTGCAATTAACGATAATTAATTCGTACTATTAATGTTATGTGTTGCTTGAGGGATGGGCAATTGATGTTCATTACGTGATTTATTTGGTATTATACGTATTATTATGTACTAACATATAATAATTGTAGGTAATTAGTACAGTATAGTATTGTGGATGCTGTCTGCAGAATTTGTCCATCTTAAATTTCCAGTATTTTGCTATAAAAGTATTCATGTTTTTTTTAAATTATTTTTGTGTCACGATTGCGAAAATCTCGCGATGGCTAATATGCAGACCCTTCAAGTGTTGTACTTGTACCACAATTTGAGAAACCCCTTAAATGACTAACGGTACATCAAAACTTTTTAAACTATGCGCTATTCAGGTCAATGTATATGACTTGACTTAACCTCGGTGCCTGACAGAAAAAGATTACATATCCCTACAGTTTTATTTCGGTTTTTTGGTAAAAATCGGTTTTGAGGCTCGTAAACATCAGTTTTTAAAACTAAAACCACCATGCTGATATTTACTCAGGTAGACAGATTCTAAGATATTTGTGTGAATTCTGAGAGATGCCTATCTACCGTATGGCAACGGCTAAACGGATAACACATGTCACAGCGTTGCAGACCGTAATTAGTCAGCCATGTTTGATTTGGAGCTTACGCAAATACCTGAAAGGGTGAGACATCCGATAACTAATTCTATGAATCTCTAGCCTAGCTGAAATATATGGTTCTAGGTCTGGCTGCTGTAATTTATAAACCGATATACATACATACATACTTAGGAGAAGGGTGAGGAAAGCAGATAACCTAACCTGTTATCATTTTAATAAACATGCATCACAAATAGTTTGCAAACATGTGGTCCTGGTTAGATTTGAATAAGCAATTTTGACACAAGAGTTAAAATAAATAAAAATCCGAATTGTTTAAACACTTATTATTACATTACTCTCGTTACTTAATAATTTTTATGATTGTTTTCGGTTGTAGTAGTAATTAAGGTTGCACATCACTAGTTTTTCTGCAAAGAACTACACAATCATTATATTTGATGCATGGAGTTAACTTCTCCACACAGGTATGAATGTCAAAACCTACTGTTTATTATCATCTCTTACAAATTCAGAGGGGTCCATTGAAATACCACATTATTCTTCAGCCCTTACAATTCAATAGTAATCGGTAAGTCCTCACAACACGGCGTAATGTATTCCGTCTCATGAAGTCAAAACTTCTAACTTACGCGCTATAAAACTGATTTATTACCTTACAACCTACATTCCCACGTCATCAAGGAAATTGATGAGATTGCCATCGTCAAAAATATGTGGCAAGTTCCTGTGATAAGTACGGGGTTCCGTATTGGACAAAGGGTAAAAGCAGGATTAATAGATACATTTGCTCAATATTATATGTGCATGATGTGTGGTACAAAATTTCAATGACTACTCCAGCTAAATGTGTGGGGCAGCTGATTTTATGTTTTCGCGATTACGGTGTTGGTGACATATAAAAATGTAAGTTTGACAGCCCGCCTTCTGCGGCTAGACTTTTCCATGACATGACTCATGACGCGAAGAAAAGAAGTTTGTTGAATTGTGCCTTGGTTTATTATTAAATTTTATAACATTATTATAAGTCAAACTCAAACTCAAAGCATTTATTTCAATTAGACCATCACAGGCACTTTTGAATGTCAAAAAAACAAAAAAAAGAGAAGCTACAGTCACAGTCACAAGGCATAATAACTTGACAAAGTACTGTAGTTGCACATTCCAACGCGTAGATCTCTATGGAGAAGAATGGGCAAGAAACTCCATTCTCCATTTCATTAATAAAACAGTCAGTTTGATATCTGTATCTCACCTATAAAATATGTTCACGCATTTCTGAATTATCTGAGGGTACGGTGTTTTTAAATATGTTCTAATTCCAATTTCTAACCCACTTACAAAGTTACAGGTGACGTCTGATACGGACAGAAGGACGAACACGACAAACCAACAAGGGTTCCTTATTGTTAACCACGGAACCCTAAATCCGGCGACAAAATGTAAAACAAGACTTTAAATTCGCGTCTCGTACGGGGTAGCCCGTTTCCGCCATTTTGAGAATGAGAAAAAGTGATTTATGTACCGAGAGAAGATTTAAAATTGAATTCACAAATGTATTAAATGACGTTTTATTTTTGGCACTGATATTTTGTGCTGGTTTTGAAGAGATCCGACTTTTTTATGTGGAATATTCAATGATGAATGAAAAGTAAAAAGACGAGATTGAAGTAGGTACCTAGGTACCTACCTACTTATATCGTGTTGACTGTCGCGTGGTAATTGATTGTTCGCAAAATAAATCAATTTGCAGTGAGTAATATTATCATAGAAGCAAAGAATGACATTTACAATTATCCATGGATATCCGGATATCCATAGATACTTACGAAAAACTAGTTATTGTTTGTTTAGACAATTGGCTTAAACATTAATTACAGTAACTTCACATCACGTTGACTGATTCATTAGTCTGGTTGCCCGGTCGGTAGGTTAGATACCTACCTACAGATCAAGTTGAACTTAGGCAGACTTTTAGGTTATCTAGAAGTTATGTGTCTGGAAACTGCTGTAACGATAAGTTAGGAATTAGTTACGTACCTAGTTCCTGTTTTGTAATTCCTGTTTATCTAAGGTAAACTTTGTGTTTCTTTGAAAATCTTCCCTAAAACTAAGTTACATTAGTCCTAAATATTATCACACTGTTGGAATTTACATTCTCGGTGCCGAGTCGAACATTGTAACACAAGCAGTCTCTCTCTCTTTCAACCTTTTAGTGCCAAATACGTATAGGTCTCTTCCAAATCCCTCTACTTTTGGCGAGTTTGTCATGGCTATCCAGTAAATTTCTTCCAGCCACTGAGATCGTCTTTAGACGTCCACCTAGTTGGGTGTCTTCCCACATTCCTCCGCCCCGTAATCAAGCAGTACCTACGCGTAATGCTGGTGAAAATAGGCAACTCAATTCCGTATTCCCTAAGCTCTAAAATCATTATCCTTCAACCGAAGGGATTTAATTAATTTTGATATATTTTTTTGGTTGGTTACTAAGCAAGTTCTGCCTACTTACCCAACCGCCTACGCTATCGACAAAACACTATAAATTTTACTGGATTATTCTAGAAAACGAAGAGAAAATAATATAAGTACTCGTATAACGACTGTTCCAGAAAGAATATCGATTCTAGATTTAAATTCGTCTCAAACAGCATAATAAACGTGAACGCCTGACTGAATGAGTATAGCAATATTACGGTCATCGGCGTACCGTTGAGTGGTTTATTGTATTCGGCGCTGTGCTTCGCCAAGTGATACTTATGTTCAAATCGTTGTTTTGGTAATATCTACCTTCTGTAGATATTACCAAAAAAATATGTAATATATGCTTGTTTGTTTAACATTATTTAAATTTTTCATCAAAGAGCCTAAACTATGGTCAAAACCTAAAGAGGATCACGCGATTGTTAAGAGTAACTTAAATTCGTTGAGGGTGTCACGGTACAACTCGCTCTGTGTTTTATATTATTATAAATTATCTAAAGACGTTTAAACTCTTATCAGTGCTTGGAAGTAAATAGTTACAGTTATAAGTGGACCATTGCATTGTGAACTAATTTGGTGAAGTGCACAAACACTGCAGAATTTGTAAATGCAATTTGCATTAAGTTACAATCTACCGCGTCTAACAATAAGTGAGAAGTGACTTAACGTTACGCGTAAGCGACGAGCTACGCACGGCGCTTACGACCTTTTTCTCGCGACCGAGTACGTGCGCAGAGCATCGGAGCGCCCTACAAGTCAGGGATTTAACGTGGTTAACGTAGGTAACGTGATAATTTCTTATTCGTTTGGTTACGCTGCTACAAAAAGTTGGCATAGCATATTGTAATGGCAGATAATCCTGTTAAGTCGCTAAGTTCTGGAATGTTATGGGGATGTTGTGACCAAACAGCTGACAACGAAAAATACGCTAAATGCATAAAGTGTGTTAAGGCATATCATTATACATGTCTGTCTTTAACTGACGACTACAATGTACCTGCTAAGTGGCATTGTCCTGAATGTTTAAACTCAGGCCCGAAACAAAGAAAATCCGATAACACGCCTTTGCGCAACATCTCAATTACTAGAGGCAATAAGAGGCAGGCCGTTGGATCTCCACCTCAGGCGCCTGTTGAAACTGCGTTAGCACCCGACGATATTCGTCTACTTATTCAGGAAGCAGTAAAAAATGAACAGGCAGAGATGTTAAATAAGTTCATAGAAAATTTGAAACTAACACTGAATCAACAGTTGCAACCTATAAAAGATCAAATGGAGAATATGGAAAAATCCATGGCTTTCATGAATCATCAGTATGAAGATCTTTTAAAAGAATATACAGCGTCCAAGGAGAATATGAAAGAGTTGCAGAGGGAGAACTCTGAGATGAAAGTGTGTATCAACGATTTGACGTCACGCATGAATCAACTGGAACAGCAAACCCGTGCAGACAATGTGGAAATTCAGTGCCTGCCGGAAAAGAAGCAGGAAAATTTGATAGAGATTGTGTCACACTTGTCTAAAGTAGTAGGGAGTAATATTCAAGACCACGACATTAAGCATTGCACAAGAGTCGCAAAACAAAATACCAGCAATTCCCGCCCGCGTGCCGTGGTAGTACAACTTGCTTCCCCCCGTAGTCGTGACCAATTTCTCGCAGCCACCATAAAATTCAATAAATCGAATCCTGGCAACAAACTGAATACAACACACTTGGGATACTCTGGACCTAAATCTCCGATCTACATTACAGAACATCTGTCCACTACCAATAAGGCACTCCATGCGGCCGCTAGAATCAAAGCCAAGGAAATCGGATATCAGTTTGTCTGGGTACGAGGTGGTCGGATATTCATGCGGAAGACACAAGAATCAGAACACATTCTGATAAGAAATAAGGACACTTTGAATAAGCTGGTTTAATTTGTATTTTTTCGTCTTATAGTTTTTCTTTTCATTAATTCTTTCTGATTTTTGTCAATGTAACAGTAAATAAAATTCATTAGCATTCTCAGATTTAAGGATATATTACCAAAACACTAGAGGCTTACGCACTAAATGTCATAATTTTTATCGTCAAGTTTGTTGCGAAAACTATGATGTAATAATATTAACCGAGACTTGGTTAAATGATTCTGTTATGAGCTCAGAGCTATTTGATAACAGATATGTAGTCTATAGGCGAGATAGAGATAACAGGAAAAAAGATGGAGGAGGTGTTCTGATTGCCGTACTAAAGGAAATAAATTCAAAACGAATGACTCAATGGGAAAGTAATTGTGAAGATTTGTGGGTTATCATAGACATCTCGATTACAAAGTCTGTTCGTCAACTAGCTCTGTGCGCAGTTTATTTACCTCCACCACTACTTCGTTCAACCCTTGAGCACTTCTTGGACTCTTGTAATAATATATTTGAACAGTCGGGTTTGAAGTCGTGTATAGCTGGTGACTTTAACTTAAGTAATATTGATTGGAACTTGGCAAGTGAGTTGGATAGTGGTTATATGGCACCAGGTATTGGTCACTTGTTAACTGATTTTAGTCATATAAACAAATTATTTCAACTTAACAATATAACTAATAAGTCAGGACGCATACTTGACCTTGCGTTGACTGACTTAACTTCGGGTATCGTTTGTTCTGCTCTAAATCCCCTAAGTATAATTGACCCTTTGCATCCCCCAATTGAAATTTATTTAAAATCATACAAAGACACAAGACTTCCGTATAATAGTAACAAAAGACTAAATTTTTACAAGTTAAATTATGATATTATTTGTAAGCACTTAAATGAGATCGATTGGGACCTTTTATTTGATGGCGCTCACGATGTGAATGATATGCTCAGTATATTCTACGATAAAATTAAAAATATTATAGAGATGCAAAATCCCCCTACCACCCGTAAACATAGGACACACCCACCTTGGTTCGATAAAAATTTAATAAGAACCTTGAGAGAAAAGGAAAAGATGCGCCAGCGATACAAAACATATAAAAATCCCATGGATGAGCTTGAACTGAAGCTGCTGAGTAAACGGTTCTCGATTATGGCTGCTTCCTGTTACAATAAATATGTTAGCGACCTAGAAACTGCAATAACCAAGGATCCGAAACGATTCTGGGCTTATATCAAGGAAAAGCGAGGTGGTACCAGTTCATATCCCCTGGCAATGACTGACGGCATCACATCGTCTTCGGATGGCATCAATATCTCAGAAATGTTTGCTGCTCACTTCTCTTCCATGTACAGTCAACAAAATGTGACTCATCATTCATCTTCCTCTGAGTACATGCAGGACATGTTAGCTTATAGTTTACCTTTGACAACACCAAAGATTGAGATTGATGCCGTGCTCACTAAATTGAAATCTCTAGATCGCCGCAAAGGCGCTGGACCCGATGGAATCCCTCCTTATTTTGTCTCCATGTGTGCTTCGCCTCTGGCAGCTCCTTTATTACGTATATTCAATCGATCGCTTGCCACCGGCATATTCCCAAAGCTTTGGAAGGTAGCAAAGGTTGTACCAATCCATAAATGCAGTGATCGTAATTATGTAGGTAACTATAGACCCATTTCAATTTTGTCGACCTTCGCCAAACTTTTTGAGTCCTTGATATGTCCCTACATCCAGTCTCATTTGAAGCTTTACCTTAGTGATACCCAGCATGGCTTTGTGAGTTCAAGATCTACGTGCACAAACCTAGTGACTTTCGTGGAGACCCTAACGAGTGCCATTGACTCTGGGAAACAAGTTGACGTGATATATACCGATTTTAGCAGAGCCTTTGATCGCGTCCCTCATAATATACTTCTTCATAAGTTAGCTGCTTACGGCATCACTGGCTCGCTCCTTAATTGGTTTAATTCTTATCTTAACGGTCGTTCCTTCTTTGTTGCCCTCAATGGCTACCAATCAAGCTCCCACAAGGTTACATCTGGCGTCCCACAAGGATCACATGTTGGCCCAGTTTTATTTAACCTATTTGGTAATGATCTCGTCAACGAGTTGAAATTCTCTGAGTGTTACATGTATGCCGACGATTTAAAATTTTGCAGAGTGATCGAATCAGACCTTGATGTTAAGTTGCTACAGAAAGATATCGACATGTTAGTGAAGTGGTGTGATGAAAATGGTATGAGCTTAAATATTAACAAGTGCTACCACATGAAATTCACTAGAAAAACAAAATTAACACGATCTGATTATTACATTAGTGGTAACTTAGTGCAGGATGTGGAACGGATAAGAGACTTGGGAGTTCTGTTCGATGGGCAGTTAACATTTGTACCCCACATTGAAAATGTAGTTAAAAAAGCCTCAAGAATGCTTGGGTTTGTCATTAGAAATGTAACCTGTTTTCGACGCGATAAAACTAAAATTCTGCTTTATAATAGTCTGGTCCGCAGCTCGTTAGAATATTGCAGCACAGTGTGGAGACCTCACTATGCCACCCACGCACTAAGATTGGAAAGGGTTCAAAAACGATTTCTGTGGCATTTAGCATACTCTTCCGGGATAGCTAAAAAGAAATTATCATATAAAGAGAGACTTTTGCATTTCAAAATGATATCCCTACAGAATAGGAGAGATTTATTGGATTCATCATTTTTATTTAAAATTTTGCGACATAAAATTGACTGTCCCCAGTTATTGAGTAGGATCAAATTTCGCGTGCCCACGAAAAGTCCACGAGCTCCTATTACCCCCTTGCGTCCTCCTCTTCGCAGAACCGTACTTGGTGCTAATTCGCCTATTCCCCGCCTATGTAAACTATTAAACAGCTGCAGCGATCTCGTAGATGTGCACTCTGACTCACTTGGTAGGTTCAAAAGCATTATTTATAAAAACTTGTAAAATATATATTTTTTTTTATAGTGCATGTATGTTTAATTTAATTATTTTTTTTTTTAATTTAATTTAAATTTTTTGATTCTTGATTTTAATTTGGATTTTATAATTTTAATTTTAATTTTGTTTTTATTTTTAATTTTGATTTTGATTTTGATTCTAATTTTTAATTTTGATTTTGACTTTAATTTCGAGTTTAATTCTGATACTGACTGTGATTTTCATTTTCATTTTATTTGATTTTAATTTAATTTAAATTATGTATTTAAAAACCATAGTTGTGTGCGGTGAGTAGTTAGGTACTCATCTGATTTTAAGCAGGCACTCAACGACAAATAAGTAGTGCATGATGTGCTTACCTGTAAGAGGTTGATACACTTGTCTGTGACTCTATTGAATGTATCTCATATGTTTGAAGCAGTGTATTCAATTGTTGGTGAGCCAAATAAATAAAATAAAATAAAATAAAATTGTGTTTTTGAAATAAGTGGTTTGAGAAATATTTTATTACTCAAAAATACGGTGGGGCCAACGCGAACGATTTTTAATTATTTTAATCAATTCCCGCTAGCCCCACCAGTGAGGCTACGGGCGGTGTGGCCAACGGAAATACACCTTTCATTTCAGTTTTCTGACTTGGTAGTCGATTAGTGCTGGACTGGATATCATAAAAAATACCGACTGAATACGTCTGATTAATTTTATTTAAAACCCCAATAACACTTTGTCCGACCCGGTAATCGAACCCAGGACCAATAGAATCTTAATAGTTTCAGCAGTCAGTATAGAAACCCTATTTATTTTCACATCCATTTCAACAATATAACATTTCACATACTACCAAAGAGTTAATAATGTAGCTTTAAATACTTCACTTGTAAATGGCTTTTCATTAGATATTGAGAGCATTTAATTAAAAGCGTTCTATTGAGATGTGCGAGATGTCTACTTGGGTGTTATTGTTCATTAATTACTGTTTGTTACGTTGTTAACGTAATTATTAGATTTTAATTACGTACATTACTGTACATGGCTAATAATTAGATTGTAACATTTTGCGGTAAAGGAAAATCTTGTGAGTGAGATGTTCTTTTATTGTAGGTATTTTCTTCACTGTTTTTAATAAAGAGATGTTCGATGACATAGTTTTTATCTCAGCAGTCACCACTGTCTACTCTGCTCTAACCCCAAATAAATTGGAAACGGGGGATGAGAATGATGGCGAATCTTCTTCTTATAGAATCCATGTTCCTTCCATATTACACGGTTTGGGCCCAGTAGGTGGCCACGTTTATAACCACGGCAGAGGCGCTTTTCAGGTCGTCAATAGTGCAGGTAAACGGACACCCGGGACACTCCAGCAGGTGGGCCATAGTTTGATCCGGAGCGCCGCACTCGCACTCGGTGTTGGAGTAACCAATAATGCCTCATTTTGCCAGATTATGTTTGCAGCGGCCTACTTGGGTACGCAGTCGATTCAGAGCTGATGATGACGATGATTATGTCTGACAGTTTCTCCACTTTCAACTAAGTAAGTAGGACAAATAAAAGACAGTCACTGTTGGACGGATAGATTTCCTCAAACAGTCCATTGATGAGGGCTAGTAATAGTAAACTGCAAAATCCGTTATGAAAGAACTTAAACCATTGAGACGCAAAGGAGTTGCCTTATTCAAATTGTCCAATAAAATAAAATAACCTATTCAAACGAGGGCTCAAGCTTTTTCAGACTAACACATAAAAATCTAGACCACTACTCTGAAAGTAGTCATGGAAGAGAAAACCCATAAAGATTGCTGGAAATTGCCATTTCAGCTTCAATGGTTCCAAGATGGCACTATTGGCGCTGTTGCGTAGGGGATGCGTTTGCAGTTTTGTAGTCTTGGCATTATTAGTGCATGTTATGGAATTTTGTGACTTTCATAAGCCTTGATTTAATTTCTGCATTCTTTCTTCTTTATAGTGTGGTTAGTGCCTAACCTGGTGTCAGAGTTTTAAGCCATTTGGACCTCTGACTTGACTTTACATGCCATCAAAAAATATCTCTCAGGCATGCTGGTTTCCTCACGATGTTTCCCTTCACCAAAACAAATGATAAATATACAATACGCTCATGAATCCGAAAAATCAGAGGGGCGTGCCTTGGGTTCGAACTCGAGACCTATGACTTGGCAGTACGACAATCACACCACTAGGCTGTCACTGCTATGTAAAATGTGTCTTGCTACTTCTGCATTCATTATTGGTTTCTGAATCGTATGGAACTGAAAGAGTGATGAATATTAATTTTAATGGATGGAGAGAGAGAGGAAGACCAAAGAAACAGATGTATGGATTGTGTGAGAATAGAAATGAAAGAGAGTTAATGATAGCGTAACGTCAGTTGAGATTGGAAGAAAATAACCACGTCTTTCGCCGACCCCAAGTAACTTGGGATAAAGGTAGGAAGGTGATAATATTACTGAACCGTACACTTATAGCGATTTAGGAGAAACTCCTCAAATCAATCAATCAAGCTTATGACAGCCCAGTGCTCTACATGGATCTTCTCCAAGCTGCTCCACAACACTCTGACCTTCGTTTCCGCATCCAGTCTGATCTTTATTAATAGTCCATGTAACTGGGGCGTCCATTTAACACTATTCTTGCCGAAATAGTAGATCAAATTTTAACGATAAAGCAGACTTTAGAAAATATACATAACACAAGCTGATTGTGAGCTTTTATTTAACTTGCCTTGTTAGTTCGTATGGTATTGGTCAAATCTTGCAACTGAATTTTAAACAAGTTCCCTCCATCGGACTGAACTAAAATTTTGCACACGCCTTTGGTTCTGGTGACAATACATTTTAATGACAGACATGACTTGATCCTGCAGCCAGGATCGCCTCGTCACCAGAGAACTCACGGACGCAAAACTTAGTACCTACCTACCCTACATGTTCAATGTTGATAGATAAACCTAATTTTCTTCTTTTCATTTAAAAATATATTATAATAACATGAAATAGATGGGTTGAAAAATTCAAAGAATTTGAGTCCTCGAAAGTACAAAGGTTAATATTTAAAATGGAATAAAAACTTATATTCCAATTTTTTTTACAAACATTAGCTAAGACAAAAGCATAAATTATGCGAAAAATTTACATTTCCCGTGACGTTACGTAAAATTACGGTCGAATTTGACCCTCGGGACGTGGTTAGGGAGCAGTCTTATAGAATCAAGCGGAGCGACTAGCGATTTTTAAAAACCACAGTAGTTAGACTAGACTAGGAAGTTTATTTCTCGATCTCGAAAGTCGTAGGAAATGGTGGCAGGGCAGTACTTTCATACATGCAGAATGCAACAGAAAAGGTTCAAACTAAGAAAAGAACTTTCTCCTTGGGTTCAATATCGTAAATGCGGAAAAGAAATCAGCTGTCCCATACATTTGGGTCGAGTAGGTATTGAAATTTTGATTTATGATGTTGGGGTTTCATCACACTGGGAACTTCTCCACTTTATAATCTGATTATTCCGTTTTCACGACATCTTAGACCAAAATTTAGGTATTTTTGTATCCTGTTCACTGTCATGCATCTAATATTGGTATTCAGTTGCATCCAGTTAAGAGTGGAAACCGACATTATCGTGTATTTGGTTAGGTTTACGTAAAGGTAAAATTTAGTCATTGGACTAATAGATTTTAACATGTCCTCTCCCTTAAAACCAAAGGATCAATCAGGAGATTGTTTAAGCTCTACTGGCATACATATTACATTTATAAATAGGTACACGTAATCTGTAGAGTTACTTATGTGGATGTTTAGCAATTCACCTTTACTGTTTACAAATTCTTATTATAGCTGTTGTGGCCCACTGGAAACGAAAGCAAGGCACAACTTGTGGGTCGTAAGTTTGGACCCGGGCAGGCAGTGCTACTACATTGTGTAAATTATTTTGTTCACCACTGATCTCAAAATGGTGGAGTGAGAAAACTGGCATGTGACAGTGACACCTTCCAACACAAGCTGGACTCGCGTGGTGGATAAGTGTTCAGACACAATCCGTCCCACTCTCCCCGTCGAAATCACGGGCAACTATCGAGACACCAACCCTATCCGAGGCGGAATGCAAACATTTTTGACCTGTCTTCATAGAAAGAAAGAAAGAAAGAAAAAATATTTATTTGTCGCAGGGACATGACATGCATCAAACAAAATTTCAAAAATAAACAATAAACTATAAATTCAACAGGACGAAACAAAAAAAAAAAAAGAAAAAAGTTAACAGCGTCATCATGTTCATCGAGCTGAAGATGCACCCTCCTGGAAATAATCCTGCCGGCGCCCATGATCAGTGCGTTACTTGTTGTCCACCATCAGTCTTTCCAAGGATAACAGCTAGCAACTTTGCGAGTCAGCCTTGGCAATATTACTTTCTACAATAAAATGTTCCAAAGTCAAGAATATTAACACTAAAAATGTAGAATGAACTTACCCACAGTACAGCAGGTGTTTACACTTCGGAAGGACTGCTACAAAACCCAAAATTGTAAGTCCGTGGTTATTTGAACGGGCGAGTCCTAATTTCGGCGCATTTCGTCCGGGTAACAAAATATGAGATGGTAAATGGTAACACCCTCGTCACAGCTTTGTTATTAAATAGATACGAAGGTAATTTGGGCCTAAAATGTGTTCTTGTATTACTTACTTTCTGAAAACCTTTTTCATATTGACATGCATGGGGCCGTTTTCCTTGCCGGAGAGCCCGATTACGAACAGGAGGGTAGGGATACTTTTTCCACGAAGATGAACCAAGAGACCCCTAATTTCCATGTTATAGCCAATTTGGATTCATAAGAAGAAAATAAGGAACTTCTTACATGTTGTCAGAGAAAGTATTTTTAACCTAACGATCAGGTGGCCTACCATGACGTCTTAAGGCAAGAGTAATTCCAGTGTGGTAAAGAGATGGCGCTAGATGACTTGTGTAGCTCTGTCTCTTTCCCACACTGGAGTTAAGTCCTCCTGCTTTAAGACGTCATAGTAACCCCCCAGTTGTGTTGCTGGGGAGTTTGTTCCTCCACTGCTTCAAAGCTAAAACACTAGGAAGTGACGAAGGATAGGCGTTTAGGAGGACAGTCACATGTTATTTTTTACTTTCAAGAAATGAGGATTTTTAGCCTAGTTTGGATTAATGTGTTTTGATTTTGAAAGAGTCCGCAGCACAAGATCATAATTAAAATGGTTACGTAATATAATACGGTACCCCTTGGTAAGACTGGTTGTCAGACTTTCAGGCCACTGACTAAACGTAAAGACTGTTAAAGATCTACAAATGACACCCGCGAGGAAACTCGGAAAATAATGGATGGTCACCCACCCACGGACCGACCTTTGCAAGCAATGCTTCTCTCAAAGATCGACCTGTGCAGCTCTTATTATTTAGCCACGACCTCCTCGAGCTCATTTATTTGAACAAACAGTAAGTCAACTCACTATAAAGATACAGCTCAAAAGCTCACAAAATATTTTCGCACTGTACCCTAGTCTGTGCTCGAGTAAGGAGCTTAAAAGCACCTTCTCAGCTCAAGAGCTAAAAAGTACGGAGAATTTTTAATTTGAAGGAATTATACAGCTCTCAGTAAAACTTGAGACACGCCTTTGTTTATTGTTTACGGATTCACTTTAAGTCTGCTTAGAGTTAAGCTGGCTGAGTGAGTTGACAAGAGGGAGCTAGTATTCTTTTTGGCGGTGAGTAGTAACTTGAAACGTGAACACTATGGCGATCCATATGAGCCGTACAAAATATTCCTTATCTGACACGAAACCTAAATGAATGCCTACAAATTGCGCGGGTATGTGGACGGTGATTAATGGACGGCGCGTTCGTGTTCCACGTGCGCCTCAAAGTGATGTCAGCAACCATGAAGGGGTGCAAGGGCCGATGCCTGCCGGGGCTGCGGGACTATTCGAAAGAGATACCGTGGCCCTGGAACACAAAGGCCAAAGAAGGTACATGGATGGGTTTTAGTCAGCACAAGTTTGACACACCCTTCCACTCCGCCCAGAGCGGGAGGGGTCATTTGAAGAAATCCCATCCGAAAAAAAAAACGCCTAGTAATTGAACTATTGGAATTTGAATTTGGGTTCAATAATTATAAGTGTTGCCTGGTGTTAGTGAAAATCAGCATAGATTTATGTTTGCGAGATTTATCAATATCTAATATGTCGTAGGTAGATTTCTATTGTTAATTGTCGTAATAAGTACTATTAGAAGTTTCTAAGACTGTAAGACAGTAGGTATGTATTGAATCTCTGTGCATTTGGTACCTGTCTTGCCAAGGCTAACTGAGTTGGTGCCTAACTATTACGGAAATCCCGGTCGGTTGCGTTTGACGGAATGTACCTTCATCCATGATGACTAATCACCAATTTACCAGTGTGGTGGTGGACGACCACTAAATGAATTAGGTACTTGCAAACATTACGTACAAGGAAATAAACAACACACTCAGTGCATAAAAGTATTTATTTTGTACGTATATTCTGTTACTCGTTAATATCACAGACAAAATTATTTTCACTTCACGCTACCCCTGCAAAGGGAGCTTACAGAAATGCAGACCCGTTTCAAACAGTTGTTCTACTCTTCTTTGAAGTAGTTTCAATATTTTATAACAGCGCCATCTCTTGGTAACAAAACGATTTATTTGAAGCACACGTCGTTTTATAAAAGTTTGGGGTAACGTCGCTAGAGTGCCTTGTCTCCATCTTATGAGGCGAGGCTGTCAACATACTTTTTATTATTTTTAGATTAAAATTCTTTTGTTCAAGGGCTTTTTAAAGTTACCAATTGTACATAATTAAATGTATTATTACAGTAAACTACTCATGTATTACAATATTTGTTGTCTTTAAATTATTTCTTAGTAATAAACATTTACAAGGAATAAAAATTAAAAGGTATTTTGAGTAACTATTTTAAATATTTGAGCTAATAAAAGCGAAGTAATGAAAATAACGAAACACTTCTTTTTGAAAAACAATATTTTTACATAGTGCAGTAAATAAAACACGGTGAAAATTAATATTTTTACACCTTTAACACTCTTATATTTTAAATTTTTTGTGCAAAGTGGAGTTCCTAGGCCGAACTAGATGTAAAGACACATATATCTAGGTACACACGGCAACAAAACAAGCAATACTTTTCCAGTATAACATGGCCTCGCTTTGTATAGACTTCCCGTACAATGAGAGATCCGCATAAACTGGTTGGTATAGCTTGATTGGTCACCGTGCGCCACGCCACGTGACCAGCCTTATGTAGATAAAAAGATATAAATCATCTACAGACAAAGTGTATCTTCTACGTTAGGTCGATTTTACAGGCTGGAGACTGGAAATGTGTAAATGAAGCCTTAGGAGCTCAATAAAACAGTGGAATTAACTATATCTCGCATCGTTGCAAGGGTATTTAAATAAAAGTAGGTATAAATTAAATTACAGATCAAAGTTTACACTCCCATACCGGTAGGGAGCCATCCATAAATTACGTCGCACGAATTTCATGATATTTACCCCCCCCCCCCTTGCTCTTTACAGCTGGTCACATTTGTGAGACTGCCCTCACTAGTGTGACGTCACATATTTTTCAATTTTACTTGTTGAGAATACCTTTAACTTAATAACTTTCGTTAATAGTTCAAATTTCGTGATTTAATATATTTAGATTTTGAAATGTGACGCCACGAAATGTAGGACCCCTCCTACCCCTTGTAACTACAATGTCACACTTCGAAGCCCCCCCCCCCCCCCTTAACGTGTGACGTAATTTAAGGATGGCCCCTGGTCGACAGTTGCATACAGATCCAACCAAAACAGAGCATTGACATCCAGTTTCTGGAAGCTTATTCGAATCTCATATTGGTAAATCTGCTCTAAAATCTCACGTTAGATGATTGAATAAATCTTACGTCTTACAACCTATCTTACAACTATTATAAATGCGAAAGTTTGTGAGGATGTTTGTTACTCTTTCAAACAAAAACTGTTGAACGGATTTGGATGAAATTTACACACAGCAATTGCACACAGATAGTTTATAACCTGGATTAACACATAGGATACTTTTTATCCCAGTCCTCTGTAAACCCGGGCAGACACTAGTATATTATTATAGTCAATGAAATTAACTAACTGCCTCGTTACTCTAGTGGTCGCAAGCGCATCTGAGCATGACATCCTGGGTTTGATTCCGGGGGCGGGCATAGTGCTATTGGGTTTTTCTATCAGGAATTTCTCAGTAGCAGCCATCGAGTCTGAATATGTGCCCGGTTGATGGCAATAAGCTCGCCCCTTATTACATGGGACTTAAACATAACTGGCGAAATGTGGGTGTTCTATTAGATACACCTTTGCCTAACCCTTCGGGGATTACAGGCGTGATGTTATGTTATATCAACGATTACTTGACATGAGATTTGACAAACGATTACCTACATTCGAAAGGCTTCTAGAAACTGAGGATAAGCGTTGTTCACTTTAGTAGATTATATTTTGTCACTTTGCGGAGTTTTTTTGTTCCTTAACACATAAACACGATACGACATCGCATCGTGCTGCGACGTGGATAATTCTTCCTTTAGTGAATACAAAGCTTTAGGGACTAACCACACTTATTCAGCTCTGTTCAGCTCTTGTCCATAGAAAACAACGATTTTGTATGGAGATGCGTTCGCATCCGTTCAGTTTTCCGCGTCTATTCAGACGTACGCATCTCCATACAAAATAGTTGTTTTCTATGGACAAGAGCTGAATAGAGCTGAATAAGTGTGGTTAGTCCCTTAATTAACAACCCTCTGGTAATTAAGTAACATCCTGATATAATAACTTAATGTTAACTTAAGCTATAGAACTGATGTCGTTTTGATTTCGATTATTTCTCACTTTATTGTGCGTTTCAATCAATCAATCATTTTATTGTCAGGCAACTGAGGCCCATAGATAAAAATACACAAAATAATCTTATGAAATAATAAACCAATACATATAAAAAACCTTATTAAACTAAAACTAGACACGAATCGTTGACGGCGTCGTGTTTTTCGTTTGAAAAATCGAGAAAATACAATATCTTGAGAAGCTCTGAGCCTTGAAAAAAATAGCGGTTCCCTACATTTTGTCGATATTAAATGTGCAGGATAATGATTTCAGGTTACTTCATAAAGTAAATTTGTTCATAATTATGAGTACAATGACGCTTTTTCAGGTCCAATTTAAATAACACCTTGTAATCTCTACGGTATTACAGCATGATTACAGATTACAGGCCAGTTTTTAACAAACTTACACAATAGCAATAATTATTCTCAATACGAAATCGACATCAGCATTCATATAAATAAATTCTAATACTTCATCGTAAACTATAACTCAGTTTTAATGCCACACAGTGGGTAGAACTCCGCTTCAGGCAACAGGAACTTTTTGGTCATCTCCTTGAACTTGGTGAAGCTGCAGTGACAAGAACCGTCGCAGTTCTTAATCCTCAGATATTTGGCGGACGACTCGCCTGCTTTTGGGAGGTAGACAGGCTGAAAAGAGAGAAATAATTCAAATTAGAGCTTGTGAACATTACGATGGAGATAGACAAAAAAGAAGATTGATCTCATGAAGGAAAGGTAGAATATCGTCGATACGTTGCCGTATATCCAGGTTGTATCGGGATCTTTATCTGCGAGACCAGTAAGCAGAACACTACATCCTCAGTTTCTGTAGTAAAAACTGACGATAACTGACTGAACTGAAATGGTCCATCTAATCACTTTCTGAACAAACATTTTCTAGGACTTGCTTACCTACTTCATGACTTTTACTTCACAAAAGAAGATTTAAATTGATTTGTTATTTCGTCATGATCTTTCGGTAAATTTCAACGACAAGTTTACGACGTTTGAGGACAAGGTAAACCTAGATTTATAAATCTAGAATCCTACCAATTCAGTCAAATAACTCCAGATGTCCCCAAACGCTGCGAGTAATTTATTCCTTTACGAGAACCGTTCTTTCCCTACAGAAGACTACAAAATAAATTGATATTACTACTCAACTCACCAGCACACTTAAAGCTCCCGTATTCCTAGACCTGTACAGCTCCAGCGCGAACACAGATCCATATTCGGGAATGGTCTGGTCATTCTGCACGTTGGCCACGTCCATCAGGGATCCGAGGTTGAAGTCGTGAGAGGAGAACAAGCGGAGAGGTTGGGATACTGGCTTCCCGGCGATGAAGTCGTTGCCGGCTTGGATGAACATGTTTAGGAGAACACCTGGGGATGGGAGGAAGAATTCACTTTTAGGTGAAGTAGTTGGTTAAGGCTTGGTTGTTATAAAAGAAACGTTGCCCCACACTAGAAATTTCTCCTGTATCGTGGGTGCGTTTACAAACATTTAAATTCACATACACAAAAAGCCAGACCCGGAACAACTACCTGTAGGCCATACAAATATTTGTTCCGTGCGGGAATCGAACCCGCGACACGAAGCGCAGCAGTCAATCGCTCAGCCACTGCGCCAACCGTGCCGTCAGACGGAAGAAGGACTGACTGATGTGACTTTCAGAACAGCACCTGAGAGCCTAGTCAAGTGGGCTTTTCGGTATTCAATACTATATTTGACTTTTCCGTCATTATTACTGATAGTATAACTCTTTTTCTAGGCCCTCAGTTAACTGTACCCTGGAAGGATCGATCAACCACCAGTATAAGATCATTCTAGGTATTTGTAAGGGCTGATGAATTTACTAAACATTTTCAATTTGTAGAAGAATTGGCAAAAATATCTTTTTGAAACTTACCACCACCAATCTTCTTCATTTCATCATTTCTGAAGTACAGTCTGTAAGCCAGTCTACCAGCTTCACCCAGCCTAGGCAGCAAAGGCTTAGCCCACTCAGGAATATCTAGACCTAGTGCGATCTGCAAAGAAAACAAAAAATAATTAAATATTGGTCATATCGATAATCGTGTACTGGACGACTAGCAGATCCTGTAACCTTTACGCGATTTTAGATTCTTGCGTATAAAGCTTGGCTACCCAATTTGCTCTTAGAACTGTTACGTATAGGTAGGTAATTTTTATTAAATGCTTTATTAGTGTAGCGTTGGTGGTAACTGGTAAGCCTTTGATTTTGAATTGGCTAGCGTAGTTGGTACAGACGCTAGCACATCAAGCTTCTACAATCTGTCAAATTGTAAGAGCGTTAACGTCTTACTAAATTTCATACAAACTTTCAAGTGCTTTTTTTTCGAAATGAAGGAACCGATTTTAATGAAACTTCGTACGCATTAAGCAGGATATCAGGGTAGTCTAAAAACTTGACAGAGAACATTTTCGAAAAATAGTGTTACAGCAAAATTAGACCGAATTTAGATTTTCCACATCCATATTATTTTCCATATCGCTTTTTAAAAAGACATTTCCAAAAGTTCTCTGACAAGTTTTTAGACTTATGTATCCTGCTTATGCGTACGAAGTTTCATTAAAATCGGTTCCTTCAGTATGAAATGCCGTAAGACGTTAACGCTCTTAATAGATTTTCAACTTTATCGCTGGAGCATTAGGTCCAAGGTTGATTGTTGTGAAAATTTGACAGTTTCGGGTAGTGATGTGCTTGACGTCTGTGCAATGTTTTAATAGTATAAATTATGAAGGCAGCTTATCTTATTACCACTGAAATGCGGAATAACGTAGGTTCGAGCAATATGCGTCAGAGTTTGATATTTGGCTTTTCATACATGTGATCAGTGTACTATTGCAGCTGTGTAAATGTCAAAAGAATTCGTAAGCGTATTTCGTATTGTGTTTGAACAATTAATATTTATTTTGACGAAATTTGGACCTGGCGTGTGTAGTTACACAAATTAAAATTCAAGACATAAAAGACCAAAAACGTACTCTATTTTGTATATTAACTTGTTTGTTTAATAACTAAATAGATTAGTAGGTAGTCAAAAAATGCCACGGTTGGTTTTCACACGGATATCTATGAGAGATATCTAAGTATCAAGGGCCATTAAGTTTTGGCAAAGTTACTATGTCTACATTTATTTAGTTGGAACACTCTTAAAGGTATTATTATTTGTATAAGAGTGGCTTTAACACTTCCTATCCGAGAGGCTGTTGACTCATTTGCCAACCTTCAAGAATCAAAGAAGGAAAGTCAACTCACCGTACTCCTATACAAGTCGTATAGTGATTGAAACATTAGAGGATTCTCAGTGAAGTCCACCCCAGTCTCGTTCTTCAGCAGAGGAATGAGGTCCATGAAGGGCGCGAACTCTTCGGTTAATGAGTATTCCTTGGCTTCGGCCATCAAAGTCTTGAAGCGCTGGCAGTTGGAGTAGTAGCGGAGCTGAAAGAAAAGAGAATTTTGTTGTAGAAAAAGATATAAAGGGTGTTACAAGACCCTTAACGAAGCCGAGTTTTTTTTCTAGACCATACTTGGGATCCTTCTAATTACGGAGATATTGAGGGTTAAAGTTCCAACTTTTTCACAAGTTTTTTTTTAAGTACATGTTTTTATTGTGAGATTTTTATCTTTAAAAACCTCCACGACCCCCGTACTATTCAATCCATCTATTAGCACAATGTTTTGAGTGCGTTACATTGAGTCCTACCGTAAAACCTTTAAAAAAGTCGCTTCCAAGCAATGCGTCATGTTACTTAGTTTGATGTACATAATGCTTGGTTGACGGCTTCGTGAAGGGTCCGTTTACACCATATCTAAGTCGTTTTCGACATCGATAAGTTGTGAAGATAAATAATTAAGGATAACCTCGTAATGTGGGACTGATACTTGAAAAAAGGGAGAGATATAATTTAAAGTATTGAGCTCAAGATGTTACAGAACCTGTTTTGTAAGCATCGGGTTACTGATGTAAAACTTCGTTGAAAAAAGACCAATTTGATCATTGTCTGCATGCAGTTTTTATTACAAGACGCAACCGCCATACTGGCTAGTACGGCGGTTAATGCTCTGTTTTCGTAGTTTATGAGTAGGTACATTGTAAAAGATGTTGTTCAAACATACGCTGATATCATTTCACAGTTTTTATGATGTGGAATTGGGTAGATTAAAGTTTGAGTACCTACCAACAATAATATTTATACACCACATTGTAAACATAGGTTTTTGATAAATACACTAAATCTAACCTCAAGGAACCTTATACACTTTCCAACAGATTGTTGTATACAAGATGGACGGCACACGGAGGCTAAAACGGTTACCAAGTATTCAGTACATTGTGAACCCCTACATAGAAATATTTTATCGGTAATTTAAAAAATCAACAACTTCTCCATACATTTTGACCGTGTAGGTATTGCAGTTTTGTAGGGACCAGCTGTTTTTTTTTTTGGTGACTGATAATTAGTGACCGATACTTAAACACGTGATTGTACTGATGATAGCAAACAACTTTCCCAAAGAAACAATTTTTTTAATACTCATTCATTTTTAGCGGGCTTGCGAGCCGCGCGGGTGCTCTGCCTACCCACTGTTGCACAGTACGATAGTAATGAGACAGAACGACGTCACGCGGCTAACAGCTGATAGGTCAAAGGCGCCTCGCGCTCGACTTCATACGACTGAAGCTGGTGTGTTATTGTGATAAAAGAGAATGAGTATAAAAAAAAAAATCTTTGGGAAAGTTGTTTGTTATCATGAGTACAATCACGTGTTTAAGTATCGGTCACTAATTACCAGTCACCCTATATACTGAATACATGGTAACCGTTTTAACGTCGGTGTCTCTTCCACCATATGTTTCAGGAAATATTAAAACATATCTTATTTGTACTGAAATAGAAGGATAAAGCAAAGGTCGAACAATTTCTTAAATTAAATTCCGAGTTAACTTTGTGGAAGCTACCTTTGTGCGGTTACGATAAATCTAAGTTAACCTAATTGAATTTTAGATTTGCTATCGAACAAACAAAGGAAAAGACTACTTTCTGGCTTGATATAAATAGAACTGCCTCGTTGTGTTCGTAAGCGATTGTTGAGCTGGCCCTGGGTTCGATTCCCGGGTCGTGCAAAGTGTTTTAAAAGAGTGTTCATGGAGTTTCTAACCCGCTCTTCGCCATAGAGATCTTCGCTAGGGAATGGGTAACTACAGTACACTCACAGTTTTTATGCCTTGAGACTGGGACTGTAGCTACCAGTAGCGATGGGTCAATTTTTGTAAGAGGTAAGCCGGAGTACATAATCTTTAATGTGATTATATAATTTGCGTATAGAATACTGACTGGGCAATTTTTAAAGAGAAGCCGGTAGGAATCGAGTTGTATGGAACCTTCGCCACTGGTAGCTACATTTCATTGTTGTCTTTGTTTCAACAGTTCAAAGGTGCCTGTGACTGGCCTACTTCAAATAAATGCTTTGATTTTGATTTTATTATTGAGTTTTTCCATCAGGAATTTCTCGGTAGCAGCCACGGAGTCTGGATATGTGCTCCCTACTACATAAGACTTAAACATAACTAGTGAAATGTGGGTGTACTATTGGGGTTTATCTCTACCTAACCTTTCGGAGATTACAGGCGTAATGTCATCTGTGTGGCTATCAAGATAAAATTTAAATAAAATGCCTACTGATTAATATAATGAAGCTGTTATCAAAGACTAAAGTTTATTAAAGTTGTAATTATTATGTAACTTGAACTTGAACCTTATTTGATAACAACTAAGATACTGAGTTATCTTTGTTTTTGATATAAATGCGACGTTTAACTCGATGATAGATTTCGCGGTGATTATTGTAATAATGAACGTTGAAAAACCAAGGAGTATCGCATTTCCTAGTACTAACTGGGTTGTGGAGGTCAGATAGGCAGTCGCTGCATGAAAAATACTAGTATTCAGCTGCACCCTGTTAGACTGGAAACTGCCCAATATAGTTGGGAAAAGGCTAGGCAGATGATGAATGAACATTGTCACACTCCTTGTGTAAGGATCGTAGGAGATGGCGTTCTGTAAATTCTGACTCCTTGGGAATAAGGGATGATTTTATGTATGTCGGTATGTTTTGTGTTGGAAGTAATTGAAAGCTTTTGATGAAAAACATAGTTATAAGTTCCAGTATTATTTCATTTGCCTGTAATGTACTGTCATAGATCAAATTCAGACATTACATTAGTGGGTGAGACGAACCGTAGTATTGAAGGGCGCAAACTGTAACGATATTATTCATAACAGTTACTTGTAACCGACTTCCAAAAAGAGGAGGTTATCAAGTCGACTGAATTGTTTTTTTTTTTTTTTTTACTGTACCAATTCGAATCTTGGACTGTTGGTTGGAGATCACATTACAGGTGAATGCTCCTGTGAGGGAGCGCCTTTAAAAGGTATCTAAAGAACTAAATCCTGCATTATTATGGTTCTCAAATTTTAATTTTATTATTTACCTTAGAATATCATGCAACAGTCAACTAAAAATAAAAGCGTTATTTAAAGACAGGGAAAGAGAATCTGCTATTCTACAGTTCATTGGTATTTCTTAAATGGAGAAGATCCATAAAACAATGCACTCAACATGTAGAACACGTGTTCCAACTACCAACACGTATTTTATTAGACACGGAATATACGCAGAAAAGGCGCGCGGAAGAAGCACGGTGCGCGGTGGTTTGCGCGTCGGAAGTGGCAAAGTTCTGGGCTAACGAAATAAGAAAATGGTCGTGCCAGCGACACGAAGACTAAAAAAATTAAATTTAAAACAGGCATCGCAACAAAGAAAAGCGAACAAACATTTGAAACGTCAATAAAAAGGCTGAGCCGGTTTTGATAAAACATGTCTTATTGTAATATACACAAATGAAAGGGCATGATTTGAAAATATTCGATTATTCATCACCACTTTCACCCCCATGTCTAAAATGGCTGAACTTATACACATCATTCGCTTTCATTTGATCCCCACTTGGGTATATTTGAATTTTAAGATTTTTCATACCCACTTGCATCCCCTATAACTATTAAATGGCTGCACCGATTTTGATAAAACGTATCTAAGAACCATCGCCAAGAAACTAGCATTCAAATATAAAAAAACTGCATCCAAATCATCCCTCGTTTAAGAGCTACGGTGCCAGAGACAGACACATACACACACATTGCAGTCAAACTTATAACATCCCTCTTTTTGCATCGGGGGTTAAAAAGAAGACACGGAATATTAAATAGTATTTCTAAAAAAAAAACAAAAGCCCATCTACTCACATAATCCTCCGACAAAGGCACTGCCGTATAAGGCACAGGCTGCCACACCTTCCCCAGACCTTCATCCCACTGCTGCTCCGGTTCCGGAGGGTAGGCAGCAGCCATAGCCACCTGGATGGTCATCTTCGTCCGTTCCTTATCGGTAGACCGAATGGCTATCTCATTTTGAATGTAGAGGTTGGAGATCAGCTTGTGTCCTTGGGAGCCGTACCTCTGGCGGTAGAACTTGCCGATCTGGTAGGCTCGTCGTTTTCCGACCTGCAATGAGAAGTTTTTTTGTTAATAAAATGAGTTTTTAAGCCCCTTCCAACAAAAGATCGCGGATAAAGCCTAGAAAAATTGTTTTGGACGAAGTAGGGTACCGAAAAGATCGAAACGACCACGATTTAAAAGCGATTGCTACTTAACGAGGTCCTCTGGATGAGACTGACACAGATCAGACCAGCTGAGGGTAGAACTAGGCTGTTGATGATGATGATATGAGCTTGTAAGGACTTCTTTCAGTTTGAAAACTAAGACGTTCTAAAGTGATAAAGAATGAAAACTTTGTAAATCTAATTTGTATACTTAATAGGATGTTGATTACCGCAATAGAAAGCCAATGTTTGCCTCCTATTAAAATTTTAGTGTACAAGTTTTTGCCAAGTCAAAACGAAATCCAAGGGATGTCGATATTTAAAAAAAAAATATTTGTAGCAGAAACAATGAGAGCGTAAAGTTTATTCCTTGCTAAGCACGAAAAGTTATCAAATGTATCGGTATTCCGGTACCTATATTTTTTAGATTTAGGTTGTAGGTAATAAAAGTTTGCGTGTATCCGATTTTATTTGCATATTTCTGTATTCAAAATTCATGATCCGAATATTCCGTATAGAACTGGACACGTAAAACTAATATATCCGTTGCAGGTTTTCCAATTCAATTGTGGATTTTAGCCCGAATTGCAATTGCGTGCAAAAAGTGAATCAAATAATAGTATTTTTATTCAGCATTCAAGTTATAGAAGAGTGTGAACTATCTATAACGAGCAACACAGAAACGAAAGTGACGGCAGACTGCAGAAGCTGGTTAAGCAGGTGGAATTGTCGCCATCGACGACGCTGTTTCTGGGGAGTTTGGGTCTTGGGTTCAATTCCCAGTTAGGGCAAAGTGTTATTGGGTTTTTCCACCAGAAATTTCTCTGTAGTAGCCCGGAGGCATTGTGCCCGGCTGATGGCAATAAGCTCACCTCCTATTAAATGGGTCTTAAACATAACTATAAAATGTGGGTGTTCTACTAGGTATGCCTCTAGCCTTCGAGGATAACAGGTGTGATGTTTTATTATGTTGCCCATTCAAAAGCGTAAATCTCTTTTTCAGTGACACATCTGTAATGCGATGAAGTCACTGTTGTTGGCCTTCGTGCAGTCCGAACAATGTAACGAATGTAAAGCCAAGGCTAAGAACATGAAGTAATTACTTATGTATTTACACAGTTTACGATGACAATTCACTTTCTTGGAGATACATCTTGCACGAACATGTGTTGTGCCAAAAAGATGGTGTTGCCAATTATTTTATGTTTGTTGTAATTCTTTAATTTTTTTTTTCAAATGCTCCGTTGGTCTAGTGATCGCAAAGTACCAGTATTTTACGTGGAGCGACTGCCTATCTGACCTCCATAACCCAGTTAGAACTGGGTAATTCGATGGGAATGACTGGTTGTCAGACTTTCGGGCCACTGACTACTCTCAAAAATCTACAAATGACCCAGGACAAACGGCTTCACGTGCTTTCCGAGGCACGGAGGAAACTCGGCATGTAATGGGTGGTCACCCATCCACATATCAACCTAAGCAAGCGCGGCTGAACCTGTAGATCGACCCGAACGGTTATTATTATTTAGCCACGAGCTCCTCGTGGCACGAGGCTCCTGCCCAACAGTGGGAGTAATAAACCTTCGCTGTAAATAACTAGAAATATCAGATACCTACCTAAAACCATAAATAATAAACGAGCCCTTATTACGAAGGCACGTGTAAGTATATAAAGTAATTTAACTTTACAGTTACCAAGCGCAAAGATCAAATGAACCATGTATCTTTGATAAGAATTTGTCGTTCAAATATAATTTCCGCGAAAGATTAGCAATGAGTAAAATGTTGTTATCACGTTTTTTAATTATTGGCATTATGTCATTAGCCGATTCAATTGGACAATATTCTGTCTTGTTGATAAAGGAAATAAAGCTAATAATCGGTTCCCTTCCGTATCTTGAAATGCATGTTAAGCTGATAACCACAGATATATGTAGATTTACCTAGTCAAAAAATTGGCACGCTTGGTTTTCATACGGATCGTGATACTTGCGTTATCTAAGTATATCTGACAACCAATCTCTGACCGGTTGACATACCCTTTGGTAAGACTGGTTCTCATACTTTCGGCACTGACAGGTAGTCGCGACTGTCAAAGATCTACAAATGACAGTCGGGCGGGACCAACTGCCAGCCTTAAGTGGTTTCTGAGGCACTGAGGCTTATGGCCACCCATCAACGGGCCGAAATCGGCAAGTGTTGCTTACCATTGAATATCAGCTGATTACGAGCCACGTGCCTCAAGTAAGCTACAGTGTGAAACTAAAAAAAATACAAACAAAAGAAATGTAGTTCTCGTTCACTAAACCGTGACCGAAGCACTTGAGCATACCTACGTAAAACTTCACCTTGACAGTGATTGTTTGGTGCGGTCACGGAAATGCTGGTACTATACTATTTTTTAATATACCTTAGGAGAGAAACATCACATCTCGCCTGTAATCTCCGAAGGGCTAAGCAGAGGTGTGCCTAATAGTACACTCACATTTCAGCAGTTATGTTTAAGACTAATTCATGATTGCCACTGAGAAATTCCAGATGGAAAAAGTCAATAAACAATTTGCCCGAACTCGGAATCGAACCGGGGACCTCGTTCTCAGTAGTCGCGCTTGCGACCACTAGACCAATCAGGCACCTTAGATTAGGTCGTTATATCATCTCACTGCTGGAACAAAGGCCTCCGATCTATTAATTTACTATGATGTCAGACTGAGTGCTTCAGTTCATATTTTTATGAACTACTAATAATTTGATGAGATATTTGACATCTGTCACACAAATGTCCACTGGGCTCGTTGTCCACTGGGCTGGGCTAGGCTGTCGTACTGGGTTCGAGTGATGGATGGAGGTTCACTCCTCCTCAAAGAGAGGGGGCCTGTGTCCCAGCAGTGGGAACATTATAGGCTGATTATGCTTAAACTTATATAGAACCGTGCGACATGAGTTTTTTATTGTATTATTTTCAATAGGTACTAGATGTCTAAAATACTTATTGGATTCTTTTCTAAAAGAGATATAAATAATTATCATTCAAAACTTATCGTGCATTACGTGACACGCAATACGTGATATTTTCTTTTATTGATAAACTTGTGTCACGTTTTTGAAAAGTATTTCACTTAGTAGGTAATATTTTACTCGACAAGAATTCATGAATATATACAAGCAATATAACAAGCCGTTTCCCGTGGTTAATTTTTGCAATTTTCCATAGTTATCTTATTACAATGCTTGTCGGTTAATTGTAGTAATTTATGACGTCAGTTTTTATAACCAGCTTGACTGATATGAGTATACTATCTTATGCCCGCGGCTTAGCCCGCGTGGAGTTCGGGAATTGCCCACGAGATTTTACTTCTGGGATAATAAGTAATCTTTGTGCTATACCAGACTATTATCTATCTCTGTGCCAAGTTTCATCCAGATCTGTTCAGCCGTTTGTTTCTGGTTCACATAATTATTTACAAAAATTCTACCTTCTTACTAATAAGTAAATACCCTCGCGCCCCGCACGCCCTTCGCAACACTGCAGGCCCGTCTACGTGAGTTTCGAAGCCCTATTTAACTCTATTGGGGGATGATTTTGGAAAAACTGTCATATACATGTCTCATTATTTTAACTGAAGAGGACGTTTTGAAGTCAATCGACCCCGAGAATAATTACTTACTTTCACAGAAAATTCAACACCTCACTTCACCCTCTTAGGGGTGGAATTTCGAAAAACTCTTTCTTAGCGGATACCTACTCTTCACAAAAAATACACCCTCCAAATTTAATGTCCTCACTGGCTGACAGACACTGGCTGACGGGGATGATTTTGGAAAAACTGTGATACACGTATCTCATAATTTTAACTGAAGAGTATGTACACAAATTTTCAAGACAATCGACTCCGAGAATAAAAAGTTTCAAAGAAAGTTCAACACCCCATTTCACCCTGTTAGGGGTGGAATATCGAAAAACCCTTTCTTAGTGGATACCTACTCTATACAAAAAATACACCCTCCAAATTTCATGGCTCTAGGAGCAGCGGTTTGGGCTGTGCGTTGATATATCAGTCAGTCAGTCAGTCAGACTGTACTTTGAATTTTATATATATAGATGATTATAAACAGACTCAAACAATGGCCAATACCGAACACACCTATTTTCCCACAAAGGCTTCCATTAGGCATTGCCAACATCTTCATCATCATTCTCCTGCCCTTATCCCAATTCATTTGGGGTCAGCGCAGCATGTCGTCTTCTTCCATACTTCTCTATTACTCGGCATCACCCTTCGCTCAGTACATTAGGCAGTGTACCCTAAATATGCCAGATACGAGTAGGTAGGTATGTTAAAGTCCCATTAACTAGGCTGTTAACCAGTTACGTAGTTATCCAGACTCAATTCTAGCTATTGACGTTACCCTGATGGGAAAGGTCAAAATTCAAATAAATAATAAACTTAGACCTTCGAAAAGCTTAATAATAATGTCCGACCTGGGGATCAGACTCAAGACCCGACCCTCATCAGAAGCGTTTGCAACTATGACATCCCGATTCTTAGCGCCCGAGCGGTAGTCGAGTCCACACACCTCCAGATTGATCCTGAGGATGATGGGGTGAAACACGTCGAGTGTAGATTTGGGTGCATGGTATGCTGATTAGGGTGGAGTGAAAAAAAAATATTTTTCAAATTTGAAGATGTATGATCAATCGATGATACGTATTAATAGATGTGTTCAGGCAAAATATTAGGTTCGAATTTCAGAAAAAAAAAATTGTCTATCAGTCAAAACATTATTTACGACTATATTTTTATCTTTACTACGATATTGATATTTAAAATTACTAAAGGAATGAATAACTATGCAAAATACATACAAAAACATCTCATCTCGTTTTTTTTCACTCCACCCT
Source organism: Noctua janthina (assembly GCA_963576755.1). Classification (NCBI taxonomy): domain Eukaryota; kingdom Metazoa; phylum Arthropoda; class Insecta; order Lepidoptera; family Noctuidae; genus Noctua; species Noctua janthina. Next base: position 16,229,222 of record OY755061.1, read on the forward strand.
AATGCTGATTATTACTCAATACTCAATACTCAATACTTTATTGCATTCCATAATGTATACAAGGCTGGTAGGTAAATTATAGAGAAACAATTATGGACCCTGTCGGGCACAGCAAGTTAGTTTTTAGAGGAGAGGATGAAGCTATTTTATTATTATTAGCTATTATTGCTATTCCCGCGTTTGTGTGCTTTTTTGTGGTCGGGCGATTCTGCATCCTGTATCCAGGTCTGGATATTTTTCGCGGAATTAAAATTAATATTTTGCACAACATAATATCCGCAAAGTAACGATTGATTTTATAACTTTACTACTAGACCAGTGAGGCATCAAATATGACTTCCGGCGGTTGGATAAAATATCTACTTACATTGGTCAATCCCTCTAGTCCCTCAAGTGCAGTCAGATTTAAGATCAACTCTTGCTGATCAGATAAAGACAGCTCATCAGCATCTGGCGATCTTTCTCCATGTCTATTGACCTGCGAAGAAAAAAAAGATGATTAGGGAAAAACACTTGAAATGACGATGATATTGAGCTGTGCCTTATTGCTCCACTTAGGTAGATGCTGCTTGTCATGATTTCCTATTGACTTTTTTTTTTTTTTTCGGATGGGAAATCATCAAATGCCCCCCCCCTACTCTGGGCGGAGCGGAAGGGAGTGTCAGACTTGTACTGACTAAAACCCATCCATGTTCCTTCTTTGCCCTTTGTGTTCCAGGGCCACGGTATCTCTTTCGAACAGTCCCGCAGCCCTGGCAGGCATCGGCCCATGCGGACCCCTACGTGGTTGCTGACATCTCTTTGAGGCGCGCGTGGAACACGAACGCGCTGTCGACACGGCCTGTCGTCATAAGACGGCCGGACGGCGAGCTAGCCCATAACTCGCCGTCCACAGGCCCGCGCCTACGGTGGCCGGGAGCCACCACGTGACCCCCGACGCCCAGGGCGTCTCCCGCGGCGGCTGGGACGTGAGGTTCTTTCCCTCTCACGTCCCGCCACCTCCTTCACTAGCATGACTGCTTCGCAGAAGGAGGTGACGGCTTCCCATTCCCTCTCGCTCCGGACCATGGCTTGAACCAAGGCCGGACGCGAGAGATCGCCGCCGCCAATCGCCGCTACGAGGACACGGCGGTGCTCCGCCCAAGCGGGGCAGACCTCCACCGTGTCCTCCGGACGATCCTCGCAGTGGAAACACCCGGGCGTTTCCTCCCGCCCGATTCGGTGCAGGAACCTCCCGAAACAACCGTGTCCGGTAAGAACCTGCGTCAGGCGGTAGGTGAGGGCGCCGTGGCGCCTCTCTAGCCACTCCTCAAAAAGGGGACTTATCGCCACTATGGTGGCGTGCCCTGCACGGGGCTGCGACAGTCGCTCTCTCCATGTCGCCATGAGATCACGCCGGAGGTCTGTCCGCTGAGCAGCAATTTGTCGCGGCAGCGGAGTTTCCCCCCGACGTAGTGCCTCCACGCGCCATTCGTGCAGGCGTGCGAGGACTATCGCCTCCAGATCCCATGGCGGCAATCCGACAAGGAGGCTAGCCGCCTCGCCGGAGATCGTGCGGTACCCCCGGATTAGCCTTATGGCTATTACCTTTTGGGGCGCGTTTAGGTAGTGGGCGGCTTGCCGCCTCAAAGAACGCGCCCACACCGGGGCCCCGTAAAGGGCCATGGACCGCACGACCCCCGCGTAGAGCCTCCGGCAGGAGGCGTTTGGACCCCTCAGGTTGGGCAAGAGCCGCTTGAAGGCAGCCCCTGTCCGTTCCAGTTTGGGAGCCAAACGTCGAAAGTGCTCCACGAAGTTCCACCGGCTGTCGAGGACGAGTCCTAGGTACTTCATTTCCTATTGACTTGAAGTAATGATATACCAAAATGACTACAAAGAAACATTGCACCGACTATAATGCATTACAATTAATATTAATAAATTCATCACGAGGCATCCGACGCTTCATCATCTGCCTAGCCTTTTCCCAACTATGTCGGGTCGGCTTCCAGTCTAACCGGATAAAGCTCAATACCAGTATTTTACATGGAGCGACAGCCTATCTGTCCTCCACAACCAAGTTAGTACTGGGTAATACGATACCCCTTGGCAAGGCTGGTTGTCAGACGAGGCATACGACGCTTATTTGTAATTAAATATAACCATTGAAGGTATAATTCCGAAGACGATCACAACCGGCCAAACTGCTCAATCGGAGTTGTAGGCTAGTTTATGTGTGACTAAATGTAAACAGCAACCTGCAACAATGTAGCCTTTGGAAACATTTTCACAGGGTTTCAGACATGAAAAGTTCAGGGTATGAAGAATCCGGAGGACACGGTGGAGCAAACCGTGGAGGTCTGCCCCGCTTCCGCCGGCGGAACACCGCCGTGTCCTTGCAGCGGCGATTGGAGGCGGCGATCTCTCGCGTCCGGCCCTGGTTCAAGCCATGGTCCGGAGCGAGAGGGAATGGGAAGCCGTCACCTCCTCATGCTAGTGAAGGAGGTGGCGAGACGTGAGAGGACTGAGAGGGAAAGAACCTCTCGTCCCAGCCGCCGCGAGAGACGCCCTTGGCGTCGGGGGTCACGTGGTGGCTTCCGGCTACCGTAGGCGCGGGTCTGTGGACGGCGAGTTATGGGCTAGCTCGTCGTCCGGCCGTCTTATGAGCCGTGTCGACGGCGCGTTCGTGTTCCACGCGCGCCTCAAAGATATGTCAGCAACCAAGTAGGGGTCCGCATGGGCCGATGCCTGCCAGGGCTGCGGGACTGTTCGAAAGAGATACCGTGGCCCTGGAACACAAAGGCCGAAGAAGGAACATGGATGGGTTTTAGTCAGAACAAGTCTGACACTCCCTTCCGCTCCGCCCAGATTTCCCATCCGAAAAAAAAGGACGAATCCTTCATACCCCATAAAAAAGGCAGGATCCTCCGACCAGACAGGTATTATGTCTGGTGAGCTACTGCACGACAGTTGTTGTCGGGTTTATTATATCGTCATAAGTCGCGGATAACTTTAACAGATTTAGAATTTTGATATTAGTTCTTCGTTCGTGTGTTCGTGTAATGGCGCTGTAGTACTTTTTGTACTATGTTGATGTAGTACTTTTTGAAGTGCCACTATTCGTGTCTCCGCAGACTGTTGGCTGATGTGGCAACCGAGTGGACACCGCGTATCGACAAGAGCGGTGTGAAAGCTAGATGACCTTAAAAATTAAACGAAGTAGATGCGGAAGACGGAGAACAGGGGTGTTCTGGCACAGTTTGGGAGATGCTTATGTCCAGGAGTGGACTATCTATGATATGACGAGTTGAATGATTGGTTGTGTGTCTGCTTGTGGCTGTGAAGCTGCGTTTTGTAGTTACAGTCGCCTTGGAAATGGCACCTCTATGGTTTACAAAATCATTTTCCTTATTTTACGTTACTTATTCCTGGTAATGTGGGAACGTGGTAAAATCATTATCATATCGGGTCACGGAACGAGGCAGATTAATTACTCTTTATTTATCATTGTTATTATCTTCTGAAGATAATGAGTACCTATTTTATAAATAATCTTGAGATTTGCTGACGTTTTAGGCATAAGATCACGACCCGTTGATTAGAAAACAGTATGATTACCTTGTAGCAGGGGTTTTCGACATGTTTATGATGATGGTTAAACTTTTTCTTTGACCGAGGCTCTTAAATCCAAACTGATTTGTCAAAGAATGATGGAGCGTTTCTCAAAATTAAACGGACCGATCGATTTCAGAATTAAGTAATTTAATCTTTGGTCGACTATTTCATGAAAAACTCATTCAATGGGATTAAATGAACTTAGAGGGTTGTATTGATGATTTTAATGATAAATAACTCTGCAGGATGGAAGGTACACCGACGCGATAACGGTTACCAGGTATTCAGTACATCATTCTGAGCCCCCCACATAGAAATTTTTCATCGGTTATTGAACAAAATTTTTTTTAGCAATGAGACAGAACGGCGTCATGCTTCACGCGGCTATAACAGCTGATAGGTCACAGGCGCGCGCGCGTGAATTTCATACGGCTGTTGTGTTCTTGTGATTGAAGTGAATCAGTATGAAAATAATGTTTCTTTGGGAAAGTTGTTTGTTATCATGAGTGCAATCACGTGTAAGTATCGGTCACTAATTATTACCAGTCCCCCTATATAATTTTGGCAATTGATAATTTTGTAACCTTAGTTTTTCTTAAAAAACTATCAATACTATTGCCCTCCACAGTGAAAATAAAAACAAGTCAGTTTTTATATCTACCCAGAGGTCAAAAAACATTATCGTGATTTAGCTGTTTTTTTTTACACAATAACAAGGGCATACGTAATAGAATTGTGTGCCGTTTTTCTGTAATGATCTCTGCATTGGGTGATAATATGATTCAAAACTTGAATATTTAACTTGAGCAAAAACTAGTTATTTACCTTTAACATGCAACCTCCTTGTGTCCTTATTCTGCCTTTTGATTTCTCAATGTTTTGTTTGAGAAAAAAAATATTCTTTTTATTTAGATACTTAATTCAGGTGTAAACCATCGAGGTTATTGCGTAACACAGTTTCAATTGCAATGCCTTTCATTGTGTCAGTTCAACCACAGTCATTGGCATATTTAAATTATGATTGACAGCGCGTTACACAATTGGGGTGCAGTTCTTTACTTTTATTTTATTTTATCGTGCCAGGTGTTCCTAACCACCCAGGAGGACCTACTACTGAGTTGGTCCTCCTTGTTGGTCTTTAGGAAATCTTTTAAAAAAGATGAAACCTGCTTCCAATTTCAATGGAATAGTTAGTTACATGTTTCCCCATCACTCAGTTATACACCTAATAATGAAGTACTTACCACCACCGCGAACACCAGATCGTGATCTTCAATGACCTCGTTGCTGATAGGGTTCCCGCAGGAGACGTTGGCCAGTATCAGCAGGTACGACAGGACTAGGTACCGGAACATCTTCTGTAACAAAAGCAAAATAATGTTTCATACAAAAATATTGTTAGTTCAATATTATTATCTGCTAGCAATTCGCCCGCGACTTGGTCCTCAAAAATTGTGATAGCTCGTCTAATATGCATCATATAAAATTAAATATAATTTATAGCCTATAGCACCCAAGAATAATGTAGCTTTCTACCAGTGAAAACATTTTTAGAATTGGATCATTCCTTACGGAGATTACTCCCTACATACAGACTAACAAACAAAATTTTACCTATTTATAATATTAGTATAGATGGTATTGCCACATGATTGAACCTTATTGAAATTAGGTAGCTAATTTCAATAAGGTAACTTGACAGATAGTTTTTTACCCGATTACGGCGGAGGGTTATGGTTTCAGCCCGTATGTATGTATGTTCATCTGTTCCCGCATAACTTCTAAACTACTTGTCATAATTCGGCCAATGAGATATCGTTAGGAAGCGTTTTGATCGTCCTCTGGTTATAGCTATGCGACGTCACTCTAAATTCAATATGGCGCCCGCAAGGGGACATAAAGTCATAAATTAAAAAAAAAAAATGTTAGAAATTGGCCGCGTTGGGTATTGAATGAAAGGGTTTGTGATTAGAATGGAAAGGGCCACACGTATTGACGCAGACTCGGCTTGAGCCGGGTAGCCAGAGTTTTACGTTAAAAAAATTAGTAAAATGATACTGGCATCATAATATGCTTCGTTTAGGATCGGAAGACGCGACTCGCCGGCACTTCGGAGTATACGCTTAAGTTCCACGCGATTCCACGTCGATGAGTGTGGTTATTCCCTAAACGTTCCTTCAGTAAAACAGAGTAACACATATTTAAGTGAAATTGTTCTTTAAAACCAAGTCAATCACAAACATGACCCATTTCCTACGGTTTGCTTAAACCTGACCTAATTTTTCTGGGTTTTAACGGATGCTACGAAAACTATATCATATAAGATTAGTTTAGGACAGGGTGTTACTTCTGTTAAGTAGGTAAATAATATAATTAAAGTAAACAAACAGCCCTTCCTGTTTATTTAGGGAGTCATAATTACGTCCTTTTTCCTTTCTAACAAAAGCATAATTTGTGGTAGGGTCTACTTTTAACAAACATTTTTCGTCTTTGATACAGTCAAACACAAAAATGTTTGTTAAAAGTCTTATCATAAAAGGAAATAAAATAGGTAGATAACAGTATCACTGACTATCATTAACACTAAAAACGGGTTATTTACCATGTTTGCTATTAATTAATAATATGAATATGGATTGTTAACTTTTGAGACTAATCGATAGAGGTAACCATTTTGTTAGGGTTCAAGGAAAGGAACCCTTTTAGTTTCACCCTGTCCGTCTGTCTGTCCGCAGCTTACCTCAAAGATTCTTAGTACTAGAAAACTGTAATTTGGCATGAATTTACAAATTAGTTACGCCGTCAAAGTGGTAAAATAAAATCTCAAAAAGTATTTTTTTTAGGGTATCTCCTGTACCTACACGTAAAGTGGGGATTTTTTTTTTTCTCGCGTAACCCTTAGTGTGGTATGTCGTGGGATAGAACTTTAAAAATATTGCGAGTTTGTTTAAAAAAAATATTATGACAATAAAAATCATCGTCCGAAGGCAAATCCCCTTATTTTGATGGGCAACTACGGAACCCTACACGGTGCGTGGCCCGACCGCACTTGGCCGGTTTTTCTTTTACTATGTTTTTAAATAATAAATAATATTACTAGACTAGGAAAGAATTCTTTTTGTATCAGTTTAAATTATTTTAAACCTTTTCCTATTTGTTTAGGCTTTAATTACCCGACTTAAGTCGGGTAATTAAAGCCTAAACAAATAGGAAAAGCCCTTCGTTTAAACGAAGGGCTTAGTTTTTGCTTCCTTCAAGAGATAAAAAAGTCATTTTTTCTTTAAATAAATTTAATTTGATTTTACTGTTTCCGGATAAATAAAAACCAACCTTGTCGTCAGAAATATGTGTTATGCTAATAAATAATAATTACTAATACAGGGTGTAAACAGACCCTTCACGAAGCCGTCAACCAAGCATTCTGTACATCAAACTAAGCAACTTTACGCAAAAATTATTGTTGGTAAATGACTTTTCTTTTTGGGGTGAAAAATCACGTTTTACGGTAGGACTCGATGGAACGCACTCAAAACATTGTTTTGATGAATGGATTGAATAGTACGAGGGTCGAGGAGGTGATTAAAGTAAAAATCTTATTAAAAACATGTATTTAAAAAAAAACTTAGAACTCTGACCCCCAATATCTCCGTAACTAGAAGGTTCCCAGGTATGGTCTAGTACAAAAAAATGATCGCAAAGACGGGGAGAACAAGTGCCTTCCGGCTTCGTTAAGGGATTTTTACATCCTTTAGATTAAATTACGAATAAAAAAAAATGTTTAAACGGACGTTGCTCCCAGCTGTCATTTGAGGATCTTTGGTGTCGTTACGGGTAGCCAAAAGTCTGGAAGACTAACAACTATGGGTTGTCGAGGTTGGATAGGCAGACGCTCTATGTAAAATACTGGCATTCAGCTGCGTTTAGAATGGAAGTTGATCCCAACATAGTTGGCCAAAGGCCAGGCAGCTGATCATGGTGTAAAAAACATAATATTATGTCAACGTGTTACAATAACTACTATTGGTACCTATGTTCATTGCTTATATTTAAACTACATGATAATTGATATCTTTACATAAACAAAAGTCATATGCAAAAAATAACCTCTTATCTATTTAAAAACACGTTGTCACACTCAGATAACATGATATTTTTTTTGTAAATAAACAAAAGCCACTTGAAGATAATTATTTACGTAAATTACTAATTTGGTATTGCAATACCAAAAAAATAATTGAAATAAATCCAAAAAAAAAAAAAAATATGAATTGAAAAAAAAAAACAATCCAATCAATTTGTACATTTCGTCTTTCTTTTCTTCTTTCTTTCTTTCAATTGGTTGTAAAAGGTTGTCTAAATGTATTTGCGTAGCTATGGTTTTTTATGTAGAAAAACTTATGTAAGGACTTCCCCGGACAAGTTTTTAGCAGTCAGTTTAGTTCTAAACTGAGTTTCCGTATTAAGTTTTGAAAGGTATGGTCGACGGTGTAACAACAGGCATGTGACAGATTTGAAATGTATCTCCAGGGTGGCAGCGCACCACAGTGCGATCAACACTGACGTACAAACATCGCTGTGACTGCTACCGGAGACAATTTTCCTATAGCATTTTAGCAATGCATTTTACTGATTGTGCCAAAACTCTATCAGTAACATCCATAGTAAAGAATACATTCTTAAAATTGTGAAAATATTATATGTGAAACGGGTATTTTTACTTTTAAAATTAACGTATTTTGCCTTTGATAACCTGCTTGCTATACTTTGTAATCCAATAACATTTGGTACGTATGATCCACCCTTCATAAAACTACTATTTGGCCGACTTCCATCACAAATCAAACAGTTCTAGAGCTGTCAGTTTCATCAATATCTTTGGTTTGGAATATTGACACTGAAAGCTCTTGAACGCAGTTTAAATGTGCTGTTCGTTCAGTGTTATTGGTGAAATTCACTCAAAATGCATAATATTTTGTAGCTATACGATATAACGTTACGCCTAGCGGACCACACCGATGACGATGACGACGTTCCGGAGGTGACTGGGGTAGACCTGAGAGTGGCGATACGCAGGCTGAAAACCAGAAACACCGCCCCGGGACCCGATGGCTTGCCTGGCAAAGCCTGGGTCCTGGCCTCTGAGGCTCTCGGGCCCCGACTGGAAGGGCTCCTAAGCGCATGCTTGGAGAGAGGCCAGTTTCCGCTTCGTTGGAAGACGGGGAAGCTGGTCCTCATCCGGAAACCAGGGCGCCCTGCGGACTCTCCGTCCGCATACCGGCCCATCGTGCTGCTCGACGAGGTGGGCAAGCTCTTTGAAAGAGTCATTGCCAACCGCCTCGCCGGGCACCTTGCGGGGATGGGGCCGGATCTTGCGGAACACCAGTTTGGTTTCCGCAAGGGGCGCTCGACGGTGGACGCTATCATGCGCGTGAGAGCCCTCACGACGGGGGACGCGGTGTCCCGGGGCGGGGTCGTCTTGGCGGTGTCTCTTGACATCGCCAACGCCTTCAACTCCATGCCCTGGAGCTGCATTAGGGAGGCACTCCGGTATCACCGGGTGCCGACCTACCTTCGTCGTGTGGTCGGGGACTACCTGACGGATAGAGCCGTCATCTACCCTGGTCGAAGCGGAGAATGGAACCGGCGAGAGATGTCGTGCGGTGTTCCACAGGGATCGGTTCTGGGACCGGCCCTGTGGAACATCGGTTACGACTGGGTGCTGCGCGCCGACCTCCCTACCGGCGTCAGCGTAGTTTGCTACGCTGACGACACGCTGGTACTGGCACAAGGGAGGTCGCACGAGGCGGCGGCCGAAAACATGACACGCGGGGTTGCGATAGTCGTGGAGAGGATCCGGCAATTGGGTCTCGAGGTGGCACTGCACAAGTCCGAGGCCATGTGTTTTCATGGGCTTCGGAATGCGCCACCGTCGGGATCCCTACTGACGGCAGGAGGGGTTTCCATCGGCGTCGGGTCGACGTTGAAGTACCTAGGACTCGTTCTCGACAGCCGGTGGAACTTCGTGGAGCACTTCCGACGTTTGGCTCCCAAACTGGAACGGACAGGGGCTGCCTTCAAGCGGCTCTTGCCCAATCTGAGGGGTCCAAACGCCTCCTGCCGGAGGCTATACGCGGGGGTCGTGCGGTCCATGGCCCTTTGTGGGGCCCCGGTGTGGGCGCGTTCTTTGAGGCGGCAAGCCGCCCACTACCTGAACGCGCCCCAAAAAGTAATAGCCATAAGGCTAATCCGGGGGTACCGCACGATCTCCGGCGAAGCGGCTAGCCTCCTTGCCGGATTGCCGCCATGGGATCTGGAGGCGATAGTCCTCGCACGCCTGCACGAATGGCGCGTGGAGGCACTACGTCGGGAGGAAACTCCGCTGCCGCGGCAAATTGCTGCTCAGCGGACAGACCTCCGGCGTGATCTCATGGCGACATGGAGAGAGCGACTGTCGCAACCTCGTGCAGGGCACGCCACCATAGTGGCGATAAGTCCGCTCTTTGAGGAGTGGCTAGAGAGGCGCCACGGCGCCCTCACCTACCGCCTGACGCAGGTCCTCACCGGACACGGTTGTTTCGGGAGGTTCCTGCACCGAATCGGGCGGGAGGAAACGCTGTTTCCACTGCGAGGATCGTCCGGAGGACACGGTGGAGCACACCGTGGAGGTCTGCCCCGCTTGGGCGGAGCACCGCCGTGTCCTCGTAGCGGCGATTGGCGGCGGCGATCTCTCGCGTCCGGCCTTGGTTCAAGCCATGGTCCGGAGCGAGAGGGAATGGGAAGCCGTCACCTCCTTCTGCGAAGCAGTCATGCTAGTGAAGGAGGTGGCGGGACGTGAGAGGGAAAGAACCTCACGTCCCAGTCGCCGCGGGAGACGCCCTGGGCGTCGGGGGTCACGTGGTGGCTCCCGGCCACCGTAGGCGCGGGCCTGTGGACGGCGAGTTATGGGCCAGCTCGCCGTCCGGCCGTCTTATGACGACAGGCCGTGTCGACGGCGCGTTCGTGTTCCACGCGCGCCTCAAAGAGATGTCAGCAAATAAGTAGGGGTCCGCAAGGGCCGATGCCTGCCAGGGCTGCGGGACTGTTCGAAAGAGATACCGTGGCCCTGGAACACAAAGGGCAAAGAAGGAACATGGATGGGTTTTAGTCAGTACAAGTCTGACACTCCCTTCCGCTCCGCCCAGAGTGGGGGGGGGGGGTCATTTGATGATTTCCCATCCGGAAAAAAAAAAAAAAAAAACGCCTGTGAAATCTGGAAATGTTTTAAAATATGTTGCCAATTTTATAATTCTTTTGTATTTTATTTATTTGACCAAAGTAAATAAAATATAAAAGAATTATAAATTCTATCGATTCATTTTCTTTAAAAATCTCAACCATTTATACAAAGGTGGGTCAGCTAATTGTTACCACTCACTGTACGTTAAACTCATCAATCACACAATTTATTACATAAACCCGCATATTACCTAAACAAAACATTACAATAACTAATAACACACAATTATTAATAGCAAGACCTTATTTAAAGTTTATCAGGACCAGTCTGAATGTCATGTCTGTCTATGTTTGACATTTGTCAAGTAAAATGACAAAAATATAATAGTTGTCTAGCCTTAGCCAGCGGCCTCGTCCGTTTGGAGATCGAAAATTCTCTAACGGAGCGAACGGTCACTGGCACTAAGTACTAACCCAGGTCCATGATCTATCTGAGCAAGAAATTTCGTCAAAATCGGATCAGCCGTTAACACTTGAAAAACATACAGACTAACGAATAAAGGGGGCCATACACACACAAAGATAGTTACGTACTTTAGCATTTATGATAAATATTAGTATGGATAATAAACGTTTAATTACCCTAACAATATTATTGTGATTTGTAAGTCTCAGCGATAAACGATAACTTTAATAAAATAAAAACATTTATATAAACAAGTTTTGGTGTCGTGTGGTTGGTTTTCTGCAGATAGGACACGTGCTCTTAGTAGATAAGCCTTTTTGGTAATTTACTTTCAGATAAGTAAATGGTCAGGTCCATGCCCGAGTTTCCTAAGCAAAGGCTTAAGGCGTTGGGCCCGGCTGTCATTTGTAGATCTTTGACAGTTGTTACAGGTAGTCAGTGGCCAGTGACAACCAGTCTTACCGTCGCTGGGTACCGTATTACCCAGTACTAACTTTGTTGTGGAGGTCAGATAGGCAGACGCTCCATGTAAAATACTGGTATTCAGCTGCATCCGGTTAGGCTGGGAGCTCCAGCATAGTTGAGAAAAGGCCGGGCAGATGATGAGTAAATGGTTATGATGATCACAAGTCTGCCATCAGCCAGGCCTCACATTCTATCAGAAAAGTCAAAACATGTATTCAATTGACATAAGCTATCGAAAAGCTTATGTCAATCGTGTTGAAAGTCGTTGTAGTAATACGAAACGCCTTGAGAGCCATTGCCACTTGTCTTGGCTTTTAGTGTAATGAACTTTTGAAAACCTGGTAAATACCAATGTCACTAAAGTTAATTTCATTTGAATGAACATTCCTACCTTTTTCTGTCAAGCAACAATTTGCAGAAACTTTATCATCTTCCTACCCTGGTCCCATGTTACTTCGATTCTGCGCAACACGTTTTTGTCTTCCTTTTTCCTCTGTCAACCATCACGCTATCATTTACTCCATTTTCTTTCATACCATTCCTCTGTCCTCACACAATCCAACATTTTGACACAGAATAAGTTGTTTTAATTTATCAGCCTGAATATGGCGTTGGCTACACATACGTCGACTGTTTTATATGATGTAGGTACCTTTTCCTTAAACAATTTTGACGAAATCAAGCGAAGAGATAGCTTGATTTCTGGATTGACTTTCACTGGTAAAGTAAGTCACATTATCCCAACAAAAATTATAAAATTTTTACCTCACACCATTCCCCTATACCAGTACGGTATATCAACAATTCCCGGCCAATCACGTGACCAACTCATGCGCAGACCTAGGAAGCGCCTCAATAAATTGAACTTTAGATTGTTATGAACATACACTTATCTGGCTTCAAAAACGATAAACGGGCACGTGTCTTCAAAATGGATGAACTGGAGATAAGACATGACCTCTTACTGACGATAGTTAAGCAAAAAAATAATAGTTATCAATAGTGAGATCATCTTTTATCGGCGGCGGTTTTGGGTTGCAATCAAAGCATTAAAAAAAGTGTATTTTGGCGTTTGTAAGACATTGACAGTGAGATGCTGTTGGTAAGCATTTGTAAGTGGATATCATAATCAACAAAATAAAATAAAAATTGCAAAAAAAAAAACACTAAAGAAGTCTAAACTAACTTAATTTTTTAACAACGGCTTAACGTGCTTTCCGAGGCACGGATGAAACTAGGTATGTAGTGGGTGGTCACCCATCCAACAATGTTGACATTAACTACCAAAAAGCTTATATTGGTAATTCCCCGGACGATCTCTTTCCTAAAAAACCCTATTACAGTCTGTTCATAATTGACAAGTGACGTCTGCGCTGCCTCCGACGACGGCGTGGATGTGGCGAAGTTTTGGGCTAACAAAATACAAATACTGTCGTTTCAGCGACACGCAAGAGAAGACAACTATTCTACCTTGATGGCTGGCCTTTTTTTGGCCAAAGAATTGGCATTGCCTTCTTGCATTGTTTTGCATTGCATTGCATTGCATTGCATTGCATTGCTTTTTTACCTAGTTCAGGCACAAATCATGGGTGAACTTGACATAGATTTAAGAAAAACTGTAAAAGTTGTACTTTATATTTTTTAATAAATTTATTTATTTATTTTAACCTGGTCAGAGTTTTTATGCCGCCCATGAGCTCTGACTTGGCTTTACATGCCGTCGAGAAATATCTCTCAGGCATGCTGGTTTTTCCTCGCGGTTTTTTTCTTCACCGAAGCAAGTGATAATTATACAATACGCACATGAATCCGAAAAATCAGAGGTGCATGTCTTGGGTTCGAACTTGAGACCTAAGACATGCACCACTAGACTATCACTGCTTTTCTTCTTTGGCGATTTTTTTAACTTTTTGTAATTCTTTTCCTATTTTGATACTTATACAGCTTAAATATCCAAAATTATAAAATGTTGCCTTTTACGAAAACTTGGTGTATTCTACATCTGATGTTGCTAGTATTAAAATGACCGTGATCTTTATTCCCGTTAGATAAGGTCGATGTTGGGTTGTTCCCACTGTCACGTCTGTCTGAATCTTTATTTCCTCACAATACAGTTGATTTTAGGTGGCTACAGTCCAGTCTCGACATAGTTTGCGATCGCAAAACAACCGAATTCGGTCGCAGTCATAACGACCAAAGGTAAAATTATTTTGAAAGGACTGTCCTACCCGCTTCTGTTTATATTATCTGTTTTTCTTAGTGACGTGATTTAATTTCTATCCGCTTTTAGTGTTATGATAATTAAGACTCATTATTAGCCAATTAGCCAATTAATGATTAATATCGTTAATTGGCTTTTAATGAGTCGGTACATGATCTTTTATATGAAATGGTTTTTAACACGTTTTTCCTGCACGATAATAAAGCTGTTCTAGGACAAAGATATGTGACATCTTCCAACCCGCACTGGACCCGCATGGTGGATAACACCCTACTTACTCCTTGTAGCAGAGAAAAGGGCGGTGTACCAGCAAAGGGAGTGATATAGGCTGATTATGTATCACCTAGACATGAAACAACACACTGTCTCCATACCTAACGAAGCTGATCCACTGCTGGACAAACGCATCCCTTTCTCCTTCCATACTTCTCTGGCCATGTTAGCCTCGCAAACATGATCAGATCATCAGGCCACCTTCGCCGCGGTCGACCACGACGGGCTGTCCTTCCTCAGTCATGTTGTCATGTCCTTGCGACAAATAAACATCTTTTTCTGTCTTTTCTTTTTACCATGTGCCAAGTTATTATAGGTCGTTGCTCGATGTTAAATTCAAGTCTTCACCTGCCTCCGGTCAAACTACAAGTCGTCTCCGACACAGTTGGTAGAGGGCTAATCAGATAATGATGAAGATGTGAAAAAACCCGTGAACCCAATCGAATAAACCGGAATGAAGAATTTAATGTATACTACAAAATTTACGGCTTCTCATAATCTCTCAGAAGAATAATAATAATTTATCTGCGTATTGACTTAAGTATTCAGTTGTAAGCGGATTTAATCAGTTTTGCGTATAATATTTAGGTCTGCCCGTTCGTGTATTTCATGATAACACATTGTTTTAGTAGTAAATTATTTGTAGTAATTACAAGCAATGAGAATTTCGATTTTCCTGTCTAATAAGATACTGTACTATGTAGGGCAAAGGTTTGTTGTGGTGCAGATAAAGAACTTACATTCATCATCTGCCTAGGCTTTTCGCAACTATGTTGGGGTCGGCCTAACATAGTTGGGAATTGGCTAGGCAGATGATGTTGGGTACGGCTTTCAGTCTAACCGGATGCAGCTAAATACCAGTATTTTACATGGAGCGACTGCCTATCTGACTTCCACAACCTAGTTAGTCCTGGGTACTATAATACCCCTAGGTAAGACTGGATGTCCGAATTTCGGCCTCTGACTACCTGTAACGACTGTCAAAGATCTACAAAGGATAGCCGGGACCTACAGCTTGGCGTGCTTTCCGAGGTACGGAGGCAACTGGTGGTCACCCATCCATGGACCAATCTATTAGGCGGCTTAACCTAAAGATCGACCCGAGCGGCTGTTATAATTTAACCACGAGCCCCTTGCATTAATTAGCACTAATTTTGCGACGAGTTCGTTTACCCTATATTAAAAGACAGGGACATGTATAAGTATATTCCCTGAAACAGAGGAGAGGTGTGTCTTTGCTGTACCAATTCTGGCGACGTAAATGCGAAATTCTTGGACATACAGATAAGACAGTCCCTATCTATGTGCCTTGGCGGCTGAGAGAATGTCATGCGCGCTCTAATGTCTCGCTGATGGTGGCGGGTGTGTCGGGTCATGTAGTTCCCTTCAATATGGTTGAATTGAATGGCGCTGATCCATGAGCCATGTTCGTGATCGGGCACTGTCAGTCGGGACTGGTCATCTCTTAGCTGCCACGGTTTATTTTAATTACTTTATTTTTTCATTTTTGATTTAATCTTTTACTCTGAACGGTCTTAATGTGCAAGTCTTTCTACATCAACACAATATTTTGATTTAAAAGAGTGTCCATGGAGTTTCTTGCCCATTCTTCTCCATAGAGATCTACGCTTTGGAATGTGCAACTACAGTACTTTCTCAAGTTATTATGCCTTGTGACTATGACTGTAGCTTCGCTTTTTTTTTTGTTTTTTTGCCATTCAAAAAGTGCCTGTGATGGTCTAATTGAAATAAATGCTTTGAGTTTATGACAAGTATATATGAATCAACCAGGATCGAGAGTTTAGCATGCTTACCGTGGCACGAGACTAGTGTCAGACACAGGTCTGACCCTAGTATGATTCATTACAAGTGGAGGTCTCGGGACAAACACGTGGAAAAACGTGGCGTTTTTCCATTTTGTGGACCTCGACCGAATCCGCGGAGTAAACGTAACGTAAATTTCTACAATTTTAAAGCGCAGGCCACACCGCCAGCTAGCAAGCGAGCGAGCGAGCCGGGCGAGCATCGTTTCACCTATTATCATACTTTGGTTCAACTATAGAGCTAAGTTACGTCAGCGATACAAACGATACGAACGAAATATCCAACGATGCCAGCGATGCCATTCGTTCAGCTAGCCCGCATCGCCCGGTGCCCCCCGCTCACTCGCCCGTCCATCCGTAGTTTTCAGTGTGAACCCACATAGTTTAGCTCGCCAAAGCTTCGCTTAGTTTATATAGTTTCCCTCGCTCGCTCGCTAGCTGGCGCTTAAATTAAAAACCCAAGTTTCGCTTATCTACAGAGGTGTGATACGAATTTGCTTGTCGCAAAAATAAACCAATATACTATAGGACAGTTCTATTTTCGATACAAAAATCGAAGGACGAAAGAAGTCGAATTTACTTTACATTTACGCTTTAATTTTATAATATATTTCATAGCATGCCCTTGAAGACCGGTCGCCTTTTACTTAAGAACAAGACCTTTCAACTATGACCTTTATTGCCACATAAAATAAATTTTAATACCTAAAGACTCAAGAACCTTGAAAAGGGAAGATTTCGATTACATCACCGCATTGACCTTTCGACAGTTATTGATGTACTAAAAATGTTTTGCTCTTCTTCAATCTTGCTTTTTAAGTATAATTTCACAAAACAATTATCTACAGCAATACAAACGTTGGTCTAGTGTTCGAAAGCGTGATTGCTGAGCATGAGGTCCTGGCTTCGATTCCCAGGTCGGGCAGTACTATTGGGATTTTTCATCATGAATTTCTCAGTAGCAGCTACGGTGTTTAAATTTGTGCTCGGTTGATGGCAAAAGGCTCTCGCCCCCTATTACATGGGACCTAAACATAGCTAGCGAATTGTTGGTGTATTATTAGGTACACCTCTGCCTAACCCTTCGGGAATTACAGGCGTGATGTTGTTATGACCTACAGAAAAATTTACCAAAAGTATAATTTCCTTGTAACGTGCCCACTGCTGGGACACAGGCCACCACTCTGGCCCAGTACGGTTTGGTAGTTTCACAAAAATGTCTTCGAAATTTTTGGGTCCGCGACATGCCTCACTAGTTTTCCTTCACCGTTTTGAGAGTAGTAGTGATAAGAATAAGAATAAGAATAATTTATTTAAAAGTATTACAAAAAGTGTACATTTAAGCGCAGTAGTATTATTTCTCATACTAATTATAAGTACTTATAAGTAAACTATAACTAAAATATGTTCTACAGTCGCAAGTATTCAATAGTTCAATTTAGATGTCAGCGACCTGCCCGATCTAGGTTTATTTAAACCTGTGTTTCAGGCCATCACTTTACCTAGCACAATTCAATAAGGACAATAAAATTATAAAATTAAATTAATCTATTAACAATTATAACTATGCATCAAGTTGGTATAAAAGAAAAACACTAAAACTAGCTTAAGTAAATATGTACAAATAGATACGATAACATAATCAAACCACAACTTCTAGAAGTTTTTCTGTGTCTATGTAATTAAGTACCGCTAAATAATCTGACATTACCAAACTACATTTTTTATAACTCAAACTGTAGAAGTTTAGTATCTTGTTGAGTCTATTGTAAAGAAAAGGTCCTAAAAACACATAAAATCGATTCGCAAACGCATGTCTAGTTTGAGGTTTTGTGCAAACTAGGTCCATCCTTCTCCTATCGGAAGGAACTGGGTGATAGAGGAAGGAACTGGGTGGGAAGTGTAGAGTGAAGTGTAGTGTGTGATGAAATATTAAAGAAGAATAAATACAAAGAAGGCAGATGTGAGTGGCAATGCCGGACGCTCTAGAAGGATATACACTGACTTCATTGGTAAGGATCTTCAGAAATGCGAGTGTGTATGACCAGATGTCTCAAAACGGTGAAACCGGCATGTTCTAGAACCAAAAATTCGAAGACATGTGACATCTACCAACCCGCACTGGGCCCGCGTGGTGGATTATAGCCCATTCCCTCTCATAGAGAGGAGGCCTGCGTCCCAGCAGTGGGAACATTAATAGGCTGATTATGCTTATGCTATGACCAGATGTATGAACGTGGACTAGGCGAAAGGAGTATGTAAAGGTCGTAGCAGGAGGTGTTCCGTGGTTTATGCGATAATAGCGTGAGTAAAGGGCCAACTAAAACCCCCTAGTAACACGATTCGTGCGCCGAAAGATCCATGCTCGTTGTATAAATGTTTGACATGAAGTTGCTACATCATATTTATGTGGTTGCTCTTATAAAGGGCGTATAGAAGGCAGTTGTGCCTTGCTACCATTTCACAACACTGCATTAAAACCGGAAGTGTGTTGTGACACATGTCTTATTTAACATATCTTGGGGAATTGGTCAGTATTTATGTACTTACGTGGATCATTGGGTTTAAACCACAGTATTATGATACTGAGTAGTGCTGAGGACAGGTTTTGTATTCTGGCAACATTCATTGACATATCTTTAAGGATCCGAACAAATGAAAATGAAAATATTTATAAGTTAATGGGCGATTCTACTTGCCATCAAAAATCAGGCATAGATCCGGTGTAGTATTGTGAAATTCTTAGTGAAAAACCCCAAGAACACTTTGCCCGACTCGGGAATCAAACCTAAGACCCCAAGCTTAGCAATAGCGCTTGCTACCACAAGACGAACGAAGCAGTGCGAGAATGAGGACGAGGCGTGTAAAGTTAATTATTATTGAATTCTAAACACAAATGAAAATCGTACAAAGATCTTGTCAGCGTTCCATATAGTTATATTGACCGACTAGCTTAATATTATGCCCGCGGCTTCGCCCGCGTGGACTTCGATAATAGTCCCACGGGATCATACTACCGGGATAAAAAGTATCCTATGTGTTAATCCAGGTTATAAACTACACTAACACTACAAAACTGTAATTTCATCCAAGTAACGAATAGTAAGAAACATCCATCCCTCCATCCATATACGCCAATGCGAAAATCGAGATTTCACATATATTTTCAGAAACGTCTGTCTCAGAAAAATCCTACCTACGTACTAATAGGTATATATACTCCCGCGTCCCGCACGCGCTACGCTGCGCCACACTGCGCGCCATCCGCCCGTCTACTTGAGCTTCGAAGCCCTATTTGACTCTTTTGAGGGATGATTTTGTAAAAACTGTGATACACGTTTCTCATAATTTTAACTGAAGAGTATGTACACAAATTTTCAAGTCAATCGACCAAGAGAATAAAAAGTTTCACTGAAAATTCAACACCCCATTTCACCCTCTTAGGGGTGAAATTTTGAAAAAACATTGCTTAGTGTATACCTACTCTTTACAAAGACACCACCCTCCAAATTTCATGTCTCTAGGACCAGCGGTTTGGGCTGTGCGTTGATATATCAGTCAGTCAGTCAGGACTTTGAATTTTATATGTATAGATTATGATTTTCAAGCAAAGATCTTACGTAAGAGATGCATGCTTCTAATAGTAATGCATTAAATGGTAATTACTTATAAATTACACATAAATTAACAATTATTAACATATAATTGCCTTGTTAAGAGATTCGAGCGATATTAAATAACAATAATTTATTTGAAATGAAAACATAAATAGTATATTACACCGTAAATTCATGTGCACTTTTTCTTAGGAAACAGCTAATTTAAAAAAAAATTATCGATGAAAAATTTGTATGTGGGCTGGGGAGCTCAGAATGATGGACTGAATACGTGGTAACCGTTTTAGCGTCGGTGTCCCATCCACCTCGTATAGTCGCAATAAATTATACATGACATATTTATGCCTGTGTCTAATCGTATCTCATACGTAATTAGCCTGTTTCGATCCCAAAGATACTGGATGCGAGACGCACGGGACCGATCAATGTGGCGACACTTGGGGGAGGCCTATGTCCAGCAGTGGATGTCTTTCGGCTGAAATTATGATGATGATGATGATCCCAAAGATGGGAAAAATAGCAATCCCCATTTTTGGAGTTTCATTTTTAACTTGTTTTAAACTAAGTTGGGGTCGGCTTCCAGTCTAACCGGGTGCAGCTGAATATAAGTATTTTACATGGAGCGCCTACCTATCTGACCTCCACAACCAATTACGATACCCCTTAGTAAGAATAACCAGTCTTTCTAAGGGGTATCGTATTACCTAATTGCAGTCAGACTTTCCAGACCACTGATTAGCTGCAACGACTGTCAAACATCTATAAATGACAGCCGGCTTAACGTGCTTACTCAAGCACGGAGAAAACTCGGAATGTAATGTATGGTCACCCATCCACAAACTATGGACCTGGGCAAGCGCCGCATAACCTTGAAGATGAACACGTGCCGCTGTTTTAGTTTAACCAAGAGCCTTTAATTAAAAACTGCGTAAAAAAAAAAATTAAATAAAAACCGGTTATTTGAGTCGTGTTGAAATTAACATGAAATTAAGCCTATGGAGATTAAAAAAAAAATTGTTTATCAGTTTTTAATTGCGTCAATATAACGACAGGTATTTATTGATGTTATTAAAATAATTCTGCGTACTTATAAATCCTGATTGACTGTCCAATTTTACGATTGATTGATTAACAAAAAAACTGTACCGTTTCAATTAAAGGAAATTTTTTGAAAGTTAACCAGTTATTTTTTATGATTGTTTTTGCTTTTGACATGATTGTTTTTTTTGGAAATACCTAATTTTTTCAAATAGCGATAAAACTAGCTTATAAATGACTAAATCAAGTTCTAGTTTTGGTCAAGGTGGAAAGTTTTAATGTAGACGATCTATGACATATTACCCAGTACTAACTGGGTTGTGGAGGTCAGATAGACAGTCGCTCCATGTAACATACTGATATTTAGCTGCATTCGGTTAGACTGGAAGCCGACCCCAAAATAGTTGGGAAAAGGCTAGGCAGATGATGTAGACGATCTATAAACTAGAATATTTTTGAAAGATTTGAGATCGTGCGTGTATGACCAGATGTATGAACGTGGATGAGGCGCAAGGAGTATGAAGGGATCGTAACAGGTGGTGTTCTGTAGTTACTGCCTACCCTCATGGAAAAAACGCGGGAGTTTCATAAAAGTTTTCCAACAGCACCTTTGACAACGTCCTTCAGACGCTAAAAGATCCTTATAGCACTGTACTTACGGTACTTTTTATGAAAAGTTGTAAAAATGAATGTAACGTATGTGTAACGTGTGTGTGCACGTGTCTGTGTGTGTCTGTGTGAATGTAATGTATGTGTTGTGTTTGTATGTAATATTTTTTTTTAATGAAATGTTATGATGTCGGTATCGTGCAATAAAAAAATTATAAAAAACTGGTATAAAGTAAACCTAACGTAGAATACAGACAGACAGGCACCGATTAGTGCTTGCAATACTTGTTTGAGGAAAAACACTACAATTATTAAACGGTTACTAGAGGTCAAGTGTTAGAAGGAAATAACCCAGTGCATATACGTTTCATTCTTGATCTTTCCAAGATAGAGAAGGTATTGAACATTTTTGAAAATTAATCTAGTCTTTTTGTAAAATACAGGGTGTAACAAGACCCTTAACGAATCCGTCAATCAAGCATTCTGTACATCAAACTAAGTAACTTTACGCAAAAATTATTGCTCGGAGACGGGTTTTTTTGGGGTGAAAATTCACGTTTTACGGTAGGACTCGATGTAACGCACTCAAAACATTGTGTTGATGGATGGATTGAGTAGTACGGAGGTCGTGGAGATATTAAAGTAAAAATCATACATTTAAAACGTATTTAAAAAAAAATTGTGAACAAGTTGGAACTTTGACCCTCAATATCTCCGTAACTAAAAGGTCCCTAAGTATGGTCTAGATCTAGAACAAAAAATGCAATGCATTTGAATACCCGTATTTTACATAAAGCGGCTGCTGATCTGACTTCCACAACTCAGTCACTTGGTAACACGATACCCCTTGGTAAGACTGGTTGTCAGATTTTCATGACTAGTGGTAAAGACTCATTAGTTACATCATAACATCACTCCTGTAATCCCCGGAGGAATAACCAGAGTAATACTCACATTTGGCTAGTTTTGTATGAGTTTCATGGACCTATTACATGAAAGAAAGGCTTGCCTATCGCCGTCAACTGGGCACAAATCCTGACTCCGGACTGCCCTAGAGAAATTCCTAACGACAATACCCAATTACACTTTACCCGACTTGGGAATTGAACCTAGGACCACATGCGCTTGCAACCACTATACCAACGAGGCAAGATAATAGTCGCTAGGCAACAAGCAAAATCAACGCGCATATCAATGACGTAAAAAGTGCAATCAACTGTGATCCGAAACAATCTTTACATAAGAAGTTCATCGTCTTGCATTTAGAGGTCGTTGTGAAAAAAACTTGTATTTAGATGGTCATTATTTAAACGTAATTTTGTTGATAAAATATTTGTTTTGCTGTGTCCAGTTAATTATGGTCGTGGCAACAGTTGGTACCTGGTTTCTTGACCTTGCTATACTAAATAGTTTTTTTTAATTTTTCCTGCATAGCCTGCCTCGTTGGTCTAGTCGTCACAGGTGCTACTGCTGATCATGAGGTCTCGGGTTCGATTCTCAAGTCGAGCAAACTGTACGACTGTTATGACTGTCAAAGATCTATGTAAATGACTGTCGGGACCAACGGCTTGAAATGCTTTCTAAGGCACTGTGGAAACTCGGTATGCAATAGATAATCCGTGGTCTACGGACCGACTTCCACTCAGACGAGGTGTTTCCACAGTCAAATTATTACCAATTTGACAGCACCTTTATTTCGTAGTGGTAAGGGTGGTTTTCGATCCTTCCTATCAATACAACCGAAGGATACACACACAATCCCTTATCCATCTAAAAGAGTTAAATTTAAATGCGTTTAAAAAAGAATTCAAAGATTTACTATGTCAAAAAAGAAAAAATAATTTAAACGACTATTTGAATGACACTGACATGCTAATTGAATTGTAATCTTATTAACTTTGACAATGTCTGTAATAGTTTGACATTTAATAATATTTCGAATGTTATTTAGAGGGTAGTATTTAAACGAGCGAACATAAATTCAAATTAAAGGTGTCAAAAATATTGAAAATGGGCTACTGAAATACTAAGTGAGCGACAAACAGTGGGCTAATACTAATGTTTAAAACAGCGACTTGAAAATAGAAATTTGAGTTACTAGTTGTTCAGTACGATTATGTGATAATTCAAGGACTCCTGTAAAAAACTTAAAACAAGGTTATTAATCACTAGATTGTAGATAAGGCGTAGTCGACGAACCCCCGCTGAGCGGGGCTCCTATATCTGTTTACAGAGTTTAAAGTAACCTAACACGAAGGGGATGGCGGGGTCTTAGTTCGCTCACTTCGCTCGCTCACTAGACCCCGCCATCCCCTTCGAACCTAACCTGTCCGAGTCGGGGTGCCACAAGTCTCTCTCAGCATTCGCTCGCTCTTGCTTCCTTAATTCTCCTTGCCGCAATGACCAGATAAATAGTTACTTACTTTGGTACAATAGTCGCCCATTTAGTACATTGGTCGCCAATTAAATTTTTATTCGCCCGATTAATAATTTCCCTTATTTAGATAATATTTTTAACTGACATGCCACAAATTGTTATTTTAATTGGTACCAGCCTAATATTTTGTCTTGTAATAATTATATTTATGTATTTAATATTTGCACGCCACACGTGGCAGAATGTGATGAGAGCACTGAATAAACATACGACCGTGATAATGTACCATATTCCAACAAATAAATGAATTTGAATTTGAACATCAACTGTCATTGTTTTAAAATAGTTACATAGTTTATCTCCTAGATGCGGGTAACCGCTACGGGAAAAGTTGCCAGTTTCAGATTTGACGTACTAATAAACTAACTTCGTGATTAAAATAGTAACCTAGATTGTAGAGGAAGGTAAAATACCATTTAAATAAGTAAATAATCGGAAAATGGATACCCCTATGAACGGTATATGTGACAACTACTTTCCCCAGTTTTTGTTGCAAGGAAAAGACGAAAATTCTCCAATTTAATACGAAGGAAGAAAAAACCCGTTTGCGATTTACAGAGCATAACATCATGCCGGTAATCCCTGATGACATGCCGATATCTTTGGACAGAAGTGTACCTAGTAGTCCACCTACATGACGCCAGTTATGTTTAAGTCCCATGTAATAGGAGGCGATCTTATTACCATCAACCGAACACAAATTCAGACTCCGTGACTGCTACTGAGAAATCCTTGAAAGAAAAACCCAATAACACTTTGCACGATCTGAGAATCGAACCTAGGACCTACTCAACAGTCACGCTTGTGACAACTAGATATACTAAAAAAAATGTATGAATAATGCATGAGTACTTATCTATGAATTATTCATATCTTTTTTTAAGTTAACTAATCATCGTGTTATTTTCAAACTGCTTAGGTATATTAGACCTA
This sequence comes from Noctua janthina, assembly GCA_963576755.1. Taxonomy (NCBI): domain Eukaryota; kingdom Metazoa; phylum Arthropoda; class Insecta; order Lepidoptera; family Noctuidae; genus Noctua; species Noctua janthina. The sequence continues at coordinate 16,253,913 of OY755061.1, forward strand.
AATTTCTCTGTTATCAGCTAGAAGTAATAGACCTGCTTTTCTAGCTGATAACCCAGAAATTTAGGTCTATTATAAGCAGTTTAAAAACAACGTGAAGTTAAATGAATAATATCAATTAGTGCTGTAGTATCAATTGAGGTTAAAACTAAATGGTTTTATTGTTCTCATTGACTAAAACCAGTTCTTTTAATGGTTCATCATATCAGCCCGGAATCACCCACAGCTGGGTACAGGCCTCCCCTTTCTTCTGCTACACTTCCCGGTTCTGTGCGTCCCTTATCCAGGTGTTTCCCGCGACTTTGACGATATTGTCGACCCAACGAGCTTTAAGACAGCCCTGGTTTCTTTGGCCTAACCTTGGCCACTCTTCGGCCATCTCCGCGTCTGCCCAAGTCCACTTGAGTTGCACCGCCCGGACCCCGCTGTCGTCGACTTTCGTCAGACGGAGGATTTTGGTAAGACGCTCTTGATCTAAGCAGCTATGCCGATCATGGCTCGCTCCATGGGCCTTTTTGCCACTCGTACTTGGTGGACAGTCTTGCTGACAGTGAGGAGCCCGTGGCTAAATAATAACAGCCGCTCGGGTCGATCTTCAGGTTAAGCCGTGCTTGCCTAGGTTGGTCTGTGGATGGATGACCACCCATTACATACCGAGTTTTCACCGTGCCTCGGAAAGCACGTTAAGCCGTTGGTCCCGGCTGTCATTTGTAGATCTTTGATAGTCGTTAGGTAGTCAGTGGCCCAAAAAGAAGTCTGACAAACAGTCTTTCCAAGGGGTATCGTATTACCCAGTACTAACTGGGTTGTGGAGGTCAGATAGGCAGTCGCTCCATGTAAAATACTGATATCCAGCTGCATCCGGTTAGACTGGAAGCCGACCCTAATATAGTTGGGAAAAGGCTTGGCAGATGATGATGACTTGGTGGACAGTCTTCTTTGAGAGCGTCCACCGAGTGTGCCGTCCGTTTCAGCACCATTTTTTAATGGTTATACGTCAATAAAACAACTATAGTTTGATTGTTGGTATATCAATAATCTAATATGCTCTTTTTTAAGGGACTGTAGGTTTCCTGCCAACTACAAAATTTGGTAATACTTCATTGGACTTAGGAAGAAATATTGGTATACATGGCAGTAGCGAAGAGTCAATTTTTGTAAGAGGTAAGCCGGTAGGAATCGAGTTCTAAGGAACCTTCGCCACTGATACATAGGTACGACGAATACATGTTTAAAAAAACCCTGACTGAGGGACTTGTTTACTAAAAAAAATATTTATGTTGATTTAAAAGACACGAGGCAAATGTTAATTTTATGACTTATACGTAAATGATGAAGGATTACATAGATATTGATTGATGATTCTTTCAATTTTATTTCGATAAGCCACATTGCGACTGTGGAGCCAGATCACAAACGATATCTTACCTCTTAATCTGCTCTTAGAGCAATTACATTATTCTCTAAAACACTGCCTCGTTGGTCTAATGACCGCAAGCGCGACTGCCGAGCATGAGGTCCTGGGTTCGATTCCCTGGTCGGGGTAAGTATTATCGGATTTTTCCATTAGTAATTTCTCAGTAGCAGCCATGGTGTCTGGACTTGTGCCCGGTTGATGGCAATAGGTTCGCCCCCTGTTACATGGGACTTAAGCATAACTGTACCCTGTCTGTGTTTTTACTTAACTACTAACATAGGTTGAGAATACAGGGTGTAAACAGACCCTTCACATACCAGTCAACCAAGCATTCTGTACATCAAACTAAGTAACTTTACCCAAAAATTATTGCTGGAAATCGACTTTTTTATGTGAAAAATCACTTTTTAAGGTAGGACTCGATGGAAAGAACTCAAAGCATTGTGCTGATGGATGGATTGAATAGTACAGGGGTCGTGGAGGTGTGTAAAGTAAAAATTTTACTTTAATAACATGTATTTAAAAAAAAAGTTGTGAAAAAGTTGGAAGTTTGACTCAAAATATCTCCGTAACTAAAAGGTTCCCAGGTATGGACTAGAACAAAAAAAAATATCGCAAAGACAGGGAGAACACGCGCCTTTCGGTTATGTGTGTGTTATGTTAAGGGTCTATTTACACCCTTTATAGTCACTAACCCAATGGATCGTAGTTATCTGAATAAATGAAATGAAATATATAACTGGCGAAATTTGAGTGTACTATTAAATACATCTCTGCCTAACCCTTCGGGGATTACAGTCGTAAAACACGTTAAGTTTCGTTTATGGACGTAAATAATAAAAATTATCAGAGTTTATCGCTACAACGTAGAGTAGATACCGATTGTTAATTTTAACCACGAGAATAATGACTGATTAGATGATAGGAATTGCTCATCATAAAACAATTCATATTGTTTTGAGCTAGACAATAATAAGGTCGTGGTATTTTATTATTTTTACTAGCTGTCCTGAAATACGAAAGACGTTGTCCAGTATTCAAGGAAAATTCACTACCAACTTTCTTATTTTACAGGAAAATTTCTTATTTTATCTCTCCTTAATAACATGATTTGTTACGAATTACATAAATACATTATTACGAATTAGTATTAAAAAAACCTTTTTCGTCTAGCCGTTCTCTAGTTACGTAGAACAGTTATTTTTTCTATTACATATAAATTTTTAGAAGATGGCGGGACGAGCTGGATAAAACAAACGACCAGTGGTCCACATTAGCCCTGGATCGTAGCAACTGAATGTCATGGGGAGAGGCCTTTGTCTAGCAGTGGGATGACGCAGGCTAACAGTATCAGTATCAACGTACAAAGTTTTTAATAAAAACATAACGTCACATTCACACTCCCTGAATAGATGGGTACAGTTTACCCACATTTGACAAAAATTAACGATTATACATACTTTCATCCCATAAACAGGGGCTGCAGTCTCGACATACATAGCGACAAAAATCGGTCGTTAAGTCATAACGATGTCAAATTTCTTTAATAGATTTTCAACTTTATTTCAAAACCTTAAGGTTGAAAATCTATTAAAGAATTTTGACATCGTTATGACTTAACGACCGATTTTTGTCGCTATCTATGTCGAGACTGCAGCCCCAGGGTGGAAGGGATTTAAAAAACAGCTGTTCCGTACATTTTGACCGAGTAGGTGTTTAGCAATTTTGTAAAAAACAGCTGATTTTAAAAAAAAGATACCGATGTAAAAATTGGGGGGGGGGGGGGGGCTCAGAAAGAATGTACGGAATACATGGTAACCGTTTTAGCATCAGTGTCCTCTTCCAATAAATAATTAACCCCTTTAGAGGGTAAATTTTCTACAAAATTTCATGCTAAGTCATTCTGTAAGTACACACGGCGGCACATGGAGCTGTACATTTCCGGTATAACTTGGCCTCGCGTTGTATAGATGTCATATACAATGAGAGCTCCGCATAAATTGGTTTAGTATAGCTTGATTTGCCGTCTTGTGTACAACGCTATTTCGGTTATGCTGAATTAATTAATTTACGATGTTTTGTTAAGTAGAAGATTACCTACCATCTTCACAATTTACAATATTTATTTCTTGTTGTATCTACTTCGTTCTTATTAATCTTTATAAGATTGTTAGCATGTATTACTAATGATAGCTCACGATTCTATGATTCAAGATAATTATGATTTTTTGTACTAAGAACCGTCTCAAGGATATTTCAGAAATTATTTGAGCTGTGCTTTGTAAATATTTTAGTATGCAGATTGGTTTTACAACAGGAAATAATTACCTATTTGTTTTGTTTTAGTTTTGAAACTCTTTACTATTTTTTAGTTTGTTAAGTACATGGTACACCTCTGCCTAACCCTCGGGGGATTACAGGCGTGATGTTATGTTATGGTTGGTCGTAAACTCAGTTCTAATATTGGTAATCCCAAAAAAACCTGATTCAAATTTATTTTATTCAGGGCTATTATGGGCTCTTCTCTATTTTGTTATATATTTTTTAAAGTATAAGTTTGCACCTTTAATTAACTCAGTTTCAGTTTAAAATTAAATTCCTATGGATATAATTCTCAGTCATGGATTTGAGTCAAATAATTTCTATTAGGTGAGTGAAATTTAGATTTCATTCATCATCCATCATCTGCCTAGCCTTTTCCCAACTATGTTGGGGTCGGCTTCCAGTCTAACCGGATGCAGCGGAATACCAGTATTTTACATGAAGCGACTGTCTATCTGACCTCCACAACCCAGTTAGTACTGCGTAATACGATAACCTAGGTAAGACTGATTGTCAGACTTTTTGGGCCACTGACTACTTAACGACTGTCAAAGATCTACAAATGACACCCGGGACCAACGGCTTAACGTGCTTTCCGAGGCACGGAAATTTAGATTTCATTCATTTTGATAATATTATGATTATATGAAGTTTAATGTTTATTTAACTTAACACTACAAATACATATTTATACTCCGGGGAGTCTTTAAAAAAATACAACTAAACAGTGTAATTGTCATGAAGCATGGAGACAATTTAAAACATTTGAAATACTTTATCGTTATCGGTAACTAATCAGAACGATTATAAAGCATTTCAAAGTGTAAAGAATTTTTGAATAAATACTCGGCAAAAGGTAAAAACCTTATTTAATTAGTATCAGTTTTATTAATATTCCACAGTTATGTTTTTTTTTTTTAGAAAAAAAATAGTATTCTATTTTTTTTATTAAGAATTGTCATTTATACCTTTTATTTCTAATGGCCATACTATATTTTACTGTAGATAAATAAAAAATCTACAGTTAAATCAAATATAATCAACTAAACCCAAACTATTAATTACTCTTAGAAAACAACAAAAAAGGCAAAGCATTAAATGAATTAGTTTACGTAAATAACGAAAGAAATCTTAAACCAACGAAAAAAAAAATTACTTACGGTAAACTCCGGTAAATCAATTAAATACTAAAACTCAATGTTGTCCAGTCGAGTTGCGCGCGCGGTTTGGCACTGAACGCGACGCGTGCGCAGGCCTATTATACTTGCGTTGCTTGAGACAATCCAATGATAAGACGCTTGTAGGAGTTACTTCTCTTATTACGAGTATGTTATGTTTCGCGTGTCCATGTCATGATTTTATTACTGTCATTGGATAATAATTTTATTGTTATTGTCTAATTATGTACTCTTAACTAATCATTAATAATACATCGATTTCATTTTGACATTGCATTTTCTTGGCTGATTTACTAATTACTTCAGATATAAGATTTTAAACTTTCATGGTCACTAAAATTATTATAACTAGAAGACGGGATATTTACCATGTTTATTGTTTTCTTTGAGTATATCGGGATAATCATGATATTTCTTTTTATTATTATTAAATTCGCTACATATCTGAAGTAATTATAACTAGAAGACGGGATATTTACCATGTTTATTGTTTTCTTTGAGTATATCGGGATAATCATGATATTTCTTTTTATTATTATTAAATTCGCTACATATCTGAAGTAATTATAACTAGAAGACGGGATATTTACCATGTTTATTGTTTTCTTTGAGTTTTTAAAAGAAATACAGGGTGTAGGGACAGCCCTCCACAAACTGATGGGGTACATTCAGCTCCTTATTTTGAATCATATTCCACCGGAATTTTTCTCAGGAAAATTTTAATTATTTTAAAGTTTCTTTCACATTCTCTGTACGCAGCACTCCATTTAAGTAAATAATACGGCTAAAATCAGAAAACCAACAATGGATATTGAAATTAGAAAATTAGAGTAGTGTTGATGTTTCAGTCGAGTGTTAGGCAAAAATTTAAGGCAATAAAGCCGTGTTTTTGACACTTCGAGTAAAAAGGCAGCTAAGTAGAGCAATAAATTAAAAAAAAGTAGATTTATTGAATTTTCTGAGTTAGGCCGGGTATTGAGGGACTGCCCTCGTATGTCAAATTTCATAATGTTATTTGAATTCGTTGTGAATGTTATTTGTTCTTCATTGTTCAGTGGTTTTAGCCATAATTTTAATCTCCACTGGTGAGGATTTTTGACCTCAAGCTCGTATGTGGCCTTTCCCCATAGACAATGTGCACATTCAATCTGCCACCTGCGCACTTGACGACCTTTTGGACAATTACAAAAAACAAACAAATCGATGGGATAAAAATCAGACATGTTTGTTTACGTTTGATTTTTATGCCATCGATTCGCTAAGAAGAAACCAGAAGAAGTGATTTAGAAGTGAAAGGACAAACAAAAAGACAAATATAGTTACTTTTACGTTACATACATAAAATATTAGTATGGATTGGGAATACTTACATAATTAGGATTAAAACTTTCTTTTTTTGAAAACATCAAAAAGGCACCACTTTCGCAACGGGTTTTTTTTTTAGTTGCTTTCAACAACGTCAGTATTCATCATGTTTTTCATTTTTTTTTAGGTCGTAGGCTGTTACGGAATAATTTGACGATAACATTTTGTTTTTATTAAGGTGAATAATGCCTAACACTGTTTCTTTGGTGAAATACTTGTTTAGTAGGTAGGCAGGTATGTGTTATTCTGAACTTTGGGTTGGTAGGTATAAGTATGTAATTTGTTGTGTATGTATGTTCGATGATCGATAATAACGGTAAAATACCAGACGCATGGACGTAAAGAAGTTTCCGCTTTGTCTTTGAGTCAATCGTTTCGGCAGTGTACAGTCGCCAGCACATCAAGTTACTACAACCTGTCAAATTTCTTTAAAAGATTTTCAACTTTATCGCTAAAGCATTAGGCTCAAGGTTGATTGGGAAAATTTGACAGTTTCGGTTAGCTTCATGTGTCTGTACATACGTGTTGAACAACAAACACGACAGGTAACATTCACTACACATTCTCGTTCGGCAAACTCCCAAGGAATAACGTTAGGCTTATTTTAATACGCCTCGCCTTTTCCCAGCTATGTTGGAGTTGGCTTACAATCTAACCGAATGCAGCTGAATACCAGTATTTACAGAGTGCCTATCTGACCTCCAACTCAATTGTTGGGTAACACGCAATTGGTAAGACTGGTTGCTATTTTGAAGTTAGAGTTAGTGAGGACCTCAAATGAACTTATGAATGGATGTATCTGCATTTTTAAATCTACACATAGCGGTTCTATAAAATCAGTCTTAAAAATTTTGATAACATTATTATGTCGTTTAAAAATTTTGATAACATTATTATGTCGTTTAGTTTCACTGATTTTATACGTAATTGAGTTCTTTTCTAGTTTATTTTCTGCAATATAAGTTTTTAAACTGTCATCGTCACTAACATTATCGTTAACCCTAGAAACGTGATATTTACCATGTTTTCTGTTGGTTTTGAGTTCCCGTAACACCCACCCACAATAACTTCAATCCGTGATCATGGTGCTTGCAACAGCACCGAAATATCGGAAACTCAAAACCAATAGTAAAAATGGCAAATAACCCGTTTCTTACAAATTTCTAGAACATAATAACGTCTTTGTATTTTCAGGATGACTGTTACCGAGATTAGTAATTCAGTGAGATTTAATTCAGAGAATTTTACTTAAAAAATTAGCACTAATTGTTTAATATTTTCTGCAAGTTTGAAGACTGTTGAATTTTGTCTGCGGGACGCGTCGAGCTTCATTGTGTCGCTGCGTGCTTTTTCTATTAGGTACATTTGACCAGCTATAAAACCCGTTTACCTAAAATTTAAATCCGGATGTCCGGTTGATGGCAATAGGCACGCCCCTTTTTAGGGACATGAGACTTACACATCACTGACGAAAAATGGGTGTACCTACATCTCTGCCTAACCTTTGGGAGATACCAGCTGTGGTGTAATGTTATGTGTGATTTTCCTTACCCATAGTTTCCTACACCGTAATTGTCAATTAACGTCTTGTTTTGCTTGCCCGAATCTAGGAATCACTTATTTTACGAAGATAAGGAAAACAAAATTAAAAATTATTGTGAGAAAGATAAAATGTATTTAAAAAATGGATTAACCTTTTGATTCCTTGACAGACATTTATGCAATTTAATAAAATGCATAATTGATGCATTTATAACAAAATAGTCAAAAACTAGTTAGGCATGATTGAATCTTTAAAGAGCACTGTTTACGTATTTTTATTATTTCAAAACGTATTTATTGCAAAAATTTTGTGATAATTTAATTAAATTTTGTAATGATTTTATTATTCTTAGAAACTAGATTTTAATGCTTTTAGTTTTTATGATTATTATTGGTATAATTTGATAAAGGTTAACATTTCTGCTTGACGGAGCTCGTGGCAAAATAATAGCAGCCGCTCGGGTCGATCTTTAGGTTAAGCCGTGCTTACCTAGGTTGGTCTGTGGATGGGTGACCACCCATTTTATACCGAGTTTTCTGCTTGCTTCTAAAGCACGTTAAGCCGTTGGTCCCGGGTGTCATTTGTAGATCTTTGACAGTCGTTAGGTAGTCAATGGCGCAAAAAAAAGTCTGACAACCAGTCTTACCAAGGGGTATCGTATTACCCAGTACTAACTGGGTTGTGGAGGTCAGATAGGCAGTCACTCCATGAAAAATACTGGTATTCAGCTGCATTCCGGTTAGACTGGAAGCCGACCCCAACATAGTTGGGAATAAGCTAGGCAGATGATGATTTCTGCTTGATGGCTGCCATTAATTATTAATTTTGAGGGGATCGGCGCTGATAGCCGAAATGCAGGCTTTTGCCAAGTTCGGTTACAGATGTTAAATTCTTTTGCATAATGAAAAAATATAGCCTGAAAGATATTTGTATAATTCTGTGACATTTATTAAATAAACATATATTATTAAAATACAATTTCGATGTTTCGCCTGAAGAAATTGCCATACGTGATCTCTAGCACACAAATACCTGAGTAAAGGTAGTTCTATATTAACGCAGCCGTTCGTACTGATTAGCATAATCAGCCTGTAATGTTCCTATTGACTAAGAAGTTTGTTCCGCCACGTCTTCATTTCTGATAAAGAGGCGAAGGCGAAGCCGAAACCGGCCGGCCGGCTGAAGTGACGAAGGGCGTTTTGGGGGACGGCCTTGACGTTCAAAACTGAACTGGAAAACAGGACTGCCTCGTTGGTCTAGTGGTCGCAAGCGCGACTGCTGAGCATGAGGTCCTGGGTTCGATTCCCAGGTCGGGCACTGTTATTGGGTTTTTTGGCTTGCTCTCATTACATGGGACTTACACATAACTGGCAAAATGGGGGCGTGCTATTGGGTACATCTCTGCCTAACTCTTCGGGGATTACAGCGTGATGTTATTTGTATGAGGGCCCAGTGCGGGTGGGTATATTTGTTTTACATAGAACAAGCCGGTTCCCTGACGATGTTTTCCTTTACCGTTTTGAGAGCAGTCTTGATGTAAGAAAATACATACATAGCCGCGTCTACATGGGTTCGAACCCACAACTAACAACTGGTAAGCCATAACAACTGGGCCACCACTGCTCCCGTACTCCATCATCTGCCAAGCCTTTTTCCAACTATGTTACGGTCGGCTTCCAGTCTATTACGAACGGATGTATTTTTTATGAGGCGACTACCTGATGTAACTGAATACCAGTATTTTTTATGAGGCGACTATCTGATGTCCACAACTTAGTTAGTACTGGGTAATTAATACGATACCTCTTGGTAAGACTGGTTCTCAGACTTTGGGGCGACTACCTGTAACGACTGATAAGTATCAACAAACGACAGCCGGGACCATTAGCAGAGCCATGCTATCCACTTTTAATGAAGTGCAAAAGCCCCGCTTGGTGCAAGAGTATATAAATAGATACCTACAGTAATGTGCACGACAATTTATTTTATTTTATTTTTATTTATTTAGCCTGTTTTATCCCACTGCTGGGCAAAGGCCTTCTCCATAGCCTTCCATTCTTCTCCACATGCGGCGTTCTCCGGCCAAACTCTCACTAACGCCTCAAAATCGTCACGCCAGATTTTTCTAGCCCTCCCACGGCGACGACGCCCGTGTTCTGGCACACTCTGCGTGACTACTCTGGCTCATCGGTCCTGATGCATTCGACAGACATGTCCCGCCCACTTCAACCCAGCAGTCTTATTGCCCACATCAGCGATTCCAGTTTTTGAGCGTATTGTGGTATTGCGAATTCTGTCGCTGAGCTTAATACCTTATACACTACGTTCCATCGCGCTTTGGCAGACCTTGAGTTTGGACTTTTGCGACTCGGTCAGGGAAAAGTTTGAGCACCGTAGGTTAGGATAGGCAGAATGCACATGTCGATGAGTTTGCGCTTCAGGGATAAAGGTAGGTCACCCTTCATCAGCGAATTCATGGACCAGTAGCTCTTCCAGGCGTTCTCGACACGACTGTCGATTTCTCTGTCTTGCCTGTTTTCGAAGGAGACTAGCTGGCCCAAATAAAAGTACTCATTGACGCAGTGGATTTCTTGTCCATCTACCTCAACACTATTTTTTGTGCTATTAGTCATGACTTTAGTCTGACCGATTCATCATTAGTCCAACCTCAAGGCATGCTGTGCTTAGATACTGGAGCATGTGTCTCAGTCTCGGCATGACAATTATATAATAATTATTCTATCGTTACTTATGTTTGTAGCTAAAAATAAATAAATTTGCCTTAAACCGTATTGTTTGTCATTTGTTCTCATTGCGTTAAGAACCAATATTTTAGGTTAATTAACACAAATTGATGGTTTTACCAATTGTTTTCTGATTGTTATATTATCGTCAAGCTCGTGGCTGATATGGTGTTATATATATTCTCGGGTAAGCAGCCTTTGTCGCGGTCAGTATGGGATGGATAATCGGAAGAGTTCCATTCTTTAACATTAAAACGGTGGTACTGGCGACGATGGTCATGGATGGTTAACTGAAATTATTTTTTGGTACATATTGCAAGAATATTCATTCCAGAGCAGCTCGAATAATAACAGCCGCTCGATTTGATCTTTAGGTTAAGCCGCGCTTGCCTAGGTTGGTCCGTGGATGGATGACCACCCATTACATACTAAATTTCCTCCGTGGCTCGGAAAGCTCGTTAAGCCATTGGTCCCGGTTGACATTTGTAGATCTTTGACTGTCGTTACAGGTAGCCTAGGCCCGAAAGTCTGACTACCAGTCTTACCAAGGAATATCGTTTTACCTAAGTATACCTCTGCTAACCTCTAGGGCACTACAGGCGTGATGTTATATTCTCTTCAGTTAACTGAATGCTGGTTGAGTGAGCACAAATCACCACCACTTTTAGACAATTACTCGTGCTACTTTTCCAAGAAAAGTCTAAACCAAAATGATGGAATTGTCATTTATGTCACCAGTGATATCAAGTGTACTGTGAAGGAACCTGATCCTATTGAAGCAAATTTTTTATTACTTACAATTAACAACGATATTACCATTTTGGCTACGTACAGATCTCCGTCAATTTATTGCATTGATAACTTTTTGAATTCAATTGACAGCACACTTCGTCCTATTAATTGCAATAATATTATTATTATTGGAGATGTAAATATAGACATTAAGCCTGATAATACTGATAGAAATAGTTCATCGTATTTAAATCTCACTGCTGAGCTGGGTCTTCTCCCAGGGCATACATTGCCAACTAGATTAGGCAATTGTTTGGATCACATCATGATCAAAACAAATAGATCAGTCACAGTCACTGTCAAAGAGTCCATAGTTACGGATCACGACTCGGTTCTTGTTAGTTTATCGTGTAGGCGTGAACTAATAAGGAAACCGAGTATAATTATTAAGACAGATTTTAATGCAACAGTGACACAATTAGAATCTATGGATTTCTCTTTCGTTTCTCCTTCAGCTAACGCTGAAGAAGCTGCAACTCTTTTTACTGAAAACTTGACTTCTGCAATCAAATCAAACACAACTTCTAGTACTATTTCTGGTCGTAAAAGAAACATAAAACCATGGATTACACCTGGCTTGATTCGGTGTATCCGACACCGTGAAAGGCTACATGTTAAGGTTAGGAAAAATCCCAATAACTCGATTCTCGAAGTCACTTACAAGCGCTACAGAAATTTCTGTAACGCTCTATTGCGGAAGCTTAAAATAAATTATAAAAAAACTCTTTTACAAATTGCAAGAAGTAGTAAGGAAACGTGGTCAGCTATAAAATTGATCACTGGTACTGCTAAGCGAAAATCTTCTACTGATGATCTACTAAAGAACAGAAAAAGTCACCACGAAGCCGTTGAGACTGTGAACAATTTTTTCAGAAAGCTTCTTGCCGACAAGATAAAATGCTCTGATAATCCCGAAATCACCTTGCCTACATTAAATGATTTCAGTGGACCTCGGGTCCGGAATTCTATGGTACTGCTCCCACCAAACGAATCAGAAATTGAATCTCTAATCATGAATCTTAAAAACGACTCTGCAACAGGTTGGGACTCTATTTCGAACAAATTTCTAAAAATGTCAAAACATATTATTGTCCCACACTTTACCACGATCGTTGGGCTATGTATAGAGCAGGGCGTTTTTCCTAGTGTATTTAAAAGGGCGCTCATCACTCCTGTCTACAAGAGTGGAGCTCGAGACAGCGTGACAAACTACAGACCGATTTCTGTGCTACCAGCGCTCTCTAAAGTACTAGAAAAAGTATTGAATAACCAACTCACAAAATTCTTAAAAAAAAATAACATATTATCTGAATCCCAATTTGGTTTTAGGGTAGGAAAAAGTACTGATGCAGCCGTTAGCTCGTTAGTAGATTATGTTACAGCCTGTCTAGATAATAAACAAAAGTGTGTTGGAGTCTTTATTGATCTAGCCAAGGCCTTTGACACTGTCTCAATCTGTGCTCTTGTTGATAAGCTGGAAAAGTGTGGAATAAGGGGATCGGTACTTAAAATCTACAAAGACTTTCTTACTGGCCGGTTGCAGAAGGTTAAAATGGGTAGTGCTATTAGTTCGGATGTCGCAGTCATCTATGGAGTCCCACGTAGCATTCTCGGTCCCAGTCTCTTCCTGATTTACATTAACGACTTGTGTCAAATGACACTGAACAAAGGCAAAATATTTACCTATGCCGATGACACAGCCTTGGTGTTTCAGGGAGAGACTTGGGATGCAGTTCAACAAAATGCGGAGATAGGCCTCCATAAAGTCTGCTTGTGGTTAAAGCAAAACGTGTTGACGCTTAATATATCAAAAACTTCATATATACAGTTCACTAACGCTCGCATAAAACAGCCCAACGTGGCTGTCCGGATTCACACATGCAAATCACCTTTCACTCAACAGTGCTCGTGTACAACTCTGAGCAAATATAAGACAGTTAGATACCTTAGGGTTCTCTTAAACGAGAAAATATCCTGGCAACCACATATCGAGATGGTTTCGGCAAGAGTCAGAAAACTTACATGAGTTTTTAGAAATCTGAGGCATGTAGCTGACAGTGATCTCCTTCGTTCAGTTTATTATGCACTGGCACAATCGGTTATTGATTACTGTATTGGGGTTTGGGGAGGAGCATGTAAAACGCATCTCTTACGCCTAGAAAGAGCACAACGGTCCCTGCTTAAAACAATGTCATTCAAACCATACATATTTCCCACGAAGACGTTATACAATTTTTGCCGGGTATTTAGTAAGACAACTTTTTATTTTCCAGATTATTACTAAAAAATACGTGTCTACCCCATATGATCCAGGTAAACTTCAAAATAAGCGAACAACTCCAAACTTAATCGAATCTGTTAGGTGTCGCACGGTTTTTGCAAGACGACAAAATGCTTTTCTTTCTGTATACTTATACAACAAAATTAATAGAATCCTAAATTTTTATCCGCTAACACTACACGAATATAAACCTATAGTAAAGAACTGGCTCTTTACTCTTGATTATGAGGATGTAGAGAAAATAATAAATAATTAATCTCATTCTGAAAAGTAACACATACATAGAACATACTCTTCTTTCACACACCTACTTATACACAAACATGAACGGGAACCCACGCACACGCACACGTACACACAAACAGCGCGTTATATGTATTAACTTAGAATAAATTATATTTTTGGTGTTTTTTCATATTTTATCATACTCTTCATATCTGTTTTTGTATTTTACTTTATCTTAATTTGTCTCTTCTTTTAAAATTGTGTTTTTGTAGCACATGTTTGTCTATTCCTATGTTGACATTAGTATCTAAGGCAAATAAAATGGGAGAGGGCGCTGACCCCTGACATACAGGTACACCTAGTTCAGGAGTTAGAGGCTTCAAACAAGTTTCTGTAACCTATTATGTCAATAAAGAATTTGAATTTGAATTTGAATTCAGTTGATTTATTGAGTGCTATTGACGTCACGTGTCAATCACGAGTTTCTAATTATTTTATCACTTGGTGAGTTTTATGACTTTACCGGTTTTTGTTTACGACTTACAAGTTATGATCTATCTATACAAATAAACAAAATTGTAGTGTCTGTTTGTAATTTCCTCGGCTGTAAAATCTCGCAATCCAAGTAAGGTTTGCTGTAAGAAAACCCATTTCTGGGTTAAGCTCGCTTTTGAACATAAGCTATATTTTGTAATTATGTATTTCTCTTATTTTTGTGTGCAATAAAGAATTAGAATAAGAATAATTTCAAAATACCAGGTTTTTACTAAATGTATATAAAATTATACAGGGTGTAACAAGACCCTTAACGAAGCCGTCAACTAAGCAATCTGTACATCAAACTAAGTAAAACGGCTTTTTTTTTGGTGTGAAAAATCACATTTTACGATAGGACGCAATGTTAAGCACTCAAAACATTGTGCTGATGGACGGATTGAATAGTACGGGGGTCGTGGATATGTTTAAAGTAAAAATCTTACAATAAAAACGTGTATATAAAAAAGTTGGAACTTTGACCCCCAATATCTCCGTAACCAGAAGGTTCCCATGTATGTTCTAGAACAAAAAAATGATCGCAATGACGGGGAAAACACCTTTGCCTTTCGGCTTTGTTAAGGGTCCTGTTACACCCTTTATGCGGTACTTATAACAAAAAAAAACATTTTTAAAAAATTTTGTCTGTGTCTGTTATTTTCGCCTAATCTCCGAAACGGCTGTACCAGTTTTGACGGGATTTTTAGTGGCAGATAGCCGATGTTTTACAGAGTATAATATTTAGACTACTTTTATTTTAGAAAAAAATTAAAACTCTTGAATTTGTTAACAAAATCCGATTCAAATAGGAAAGTAATATTTTTAGAAACAAACGTCGCGGGGCACTGTTAGTCCATACTAATACTATAATTGCGAAAGTAACTCTGTCTGACTGATTGCTACTTTGTAACGACGTAGCTGTTGAATGGATTTCGATGAAATTTGGCACATGTGTAGACCTTGGCTTGGGTTAGGACAGAGAATACTTTTTATCCTGGAAGTTTGTTTCCGTGGGATAAATTTCGATATCAATGCTGGCGGAGCCGCAAGCAAATGCTAGTAAGTCATAACTCTAATACTTGACGACGTCATGGACTATAATGGTATATATAGTCCATGACGTCGATCCGACAACATCAACTTAGCAGCACCGTTATTGAAATGAGGTTGAAGATCACTATTAAATTGACAGCCTTGTAAGTGACAGCCAAATAGAATACTTATTTAAACGAGACTAAAGATCAAAGTGATTTTGAAAGCTATACAACATCAGAGGAATAATGATGTGAGAGGATGTTGGCACAGGGACCGCGGTTTCGTTGATTCTCCCTGTCACTCCGCGTAAGGCGCCCGCCATACTTCTTTTACCAGCAAACGGCGCCGGCGCGGACGGCGGTTCATATTGTTACGATCTGGGTATGAAATAAGTTAAAACAATACCGGTAAAACACGAAATGTTGTTATTTATCACAAAACGGTTATTACACAATCACAAATTCTTCACTGATCACTATTCACTTAGCTATCGCACTTGAAATTCACTTAGATTCGCTTCATAATGCTTTGCTAGCACCCACGCTGGATCCAAACCCTAGACAAGGCCAAAAATATAAAATGTATGGCCTTGTACCACACATGTCTATGTTTTATTGCCTTGTAAAGTAAATATTTCAGTAATGAAGACTGATTTTACAACCATAAAGCCACGATATGGATATAAAGGACCGCACATACTTTGATTTAACAGTTTTAGACGGATAAAAATGTTTTTCTGCTTTTTATTGATCTGTAAGTTGAAGACAGGAAAATTATAATAAAACTTTATTTTTAGAGTTGTTAATAAAGAAAAAAAAGTAAAAAATATTATTGTCCAAAATAACTAATGGCGATATTTGTTTTTTTTATATGTTTCTACTCATTCTTTTGTTTATCAGAGCAATCATCAGATGTTACAAGATAATTTTCTAAGTGATTTAGTTTATCAATAAACTAGCAGTGCCCCGCGGTTACACCCACCGTTTCTGAGTTGTTTTATTTTTGCTCGGCTCCTATTGGTCGTAGCGTGATGTTTTATAGCCTATAGCCTACCTCGATGAATGGACTATCCAACACTAAAAGAATATTTTAATTCAAATCAGTAGTTCCTGAGATTAGCGCGTTCAACTAAATAAACAAACTCTTCAGCTTCATAATATTAAGTATAGTATAGATTTCGGTGCAACAAATTCACCCATTTTATCGTCCAACCATTTTCTGGTAACTAATCTATATTTTGAACCACTCCCTAGTCCCCTAGTGATTCTAATTATAGAGACTGACATAACAGACGAAGTGGCACTTATGGGTATTTTTTTTTACGGGTTTAATAACACAAAGGCTTAAATCTACACGAAATAGTAAGTCAGATGACTCAGAAATACACCGGTATACAACTAATTTCTTTAAAAATTTGTAAATTGAGTTTTTTTACAAGGATTTAAACCCGTATCGTTTAAATCCTTGCAAAATAAAACTAAATTAATAGATTCAGACTTAAAACGTTTAATTGATTACTACATACCTGTATTACGATATTCCATCATCAATTCAGTTGTGAACACAACACAAATAAAAATATTACTAAGTTAAATGCCCGATGAAAGATAAAACATATGCAATTATACTCGGTGCGTTATCAACCGTCAACTTTAGATTGTCACAGTAAATCACCGACGAAGCGAATTATGCCAATAGTCATTAAATTGTGTTCAGCAAATACCCTCATTCCATTTGATATTGTAGTTTTTTACGATACTAGTTTAAATTTCTTAGATTTTTCTATTTTGACCGCCTAAAAGCGTTAAATCAACGTATGTGGACCGTGTGAATTCATTTGTTGCATATTCCTTGTAGAAACATGTTGTTAACGTTTGTTTTTGTATATTTCCTGTGCGTCCAAGATCCGATAGCTGTACAATGCTGTCACACGGTTGAGGACACTGAGCTGATGATGGCGTTTTTGGTAAGACTACAATGTCCTGGTGATCGATAAAGATAGCGCGGTTGCTGTCTTTACTGACCAATGGATTCAATTATATTTACGTAAAGGCGCTCCCTTCCTGTAATGTAACAATCCAAGATTCGATTTCGTACAGAACCAATTAGTGCTGCAGAGGCGGCGCTAGGCGTAGGCGACGTGGGCCACCGCCTACGGCCTCGCGTTACGAGGGCCACCTCGCACCACCCTTGCACCTCGAAAACCCATTGCCAAAATTGGGACCGGAACGAAAAAAACTCTAAATTGTACATGGCCAATTTTGGCCAATAAATATTTTTTGACAGCGCACTCTGTTTTATTTTTTTTCGATTTGCTAACACAGCGATATCCTTCGTTCTTGTACTGACAGAAAGCCATTGTAGTTTCTGATATTTTACCATACCATTTAGGTATGATTTCAAAGTTGTGAAATGATTTGTTTATACTTTGTACTAACGGTGCGGACGAATTTAGTCCACGCGATTTTATTATTATTTGTATTTCATAACTTTGTTTGAAGAATGGTAACTATTATATTATGATGTACTGAGTTAGGCTATAATATAGGTTAAAACATGCATCTAAGCTTAATTACGGTCCAGTCATTAAGAAGTTAAGTAAGGTTAAGAGCAGGAAATTTCTGTTTCTTTAATGTTAGTCTAAGAAAAAGTTTGGATTGCAGTGTCTTTGTTATAATAAAGTAGTAAAAACTATTTTTCTACAGTTTTTTAATTTATAACATGGCTTCTTGCGCCACCAGAGGGCCTCGCTAAATGTACCTTGCCCACATAAAATTGTGGTCTTGCCCCGCCACTGAGTGGCTGTTACTAATTGAATCGTTACAGGTTGCGCATTGTAATGCTCGGTTCTCCTCACTCACTGATAATAATGCTCGGATCTGGACTGTTACATTACAGGCAAATGCTCGGTTTATTCCCGGTCGTCTCCACCTCGTCTTCCCCACTGGGTACGAATGGGGAAAAAATTTTCGTTCCTCCCCAGTGGTGACGGTTGGAACTTTTTATTTCTCACTCGTACCGCTATAGACCGAGAGTCAAAATGCAGTAATGGGGATTATTATGACAATTTAAAAAGACTGAGGCAATTAGTACAGTATTTGTGAATCAATGAATTTACAATAATTCGCTCAAAATTATGCATCACAGATAATCAACTTATTTACACAAATTCTTACAGTTTTAAGGTGTGTATCACAGGGTGGTGAGGGTGCGTTATTGCGTATCTATTGTTTGTTACTAACATCAACATAGCTACTTACAAATACCGTTTTTTAAATTCGTTGATTACCTGTGATTCACAAATACTGTACTAATTACCTCAGTCTTTTTAAATTATCATAATAATTCCCATTACTGCATTTTGACTCTCGGTCTATAGCGGAACAAGTGGGAAATAAAAAGTTCCAACCGTCACCACTGGGGAGGAACGAAACTTTTTTTTCCATTCGTACCCAGTGGGGACGACGAGGTGGGGACGACCGGGAATAAACCAAATGCTCCCGGTGATGGAGCGCCTTCAGATGGAACTAAGCTAACATCCATCGCAATCTACTTTCCAACAGATTGCGTTTCTTGGACGCAATAGGTCTTAGCTCTTACTTAAACGTCTCCAGGTATCTGTTTCTGTGTTTTAACTGACTTAGTTGCAAGCCTAGAGCTTAAGCTTTGTAAGTGCCTGTAATTAGTCTATTTGAAATAAATGCTTTAAGTCACAGGCCCTTTTGAATTGTCAAAACAAAAAGGTGAGCTACAGTTCAACCACAAGGCATAATAACTCTGAAATGACTGTAGTTGCACATTCTAAAGTGTTTTCTATGTTGAACAATGAACAAGAAACTCCATGACTACTCTTTGTGGCGGGTCTTCAGCATACTCCTTCTTCATTGATTGTTGACAGGTTCATCGCCATGGAGACCGATCAGCAGAGTTGAATGAAATTACCTTGAGTGAGAGTCCGCTAGAACTGTCTTGGAAGTCGCACCACTACGGCTTTGGGCATTTGACTGAGGTAAGTTTCTTTTTCGGCTTTCTCTGTTACTTTTTAAATGCTAAGATTGAGACTAAAATTAGGGAAGGTACTGTTCGATTTTTATACGAAATAGAATTATTACTAACATTTTTTTTTTAAATTTCTTTAATCGTCCAAATGAGCGTTTCGGTTATCTCTGAGTTATCTCTGAGTCTATCTGGTGTATCTGGTGGCCTACCATGACGTCTTAAAGCAGCAGTTATTCCAGTGTGGGAAAGAGATAGCGCTAGACGACCTGTATAGCTCTCTCTCTCTTTCCCACACTGGAATTAACCATAGTAACCCCTCTGTTCAAATTTTCATGTTTGAAAAATTTGGAATGATGTGGAGCTTTTTTTCCGAACGTACTGTTATTTAAATAAAATAGCTTACCATAGTTGTAACCCCATACCTTTTTTCAGACTGGCAAGTTTCGCAGCTTCGTCCTAGGTCGGTTTCTCCGCCGTCGCTACAACCAGTTCCTCTCATCATGCTACAACTCTTCGGAAATCTTCGTGCGATCCACCGATACGAACCGAACACAAATGACGGTTAAAATAGCCGTGACAGCTGCTTATTCCTCTAGAGAATTGTGGTCTGATGGTATGGAGTTAGTGCCACTGGAGATGGCAGTAACTCCAGCTGCTGAGGATCCTGTAAGTAGATATGGAAGCCTTATGACTGTTACTAAAAATACCTCGTTGGTGTAGTCGTTGTAAGCGCGGCTGCTGAGCATTAGGTCCTGGGTTCGACTCTCGAGTCGGGCACGGAGTTTTTGAGTTTCCCATCAGGAATTTCTCAGTAGCAGCCACGGAGCTTAGGTTTATGATGGTTTGATGCTTATAGGCTCGCCCTCTACTACTTAGGACTTACAGACAACTGACGAAACATGGGTGTACTTTGAGGTAGACCTCAGCCGCAGCCTGACCCTACGGGGATTACAACATGATGTAATGTTATGTTACGACTATAATTAAATAGTGTCGCTATTATTTGAATGGTATTGTCAGCCTATTCGAAGACAAATACACTAAATCATAGTGAAAATCGCATCAAAATCTGTTCATATAAGGACTTTGTGATATATTGATCACAAAAGAAAAAACACGAAAAACGACTTTATACGTATATCTATCTCCTTCTTTCAGAACTTAAGTATAGGAAATTGCCCAGAATTCATGTCACATTTTGTTGGTATGTTTAAAGAAGACAAGTTTCCAAAAGACATGCAGATGTATGACGAGTTAATGGATAAATTATCAGCAAATCTAATATTTAGTCTGCATAAAAATCCAGTGATTCTCTATATGAAATTGAACACTTTCGCAAGTGAGGTAAGTCAAGGTCCCACTATTATACGTTTGCAACATCATCTGCCTAGCCTTTTACCAAATATATTGGGGATGCCGGTCGGCTTCCAGTCTTACCGTATGCAGCTGAATACCAGTATTTTATATGGAGCGACTTCCTATCTGACCTCCACAATCCAGTTAGTCCTTGGCAGTAGCAAAGGGTCAATTTTTTTTAAGAGGTAAGCCGGAGTACATATCATTATTGTGATTATATTATTTGTCTATAGAATACTGACTGTGCCATTTTTCAAAGGGAATCCGGTAGGAATCGAGTTATATGGAACCTTCGCCACCGGTACTTGGTAATGATACAACTTTCGGGCCACTGACTTCCTATAACGACTGTTAAAGATTTACGAATGACAGCCGATACCAAAGGCTTAACGTGCTTCCCGAGGCACAGAGGAACTTGAAACCGGACCGACCTAGGCTAGTGCGACTTATCCTTTAAGATCAACCCATGAGGCTGTTAGTAAAGTTATTGTGGCTTGTATTCGAAAAAATATTTGAAAGAAAAATAACAAGAGATAACGGAAGAAAAAACGTGTAGCACCGACCCCAATCATATGGGACAAGGTCAGGAAGATGATGATGATGATGATGATGATGATGAGAATTTACTTAAAGGGATAAAGCACAAGTATTAAGAAAAAAGCAAACAGTCCGTGTAGCTCATTGTGCAAGAAAAAAATCCATAGCTAAAGAGGAAATGCGGTCGGAGAAAATTAGGTATTTGAAGAAACTATCGCTGTCGCACTGCGAGCGCGATTTCGACATTGGTGCGATAAGGACAACTGCAGATCCGACTAAAAAGCCTAAGTAAAAAGTCATAATTCGAGGCTTGGCTCTCGACTGTTTCCTCTTTAAATATTGGACCAATTTAAAAGATATTTCATAAACTGAATAAGAAGGGTATATCCTGTGTCCCTATGTTTTTCTTTTTTCATTAATAGTTGTCAAATTTTTACACTAGGCCTCTGTTGACAGCGGTCTAAATAGGCAATTTTTAGCATTTTGTAAAGGTTCTAGTGCTTATAAAGATTATGTATCATCAAAAAGGAAAACATAGGGACATAGAAGAAGTTGATATTTATTTTACTGTAAGAAATCATTGCTTTGAAGATGACTTTTGACTCTGCCTGTTTTCTTTCTGGTTTATGAAAACCAGAAAGAAAACAGAGCGAGAGGCGAGAGGCGAGAGCGTTTGTATGGAGAAAAGACCACCCGCATTTCATCTTAAAAGTCCCCGTCACGAGAAGCTATACATTTTGTAAACACACATTCAGGGGTTCGCTACCTTATAAAACTAACTGATTAGAAAAAACAAAATCAACAATAACAAACAATATAACCTAATCCGCGAAAACAGCACAAACTTACTTTAAAAAATGCTTACGTTCTATGTATCAGACGCGTTCCAGTACCACAAAACATTAGACAGCGCTTTATATCGCTAAAATATAACCCGACCAACTGAAATTGCTGGTTAGTTTCATATTTGTTGTTGATTGAATTGTCGCAACGTTACTTGGTAGAAGTTCTTTATTTACAAAATTTATTTAGGTGTTTTCAGTCGCTCCATGTTAAATACTGGTATTCAGCTGCATCCGGTTAGACTGGAAGCCGACCCCAACCTAATTGGGAAAAGGCAAGGTAGGTAGATGATGATGTTTTCAATTTTGAAGACTCTGAAGAGCATTATTTAAATAAAAGAATGTTTAAAAATTAAAATCTTCTAGGAAAGCGTGGGCATGCCGTTAAGTGATTTGGACCGAAGATTACTGCCCACCCTACGACAAGCTGCGGGAAAGGCTGCGAATTACCTTTATGGAAAACAACAACATATTCCGTTGGAAGTTGGTGAGTGTAACTTAAATTCTCATATAATTCAAATGAAAAGAATAAAAAAATAAAAAAAGAAAGACAAAATATTTATTTGTCGCAGGGACATCACGTGCATACAAAAAAAAAAACAATAATCGTACAACGCATAACAAATAATGTAAATACAACAGGACAGAAACAAAAAAAAATGTTCAAAGTTCCTCGTTCTCCATTGAAAATGGAAGATCATCCGAACGGACTGATGATGTGTCTGATTAAATTTAAAATCAGACACAACTCCAGTCGGAAGATCTTGGCTTGGCTTGGAGGACGAGGAAGTTTCCATCCATTCCTCATACACCAGAGTATCGTTCGATTTTTTTTATTTATTATGAGGAGCACCTCTGAAAAATGAAAACGAAAAGAAACTGATGTTCCATACAAAAAGGCAATACTAACACGATTAGATTATATGGAATAGCTAATTTTTCCAAGACAAGAGTGAGCATCCATCTCCAATTACCAAGTGTCTTCACCACCATTTAGCTTTTGCTATTGTAGCTTTAATTTGAATATCAGACTGAACTGATGGACCTGTTTCTCTTCAGGAGTCCTCCTGAAAGATTTCTTCGACACTGCCGACCAGATAATCTCCGGTGCCAACATTCCAAGACTCAGGCTGATGTCAGCCCACGACTTCAACGTTTATTCCTTCACGGCGGCCACCAAGGCTGTTCCGAGGCAGGGGGCTCCAAGATACTGTTCTGTATACGCCCTAGAGTTGAGGAGGTGTAAGAAATCTGGGAAGTATTTTGTTGTGGTAAGTAAAACGATTAACTGCTCATTATTTCCTTAACTAATCAAAAATAGTGAGTTGAAGCGAAGTTGATCTTATGCAGAGCTTATAACTGTGCGTTGAATTCAACGTTATATGTCACCATCATCATCTGCCTAGCCTTTTCCCAACTATATTGGGGTCGGCTTCTAGTCTAACCGGATGCAGCTGAATACCAGTATTTTACATGGAGCGACTGCCTATCTGACCTCCACAACCCAGTTAGTACTGGGTAATACGATACCCCTGGGTAAGACTGGAACGCCCCTTCAACTTTATATGTATTGGTACTGATTTCGTTTGGTTATCTTATGACCTTGAACTAAAATGTTACAAGCATGTCTGATTTAGGCGATTCAACACCGGTCGTCTGTGCAGTCGGGCAGAAATGGTGAAGGGAATGTATGGACTGTATGCCGCGCGAAGAGGCGGTGAGCGTCGCTCGACCGCGCGGTCGGGCGGTGTTTGTGTGTTAGGCATCTATCGGATTTTACACAAGCCAATGCGACGCATGGTCCGTTTCACCGCACAACCGCGCGGACGAGAGGTATCGTGTAAAAACCGCCTTAATTTCTCGCCCCATGATAAGACTGGTTGTCAGACTTCACGGGTCACTGACGACCTGTAATAACTGTCAATGATCTACAAAAATGACAGCCGGGTGTCCGAGACCAACGGATTAACGTGCTTTAAAACAGACCGAGGAAACTCGGCTGTTATGTATGGTCACCCATCCGTGGACCGACCTTGGGAAGCACTGCTTACCCTTGAAGATTGCCCGACGATTAATTCTGTATATTTTCATTTTTTCAGCCGGTATACGTTAAAACGCCAGACGAACCAGAAGCTTACCTAGAAATAGAAGACTGTGGAGTGTTTTGTGAATATGAGAAGTTTCGAAATCTCACTGCTCAGAATGTGTTGACTGAAGACCAGTATAAAACAAGATGCCTGATGGATGCTCCAGAGGCGCCGGTTGAGACAGACGATGTTCTTTTGTAAGATGCCAATAAACCTGTGGTAAAAATAATCATTTATTAAGTAGAGTAAACTGACTATAATAATAATAATAAGTGCAAATGGTGTGCAAATACATCCTGTATAGCCGTTATGTATGATGGAATTTAATATGACTAAATCAAAATATATAATATTGAAATAACAATAATATTGAATTGAAATACTGCTCTGTGTTTCACTCAAGTATCCTACTTTAATATTATATAAATGCGAAAGTTTGTGAGGATAGATTAATGGATGTTTGTAACTCTTTCACGCAAAAAGACTCGAACAGGTTTGGATGAAATTTAGCAAACAGATAGTTTATAGCTTGGATATATTATTATTGATCCCGTGGGACAATTATCTTTCACGCGGGCGAATCCGCCAGCATAAGCTGGTTGTTTATAAATTAAAATAAAATAAAAATTGCAATAACTGGTAAAGCTATACTAAATATTAAGTTTTAGGTGCAAATGGTGTGAAAATCTTCCCACTGGTTTTTACATCTAAAATTGTTACAAGACTTTAATCCGGTGTTATTATTGCAATACTTAGTCAATATTTTAGTGTAACACAGCAGTGGCGAAGGTACCATACAACTCGATTCCTACCGGCTTCCCTTTGAAAAATGGCACATTCAGTATTCTATAGACAAATAATATAATCACATTAAAGATAAGTACTCCGGCTTACCTCTTACAAAATTGACCCTTCGCTACTGCAACACAGAGCATCAAATGCCGAGCCTTTTGTTGGGGTCAACTTCTAGTCTAACCGGATGCAGCTGAATACCAGTATTTTACATGGAGTGACTGCCTATCTGACCTCCACAACCCAGTTAGTACTGAGTAATACGATAACCCTTGGTAGCACTGGTTGTTAGACTTTCGCGTCACTGACTACCTGAAATGACTGTCAAAGATCTACAAATGATAACCGGGATCAACGTCATAACGTGCTTTCTTTATATGTTTTCTTTCTTTCTTTCTTTCCGAGGCACGGAGGAAACTCGGTATGTAATGAATGGCAGCACTGCTTAACCTGAAGATTGATCTAAGCGACTGTTATTATTAAGCCCATTGTCATTAACCAGACCCTAATTCAGGCTCCGTGGCGGTCTACTGAGAAATTCCTGATGTAAAAACCCAATAACACTTTCCCCGATTTGGGAAACCGAACCCACAACCTCATGCTCAACAGTCGCGCTTGCGACCACAACACCAATGAGGCTGTTATGTACGAGTATGTTTGTTTCATAAATAACCTTTTACCAAGAAAACAGGCTCCAAAAACAACAACATTACAAAAAAATCTCGCTTCAGAGTGGTTAATTAAAATCAATGTGTACATCGAGACTAAACATCGATTGGTTGGATATCCGACGTGGGTACATCGAAGCGGCTTCTATTCGGCTCACTATCGAAATATTCACAGCCGAATAATTCAGTGGTTGCACGTATGAATCTGGTTGTGATGTGCGAAAATGGTGAAGGAGGTGGTATTTTTTAACACGCTTTGATTAGCTTCACCAGTAACTAACAAATTATGTAAAAAAATCTTTCATTCATCTTGTAGCTGAAATTTTACCTACATGTTTAGTTTGGGTGACAATGCATGGTTAGCTAAATGGCATCATTCTAAATCCAATATGGCGGACTCTCTAAGATGGCGGACCAGTCCCATGACATGAGTATCAAATGAAAGGGTTTGCTGGGAAGAATACGAAAAATAAAATGACGTCATTCTAAATCGTGTTTTTCGATTTTTTATACTATAATAATACCTTATGTTCTGCCTCGTAGGTCATAATAATAATAAATTCATTTATTCAGGTAATTTACACCCATTGCCATTTACACTACAAACAAATAATTATAACATACATACAATTTAGAGAAAATAAAATAAATTACAATACGCATAGAATTGACTCAAATACAATTATAATTACAACATACAATTAAAATTCACTCAACTAATTAAAATCCAATTAAAATTCAATCAAAATGCAATACAAAAAAAAAACAAAAAAATCAGTTAATACCCAGAATAATAAATATTTGCAACCGTTTCTCCGGCACTGGTACAACATGTTTCCTGGAGCAATGCCGAATGAAAGGACAGTCAAGCCTTCCCCCAATCATCGCTAACATGGTGTTGGAGCTGGCCTTTATTCTATTGGTAGACAGTGCTTCTGCTAGGCTTAGTCTTGGATTCGATTCCCAGGTGGGGAAAGTTATAAGTGATTTGTGCCTGGTTAATGGCAATGGGCTCGCCCCCTATGACATCGGGCCTAAATATAACTGACAAAATCTGGTGCCTTATCTTCGGGGATTTCAGGGTTATGATTCAAAGCAATAGAGATGTTCAGGTGCAGACTCCAGTAGCCTTCTACTTTATGTGCAACTGTGCAAAGTTAATCTTTCATTTTTTTTCATTTCAATATTTAGCAAAAGCATAATGTTCCCTCAGCGGACACAGGCCTCCTCTCTATGAGAGGGAATGGGCTATAAGCCACTGCACTGGCCCAGTGCGGGTTGGTAGATGTCACATGTCTTCGAATTTTTGCTTCTAGGACATGCCAGTTTCCTCATGATGTTTTCCTTCGCCGTTTTGAGAGCAGTGGTGATGAAATAACTTAAACAAAGTAATGCGACTGGCTGGGTTCGAAGCCTCGACTTACTGTTCGTAAGTCGGACCGCCACTAATGGGCCACCGCTGATCTCAATATTTATTCAATAACAATTACATTGTGTCTGAATGTTACATTAAAAAAAAATTGTTAAATAGCAAAAAGAAAACTAATAACAAATAGAAAAATACACCATCACCATCACAAATTAAATTATAAAAAAAAAATACATTTAGAGCCTTTCAACGGTTCAGCTCATGTCTATCCAAGTAGGACCCCTTCTCCAACCATTCGTTGTTCTCGACGGTAGCGATCGACAACCAGCACACGCGTGGCTGAGTCACTGCTCCGCTCACCGTGTCATATTCAAGAGGTTTTTCATAGCCAGGTTATTTGAATGGACTTGTGTAGTCCTGTAATCAAATTAGTTGCTATGGATGTTAGGAAAAGTGGTTGTAGTTATCGATTTTGTCTTGTTTTTGACAGCATCATTATCATCAAAAATATTTATGCTGTCTTGGCTTCCGAACGTTCTATCACGGGTGACCACTGCAAACCAGCGCTGTGCTGTGGTCCCCCCATAGCACAGCATCATGCTGAGTGGTAACCTGCTTGTCGCGGTCACGACGTGCAAGGTTAACTTTTTCTTATTATATTTTTATTTCTGTCTTGGTTTATTTATAAATATTTGTTATGCGTTGTATTTTTATTGTTATTTTGTATACACGTCATGTCTCTGCGACAAATAAATATTTTTTCTTTCTGCTTTCTTTATCATCTGCCAAGCTTTTTCCCAACTATATTGTGGTCAGTGTCCAGTCTAACCGGATGCAGCTAAATATCAGTGTTTTACATAGAGTGATTGTCTTTCTGCCCTCCACAACCCAGTTAGTACTGGACAATACGATTCCCCTTGGTAAGAGTGGTTTTCAGACTTGGCCCACTGACTACCTGTAACGACTGTCAACGATCTACAAATGACAGCCGGGACCGACGGCTTTACGTGCTTTCCAAGGCACGGGGGAAGCTCGGTATGTAATGAGTGGGAGGCAGGCGCAGCATTATCTAAAGATCGACTCGAGCGGCAGTTATTATTTAGCCACGAGCTCCTCAGTTGTTTAGTATGCTGTGCTTACTATAAAAGAAGCTATGGTCAAAAAATTTGAAATGGTAGTTTCGAAATCAGAGGTCAGATAGGCAGTCGCTCCACGTAAAATACTAGTATTCAGCTGCATCCGTTTAGACTGGAAGCCGACCCCTTGGGAAAAGGCTAGGCAGATGATGACAGCCTACTAAACAACATACTTCTAAAGCTCAACTACAAGATAATGTTTCCGTAGTACACAGAGAACCTAAAAAATCAACTGTAACCTGTACTCCTCCCAAGATCTAGAACATTCTCCTCCGAGTAGTTAAACCTGTTCTACTAAATGTTTACTTAAAACTTTCTGTAACTCGCTTACGGTCTTTACAACAAATTGGAAAACAAAGTGGTAAGGGCAAGGACTTATTCATAGGCGGTAGCGGGCAATACGGCCATAGATTTTTAACATAAGTCCTGGGTCTGCTACAAGCGTTCGTTCAAAGAAAGGTGATCTCGAACTAGTATCTACATATCTCCAATTCTCCAGCATGTACCAGAGACGGGTAGTCAGTGGCGGATTTACCAGCAGGCTGAGTAGGCTTGAGCCTAGGGCGGCACATTTTTGGGGCGGCAAATATGGGGACCAATTTTTTTTTTTGCTACCTCATAGAAATCAAAAAGATTTTGGCACGACGGTTTTCTGATGTTTTACAGATAGAAGTCTGCAACAAATTTTGCCGATGACGTTCCCCTATCACTTGTCATTGCACATTCCGAGTAGCAATCTTTCATATTCTAGAGTAAAAAACAGCTAGTTCGCCGCCCCCCAACCAATAATTTGTAATATAGTCAAAAATTATTTTACGTGCAATTTCAACGAAATTGTTGGATTGTAAAAATAATGTAGGACATGACAATTGTATAGTCAAGGGCGGCAGAGATGTCAGCAACCACGTAGGGGTCCGTATGGGCCGATGCCTGCCAGGGCTGCGGGACTGTTCGAAAGAGATACCGTGGCCCTGGAACACAAAGGGCAAAGAAGGAACATGGATGGGTTTTAGTCAGTACAAGTCTGACACTCCCTTCCGCTCCGCCCAGAGTGGGGGGGGTCATTTGAAAAAAAAAAAGGGCGGCAAAAACTGTACAGCCTATACCTTTTGGGTACGACTCCGAGTTGGGGCATATCGGTTTAACCCTTTAACAGGCATAGCGATCTGGGAATCGGAAAATAATGCTAAATAGGCATAGGCATTGTTGTCAGAAAATTAATTTCACTTATTTTACATTTTTTTATGTTCTTTGAATATTTAATGAGTGATTAATAAGTCTTTTAATAACCTTTGTACAACAATAGAATACCTACCAGGAACACATTATTTAATTAATGAGCTGAAAAAATATGGTGGGAAAAATATTCCCTTTGCCTTATGAAGGTTGGAATTTCTTAGTAGCAGCTCAAAGTCTGGATTTTCGAATAGGTTCACCCGCAACTACATGGGACTCAGACGTAACTAGCAATATGTAGAGTATTATAGATTTATTTTATTTATTTTTTATAAAACGTTTCTCCACACTAGGAATTTCTCCTGTATCGTGGGTGCGTTTACAAACATTTTCCGTGCGGGGATCGAACCCGCGACACGCAGCGCAGCAGTCAATCGCTCAGCCACTGCGTCAAAAGTGCAAAAAAGAAAAGATACACAACTGTCTAACCCTTTGAGGATTACAAGAGTAGTGTTTTATTATCATATCTTCAATTTTCGGCTCAAAACGTTTAGGCAACGTAAAAATTGTGCCACAAGCCTACCTCGGAGATTGTTTTCCTTATATGTAGTTGAAACTTAGGTGTCTTTATGTCTCAAGAGGAGAGGTTCGTCCCAGATAGAAATGTCTATCTCGGTAAGGGAAAACACCAGTAACAGACTGTATTTCGGAACAATAAAGCTGAGATGACCGGAGCAGAGAGAAGACGGGCAAGATTCGGTCGGCCAATCACAGGAGCGATGAGAGACGCGATATGGATTTCAATAAATGTGATTAATCCATTTCCGAACGTCTCTTCGTCGCTCTGCTTTTATTTCAAAACAGGCAATAAACTCAGACTCATGACAGTGACAAAAAAAAATCTACTTAGATATTTAACCGCTCCGCTTATTAACATACCAGCTACCTAACGAAATTTAACTTCGTACAGCGGGGAACAGGTTCAGCAAATACGCAAACCAAAATATAACTTGTTTAAAGATTCCATCGGGGAAACTGAACTCCCTACCGATACTGAAAACATGGGTTCGTAACTGAAATACGAGTTCGTGCAGTTTGTGTACCCACCCAAACACTATTGTTAGTGGGAATTGTGAATTTCTTGCAAGAATTTGTGTTGACGTACGAGTATTTAAGACACGAATGAGGTCAGGTGTCACATGTCTGCGTAATTTTGGCTCCGCGACATGCCTGTTTCCTCA
Organism: Noctua janthina; assembly: GCA_963576755.1. Classification (NCBI taxonomy): domain Eukaryota; kingdom Metazoa; phylum Arthropoda; class Insecta; order Lepidoptera; family Noctuidae; genus Noctua; species Noctua janthina. The sequence goes on from OY755061.1 coordinate 16,284,549, forward strand.
AGATGTTTTCTTTCGTCGTTTTGAGAACAGTGGTAATAAGCATAGCATAAGCATAAACAGCCTATAATGTTCACACTGCTGGGCCACAGGCCTCCTGTCTATGAGAGGGAATGGGCTATAATTCACTACGCGGGCCCAGTATGGGTTGGTAGATGTCACATGTCATCGATTTTTTGGTTCTAGGACATACCGGTTTCTTCACGATGTTTTCCTTCACCGTTTTGAGAGCAGTGGTAATGAAATAGATAAATTACATAATGAAACGTTACTGGCTGGGTAAATAAGTCGGTGACGTTCCCACATAATTGTTCAATTCCAGGTATTTATGTGACACAATGAGTTTTAGAGAGAAACCACTAGTGAAACTTCTTCTTCTTACTTTTCGTGTGGTTAATGACTTATGCCGAACATGGGCCTCTGACTAGGCTTTACATGCCGTCGAGAAATATGTCTCAGCATGCTGGTTAGGTTTCCTCACGAGGTTTTCCTTCACCGAAGCAAGTGATAATTATACAATACGCACATGATACCGAAAAAACACAGGAGTGTGTCTTGGCATCGAACTCGAGACCTACGACATGGCAGTCCGACGGTCACATCCACCACTAGGTTATCACTGCTTGCTCGTGACTCTCATACAGATTATGAGATACAGTGACGATGCGACGCTCAATCAAGCGAACTTGTTGAAAATCTCAATGTTCCATGGTACTGCCGGCTCCTGTATTTTCAGCCTTTCCTGCACACTATGTAAGCACATTTTACTTTTTCATTTTCAATACTAAAACAATGGCTATTGTTCATATACGAGTATTCTTTCACACGTAACGAGCTGCAACGAATAGCTATCTAAGAATCTTTTGTTCCACAATATTAAAAGTCTTTTCTTAAAAATTCTAGTTAATATCTTGGATATCGGGTGGGTAGCTTCTAGATTGCTTTCCTTTGCATTTTTACATACACGAGCTTTCTTGTTTTGTTTATTTCTTACAATTGAGGTTGGTTCTGGTTACAGAAATGTAGGGTTCGTCCGTCCAGTCTAACTTCCAGTCTAACCGGAAACTATCTTCATGCAAATTGAAGAATCATATTTAGTTCTTCTTCGGATTTGAATTTACAACTTCAGGTATGAGAGGCGAGATTTTAAAATCTGAGCCCTCACATCATCATCATCTGCCCAGCCTTTTCCCAGTTATGTTCGGGTCGGCTTCCAGTCTAACCAGATGCAGCTGAATACCAGTATTTAACGTGGTATGTCTAACACGGTAACTGAGGAACACGATACCACTTAGTAGGACTAGTTGTCAGACTTTCGGGCCCTTGATTGACGAAGATCTTAAAATATCAGCCGGAACCAAGGACATAACGTGCTTTCCAAATCACGTCGAGAAGTCACGACATGACCCATCCACGGGCCGACCTCAATAAGCGCAGCTTAACATTCAATTGAATCGTGTAGCTGTTATAATTTAGCCACGATCCCTTAAAGTTACGTTGTTACTTGTCCGGATTTGAATTTACAACCTCGGGCATGAGAGGCGATACTTTAATAACCACTGGGACATCACGACATAGTGTATTATTGAAATAACAGAACAGTATCATTTCCATGTTTAATTCTACAGCAGAAGGAAATAAAATAGCCTAGCGCACGCAAGTATTTCATAGAAAACTACGTTTTGTAGGCGACAGTAGGATATTAAAACTGTCTGGTTTGTTTGTCTAGGGATTCGTTTAATAGAATAAACTAGAAATGCTTAGTAATATGGTGGACTTTCCGCAGTGGGGATTTATTTATCCTGAAAATATGGCAGAGGAATATTAAAATTCACCGACATTGAATATGGAGTTCTCTTAGTCCATATTCAATTTTTATATTCAAATGGCTAAATAGAGGCACATTAGAAGAATAACGTAACATCACGCTTGTAATTCCCGAAAGGTTAGGCAGAGGTGCACCTAATAGTACACCCACATTTCGCCAGTTATGTTTAAGCCCCATGTAATTGGGGGCGAGCCTATTGCCAACTACAGCAATACTACTATAGACCAACCGCTTTAATGAGGCCACCGCCTTGCCTGATCAAATGATCATCATTAACCTTCCACAAAGACCTAAAACTATCCCTACAGGTTATTTGCTTTAAAATAACCATAACCCACGTAGGTATTACGATACTAATTGAACCAATACGTGATCAACCTTCAGAATATTCCATTTGAATTAATACCTTTTTTTTTTCGGATGGGAAATCATCAAATGACCCTCCCTACTAAGGGCGGAGCGGAAGGCAGTGTCAGACTTGTACTGACTAAAACCCATCCATGTTCCTTGTTTGCCCTTTGTGTTCCAGGGCCACGGTATCTCTTTCGAACAGTCCCGCAGCCTTGAATTGATACCTTCGCGAGGACTCTTTAAAGCGGTCGGTCTATAGAAGATTATTTAGAAAATTCAGTGATTGCTTACTACCCGACTGCGGCGAAGCAAAAAATGAAGTTTATGTGGTCCGGGACTTTGGGGAAGAAGAGAATTAAAATCAGAAACGGCTCAATCATGTTATGGATGAGAACACAGAACCAACAGTCACCAAATTCCATACAACTTTGTAAAATAGGTGTACGTGGCGTGGCGAGTGGGTAGTGGCTACGTCTATGTGACGTATCTAGGTAATGCATTTTGGTTCGAAGCACTTTCTGCAATCCTCTTGGCGTAATCCCCTTAGTGGCCTTTTGCGATACCTACAATTGAGGAACAGCTACAGAAAATCTTTTAAGTAAGCTGTTCTTTGATGCATCGGTCCCGTGTTATCAATGAGTAACTGTTTACCATACCTTAGAAATGTTACATGTCAAACATATTTCTATTGATACACTAGCTTTATGTCCCTGGGTTCACCCACGTTCAGTTCGATAATTGTCCCAGGGGATCATACACTCGGGATAAAAAGTATCCTATGTGTTAAGCCAGGTTATAAACTATCTGTGTGCTAAATTTCATCCAAATCCGTTTGGTAGTTTTTGCGTGAAACAGTAACAAACATCCATCCATCCATGCATCCCTCCATCCTCACAAACTTTCGCATTTATAACATTAGTAAAAAGTAAGATAAGACACATACATAAACTCACGCTTGTTTCCTATGGGGCTAGGCAGAAACCACAGCACGCCATCAGCTACGATCCTTACATACTCCTTGCGCCTCGTCCACGTTCATACATATGGATGACCAGATGGCGTGCATATGAACGCACGCCGGTTGTGAGTACTACGCACCTGACCTTTCTGAAGAACCTCACCAATAAGGTCAGTTTATATCCTACTAGGGCGTTCCCTCCCGGCGCTGCCACTCACGTCTGCCTTGTAAATACCTTTTGTTAGTCGCCTTTCACTCATCCTCTCCACATGACCAAACCATCTAAGCATACTCTTTCCAATTTTTATCACTACGTCTTCTTATATAAGTTTATTCTGTTAAAGCCGTTTTGGAAGTGATTTGTAAACGATCGTCTCTTGATTAGCCCTTTTTGTAAGCTTTAATTTCGATGATGAGCAATTATTAGGGCTGTTCCTCAAAGCGTAACTATTTTAAGTACAACCAACTAAGCGTAATTAAATTATTACTCGATGCGCAACCATGATGAAAAATAGAGAGAGGTATGATGGATTCATTAGTTTTTTTTTCGATCATGGTTGCCCTTTGAGGAATAAACATTCAATATTTTTAATTTGAATTTGTGAGCGCAACTAATGGTTGCGCTTCGAGGAATAATTCAGTTACGCTTAAAAATACTTGCGCTTTGAGGAATATCCCAATTATTATTACCACATAAAGTAGAAAGTAAAAAATGGAAAAAAAAACAAAAAGAAAATGGAAATGGAATTATTTATTTATTTAAAAGAGAATTTACATAGCACGTAGATATTTTTTTTTAGTTTCAACAATGTTCTTAGAGTAACAGCCGCTCGGGTCGATCTTAAGTTAAGCCGCGCTTGCCTAGGTTGGTCTGTGGATGGCTGACCGCCCATTACATACCGAGCTTCCTCCGTAACTCGGAAAGCACATTAAGCCGTTGGTCCCGGCTATCATTTGTAGATCTTTGACAGTCGTTACAGGTAGGTGGATCGAAAGTCTGACAACCAGTCTTACCAAAGAGTATCGTACCTATTACCCAATACTAACTGGGTTGTGGAGGTCAGATAGGCAGTCGCTCCATGTAAAATACTGGTATTCAGCCGCATCCGGTTAGACTAGAAGCGACCCCAACATAGTTGGGAAAAGGCTAGTCAGATGATAATGAATGTTCTTAGAGTCTTACATGGCACATCTGGTTATATGTAGTTACATTTACCTTCTATTTCTAACTTACCTCTATCATATTGGCGTAGAAGAAGAAGATATAGTTCATGCATTTATCAAGATTACTTTTAAGATGAGAATGTACCTACGCGTCAGTATAAAGCACTGTCTTTTAATAAGTAAACTAATGAGTCCTTTGGCACGATGAAGACGATAGTGTTGTGCTCTAATCGATATTAATTCAGGTGACACACCGCCCTAGCGTCGATTTAATAGAGTCTGCACCGCTGCACGCCCGTAAATAGGGAGATTGGCTCACAAAGACGACTAGGGATGTGGACAAAAGCATCGATAATATTTTTGTTTATTTATAAATTGATTTATTGTTCACTGAATTCTGCAAATAGCTGAATATAATTTTTAATATTTTTATACGCAAACCCTGCGTAGGGAACTACAGCTGTTTTTTGATATGGAAAGAAAAATTCGAGTGCGAGCAGGGTTTGAACCTGCGACCTTCCGATTCAGTACACCGGACGTCGTCGGTGGTCGGTGTCGTCGTCGTCGTCGTCGTTGGTTAAGACGTCCGGTGTACTGAATCGGAAAGTAGCAGGTTCAAACCCTGCTCGCACTCGATTTTTTCTTTCCATATCAAAAAACAGCTGAATATAATACGATTTACTAAATATTTACAAAAAACGTTCAAAATTAGACAAAAGAAACTAAATAAACTTAGGCGTTAAAGTAGGACCTCCTCCACATCGATGTCATCCGTAACTAGGATTTTTTGTTGTCAATATGTTTAAAAATTGTGATCATTATCATCTGCTTAGTCTTACCCCAACTATGTTAGGGTCGGCTAATCGGCTTGCAGTCTAACGATTTTCAGCTGAAAAACAGAATTTCACACGTGGTGACTGGTGACTACTTAACTGCCCACCACAACCCAGTTACTGACAACAGGAAACCCCTAGTCTGGTTGTTCGACATTCGGACTAACCCTAATAAAAGAAACCCACCGAAAAGATACTAAAAGACAACAACGATAACGGGTTAAATATATATAAATAAAAAAAAATATAGGCAGGTACATACTCGCCGAATCCATAATCTACTTTTTTTAAGTCAGTTAAAAATATTACAATAGTATTTTTGAGTATTTTTACTGTTTCTAAAAAGGTAATAGTAAGAAAAAAAAACTGTAATACTAAGCACAAAAGTTGGACTCCACGGTCGATAGATGGCGTTGTACTATTCGTTTGCGTTTCTGAATCGCGCTATGGTTTCGTTCACACGGAAAGCATAAGTAGCAAAAGTATGTAATAAGTAAGTGGAATTATTTGGCCTCGGTGACTCTTGGCAATGTCCTAAAAGGGCGAACATATTTTTGAATGGTATAGGTCGTCCCGAGGACTGCTCATCTACTTTGTGGGCGGTCCCGGTGTAGCGATCTATCCTATAATATGTGAAACTTATGTAATGTAATAATCTTCAGAAAAGGCATTAATTGTCGGGATATTTATAATTCCTGAGTGCGAAATGTGAAATTCTTTTCCGCCGATACGGCTTCACCAATTTGATGTTATTTTTAATGTACGTAAGGGGTCACCTGGATGGTTTTATGCTACACTGGGACCCGATAGGTGGCGCTGTTGTCAACATACGAACACCTCGCGACCAAGTCGCGTGCGAAGAGCAAGTTAAACATTAAAATATTGACGTGCACTGTGTTACTAGCGATTAAAAAAAAACGAAAAACGGATAAACATAACGCCGGTATTCCCCGTGAGGTTTGGCAGAGATTGGATTGGATTGGTTTGGAATTTCACCAGTTTGGTACTTAATACAGGTTTTAGAAATACTAGCTTTCTGATTGAGACTTAAATTGCCATATTAAAAAGTTCATAACATCACGCTTGTATTCGCCGATGAGGTAGACTGAGATGTAAAGTACGTTCAAATTTAAGGCTCAAATTTTAAGGCTCAAAAGGTTCAAATTTATGACTGGCGGGACCAACGGCTTAAAGTGCTTGTCGAGAGAGACACTTAGACTCGGTGCGAAATGGATGGTCACCCATCCACTGACCAACCTTGACAAGCGTTGCTTAACCTAAAACATTGACCCGTGACGTTGACATTATTTAGCCACAATACCGTGATGGAGAACCCCAACAAATCTATCGATAGATTTTCATGCCCTACCACTATACAACATCAGGGACTCGATCCAACGTAACGTCGGTATATTGAAGGAAAATATATCTTGTATAAGAGCGCAGATACTGGCAAGCGTATCGAAATGGCTACATATGTTGTGGAGATTATTTTACAATTTTCATAACTTAACATCACGCTTTTATTCCCCCGAAGGGTTATGCAGAGGTGTACCAGTATACCCACATAGCATAGCATAGCAGCAGCCTATAATGTTCCCACTGCTGGGACAAAGGCCTCCTGTCTATGAGAGGGAATGGGCTATAATCCACCACGCGGGCCCAGTGCGGGTTGGTAGATGTAACATGTCTTCGAATTTTAGGTTCTACGACATGCCTCACGATGTTTTCCTTCACCGTTTTGAGAGCAGTGGTGATGAAATAAATTACCCAAAGTAATGCGCCTGCTTGGGTTCGAACCCACGACTTACTGCTCGTAAGACAGGACCGCCACCACTGGGCCACCGCTGCTCTCAGTATACCCACATTTCGTCAGAATTTTGAAGTCCCATTCCTATATAAAAATGTACTCTGTGGTCCCATGTAATAAAGGGCGAGCCTGTTATTATTATTATTAAGCATTTTTTTTTCAGATAAAAATCCATAAATTGTTAGTAATGACTTAAAACTATGTCAGTAAAACTTATCTAAAACGAAAAACTGTTGGCCTGCAACCCGTGTGCACACCAGTACCGCACAAGAGGACAATCAACCCTATCCATAATAGTATTTAAGATACTGCTGGCACTGTCGCGCATTCGAAGCATCACTGCGGCTATGTTTGTGTAAATTCCCAATAATACTTTGACTGATCTCGGAATCGAACGCAGGATCTAATGCACAGAAAAAAAAAAAGAAAACAGCTGTTCCATACCTTTTGACCGTGTAGGTAGGTGCACTTTTGTAGGAAACAACTGTTTTTTTTTTTAATAACGGATGAAAAATTTCGATATGGGGGGCTCAGAATGATGTACCTACTGAATACCGTTTTCGCGTCGGTGTCCCTTCCACCCTATATACAACATTAGTTTTAGTACCTGGAGAACCTGAGACACGTGTCTAATATTTTTATGTAAAGAAACTATGTACATAATTTCAAAACTGTATCTTGAAAAATCACAAAGTTATAAGCTTGTTCTTTTACCTGGTTGTCCGCACAAAAACGTGGCCACCACGCAGCGCGCCCGCGTATCTCCAACGTCGTCTTGAGCTCATTGATAATAATAATTTGGCAGTACCTAAATGATTGCGATAGGTACTTAATGTCGCTCGGTGTCCAACTTGTAACTTTTTTTAATATTTTTGAGACAAAATATAAAATGGTTTAAAAATAATTGGAATCGATTCAGTTACTTATTCTGAACAAACTATATTCAGGTTTCGCATCTACTAAAAATAATGTTGTATATATAATATACATAAACTCACGCCTTTTTCCCATGGGGCTAGGCAGAAACCACAGAACGCCATCTGCTACGATCCTTACATACTTCTTGCGCCCGTCCACGTTCATACATCTGGTCATACAAGCACGCCGGTTGCGAGTACTACGGACCTGACCTTTCTAAAGAACCTTACCATTAAGGTCAGTGTATAGGGCATGCCCTCCCGGCGTTGCCATTCACATCTGCTTATTCCTAAAACGTAGGAAACTCAGTAGCCAGAACAAAATAAATACTTGTAAAAGTTCTTTAAGATGTCAGAAATAAAAGTCAATTACCATTTTATTAGTATGGCAACAGACAGTCCCGTTTTTCAAAGTTCCCCAGTTGAACAAAGAAAATTATAACACTTAATGTTTTAATGACTCTAAAAACAATTAGGGTCAATTGTACCCGAGCATTCATTTAGCAAAGCGTTCGTCTTCTAACGAAATGAATGAATGGTCGGTTGTAAAGTTGTAGCCTTGGTTGCAGCGGTTGCTTTCGTTCCTGGGCGTAGATATTTTGAAGACCGTCAGTTATAGCATACCGATTTTCCCCAGTGCGTCAGAAAGCCGCTGATCCTGGTTTTCATTTGTAGATCTTTGACAGTCGTTACAGGTAGCAAGTGGCCCGAAAGTCTGACAACCAGTCTTATCCAGGGGTATCGTATTACCCAGTGCTGTCTGGGTTGTGGAGGTCAGATAGGCAGTCGTTCCATGTAAAATACTGGTATTCATATGCATCCGTTAAGACTGGAAGCCGAACCCAACATAGTTGTGAAAAGGCTAGGCAGATGATCATGATGATGGTCAGTAATCACATCAGCCTATAATGCTCCCACAGCTGTGTCACAGGAATTCCTCTCTATGAGAGGAAATGGACTGTTATCCATTAGGCCCAGTGCGGGTTGATAGATGTCAAATCCGTTCTGTAGTTATTGCAGCTCTTTGCAAAAGAGTAGCAAACATCCATTTTTATTTTATTTTATTTTTACAGTAAGATTTTTACAGGTTTACACTGACACCTCACCCCAAATCCGTTGACCCCACATTAAAACTGCCGACAAATCTGTGCGATTATTTCGGGAACTTCCCCAAATCGAGTTTCGAAAGTCAGAGCCATCATAAATTGTTTGAAATAGCCTTAAGTTTCAAATGTAATCGTTGGGAACGCCCTAAGAAGCTATTTGTAATTTCGAATGGAATTAAGTGAAGGAGATAGACGGAGTCGGGAATTATAGAGCTCGTTCAAGGACGAGGGAGCGTTGAGTAGGGAGAGTGTGCTTGCCGTTTCAGGCATGGTTTTCTGTTATTGATGTATTTCTGGTCTGGGTTCATCACAAATTATAAAACCTATTTGTCTTGAAGATTGGTCCAGTTCGTGGCTTCCTTTAGACCTTTACAGACTTAAGTACTTACCTTAAGTACCTCCTCGAACTTGCGTTGTAGCTACAGTCACAATTGCTCCACCTAACTATGTGCCAATCTTACCTGGTTTTCCTATACCTGTTAAAATTAACAAAATGTGTGCTTATTAGTAAAATCATAGTGTGAAAAGTAGTAGATTTTAAAATTAGATAAAAACCAAAAGAAAAATCTACTGAACAATCTCTCTGACTCATCATGTTGTATGTATGAGTTGAGCCAAAAATTGATCAAGTTTAAAATGACGAAAAAAGGGGCGTGTTTCGGTGTGCCTATGTTGGCTCTTTGTTGTTGTTGGTTGTGTATGGTTCGTTTCAGTGTTCAGGTGTTTAGTAAGTTAGTATCTGTTCATGGACTTTCGTTGTTGACTGTACAATAACTAGTCGAGCACCAAGTTCTACTAAACGCAGCACCATGAAAATTACGGGCAAACTTTCCGTGCGTGACTGACCTGCTATTACCAACTTTATAAAGCCGGCCCGATAATTTCAGATTACTATAATTCACGACTTTTCAAAACGAAGCCTACCTGCTAGTAATAATGCCAAATTGCCGTACAATCAATAATTCATTACAGCGCCATCTGTTAACAACCTTTTATGACTCTAGTGTTTTGCAAGTTCACTAGATGGTGCGAGTATAGTCGTATTTTATATTTCGCAAAGGACATTATTTATGAGGACGAGGCGAGGATTTTAGCGCTTGTCATGTTGTTTTAAACAACATTCATTTTGGTAATTCGTCACAGATGTCGTTGGTAGGGTTATCGGATGTTGATTTATTATTACCCTTGCCTTTACAAAACATACAGAACATTCTCTGTGTTTATTTTCTGACTTCCGATGTTTTAGAACCACAGATATTATTCTGAATAAAAACCACAAATCATTGTAATTGTATAGATAACTAAACACATCGTTCCGTTGTAAAAGCGTCTTGGGGTTCTAAACTCAGTTCCCTGGTCAGGTTAAGTTTCAGTTCGGTTAAAGGCAAAAGCCCCCTTTTACAGGGGACTTTGTTAGCATAACTAGTAAAACATGGATGTACTAAATCTCTGCATATCCCTTCGGTAAATAGAAGCGAGATGTTTTGATTATGAGTTCTATAATCTCTGGCAGTCTTTAAGAAAAATTGACAGTTTAATTTATTGAGAAAAATAACTGTTTTTTGCAACAACATTCCGTGTTGGGGTAAATGGGGATAAAAGGGGGTGAAACCTGGGGTGGGGTGCATGCGACCCCCGGGGTGCATGTAAATTATTGTTCTCCTCGGGATTGGGTCAAATGCCAAACGCTCTTTCACGCAAAAATAGTGATGTTGGCAGGCATTTTTGATGTCGATACCTTTTTTACGTTTATGTGGAAAGTTACATTGAAATTAGTAAGTATTATATTATTGAATGTGGCGCTCCGCCAACCAGCCTGCCAAGTGTGGCGATTATGGCAAAACCCGCCCTTTGAGTTAGGCCAATGTCCAGCAGTGGTCTTTCGGCTGAAATGATGATGATGATAAAGATAAAGATATATTTATTTTGTAAAACATGAGTGGGTATGGTATGCACTATTAACAGGTCTTATAAATAAAAATAAAGTTGCTACATGTTTTGACATATGGCATTTTTTTTATGCGCCATTCGTATATAGGAATGGCGTATAAAAAATTTTAGGCTAAAAAAGTAGGATAAACTTAAATTAAAAAAAAAAGATTTTTCCTAAAAATCTTAAATTTACAAGAAATGAACCTTATCCTACTGTATAACTACAGTAGGGTAAGGTGATGGTGGCGATCCGAAACAATTTAGAAAAGGCTAGGCAGGTGATCATGTAGCTTAGCTTAGCTAGCCCTAGCTAGATGGACCGACGACCGGATGGCAGAGGCCAGGTGTTATAGCATAGCCAGGCATAGGCCCATCTGTGGACTGTGAAAGACAGAGTTGATTAAACAAAAAACAACTGTCCTGAATTGGTAACAAGCTCCAAGCTACCGGTTTTCAGAATGATGTACTGAATACGTGGTAAATTAATATGCCGTTTGAGTGTCAGTGACCCTCAAACGGCAACCCATCACATATTGACGACTATTGTCACATTAATTGTTGTCTCCATATCCAACCTGGTGAATCAACTCAAGATACTTAACTTTGTTATCTTTCTCGGATTTCAAAGTGTTCTCGTCAAGTGTCACTTTTATACGAACAATCATTTTACGACGCTCTTATCACTTAATAAACAGTAGGGAAGCTATGTATCTAGTAGCACCAAATAATGGACCCTTATTTATGTATTTGCTATTATGAATGTTCTGGAACCCGGGGCCCTGACTTTAGTAGTTGGCCGTATGATCCCCGCGTGGCTCGTTGGTGGTCCTGCGCCTGATTTCTCTCTGGTCGTGTCTACAAACCTACATTTTTTCAGAGTTTTTTCTTCTTATTTTATAAATTAGAGGGTGGGGAGGGGCACAATTTTTACGGCCATAATAAAAAATAGGGTTGGATTTTTTAAATTCGTAATTTCGGTTCATAAAAGACACCTGCTATCCAAATTTCAACGGTGTGGTGCCAACAGTGTCGGAGTAAAAGGGCTGTGACATACAGCGGACGGACAGACAGACAGGCAGACAGACAGGACGAATCTATAAGGGTTCTGATTTTGTTATTTGGAAACAGAACCCTACAATGGTGAGTCAGAAGGACTATCATGAATAGAATCTCATTTATCGATATGAATTCTGACGATATTCAAGGTCACATCACTACGTCAGTCAACATGGTTAATCGGTGAGTGCGCTACGCTCATTTTGCAAGTTTTTTCGTCGATTCCAAAATGTGGAATTTATTCCTGGTGATTTTTTCTGAAATAGAATTTTATTACGTAACGAAACAGCCTAGGAGCATGCATGTTTTAGGTGGAACATGGAGCTTAGTCAAGTGGAAAAGGTTTTTAAAGCGTTTGGTATTTCTACAACAGAATTGACTTTTTTTTGGTATTTTCGGTTATCCAATCCAATTAATTTTTGTCATTTCTATCATCTGTCACGCTGATAGAATGTCAGTATGTCTCGTCCTTCAGGGTATTGCGAGTATAACACTAATCATACGAAGTAAGGTACTAACCGACACTTCATATTCGTGATGGATGTCGTTTTTTAAACACAACAATAACACATTCTAGAAGCATAACATCACGCTTGTTACCCCCAAAAGGTCAGGCAAAGGCAAACCTATAGTAACCCGCATTTCGTCCGTTTAGTGTGCTCAGGGCACGCCGCTATTGCGGCAGTAAAACCGTGGTGAAGGAGTGGCAGAGTGGCGGCATAGCAACCTCACTTTCCGGCTGACACTGGTGCTCTCCGGGCATGGGTGCCTCGGAAAGTATTTGTGCCGTATATGTCGGAAGCCGACGCCCGGATTTAAACGCGGTGACTGCCCCGAACACAAGGCGTGGCACACTGGAAGTAAGAAGAAAATAAATGAGTGCTCATGGTCATGCGCCTGATCCGGATATAAAAAAAAACAATAGTACAATTAAAAAATGATATAAAACAAGATGCAGTAATCAATTTTACGACACGTCCAGGCAGATAATTAACAAAATTTTGTCTAATGCACCGAGCACAAACGCTTGTTCAGTCCCAAATAAAAACGCCTGACGACAAATTATTAGGCGCGCTAAGAAGAAAGAAAAGCCAGTGAAAACCAGAAAATTAGTAGACATAGAAATACTAGAGGAATTGCACAAGGTAGACGGAGAAATATTTTTTGCGAGGGATTACAAGTCTGGCGAGTAACGTATACTTCTGTTCACAACTAAAACAAATATTGAAAATATCTGAAGTATGAATAATGGACGGAACTTTTTGTGGGCAACCCACAATTATTTATAAATTTGTATTCTATTCTTGGCATTGTCGGTAAGGGTGATTATCAAAGAATCGTGCTCCTCGTAAAATGGGTTTGTACCTCGGAAAACTGAAGAATGCTGTATTTATCTTTTTCGTCAGCTCCGAGAATACGCCTCCGAATGCAATATAGTTTTGGAGCCTCAACACGTCATATCTGACTTCGAAAAGGCAGCGTTGAACGGCATCAAAATTGAATTTCCGAACGCGGTTGCTTTTTTCACTTCGGTCAGTCTGCGTAAAGAAAAAAACAAGAAAGCGGTCTCTCTTTTAGATATGGCGAAGACAGTGAATTTGCGCTAAAATTATGCTATCTTTATGCCTTGGCGTTTTTGAATCCAGTAAAAATTCCAGAAGCGTTTAAAATTCTCAAAGAGAGTTAGAGTTCACAGGAAGCTGAAATTATCATGACTTGGTTTGAGAGATATTATAAAGGGGGTAACAAGACCCTTAACGAAGCCGAAAGGCACTTGTTCTCCCCGTCATTGCGATCATTTTTTTTTCTAGAGCATACGTAGGGTACGTATGGAACAAAAAATGAGTTACGGAGATATTGGGGGTCAAGGTTCCAACTTTTCCAAAAGTTGTTTTTTTTTTTAAATACATGTTTTAATTGTAAGATTTTTACTTTAAACACCTCCATGACCCCCGTACTATTCAATTCATCCACCAGCACAATGTTTTGAGTTCGTACGATTGAGTGAAAAAAAAAAAAAATTACTTCTTACCTATTTAATAAAAATTTTATTTGTAATGTTATTTTATTACCATTTTGTTGTTTTTTATGAATATAATTTATTTATATTTCTGCGCATGTATTGTTTCATTATATGTATTGTAGGAACTCAAATAAAAATTCTTTAAACTGTTCTGTAAATCGATTAGATGGTCGGTCAAGAAATGATGTTTCAAGGTAATGGGCCTACGCGCTGTCGATGATTCGAGCATATTAGTATCGCGCTCATAAAATGTGTATCGATTTCAAGTACTATCGAGTTAACGTTTTCGAGCAAATGTTACTCGATCTCACGTCATTCGATTCCCACACCAAGATTATTGCAACAAGGAAAAATAAATGTGGTGGTTTATTGCTGAACGTGGTCTCCTGTGTTTGATCCCGTCGCCAGGCTTATGCCCACTATTCCAACGAGGCTAGCCCACCACACTATTCCCAAACCACTGCAACTCCTGAAAGCCAGAATCAACAGTGGTAACCACCAGAAAAGCGCCGAGACAATGAAGCTCGACGAAGTCCCAGAGAAACACTTTAACTGTCTTGGATCCCGAAACATGATTTCCACTTCCAACGAGGCAGGCAAACGTTATCGTTGCCGCTCAGCGGACAGACCTCCGGCGCGATCTCATGGCGACATGGAGAGTGCGACTGTCGTAACCCCGTGCACGGCACACCACAATAGTGGCGATAAATCCCCTCTTTTAGGAGCGGCTAGAGAGGCGCCACGGCGCCCACAATTTCCGCCTGATGTAGGGCCTCACCAGACACGGTTGTTTCGGGAGGTTCCTGCACCGAATCGGGCGGGAGGAAACGCTCGGGTGTTTCCATTGCGAGGATCGCCCGGAGGAAACGGTGAAGCACACCGTGGAGGTCTGCTCCACTTTGGCGGAGCACTGCCGTGTCCTCGTAGCGGTGATTGGCGGCGGCGACCTCTCGCGTCCAGCCCTAGTTTAATCCATGGTCCGGAGCGAGAGGGAATGGGAAGCCTCCTTCTGCGAAGCAGTCATGCTAGCGAAGGAGGTGGCGGAACGTGAGAGGGAGAGAACATCACATCCCAGCCACCGCGGGAGACGCTCCGGTCGTCGGGGGCCACATGGTGGCTCCCGGCCACCGTAGGCGTGGGCCTGTGAACGGTGAGTAATGGGCTAGCTCGCCGTCAGTCCGTCTTATAACGACAGGCCGTGTCGATGGCGCGTTCGTGTCCCACGCGCGTCTCAAAGAGATGTCAGCAAACAGGAAGGGTTTCGCAAGGGCCGATGCCTGCCAGGGCTGCGGGACTGTGTGCAAGAGATACCGCGGCCCTGGAATACAAAGGGCAAAGAAGGAACATGGTTGGTTTTCAGTCAGTACAAGTCTGACACTCCCTTCCGCTCCACCCAGAGCGGGAGGGGTCATTTGATGCTTTCCCATCCTAAAACAAAAGGCAAACGTAATGGAAATGTGTAATTGTTTGGTGATTTTGCACTATTCT
Organism: Noctua janthina; assembly: GCA_963576755.1. NCBI lineage: Eukaryota > Metazoa > Arthropoda > Insecta > Lepidoptera > Noctuidae > Noctua > Noctua janthina. Next base: position 16,300,012 of record OY755061.1, read on the forward strand.
ACAATGTTTACTTATGTTTGCATTCGTAGTACGACACCTATCATTATCTACTAGATAATGTCATGATAAAAAAACCCGCCAAGAGCGAGTCGGGCTCACACATGTAGGGTTCTCAACGAAACTACTAACAATGACGATAAAGTTTATGCTGTACATCTGTATGCATGGTGGAACACAGGCGCACAAACGTGGTAATTAAAAAAAGCTGTTTTGATTTGGCTGTAATGTCAACATGTTGGTTTAAGTTAGTTCGATACTTTATTAAATAGATGGCGCTAACGTCACCGTACGACGCTATTAATGGAACGAAAATTTCGAGCGTTGTGAGCAAGGTGCGATGGTCTAATTGGTGAAGACGTCCGGTGTACTGAATCGGAAGGTCTCAGGTTCAAACCCTGCTCGCACTAGAATTTTTCTTTCCATGTCAAAACAGCTGTAGTTCCCTACGCAGGGTTTGCGTATAAAAACATTTAAAAAAAGCTGTTTTCTACAAAAATGCAATACGGTCAAAATCTATAGTGATAATGATGGTGGTGGAGATATTTTTTTTATTAATTACCGATAAAAATAATTTCTATGTGCCCCGTTCAGGTTTAATATGATGGACTGAATGTGAAAACGTGGTAACTGAGATAACAAAGGTTTCAATTTTCCTTTTAAGTTCGGAACCATAAAATTATTAATCAAGCAGATGGAATGATAACGGCATAAAAAAGTTAAGTACCAGATTACTATAATACGTGTTTTGTACACGGATTTTAGTAATCTGATACTTAACTAATTGCCGTAAATATAAATAATCATAATGATGATTATTCCGAAATAACGATGACAGTATTTAAGATTCACATTGACGATGATATCGTATTTACTTGCTTTTTTAGGGTTCCGTAGCCGATGGCAAAAAAGGAATCCTTATAGATTCGTCATGATTGTCTGTCCGTATGTCACAGCCACTTTTTTCAGAAAAGATTATTGGTGAAGGTTGCCGCTGGATGCGAGACGCACGGGACCAGTCAATGTGGCGACACTTGGGGGAGGCCTATGTCCAGCAGTGGACGTCTTTCGGCTGAAATGATGATGATAATGATAAATTTGATGTTTAGTTTTTGAGATATGGAACTTTTTAATTAAACTGCAGCAGTAACCTTGTTATTCATTAACATACTATGAAAAGCAAATTTACTTTTGCTGTTGACTGTAATACATAAACATATGAATGAGCCTTCAAAATATTTTAATTATATTGTTTGGTGCTACCGAACCCAGTGTGCGTGTGAGTACGACTCGCACATGGCCGGTTTTTTTTCCTTGTAAACTTCAGTCACCTGCAAATACGACTGGTTCGTTTCTGATATCAGTTTCTATCACTATGGAAAACCACAATACAAATACCTATAGATAATAGAAAATTACCGGTATCTTATCATTAAAAGTTAGTATAGTTAACGACAAACATCGATTAAACTAATTCAATTAAAATTAATTTTAGTACAAACCATTTTTTTTTTCTAGTCTTTTCAGTGTTCACTCCTACTCCTGGGCAAAGGCTCCACTCTTCCCACTTCTATGGAAGTCCAATAGGATGCATGGGCGTTTTGGGGAAAGTCACATTATAAAGGGTGTAACAAGACCCTTAACAAAGCTGTCAACCACGCATTATGTACATCAAACGATGTACCTTGACGCAAAAATTATTGCTGGGAAACAAGGTTTTTTTTTTGGTGAAAAATCACGTTTTACGGTAGGACTCAATGTACCGCACTAAAACCATATGATGATGGATTGGATAGTACGAGGGTCATGGAGGTGTTAAAAGTAAAAATCTTACATTAAATACATGTATTTAAAAAAAAAAAACGTGTGAAAAGTTCGAACTTTGACCCCCAATATCTCCCTAACTAGAAGGTACCCAGGTATAAACCATTGATGTATTAGTTAGACAAAATTAAATTAACTAGCGACCTGTCCCAGCTTCGCACGAATCACTCTATCTATTAAAAAAAAACGTATCAAAATCCGTTGCGTAGTTTTAAAGATCTAAGCATACATAGGGACAGACAGACAGCGGAAAGCGACTTTGTTTTATACTATGTAGTGATTATTAAAAAACATTTAGTAGTAAAAGTTTAACGTGTTTATTATTCTTTGTTAGTAGTTTTTGTTCCCTTCTTGTGTTTAAATAAATTAAAACCGCTTCGAACTTAGCACTGGCATCGCCGACTGTACTAATCAAGTACTTAAAGTCCATTGCTTGAAAATAATCTTCATAACGAAAATAGAATTATTTACTATCAAAAATGTTTTTCTATAAGTGAAAGAATAATATATTTTAATTGGTGATTCTTAGAAATCATCTTTCAGTTTTGTTATAAGAAGAATAAGAAAAACCAGTACAATGATTCTCTTATTCTTATCAGCTTTGCTGGCTAGCACAAATGCTGCCTTGGTCATTTCCGTTTACGGAGATGTCCATAAGGATGTGGAATTCTTCACCAGAACTTTCCCATGGATTATAGACAACATTGGTGGAGAGACAATCGTGGAATATTCCTTGATTGGCAGTGGGAGGTATTCAGTGCCTCAAATGTGCGCTTTGGAAGACCTGAGGATGAACACCTTTCTGCAGGCGCAGTATTTGAAATGTGAAGCCGAAGGTAAGGCAATATAGACCTTAGAGCCTAGACGAGTGATATTATTGGTAACAATTATAAACCACTGAAAAGCTTGTGTCAATTTGACTGACTGTTGTAGAATTTTGAAATGCTTTGGAAGCGATTGCTGCTTTTTTAAGCCGTCTTGTTACTATATGCAATACTCAAAAACTTCAAACTAAAAGCATTTATTTCAATAAGACCATTACAGGCACTTTTGAATGTCAAAAACAAAAGGATGAAGCTACAGTCCCAGTCACAACGCGTATTAACTTGTGAAAGTACTGTGGTTGCCTATTCCGAACCGTAACCGTACCAGAGGCTTGTAGTCGCATCCTTAAGACAAAGCTGAAATGGCTCATGTGTCTGTAATCACACCGACTTTCCACCTCTCAACACAGGAACAGACTACTAAAATGTCCAGGATTTCCACTAAGTAACACCTGATTCCATAACTAAACCTTAAGCCAACCTCATATATGTATCTTCATAATAACTATATTCTTAATACAATATTTTGCGGGACCAACTTGATAGTGATATTAATTAATATTTTGTCATTTTCAGGAAAGCCGGGCGGATACTGCCTGTGTGAAGCTGGGATTGACCCCAAGAGATTTCAGCAGTGCGTAGCGTCTGGAGGGTTCTGGGCTGGTGCGGCATCATTCAGTTTTTCAAAACTAGGCATCAATTTCACTCCCATCATAGAACTAAACGACAACAGCACTGTTTATGGAGTAGATGACATTTCGTTCCTGCAGAAAATATGCACCACATTTGGTGATACATTGCCAAGTGGCTGTGTCAATTATTCTAATCAGACGGAAAGTTTTCCTGATAAGAAGGCGTTGGCACAGTTCGACAGAGCATGCCACAAGGAATTTCCTATCAGCGATGAGGATGACAAACCTGTGAGTCCTGTGCCGGAAAACACGCTCCCACCTCCGTGGGGCACCACAACGACCACAACTGAAGTACCTCCGTGGGGCACTACTACGACCACAACTGAAGAACCTACGTGGAGCACCACAACAACTGGAGCCCCTTGGGGGTGCACGACATCGCCGTCTCAGGCTACATCGACACCAGACTGGTTGTCAACAACACCGCCTCCTTGGTCGACGACGTCACCTTGGTGGACAACACCACCTCCTTGGTTGACGACGTCACCTTGGTGGACAACTCCACCTCCTTGGTCGACGACGTCGCCTCCGTGGGTGACTCAAACGACGCCGTGGTGGTCCACGACATCGACGCCAGACTGGTGGTCAACAACACCACCTCCTTGGTGGTCAACGACGTCACCTCCGTGGGTGACTCAAACGACGCCGGGGTGGTCCACGACACCGACGCCACAGGGTACATCAACGTCGACGCCAGACTGGTGGTCAACAACACCACCTCCTTGGTGGTCAACGACGTCACCTCCGTGGGTGACTCAAACGACGCCGGGGTGGTCCACGACACCGACGCCACAGGGTACATCAACGTCGACGCCAGACTGGTGGTCAACAACACCACCTCCTTGGTGGTCAACGACGTCACCTCCGTGGGTGACTCAAACGCCGCCGTCGTGGTCCACGACACCGACGCCACAGGGTCCACAGGGTACATCGACGTCGACACCAGACTGGTGGTCGACAACACCACCTCCTTGGTGGTCGACGATGTCACCTCCATGGACAGCGATCCCATGGTGGATGTCGGGAACGGTACCAGCGCGCCAGAACGAGGAGAGCACTACGGCGAAGCCGATTACTCCTGATGCACCTGAAACACCTGAATGATGAATACAGCAGACATACAGTACGCTTTATAAACCTAAAAGCATAACTAGTAACAGTTATAATTTTTTGCAAGTACTTATAGCGAGAATAACGTAAATTTTATAATAAATTCCATGCTATCTATTGTGTTTTTTAATTCACTGAGTCTCATATCCTTTAACATGCAGTACATATATCGATATAACTTCCCCGTTGGTCTCGTAGTCGCAAACAAGACTACTGAGCGTGGGGTCCAGGGTTCGATTTACGAGTTGGGCAAAGCGTCATTGGGTTTTTCCATTAGGAAACACTGTTTTAAGGTTTAACGGTTTCAAACCAAACTTACACTGTCACTTACGGGATATCTTGCGTGATTATTCGTTATTTGGACGCTATTGCAAGCGGTAATAATCACGGAAGATAACCCGTAGGTGACAGTATCAGTTTTCCATTAAGAATTTCTCAGAAGCAGCCCGAAGTTTGGAAGTTGGTGGTATGATACCCCCATGCCTCGTAAACTACGTTAAGCCGTTGGTCGTGCACCTGATCTCTCTCCGGTCGTGTCGGATTGCCGTCCCTGAAGACTATGAGGATGAGGGAAGACTTGTGCACTATATTATCTCCTGCGCTGATTGTTGGCTGATCTCTACTGATTTGGCCAGTTCTTCTCCATTCAGATCTACGATTTGGAACGGGTATGGAGATGTATGCGTGTATTACAACAGACTTTCTGATTATCAAAAGTGCCTGTAAGTGGTTAAATTGAAACATGCAGAATATTTCATTTCGAAACGATTAAGTCTTATGTCAATGTAAACTTAAACTCTGTCTACCCAGTTAACGCAAAGGGGTTGCGATAAGTTGAATGAGCTCAATCACCGGTGAGGGATAACAAAAGCTGTGTCGGAGGGTAATTGCGAACTGCACTATTCGTGTAGTCCTCTGTGTCTGTTGCGGATGTACACATATAGAGATGTTGATACCGTTGATCGGATTTTTGTATCAACCTATGTTTTTACACCCCATATTCTCCAAATTCAAATTCATTTATTATTTGTCACAGGTGAAATATCAGTTCTTATGATTATTACATAAAGGCTCGCTGTAACATTACCTTGCAAGTTCAATATTTATTTAACACTAGTGACCCACCCTTGCTTCGCACAGCGCCACCTATCGGGACCAAAACTATATCTAATGTAGCCTATATTTTAAGTCAAGCATCTAGAAGTAGAGTGGCGAAAACCGCGATCAAGCAGTAGTTTTTGCGTGATGCGCGTACAAACATACTCACAGAGAAAAAGACAGACAGACAGACAAAAATTCTAAACTGTTGTTTTGACTTCTGTTGCTTTAATAAAAACCCTCCATATATTTTTTTTACAATATCTTCAAAGTACCGACATCGGCCTGTTACAATTTTATTATTTGAATAGATTAAAATCACTATTCGTCCTAAGCCAGCGTCAATCATTCATCATGCATTAATAGACGTCGCTGCCGAAGGAGGCTTAGCAAAAGCTGACCTGGGTATTAAATAAAAAACATGTCGCTTGTAATAGGGACTGGTTTTAAACCAGAGATAAGGGAACCGTCGTTTGTAGACCTTTTACAGTCGTTACCAGCAATTAGAAGCCCGAACTCTGTCTCTTACCAAGGAGTATCGTGTTATTCAGTTGCTGGATCAGATAGGCAGTCGGTCCATGTTAAATACTGGATCACTAGTATTCAGCTGCATCCGATTGACGTGCTTGAAGTTAGAAATGTTCCCGTCTTATCTCAGCGTCGCATAAAAGAGGCCTAAGTTTTTTGAACAGAACTGGCGTTGCTTAGTTCACAAACAGCCTTATATCGCCCAAAACACAGTAGTTTCACCAGCTCTATATAGTTCAACTGAAGCCCGCACAGCCATGCCAGAGCTACAGAAATGCAACCACTGCTTACCCGCAAACGTCCTCGCCATGCAGGCCATAATTCTGATGGCCCGCGCCATTTTGATTGTTGGGAATGCTGTTGTATTTGTTGACTCGACAGACAAGTAGACAACACCAGTGGGGTCAACGGGAATACACCTATTTATTGTTGAGATTGTTGAGGTTCAGTTTCGAAATATGTAGTTCAAGGCAGAGACCGATTAATCGGCTAAAAAGGTTAACCGGTTTAACCTACAATACATATTATGTTTGATTAACCCTTATACGGGTTAACCCATAATATTGCTGATTTACTAGAATGAAAGAGACAAAACACCTAGCGCGGGCAAATTGCGTCACTTTCATATTTTTATGTAAAAAAAGTCTGTGCGTGTTATTATAAGCTGATTAACTCTAAAATGCGGGTTAACCTCTTTTCCTCTCTTTTACTATAGAGCTTTGCACCTAACCCTTAAAAAAATCCCCGATTAAAACCTCCACTCCGGTTCAAAGGTTTGAAAACCGGCGTCGGGCACTATCTGCTCGGCAGTTTGCTGAACTGGGCCTATTTGGCGCAGCCGTGAGACACACAATATTATCTCCTTTTTTTTATTGTTTTAACATTTTGATTTTGTTGATTAATTATTATGTATTGAATTTTAATGTATTTTTATTTTATAATAATGGTTTGATTGGGTAATGACATTAATTTATTTTATTTTTAAATTTGATTATTATTTTTTACATTGTATATTGTTATTTGACGAAAAATGATTGTAATTTTATTTTGTGTACTACTTAGTTTTAACATTATTGTGTGGTGTGTATTTGTCTTTGATTATGTGATCTAAAACTAACATTATTTTTAAGTGTACTTACTAACTAAATTATGGATCGTTGTGTCTGATGGAAATAAATAAATAAATAAAATAAAAATATATATAAATTTAAGCTTTTTTTATTAATATTTTTTTTTTGTGATTGTTGTGTACACTTCTGGCATGGGCCAAATAAATATGTTTTCTTTCTTTCTTTTCTTTCAAAACAGTGGTTTCTCTTTGGTATCGGTCCAAACATCATACACATGTGAGTTCAAACCCAAGGCATCATGATCCACTGAAGAATTTCACCCACTGCAGGGTGGTGCTCACTGTGTTGATGTCAATCTCCAAACATCGTGAGGAGATCGGCATATTCTAGTACCAAAAAATCGATGACATGCAAAAACACCAACATTCCCTGGCCAAGGAATGAATTACGACCCACAGAGCTATGGTCCGCAGATTATGCTATGGAAGTCTTTTGGCAGATAAGATGCTGATGGTACCTATATTTCTAATGGTTGAACTTATACATACATAAACTCAGCCCTTTTTCCCACGGAGGTATGCACAGACCACACAGCGCCACCTGCTACGATCCTTTCATACTCCTTTCGTCTTGTCCACGTTCATACATCTGGTTATCACACACGACGGTTGTGAGTACTACGCACCTGACCTTTCTGACGACACTAACCAACAAGGTCCTCTGCCAGCGTTAAATACATCCTATTTCACCATATTATTCTTCAGGATTCGTATTCCAACGAGTCTTCGATACAAAATAAACCGCAAAATCTGGCGCGTTAGTGCAATACAGCTTCCCGACTCAGATTAGGGAGGTCGCATGGTATTGGCAGCTCTCATTAAGTTGATAGATGGAAGCTCGGCTGTTGTTTACGCGCCAAATTAAGTTTGTCTTTTAAAGATGGCGGCAACGGTTTTGCAAATGGCGAGTTCTTTGTTTTTCAACGATTTTGTGGTTGTATTAGAGTTTTGTTTTTCTTCGTGTTTTACTAATTTAGATAAAGTTTTATGTTTAGCTTGTGCTCGTTGCTCGTGGCTTATTAATAACAGCTGCATATTACGATCCTCAAGGTTAAGCAGTGCTTATCGAGGTCAGTCCAATGATGGGTGACCATTTATCGATTTCTCTCCGTGCCTCGGAAAGAACGTTAAGCTGTCAGACCTGTGATTTGTAGACCTTTGACAGTCGTTACGAGTAGTTAGAAGCCCGAAAGTCTCAAACCGGTCTTACCAAGTGGTATCCTATTACCCAATTGGGTTGTAGAGTTCAGTCGCTCCATGTAAAATACTGGCATTCAGCTGCATCCAGCGCTAGACTGGAAGCCGACTCCAACATAGTTGAGAAAAAGGCAAATGATGATGTTTTTTATTCTGCTTGTTCATACGTAACATTCGTACTATACCATAATGTGGTTACTGGAGTCTTTTTTCACAAAAAAAAAACTACTTACGAATTAAAAAGAACAAAGAAATTTTATCTTACGTAATAATTGCAAAATATCCAAAAACACTACAAATTGACTGACCTGGATCTGAAGTATTTTGATAATTAATCTAAAAGTGGTTTTGTAATTTGGCTAACTGTTATCACTGACTGCCTCGTTGGTCGGTGGTCGCAAGCGCGACTGCTGAGCATGAGGTCCTGGCTTCCGTCAAAGTGTTATTGCGATTTTAGATCAGGAATTTTTACACTATTGTACATGAAGTTTAAATAAATAAATATATAGGCGGACTTAATGCCACAAGGCATTCTCTACCAGTCAACCTTTGGGTTAAATAAGAAAACATTGTGATAGGGTACAAAATAAATATATAAAAAAATTCTTGCTATCGAAAATTTATTATATATTTATATATATATTTTTTTTTTTGTATTTTTAGTTTTTAGTTTTTGAGTCTAGTTTTGTGCCCGATTGATGGCAATAGGCTCGCCCCCCATTACATAGATATCTTAAACATAACTGGCGAAAGGTGGGTCTACTTCTAGATACACCTCTGCCTAACCCTTCGGGGATTACAGGTGATGTTGTGTTATAACACAAATAGTATCAACATACTTTGTCAATTACGACTAGTAACTAAAACCATCAGTTAAAGTAAGCAGTTAAATAACGATCCGCTTCTCGAAGTAGGAACCAAAAATTCTCCATGTTTTCTTACAGTTCCAATCTGGGGGTGAAGACGGAGGGGGTAATAACAGACATACATCTGTTAACAGTTCCGACAGACCTCCCGCTTGGCGGGAAGTACTTGGATAAAATTTTCGGGCTTTCTCCTGTTTTTGATTTATAATCCACATTAAATCTACGAAACGGCTGGTTGGGAGTGCGTAAACTTAGGACTTGGGATGAATTGCGATAAAGTTAAAGAGGGATGTGGAGGAGTACCGAATTTCTTTGCCGATTAGCTCCGAGATACATATTCAAGCAACAAGACGTACTTGTTTAGAGCATGCTTCGAGTCAACACGATGCGACAGACGGAATCAGGAGGCGTGCACTCGTTTCGCAAAACGCGTCGCGATTCACATCGTGGGAGGTCATGAACCACCACCTCAGGGTGGCTTATAAAAGCTGGTAGATTTTTTCCCAGGATTGAATTCAAAGGCGTGGGATTGGAGAAGTCAGTCAAGAAGAGGATGGTCGGTTGGCATTTGTTTTTTATGAGACTCATGGTAACCCCACCATGACGTCTTAAAGCACGAGTAATTACAGTGTGGGAAAGAGACAGAGCTATACAGCTCGTCTAGCGTCATCTCTTTCCCACACTGGAATTACTCTTGCTGTAAGACATCCTGGTAGGCCACCTGATATCCAAGGAATCCGAAAACGGTTTATTGGTCGAGTAATGTGATATTAGTTTCAAAAGAGTCTACCCCATTGGCGAATTCAGGCATTATGTTATTGGTTCCCGTCAGTATTCCTGATTGGTCAAACAACCCACCTCTCCTGGGTGTCTTTAAATGCAACTCAGGCACTAATGCTTGTTTTCATTAACGCTAAGCGTACCCTAATGAAATGTCAAAATAATATTGCATAATTCAACAGTGCCTTTTCATTCAGGTATGGCCTGGTGGTAGCGAAATTGGGCGTACATATGGTAAGTACAAGAAAAAACAAACTAAATTTATTTATATCCAAGTCCACAGTTTAAGTGCTCTATCTAGAACAAATTCGTTCTGTGAATCATTAATGTAATTTAGTACTGTGGCATTTCAGAGAAAGTGATTTAACGCGTGGCTTGATAAAAATATCTTCTATCCATGTTTACATGTGGTAGGTGCGTAAGTCGTGCGTACTTCATACAAGGTGTAAACGGACCCTTCACGAAGACGTCAAGCAAGCATTCTGTACATCAAACTAAGTAACTCGAAAAAATTATTGCTGTGAAACAAAATTTTTTTTGGGAGTGAAAAATCACGTTTTACGGTAGGACTCAATGTAACGCACTGAAAACATTGTGCTGATAGATGCATTGAATAGTACGGGGTTCGTGGAGGTATTTAAAGTAAAGTTATCACATTAAAAACTTGTATTTCAAAAAATAAACTTGTCAAAAATTATTGCTGGGAAACGACTTTATTTTGGAGTGGAAAATGAGGTTTTACGATTGGACTCAATGTAACGCACTCAAAACATTGTGCGTGGATGGATTGAAAAATACGGGGGTCGTGGAGGTGTTTAATGTAAAAATCTTGCATTAAAAACTTGTATTTAAAAAAAAGAAACTTGTGAAAAAGTTGGAACTTTGACCTCCAATATCTCAGTAACTAGACGATCCCCAGGTATGGTCCAGAACAAAAAAAAAATCGCAACAAAGGGGAAAACAAGTGCCTTTCGGCTTCGTTAAGGGTATTTTTACATCCATTATACAAGGTGGAAGAGTCACCGACGCTAAAAAGGTTACCACAGCTGTTTCCTACAAAACTACAATACCTTCACGGTCAAAATGTATGTAAAACTTGTTTTTTTTTTTTAAATTACTGATGATAAATTTATACTGGGTGTAAACGGACCCTTCTCATATCCGTCAACCAAGCATTCTGTACCTCAAACTAAGTAACTTAACGCAAAAATTATTACTGGAATTCGACTTTTTTTTTGGGGTGATAAATCACGTTTTACGGTAGGACTCGATGGAAAGCACTCACAGCATTGTGCTGATGAATGGATTGAATAGTGCGGGGGTCGTGGAGGTGTGTAAAGTAAAAATCTTACATTAAAAACATGTATTCAAAAAGAAACTTGTGAAAAAGTTGGAACTTTGACCCCCAATATCTCCGTAACTAGAAGGTTCCCAGGTACGGTCTAGAACAAAAAAATGATCGCAGTGACGGGGAGAACAAGTGCCTTTCGTTTATGTTAAGTGTCTTTTTACACCCTTTATGTGGGGCTTTCAGAATGATGTACTGAATACGTCGTGGTAACTGTTTTAGCGTCGGTGTCCATTGCACCCTGTGTTGAGAAAAAGCTTTTAAAGCGCCTTTTACATGCTGCACCGATTGACGACGTCACTTCAACACTTCATGATGTCACAGCATTATGCTGAACGATGGCCGTATTACATGATCCTGCTTTTTCTTTCTTTCTTTGATAAAGTAGCTTTGTCAAAAATCTTGAATTATCAAATGCGAAAAGAAAACTGTAATCCCTACAACACTTCTACATTCTACTCTTCTACTTCTATACCTGTTATGTTTTAAGTCCCATGTAATAGAGAGCGAGTCTATTGCCATCAACCAAGCACAAATCCAGGTTCCATGGCTGCTACTGAGAAATTCCTGATGGAAAAACCTAATAACACTTTGCCCGACCTGGCAATTGAACTCAAGAGCTCATGCTCAGCAGTCGCGCTTCCGACCGCTATACCAACGAGGCAGAACTTTAAGAGCGCAACATTTTTTTATAATTCTTCAAGCGACCCTGACCTTCATTTGTCTGCAAAGTTTTTCTTCAGTTCCACTTCACTGGAAAAGCTGAACATTTATAAAATGACGGTCATAATGTAGAACGACGTGATTGAAATAAAATAAAACTGTTATTTGTTAGGTACTGATCTTCAGAGCGGTTAATGTTCCGTAGTATTCGAGATAAAGAGAACTTCTAGTTGATGTTTTTCATCTTAATATTGTTCCGGTGATTTTTGTTTCGCTTTTTTTAGATATTTCTTTGAAACACTCATTTATTTATTAGTTTATGATCCAGAGAATGATATTTATTATTCTTTATTTATACTAATGCTGTGTATTCTCGTGAAATATTTCAGCGCAGGAACATTAGATAACAGCTTTTGTTGCAAGATATGGAATCAGGCGTTATTTTGCTGAAATCCATAAAATAAAATGTGAGT